>CM028137.1:61947500-63197500 GCA_016271365.2 Neoceratodus forsteri | reverse complement strand
ATTTCTGCCAGTCAAATCAAACGCTGAGACTGTTGCAAGTGCACCTCAGGGGTAGAAGGGTGAAGGCCCAGATACTGTTGGTGTACCAGATGATACACAGTGTTGGATGGGCTAACCTGGAAAGGACTGAGCTGGTTGAGAGAGCACCGTAGGGAAAACCAGTTCCACTTTGAAGCCTTTGTTTTCCTGGTGGCTGGCTTTCTGGAAACTTTTAACACATTTAAAACCTATTTGAAGAGGTTTAAACCAGAATACTCTAACTCCTCAAGTACCATGCCTGAGGCACAGGATGCTGGGTTCTGGGAATGTTAGTCTGCCCTGATACAAGGTCAAAAGATTGCACCGCAGGGGAAGAGTGGTGGGAGGTTTGCTGAACAGGGTCGACAGCAGAGAATACCAGGTTTGCCTGGCCCAGTATGGAGCAATTAGGATCGTTGTTGCCGGTTCCCTTCTGAGCTTCAGCTGTACCATCAGTAAGTGAGGAAAAGGGGGAAATCTCACTGTCCAACAGAAGACCAGGGCTTCCTCTGGGACTTGTCCCCACTGATGGAGGCCTGTAACAAAAGAGTAGGAGTTGGTAGTTTTGCCAAGAGACAAACAGGTCTACCACTGGTGTGCCCCAACTTCTTAACACTGCTGCAAGAATTTGCTTGTTCAGAGTGTATTTGTGGTTTCCTTGACTGATTTGTCTCAGGAAGTCTGTGAGAACATTGTCTTTCCCTGATAGGTGCTCTGCAGTTAGTTGCACCTCTAACCTCTATGCCATTCTCCTTAACTTTATTGCCTCTGTGCACAGCTTGAAATATCTTTTTCCTCCCTGTTTATTTATACAGTATTTATTTTTATTTATTTATTGAGATATTCAGAAAGACCTTTGAGTCAAAGACTCACTTACAAATTTTCCACGTCATACATATAGAGGTACAGGGATAACATTACTTACAGATTGAGGATCATTACATTACAACACAGTGCAGGATACTTACATGATACAGAGAGTGACTGATAGAGAAGGATCACATGAATTACAGTATTATAGCACAGCCATAAAAAGAAGCAGAGAGGCCGTTTGTCAAATTAGCAAGTTCGGTGGAATTAGGTCTGGAGACTGGCAACTAGCTGGTCTAGGTCATCGGGGAGGAAAGGGGTCCGGGGCAGTCACATCAGTTTGCGGCCTGGAGATGTTTCCTTAGCATGGATTTAAAAGGGCCTAGTCTTATTTCATTGGTTATTAAACTTGGGAGCGCATTTGTCCAGGAGGGGGCTTTGTAACTGAAGGTTCTTTGCTATTAGGAAGTCCGGCAATGGGCTACCCATAGTAACGGTTTGTTCATGTTTCGGGTGGTTCTGACAGGAGATGCAGGGAGAATAATTTTGTTTAGGGCGGGGGGGTGAGGTCTAGGGTTATCTTTTTGGTCATTAGGCAGGTGTGGTGCTTGATTCTGTTGTCTAAGTTTAGCCAGTTTATGGTACTGTAGAGGGAGCAGGTGTGTGTGAAGCGATCACATCCATGGATGAGATGGCAGGCCTTGTTTAGAATGAGCCGGAATCTATCGAGGGCAAAGGTAGAAGCGGCACTATAGATGAGAATGCTGTAGTCCAGCAGAGAGAGTACAGAGGGGTTTATGGAGAGTCACAGAGCCTCAGGTGTGAGACAGTGTTTGTACCAATAAAGTACGCCTAGTCTAGAGTTAAGGGCAGTGGATAGGAGCAGAATATGCTGATTGAAGTTGAGAGCCAGGTCTAGTGTGATCCCTAGGTATTCAAAGGTGTCCACTTGTTCGAGGGGATTTGATTTATGGTTAGATATTGGGGGCAGAGGCACTTAAGTGGGTTCTGAGGATGGGAGAAAATCATGATTTTTGTCTTATTGTAGTTAATTTTTAGGCACTGGGTGGTGAGCAAGTGTTCAGTTTCACAGAGAGAGTGTTGGAGTATTTGGTGGAGCTTAAGGGGGTCCAGAGCAGAAGTGAACAGGACGGCATCATCCGCATATAGGAGCAGTCTGCTGGGGCAGGCAGGTGGGAGGGAGTTTAGGTAAAGACAGAATAGCAGATGGCCAAGAATGGAGCACTGTGGGACACTGGAGTGGACTGGGAGGCTAAGGGACAGGGCAGTGCCTACCTTAACTAGCTGTGTTCTATCAGAGAGCTAGCTGGTGAACCAGTTCAAGGCATCTTTAGAGAGGCCACTGTAGGCAAGTGTGTTCAGTAAGATGGCACGGTTGACAGTATCAAATGCCTTAGAGAAGTCCACGAGGATAGCTCCTGTGATGTGGCCATGATCCAAGGTGGAGCAGACATGAGAGGTAAGTTCAAGGAGGCCAGTGGTGATACTATGTCCTTTACAGAAACCGTGTTGCTGGATGCATAGAAGGTTATATTTAGTAAGGTGGCTATGCATTCTAATGCTTTGGATAGAGGAGGTAGAATGGAGATGGGGAGGTAGTTGTTAGGGGCGGTGCGGTCCCCACTCTTATGCATGGATTGATATAAGCTGATTTCCAACGTGCAGAAAATTTTGGCTGGCAGATGAAGCGGTTGAGAATATGGGTGAGCAGGGTAAGGACTTCCAGGAGGGTGAGGCGGAGAAGTCTCAGATCGAGGGAATCATTACTAAAGAGAGAGTGGTTAAGGGCTTTGGCAAGGTAGGGTTTGGCTGCCTCTAGTGTAAGGATACGAATATAGAAGGGTAAAGCATGGGATGGGCGGGGGTCCGGGCAGGCGGCGTGTTGAAGAAGTTAGGGAGGAGGACATGGTTGAGATAAATGAAGGCGGAGTTTAGGGCCAAGGCTATACTGAGGAGATCTGAGGAGAGGTTTCCATCAATTAATATTTTGTCTGGGGCAGATTAGTAGATTTGCCACTGAGTACCTTAATATTATTACAAAAGTTGCACCCAGAACCCCAGGTGGCATTTAAGACAGCTTTGTAGTAATCTGCTTTGGTGGAGCAAATGTCCCATGTGCACTTGTTACAAACCTCCCTATACCATTGCCTGTCCTCAGGTCATTGGGTCTCATTAGCTTGATGCCAGAAAGCATCACAGTGATGCAGCAGGCCCAAGAGGCAGTCTAAGAACCAGGGGGCATGGTTGCCATTGGACATGCTGTTGGCTAGGGGGGTGAACTTATCATAGGCAGTATTGAAAGTGGTGGCAAATAGATCAAGCGCATGATCCGGGTTGAGGATGTTAGCAAGGGGTGTCCAATCCCAGTCTCTGAGGTAGGTCTTGAGTTGGGCTAGTTTACCAGGCCCAAGTTTGTGTTGAGAGGTAATTTTAGGGGGAGCGTTGAGGGCAATGCAGGACCAGATGAAATGTACCAGGGAGTGGTCACTTAGTGCATCAGGGAGAACCAAGGTGTTGGTTATTCTGTGAGGGTGGTTTGTGAAGACAAGATCTAGGAGGGAGGATGTCCCTGTGTGGGAGTTTACCTGGGTGGTGGCAGTGACTACCTGCATGAGATTGAGTGCTGCGGCCTCGTTAATGAATGGGGCAGCTGTCTTGGCCAGTCAATTTATGTTGAAATCACCCATAATTATTTTTTCATAATGCATAGGAAAGGTGGAGAGATGGGACAGGATGTCTTGGAATGCTTGCTTCTGGTCCTGGGGAGGAATATAGGAAGCAGTGAGGAGGAGAGGGGAGGTAAACTTGCCAAGAGTTAATTTAAGGGTGAGATATAGTATATAGTACATGGTGGTCATGTTGTCTGTCCTGAGATTTGGACTGACTGACTCCTGTAGTGGGATGAAAATACCTGCATTGTCACATAAACAGTCTTGAGCTCCAGAAAGTTTATGAGCTCCTGGGACTCTAGTGGGGTCCACACTCTGTTAAAAGTGAGGTCCTCAAAGTGGGAACCCAATCCCAGAAGGGAGGCATTTCTAGTGAGCAGCACTTTGGGTGATTCCTGGAGGAAGGGAATTGCCCTTCTGAGGGTCTCCCGCTCCTTTCACCAGTCCAGTGCCCTTAGAAGGCACCTTGTAATTGGTACCAACTTTATCAGAGGATCCCACCTTTGGGGAACAGTGAGACCCTAGGTGGAACTGAATATCCCCCATTTGAAACCTGGCACCTAGGGCCACAGCTGTAGAGGCAGCCATGTGCTTCAGTAACTGAAGGAAGTCTATTGCTGATCAGGGCAGTCCAGCCTTGAAAGACATGGTCAGTTTTGTGAGGCTTATCACCATCTCTTGAGGGAGGAAAGCTTTTCCCTGTTGAGTGTCCAATTCTGCTCCTATGAAGTCCAGAACCTGGACGTGTTCTTTCTGGGTCTTTGGAATGATTACCATGAACCCTGGATCCTCTAGCATTGTATGGATAAGCAGGAGGGAGGTCTTGGTCTTCTGGTATGACCCTCCTATGACTAGCTAGTCTTCCAGATTAGGGAAGACCACCACACCTTGCCTTCTCAAGTGAGCTGCGAGTACTGCCAGGCACTTTGTGAAGATCCTTGGTGCTAATGATAGGCCAAAGGATAAGGTCATAGACTGATTGTGGCAGTTCCTTACCCTGAACCTGAGGTAGTTTCTGTGGGAGGGATTTACTGGAATGTGATAGTAGGCATCCTTGAAATATAGTGACCCCAACCAATATCCCTTTTGCAGAGATGGATCACTGCGGTTAATGTCACCTGTCTGAACTTTTCTTTTTTCAAGTGTTTGTTCAGCAATCTTTGCTGTAAAATGGGTCACTACTCTCCATTGTTCTTTTTGGTCCAGAAGTATCTGGAGTAGAGTCCTTTTCCACACATGGCACAGAGGACTCATTTCACTACATTAGTCTCTAGCAGCTTTTTCACCTCTAACTCCAGCAGGATTTTTCTGTCAGGGTATGAGGTGCGAAAGCCCTGTGCACCTGTAGTTTTGGGAGTTTTTTGAACTACAAAGAAAGTCCCTAGCTCATTATTTCAAGGACCCAATTGTTTATGGTACTGTTTTTCCATATCTGGAAATAGTGAGCCAACCTTCTGCCCACTGGAAATAGCCCAGCAACCTGTACAGTCCTGTCAGGGGTTTTGCTTTGCCTGCAGCTTGAGGGATGGGGTGGCTACAGCATGCTTGTTACCCTGTATGGCACTTCCCCTAAAGAAACCCCTCTAAGGGGGGATAATCATGACACATAAACTCAGGGTAACTAACCCAGCCCCTACCTCCACTTCTGTAAGGCCTGTAGGAAGTGGAGGTCTTCTCCTTCTCAATATTACTTTTATAGGTGGTCTTAAAGTTGTCCACCTTTTTCATGTAGGCCTCTGTCCCCAGACAAGTAGTTTCCTTCAAAGGGGAACTCCATAGCTTTAGTCTGTTTTGTGAGAGATTTGCAGTCCTAAGCCATGCAAGCCTCCTAAAGGACACCGCATGTGCCCTTACTCTGAAAGCAGTGTCATTGGCATCTACAGCAATGTGAAACTGGTATTTGGTGACATCCATGGCAGCCTTTGCTGTGTCAGCAAGGTCATGGGCTAGGTCACCAGCAGCCTTCTCACTCATGGATACCACAGAACTCAAAAGAGTCTTCCGATACTTAGCAGTGTAGGCCATATAAACTGCTTGCCTTAGCAAAAGGGAAGCTGAGGTATGTGTCTTTTTTCACATGCTGTCCAGTTTTCTAGAATCCCTTTCTGGGGGATGATGTGAAAAGGGAAAATTGGCATTGTAACAGATAACAAGTTGCACCACCCCTTTGTGGTCATGGTGAGAATACAGGTACTCAGCACCGTGTATATCTAGCTGGTATTTCTTTTCAACCTTTTTGACTTTGCCAGCTGCAGAAGTGGGGGCCACCAGGATTTTGGAGGTGGCCTTCTTTAGAGATTTGTGACTAGACTGGAACAACTTCTTTGTGGGTGTTAAGCCCATCATGTCCAAAAACTCCACCTCATCTTCATCCTCTGCTGTCTCTTGAGGAAAGAGGTTAAGGATGCTTGCCATCTGCCTCACAAAAGAACAGTGTGAGGTGTATTCCTCAGAGGTCCAGTGTGGAGAACAAACCTCCTAACAAATGAATCATCAGGGCCTATGGTTTCAGCCTTTTGCACTTTCTTTTCACAAAACAATTCAGCCTCCTTCACCACAGGCTTTGGTACAGGTTGAAGGGGCTTAGGAGGGGCCTGGCTAGGACATAAAGGCTCCCACAGTCAGGAAAGTCTGGAAGAACTGCCATGCCTTAGCCATGCCATCAGTAGAGGGCATTCTATTCTTGTCTACTGGTGTCTCCTTTGCTTCTTAAGCAGGAGGGGCAGTAACATGCTTTCTTTCTGCCTTGGCACGCACCAGTTCTGATGTCTGCTCAACAGAGTTTTTAGTCCTGGTGGACTCAGGGGTCTCCCTGTCAGACATTTTAACCTCTGTCTCACCCTTAGCAGCCTTGTTCATCTGCTTTATTTATTTATTTATTTGCTTTTGTTGATCGGGTAAGTCACACTAGACAGCCAAGTGCCAGGTGCGACCTGGGAGGGTTACAAGCTGGATAACAGGTACAGTGATAGATTGGACTTGAACACAAAGAGTTTTACATGTCATATAGTGAAAAAAGACAACCAGTAAAAAAAGACACCTGCCCGGGGAAGGTTACAGACGGCCCGGGAGAGTTAAGATAGAGCATATACATATAGTGAGCAAGTCAGATTTACATACAGTGGTGACTGCAGGTGCTAACAAAAAATTTACATACAGTGGTGTTGCAGGTACTAACAAAAATAACATTACAATATCCTAAATCTAGTCCAGTGAGGGGCTTGACTCTCCACAGAGCCTGTTTGTGAAGAGAAGGCAGACTGAGAAACCATAATAACTCCTAATTTTTTTAGCCCTCTTTTTCAGTTTTTGGGGCAAAACTGATTCAGAGCTGAGCTCACAGTTGAAAAAATTGTGGACAGCTCCCAGGCAAGAAAAACACAACTCATGGCAGTCTGCCATAGCCAGGAGTTTAAATAATTGGCACAATTTTTAAAACCAGAGGGTCATGTCCTTTTCTTGGGCTTGTCAGACAGGCCAATAGCAGACACCCCAAAGGGAGAAAAAGGGGCAGTTCCAAAAGTTTAGCAGTTTGGTTCCCACAGAAAAATGGGAACTGCAAAGAAAATGTATAAAAAGCAAATGTAATAAAGATTAAAGTTATGTTAAATAACAATAGAAAAAGGAATGCTCAATTCAAATAAAAATATTGTCTCGGTTCCAAACTCAGAACTGGTACATAAAGAAAGGGGAATGTAGGTGGTAAAGAAAAAGTGGGCACTACTAAGCAAAATAAGGCAGTTTCACCTCAGGCTAAACAAAATATAATAAAACTTTAGAAGTTTAAATGTGCTTCCACTAAAGTAGGAACTATATTTCAAAAGTGATTTCTCAGTTTCCTGAAACCACAGGGGAACCGAAAAAAATGAGTGCAAACTACAAAAGGCATCCTAATCTGACACAGAGTAATTGAAAACTAACTAAACTGAAATTTAAAAAAAACCTACCAGGATGTCAGCACTATGAAGAGTGACTTTGGAGTGATACTTCCACTCGGGAGGAGAAATAAATCTGCAGTTAGAGGTCAGGGAGAGCATGGCCACAGCAGAGTTTTTAATTTCATTCTAAATCCTCTAGTTAGTATAAAATTGTAGTCCCCAGGGCACCTTATTCTAGGAAAATAATGCAGTTCTTTAGCAATGGTGAGGTATTCCTGGAGTTTGAATAGAGAGAAGACTACTGCTAGAGAGTACTGTTTAAAGAGCAACTCCCTGCTATAATAACAACCTTAAAATGCTAGAGTTATGCCAGTTATGTTGTAATTTTACTGTTTTCTGTTTTTTTCACTTTTCCTTATTGTTGTCCCACTAAATATTGTAGAGAATGCAGCATTTATTTCAGTCTTTCAAAATGTATTTGACTCTCCCCTACTTACCACACAGTTGCTGTTTGTGACATCAGAGTCTGCTGTCGTGTTGAGCACCATGATGTCATAAACAAAGACACTGTGAGGTTAACAGGGAAGAGGTGAATGTTTTCAAATGTTCTGTATACAGATTTTTTTAGACTGACTACCAAAATGTGCTGTAAATCTTGAAAAGCATAATTAAAAATGAAAGAAATGCATTCTGTAGTAAATTGTAACAGTTGAAACATTTATGAAA
This sequence comes from Neoceratodus forsteri, assembly GCA_016271365.2. NCBI lineage: Eukaryota > Metazoa > Chordata > Ceratodontiformes > Ceratodontidae > Neoceratodus > Neoceratodus forsteri. Next base: position 63,189,378 of record CM028137.1, on the reverse strand, counting down.
GCACATGCTGAAGGGAAGAGTGTACAAAACCTTATAGTGTATGTTCAGCTAATACAAAGCTACAGTAATCCCAGCTGTCTACCTACCACTATTAGTTTAGACAAAAGTGAGAACCGACTGAATGGACAGTCCCTGTTCGACATTAACTATTGTTAACCAGGCTTTTTTTCTAAATGAAACAGAGTCCAACATTTCTCTCTGATAAGTAGAAGCTATCAGAACTACATTCTTTTTATGCTGTTGATGTGAATGTCTGTCAATCAGTTTCTATATCCTGTGGACATACAATGAAGGGGATTGTCAGCAGTTATACTTATCTATATAATCAGTAAGACTTAGTGTGAGCCCAAAACAGATAATAAAAAAGACAGTGACAATTCTTAAGATGACTACATTCTGTACGAAATGTGTTGCTTCTTGTAGTAACTGTAGTTAAGACCTTTGACATTTTTCTTTCCATTAGTTGCCAATAACTGCTTCAGATGTCCAGAAGATCAGTGGCCTAATGATAAACAGCATATCTGCATTCAGAAATCTGTGGACTTTCTTTCTTTTGAAGAGGTCGTGGGTTCAACTCTGACCAGTTCTACAGTGTTCTTATCTTTAATTATAAAAAAGGGTCTGAGAAATGGAGCTTTCTGATTGGTTGCCAACATTCTAACAGCCTTATGTTAATCTTTTATTAACATACATGTAGAGCTTAACCATATGCTTAACAAGGTTTAACACTGTTTAAAAACATTTTTTATTATAATAGCAATAAGGCACTCCCAGAGATTATGTTAATGGTCAGTTAATCACCCTCTAGGGGCATGTGGCACTCGGCTACACCTCGTGCCACAGTACACCCCTAGAAGGTGATTAACAGACCATTAACATAACCCTTGGTCATGCCTTATTGCTTAATTACTGCTTCCATCCTCTGTACCTTCATTAAGTATCAGAACACTCCAATTGTGAAAGCCAACAACTGTGAACTCAGCTACCTCATTCTTTTTCCCCCTGTTCCTTTGCTTCCTCGGTCCCTTGATACTTATTGGTTGATCCATAGAATATACCTGTCTACTCTGCCAAACTGGTTTTGGTATAATATTCTCCCTGTGTGTTTCTGGGATACTGGCCAAAACTATTACAGTGGCATTGCCTTTAAAGCAACAAAGCCTGACAGCAATTTAAGGAATTATGTGGGACCCAAGACATCCTACTGCATTGTCTTCTTCTGCACCCTGCTGGAAGGCACTATATGTATTATATGGTTGGCAACATATCCTCCATTTCCTGAGCTGAACATGAAAACTGAAAATGGTAAAATTATAGTGGAATGTAAAGAAGGATCAGCGATAATGATCTATTGCATGCTGGGATATATGGGTCTCCTGGCCAGTGTCAGCTTTGTTGTGGCTTTTCTAGCAAGGGCATTGCCAGATAGTTTTAATGAAGCTAAATTTATCAGTTTCAGCATGATCGTGTTTGTTAGTGTTTGGCTTTCTTTCATCCCAGCATACCTCAGCACAAGGGGGAAGTATATGGTGGCTGTGGAGATATTTGTCATCATGGCATCTGGTACTTGAATAATCATTTGCATATTTTTCCCTAAGTGTTACATTATTCTTCTGAGACTCCACTTAAACAGAAGAGGACAATTAATGGGGAATATAAACTCTTCCAAGAAAATGTAGAAACTGTTCCAGACCAGTGGAAATGTGCTGAAATGTCTGTAGGATCAGATATGTTATGTCTGGTATTACTTATTTTACTAATTATGAATTAAGAACTGTTAATTGTCACTGTGAATGTATTGATTACTAGTGATGAAATACTGCAGTAAAGAACCAATCACTATTTTATGTCTGAATTCTCCTTTCTTAAAAATTTCAGAGGCCTGCTGAGATGTCAGTTCACTATCTGGCATGCATTGTTCATAATATTACAGTGGTTAAACATATCCAAGTGCCAGTCCTAAAACATTCAAATAAGTAAGCAATAAGCTATGATGGGGTGTGCATTAAATAATTTTAATACATGCCTCAGAGGAGTAAGGCACAAGGCCGAAGGTCAGGTGTCCTTACACCTCTGTGAAGTGCATTCAAATCTTTCAGTGCATATCCTGGAGTGGTTTATTGCACTTATGCAATAGCTTACTGTTCTTCTGTATTATATGTAAAGAGAAACACTGTAATATGATTTTTTACAAAATCATTTGTTAAATACATTTGAAATTACATTTTTACATGAAAGTTGTTCCTGATTTTGGAGGCAATTAGTCTGTTGTCTTGGTAATGAGATATGGTACCTAACCACATGGTGCTAGGAATATAATGAATGGTCAGGTGACATCTCTTGGCCGATGGGGTGTTTAGATTTTATTCTTGCCATTTTATAAATGAAAAAGAAACATGAGAACTTGAAATTGCTGACAATTTTCACTGCCCTCAATTTGGAAAATGATAATTATTGAAAGTTGCAGTCTGATATCTAATTGTCTTTATTAAATATTCAATTAAATAACTAATATCATGCTAATACAATTTACAATAGCCAATATGATGGGATATAACTACCAGACTAAGAGAAACAATGTATTTAAATGTAAAAAAAATAAAGGTTATTTTACAACATCTTGTAAAACTTATTTTCCCCACACTTTCTCTTAGTGCTACAATTTCAAAATACAGCTGAAGTGAAGATTTGGGGGAGGTGAAGAGAAAGTATGTCTGAGTTTTAGTGAATTTATAACCTCCAAAATTTCAGAACTTGTTATTGGAGCTACTAGATCTAATCTTGATTGCTCAGAAGGAGAGGCAGTTTTAAGTTTGTTTAAACAGGATTTATAGTTAAAGGAGCTGATGGGTTTCCCTGTAGATTATAATCTAGATTTAGTAGTTGCCGTATTGGTCCTTGCAAGAATAGATCCAGAAGCAAATGATTTGATACCTTTTAATGGACCAACATAGATGTAACAACAAGAACAAAGTGCTCTAGCTTTCGGACCAACCAGTCCTTCTTCAGAAGCTCATGGCAGTTGTTTAGCTAAACAACTGCCGAGAGCTTCTGAAGAAAGGACAATTGTCAAAACTAATTCTCTGTTGTTACATCAGTTGATCTAAAAGGTATCAAATCATTTGCTTCTGGACCTGTAGATTATATAAATGTTTAAACTAGACTCAAATTTCAATCAGATAGCTTTACAATGGGACTTGATAGAGTCATCAGTCTCATTTAGGTAGATCTTTTGGTTTTAATAGATTTAAGTCTGTTTGCCAAAAATTTTGATGGTTTGCCTCCTTGTTCTATATAGGTGGCTTTAGTTTTTAACATGAAATATTCAAATGTCTCTCTAAACAGATTAGCATACTCATCTCTGAGATTTTGTAGGGTGATCTCATCTTGATCTTTTAATAGATGTCCTTCTTTTGACTCTCAACTACTAATAACCTCTATTATCTCTTTCATCCTGTTTAATCTTTGTTTTTTCCATTTGGATGCAAATCTGATAACATGTCCCCTTAGAAAGTATTTGAATGATACCCAAATCAAATCCAGTTTTCCAACAGAGTCTATATGTTGGTTCTAAAAATAGTCTATTTCTTTTTTAATATAGTCTACTATGTATTTATGTTTTAACAGTTGATTGTTGAGTTTTCATAAACTGGGTTTGACCATGTCATTAAATGATAGATTTAAAGAAAGATTTATTAGGGAGTCATCTGAAAAACTCTAAGAATAATGTTAGCTTGTACTACCTTAGACATTACGCTCTTGCTAATAAAGAAAAAGTCTAGTCTAGAAAATACTTCATTAGGGGGTGAATAAAATGAATACTGTCTTTTCAAGGGGTTAAGCATTCTCCATGGGTCTACCAGGAAGAACAAATCAATAAATTCTTTCAAGGCCTTATTATCCGCCCTATCACTAATGCTAAACGTCTAAGTACTATCTATTTTAACATCAGTTAAGGTGTTCCTATCTCATCCCAGAATCATCTCAAAGTCCGAGAATGGTAGTATAGTTTTAAATAAGTCTACTAAAAAAGAATTGGAAAATACATTGGGGCCATAAGATTTTTTTAAATAAATTGGATGCTATCAGCCAACATTATACATTCTCCTTTGTTATTAGTAGAACAACCCAAGCCAAAAACTCAAGAGAAATACATTTTTGCTAGTAAATTAACTTCATTATTTAAAAGATGTGTCTCCAGTAAATATATAATTTGCCCTTGCATGAACTTAAGGTGTCTCAACAATTGCCATCTTTTGGTTTTGTCTCTTGCTCCTTTCACATTCCACGATACAAAATTAAAAGTATTAGCCATATTTATATACAGCAATTAAGTTTCTTCTTAAACCTATAATGTAACAAACCATCCAGTTGTAACAAAATAAAACCAAAACCTATACTGGGCATGATTTACCTACAGTCGTGATCACAACAAACATTGACTCTCAGCACTACAGCTTACAGTGCCATGGTACCTCCAAGACATATGATATTTATAATATGACCTTATGAAATTTTGTAGACACTGCCTTAGCATTAGAACACCATGGTAATTTTGGAGGAATATAGATACATACCTAATGCTACAATAATAAATCGAATTTACTGAATCTTTTGGTGAAGACTGCCAACTATAACCAAACATATTATTATATACTGGAAAAGGAAAAAAAAAAGTTCCCCTAGAATTATTTAGCTTTTACCCTTATTATGGGTTCAAAACAGATTACATTAAGTAGAGGAAAAGACAAATAATTAAAGTTTAAAAGAAGCATTAGCAACTTGTAATGAATTAGTGCTAATTAATCGGTACAGTGTATGTAAAGATAATAATGTCTTCTTGACCTCTTAATCAGTAAGTGAAGTAGTAACATACTGCATTCATTAGAAGTCTTTCAAAATCAAGGACATAGTCCTAAAATAAAATAAATGTGGGAAAATACAATCTTCAAACCTGTTATCCATTGGTTTTAACATGTTTACAAAGCTTGTATAACACAAGGTTATGAAAAGTAAAAACATTCTTAAACCCCCTCTGAAAATGTCTAAATAAAAATTGACTTAAATTTTACATCAAATCTACATCAAAATGCTCAAATTAGCCTATGATCATTAAAGCACTGTCAAAATAAACATATTTATGTCCCTGCCTCAGTTTGTAGATAACGCCTCTACAAAATGTACAAATTTTGGTTACAGTTTTATCAAGTTCAATAACTTTAGCTGAGGAGCACAAGTAAATAAATTAATATATTAAAGTGATCTGCTATGTACACTGAGGCTCATTACAGTATTTTTAGAATTGTAGGATCTTGAAAACAAAATTTAAAGACACCACCATAAAGTTCTGTTGATCAGAAATTAAAAATGATAAGAAAGACAGGTGATGTTAAGTTTCAGTCTCTATAGCTGTCTGCAAGCTTATATAAATGTTCAAATGACACATAAGGATATCTTCACTACAGGAATTCAGTTTTAAGGCATACTTAAAAGCTTAATGTATAATGCTCTATCTGAAATGCACTTTATTGATGATCTATCTGAAATGCATTTTATTGGATTGTCAGGAACAAAGTTCTAATCGAGAAGGACCATTAGAAATGTCAGTAACAAGAGGCTCCTGGGATTCAACAAAAGAAGTCAAATGGAATGCTTAGCATACTCGCATAAGGGATTCCAGAAACCTTTGGTACTATTTGTAAATACAGTACTCGTCTTTAAAGGAGAAAAAAAATTAGAATCCAACAATAATTATTACAGTCGAGAGCATCTTATAGAGCCAGTTTGATTGTAGGTGTAATATTCTGAAAGGTCACCACAAGGAAGATTGAGACATTGCAGTAAACTCAACAGTACTTTCACTTTCTCCTGAACACTTTTCATGTGCTTCTAGAAGTAAGTTGCGGATCCAAATCAAAAATCCACTTACTTCATTAAACCAGTGTTATAAAGGGTTTAATTTAAAGTTGTCATAAAGGTCTGTCCTTTTCATGAGCACTGTACATTCACCTTTAATTAAAACAAAGCATCCAAGTGAGAAATAAAATTGTGGCACAAAATCATTTCTTGAAGAGGTTAAGGAATAGTGCAGCCAGATCTTTAAATGCTTGATCAGGTGTATCAAATAAATAATTTGTAGAGTTATGTTTTATATTTAGTCTTGCTGGATATAACATCCTAAATTTGATTTGTGCTGCCAGTAGTTTGCTTACTAAAGGGGCAAATGCTTGTTGTCAGCTTCTCACTTCTTGAGGTAGATCTGGGCTATTCTTATTTTATGGCTGTCCAACATTAAATTCTGGGTTATTTTAGATTTATACAAAACATGTTGCTGATCAAGATAGTTTAATACATTTATAATGAAGGGTCTAGGTCTTTCTTTTTCAATCGGCATTGGTTTTAAGGATCTATGTGCATGCTCCACTATATACGCTTGGCCATTTGAAGAGGGACCAGCTAGCATTTCTAATATTACTTAAGCAAAATGGTCTGAGTTATTTCCTTCCACTTTTTCTGGAATACATAATATAATAAGGTTGTTTTGTCAACTTCTGCCTTCATGATCTTCTATTTTAGTTTCAAACTTTTTGATTCTCTGCCTCATGGCAGTTAGTTCAGGTTTGGTTCTTGTGGCCCAGTCTTCCATCAATGAGATTCTTGCCTTTGAGTCACTGACCCTTCTGGTAAGATCCTTCATTGGGTGTTTCAAACTTTTGAGCTCAGATAAAATAGAATCCATGGCTTCTTTTAGTGGTGAGATTTCTGCCAAATATTTTTCTACAGTAAGAGCAGATGATGATGTATTAGTTAACAAAGATTTAGACGTAGTTTGTTTTGATCTCTTAGAGCCTGTATTCCTGTCTGGCATCACTGGAGGAGTGTGTTTTGGTAAAGGAGCACACATTTCAACCTCTATCTTTAAAAAGTTTGCTTAATTTCAATATTTAGGAGTTTCTTTCAGTTACTCAGCCTTCAAATGAATGCTGGTAAAGACAGCAAAAAGCTGCAAAGATTTAAAAGTAACGAAAGGGTGCAGAGAGCACTGCATATATGCTGCTACTCCCTCTGAGGCATCACTGGAAGTTGAGAATGTCACTTTCTATCTGGCTCAAAACGTAAATTTTAAACCTATAAAATCATAGTGGTTCCATAATATGAAAAGAGGCATGGATATATTGAGGCAAATGATCGCTAGAATGAAGATATCTGCTGGCATCTCAGAAGAAAAACATATGACGAATCACAGTACCAGGAAAACATCAATACAGAAGCTAATTGATGCAAATATAGTTCCCACAAAAGTTCAGCAGATCTCAGGCCACGAAAGCCTGAAAAGCATTATACATTACTCAGTTCTAAGTGAAAAAAGGCACATTTCTAACATATTCAACACACTCTCCAAGGAGTCAGCCACTCCGAGTACCTCTAAAGCAGCTAAAGAAAGCCTAATTCCAGCTATTTCTGCCCCCAAATTTCCAACTTCGAGGTCACTTACTGCTATTTCACTCTGCATGGAATCAATGACTCAAAGCCTGCAAATGCTCCTTGGCCCCAACTGCATTTTCCACCAGGGAGTGTCAGTAAACATCCACAACTGCACTACTGCTCAGAAGGGATCATCACCCTGGGTACTGTATGACAGCAACCCTGACTAACGTGTAGCTTCAAGTAAGTACCACACAATACACAAAGTGACATAACAATAAACTCAATCCAGTGTCAAATATGCAAATAGGCACAGAAGAAAAGTATCCTCAATAAAAAACAAAATGCTATTTACACATTCTCCCTATCCTTTCTGTTTTTATACCCCCCACGGGGCCTGACTGGAATGATCAACTCTGTGACCCTGACAACAAGCATAACCCACAGTAACTGCAATCTTTTTCACAAAGGGACTTAACATTAAATTCGGTTCACCTGAACATTTTTAGTTTTGTTAAATGCTTATAGTTTACAGTTTTAAAGACTTTAGCCATCTTTCTCTCTAAGTTGAAATCAGCACTGTCCTCAGTGATAGTGTCAAACCTGTACTAGTTTCTCAGGTTTGGTTTTGCACTGTACTGTTTATTGTTGAAAAAAAATGTAAACGCAGTACTAAGAAGTTCATTGTTTATTTATCATTCATTTATATTAAAAACTGTGTATTAACTCTTCAAATGTCTCAAAAATGTTTCCAAGTAAAACATTGACTTGTACAAGTGCCTCTGACAGGAAATTCCAGTGGTGAAGGAAAAAAACTCCTTGCAGCAGTAATTATAAAAAATAAAGGCCATGCCTCTATGTTATGAATTTTTTACACACCCTCAGTGTGTGTGATGATGTCATAAACCTCTCAAGCTTCACTCCTGAGGTTCATGGGTCATTACACACCTCGTGTTTGTGAAAACAATCCATAACACACAGTTGCATAGCCAATATTCTCTATGTCATTATTTGCAAATATCTTCATTAATGCAGCAGTTAGGTTTCAGAATAAATTGATAAAAGTAGGGAAATGTGGTGTTAGGGTTTCCAACCCTAACATCCAACCCCCACCCTGAAGGCAGCAACAGGTAAAACATTACTATTTTGCCTCTCATGAGTCTTTGCAGATCAGAGCTGGGTTCTTCCTTTGGGTTGTCAACCCTAATGCTATATTATATAATGCTCCATTCTTCTTTAATGATCTTCCCAACAATATCTTTAACTGTCTTTCATTATATACTTAAAAAAAAACATAATGAAACTGGCTTGGTGCTCACAAAAAATACACTTGTTTTACAACTTAGTCTTTGCATTGTTAGTCTTTTGTATCTATTGTAATACTTGTTCTATGCATTTGCTTTGTATTTATATGTGTAATGTACACTGTTTCCTTGTTAACTTGTCACATGTGAAAATGGGCAGATATGTTCATCATGCCTACAAGTATAAAAAAATAAAAAAAATTAAATAATGCTCACACTCAATACTTAAAGACATAAAATGTAATAAATGATTTTCAGGGATATTGAGCACTAAACAACTGACAAATAGACTGACATATATAAAAGAAAAAGAATTAACAATGTAACACAATAACACTGACCAATTACAGGATGGAGTCAGGAAATATTGTTCACTTGATTTTGTTTTATTATTAATAGAAGCATTAACAGCTGAACAAGATTCCATAGTGTTGTAAATAAATCAACTAGAGTCACAAATAAAATGAAAGTTAGAAACAGAGGAAATGGAAGACTTTTTGGCAAAAATCCAAAAGTATTTGGAGGAATCTGAAGAAAACATGAAAGCTTTGCAAGTTAGAAAGAAATAGGAGGGACTTAATGGAGTACAAAAAAAGTAATAAGGTTTACAATTTTATGCAAATTAATTTAAAATGTTATTACCAATGTAAAGTAGTTAATTTACACTCTGAGGAATCAAAGTACTCATATATAAGTTCTGATAGAGAATAGCAGGCTCAATGTGACCGAGGCAGACCAAGAGGCAGAAGAGAATAGTGGAGAGGGCAGAGATCTGGAAGAGCTGGTGCAGACAGGGTACAGGGGTGACCAGGGACATCAGGGGAGGTGTGGAAGAACAAGATGAGAGAGATGATAACAAGGAAGAAGGAACAGACAGAACCAAAGAAAATATAGCCTTTAACTTATCTAAGAGAATTCTGAGTTATGAGGAACTATAGATTTTACAAAAAGGGCTCACCTTTTGTCTCCTTAATAAAATAAATTGGTTTAATTTAAGGTTGGGTGTACAACAATTTAAAGGAAGCTTAGACTTAATTCTTGCTTCTGTGGAGGATACATCTCCACTGGGAGAGATGGATTTTGAAACATTCTCTACTCAGAGCCAAAATAGTGATATAGAAGTAATGTGTGGATTGGACTGTATGGAATAGTCAGGCGCACACACACACACATATATATACACACAATATTCTTTTTATTACCCCCACCTTATGATCAAAAAAGTGGAATTTTTTAAATCCTGTCTTAAAGGTGATTTTGCAGATGGACTGCAAAAACATGTTTCAGAGGGGATTTGAAGAGTTACACCTACCTTGTTCATGAGGTGGATTAACAAAAGGCTATGTTGCAAATATTGTGAAAATACAGGGTCTAAATCTGGAAAAATTGCAGCGCTAGGAGGCAACCTCATCTGCTCAACATCAACAGCTCCCCCATAACTGACCCACTACTTATCGCTGACTCATTCAACACGGCCTTCACTGACCTGACCTTGGTAATCCCCCCTCCGACTACCTGCTCCCTGCTGCTGATCAACTCAACTGCAAGCCACTCAAGAACACACATCCAGGCTTCTACTTCAGGAAGGTGACAGTGAAGGAGGCTCTAAAACATGTAAAAAAAAGTGCTGGGCAAGGCCAGAATGGGCAGTGATGGGGTGGACATGAAACATCAATCCCTCACACTTGATGTTCTCATCATGCCAATAACAAAGCTATTTAATAAGTCACTGGCTCTTGCTAAATTCATGGAGATCTGGAAGCAGGCCCTTGTGACACCTGTGCATAAAAATGGAGACAAGACATATATAGCCAGTTATAGACCAATCTCCATCCTCTCCCCTCTGTCCAAGGCACTGGACAAGATAGTGGCAGCTCAACTCACCGAATACCTCAACAAATACCAACTATTATGCTCTAACCAACACGGCTTCAGACAGAACCATAGTACCACCACTGCCCTGTGGGAGTATACGTACTATCCGCATAAGGCACTGGACAAAGGCAAATTGATGGGGTCAGTGTTCATTGACCTCACCAAAGCCTTTGACTCTGTTAACCATTCCCTTCTCCTGGCACAGCTGCAGAACCTGGGTGTGGTGGCCAATACCACATGCTGGTTCCAGAACTACCTGACTCATAGAAGCCAATGTGTCAAAGTTGGGCAAACAGTGTCTAGCTCCAGAGAAGTATCATTAGGGGTCCTCCAGGGTTCAATACTGGGGCCCCTACTTTTCAGCCTTTTCTTAAACAATCTTCCTAAAGCATGTGATGCTAAACTTATCCAATACGCCGACAATGCAGTACTTCTTAACAGCAATACAGCCAATGACGCCCTCCAAGCCAAACTACAGAACTCTTTTAACAAACTAAAGGACTGGTTCTGCAGGCATAAACATCTACTAAATTATAAAAAGACCAACACCATGCTCATATCTGGTCCCCAGCACAAAAAGGTGCTCCCTTCCCTTGTCATCTCCAACACAGTCAGCAAACCGTTGGAACAAGTGCACTCGTTCAAGTACTTGGGGGTCACCCTAGATGACACCCTCACCTTCTCCCAACACATCGACTCAGTGGTAAAGGCAGTAAACACCAAGTTAGGTGTCCTCTGTAGAGACAGGAAATATATCACCTCTGAGACCCTCCACCTCTCAGTCTCCAGCTCCATCCTATCAACCACTGATTATGGCCTGGTGGTCTATGGAGCAGTAATAAATACAACACTAAAGAGGGTTCATATTGCTCTCAATAAAGCCTGCAGGCTCACCCTGACTGTGGATTATCATACACATACTTGATTTCTGTATGACTAGACAAGCTGGCTGACTCTATAGAACAGGATCAAGTTCCAAACCTGCCTCCTGGGTAAGAAGGCTTTATTGAGAGCCCCCCATGAATCCAACATCCTCTCACCAATTGGTACTCTCTAAGACACCAGAGGTAGGATAAAGGTGACCCTATCAACACCTTTCCATTGAACTGTGCCTGGACAACGCACCTTTGACTATAGAGCCCCTAGTGGCTTAACAAAATCCCTGTGCTCATTCAAACCTCCAAATAAGTATCACACTTCAAAACTGCACCAAGACAACACCTTAAATCAATCACAGAGTGTGACTGCTTCTGAAGGCTAGTCCCTCCCCCTCCTTAGCCTTCTGAGTTGCTCATATGGCAGCCCTGCTGCACCCCTCTCCTCCATACAGCCAGTGTCTGCTCTCCATAGTAGTCACTCTTCCCCTCCTTTGGTACTCTCCCCTTCCATTAACCTACACCTTGCCCCCTGAATGTACACTAGGCATCCACTCTGTTTCCCCCTCCCTCCTTGGTCCATCCTGCCCCCTCACCTCTTCTGACATGCCTAGGTACAACTCCACCCCATGTTGTTTTCAGCATGCCACCCCTGCTCTACCCCCTGAGTACCTCCCATCATCATAACTCCATCCCCACACCACCTCCCTCCCCATTTCCCCTGTATGACCATTTAGTCAAGCACTTTTCCCCTCTGGTGTAAACTTCCCCTTCACCCCTCCGCCTGGCACCCCCTCAGTGGCTATTTCACCCTCCTATTTTGACAAAGCCCCAACACGAGGCTGCTTACCCTTCCTAAGTCTCCCATCAACTCAAAAGGGGGTCCTCCCCTACTCTCCCCATGTAGCTCACCACTGCTTTTCTATATCCTTTACTGACACTGTACTAATTCCATGGTACTAGTGATAACACTGTAATATTGTAACCTATGTATATTCTGTACCTGCTTGTTGTAATATGTATAGTGTCTGTCAACCTGACATTGAACCTTTGTAAAAGAGCTTGTGCTCAAAGACCTTCTTTGAATCATTAAATAAAAAAAAAAATAAACGAGTCAATGTTGACGAATTTCAATTTTGCTTCAGAATGTCATTTGTTTGTGATTTTGACCCCACATTTTCAACATAGTCTTCTTATGGCTGTACCTCATGAACCCAGTAGGTGAAAATATTCAAATCCCATAGAAAGCATCATTTTGGGTCACAAGTGTGAAAAAACATTTTGGCTTGGATTTGAGAAATGACGCCTGTCATATTCATGAGGTACTGTGATAAAATGGCTATGTAGAAAATTTGGGATCCAAATATTGAAAATTTAAGTTAGGAGTAAGCACTGAAAAAGACAGATACAATAGATAGATAGATAGATAGATAGATAGATAGATAGATAGATAGATAGATAGATAGATAGATAAAAAACATTATTTTTTGACAGGATGAAACTTTAAGGACTGGATAGCCCTGTTTTACAAAGTTGTCTTGATTTAACATGTGATTACAAGCAGACATATTATACACACATACGGTTTATAGAAGATAAATAATGTATGCACATACAATAAATAGAAAAATTACAAATATTTAAAGTAGCATTTACATAACATGGACCATCTAGCAAACATGTATCTAGGCATGTTATAGTCTTACATATTTTAAATGGATAATGTTAGCTGTTTAAATCCTTGGGTATTTCAATGAACGTTCATAATGATGGAGTTTTTTGAATTACTTTGACCTCAAATTTTCAATATAGCCTTCTTAAGATGCATCCTCGTGAACCTGGTAGGTGAAAATTTTAAAATCCTACCTTTTATTGCTAACAAGCAATAATTGATCATTGCTCACAAACACATAACATTTGATGAAATACAGTAGTTGAATCTTAAGCAATATAGGTCAGTCAAGAACAAAAACTATATAACTCTGAACTGATGGAGGCTTTTTTCATAGACCAGACATGGAAATCTGGTGAAAATGACTAAACTCATAACCAGACAAGTTGGGTTGGTTTAACTCAATTGTTGCTTTAATGCATTTGTAGCCATTTGTTTGACCTGCTACTCAGCAGGTTGCAGCTCCTAGAGATATCCCTTTAAGGCTTTTTGATGGAGGTGTTTCTAAGAGATTAACAGAAGATGTACGGTAGTCACTCTCAATGGATGGGGGGAGTAATTCATCTTTATTGTTGATGCCACTTCACTCCTTTCTGATTTATGCATCTACGGTAGTTAGCTTATTGCTTACACCCTTTTTAAAATAGTTCACATTCTCATCAGCCATATGTTTTAAATGTACTGCTACAGAATTATATAAACAGGCAACAATGCTCTCTGCACATTGGAAGGGTCATATCCCTTGCATACATTCCAGGCCAAAAGTCTTCCATCCCACACAGAGAAAATGTTCACCATTGTGTACTTAACATTTTTTCGGTTAAACAAAAACATGAATATTAATATCTGGTGTTGCATTTCTTTAACTGCAAACTTTATGGAACATGACGATAAAACAGTAGTCTATGTGCTGAGCTACTGGCTTGGCTATGAGATGCCTCGTGAATCCCTCACGATGGCAATGGACTGAGAGACATGAACAAGTGGAAGACAGCAGTGCTGCTCACCTCACACTGGTTGGTTCTCCTGCCCATAGTCTCAGTGGACTCTGAGAAGGAGGCCACCTTTGCCATGATGGCTAAGGAGCAGCAGTAAACATTCCTCCTGCAACCTTCATTTCTGGTCTGGGAATGACCAGATTCTTTGCTCCACTGGAGCTGCCTGTCACTTTGGGGGATATAAAACACACAGGAGTGGCTCAAATGTTCCTATAAAAGCAGCTTGTTTGCGCATCAGATTGGTAAGTTACATACAGCAGTATGCCATCACTTTGTTTACAGATATCCATGAATAACCCAGTCTCTTACTGTCTGCCTGTGAATGGACACAATGAAGCCCCAGCTAAGCCTGGCAGCCTTGCAGCAGGAGTGCAATTGAAATTGTTATGATAACAGAGCTCTTTTTGTGTCCATTTGTTGTTTCACATTATCTATTTTGTTTTAAAATTGTTTCAAGATCAGTCTTCCCCCAAAATTTATAAAAGCAGGCAGTTGGGTCAGTAGCAAGAACATAGTGTGGTGGGAGTGGAGAGAAAGGAAGTGCACTGTAGTGAATGGAGAGGATACAGAGAGATGTGCTTCATAGAGAAAAGGGGTCTCTGGGGGCATGACCATGGCCCGATAACGAACACACCATAGCTGTCTCCTTACACTGTTTTAGTGAAGAATATCTCTCTGCATCCTCTACATTCAGTACAGTGTGCTCTCTCGCTCTCTCCCCCATGTACTATCTTCTTGCTCCTGACCACGCTGCCTGCTTTCATATTGTCGATAGGTATGCATTTTTGTTTACATTTTAACTCCATCTGTGTGGGGACTAGTGTCCTCCAGTGCTGAATGAAGTTTTTTTTTGTGTGATTAATTTGGATCTGTAAACATTTTTATTTTCCTAATTGTTGTATGTGGATTGTCTGTTTTACTCCACTGAATACAGGTACACAATTTGGGTTAAAGGTCAGTCTTTGAAAAGTAAAGATAGAATAAAAACAATTTTAACAACATACCTTTCCACTTCAGAAAGTACAGAATACTGAAAGGAAATACTAATTTGAGGGAACAGTGAAAAATATGATACATACTTTGAAAGTTATATTAATCAGATTGTTTACAAATTAGTTTCATAAGTAAGAAACAGAGCTGAATGTGATGTTAAGTTCTTTGTGTCTTGTTTATGGCAGTGAGCCCAATTATAAATAGAAAGTAATAATAGCAAGCAGCACTCAGAAGGTTACTCCAACAAGTTAGAAATGTGAATGACTTTTTTAACGTCATTACATGAAGTCTATATTGTAACGAGTAATTAAGAACAAAATACATTATATTAGGTATAGGCTGATAAAAAGACAGACAGACAGGCAGACATAGATAAACAGATACATAGACAGACAGACAATTTAAAAATGCCTTTCTGAAATCCAAGGAGCTTTACATAAACATAGCATAATGAAAATAAAAACAAAACAATAATACTGTATCACAAAATGGAACAGCCAAGCCTTAAATTTACTCTTAAAATGGTGACATAGAGGGCACCATGAATGTCCACTGCTAAACTGTTCCATAGCAAATGAGCTGCAATGGAAAATGCTCTGTCTCCACCTGATTTTGGCTACAGTATGATTTTGAGAATAGCCAGTAAATGAGTACCAGTGGAACATAACCCATGGACATCAGGGTGAGATGAGGAAGTTCATTAAAGTACTGGGGTCCAAGTCTATTCAGGGCCTTAAAAGTAAGAGAATCTTAAGTCAAGCAGCCAACTTACATGACGCCAGTGCAGACAGCACAGCACTGGTGTAATATGTTCACTCCTTTTTAAAAATGTAACAAACCTGGCTGCAGCAATCTGCACCAGCCGAAGACAGTAGATCTGACCTACTGGAAGGCCCTGGTAGAGTGCATTGCAGAAATTAAGGCATGAGAAAAAGAAAGCATGCACTAGCATTGGTGTATCATCCCAAGTAAGGCAGGGTCACAATCCTGCTATAATTCTTCAATAATAGACACCACTCCTGATCACAGCTGGCACCTGAGGTACAAGAGTCAGTTCTTGATCAACAGTAAGCCGTAGTTTATGAACGATCTGCCTAGTCTGTAGTTTATTTTCCCCAAAACTAGGAAGATCAAAGCTCTCCAGAATGGAAAGCCTGAGACAATCTGATCCCACTAAAAGCAACTCAGTCCTTCTGGGATTTAACTTTGGCCTGCTATGAGCCATCCAATAGAACATTATTATGCATAGTCACCAAGGAGTCCTCTCCAGGTTTAAACAAAATATATAGCTGGGTACCATCAGCATAACAATGAAAAACCAAACTTCTGGATCACATTTCCAAGTGGAAGCATGAATGCTGTGAACAAAACAGGAGACAAGATGAAACCCTATGGGATGCCACAGTCAGTGACAGAGGAACAGCACTGAAATTTCCCCCAAGTCACTGACTGATGGTAATTGCTGAGAAAGGATGGAAACCAGTCCAAGACTGTTCTTACCACACAAATGAATCTACTCATGTGCTTCACCAGTGCCTCATGCTTAACAGGGTCAAAAGCAGAGGACTGATCCAAAAGGACCAGGGAAAACACTTCTCCACGGTCCCTTGCAAGGAAAAGATAATTTAAAACACTTACCAGGGCCTACTCAGTACTATACCACAAATGGAAAACAGATAGGAATGGCTCATAGATGAATAATTCCTCCAGATGCTTCCTGATCTGTGCCACCACCACTTTCTGGATAACTTTATCCCAAAAGGGAAAGCTAGCGATGAGTCTAAAACTCACAAAGTTTTCAGGGTTTAAAGTAGCCTTCTGTAGGAGTCCTCAAACCATCACCTTTTTTAAAATAGTTGGAAACACCCACTCCTTCAGAAAGGCATTGACAGCATCAACAAGGGCTGGGCCAGTCACCACCTTTCCAGTCTTCATTAGAGAAGTGGGAGCAGCATCCAACACAGACAGCCTAGGGCACAGATCCTAGAGCACCTGGTGAATCTCCATCATATCAGTCAGATGAAACTCATACCTAATGACTCTAGTTTCTGCCAATTCCCACTCTTGACCACTGCAACTGTGAGACATCACAATGGAGGAAACCTTGGCCTTTATGTCTGCAATCTTGGCTGCGAAGAAATTAGCAAGTCTGTCACACTTCTCCTGAGAAATGTCCCCCAAATCTTGGGAAAGACACTTAGGGAGGAGAATTCCATCCAGTACTCTAATAAGGGCAGCTGACCTGTTTCTCTCAGCTACAATGATGCCTGAGAAGGATGCTCTTCTCTTGGCAATCATTGCCTTCTTTTATTCTCAGTAATGAGCAACCAGTACAAGTGGATTCCAGGACAGCCTTCCTCTATCTGCACTGTATCCTCTGACCCTTCTCTCTAAGAAAACAGATCACATCATTAAACTGCAGTGCACTCCTCCTCCAAGGCATAGGGTGACATTGAACTGGCACCAGGGCATCAGCAGTAGAGAAGATGTTTCTATAAAAAACCTCCAGTGCTTCACTGACACTTCTAGTGGGAGCAGAAAAAACATCAGAGATGTCCACAGTTTCCCAAAATACTTCAGACTTCAGTCTTCCACAGGCTCTATTGTGGGTAATTTCCTATGGAGTGGACAAACACAGTGGAGCCGTCAACTTGAAAGATATTGTAAAATGGTCTGAACAGGCCAAAGTATAAATCTTGAGGCTGTCAGCCATTAGCCCACTGATGAACTCAAGTTCCTATGTGTGGTATGGCAGCCTGAATTTGCTGAGTGATACTCAGAAGTTTCATCAATTGGAGATGCTCAGCAGTGATCCCTCTCCACCTAGATGGGTGATATACCAAGAGGCCTTTACTATTCAGGCCACCGGCACATGTCATGGTTACACATTTAAAAAAACCTGCCCCCTCATTGGGACCACCATACTGCTCAGATTAGAGCTATAAATTATGGCCACTCCCAACCCCTACACACTGAAGGAGGGTTACATATGACGTGAGTAACCTTGCTGAACAAATTCAGAGATGCAAATACCTGCTCTGTCTCCCAACCAGGTCTCCATCACTCAAACCAGGTCAGAGCCAGTCACACAAGCCAGACCAGAGCCAGCGGATAAAATCAAATCCCTCAAAGCAGCAGTTTTATTTACCACTGACCTGGCATTTGTTAACACCCTCACTGGAGTAGTGTTGCTGCTTCGAGTCCCTCCATCAAGAGTCCTCTGTAGTTGGACAGAAGCCAGGATCGAAGCTCTCTCCAGTCTTCTACTTCTATTCCTCCTCGTTGTCACCCCACCTTTACCACTTTCCTCAATCTACAATTTCTGTAGATTCATTCCAAAGGATCTACATGTCATAATTACCGGTACGTCATCAGAGAGCCCATGAAGCCAGTCCCAAAAGAAATATAGTCTCCTGAGATCCTCAGAAGAATAAGACTTTATAAAAGAACCTCAACACATTATCTATCATATTATACAGGAATTAAATAACAACACTGATAGCCATGCCTAGGAGTTTACTTTACATAAAGATATTAAAAATGAATATATATATATATATATTAGAGGCAAAAAACTCCATTTAATGCATCAGTTAGGGTTGTTCCACAGCGACAAAAGCAAGGAAATTCGATGTTAGGGTTAAAACCCCTTGCACCCTCCAGCCCACCCCCAACTGGAATCGGGTTGCAATTGGGGTCAACGGCCCTAAGTGTCACCCCATCACATGTGGAAAGAAGCTGAGGAATAGGAGAATGGGGTGTCAGTTAGGACCGATGACCCCAATGCACACCCCGATTCCAGTTGGGGGGTAGGCTGGAGTGGTGCAAAGGGGGTTTCAACCCTAACATTGAAATTCCTCACTTTTGTCACCGTGGAAAAACCCTAACTGATGCATTAAACAGAGTTTTTTGCCTCTAATTTCCCTTCTTTTTGAGAATGATAATGAGAAATAGTGAACGTAATGCAGCGGCGGGAGCTCGGGGGTGATGTCTTATCGCATTGTAACATTGTGCCCGAAACGAAATCGAATGCGTGATGGTGATGCAAAGCTAAACAGAAAGAGGAACAGTACTGTAGACAGAAATGTTAAAACAATGGAAACGCAACCTATAAATGAAAAACCAGCGGTAACGCGATATGAGACGAACGTGAACGAAAAATGAAAACGGCAATGGAACCGGAAGCAGAAATGGTAATGGTAAGAGTAATGTAAGCGCTCAGGCTGGTTTTCCCCAAAAGCTGTATAGAGAAAGACAGTGAGTAGAAAGAATGTATGCAAAATAATGACTCTCGGAACACAAAAATCAGTAGTTGTAATAATAAATTGCTTATATCTCAGTAACTGTATGACATAGAAAAAAAATTTAAAAGTCATATATATTATCACTTTCCTGGCTAGTTTTATACATAGGGACTATGATTTTTTGACAAAAACTCTGTATCTTGTACCGTTTTCGAGATACGGGCCCTCAAAGGTGCGGCGAATGCCGTAATGTTATCCAATGGGAAAAAAA
The DNA here is from genome assembly GCA_016271365.2 of Neoceratodus forsteri. Lineage (NCBI taxonomy): Eukaryota > Metazoa > Chordata > Ceratodontiformes > Ceratodontidae > Neoceratodus > Neoceratodus forsteri. Next base: position 63,169,721 of record CM028137.1, on the reverse strand, counting down.
CAGAAGTTCGGACTGCCATAACTTTTGAACAGTTTAATATTTTTTCACGAAATCTTTGAAAGGCACATTGGGGACCACAGCCACACATTTCCTGAAGATTTCAGGCTGGTTGTGCAAACCGTGCGACCTGTAGGCGCGACCGTAGAATTCTAGGAAAAGCGTAAACGCACACAAAGATCACGCTTAATAACTCTGCAGCCATGTACCTGACCAGTACAAAACTTGGCAGATTCTAAGGCGTATGGATCTTGATCGTGTTTCCAAATCTCAGACAAATCTGTTAAACGGTTGCAAAGTTATTAAGGTGTAAAATTTTGGGTTTAACATGTAAATGGCTCCTCAACCCTAACTATGGTAGCACTACCGTGCTACTGTATATATATACACATTTTTTTTTTTTGCTAATAATAGGTTATATGCAATATTCCTGAGGAAGCTATAGGGTTTACACAGCAAAATGCTGAAACGATGCAATTGTGACCTTTTCAGCTATATTAAAAGAGAAGTTTAATTTTATAAAACTGGTAAGCAGTGTTTATTTCAAGACTAGTTCTAATGTTTAGTTCTCTGCCTGTGGTCTTGAACAGACACCTCCCAGTATTTGTTTTTTCTTTCTCCACAGAGTGGCCATACAGCAATTGGGAAAATGTTTCAAGAAAAGGACACCATGACTGGCAGGATGTCCAGCAGCAGAGCTTCCTACAAGGGAGACAAGAACAGAACAAGGAAAACATTTTGAAACAAATATAGAAGACACAATATCTACTCCTTTTACGGACAGTAACAATCTATATATGTTCTAACATTTTTCAGACAGCAATGTGTTTCACTGGTAGTGTAAACAGAGGATGTTTTCTGAATTCCTCCATAGCTCAGAGGTTAGAGCACAGTACAAAATGCTGGGGGCCTGGGTTCAAATCCCAGTGGAAGACACACATTTTCCTTTCACATTTCCTTCATGATTTAAAAACAGGACGATTGAGACGTGTTACTGTATATTCAAGGTTTTGATATTTATATGTTAATTTAAGTCAAAAAGATTGATTATTATTGTTAAAGGAATTAACTGGGCTTCATGACCCATTACCTCATGTCAGCTTTACTCCAACTGTGGCAAAATTAGGTGTCTTAAGTTTCCCATTTTTGGGAGGCAAGGGATTGTACCTGAGCTGAGCCCACTGCCAGCTGATCTCTTTCACTTCCCTGTATGCTGGCCCTGCCCCCACACTCAGATGTTTTGTGATGTCTAAGCTAGAAGAGCACAGGGGAGTGCCCCATACAAATCTATGGGGGCATTTTTCAATATATATTTATGCATGTTTAAGCAACCTTGAAGAGGAATGAATACTACCGCTCAAGTAATAGTGACTCTATTACTTGAGCAGTTGCTTTCAATTTTCTCCAAGACTCCTTAAACATAGAAACATAGACGCTGTTTGCAGAAAAGGACCTCTTGGCCCACCTAGTCTGCCCTAAAGTCTCTACGTACTGTGCTACCACAGACCCTAACTGATCTCCAGCCTTACCCCCTCAAGCCCTGTTACTAAGGTCCCCTTGTGTCTATCCCATACATGCTTGAAGCCTACCATTTCAGCATCTATCACCTCTGCTGGGAGGCTGTTCCAAGCGTCTATCACCCTTTCCATAAAGAAATATTGCCTCACATCCCTTCTAAGTCTACCCCCTCTCAGATTCATATCATGCCCTCTCATTCTCGAACATCTTTTTCTGCGCAATATTCCACCCTCCTGTAACTTATTGATACCCTTGAAGTATTTGAATGTTTCTGTCTTGTCTCCCCTTTCTCTCGTTTCCTCCGGTGAGTACATATTTAATTCTGACCCTTTCCTAGTAGAGCTTCTGATGCAGGCCTTGCACCATTTTGGTTGCTCTTCTCTGTACCACCTCCACCCGATCTATGTCCTTCCTGAGATTGGGCCTCCAGAACTGGACACAGTACTCCAGGTGTGGCCTCACCATTGATCTATGTAGGGGTAACACTACCTCCCTTTTACTGCTGGTGAAACTCCTCCCTATCCACCCCAGCATCCTACTAGCCTTTCCTGCTACCATATCACACCTTAAGTCATCAGATATGATAACCTCCAGATCCCTTTCCTGTTTTGTTGTTGTTAACGCTTCCCCCACAAATGATACATTGTCTTTGGGTTTCTGTGCCCCATGTGCATAATTTTAAATTTTCAGGATTTGAAGCCCAGTTGCCAAGCCCTTGACAAGTATCTAAGTTTTTTAGATCTTCCTTCATTTTCTGCACCCACCTGTTGTGTCCACTCAGTTGCAAATTTTTGTGTCATCTGTGGACAGGCATACCTTTCCTTCTAGACCCTCTGTGATTTCACTAATAAAGACATTAAAGAGGACCGGTCGCAGTACTGAGCCATGGCACCTTGCTGGTTAACTTACCTTCCTCCAAGTGAACTGCATTTACCACCACCCTCTGAGTTCTGCTATTTAGCCAACTTTTTACCCATTTTATTATCTTTGGACCCACTCCCATGCTGCCTAGCTTGATTAACTGTCTTCTGTGTGGAACAGTGTCGAAGGCCTTACTGAAATCCAGGTAGGCCACATCCAACACTCCTCCCTGATCCACCTTCCTGGTAACCCAGTCAAAAAACTCTATCAGGTTTGTGTGGCAAGATCTACCCCCTATGAACCCATGCTTCCTCGGATCCTGCAATACACTGGTGTTAACTCATTTGCTCCCAGTGAATAATTTGGGTCCATTCCAGCAATGGATGGTTCTGACGCCATATGGCATCTATGGGAATGAATGAGTTGTTAAGGTATTCCCCAATCATTTCTTTAAGTAGAGTTTCCATAACCTTGCCAACCACTGAAGTCAGGCTTACCCATCGGTAATTTCCTGCATCCTCCCTATTCACACTTTTCTGTAGTGGGACCACATCCACCCTCCTCCTCTCTCCCAAACCCCCACCCCCGTGCCCAGTGATAGATTAAACAGGGCTGTCAGAGGTGCAGACAGTTCCTCCTTCAGTTCCATCAATATCCTAGGCTGAACCCCATCCATCCCCATAGCCTTGTCTACTTTTAGTTTTGCTAGTTCGCTGAAGACTCTCTCCTGTGTAAAAGGGCTAGTGTCCACGTCCCTTCCTTTAATACCTTTATCCATTATCTGTTGTCCATCACCTACCCCTTCTTTTGTGAATACTGAACAAAAACACTTATTCAGTATGTCACTTTTCTTCTGGTCCTCTACCACACTTCCACCCCCCCTTTAGTCTTACTATCCATGCCTTGCTTTTCTTGTTTTTGCTTATGTACCCGAATAATGTTTTATCCCCCTTTTTTTGCTGGTTTAGCAATGTTTTCCTCCATTTGTACTTTAGCTCTCCTAACTGCCATTCCTGCCTCCATTTGTTTCTACTGATAGGTCTCCCTATCCTCTTCCTTCTGTGTCATCTTATATCTTTTGAATGCCTGCTTCTTTTCCTTTACCTTCTCTGCTACTTCCTTGGAGAACCATAGTGATTTCTTTTTTCACTTACTCTTAGTAACTTGCTTGACACAGAAGTTTGTTGCCTTCTCAATGACCTGCTTTAGTCTTACCAACTTTTCTTCTACCCCACCTTTATTCCCTATTCCTGCTAAGGTTTCCCTAAGGCACACTCCAATTTTTTTGAAATCAGCCCCCCTGAAGTCCAGGACCCTAATATTAGTGTGGCTTGGTTTGGCCCTGTCCTTTTGCTGAACCCCACCGTATGATGATCACTGGTCCAAAGGTGGCTTCCCACCATGAAGTCAGTGACATTGTCCTTGTGTGATAGTACCAAGTCTAATAATGCCCCCTCATGAGTGGGTTCTTTAACTAGTTGCCTGAGGAATGCCCCCTGCAGGGTCTAGGACTTCCTTACTTTTAACTGATGCTGCAGCAGGTAGACTCCAATCCACAACTGGTAGACTCGAGTCCCCCACTAGCAGTACCTCACCCTTGTTAGCCATTTCTTGTATTTCATCTATTATATCCTTATCTCCTTCCTCTCCCTGTGCTGGAGATCTGTAGATCACCCCTATCCTAATAACGGCCCCTTCCCTATTTCCAAAGTGACTCAGAGTACCTCCACTTTACTCTGTCCCCATTGTAGTTCTGTGGCCTTTATGTTTTCTCTCACATAAAGAGTCTCCCCTACTCCCTTTTTCTCTACCCTGTCCCTCCTGAATAGCGAATACCCTAGTTTGGCTACCTCCCAGTCTTGATTTTCATTGCACCAGGTCTCTGCAATTGCTACTATGTCCAGGTCTCCTGCTGCCATGGTGCCTCTTAGGTCCACCATCATGTTGCCCAGACTTTGAGCATTTGCACAAATGACTTTCCATTTTGTACTTCCATCTCCCCTGTTCTTGCCCTTTTGCTCTTCCCCTTTCCTCCGCTATTATCATTCCTCTTTCTCCTTCACTCTTCCTCCTGGTTTCCTATTTGTGTTTGTTCCATGTGGCTTTTCCCACCCATGGATTCCCACTGCTGACCCTGTAAGCTGCAGCAAGTAGACTACAATCCACATCTGATAGACTGAAGTCCCCCACTTGCAGTACTTCACCCTCATTAGCCATCTCTTGTATTTCATCTATCATATCCTTATTGCCTTCCTCTCCCTGTGCTGGAGGACTGTAGATCACCCCTATCCTAATAGTGGCCCCCGTCCCTATCTCCCAGGTGACCCACAGTACCTCCGCTTTACTCTGTCCCACTTGTATTTCTGTGGCCTTTATGTTCTCTCTCACATAAAAAGACACTCCATCCCCCCTTTTTTCCTACCCTGTCCCTCCTAAATAGCACACACCATGGTATGGCTACCTCCCAGTATTGATTTTCATTGCACCAGGTATCTGTAATTGCTACTATGTCCAGGTCTACTGTTGCCATGGTGCCCTATAGGTCACCCATCATGTTGCCCAGACTTTGAGCATTTGCTCACATGGCTCTGCATTTTATTCTGCCATCTCCCCTCTTCTTGCCCTTTTGCCCTTCCCCTTTTCCTCCACCAATATCTTTCCTCTTTCCCATTCCCTCTTCCTCCTGGTTTCCTATTTGTGCTTGTTCCATGTGGGACTTCCCACCCTTGGCATTCGCTCTGCTGACCCTGTAGGCATGCGGGGGCAGACTATGTCTTTCTGCCTTATTCCACCCCCCCCAGCTAGTTTAAATGCTTAGTAATGTAGCATTTAAACTGTTCATTAAGGATGTTGGTTCCCCTCATGGAGAGATGTAGGTGGTAATCCACGTACAGGCCTCTATCCCTCCAGGTAGAGGTCCAGTCCCCAATGAATCTGAATCCCTCTTCTCTGCACCACTTTCTCAACTGCAGGTTGAAGTCCCTGGTGTGGAGCCTCCTGTCATCCTCTTTCTCATGGAGAGGTAGCATCTCCAAGAAAGTAACAGATTGTGCTACTTGCCTAAGACCTCTCCCCAGTTTACCGAATTCCTTCTAAACTGCATTTGGCCTCTACCTAGCCAGGTCATTTGTCCCCAAGTGGACAATGATATCTAGCTCTCCCTCCCTTCTTCCTTCCCTACCTCCCCAGTGATTCTTAGGATCCTCCCTCCATCTGTATGAGACATGGCACCAGGAAGGCACCTTGCCACCCTCTCCTCATCCCAACCAGTTCTTAACTGTATCTCCCTATCGAGTCCCCCACCTGGATTCACTTCCTCTTCCTGTTTGGTCCTCTGTCACCACCCCTTGGGATCTCCACCATGGAGAACCTCCACATCCCTCCCAGTCACTACCTTAGGTGCCTCTGTGGGGCAGTGCCGCCCTGCAAGTTTGGCATAGGAATTCTATATTAATATGGGATTTGGGATGTGCCTACATTCCACAACTCTAACCATATCTGTGCCCACTGTTGTCCATCTGCTCCTCATACCCAGCACCCTTTGAGGAAGCAGAGGTGGGCCTGATGGTCTCTGAGTGGCACTGGGTTAAAATGCTGAGGGCATTAACAGCGTGGTCAAAACCCTTGAAGCCAAAATACTGCAAGCAAAGATAGTGCTCATCAAAAACAGCGAGCACTACCTTCACTAACTCAGCAACCAACAAATAGACCATGTGTTTGTGAGGGGCTATGCCCCTTCACACACCCCCATTATGGGGGGTTATGTCCCATGTCCCTAACCCCTCCACTTTATTATAACTAACTCCAGGGAGAGGCAACTCTGGGATGGGGAGAAACCGAAGGGAAGGGGGATTGTTGAGGAGGGGAAGGGGAAGCAGAAAATGTCTTGGGTGGCACAAAAAAAGTTGGATGTCCCAGGACAGGGAATCCAATCCCAGCACATCAATGCTATATTGCTCTTCCTGCCTGTGGCCCAACCCTTTAAGCCATGGAAGCAGCTTGGCTGCACGCCATCTAGTAGAGGCTTTAACCCGTGTGCCCTGTTTGTGTGACAGCAATATAGCTACAGGGATATGGCTTTTGGCTATTTTGAGCATTTGCCGTACTATTCATGCAGCTATTTTGCTTTTAGCTATTTCACTGCACGTTTTTTCCCGTGCTTTATTGCCTTCGACAGTTTAACCCGGTACCCTCTGACTCTTCCCTGAGCCCACTGTTGTCAAATCACTCCTCAAACCCAGCACCCTTTAAGGAAGCAGAGGTGGACTTTGTGGTCCCTGAGTGAGGGAGTAGGTCCTCCTAATCCAAGTCGTCTCATCCTTGAGTCTTGCAACCTCCTCCCCCAACTCAGAGAGGGTGCCCGCAGATGATGCTGCATTGCAGTCTCCAGAAAGTCTCTCTGAGGGCTGCTGCCCTACAGCCACTGCACTTCACCACTGTTATCATAGTTATTCCCTATATCTAGACCTTACCCGCTACCTCCTAACAATTTACCCAATCCAATAGTTAATATACCCTCTAAAAATTTACTGAGTCCAGTAGTTAACCCACAGTCTAACAACTCTCAGAAGCATTATTAGCACACACACACCTTTAGTGCTGCCTACCTCAAAACATTCACTCAATCCAATAGTTAACCTATGGGCTAACTCTAACAGAAGCACTATTTGTACCCCCCCTTAGAGCTACCTACTATTTTTTTACCTTCATCTTCCCTCTCCCTGTCTCTTTCCCTCCATCCTTCCTCCAAGTCAAGTGTTTATGTGCCTTGGTAGTCCTACCTCCTTGCTCAGAGTCAGACCTCTAGCAGCTGGGGGGGGGAATTACTCTTTTCCTTAAAAGGATGGCGAGTCTTATGTGTCTTGGTGAACCCTTCCTTCCTGCACCCAAACAGGAAGTTCCTGGTGTCAATCAAATCCATTGCCTATAAAAGTGGAACTGGCAAAGGGTGGGAGGGTAATAGATAACTACAGGGAATTCTAAATGCAGGCACCTGGTTTACTTCTGCCTAAGCCACATCTCCCAGTTTACAGCTCTCCTTCTCACCCAGCTAGCAGCAAAGATTAGATAACTACAGGGAAGTCGAAATGCAAACACCTGATTTACTTCTGCCTAAGCCACACACCCCAGTTTACAGCTCTCCTCCTCACCCAGCTACCTGCAAAGATGATAACAGTTCCCTTCCCCCAACTCAGACTATCATACTAACTCTTGTGTTTTTTGTACCATAATTGAAGGTCCCAATTTACCTTGCAGACCCGACACTTCTAATAAAGTATCTGTCTGCTTTCCCCCTAGTCAGAGGTGCCCTAGCAGAAAGGTTCTAGCTGCCTTAGTCAGCTGCCTCCTTGGCCTTGCTCTGATAACAAGACTGCTCTCTCTACATATGTAAATATACACTGAAAACTGTCCCCACGCTCTCCCTGCTTAGACATCACAAAACATCTGAGCATGGGGACAGGGCTGGCAAACAGGGAAAGGGAAATGATCAGCTGGCTGTGGGTTCAGCTCCAGTTAAGGTACCATTCCTTCCAAAAGGGGAAGCTTAAAGCATCTAATTTTGCCACGGTTGAAGTAATGCTGCTACAAGATAACAGGCTATGAAGCCCAACTAGATAAACAAATTGGACATTTCCTTTGCGTATGGGTATATTTCAAGAATTAGATATTTTAACTACACAGAAGGCTACCCCATTGGTAATTACTCAGAAGGAGGGGGGGACAATACTTAAAGAGACACTGTCAACCCCTTGTGGCTCAACGTATTCCTACAGTTGCAATAACAGATATGATCAGATATTTCCAGATATTCTCTGATATTTCTAAAGAGATTCTGTCTGGTGGCACTATAGTGGCTCTGCAGCTGGGCAGGGATTTCTCATGAGATATCACAGAAATTTCAGGAAATATCTGATCATTCCAGTTGCTGCAGCTTGTGACAGGGTGACAAGGATACACAGCAGAAGTGCATGGTGCCAAGTGAGATAAGGACAGAGCCTGATGGAGATGGTGACCTGGGTGAGGCACCATGGATGGGACAAGATGGCTCCAATGGCCAAATACAGCCCGTATGGCTTCTTCACTGAATGAGTGGGAGATGGCTGGAGGCTGATCGACACTGGTGAAAGGTGTATTGCAGATGCCAGGTGCTACTTGAGAAGTCCCACTCAGAAACTGTTGAAGAAGAATCAGTGGAGCAGGATTCATGGGCTCTGGAGGAGGAGGGCCCCTGACAGAACATTTGTGCCCAACGTTTGTAGAGATCCCATTGTTGCCCATTTTTCTGGGCTGTTACTTGTTGGAGGATAGTGAACAAGAAGAGGAGACCCCAGGTAAGACTTTGACTGACAATGTATTAATGAGGCAGAAGACTTCAAGCAACATGGAAGGAGCCATTTTGGCTGAAGGGAATTTTGCATGTTTTAAACCTCCTATGAAAAATGATTGTTCTCCTGATGTTCTCTGGGGAAAGTTGAAGGTGGGGGATCCTAAATTAACCCAGTTAAGGGAGTGTGTAAAAATCATGGATGGGAGACAGGTAAATGGTGGTATGGGGGGACAGGTTCATGGTGGTATAAACTTAGAAAGGAAGTTCTACATAATATGATGCCAGACCCCCAGATGAAGCAAGTGGATACCCACATAGAGTTGCCTTGGCATATAGGAAAAAGGTGATGGAGGATGTGCTCTCCAGTCACTAGGGGCATCTGAGCCATGGGAAGCTTTTGGCTAGACTAACCCTGTATTTCTATTGGCCAGGCATGTACAGGCAGGTGGCAGCATACTATAAGACCTTTTATAAGGGCAGACAGATAGCGACACATGATAGTAATGTGGGAGGAGTAACCCAGATGGTGAAGGAAAATAGATGGCACTCATGGAGAAGAGGGAGACTCACACATAGAAAACAAGACACTAAGTGATAGCCAACACCACTAATAGTGTATAGGATTTTATATGTAAACCCAAAGGTTGGGGCAGGCTGTTAGGCATACAACATGGTATGTTATAAGCCTACCTTTAAATGTCTAAGTGGGGACAGAGCAAGGTCAGCTCTCCCCTCTGAAGGTAATGCTACTGGGTGCTGGATGATCTAGCTGTTCAAATGTTTAACTGAATCTGGTCAGGGAAAGTCAGTAGATGGCATAAAACTGTCATTAGTGTTTTTTTTCTTCTAAATATATGTGATGATATTGTAGTCTACTAATGGAGAGATTCATTCTCATAATACAGTAATTTAAGGTGTCTCATTGTGTTTGTATTGTTATGAACAGGATACTTTATACATTTCTTTTTAAAGGAACCCTGAGACAGAGCTTCTGGTAAGGGTGGGTTGAAGATCCATACTCTCCCAGGGTGTTAGTTGAGATTTGGACAACTGTAGGACAGTTGCCTCTTATGTGAGTGTATGTGTGACAAGGTGACCCCTGTCATAGTTGACACCCCTAGGATAAATTGAAACCCCATTCCCCAAGCAGTTTATATGTTTTGTATAATGTCAGACATGCTGGTTGACTGGATGGGGCAGACAGATTGCAACCCCTGATAGTGATTTGGGAGATGTAACCAATGATGAAGTGTCATGTATATATATTGTTGTTTTTAATTGTACAGTGCCCAGAGTCTTTGGAGATGGGTGCTTTTATAAATAAAATAACTATCTATCTGTAAGGTACTGCTGTATAGGTATTGCTGCATTATGCACTGTGTTTCACTGCTTGATGGTTAAAGTGAGTATATGAAAGGTTCAAAGGAAGGTTCATAAAAAGGACAACCCTTGTGGTGAGGAGCTAGTTGAAACTGACATCATTCTGAACTGACATTATTTTGACCTGACATTATTCTCTCCTGATGTTGAGTAAGTGATGGAAAGAATGTACTAAATTTGCAAGTCTTCAATAAGCTATTTAAGTAGCTATTTGTCTGTTCAACAAGCTATTCATTAGCTATCTGCATACCTTCCAATGGGCCATTCATTAGCTCTTAGCTCTATTCATTAGTTATCTGCCTACCTTCCAATAGGCCATTCATAGTTCTTAGCTCTATTCATTCACTCTCATTTAAATATGTGCATACCTTCTCTGGAAGCAGCTATCAGGCAGAGTGTAAAATGTATATAAACTGGCTGAATTAGCCAGAGTTGAGCTGCAAATTCTGACATCCAAGAAACGGGTAATATTCTATCCATTATCTTGTAAACTATTGCCAGCTATATTTTCATTATAGTGCCTGCAATGCTAATGCTTATATGCTGAAATAAACCTCCTCCAGGTGAGGAAACAAGAACTCACTGTGTTGAGTGGTATTTATACTATTCTCAGTACTGGGACCCCGGAGTCATAAGTCCAAATCATGCAAGAATCATGCAAGAATCTTACATATCTATCTATCTATCTATCTATCTATCTATCTATCTATCTATATGTATAAGATATATTTTGCAGCAGACAGCATGAGGTAATTTGATCCTGCAGAAGAGTTGAGGAGAGCACATAATGTTCTGACCTCGGCTCTGCCCTTTTCCAGTGTTGTACGTAAGTTATGTTATGTTCTCCAGGTGCCAACTGAACTGTTCTTTATGGAGAAACAGTGGTCCCTAGTGGCTAGTTTTATGTCATGTCATGTCTACTGTTAATCAAAAAGCAGTGGAAATTGTTTTTCCAGCTTTTAGTGAGCTTATAAAAAGCCCTACCTCAGTGCTGAGAGAGGATAGATAGGGTGATCAGTTGAATACTGACTGAGGAATGTGAAAGACCAGTTGGCAGTGTGTGCTTTCACACTGTTTGATTCATGCTAGCCTGAAGAAAAGGTCTGAGAAACTCTTGAAGCTAAGCCGTTGTCTTACTTACCATTTTGCTTTCTGTATATTTTACTTGATGAAAATAAAATGATAAATGCAACCATGCATTTTTTATGCACCTGACATATGGTCTGCCTGAAATTGTACCATCCTTAACACATGCCCAGTAGCACAACTGTAGTTAGCAAAACCCCTTTTATGATTGTTCACATTCTGTACAGACTGCTGATGTAGCTGGTTGTTTGATTCATTTTTTTTTCTTTATAAAAGTGAAAAACAGACTGCCCTACATACTGGTGTGACCACACAAAAATGTGTTTGTTTACATTCCTTAATCACCTACAACAGCATCTGTCCTGGACCCAGAAACACCCTAAACACAGTTTAACAACTCATAATGCAGAGGAAGGAGGAGAAGAGACTATTACATCATAAGTGGCTGCACTATTTGGGGAGTTTTCTCATGTTCAGGAAATATGCAGTAAGATTCGATCCAGGACTTGAAGCAAAACAAGGTTGGGTATTACTATGCATTAGCATGCATTTCAGTTCTATTAAGCAAGGATGAAAATAAATAAACCAGCAACATCAATAAATGTTAGAGAAGGTAAGCAATCATGAAATATGAATTTTTAACCAGAAATATTATGATGCAAAAAATGTTGACAGTGTCCCTTTAAAGGCATAAAGTGTATATAATGGACCTCCATGTAATCACATGCAATATACTGTAAGAAGCACATAAAGCCCAGTTAAACACTCTTGACTACTCCAGCAACTGAACAGAACTGGAGTAACATGGAAACATAGAAACATAGACTTTGACGGCAGATAAGGACTGCTTGGCCCACCTAGTCTGCCCATTTCCCTACCTATTGGATACACTATTAAATTGTTTAAATACTAATATGTGCCATGTCTTTTTTTTGGGGGGGGGGGTTGTGCACTGGTATTCTGTTTTTGATTTCTATTGGATAAGCTGCAAGTTCTAGTTAACCAAAAGCATACTTCCTCCTTCCTCTCATTATAATTGTCTTATGTTTGTCCCATGCATTTTTAATTTCCATACGTTTTTGACCCAACAACCTCCTCAGGAAGGTGGTTCAATGTGTTCACCACCCTCTACATGAAATAAATACTTCTTCATGTTGCCCTTGAACCGTCCGCCCTCTATCTTCAAATTGTGCCCCCTTGTTCTTGCACATTTCTTTTTCTGAAAGATGCTACTGTCCTGGACTTTGTTGATTCTCTTGAGGTACTTGAAAGTTTCTATCATGTTCCACCTTTCCCTCCTTTCCTCAAGGGTATACATATTAAACACTTTTAATCTCTCTTCATATGGCTTCTTTTGCAGACCCTGCACTATTTTAGTTGCCATCCTCTGGGCTGCCTCCATCCTTTCTATGTCCCTGCAGAAATGGGGTCTCCAGAACTGTATGCAGTACTCCAGATGGGGTCTCACCAACTGCCTGTGCAGAGGGATAACAACTTCCTGTTTTCTACTGGTGATGCCTCTCCCTATACATCCTAGTATCCCCCCCAGCGCTCCTTACTGCCTTTTCACATTGCTTACCTACCTTAAGGTTATCTGATATGACTACCCCCAGGTCCCTTTCCATTTTTGTTGTTGTTAGTACCCTCCCCCCACTGTGTACTCTTTCCCTGAGTTTTTGTTTCCCAGGTGCATTACTTTGCACTTTTTTGCATTGAATCTAAGCTGCCATATTTTTGACCATTCCTCCAACCTTGCCAAATCCTTTCTCATCATTTCTTGCCCCACCCCTTGTGTATCAACCCTGTTGCAGATATTTGTGTCTCCTGCAGAGAGATATACTTTTTCTTCCAGTCCCTCTGCAATGTCTCCTATAAAGACATTAAAGAGGACCGGTCCCAGTACTGAAGCCTATGGTACTCCACTAGTAAACCCTCTTTCTTCATAATGTACTCTGTTTACTATTACCCTCTGTGTCCTGTTGTCCAGCCAGTTTGTTACCCAGGCTACCACCCTGGGACCCACTCCCAGGCTGGCTAACTTGTTTATTAATCTTTTGTGTGGAACTGTGTCAAATGCCTTGATAAAGTCTAGGTGGGCCATATCCACAGCCCCTCCCTGATCTACTGCTTTGGTCATCCAGTCAAAGAAATCTATTAGATTCATCTGACATGACCGTCCTGCTGTGAATCCATTCTGCCTTGGGTCCTGTGCCCCACTGGCCTAAAGGTGTTCGACAATTCTTTCTTTCAGAAGTGATTCTATCATTTTCCCTACCACTGAGGTCAAGCTAACAGGTGTGTAGTTTCCTGCCTCTGCCTTGCTCCCCCTTTTGTGAAGAGGAATCACATCTGCCCTCCTCGATTCCTCAGGTACCACACCATCCTCCCATGATTTGTTAAAAAGGGTACTCAGTGGTGTCACTAGGTCTCTCCTTTGTTCTTTATAATCCAGGGGTGATTCCTATCAGGCCCTATTGCTCTGTCCACCTTGAGTTTTAGGAGTTCTTTCAGGACCCTTTCTTCTGTAAATGGACTGGTATCAGCCACTTATCCAGAGTGCTTCTATTGTTTGGTTTAGGTACTTCCCCCCTTCTTCTTTTGTGAATACGGAGCAAAAGTATTGGTTCAGCATCTCTGCTTTTTCACAGTCACCCTCTGCCCACCTCCCCTCCCCTTTGTTATGCCTCACTATCCCTCCCTTGGTCTTCCTTCACTCCCTGATGTACCTATAAAAGGTTTTATTCCCTTTCTTATTGGAGTTGGCAATCTTTTCCTCAGTTTGGGCCTTCGCTATTCTGACTGCCTTTCCCACTTCCTTTTGCTTTAACTGATACAGTTCTCTGCCCTGCTCCTTCTGTGATTCCTTATGCTTCCTGAATGCTAACTTTTTCTCCCTAACCTTCCCTGCCACTTCCTTTGAGAACCATATTGTTCTTTTTCTTCATTTTGTTTTGTTGATTTGCTTCACACAAAGGCTTGTTGCCTCTGTAATGACAGTTTTGATTGTTCCCCATTGTTCTTCCACTCCTCCTTCCTGCCTATTTGCTAGTGCATTCCTTAAGCACTCACTCATTTTGGCAAAGTCAGCTCTCATACAGTCCAGTACCTTTGCCTTTGTACTGTGTGGCTTGACTCTACTGCTATAACAGTGGCCTATTTGCAAGAAACCCATGTAACCCCAACAGAGCATGAGAAGTTGAGATAAAAATGGGTAGGGGAGGTATTTGCTGTATCTTGGAGTGCAAATCCTCATTGCTTAGGCACAGCCACTCTTACCTGGAAAAACTGTCCGATACAAATTGTGACAGTAGACCAGGACACAGAGGGCTGACATGATTACATGGTTTTCATAGATACAAGGTGTGCACTCTTAAACATATATGCCACTAATGAGGACAGAGAAAACATAAATTTCCTTAGTCACTTACTACAAACAAAAGTCACAGACCCCAATACCCTCTATATTATTGGTGAGATTTTAATGCCATCATCTCTCTCTACGAGTAGATAAGAGATGGGGGGAAACAAGATTCTGACAGTCAAGCAGGAAAACTAATAGGTATACTGAAAGAGGAGCTGCAGCTTACAGAGGCTTGAAGATTCTTAAATGAATCTGTGAGAGATTCTTGCCATTTTTATGTTGCTTGCATGCATGTGCAAGAAACATAGTGCCATCATCCAAGTTTTTGGAGGTGTGGCACCCATCTTCCAATTCAGTCAGCGTGTTTGCAGGCATGGCCTCAGTTCCCCAATCACTGCTGCAGCTGTCTATGACAGCAGTTGAAAATGCAGTGGTCATACAGTTGAAAGGGAGAGCTCCACTTCAGTGAGCAGAGCTCCTCCCCTCCAAACACACACACACATATGCATTCATGCACACATACTGCGTGCCCATGCACCTTCCCCCTTCCCCCACACACACACTGTATGGCTGACAGGGGTGTCCAATCACCCGTTGGCTCCATGCCACCCCAAAGCTTCCAGGTGCCACGCTGGGAGCCCACCCCATGTGGCAAAATGTGTTATTGCTGACGGGGGTGCTCAATCCCCCGTCGGTTCCAGCCCCCCAAACAGCCTTCCAGAAGCCATTCTGGGTGCCCACCCCAGCATGGGAAATGTCCCTCATCATCTTATTAAAAAGAATAAACCTGCAAATACAAAAACAGTCCCTTGGCGCTTCTCCCTGCCCCCCCACTACCCGCACCCACCCACTGTGCACCCTGCTCCCCACACCCTTCACCCCGTACTCACCTCCAGACCTCGGCATGACAATTTTCGGTGGACCAGGAACACGTCTGCAATCTTCAAAGCTGACCGCGAACTAAGGAAATGCCGGTAAGCTGTATAATGAGATAGATAGGGTTTTTTTCAACTTTGCTGCATATCTCAGGCATTTTTGGGAATTTTGGTACCAAATTTTCAACGTGGGGTTTTTGGGACCTCTTCTCATGAATTCTGTCACTGTCATGGTGTTACTAGGGCCCGAAGGGTGATTTCATGGTCATTGTGTGAAATCACCTTTTGGGACCGATTAACAAAACAACAGTGCCAGTGTTCATAAGGTGGCCTCTCAAAAGCTATTTTGCAAATTTGGTGAAACAGTTCCTAAAAATTACTGTTTTATGTGCTTGTGTTGCACAGTTCCTATGCACGCTCGTAAGTTCATGACTTTTTAATATTTGCACTCTGGATTTTCAGCATTGCCATTTTACCACACCTCCTTATGAGCAGTACAGCTGTCATTTTTCACATGTCATTCAAAATGTGTTTCCATGCATGTAGCACACAATGGCACAGTCGGTGTGAGCAATCAATGTTTGGGACAGATTAAGAAAATCACAGTGACATTGTTCATGAGCAGAGGTCTTAAAATGGCTATGTTGAAAATTTGGTAAAAAAAAAATTCCCTAAAATGACTGTTTTAGGAGCACACATTGCGCAGTTCCTACGCACGCTCATAAGTTTGCGAATTTTGAATATTTTCACTCCAGATTTTCAACATTGCCATTTTACCACACCTCCTTATGAGAAGTACAGCTGTCATTTTTCACATCTCGCCTAAAAGGTGTTTCTGCGCATGTAGCGCACAATGGCACAGTTGGTGTGCGAAATCAATGCTCGGGACAGATTAAGAAAATCATAGTCACATTGTTCATGAGCACAAGTGTTGAAATGACTATGTTAAAAATTTGGTGAAAAAATTCCCAAAAATTACTGTTTTATAAGCATTTGTTGCGCTGATCCTATGCACGCTCCTAAGTTTGTGAATTTTCAATATTTTCACTCCAGATTTTCAACATTGCCATTTTACCACACCTCTTTATGAGCAGTACAGGTGTCATTTTTTACATCTCACCCAAAACATGTTTTTGCCCATGTAGCGTACAATGGCACATTTGGTGTGTGCAATCAATGTTTGGGACAGATTAAGAAAATCACAGTGACACTGTTCATGAGCAGAGGTCTTAAAGTGGCTATGTTGAAAATTTGGTGAAAAAATTTCCATCAGATGTTCTGCAATGATACTGATGATGACACTGAACAGGACTGGCCCCAGTACCGATCCCTGCAGCACCCCACTGGTCACCCCCTCTCCCTAGACTGCACACCATTTACCACCACTCTCTGCCTCCTGTGTGTTAGCCAGTTTCTAACCCAGTTTACCACCCTTTCCCGCATGCCCAGCCTACCCAGCTAGTTTATCAGCCTCCTATATGGGATGGTGTCAAAGGCTTTGTTGAAATCAAGGTAAGCATTGTCCACTACCCCAACCTGATTCACTTCCTTTGTCACTCAGTCAAAGAAATCAATCAGATTTGTTTGTCCCCACTGTGAATCCATGTTGTCTATGGTTCTGAGCTCCGATGGTTTTTAGATGCCCCACTATCCTTTCTTTAGGCAATGTCTCCATAATCTTCCCCACTAATGGGGTGAGGCTGAACAGCCTATGGTTCCCTGCCTTGTCCCTGCTGCCAGACTTGTGTAGAGGGACCACATGTGCCCTCCTCCAATTCACTCATGTTGAATGACTCAGTGAACATGGCTGCCAGAGGTACTGCTATCTCCCTTCGCAGTTCTCTTAATATCCTTCTGTGTATGACATCTGGTTCCATTAGTTTGTCCACGTTCAATTTAGTGAGCTCCTGCAGGAATCTTTTGCCTTTGAATGGACTACTGTCCACCTCTTCACCCACTTGGCAACTGCTGTACTGCTGTGGCCCTTGCCCCTCCCACTCTTCTGTGAATACTGAACGGAAAGACACAGTGGATGTCTTGGGAGGAAGGCATGGAACTATCACTTCCAAATACCTAAACAGCACATACAAGCAAGCAACATTTGGCATTGACAAATGCTTGTTCTAATAGTCATAATTGTTATACCCATATTGATTTTTTTCTTAGTCTCCACTGAATGGATACACACCTTTCAGTCATGTTCCTTACTATCTCGAACAATCTCAGATCATGCATCAGTCAGACTAAAGTAGGAAATCACCCCCCATCCTAAGAAACCCTAATTAATGATTGAATATAGGTCACCTTAATAACCCACAGTTTAAGTAGAGGGTGGAAATCACCATAAACGATTACCTCAAGAATAATCTTGAAGGGTCAGTTACCCATGCAATGAGGAGGGAAGCTGTAATGGCAATATTGAAAGGAGTAATCACTGCATCTTCCATGGATCAGAGATGACAGAAAATAGCAAAGCAGACCAACTTGGAGAATCAAATCCAGGAATTGTAATTTGAACATAAAGTGCCCAATTCAGAAAGTCCCAGGAATGACACAAGGTGCTTGCATCAAAGAGAAATGACACAAGGGTCTGAGTGCGCTGCACCTTTGCATCATTTCTAATTCAGCAATGCAGCATGTGCTAGTTGGGGGACCTCCTGTGCCACCCGGGCTTGTAACTGACACACCTTTGTGGCATGACATATGGGGACATGCACTAAAGCAGCAGTGCACCATCTGCTTTTTTGGGATTCTGAAATCCCCCAACAGGTATATGGCTTGCAGGGATTTAAATCAGCCCAAAGCTGGTCTAACTGCCCATGCACCACACCTGGAGCTGTTGCTGCATGGGATGTCCATCTGTATAGCTTCCCCACTCAGAGGACAAGACATCTATTTGAAGTTGCAACCCATTGACCATGAAAGTTTCCAGCACAGTCTCATCCTCCCAAGGTAGTATGCCACAATACACATTACTGATTTCCAGGATGTACAGTGTGGACTTAGTGAACTTAGTGAGGAAATCATACATAGCAATTTTATGCAAGTATGGGGCTAACACAATTGTGTTATACCTTTGTGACATTTGAGCGTAGGTTTGATTTATTTCAGAGCCTCATTGAATTTATTTGCTGTGCATCCCAGTGTAAGACTACAGCATCCAATAATTTGGAGGATGTCTGCCTCAACAGCCATTTCCTGAGATCTGGACCACACAGGAGTTCTCAATATATGTTGTTGATTAGTCTCGGGGCAGAATTTTCACTGGGCAGGTGAGGATAGCTGTCTCCATCATTCCTGTCTGGTGCGCCATCCATTTAGCACAAAGCACAGCTTGTGGAAACTCTGAGGATTGTGGCACTGGGACCCTTGTTGCACCTGAATATGCCACAGGGTTCCTGGCTCACACAGACTTTGCCACATGCAGGAATGTGTCACAACTTGTGCCAGTCTAAGGGGGTTTTGTGAATCAGGCCCCAAATCTCCCTAAATGACCTGGTTAAGTCAGAGTTGGAGAAAAAGAAATGGGATCTGATGGTTCTACTTCAGTTTAGGTTAGAAGGAAAAGGCTGCAGAATAAAACAGAGCTATTATGAGGGAGACAGTAGGGTGTATAGGTTGTTAGCCCAGCAACTGCGGAAGCAACAGGGAACATAACAGTGCTCAGGTTAAACAAAAATGCAACGGTGGGGTGGAAGGACTACAAGGAACCAGGGAAAAATCTTGCAGATATTTCTGGATTGTTGTAGGAACATACATACCCAGGAGGTGGTTGAATCATTCCCCAAGAAATAAATGCCTTCTTATCTAAGATTACTATGCTGACCGAAACAGACAGAAGACACAAAATAATTGGATACAGCTGTCAGAGAGGCAGCTAGTCAGAACAGGATTACAAAACTTAAGAATGGGAAATCCCCTGGACTGGATAGTCTCCCTCCAAATTCTATAAAGCATTTGATGAATTGCTTAGTCCCTTGTTAAGTAAAGTTTGCATGGAAGTGATTGAGAGGGGCAAATACCTGAGTCCTGGAGACTAGCATAGATTTCAATTCTGCCAAAACCTGCAAAGGACTTAACTGATTGTGGGTCATACCAATTGTTATCCTTCCTGAACATGGATAAAAAGATTTTCACTGGGATATTGTCAGAGAGAGTACAGAAAGTTGTTATGAGGGTAATACATCATGACCAAACAGGGTTCATTACTAGCTGGTATCTACAGGACAACATTTGTAATTGCTAAATATAATCTACACATGGAGGGGGCAGAGAACATTACAGATGGTTATCTCTATTGTGTGTTGGGAACAGTAGTGGGATGAGTTGTAGAAAGTGGACATAAGATCAAGTTTGTGGAACAAACCACTGGTCTAGGTTTTTTATATTCAGGAAGTTGCATAATGATTTCAAAACTCCAAGCCCCTTGATCTTGTTGTTGTATGTTCTTTATTAAGAGGGAACCATTTGAGTATCCCACTACTCTGTCTTTGTAGATGTGAGAAGGGCCTGGTTGTCCCTTCTGTCAGGCATGATAATTGGGATCAGCAGGTTCCATCCAGGCTACACCAGTTGGATCCATAGTACCCCAAAGATGGATAATCTTAAGGAACTCATCCATGACTGCATAGGCTTATGATTTTGTTGTCATCAAGTTGTCAGTGACCATTTTCCTTTGTGAAACAGGAAGTCTTCTGCAATGCCCAAGATGGGACAGTAGAGGACCACCATGAGTAACATAATTATGTAACAAGAGAAAATAAATAGTTGTAGTACAACCCCCCCCCAGCTCCAGTGAATTACTTACTCAGGGCCTTCTGAGCCCTTGAGCAGTTTCAGCTGATTGGCAAGAAACCACTTGTCGATAGATTTCTTGTGGTTTGATAACTCCACCTGATAGACAGAGGGGCTGAGTTTGATCAAAATCTCAAAGGGACCAGCCCATTTGCTAGTCAAGGTGGGCAGGTGTTGAATACTGCAACACCATGGTACATTTTGGACTACTGTTGGGCACTGCCCAAGCTTTGAGCAGTAAAGCAGTGGATTTCAACCAAATTTTCATGTAACTTCTTTACATAGGTGTCAGCCAAGACTCTAGCCATGGTAAGGGTGTGGACATCCACCCATGCAGTAAGTGTGATGGCAACCTCATTTGCCATCCAGTCATCACTTCAAAGGGTGTGTACTGGGTAGCTCTTGATAGGGTAGCCCTGATTGCCAATAGTAGTAAGGGCAACAGAGTATCCCAATTCTTTGCATTCTCATTGACAAACTTTGACAACATTGCTTTTTTCTTTCTGTTGGTTCTTTCTATAGCACCAGAGGACTGAGGATGGTGAGCTATGTGGAACTTCTGCCTTACCCCCTAACATTTCAAGAAGTTCTTGCTCAGCCTGGCCAGTAGATCTTGTCCCCTTATCAGAGTCTATCTTGAGAGGTAGACCACATCTGGTGAATACCTGTTCCACCCGAATGTTTGCAGTGGCTTTTGCAATATTGGCCTTACAAGGGAAGGCCTCAACCCATTTGGAAAACAGGTCAGTGATGACCAGTGCTTACTTGTTGTTTCTGCTAGTGGTAGGCAAAGATCCAATGAAATCCATCTGGATTACATTCCAATGGCCTGATTGTCTCTATGGTAACAACCTGGCATTTTTCTTGCAGGTTTTGGGTTGTTTTAAGCACAAGTGATGCAATTGTCCAGGTAACATTGGACATCCACTATTTGACCAGGCCACTACCCTATTGTTCTCAGTCTTTGCAGGGTCTTTTCTATACCCTGATGTCCACTTGTAGGTGTATCATGCACCTGGTAGTTGAATTCTGACCGAAGGTCTTTAGGGACCACCCACAGTGTAGAGTTCCCTGGTAATACAAAACCAGCTTTTGATCTGGGGAGAGGGAGATGTATTTGAGGTGTCTCTTTAAGGAGTTGTCCCCAGACACCTCTTTCTGTTGCAAGAGGTGATTGTAAACCTCTTTTACTTCTGGGTCTCCCATTTGCCCTGCAGCCATATCCAATGGGGCAGCTTGTTTTCTCCTCTGTGTGGCTACTGGTTGTGCGTCTGCATGTTCGGGCATCACCCATACTTCTACCTTTAATGCATCTTGTTTGGCCAGTGTATCTGCTCAGTAATGCTGCTCATGAAAAGGGTCTGACTTAGAGTGGGGCTTTACCCTGTGGACATACAGCTTAAAGGGTGCCTTTTCTGCCATTTTGTTGATGTATTGGAACAGGGCTCAGTGTTTGACCTGGGTACCTTCTGAGGAAACATACCCATGGGTCTTCCAAAAGGGCAGAAACTCTGTAAGGGGAGTGTCACACCCATGAAGAATGAGAAAAAAATGATAGTGTCCCCCTCCTGTTCCTCCTGTATCAGTTCCATTGCATGTGCAATGGCTGCCAGTTCTGCATATTGTGAGGATCTGACAGAACACTGCCTGGCTACCTCCACAGTCCCCCCCCCCCAGTAGAGGACCAAAATTCTGAATCCTGCTACCTGATGTCCATTATGGTAAAAAGAGGAATCATCCCTGAAAACACAGCGTGTCTGGAGGCCCGGCAAGAAAATGACAGTGGTGGGTAGAAATAGATTGAGTTCCGGTAAGGAAGGCAGTTCTAATCCACATTCATGTGGGTCTTCATTGTAAAGGAGCCCATGGGCCAAAATGGAGGGAGGTTTGGTGGGGTATACAGTAATATCCCAATCCTACAAGAGGAGTGACCAATGGATAAGTCTTGCACTGCAAACACTGCTATCCTTAATCTGATAACAAGAAATTGGTAGGAGTGTGTCTGGTGTGTAACACAATGAGTCTGAGTCCAATAATGTAAGAAAAGTGCCCTACAGCCCAAGCTGTAGTCAACAAATTTCTCTGACAGAGCTTTTTTGTCCCACTGGTGAAAGTATTTGGGATGCATAGGCAATAGACCTAAGGCATTCGTGCAAATTCTCTGCCAAGATGGCAGACACAGCCATATCAGAACTGGCAGTTTACAAATGGAAGGACAAATTTGGGTTTGGGTTAACCAAAACAAGGGCTGAGGGTAAGGCCTGTTTTACGGTGGTAACTGCTGTGGTATGTTCCTGGCCCCAACAATATGGAGCATTGTTTTTCAGGAAATCATAAAGTGGTGTAGCTTTCTGGGCAAAATCAGGGATAAAATGCCTTGAATAGATTACCATGCCCGAGAAACATCTGAGGGTAGACACAGAAGTGGGCAATGGTAAGTCCTGAATACATTGCACCTTGCCCAGATCGGTGCTTTTCCCTCCTGCAGTAACTTGCAGGCCCTAAAAGGATACTTCAGAGTGGCAAATTTGAACCTTGGCAGGGTTACATTTTAGACCAACATCCTACAAGATTGCAAGGAGCAGTTCTACTTGAGAGTTTGCACTAGTACGGTGGTACAGCGAACAAAAACAAGTAAGAATTCCAGAAAGTTCATGCACACACCAAATCCCTATAGAGGCACACCAGACATTTTAATTTTAAATTAGAATCATATTCTTTATTAATTCTTATAGAGCTAGAGAGATGGCTCTGTAAGAATTAATAAAGAATATGATTCTAATTTAAAATTAAAACATCTGGTGTCCCTCTATAGGTGTTTGGTGAGTGCATGAACCTTCTGGAACCATGAAGAGTGCAAGGAGTTCTACAAGCAACTGCAAGTGCTGCTCTTGGTCTACGGTGGGCAAGAGAAGATCATCCACATATTGTAGGAGACATTGAGGTGTGGAGTAGCCCTGCAGGACCTCCTGTATGTGGATGCGAAAGAGGGTGGAGCTATTATGAAACACTAGGGGAAGCATTTCCAAGTGAACTAACGTCCCTCAAAGGTGAAGGTGAACTTGTATTGGCTCTCTGGATTTCAATGGCGGTGACCAGAAGCCATTGGAAATATACAAAGTACTGGACCACTTATTTTCAGGCTTCAAAAATCTGACCACATTCCGGGCCGATGCCACAGTCAGTGCACAGCTGGGTGCCACCTGATTAAGCTTTTGGTAGTCAGTTGTTAGTCTCCAAGTATTATTGGGTTTTCTCACAGGTCAAATTGAATAATTTCCTGTGGAGACACAAGGTCTTATGACTTCTTGCTTTAAAAGCAATTCAATAGTAGCCCTAAGGGATGGCATCATCTCTGCTGGGAAAAGGTATTGCTTTTGACATGGTGAGTCCCCACCAGTAACCAGTATGAGGGTGTCAGTTCTGTGCCATAATAGCAATTGTGGAATAGCAATCACTGTTACGGAGAGTGTACATCCCCAAAAATGAATTTCGACGATGCACACTTGCAGCGTGGACAAGGACAAAAATGGTGCCCAAGAAGTACAGGTCTCATTTTTAATGCAGCCCTGCACCCCCGGCTGATGGTTTCCTCAACTCCAGTGGAGTGCATGTCATGGGTGTGTGAAAACTTAAACAAATTTAAAGCCACCTGCCGCAAAAAAATGCACCACACCAGACCCAAACACTGTTCCCTGCACCTGCCAGCCAACCACTCCCCATCACACTAGCAGACCAACTGGCAGCTGCCTGCCACATCTCCTCCCATATACCATCCCCTGCCTCACCCCCACCTATGTGTGCACATATGTATACCCGCTTACTTCCCATTGTGGTAATTCACCCACCTCAGTATTCCATCACCCCTGCTTGGTAGCCATCAACACAGGAGCCATAATTGAGTCACCATTTTTGTAGATGCCCAATTTTGTCACCTTGTTCACTGGATACGAGGGGTCCATCCTCCGCATTCATGCTTGTGTTTATCAAAGGCATCCCTGTATTGTTCCAAAATAGGCTTCAGTCTACCAAAAGTGGATGGGGCTGGAACATGAAAATGATGTAATTTTCTGTCATTTGCCTGTACAGCTGCCACGACATGTGATTCAGAAATGAGCAGCAAATGATGGAGACCTAGTGCCTGGAGGAGCAGCTGGTTGGCTAAATCCACCATGCACCCGTAGTAAGAGAAAATCGATTCCCAAAATGCTCTGATGATGGGGAAGGTTCATAAGATCAAAGTGGTGTTCTTCTGCCAAGGTTCCAACAAGGACTGCAATAAGAATTGACTGATAGGTTGTCACTACAGTCCCCTGAAAGGTCTAGGCAGAAATAGACTTCCCAGTAGACCATGGAGAGTATTGGGGGTTGCTCTGATGTAAGATCAAAATGGTCACTCCTGTATTTAAAAGCAATTCAAGCTGGTGGCCCCCAACTAGCACTTCTACACACAGGTGACCAGAGTCATCAGTCACCAAAAAGGTAAGTATCTGGAATGGGGCCTTACACTGTCATGTCACGTCATCACGATTTTGCAAGGCATCATAAAGTGTTGGGTCCATCTCATGGAGCATTTGTCTCACCTCGGAAGAAAGTTTTTGTGATTTGTCCTACCCACTTCAGGATTTGATCTGGGGATGGCTGCCACAACTTTTACTGATCCCTTTGCTGACTCAATTTTGGACTTGTATGCTAGAAGTTGGTCTACTTTGGCTAGCAAGTCCTGGTATGAAGGTCTGGACTGCTGTTTGTCCTTTATTTCCCTTCGTATATTGTTGGTTCAACTTTTGTTGATTTTTCTTTTCATAGAGTATGAGGATTCATTTTGTTCAGGGTCTCTGGGCTTCCCCTCCATCTCATACTCAGTAGTGTCTCTGTGTCCTTTTGCACAGGAGCAACTTTGGACTTAGAGCTCAAACTGAGATCCTTGGCATGAACCTGGTAAATGTGCACCACCTGCTCCAGGATTTTGCAGAAACTGTCCCCTTTAGAGAAGACTAAGGCTTCTACCCTTTCCTGAATAGGTTGGAGAAGGTTTCACAAGAAGAGACATTTGTACTCTATTGAATCTCTGTCGGCTTCCTCCCTGGCAAGTCCTTTGCCAGTACTGTAAGTGAGCCATAGCCTGCTATCATACTGGGCAGGGGCTTCCTTGTTACGCTGTTTCACCTGTGCAGCCAGCATTATGCAGACCATATTTGGATCGTGTGCAGCCAAAAGATAGGCGGCAACCCTATCAAAAGAGGCCTTGGTATCTCTCTGAACCCATTCCAGTAACTTTGCCCACAACACAGGTTCCACAGTTTGTAGGAGGACCTGGGCTTAATGCTTTGGCAGTAAGCTGAGCATTTGGCAGCATTATTGCACCTTTCCAAGTGGCAACTCAAGTTGTAACCCAGGGCCATATGGCCAATTTTGTCTGCAATGCTTTGAATAGCTTGCACAGACTGAAGAGCTCTGTGGCTTGATTGGAGTTCTGGACTCCTGGGGACAATGTTTTAAGGACTGTCTCTGCCACAGCGGTAGGCTCACCTTGGTTAGGTGTCTGTCTTTCCACTTCCTTTTTCAGAGCATCAGCCACTGCCTTTTGTAAGGCTTTTGCCTGTTTGTCAGACAATTCCCTCTTCTCTATAATGTTAGTGATCAGGCCCTCTACTTCTGTTTTATCCTCCCTGGTCAGGGCAGCCATCGGTGGGTGGTGCCTATAACCCCCAGTATCCTAAGGAGTGTTATCATCATTTGTTTGTTAGCAGAACTGTTCTGGATCTGTTGGCGAAACATGACACAGAGTCAAGGATATGGAAGAAATAACTCATTTAATTGTCAAAAAACACAAAATACAGCAAATGTCTGTTGGAGTCAGGAACAGGACCCCACATATCTTGATATCCCTCCCAACTGGATTCCAACTCAGCAAAATACAGCTTTAGCATCATTCTTATACTCTAAGATAAGAAATGTATGTTACTAGGTAACGGCATGCCAAATAAGGTAAAATCAAAAAATACAGAAATCTCATTGGTAAAAGGTCAGCTCAGAGGAGAGTTAGCTCACCCCTCTTCCTGCAAATACTTTCTGATAAGAGTAAAAATAGTTTTGAGTAACAATACAAAAATGCTTATTATTGCAAAATAATAGCAGCTGCGTAGCAAAAAAAATGAACTGTGCCATACGGCCTGCATAAGCAATGCTAATACTGTTAGGGCCAGAGGTTACTAGGGTTCCACCATGCCATGGCGACATAGAATTTGTCAACCATCAGCACAGCCATGGCACAACAACTGGTGTTGTGCTGTTGCTGGGGGAACAAGTGTTTTCTGTGGGGGGCTTTACCCCCCCCCCCACATACCATGTTGGGGGGCTCTGCCCTCCACACTTAAATTAGCCAACTCTAAGTTGCAGTTGGTTTGGGAAGGGGATGAATATCCAGAAGGCAGCAGTGTTGGGAACCCAGCAGACCATCACAGTGAACTGCCGAAAATGTTGCTGTGATGGTCTTTGCTGTATTCTCGCCACTGTTGCAATGTGATACCGGTTACTAGCACATAGCCCTGTTGGGATCTGGTCTTCACCACCCATCCATGCTACAATCATATGTGCATGTCTTATCACTATTTTGCATAGTATTACACTGTATCCTACCTTACTAAGTATATCATGAATAAATGTATGTGTACTATCTGCTGCAGTAAATATAGGGTTGTAGGGGCGTCCAGGTGTACAATGCTGTAAAATCATCTGATAGGTTTATTTGTCAGCTTGTTCTACAAAACATAGAGATAATGATATTTGGCCATAAAGCAATACCCTTAGCCACCATTTCAGCACTGTACACAAACCCAGATGCATTGGTGAGACTGAATGGGATCAATTTGGGATATTTTTCATTGACCATGCATTCATAACAGGGATGTCCTCTGTCCCCCCATTGTTTGACATTTCTTTGGGACCTTTGGTAGCTGGGGTAAAGCAGGATATACATGCTGTATATATAACAGAGGTGGAAGTTGAATACAAGCTATTACTCTATTCCGATAATTCCATCTTTTCTATCAGCGATCTGTTAGACTCAGTTCTATAATAGCCCATATAGAGACATGTTTTACAAAGCTCTGTTCTGGGAGAACATATAGTCAAATCTGAGCCATTTGACTATAAACAGATTTTTTACAAAAGTTTTATCTGCATATTATTGGACCTTGATATTTATTGAAGTAATATTGTTAATTAATTATCTGATTTTTTGTGGATAACTTCTGTGTTGTAAGGTTTGTGAGTCAGAGTAAATTTGATATTTGTAGGCCACATTTACGTATTTATACATTTTCTGGTTTATGTAGATGAAGCATGGAAAGAACAAGAAAAAACAGCCACTGCAATTTGTTAACTCGGCTACCTCTGAGTAGAAAATGGCTGTTTATAATTTATGATGAGTGTGCTGTTTCTTCATGGACAAAATATTATTTAAATTCATAGTTCCACTTGATTAATAAATATAATGCAACTTGTGTTGTTACAATAAGCTCATTCCATTTGTTGCCCTTGCTTTTAACTGGATAATTAATGCAGGTAAAGACACTTAAGTATGATGAGGTGTGACAGCTGTGGGGAAGACTGGGGGCTGATTTGCAGAGGCATGGAATAGATTGGCCACATGGCACTGATGGGAACACTTGGCAATGGTTCTGGTGGAACTTGGGGTGTAGAAGAACAGACTGGCTCGGAGAGAGACCTACTGAGACCCTATGATTGAATAAAATGGCATATGCTGATAGAGCTGCCCATAATGCAGCAGACCTGGCTTGCACATCCATGGACAGCTGACAAGAGTAGTTGGACTGGAGTTAACCAATGGACCATGAGGCAGCATGAGCTGTGGGGTGACCCAGGTGGTGTTCCAGGTCAATGTGTTTGAGCTAGCGTATCTGTGGACATGGGAAGGGGCTGGTACATTTGGGCAGTGCTTGCTCAGCTAGCCAAAGTAACCCGGTTTTGGGCTTAGGGTCATACTCAGATGCAGGGTCTGTGCATACACGCTGGTTCCAAAGGGACTTGCAGCTGTTTGAATCATGGGTGTGGAAAGGCCATTAAGGCTCCATCATGTCTGGAGTAATCCCGGTTGGGCTCACTGACTGCTAACACAAGTCAACAAATAAGGGCTGTTACTTAGGAGTATTGGAACACTTTTTAGGCAAATAAACTGGAATAGGTTATGTATGAGGTAGGAATTATAATATTTAATGGAAAAGGTGATATTTTACATTATACTGAAAAGTAAGTTTGTATTAGTTTTCTAATAATAGCAGAGTCCTTATGGCAATGAGAGAATTGAGCAATATTATAGAACAAGACACATGGAGTTTGTTGTATAATAAGAGACCATTCTTTAAGCACAAACAAATTTATCAGATATAGATTTATGAATGTATTTTTGTATCTGACTACACCCATTGCAGCTACCACCCACCCTGTCCCCTCCACGATCTTCTTTCCTCATCCATCCTCTGTCTCTATGCCTCCTCACCGCCCGCTGCCTGTTCAAGTTCCCAGGTCTCACATCTTCTTTGGCTTCCCTTCTTAGTTCCTCCTGTTGTATGCTCGACTGTTAATATTAGACCTACAACTTTGGCAGATCCTAGCTGTGGTATTACCACTATCCTTATTTATGTTATGATCCACTACCTATGCTTTCAGTAGCTAGAGTCAGTCCTTCAAGTAGGTATACCTAATTATGTATCTCCTGATGTCCACCTTTACCCAGTGCCCTACCTAGCATGACCTGCAGCCTGTGAAGTCCTGCAGATGCCATTTAGTTAGATGCCACACTCCTACTTTAATTGTGGCACTCATGCTTCAGGGTTACTCACATAATCTTGTGACTGATGCACTCTGCAGAAGGAGTGAAGCATTTTGTGATGCACTTGATGGATCAAATTGGGCATGATTTTCAGAGGGAGATTATCAAGAACATATTGAATTTTGGCTGCTGCCATCATCTTAAATGCTTGGGCTTTGCTCCAGTGAGACTGAGTAAGATGGCTCCATCTGATGAGATCTCTTGTTAAAGAGTGCAATCAAGGGGGCAGGTTGAGCATGCCCAGGGAGTATAAATCCCAAGTGAAATGAATACCAAGGTACTTCAAGGATCTTGAACCCCTCGCAGTCCCTATGGGAATCCGGGTGTATTCCTAGTTATTGGCTTCAGTGGCAAGATCAGTGATTTAGCCACAGATGCCTTGTATCTAGATAAGAAGCCACAATTTTATAAAAGGGACAGAGCAGCAGGGACTGATTACTCCAGCTTTGTGAGCATCAACAGGATATCATCTGCATAGGCCAAAGCTCTATGCTCCTCACCCAGCACAATACCATGGATGTGTGGGTGGTTCTGGATGGCTAGCAGCAAGGGTTCTAATTCATGAACAAATAAAAGTGGAGAGAGTGGGCCCACCAGGAATGATGGTGATGTCACTAAGTCACTGATTGAGTACCAATGCAACTGACCCAGTGTATAGAGCATGGATATGCTAGAGAAAGATCTCCCCACAGCCAAATATTTGCAGAACATAGAACAAGTATGGTCATTCCACTCTACTGAATGTTTTTTCCGTATCAAGAGAGAGGAAGACTACTGAGGGATGGAGGCGGGATGCCTGCCACATAAGATTAGTCAGGCACCTTGTGTTGTCTGTACCTGATCTTAGTGATACAGAGCCAACCTGGTCTCTGCTGATTTAGATCTAGGATAATTCCTCAAAGTTGGGCAGCTATCATTTTGGCACACGCCTTACAAGTGGCAGTGATAAGTGAAATGAGCCAATAGCTCCCACAGTGGAGGGACTCTTTCCCAGATCTGAGGAGGTGAGAGAGATACTGCCATGTGCATAGAGGCAGGAAGAGACTCTGTCAGAATAGCCTCATTGAGGGTATCTATTAAAGGGGCAGTAGACTTTGCTTAAAGTGCCAAAGAAACTTGGCTGGTAAGCCATAAGTGCCTCAAGCTTTACCAGAGGGCATACAGCAGATGAGTTCATCTAGTTCTTTTAAGGTGAAGGGTTAGTCCAGCTTCTTATGAAGCTCTGTGGGGATTTTGGACATGGCTAGTAAGGAGGTAAAGGAGGTCAATTCCTCCTGACTGGGGTAAACTTCCTGCCTGTAAAGGGTTTCATAAGAACTCCTGAAGGCAGCATTGATGTCTTCCTGCCTTCTGCAAACCACTCCCAAAGTATCTGTGATCCCTGAGATTTTGGACCTTTCTTGCCTTTTTCAAAGTTGATTGCCAAAAAAGCTTCCTGGGACATTCTCCAGACTCCCAGAAGGTTTGCTGGAGCTTAAAAAGGGCAAACTTGACCTGTTGGTGCAGATGTAGGTTGATCTTATAATGAGTGCCTCAAAGTTGGCCAGTAAATTAGGAGCAGGGCAGGTGTCCTCCCTATACTTTTCTTCCAATTCCTGAAGAGTCTTGAGCTGCACTTCTAGATCCTTAGCTTTTTGCATTTTAATGTGAGAGGCATAACTAATGCACTAACCCCTGATAAAGGCTTTGAGAGCATCCCATCTGCTAGCAGCTGAGGTTTCACTGGGGAGATTAGTCTCTAAAAAAGGCAGAAATCTCCTTCTGGAGAAATGCACAGAAATCTGAATTGCTCAAGAAAGATGTATTAAACAGTCAATGTTTACTGGATGGAGTATCTGGGGTGCCAGAGAGTCACATAAAGGACACCGGAGAGTGATCTGAAATAATGACACTCCCTGTTGAGGCTTGTCAAATTTCTGGCACCCAAGAGTGTGGAATTAGCCATAAACTGATGTGGGAGTAAGTATGGTTTGTGTCCCCAAAAAAGGTACAATCTCTGGCATGTGGTTGTACCAGATGCCAGATGTCAATTGCTCCTAGATCTTGCACCGGGTCACTAAGAGCTTGAGAGGCTAAAGACCTCTGGCCTGTTGCAGCAGTGTTTCCTAACAGGATGTTATCTAGGGTGACATTTGCATCACACCCTAGAATGAGAGGATCCCTTACCATAAATAAGCAAAGTCTGTGTCAGTTGTTGAAAAAACATGCTCACTAGAATTGGGGTCATGCATATTACACAAAGTCAGTTTCTGTGCATTAAAGAAAATTAACTTATGTATAAGAATCACAATATCTCTACTTTTGGTGTTAAAGGAACTATTACTAACTTGAGACGCCCAACCTATTTTAAGCTTATTGGTCTCAGCCAGAGTAAGATGCATTTCTTGTAAGAAGGCTTTACCAGTACCCTTTCTCTGAAGGTGGTCTAATACTTTCCTCCATTTGATTGGAGAATGGAGGCCCTTGATGTTCGAGGTTACTCACTTTATGGGACCCGTAGCGATGTTGACAACTCAGGGAAAAATAGGGCATGGGCCATAGTGGGGAGTGAGTGGCTCAGACCACATTTGTCTAGCAAACATGAAGAGCTACCCCTAGAGATATAATATAGTGGGGAAACCAGGATCCACTTGAGGTGGTTGCCCCTCCCAGTCCTGCACATCCAAGTAGCACTCCTTGAATCTAAATCTAAGCCAGACTGGACACTTACTGCAACAACTTAGTATGGCTACATCACTTAGTATGGGCAAGGAGGCAGCCAAGATCAGGACAAGGGTATTGGACTTCAGGCAGGCTGACTTTGGCAGAATGAGGGACATAATGTCGGAACACCTAGACAGCATCCACCCACACATGAATGCTAACCAGATATGAAAAATAATCAAACTCAGCCTAGTGGAGGCCATTAGTTTATGCACAGAGATCCAGAGCAAAAATGCCAGGTCCCAAAAGCCAATCTGGTTCAACAGGGGGGGTGTTAGAAAAAGTAGGGGCAAAAAGAGCAGCCTTCAGAAAATTTATGAGAACCAAGCAGTAGGAGGATAAAGAGGAGTATATGAGAAGTTCAAAGGAGGTGAGTAGGACTATTAGGGCAGCCAAGGTGTCAAGGGAGCTTAGGCTGGCACAAGGTATCAAAGAGGGGGATAAGAAGTTCTTCAAATACATAAGGGAAGGAAGGAGTTGTAAAGATCACATTGTAATAATTAAGAAGGTTATAGAATGGGCAGAAAAGGGGGCAGAGCAGGCAGAAGTACTCAGTGAATACTTCTGCTCTGTGTTTACCAGTGAGAAGCAGGGGACAATACCACAGGGGATGGGAGGGATAGGCTTGGGAGGGCAGAGATAATGGATGAGGAGATCCCAGTGAGCATGGTACTGGAAGACCTAAGAGCCCCACAGGTAGATAAGGCACTTGGACCTTTGGCATATACCACAGGGTTTTGAAGGAGTTGGTGGATATCCTGGTACAGCCACTTGTAGACTTGTTCAATTCCTCTCTGGAAACTGGATGCATGCCCCAGGACTGGAGGATGGCACAGGTGGTGCCCCTCCACAAAAGTGGCCCAAGGGACAAGCCAGGCAACTATAAATCCATCAGTCTTACATCCATTGTGGAGAAGCTGATGGAGGATATCCTTAAGGAAAGGTTGGTAACATTTCTGGAGGTGAACAGTCTCTAGGACAGCAGGTAGCATGGCTTGTCTTTGACAGATTCTGCCAGACCAACCTGGTTGACTTTTATGACTGGGTGACCAGGGCTCTAGACAGATGCCAAGTGGTGGATGTCCTATAGCTGGACTTCAGCAAGGCTTTTGATTCTGTGGCACATGGGAGGCTGATTAGCAAGTTGAGGTACCAGGGGGAAAGGGAAAAGATGGTGGTTTTGGTCAACAACTAGCTCTAAGACAAGCAGCAGAAAGTAGTACTGTGAAGGGAACTCTCAACTCCAAGAGCTGTGACTAGTGGAGTACCACAGAGCTCAGTACTGGGCCCAGTGTTGTTTGGCATTTTTATTGGTGGCATCTCACATGAGATTAACAACAAGATCAGCCTTTATATGAATGAAGATTGGGGCCATCGTGGATGATGCAGAGGGGTAGCAAGAACTACAGGGTGATCTGGCTAGACTAAAGCACTGGGCTGACACATGGCAGCTGGGGTTCAACATCAAGAAGACCAAAGTCATGGATTTAGGATTATGAAACCCAAGGAATTGGTATCATTTGGGGGGTACAGTTTTCCCCTACAGAGGAGGAAAAGGATCTTGGGGCTTTAATAACAGGGCTAATGAACCACTCAGTGCAGTGCAGGGAAGTAGTAACTAAAGCTAATAAGATGCTGGGGTATTGTGTGACAGTAATCACCTTCAGGAGAGGGGAGGTCATCCTGCCACTGTCAGGTCATTGGTGAGGCTGCACCTGGAGTACTGTGTGCAGTTCTTGTGACCATACTTAAAAAAAAGATGTCAAATTGCTAGAGCAGGTCCAGTGCAGAGCAACCAGGATGATCCTTGGATTGGAGGACAAACCCTATGAGGAGAAACTGAGGGAGCTCAACATGTACTCCCTGGAGGAACAGAGGGATGGGGTGACATGATAGAAACCTTCAAATATATGAAGGCCTTAAACAAGGTTGTAACAGAGGGTATTTTTAGACTGGAGGAAAGGAAGGATACTAGGGAGCACAGTCTGAAACTGGAGGGTGGTAGATTCAGAAGGGAAATGAGAAGACATTATTTTACAGAAAGATTGGTGACAGTGAAATGCACTGCCAGAAGAGATGATATCCTTAGAGTCAGTGTGCAGTTTTAAGAGGGGGTGGGACAAAGTCAGGGGGGTGGTCACCAGTCGAGGAGGGAAGGGAAGGGCACCTGCAGTGTAATGGACTGCTTGCTGCACACTAGCAGACTCAATAGACTGTATAGCCTGTTTCTTCTGGCATTTTCATATGTTCATATGCAATTGCCCCATAAAGAAAATTCCTGTGCAATATAAACAGTAACAAAGTAAACTTTCCACAACTAACTTCTAAAGGAAAGACGAGTTGAATACAACAGATCCATATGGTCATAGTCCACATGTAACAGAAGGTTCACTTGTGTAGGTGAGTAGAAGTTGGCCCACGCAGGGGTAGAGGCCCTTGAAAAGGCCTATCCAGCCATTCGGTGCTTCCTCTCATTAGAGAGAGGGCCATTCATCAAGAGTGCCATGTATCACCCAGTTACGATAAAGACTGTGGTAAGAGCAGGGGTAGATGGAGTACGTGGGAGAAGGGTGGTACTGGTAAAGAGGACAGGGCATGATTTCATTTCATTTCATTTCATTTCATGTTTTGTTAACCAGGTAAGGACACTGGAACTAGTCCATTTTCAATTCCAATCTGACAATAAACATAAATACAGATAGTCATACTAAACAGGACAACAATTTAGACATAATATTTACAAACCTCAATGAAGTGTAAATACACCTTAAATGATGAATACAAAACCTATGTAAGGGAGCAGGGGTATGACATTGGCTGGGAGGCACAGAATCTCTACGTAGTATCAACTTGAGAAAGCCATATGTAGGCAGCTGGAGGCCAAATGGGGTAAGCATTAAACTTGCTGTCATCCCACTTCCCTTCTATAAGGAATGAAACTTCATCTGACACTGCATCCTTGTAGGGTATCTGAACTTTAGCTGCTAGACTAGAGCAAGTGAGCCCGTGAGCATGAATTCGTGCCTGCAGCCACTCCCAGGTTGTTCTTCAGGCAGCCACCAGCAACCCTTCCAGGGTTGTCAGTGACATACTAAGGAGCAGTTCAGTAAGAGAAACCTCTATGAGTGGGATGCAGGAAAGCAAAAATATCTGTGGAACAGGGAATGGGAGGAATAGTGGGGGTGGATTGGGGAGGCAAGTAAGCAAAGGAATGCAATAGAAATTTTGGGGGGCTGAGCAAGGGGCTTCAAATGGATCTGTGGATGTTGCAGATGTCACGGGCAGTTGCCTGCAAGTATGCAAAGAAAGTTCCCCTCTAAATTTAGTGCAGTCACCAGGCAGTAGAAATGGAGTTCAAGACCCTTTCAGCAACATGAGGGGAGGATTTATGAAGCAAGGAAGGGGAACTGTTAAGAACTTCCCATGGAAGCCGGCATAGCTTCTCTCCTCATGTAAGTAAGCCATTCCTGTGCAGTGGGGAAGTGGGGAAGATTGTGAGTGGGGAGCAAAAAAAAAAAAAGCCTTGCACAGGGAACTCTGAACCACAGGCAGATGCCTGAAAGGAAACAGGTATAGACAGAGGCAGCTATCAGCAATATCATTATTTACCCCAACTGTTACAGCTTTCTAAGGGTTGCTCACGGTAAACTGTTCTGTATGAAGCAAAAAATTCTTAGCCAACAAAACAATTTTGTCTAATAAACCCTGGGAGAAGCCCCGGATCCTCCCCCTTCTTGTGAGCAGGCAGCGCTGACATGCAGGTGTTTGACTAATCATGCGGGCACCCCTGTTATACAAGGGAAATCACCCACAATATCATTCACTCCCTATGTGCCTGCAATTGGGGAAGGAGGGGAGAATAGACTACAAGCATAGAGAACAGAATACAAATGCCATACACATTGCCAAAATATTCTTGTATGTTAGGGGAGGAGAGACAGAACCCTTGCTCCCTCCCCATGACAGTGCCCAAAGCAAGACCACATGGCTGAGAACCAAACAATACAGGTGCTTATAGGAACTTCCTTTCTAATGTGTATTGCCTTCTGGGGGTTAGTGACTGAATATATTGAAAGAGGAGAGAAAAAGTGGGAGGAA
This sequence comes from Neoceratodus forsteri, assembly GCA_016271365.2. Classification (NCBI taxonomy): domain Eukaryota; kingdom Metazoa; phylum Chordata; order Ceratodontiformes; family Ceratodontidae; genus Neoceratodus; species Neoceratodus forsteri. The sequence goes on along the minus strand of CM028137.1, from coordinate 63,133,863 downwards.
AGAGAAACCAGCCAAAATAGAGAACAAGTTAATAGTACTCATCCCAGCCATCCCTGATGCAAATACATTCAAAACAAGCAGCAGGTATATAGAAACACAGAACCCCCCCATAAAATGGTTCATTAATACAGTTCAGGTAAAACAATGAAAGCCATATTAAGGGAAAGAGGTCACTGTCTAAGTGTATAAAGAGTGCCACATAAACTCTGCATTAGGAGGGTATTTGAGAGACTAAAAGACAATCGCACAACATCTCAATACCCCTATATAGTCAGCCAATTTGTGAACATGTACCATACTGCTTCTATCCAGCATCTGATGAAATGGATTCAGACATGGTAACTCTATTTGCCCAGGAGGGCATATCTTTCTGATGACCAATGGAAGGATTGGCTGTTGATCCCTTGCTTGGGGTATCTGGCAAAGGCATTTTAGAGGGTGATGTCACTTGAGGACCTGCACGTTTTGGGGCTGTCTCCCCACTGGAATCAGAACTGGCAACTGAGTTTCAGGATTCTCTACTGTTGTCCCTATGGCCATGACCTTTCAGCTGCAGATCTGTGTGCTGCTGATTTCTCCCTCTTTCACACCACTTTGCTTTTGAAGTCTGCTAGTCCATATCCATTAGGTCTTAAGACAGTTGGGAGTGCTGGAATGTCCATAAGCTGCCCATTGTGGTCCCCAGTGTTTCCTGTCCTGGGTTACTGTGGCTAATTTTTATTCCAGGAGGGAGCTGTGGAAGGCATTCAACTAGTGTTTCTGCACAAATTGCAAGACTTCCATTGGTGTATTAGAGGTGAACCACGCTCCGTTGCATGCCACAGAGGGCTTATTAGGATATTGCATTTTATATCAGATGTCCTGAGCCTATAAAGCTTTTTCAATAGGAACAGTCTTTCCTTCGCTTGATTAGCTTGTAGGAGTAATCTGCAAAAATATGTATCTGATGCACCTGCCATAAAAGGGGTCCCTGGTCTCTGACTAATTCTAGGACATGGACTTTGTCAGGGTATTAGAGCAACTTAATGATGAATGACCATTGGAACTCATCAGGTTTGGGTGTGGGTCCCAGAGATCTTTGGGCCGGCTCTATTTCCAGGGCAGGTTGCCAGGTATAGCATACCAGCTAAGGTATTTCCCTTTGGAGGAAGCCGATGGGGTCTTGCCACTCAGCCAGCTCCAGGAAGAAGACCAAATGAAGACTATTTCTGCAGCTCCTGATTTCAACATCCTCCACTCTGGCCCAAGGGAGTGCCACCATCCCCTCAAGTTCTTGTATATGAACGTTCATGCATGGTATCCTTGTCTTCTATGTATGACAAGAAGGTCTCTGTGTCCCGGGATTTCTGCTGGAGCTCCTGCACCTTTTCTTCCAGTATTGTCACCAATAACTTAAAGGTGGTGATTTCTTTTGAGACTTGCTGTAGGAAGCATTTGATTTCCTGGGTATCATTGCTGGATGCCTGGGTTGACGTGCCTTCTGTCATTCCCTCTCAGTGAGACTCTGATCACCAATGTGTGTGCCTATTTCCAGGAAAGAAAAAAAAAATATTTTTGATTTGTAGCAGCAAGAATTCATTAACTTGGATTTATGTTATCAAGTACTAATGTACAGTAATCAGATTGAGAACCCCTGTTTTTAATGGGATAATTAACAAATTTATGGGCAGGAATCACTGTGCAGAAAATCAGGCTGGCATCTTGGTCCACAGCTTGCCCATGCGCCCTTGCTCTGATAATTTTTTTTGTCATTCTGTTTATGCCCCCTTCTGTCTCTGACACCTGTGCCCCCCACATTACCATTTATCTCTCATTTTCCTGCATCCATCATGATGCCTTGGACTGTGGATTTACACTATGATACTGTGTCCATGTGTGAGAAGACAACTGGGTTGAGTGTTGGCGGTTTGCTTGTCCCCAGAGACAGGGAACAATTTTCCTTGTTCTCTTCCCTTCTTCCAAGGCAGCATGTGGTATGGTGTCATGATGTGTGCACAGCACACATGTCAGCATACTGATATTTGTCTGTACCTCTTCCTAACATGTTCCTCTCAGCCAGACAGCCAACTGAGGTCACCTGGGTAACTGTGCTATGGTAGAGGAGGTAACCCTCTAATGTGTTCTCTAAGATGCTCGATCATCCTCCACTTGCTGTCCCCCTGATGTCACCTGGGTGACAGTTTTATGGTGTAGAAGATGACCATCTTAGATGGCCTCTATGATGCTCTATCCTCCTCCCCCAGTTGGCCCCTGATGTCACCCAGGTGGCAGTGTCATGGTAGAGTAGCTTACCTTCTAAGGTGTCCTCTAAGATGCTCAGTCCTCTTCCCCCAGCTGGTCCCAGATGTCAGCCAGGTGGCAGTGTTATAGTGGAGGAGATGACCCTCTAAGGTGCCCTATAAGATGCTTGATCCTCCTTCCGCAGCTTGACCCTGATGTCACCCAGGTGAAAGTGTTATGGTGGAGGAGATGGCCCTCTGTGGTGGCCTCTAAGATGCTCAGTACTCCTCCTCTAGCTGGCCCCTGATATCACTCAGGTGGTAGTGTTATGGTAGAGAAGATGACCCTCTAAGGTAGCCTCTGATGTGCTCAGTCCTCCACCACCAGCTGGCCCCGATATGTCTCCCAGGAGGTAGAGTTATGCAGCGGAGATGACCCTCTAAGGTGGCCTCTAATATTCTCAATCCTTCTCCCCCAGCTGGCCCCTGATGTCATCCAGGTGGCAGTATTATGGTGGAGGAAATGGCGCTCTAAGGTGGTCTCTGAGGTGCTCAATCCTCCTCCCCTGGCTGGACCCCTGATGTCTCCCAGGAGTCAGAGTTATGGCAGAGAAGACCCTCAAATGTGGCATCTAAGATGCTCAGTCCTCCTCCCCCAGCTGGCCCCTGGTATCTCCAAGGTGGCAGTGCTATGGTGGAGGAGATGACCCTCTAAGGTGGCCTCTAAAATGGTTGATCCTGGAAAGGACTCAGGAGTTGGAGGGCTGGCCGGGGAAAGTAGGATTTAGCATCTGGTGGACTGCTTTCCTACTGTGGGGGGAGGTGGGGATGGGTGCCCAGTGCACAATGGACCCCTGGCAGAGGCCAAGAATTCCACAGTGGTTGGTCCCTGCATGTTCGGGGGGGACGGGGTGGATGTGGGTTGTCATACACGTTCCCACCCCTGTGGGGTTTTCAGACTACAAAATGCCAGTCCTCATTAATGAGTTGGCTCCACTGCCATCCCCTCTGGCCACCAGAGTTTGCCTATCAGTGGCCTCACCTGGGGGGGGGTAAGCCCAAGTGTGAGGGGGCAGCTGCCAGAACCTGGAAAGCCAGTCGGGACTTGGGGAGCCTGCACAAAAAAAAATGCTTGATCCTCCCCCCTCAGCTGGCCCCTGATGTCACCCAGGTGGCAGTGTTATGGTGGAGATGACCCTCAAAGGTGGCCTCTCAGATGCTCAATCCTCCTCTCCCAGCTGGCCCCAGTGTTGTGAGATCACTCCTGTTCCTGGGTTACTAGCATCGTGAGCAGTAATGGTACCACTGTGCTGATGAGCTGGCAATCTGTGATTTATTTGGTTGCATCCAGCATGACTGCTCACTTCTTGCTCCTACAGTTCATAAAAAAGGACAGCAACTATGATTTATGATATAACTGACAGCTGTATAAGGCCATATGATCTGTTTTATACGCAAGATCCATTGCCTCAAAGCCCCTCAGACTTCTGCTAATCCACTCATACAAATATGTGGACCTTGCTCCCCCACTTGATGACCGAGGTAACACAGACTGGTCTCCCATCTCCACTGCATCCTTCATCACCTTGGCCCTTGACTATTTCAGAAACAAATTCCCTGATGTTTGGAACCATCATGCTCCAATTAAATGTGTCAGGGTGTAACGCTCCCACCTCCCTGGATCATGGGTGAGCTGCTGGCATGCCTGCATGCTCGGGACAATGCCTGGAAGGTCCACAAGACCACTGACTCCCCTGCTGACTATCAGACCTACTGCTGTCTCTGGAATGTCAGCAACCGGGCAATGCATTTTGCAAAAGCAGATTACTTCCAGGCTACCTTCCAATCTAACATCAACAACCAATTAAAATTCTGGAAAGTGGTCCATGCCCTTTTCACCCCATTGGTTCAATCCACAAACCAATTTCTCAAAGTGGATGCCTTCTTCCTGTCTGACCCCCTTGAAGTAGCTATCAATGTTAATATCTACTTCACCTTCTGCACCTCATCCCTCCTCTCATCTCTCCTCACCCATTCGCACAATCTTCCCCTCTCATGACTGATAAAGACCCCTTCCCATCCCCCTCCTTCTCCTTTTCCTTCTCCCCTGTGTCCCCCTCTGACACCCTAAAAGCTTTTCTTTCCCTGAATCTTATCAAAGGCAAGTGCCCTGACCATCTGGACTCTAAACTTCTCCACCTGTCTGTGCTGGCTATCACCTCTCCTCTTGCCTCTTTCTTATACCTGTCCTTCACTATTCCATCTGTCCAAGCTGCCAGGGAACACACCACTATTATCCCTTTCCCCAAAGGGGAGACCCTTCTGTCCCTGGTAACTACTGTATATCTCTCTTCTTCCTATCCTTGCTAAACTACAGGAGAATACTGTGCTTTCCCAACTCTCCCCCTTCCTTGACTTCACCTCCTTTTTCTACCCTTTCCAGTCTGATTTCCAGAAACATCACTCTACCACCCCACCTCCCTTCTTAGGCTCACCAACTCCATCCTCTCTGTCATGGACCAGGGCCTCATAATCTCTGCCATCTTTATAGACCTGGCCAAGGCATTTGACATTGTCTCCCATGACATCTTGCTCACTAAACTCTCCACAGCGGGCTATAAACCAATGCCTCCACCTGGTTCTGTTCCTTGTGTGAGGTTAGGACTCAAATCGGTCGGGGATGGAGACTCAGTATCCCACCCCTTCCCATCAGCATCAGTGTTCCTCAAGGCTCTGTCCTCAGTCAGCTTTTATTTTCAGTCTTCCTCAGTTACCTTTCTGGGGTATGGTCCTCCTCCTCTTCCTCTATACACATGTATGTGGATGACACAGTCCTGTATATCTCTGGGCCTTCCCCATCTGATGTGGAGTCCAGACTTCAGTTTGACTTCAGGAAAGTCCAGCTCTGACTCCACTAAAATCAACTAATCCTGATTGCCAAGAAGACAGTCTCCATGACTTTTGGCACAAGGTAGAGACTCACTAGCCCCACCTCCCACATTCCACAATCTTGACGGAACCATGCATGCGGATGTCACCTCGTTTAAGTTTCTCCTGGTTTGGATGGACCAACACATTGACTTATCTGGACATGTGGATGCCATCCACAAAAAAATGCACCTTAAACTTAGTGCCTTGTATTGAAATCGTGGATGCATCCCATTGCCTGCCTGCCGGGCACTTGTACAAAAAATCTTCCTCCCAATGTTTGACTATGGAGGGAATAACCCATGACAGGGTATTGGTTTACTGAGCATTAATTATTTCCTGGGAGAGTTGGGGTCATGAGGTGAAGCCGAGTGACTTCAACCACTCAGGCATGGATTAATGCTCAGTAAACCCATACCCTGGAGTGCCTTAATCCTCTTATAATATAGGTAATCTTATATTACAGTTTTACCTAAAGAAACAGTAAAATAAAGCCCTGTGAACATGCAACTGTGGGTATATCAGGGATTAATCAGTGGTCAGGTGACCTGTTTGGGTGACTCAGAAGACAATATTTTCAGAACCCATGTTATAAATTGATGTAGTCTACAATGCCACTCCAAGAACTTCCTTAGCCAGACTGGACACCCTCTTCCACACTTTCTGCTGCTGTGCTCTCAACTATCCCCTTCCCCTGCACTAAACAGTGCACCCTCTACCAGTTTCTCTCTTTCCCCTCCCTTGAAGACCAATGCCTCTCCCATTGCACTAACTTCATGGCAAAATTCTGGTTAGGTACACTCCCTCCCTATCTTTCCTCTTCCTTCCCCCCTTCCACCTACTTCCTTTGTAACCTTAACCCCCATAATCTTGCTGTGCCCTCCAGGACCACTTTGGTTGGCCAAGCTGCCTTCTCCCATTGCCTCCCTCACCTCTGGAACTCCCTTCCCACCCCAATTCAAAATGCCACCTCCCTCCATGCCCTCTCGTCAATCCTCCACAGCCACACCTCCCCCTTCTGCAGATGCCTCATTCCCCTACTTCCTCTCTGTCTCCCCCTACAATAATTTTACTGCTTCAACTGAGTGGCTCACTCCTGACTAAATTCTGGCATCCCACATTCACTATTTTGCTGTACTAATGCTATTATACTCTTATGATTTATCGCTACATCTGAATTCCTCCTTGTATTGCACTTGAATTCTAGTATTTTGTAGCTCCATTGTTTAATCTGTCTCAATTACATATTGCATTTGTTACTTTGTATTCTATACATATTATGTCTGTACCATGTTCTCTTGCTTTATTCCCTTCCCTTACTCCCCAAGGACGCATCTGGAAATGAGCAACATTGCTCAGTATGCTTTTCCTACTTAAACTTTTAAGTAAATAAATAAAAACCAAAATAGGTAATACATTTTGGTCAGCAAGAAAATTGCTCACAACAGTAATGTTGTTTCTTCCAAAGGGATCCCTCACTATGCTTGACAGCTACATCATTCCCCTGGAATAAGCTGCCCTGCGGCCTAGAGTTTTATGCTAATTAGAGAACTCAGAATGAAATTCAGAACTATACTGTGGGCATGCTGTCACCTGCCTATAATGGCATATTTATTTTTCAAACTGTGGGAGAGCAGTGACCACCAAATCTAGCTAAGTGACTGTGGAGGGACTGTGGGATAAGAGACAGACCAGATACTGAACCTTAAGTTCAACACACAATCTCTGTGTGATGTTTATTCAAAATGCAGAAGATAACCTTTAGCAATGGCATATCCCTTCTTCAGTACATCAGTTTGTAGCAACAGACCATGCAAATCTTTCCTCTACATGTAGCCAGCACCTACTGACACATTGAACTCTGATCTAACTTATCTGTTGAGGTTTAGCCTCCCCTATGCTGACCTTGTTTGCTTGAGTGGTGGGGGCTCAAATAAAAAAAAAAAAAAACAAACTAGAGACAAAGAACCTCAGTGCAGCAGCACTACAACATGGGTTACCCCAAAGGGCATTGACAATTCGCCAAGTTTCAAAGAAACACAACATCACACATACTTCCATAATCTAAAGCATCATGGGATATATGGAAATCACCATGAAATTTCAGACTTGTTCAGTTTAGAGCAGTTTGTATGCATTTTAAATAGCACAACTAACTTAATTTTTATCATACAGTTCCCTAGTAACTTTTTACCTTTATTAAACACACCTAGTGCCATGGTATTTTCAACATTTATAGGTTTTATACACATAAGTTATATATATATGTGTGCACCCCCTACTGCTCAAGCAACTGTCCTCCATTAGGATCTCCAGCAATGCCCTTCCATGGTTCACCAGCTACCTTGATAATCGGATACAATGTGTAAGGATTGCAGGGATCTCTTCGGATGAGAAACTGGTCCACTCCGGAGTCCCCCAAGGGTCTATTCTGGGCCCTCTACTCTTCTCCCTCTTCATCAACAATCTCCCCAGTGCCTGCCACCAAAGAGTATTACTATACGCAGATGATGCAGTCCTGTTTTCCAGCCACCATGACATTACAGTCCTTGGAATCCCAGCTGCAGCTCGACGCTCAAGTGCATCGAAGAATGGTTCAGTTCTCATAAACTTGTCCTGAACCACAGCAAGACTAAAGCCATGTCCTTCTGTAACCGACAGAGCAGGCACAACCTCTGTCCCTCACCATCAAGAACCACGCTGGGAACCCACTCAAACATGTCAAGGGTTCAAGTACCTTGGTATTACCCTGGATAGTACCTCCTACACTCGGCATATTGACACTGTTGCCAAGACCGCCAATATACAGATTGGACTACTACACAAACACAAGCACTGTATGCTCACGGATGCCCTTAAACTAGCCATCTACAGCTCTGTCACCTCTATCATTGACTACGGCCTTGCCATCTATGGCTCTGCCTCAACAAGTGCCTCCCGAGGATCTCAGTTGCTCTCAATAAAGCCTGTAGACTACTGACGGGTGCAGCCCGACAAACTCACACCTGTGACCTCTATGCACAGGCCAGCTGGCTACCCCTACGCAGCAGAATACAACACCAGACCTGCTTACTTGCCAAAAAGATTATCCTTGATCTCATGTCACCTGGTGTTAGCTCACTCCTTACTACCTACAGTGGCACTCAACAAACACGTGGTGCCCAATCTCAAACCTTTCAGGCTCCCAGATGTCGTACCTCCATGGGTCAGCGGTCCTTTATCTATAGAGCCACTCAATGGTTCAGTTCCCTCAATAAAGAAGCACTTTCCTCTACTACACTTGGACCCTTCAAAGGAATCTCAAACTTTACCTCACCTCTACCACTCAATGTGACTGCTTCTCTGAACAGAGATCTCTAACACCTCCCAGCTCACTCATGTCTCACAGCCCCTTTCCCAGTCTCATTCCCTCTGGCACTGGGCCTTCTTGTGACTCCTTTCCTGCTTCACATCTCCACTAGTACAAGAATTTTCCACCACCATCGGACAGTGGCCCATTAGCCTGCCAACTTCCTCTCCCGGTGCACCTGCAATACTAACTGCCTATGGTGCCTCTTTCTCTTATTGTTACTGCAGCCAGCTGCCTACCAAGCTGCTCATTATATGAATATTATCTCAAAGTATGTTATAACTGAGTATCTTTATTTTTCTTTTAGTTGTTTTGGTTGTTTATTATGCATTCTTTACTACCTCTGTATGTATGTTGACCTCATCCTTTGAAGTGGAACCTTTGTAAATGAGCAGTTTCTGCTCAAAGGTATTTGTAATCCGAGAATTTAATAAATAAATAAAATAAATAAATAAATATGAAAGTCTTTTATGACATAGTGCCATTGCATACGAAATCCAACAATGAGGGACACAGCCTGTTGTGGAGGTCACAACAATAACCTCCCTGTATGAGGACCTGAGAAGGAAAAGGGAAATTAAAGAGGACACTATAGCATAGTCAAGAAAGGAAAGGGGGTGTCCATAGATGGCCAACCTTATGGACTAGAAATTATTTGTAAAACTTTATTCCTTAAGAGCAACTCAAGGAAAAGGATAGTCCATTTGAACATTAGATCATTTTCAGTGGGGCCCATTACATACAGGACAATTTTATAAAATGTACACATAAGTTGCAGGTACATATAAGAATGACTTTGACCATCAAAAGTGCAGGGTATCAGTGGCAACCACGGTTCTCAGTTATACAAGTGTTTTTTTCTTTATTTTTGAGATGACCATAAAAAGTGCAGAGTGCCAACAGCAGCCACAGTTTTTTGGCTGTGCAAAGTTTTGAAATAATCAGCTTTTGATCTTATTCCTTGGGGCAATTACCTTTCTTCTCAGGTAATCTGGCAACTCGTTCCAAGTTCTAGGTCTACTGACCAATAAAGTAGAGTTGCCCTTTGCTGTTCTCATTTTGGGGATCACCAGTTCTAGGTCTGCTCTTTGCAAATCTGGTCTTGATGTACATATCTCAAAGAGATTATCCAAATAAGATGGTGTCTTTTTTCTTTAAATGCTGATGAGTTAAATGCAATATATGTAATTGTCTATGCTTCATTAAACTAATCCAATTTAAAGAGCTATACATTGTGCACCAATGTGTCAACGGCGGTGGGGGGGGCATCCAGGGCAAACTGAGCAAATCTATTCAAGGCTGTATCCAGCCACTCTAGTACAGCCCTGGATGCCCTGAGTAGACTACATCGCCATAATCAAACAGTGGAATTATTGTAGTATTAACTATGTATTTTCTAGCGTTAAGTGGTATACACTGTCTCAAGCTGTACAATGTCCCCAACCTAACAAGTAATCTTTTAATCGAGCTGTCTACATGTACTTCCCATTTCAACCGCATGTACAGTATAATCATACTCCTAAACACTTATAGTTCACCTGTGTTAATATTTGATTTAAAGATGTTTTAATTTGAAGTGTTTTTAAAATAGCCATCTGCTTATTCCAAAAGAGCATGACTTGTGATTTTTTATTAAATATTAAGTTTCGTGATCTAAGGTACTCCTGTAAAGCATCATAATCTCTTTGGAGTGTTTTCTGAATCCCCAAAATGGATCTCCTTCCACATACAAAATTATATCATCGTCATACGAATGGTGCCCTGCCACCCTCATGGGCACTGGCACCATTCGTATCCAGATTAAACAGGAACAGGCCTAACACCGATCCTTGTGGGACCCCAGATTTAACACATTCAAGCTGTGATGTAAATGGGGCTAAAGTGACTAGTTGTGCTGTACTGGTCAGAAATTCTCTGAACCAGTTGAGGGCCACCTGGTCGAGGCTAGTGTTCCTCAGCATATCTAGCAAAGCTAGATGGTGAGCGTGAGAAATGCTTTCTTGTAAAGAATAGGTTAGGCTAAAAAATAGAAGAACTATTGTAACAGATTTAAGAAAAGGTCAGTCCTCAAGAGTGGTATGAGCTCCCTGTCACATTGACTACCAAAACATTTTAGTCAAAAAAGATTTTTTTGTTTTTTTTCCCACCTTCCGTGCCCCTGGCCTGCCTCTCCTTCCGGCTGCACATGACCCGTCCTGACCTCCTTGCCATGACCCCCTTCCTACTCACCTCAGATCACAGCTGACCCAGGGGTGGCCTGGTGTAACCCTTCACCAGATGGGTCCCTCTCTTCTGAGGGGGAAGGCACCAGAAAGGGGATACCAGCTCACTCTATGATCAGTCCCCAGGTGCTGCTGAGGTGGATTCCGGGGCATCAAGGCATCTGAGGTGGCAGGGAGTCAGCAGCCATCATCCGGCAGACCAGACAGCTTCTTTCCATTTTTCTGTGGGGAGTGACGTCCTGACGTCAAGGCATACACTGACGTCTGTCACTCCCCCTTGAACACTGAGCCCTGGGTGTACTGCTGCACTCCCAGCCTCTGCCAGGAGTCAGCCTATACCGGTGTGCATCCCCTGCCCTGTCCCTGGAGAAGGAGAGCTGTCCTTGGACGCCCCTCCTTCTCCACCTGTTGGCTTTCATGTACCCGAACTGCTCCCGAACTCGTGTCACCAGCATCACAGACAGAAATCCCACTACTGTGCTGATGGACAGCCAAAAAGTTTTTTAAATGGCAATTGTCAGCAATAAGAGCCTCACACCAGGTGTGAGGCTGATCCCAATTAGCCCTTTATTTGCAAAAACACTTTTTTTACTTACTCATTACCTCAGTGTAGTAGACTGTATCTTGCTAATTTCCTTGACTTGTAAACTGACATTTCCTGTAACCAGAAATGCCAGAATCTCCTGAAATTGACATCAGAGGAGAGCTGTAGCAGTGGGAGATTCAATAGCTTGCAGTGAATGTCGGATGTTTTTTTATAAGCTTTAATCTTCTGTTTGCTGATCTGCAGTTCTTCTGGGGCTAGGTAGATCACAGAGGACTGTACTAAGCCCCGTGAACACAGCAGGACTAGCAAACAACCGATTTTTAGCTTACATAATCTTTAACGTGTATACTGCTGGCAATTGAATCTCATTGAATCTCCCAGCTCTGCAGCCCTCCTCTTATGTCAGCTGCAGGGAATTCTGGGATTTCTGGTTATAGGAAATGGCATCTTAGAGTCTACAAAATTAGCTTAATACATTCTACTATACTCGGGTAAACAGCAAGTAAAAGAAATTTTCCTGAACACGAAGTGAAAATTGGGATCAGTCTTTTGGAGATTCTTATTGCTGCCAGTTCCCCTTTAAAGAAAAACTACTGAGAATAAGACACACAAAGATTTCAGTTGTGGATCAACACTAACAGCTGTCTGTGGGGCATGGCTTGGACCCAACAGGAATGGCAGCTTAAGTCCTTCGCTCTGTCCCAGCCTGGCACCTTATTATCCCTTATCTTCAAGTATGCTGGGTTGAACACAAGATAAAATAACTGGAAACACTTCCTCTACCTGTACCGCCCATATCCTGACAGTTTTCCTGATGCAAGCTGCATGTGGATCAGAGTTTAGGCCGGTTACTGCTCCCGGCGGGTAACGACTCAATTGCCCGAGCAGGCCGATCATCCTGGGGCCAAGACTGAACTATTAGTGTGCTCACTGCTTAATTGGCACCCAACAGATTCGTAGCAGGTTGCGATTACAGCTTGCTGTGAATATCCTGTCTAAACTCAGAGATAGCTACCGGTACCTAGTACAGCGAAAAGCGGTGATGGCGAGTACACCGGAGTCCCCTTCTACCCACCAGTCTGGGCCTGGGCCACAGGTTCTGCAATTCCCCCCAGATCAGGCCCAATTAGGAGGAGCTCTCTCCCACATAATCCAAATGCTAGAAGCACTTCTGGTTAGGGTTGACAATATCGGCTCTTCTTTGGCAGGCAATATGGCCGATATCAGAAGGTTAGAAAATAAACAAAACATACTGGAACAATGCACTGAAGAGCTGGAGCGGCAACACATTACAGGCTGCAGCACCTGAGAGAGAGATCTTGATGCTTGACTTGCTCAGTTGTGGTACAGAGCTGAGGATCATGAGAATAGGAACTGAAGAAATAATATCAGGATCCTGGGTGTCCCTGAGGGAACAGAAGGCCCTAACATTGAACATTTTCTGAACGAACAGCTTCCTCAACCTCTTGGTGAGAGATGGAAGGACTCGATAGGAGTGCAAAGGGCCCATAGAGTGGGTAGCCGAGCGGATGGATCTAATGTCCCCAGAACTATTATTGCCTATATTTTAAGATACTCGATAAAAGAGAAAATTCTGAGAGTGGCTAAACAAAAGGGAGAGCTTGTTTGGCGGGGTGAGAGCATTTCTAGTTACAGAGACTTGTCCCAGGAGGTAACAGCCAAAAGTAGGGCTTTCAGGCCACTGAAAGCTCTACTACAACCAAAGGCATTTCAATATTGTGTCAAAAAAGTCACAGCTCTGCATATTTCTAAGGATGGGAAGTCCTTCCTCGTTGAATGCCCTAGGGATGCCGAGATATGGATTCATAATCACTGGCAGGGCCGACAAAAAAGGCAAGGGAACTGAAATGCAAGAGCACGGGATGCAAGGGGGTAATAAATACTGCCGGACTGGTATGGAGGAGAGATCATCTCCCAGATCCCCGAAACAAAGCAAATCTCAAGCGGGTCAGGCAGGGATGCGAACTATTACCCAAGTGATTTACTCTACCAATAAGGTCAGTTCAGACCCCGCTTCTCTGGATTCTTCAACTCAGATGAACCACACTTCCTATCACCAATGGCACCGCTCCAGAAATCCGAACAGCTCTAGAACTGGAAAGTCAGCAATTTCTCCTCCAGTTAAGCTTTCAAGAGTGGATGCACTCTCCATGGCCAACTCTGAGCACCCTGACCTGGCAACACCTAGACCGGACGACCCCCTGGACGATATTGAGCCTATAGATTCAGCCACAATGATGGAGGATGCTGAGAAAGAGCAAGCTGTGGCAGAAGGCCTCCTGACTCCAGGGACTAAAATGTTTGCGGAGGCCCTCACTGCCCCTCCTTGAGCCAGCAGAACAGAAGAGAAGAAGCAGGCTGATCCCGAATCCTCGGGCACAAATGGATGAAGAATCGGACTCCTATCTCCTGGCTAAAAACTCTTATCTGATGCAGCATAAGATTTATATACCCCATCAGAATGCTCATTTCTTTCAGTCATATAGCCATGTTGCTTTAACGGGTGTGGGTGGCCTGGATTAGTGTTTAATCACCTAGATACCTATACCATCATACTCCAGCACCCCCCCATGCACTTTAGTGGTGGAGGCTTAGTGTTTTTCACCCCTTCCCCCTACTCTCTTGGCGATGCAGGATTCTTTAAGGAGGGATACTCCCCTCTCCCCCCTACCCTTCCCTCCCCGATGAGATGCCTTACCGAAATATAATGCAACCTCCATATTTAACTGGAGTCCCCAACTCCTAACACTATATGAAGTACTAGTTGGCTTCCTGCTCCCCACAGATTAAAGTGCAAGATAGGGGCACAGGTCTAATGCGGGCCCATGATCAGGCCAGTCCTCCTTAATATACTCATGTCTTATGGTCTGACACGTTAATGGGCAGAGTACAGTCCCCCTCCCCTTGTTTTTCTTCTTTCCAGTTGTGCAGGAACTCTTACCATACCTACCAGCTTACCAACCGCTAAGGATACTTGGACCTCATGCACCCAGGTTCATTGTGGACCCCAAAGGGCCAGGTTTGGGACAGGTCACCACTTGTTTACTTTGTGACCCTCCGCCTCTATTGGTGTCTGATGCAGTGTAGCTGAAGGATCAGTGGATTCTTCTCGCACATTTAAATCAGCGTCATTAAAGTTACAAATTTATCTTTGGATGGTTATACTACAATAGATAAAGGTATTGTTCAATATGTCACTTTGTTCTTCCTAGGTACTGATTGTTCTCTGTGTTTTCCTCCCACTGCAGGTGTTTTAAGTGCTCTCACCGTGGTGACAGATATGGTTACACTTTTTTTTTCCTGGTCTACTTTCTGGCTACCTCTCTCTTCTCTACACTATAGCTGATGACACTACTTGCTGGCTATCCCCTACAGGCTATCTTCTTCTCTAAAAGGTACAAACTACTGCATTCTCTGAGTGAGTACTCCTCTCATTTGACTTACTCCCTGAGTGTTATATAATGGCGAACAACCCCTCAGTCTCTAGTGGATGGAAATGCATCTCATGGAATGCAAAAGGGCTTAACCATCCTGCCAAATGCACCAAAGTGCTCCAATTTTTAAATTATATGGGTACAGACATTGCCCTATTGCAGGAAATGCACTTAACAAATAAAACTGTGGGCTGACTTAAAAAGCTCTGGGTGGGAGCTGTCATTGTCAGCTGCGCCTCCAGTAAATCTAGAGGAGCGGCAATCCTAATACGGAAAGCGTCCTCACTAACAATGGAGGACAAACATACAGACTCACAGGGCAGATGGATGGTGGTCTGACTTGCATATCCAAGGGGATGGGTGTTGCTGGCTAATATATATGGCCACAATTCTGATTCTGGAGAAATCTATCCAGCTATTAATCAAGTCCTCACTGATCTCACGAGTGGATACTCCAACATGCCATTTTTGTTAAGTGGAGATCATAATCTGGTCACTGATATCTTCCTTGATAAATCTACTCCCACACCACAGTCCCATCCTAAGGATGTGGCTGCTCTGGGAGAATTTATCTCAGAATGGAATCTATATGATCCCTGGAGATGAGCTCACCGTAAGGGGTGAGATTACACGTTCTATTCTGCAGTGCACCATACCCACAGTAGAATAGATTTTTGGTTGGCCAACTACATAGCCTCCCATGGTGTGTCAGAAGCCACCATTGGAAACATTATAATTTCTGATCACGCTCCAGTGTCGATACTGTTTTCCCCTCCAGGACAAGGGATCCCCTCTACTAGGTGGAGATGTGGCCCACTACTGCTGCAAGACAAGGAGTTATAATCATATATTATAGCGGAAACCTACTCGTATTTCTCTTAACAAGCTGGCTGAGGTGTCTGCTGTCACTCGGTGGGAGGCATTCAAGGCAGTAATTCGAGGTAGGATCATTGCCTACACAGCAGCGAAAAAGAAAGCCAAAGGGAATTAAATCAAGAAACTGCAAGACGAGCTGACTCTGTTAGAAAAACAATTTAAACTCTCAACACTTAACCCCTTTAAATCTCCCTTGCTGTCCCAGATCACAGGTTTGAAATATCAGATAAATACCTTACTTAGTAGTAAAGCCCAGTGACAACTTCATCGCTCCAAGCATAAATCATGGGAAGGTGGCAAGAAAGGAGGGAAACTGATTGCCTGCTAACTGCGTAAGCAACAGTCCTCCTCTAGGATATTGGCACTCAGGAGCAGGCAAGGTAGTCTGTATGCCAAAAGAAATAAATGACACTATGACATATTTTTACCAAACTTTATATGAAACTAAATCTAAGATCCTAATTTCAGAGCTCTCACAGCATCTGATGGAAGTTGGCAAGGGATAGCTATGCCTAAACTGTCCCAAGAGGAATGTAATGAGCTGGACACCCTATAATGACCACTGAACTCAAACTTCTCTTCCCAGATGTCAAAGGCAAAGCCCCAGGCCCAGATGGGATGACAGTTGAATTTACCAATTGTTAGGAAAGACTTTATCCCCCTGCTTAGTGCCCTGGAAGAGGCTCATGGAATATCTGCACTCCCACCCACCATGAGAGAGGCATTGGTTACGTTCATTCCCAAGAAATCATCCGATGCACTTGACTGTGTGAATTTCAGACCCATCTCCCTGCTTTCCGTGAACACAAAGCTTTTAGCTAAAGTATTGGTCACTAGGCTTACGAGGCTTCTCTCACTTCTGATTCACCCAGCCCAGTCGGGTTTCTTAAAGGGCAAATCAGGCGCAGATAAGCTATGCCTGGTCCTTAATCTGTAATGGCTAGCACTACAATCTCCCACCCCCATGGCTGCCTTAGCAATTGACTTCTAAAAGCATTTGACTCCCTCAAGTGGAACTAACTCCATGCAGTCCTGCAAGCTTATGGTTTTGGAGACTACTTCCGCTCCTGGGTTCACACTCTGTATCACCACCCACACGTCTCCTCTCCCATCCCCTACAAAGAGGTACCACACAGGGCTGCCCCCTATCTCCTCTCTTTTCTTATTGCACTGGACCCGCTGGTCAGGAAGTTTTTGCAGACCTCAGGCATCACAGGTATACCTGTCAATGGTACTTCTTTTTTGGTCAATGCATATACAGATGACATGCTTCTCACATTGTCCAATCCTGACCTTTCCCTTCCCCTTGTCCTCCAATTCTGGAGGAATTTGCTAATCTCTCTGGTCTCATGATTAACCAAATGAAAACAATCCTAACACCACTTAATTCTAAATGTATCAGGACTTGTCTATATGGGACAGATATTACCTGCGAGCTGAAGGGCTTTCTCTGTTTGGGTATCTATATCCCCCTATCCTGGGGTGATCTAGAAAAAGCTAATTTCTCTCCTTTGATGGCTGCTCTGACTGCAGAAGTTCAGTGGTGGAAAAAGCTTCAACTATCTCTCAAAGGGAAAATGGAAGCAGTATGTATGTTTATCCTCTCAAGAGTTTCTTACCTACTGCTTAATCTTCCAATGCCCCTTTCACACAAGATCTTCGTATCCCTAGATAAGCTGATCTCCTCTTTCCTATGGGAAGGAAGAGCAGCTCGGTGAAGATGTGTGAAATTGAGAGCCTACTGGTCAAAGGGAGGTCTTGGGCTCCCCTGGTGGTTAGGATACCAACTGGCTTTTCACATGGCTCAAGCTACTGCTTGGTTTAACCCGAACCTGCCCTTTCTCTTGCAATGGGTCAATTTGGAAAAGGCCCTTATATCTGGTGACACTTTATTCTCCTTGCTTACTGATAGAAAGCACACATGCCACCAGCTCACCCCAATCATGTTGAGTACTTGTAAAGCGTGGCGTCATGCCATTCACCTTGCAAATGGCCCACAATTGTCATATGCCCCCCTCTGGAACAATAGACTTATTTTGATAGATCACAAGCCGATATTCTGGCAACACTGTAGGGGATCTGCTCCTCCCAGATAACAAAACCCTGATGGCCTATGAACAACTACAAAGGAGCTTTACCTTAAAAATCCATGACTTTTGAAGATTTTACAGTTAAGAAGTACTCTGCACCCCCTATTGGTTAAATACCCAGAGGACTCTGCATGGCGTTGTCTTACCTCTATTCACCAACCCAAGAAAGGCCAAGGTTTGTTCAGACTTATTTACAAAACGCTAAGGGATTCTCAGCCAGACACCACTCATGGTTGCAGGCTGACCTGGGAAGTGGAACTCCAACACCCCATACCTGTGCCACTGTGGGAATCCTGGCTTAAAGCTGCCCATACCCTATATATAGATGCCAAAAGCCAGTTAATACAGATGAAAATTCTTCTGCGTTGGTACAGGACCCCGGCCAAGCTGTACAAACTTAAAGTACTTCCCCATGACAGATGCTGGGGATGCCAGGCCTCCCCAACCCATCTTCTCCATATCCTTTGGACTTGCCCACACATCCAAAAGTATTAGACTTTAGTATTGGAGGATTGCTCTCAAATTGTGGGTCAAAAGATTCTCTCCTCTCAAGTCACACTTCTCTTGAGGGACACCATGACTCTAGACTCTCTATCCCTCCCACTAAAAGCCTGGACTATGGCGGCAGTACTGGAGGCTAAAAGATCCATCCTAATGATGTGGCAGCAGACATCTCCCCCCTCAGTTCTTGCCTGAAGAGTGGCTGTCACTAGATTAGCCACTTTTGAAAGAATTACGGCTGCCGGAATGGGCAGTCTGGTAAAATACCATAAGAAATGGGACCCATATCTTCACTCCCACATCTGCAATGTCCTCTTGCCCTCACCTAGTAATCCTCTCATATCCTGACCCCTCCCCCTCATGCCCTAGCCTACAGAAGTCCCACAGGGAAGGAGTTCTCACCCCACCTCGTCTGGCTGTAGATCTATTACTACTACTGTCTCCTCTGTTTCTTCTACAGGTTGCTCACCTAGTATATACATGATGTAATGCATTTAACCGTTGAACTAGAATCTAAGAGCAGTATTGGCCAGTTATGTAAATGCCTTGTATTAAACCCCATAGGGTTGTTATACCATCTACATCACTGTTTTCTTTTCTGCTATGCTTAACCTAGGATGTGAGACTGCAGAATTCATAGGAATAATAACTTCTGCCATATGGTACTACATTAATGATAGAATAATAGATGGCTCAGTTCTGTATAAGGTAGCCTGATGCTGATAGTTACATGTCACTACTTTCTACTTATTTTATGTGTTACACCTGTGTGTTGTTGTTTGTAACGTGTGTAACTGGTTGTATACCTGTACTGATGTATGCCAACAAAACTAAAAACTTAATAAAATATTAAATGATACAAAAAAAAGAGCTGTCTGTTGTTAGAACCTTTTCCAAGTTCTGAAAGGTGAGGTAGGGAAGGGATTGTACTGAAGGATCCCTTTAGAAGGAACAACATTACTACTGTAAGTAATTGTTTCTTCAAACTCCCAAGAATCCCTCACTATTGCTTGACAACTACAGACTGAATAGCAATACCTTGATAGGCTGGGTATGGAACCTATTTAGGAAAAGGTTCTGCAAGACAGCAGTGCCAAAACTGACATCCATTCTGGACTGTATGTCCAGATAGTAATGCTTTGTAAAGGTGTGTATTGTTTCCCAGGTAGCTGCGTTAAAAATAACCTAGTGAAGGCACACCTACATTATTTGCTGTCACTGAGGCAGAGGTTCCCCTTGTGGAATGGGCCCTTAGGCCTTCAGGTGGAAGTTTTCCAGCTTCCCATAACAGAACTGTATGCATGCCACAATCCAGCAAGCAATAGTTCTCTTGGATGCTAACTTTCCTTGGCCTATGTCCCCACAGATGACAAACAGTGGTGTGGCTGTGGACGTAACATACTTTGTGCATTCCAAGCAGTAGCTTAAAGCTCTATAAAAATCTAGACTATGGTGTGGATTTTACAGTAAAGAAAACAGGGAATATGATAGATTGGTTGAGGTGAAGTTCTGAAACCTAACTTTAGAAATAAATTTCCTGTTTGTCCTCAGAACATCCTTATCTCTGTACAAGATAATGTAGTTAGGATCTGTAGACAGAGCTTGGAGTTCCCTCACTCTTCTAGCAGAAGTAAGGGCTACCAGAAACATTGTTTTTCAGGTGACGTACTTCAGAGTTGCCATGGGCTCAAAGCCATGAGCTGGGTCATACATAGGTTCAAATTCCAGGGAGGGACTAGATCGTTAAAATTGGGATTCTAGTGGGTTAGGCCCTTGAAGAACCTTTTGAAATTATCTTGGGATGCTATTGATCAATTTCTGCCAGTCAAATCATACACTGAGTGTTTCAAGATGCAACTCAAGGGTAGAAGGGTGAAGGCCCAGATACTGTTGGTGTAACAGATAATACACAGTGTTCAATGGGCTGACCTGGAAAGGATTGAGCTGGCTGAGAGAGCACTGTAGGGAAAACTGTTCCACTTTGAGGCATATGTTTTCCTGGTGGCTGGCTTTCTGGAAACTTTTAACACATTTAAAACCTATTTTAAGAGGTTTAAACCAGAATAATCTAACTCCTCAAGTACCATGCCCTGAGGCACAGAGTGCTGGGGTCTGGGAATGTTAGCCTGCCCTGATACAAGGTCAACAGATTGCACCTCCGGGGAAGAGTGGTGGGAGGTTTGCTGAACAGGGCATTGAGCAGAGAATACCAGGTTTGCCTGGCCCAGTATGGAGCAATTAGGATCGTTGTTGCCGGTTCCCTTCTGAGCTTCAGCAGTACCATCAGTAAGTGAGGAAAAAGGGGAAATCTTACTGTCCAACAGAAGACCAGGGCTTCCTCTGGGATTTGTCCCCACTGATGGAGGCCTGTAACAAAAGAGTGGGAGTTGGTAGTTTTGCCAAGAGACAAACAGGTCTACCACTGGTGTGCCCCACCTTCTTAACACTGCTGTAAGAATTTGCTTGTTCAGAGTCTATTTGTAGGTTCCTTAACTGATTCGTCTCAAGAAGTCTGTGAGAACATTGTCTTTTCCTGATAGGTTCTCTGCAGTTAGTTGCACCTCTAGCCCCTATGCCACGTTCCTTAACTTTATTGCCTCTGTGCAAAGCTTGGAATATCTTGTTCCTCCCTGTTTGTTTATATTTATTTTTATTTATTTATTGAGATATTCAGAAAGACCTTTGAGTCAAAGACTCATTTAGAAAGGTTCCACGTCATACATAGAGAGGTACAGGGATAACATCACTTACAGATTGTGGATCATTACATTACATCACAGTGCAGGATACTTACATGATACAGAGAGTGACTGATAGACAAGGATCACATGAATTACAGTATTATAGCACAGCCATAAAAAGAAGCAGATAGGCTGTTTGTCAAATTAGCAAATTCGGTGGAATTAGACCTGGAGACTGGCAAGTAGCTGGTCTAGGTCATCAGGGAGGGAAGAGGTCAGGGGCAGTCACATCAGTTTGTGGCCTGGAGATGTTTTCTTAGCATGGATTTAAAAGGGCCTAGTCTTATTTTGTTGGCTATTAGACTTGGGAGCACATTTGTCCAGGAGGGGGCTTTGTAACTGAAGGCTCTTTGGTATTGGGAAGTCCTGCAATGGGTTACCCATAGTAACGGTTTGTTCATGTTTCGGGTGGTTCTGACAGGAGATGCAGGGAGAATAATTTTATTTAGGGCGGGGGGGGGTGAGGCCTAGGGTTATCTTTTTGGTCAGTAAGCAGGTGTGGTGCTTGATTCTGTTGTCTAAGTTTAGCCAGTTTGTGGTACTGTAGAGGGGAGCAGGTATGTGTGAAGCGATCACATCCATGGATGAGATGGCAGGCCTTGTTTAGAATGAGCCAGAATCTATTGAGAGCAGAGGTGGAAGTTGCACTATAGATGAGAATGCCGTAATCCAGCAGAGAGAGTACAGAGGAGTTTATGGTAAGTCGCAGAGCCTCAGGTGTGAGGCAGTGTTTGTACCGATAAAGTACGCCTAGTCTAGAGTTAAGGGCAGTGGATAGGAGCAGAATATACTGATTGAAGTTGAGAGCTGGGTCTAGTGTGATCCCTAGGTATTTAAAGGTGTCCACTTGTTCGAGGGGGATTTGATTTATGGTTAGACATTGGGGGCAGAGGCTCTTAAGTGGGTTCTGAGGATGGGGGAAAATCATGATTTTTGTCTTATTGTAGTTAATTATTTGGCACTGGGTGGTGAGCAAGTGTTCAGTTTCACAGAGACAGTGTTGGAGTGTTTGGTAGAGTTTAAGGGGGTCCAGAGCAGAAGTGAACAGGACGGCATCATCCGTGTATAGGAGCAGTCTGCTGGGGCAGGCCGACGGGAGGGAGTTTAGGTAAAGACAGAATAACAAAGGGCCAAGAATGGAGCACTGTGGGACACTGGAGTGGTTTGGGAGGCTAGGGGACAGGACAGTGCCTACCTTAACTAGCTGTGTTCTATCACAGAGCTAGCTGGTGAACCAGTTCAAGGCATCTTTAGAGAGGCCACTGTAGGCAAGTGTATTCAGTAAGATGGCACGGTTGATGGTATCAAATGCCTTAGAGAGGTCCACAAAGATAGCTCCTGTGATGTGGCTGTGATCCAAGGTGGAGCAGACATGAGAAGTAAGTTTAAGGAGGGCAGTGGTGGTACTATGTCCCTCACAGAAACTGTGTTGCTGGATGCATAGAAGGTTATATTTAGTAAGGTGGCTATGCATTCTAATGCTTTGGATAGAGGAGGTAGAATGGAGATGGAGAGGTAGTTGTTAGGGGTGGTGCGGTCCCCACTCTTATGTATGGGGGTGATATAATCTGATTTCCAACATGCAGAAAATTTCAGCTGGCAGAGGAAGCGGTTGAGAATATGGGTGAGCAGGGTAAGGACTTCCAGGAGGGTGAGGTGGAGAAGTCTCAGGTCGAGGGAATCATTACTAAAGAGAGAGTGGTTAAGGGCTTTGGCAAGGTAGGGTTTGGCTGTCTCTTGTGTAAGGATACGAATATAGATGGGTGGAGCATGGGATGGAGGGGGAGTCCGGCAGGCGGCGTGTTGAAGAAGTTAGGGGGGAGGACATGGCTGAGATAAGTGAAGGCAGAGTTTAGGGCCGAGGCTATACTGAAGAGATCCGAGGAGAGGATTCCATCAATTAATATTTTGTCTGGGGGCAGATTAGTAGATTTGCCACTGAGTACCTTAATATTAATCCAAAATTTGCACCCAGAGCCCCAGGTGGCATTTAAGAAAGCTTTGTAGTAATCTGCTTTGGCGGAGCAAATGGCCCATGTGCACTTGTTACAGGCCTCCCTATACAGTTGCCTGTCCTCAGGCCATTGGGTCTCATTAGCTTGATGCCAGAGGGCATCACGGTGATGCAGCAGGCCCAAGAGGCAGTCTGAGAACTAGGGGGCATGGTTGCCTTTGGACATGCTCTTGGTTAGGGGGGTGAACTTATCACAGGCAGTATTGAAAGCGGTGACAAATAGATCAAGCACATGATCCGGGTTGAGGATGTTAGCAAGTGGTGTCCAATCCCAGTCTCTGAGGTAGGTCTTGAGTTGGGCTAGTTTATCAGGCCCAAGTTTGCATTGAGAGGTAATTTTAGGGGGCTTTGAGGGCAATGCAGGACCAGATGAAGAGTACCGGGGAGTGGTCACTTAGTGTGTCACGGAGAACCAAGGTGTTGGTTATTCTGTAAGGGTGGTTTGTAAAGACAAGATCAAGGAGGGAGGGAGGATGTCCCTGTGTGGGAGTTTACCTGGGTGGTGGAAGTGACTACCTGCATGAGATCGAGCACTGCGGCCTCGTTAATGAATGGGGCAGCTGTCTTGGCCAGCCAATTTATGTTGAAATCACCCATACTTATTTTTTCATAATGCATAGGAAAGGTGGAGAGATGGGACAGGATGTCTTGGAAGGCTTGCTTCTGGTCCGGGGGGTGGGATGTAGGCAGTAATGAGGAGGAAAGGGGAGATAAACTTGCCTAGAGTTAATTTAAGAGTGAGATATAGTATATAGTACATGGTGGAGGTGTTGACTGTCCAGAGAGTTGGACTGACTGACCCCTGATGGGGGATGAAAATGCCTGCATTGTCACATAAACAGCCATGAGCTCCAGAAAGTTTATGAGCTCCTGGGACTCTAGTGGGGTCCACACTCTGTTAAAAGTGAGGTCCTCCAAGTGGGCACCGAAGCCCAGGAGGGAGGCATCTCTAGTGAGCACCACTGTGGGTGATTCCTGGAGGAAGGGAATTGCCCCTCTGAGGGTCTCCCACTCCTTTCACCAGTCCAGTGCCCTTAGAAGGCACCTTGTAACTGGTACTAACTTTATCAGAGGATCCTGCCTTTGGGGACCAGTGATACCCTAGGTGGAACTGAATATCCCCCATTTGAAACCTGGCACCTAGGGTCACAGCTGTAGAGGCAGCCATGTGCTCCAGTAACTGAAGGAAGTCTCTTGCTGATCGGGGCAGTCCCGCCTTGAAAGACATGGTCAGTTTTGTGAGGCTTATCACCATCTCACGAGGGAGGAAAGCTTTTCCCTGTTGAGTGTCCAATTCTGCTCCTATGAAGTCCAGAACCTGGACGTGTTCTGTCTGGGTCTTTGGAATGATTACCATGAATGCTGGATCCTCTAGCATTGTATGGATAAGCAGTAGGGAGGTCTTGGTCTTCTGGTATGACCCTCCTATGACTAGCTAGTTATCCAGGTAAGGGAAGACCACCACACCTTGCCTTCTCAAGTGAGCTGTGATTACTGCCAGGCACTTTGTGAAGATCCTTGGTGCTAATGACAGGCCGAAGGGTAAGACCACAGACTGATTGTGGCAGTTCCTTACCCTTAACCTGAGGTAGTTTCTGTGGGAGGGATTTACTGGAATGTGATAGTAGGCATCCTTGAAATATAGTGACCCCAACCAATATCCCTTTTGTAGAGATGGGATCATTGCGGTCAATGTCACCATTTTGAACTTTTCTTTTTTCAAGTGTTTGTTCAGAAATCTTTGCTCTAAAATGGGTCACTACTTTCCATTTGTTCTTGTTGGTCCAGAAGTATCTGGAGTAGAGTCCTTTTCCACACTGGGCATGGAGGACTCATTCCACTGCATTGGTCTGCAGCAGCTTTTTCACCTCTAGCTCCAGCAGAAGTTTTTCTGTCAGGGTATGAGGTGTGAAAGCCCTGTGCACCTGCAGTTTTGGGAGTTTTTTGAACTGCAAAGAAAATCCCTGGCTCATTATTTCAAGGACTAAATTGTTTGTGGTACTGTTTTTCCATACCTGGAAATAGTGAGCCAACCTTCTACCCACTGGAAATAGCTGGGTAACCTGTACAGTCCTGTCAGTGGCTTTGCTTTGCCTGCAACTTGGGGGATGGGGTGGCTACAGCATGCTTGGCATCCTGCGTGGCACGTCCCCTGAAGAAACTCCTCTAAGGGGTGATAATCATGACCCATAAACTCAGGGTAAATAACCCAGCCCCTACCTCCACTTCTGTAAGGCCTATAGGAAGTGGAGGTCTCCTCCTTCTCAGTATTACTTTTATAGGTGGTCTTAAAGTTGTCCACCTTTTTCATATAGGCCTATGTCCCCAAACAAGTAGTTTCCTTCACAGGGAAACTCCATAGCTTTAGTCTAAGTGTTTTGTGAGAGGTTTGCAGTCCTAAGCCATGCAAGCCTCCTAAAGGACATTGCATATGCCCTTACTCTGAAAGCAGTGTCATTGGCACCTACAGCAATGTGAAACTGGTATTTAGTGGCATCCATGACAGCCTTTGCTGTGTCAGCAAGGTCATGGGCTAGGTCACCAGCTGCCTTCTCACTCAGGGATACCACAGAGCTCAAAGAGTCTTCCGGTACTTAGCTGTGCAGGCCATATAAACTGCTTGCCTTAGCAAAAGGGAAGCTGAGGTATGTCTTTTTGCCCATGCTATCCAGTTTTCTGGAATCTCTTTTTGGGGGCTGAGGTGAAAGGGGAAAATTGGCATTGTAACAAACAGCAAGTTGCACCACCCCTTTGTGGTCAGGTGAGAATACAGGTACTCAGCACTGTGTATATCTAGCTGGTATTTCTTTTCAACTTTTTTGACTTTGTCAGCTGCAGAAGTGAGGGTCACCAGGATTTTGGAGGTGGCCTTCTTAAGAGATTTGTGATTAGACTGGAACAACTTATTTGTGGGTTTTAAGCCCATCATGTCCAAAAACTCCACCTCATCTTCATCCTCTGCTGTCTCTTGAGGAAAGAGGTTAAGGATGCTTGCCATCTGCCTCACAAAAGAACAATATGAGGTGTATTCCTCAGAAGTCCGAGGTGGAGAACAAAACTCCTAACAGATGAATCATCAGGGCCTATGGGTTCAGCCTACTGCATCTTCTCTTCATAAAACAATTCAGCCTCTTTCACCACAGGCTTTGGTACAGGTTGAAGGGGATGAGGAGGGGCCTGGCAAGGACATAAAGGCTCCCATAGTCAGGAAAGCCTAGAAGAAATGCTACGCCTTAGCCATGTCATCAGTAGAGGGTATTCTATTCTTGTCTACTGGTGTCTCCTTTGCTTCTTAAGCAGGATGGGCAGTAACAAGCTTTCTGCTGCCTTGGCAGGCACCGGTTCTAATGCCGGCTCAACAGAGTTTTTAGTTCTGGAGACTCAGGGATCTCCCTGTAAGACATTTTAACCTCTGACTCACCCTTAGCAGCCTTGTTCATCTGCTTTACATGAGGGGCCTGACTCTCCACAGAGCCTGTTTGTGAAGAGAAGGCAGACTGAGAAACCATAACAACTCCTAATTTTTTAAGCCCTCTTTTTCAGTTTTTGGGGCACAACTGATTCAGAGCTCAGCTCACAACTTGAAAAATTGCAGACAGCTCCCAGGCAAGAAAAACACAACTCATGGCAGTCTGCCATAGCCAGGCGTTTAAATAATTGGCACAATTTTTAAAACCAGTGGGTCATGTCCTTTTCTTGGGCATGTCAGACAGGCCAATAGCAGACACCTCAAAGGGAGAAAAAGGGTCAGTTCCAAAAGTTTAGCAGTTTGGCTCCCACAGAAAAATGGGAACTGAAAAGAAAATGTATAAAAAGCAAATGTAATAAAGATTAAAGTTATGTTAAATAACAATAGAAAAAGAAATGCCCAATTCAAATACAAATATTGTCTCGGTTCCTAACTCAGAACTGGGAATTAAAGAAAGGGAAATGTAGGTGGTAAAGAAAAAGTGGGCACCACTAAGCAAAATATGGCAGTTTCACTTCAGGCTAAATAAAATATAATAAAACTTTAGAAGTTTGAATGTGCTTCCACTAAAGTAGGAACCACATTTCAAAAGTGATTTCTCAGTTTCCTGAAACCACAGGGGAACTGAAAAATGAGTGCAAACTACAAAAGATACCCTAATCTGATGCAAAGTAATTGAAAATTAACTAAACTGAAATTAAATAAACCTACCAGGATGTCAGCACTATAAAGAGTGACTTTGGAGTGATCCTTCCACTCAGGAGGAGAAATAAGTCTGCTGTTAGAGGTCAGGGGAGAGCATGACCACAGCAGAGTTTTTAATTTCATTCTAAATTCTCTAGTTAGTATAACATTCTAGTCCCCAGGGCACCTCATTCTAGGAAAATAATGCAGTTCTTTAGCAATGGTGAGGTATTCCTGGAGTTTGAATAGAGAAGACTACTGCTAGAGAATACTGTTTAAAGAGCAACTCCCTTCTATAATAAAAAGCTTAAAATGCTAGATTTACACAAGTTATGTTGTAATTTTACTGTTTTCTATTTTTTTTTACTTTTCCTTATTGTTGTCCCACTAAATATTGTAGAGAATGCTGCATTTATTTCAGAGTCTTTCAAAATGTATTTGACTCTCCCCTGCTTACCACACAGTTGCTGTTTGTGACATCGGAGTCTGTTGTCATGTTGAGTAGTATGATATCATAAACAAAGGTGATGTGAGGTTAACAGGGAAGAGGCAAATGTTTTCAAATGTTCTGTATACAGATTTTTTAGACTGACTACCAAAATGTGCTGTAAATCTTGAAAAGCATAATTAACAAGCAATTGTCAATGCCAAATGTTTGCTTGCTGGCATTGGCAGTGGTAGTGTAGAAGTTACAGAGCTGCGTAATAGGAATGGCAGTGAAGTATTGAACTGAAGCCAACCCCACCACCACCCTGCAGAGAGTGACAGGCATTGGGGTGTGCATTTGGGTCGTCAGGCATAACGGCCACGCCATTTCACCACACCCCACTCTGCAGAGACTGACAAGTGTCACGTGTTCCTTGGGGTCTTTGGTCTTTGCAGACCCCATTTCATTAGGAACATGGTGAGATGGGTGCAATATAGAGAATGGGGTGAAGTTTGGGGCCGAAGAGTCCAAGGCATACCTTGATGCCTCTCAGTGACTGCAGGGTGTGGAATGGTATGAGCATCACAGGCAAGAATCCCAAGTCACACCCTGATTCCTGTCATTCTCTATAGGGTTGGCGATTTAGGAAAGCCTAATACCTCAGGCATTCATTGGTATATTAACTCCAAATTTTCAACATGTTTGTTTTGTGACCCCACCTCATGAACAGGGGAATATCAGTTTGGTAGCCAAAAGCTGCTTATGCACAGTGACTACGGCATTTAGCACCACAGGTGCAAAATATTCGAACAGGATGTAAAAATTACAGCTGTACTCTTTCATGGGGAGGTGTAAAATGGCTATGTTGCAAATGTGTAGTAAAATATTTAAAAAAATGGTGGAGTCACGAGCGCATATAGAAACTGTGCAAAACGACACCATGAGTATAATTAGGTTGAGGATTTTTATAGCAGATTGTTAACTCAGGCATTTTGGTGCCTCCGATCATGAACAGTGTCACTGTGATTTTCTTTATCTGTGCCGAACAATGATTTCCCACAGCGACCACGCATCTCTGCACTGAAAGTGTGAAAACACACTTCGCCATGTTGTGAAAAATGGCAGCTGTACTGTTCATAAGGAAGTGTTGAAAAATGCCACTAGTGAAAATCTGGACGAAAATATTACAAAGTCATGAACTAACGAGGATGCATGGAAACTGCACAATGCTCACCAGTAACACAGTCATTTATGGACTTTTGTCACCAAATTTTCAACATAGCCATTTTAAGACCTCTGCTCATGAACAGTGTAACTGTGATTTTCTTAATCTGTCCTAAACATTGATTTCGCACCAACAGCACCATTGTGCGCTACATGGCTGGGAAATACGCTTTGGGCAGGATGTGAAAAATGACAGCTGTACTGCTCATAAGGAGGTGGAAAAATGGCAATGTTGGAAATCTGGAGTGAAATATTGAAAATTCAAAACCTAGGCGCTTGGAACTGTGCAACGCACACTGTGAAACAGTCATTTTTAGGTTTGTCAATTTCTCAACATTGCCATTTTAAGATCTCTGCTCATGAACAGTGACACTGTGATTTTCTTAATGTGTCCCATACACTGAGTTCGCATAACGACATGCGCCATTGTGTGCTACATGGGCAGAAACATGTTTTGGGTGAGATGTGAAAAATGACAGCTATACTACTCATAAGAAGGTGTGGAAAAATGGCAATGTTGAAAATCTGGAGTGGAAATATTGAAAATTCGCAAACCTATGAGCGCAGCGAGGAACTGCACAATGCACGCTCGTAAAACAGTCATTTTTAGGAATTTTTTCACCAAATTTTCAACATAGCCATTTCAAGACCTCTGCTCATGAACAGTGTCACTGTGATTTTCTTAATTTGTCCTGTACATTGATTTCGCACACTGACCGCGCCATTCTGCGCTACATGGCGGAAACACATTTTGGGTGAGATGTGAAAAATGACAGCAGTACTACTCATAAGAAGATGTGGTGAAATGGCAATGTTGAAAATCTGGAATGAAAATATTGAAATTTTGACAACTTACGAGCCTGCGTAGGAACTGCGCAATGCACGCTCCTTAAACAGTCATTTTTTGGAATGTTGACACCAAATTTTCAACATGGGGGTTTTGGGCCCCCTTCTCATGAATGATGTCAGTGTCATGGTGGTATTCAGGCCTGAAGGGTGATTTCACAGTCACTGCGCAGTCACTGCACGAAATCACCCTTCGGGCCCAAATAACGCCATGACAGTGACATCATTCATGAGAAGGGGTCCCAAAAACCCCATGTTGAAAATTTGGTGCAAGAATTCCCAAAAATGGCTGAGCTATGCAATAAAGTTGAAACCCCATATCTCAGCCCATTATACAGCTTACCGCATTTCCTCAGTTCGCGTCGGCTTTTGAAGAGTGCAGAGGTGTTCCCGGTCCACCGAAGATTGTCGCGCTGGAGTCCGGAGGGGCATGGGGTGGGGGGTGGGAGGCTGGGCGCACAGTGGGTGGGTGCGGGTTGTGAGGGGGTCAGGAGACGCATCGCTGGACCATTTTTTTTCAGGTAAAAAAAAAAGACGTCGGATTGCTTGCCACGCTGGGGTGGGCCCCAGCGTGGCACAAGGACTTTGAGGGGCTGTTCAGCCAACGGGATTGGGCACCCCATCGCAAAAAAAAATATTGCGGATTATTGCCACGCTGGGGTGGGCCTCCGCAGCGGCACAAGGACTTTGGGTATCGCCCAGCCGACAGGGATTGGGCACCCTGTCTGCAAATGACTGATTGCCATGTTGGGGTGGGCCCTGGCATGGCATAAACTACTGGGAGGGGAGGAGACAGATGAGCTCAGCCGACGGGGATTGGGCACCCGCCGGCTATACACTGCATGCAGGGGCGCGATGCGCTCGGGAGCTGCGGGGGAGGCCGCCTTGAGCAGCTTCTATCGCTGCTCACTCAAGCGTAGCTCCCCTTTTCAATCAGATACATTGCATTTTGGAGCATGTCATAGACAGCTCCAAAATGCATTGGCTTACAGGGGTCAGGCTCGCCAGCACACTGCCTGAATTGAGGAGGAGGTGACACATCCAAATCTCCGATGATGGCACTATGTTTCTTGCACAAGCGTGCAAGCAAACCTAAAAATGAAAGAAATGCGTTCTGTAGTAAATTGTAACAGTTGAAACATTTATGATAGCACATGCTGAAGGGAAGAATGTACAAAACCTTATAGTGTATGTTCAGCTAATACAAAGCTACTGTAATCCCAGTTGTCTATCTACCTACCACTATTAGTTTAGACAAAAGTGCAAACTGATTGATTGGATAGTCCCTGTCTGACATTAACTATTGTTAACCAGGCTTTTTTTCTAAATGAAACAGAGTCCATTTCTCCCTGACCAGTAGCAGCTATAAGAATGACATTCTTTTTATGACGTTGATGTGAACGTCTGTCAAACAGTATCTATATTCTGTGGATATACAATGAAGGGGATTGTCAACAGTTATACTTATCTATATAATCAGTAAGGCTTAGTGTGAGCCCAAAACAGATAATAACAAAGTCAGTGACAATTCTTAAGATGACTACATACTATATGAAATGTGTTGCTTCTTGTAGTAACTGTAGTTAAAACCTTTGACATTTTTCTTTCCATTAGATGACAATAACTGCTTCAGATGTCCAGAAGATCAAAGGCCTAATGATAAACAGCATATCTGCATCCAGAAATCTGTGGACTTTCTTTCTTTTGAAGAGGTCTTGGGTTCAACTCTGATCAGTTCTACAGTGTTCTTCTCTTTAATTACTGCATCCATCCTCTGT
The DNA here is from genome assembly GCA_016271365.2 of Neoceratodus forsteri. Classification (NCBI taxonomy): domain Eukaryota; kingdom Metazoa; phylum Chordata; order Ceratodontiformes; family Ceratodontidae; genus Neoceratodus; species Neoceratodus forsteri. The sequence continues at coordinate 63,102,493 of CM028137.1, read as the reverse complement.
ACCTTCATTAAGTACCAGAACACTCCAATTGTGAAAGCCAACAACCGTGAACTCAGCTACCTCATTCTTTTTTCCCTGTTCCTTTGCTTCCTCAATCCCTTGATACTTATTGGTCGACCCAGGGAATATACCTGTGTACTCCGCCAAACTGGTTTTGGTATAATATTCTCCCTTTGTGTTTCTGGGATACTGGGCAAAACTATTACAGTGGTCATTGCCTTTAAAGCAACAAAGTCTGACAGCAATTTAAGGAATTATCTGAGACCCAAGACACCCTACTGCACTGTTTTCTTCAGCACCCTGCTGCAATCCACTATATGCATTATATTGTTGATGACTTCTCCTACATTTCCTGAGCTGAACATGAAAACTGAAGAGGGTAAAATTATAGTGGAATGTAAAGAAGGTTCAGCTATCATGTTCTATTGCATGCTGGGGCATATGGGTCTCCTGACCCGTGTCAGCTTTGTTGTGGCTTTTCTTGCAAGGGCATTGCCAGATAGTTTTAATGAAGCTAAATTTATCAGTTTCAACATGATCGTGTTTGTTAGTTTTTGGCACACTTTCATCCCAGCATACCTCAGCACAAGGGGGAAGTATATGGTGGCTGTGGAGATATTTGCCATCATGGCGTCTGGTACTGGAATAATCATTTGCATTTTTTTCTCTAAGTGTTACATCATTCTTCTAAGACCCCACTTAAACAGAAGAGGACAATTAATGGAGAATATAAACTCTTCCAAGAAAATGTAGAAACTGTTCCAGACCAGTGGAAATGTGCTGAAATGTCTGTAGGATCAGATTTGTTATATCTTGTAGTATTTATCTTATAAATTATGAATTAAGAACTGTTAATAGTTACTGTGAATGTATTGATTACTAGTGATGAAATACTGCATTAAAGAACTAACCAATATTTTATGTCTGAATTCTCCTTTTTTAAAATTTTCAATGGCCTGCTGGGATGCCAGTTCACTATCTGGCATGCATTTTTCATAATATTAGAGTGGTTAAACATATCCAAGTGCCAGTCCAAAAACATTCAAATAAGTAAGCAATAAGCCATGATTGGGTGTGCATTAAATAATTTTAATACATGCCTCAGGGGAGTAAGGCACAATGTCGAAGGTCAGGTGTCCTTACACCTCTGTGAAGTGCATTCAAATCCTTCAGTGCATATCCTGGAGTGGTTTATTGCACTTATACAATGGCTTACTGTTCTTCTGTATTATATGTAAAGTGATACACTGTAATATGATTTTTTACAAAATCATTTGTTTAAATACATTTGAAATTACATTTTTACATGAAAGTTATTCCTGATTTTGGAGGCAATTAGTCTGTTGTCTTGGTAATGAGAAATGGTACCTAACCACATGGTGCTAGGAATATAATGAATGGTCAGGTGACATTTCTTGGCCAAAGGGGTGTTTAGATTTTTCCCTTGCCATTTTATAAATGGAAAAGAAACATGAGAACTTGAAATTGCTGCCAGTTTTCACTGCCCACAGTTTCGGAGTTGCTAATTATTGTAAGTTGCAGTCTGATATCTAATTGTCTTTATTAAATATTCCATTAAAGAACTAATATCATGCTAATATAATTTAAAGTAGCTGATATGATGGGATGTAACTACCAGACTAAGAGAAACAATGTATTTAAATTAAAAAAAAGGTTATTTTACAACAACTTGTAAAACTTATTTTCCCCACACTTTCTCTTAGTGCTACAATTTCAAAATAGAGCTGAAGTGAAGATTTGGGAGAGGTGAAGAGAAAGTACAGTATGTCTGAGTTTTACTGAATTTATAACCTCCAAAATTTCAGAACTTGTTATTGGAGCTGCTAGATCTAACTTTGATTGCTCAGAAGAAGAGGAAGTTTTAAGTTTGTTTAAATAGAATTTATAGTTTAAAGGAGCTGACGGGTTTCCCTGTGGATTATAGAAATGCTTAAACTAAGACTCAAATTTCAATCAAATATCTTTAGGATGGGACTTGATAGAGTCATCAGTCTCAGATTTAATCAAGGTGATAGATCTTTTGGTTTTAATAGATTTAAGTCTGTTTGCCAACAATTTTGATGGTTTGCCTCCTTGTTCTATATAGGTGGCTTTAGTTTTTAACATGAAATATTCAAATTTCTCTCTAAACAGATTAGCATGCTCGTCTCTGAGATTTTGTAGGGTGATCTCATCTTGATCTTTTAATAGATGTCCTTCTTTTGACTCTCAACTACTAATAACCTCTATTATCTCTTTCATCCCGTTTAATCTTTGTTTTTGTTTTTTCATTTGGATGCAAATCTGATAAAATGCCCCCTTAGAAAGTATTTGAATAATACCCAAATCAAATCCAGTTTTCCAAATAGAGTCTATATTTTGCTTCTAAAGATAGCCTATTTCTTTTTTAATATAGTCTACAATGTATTTATGTTTTAACAGTTGATTGTTGCATTTTCATAAACTGGGTTTGACCATGTCATTGAATGATAGATTTAAAGCAAGATTTATTAGAGAGTGGTCTGAAAGAACTCTAGGAATAATGTTAGCTTATACTACTTTAGACATTAAGCTCCTGCTAATTAAGAAAAAGTCTAGTCTAGAAAAGACTTTATGAGGGGGTGAATAAAATGAATACTGTCTTTTCGAGGGGTTAAGCATTCTCCATGGGTCTACCAGGAGGAACAAATCAATAAATTCTTTTAAGGCCCTATTATCCACCCTATCGCTAAATGCTAAACGTCTAAGTACTATCTATTTTAACATCAGTTAAGGTGTTCCAATCTCCTCCCAGAATCAACTCAAAGTCGGAGAATGGTAGTATAGTTTTAGGTAAGTCTACTATAAAAGAATTGGAAAATATATTGGGGCCATAAATACTTACAAATAATAGTTTAATGTTATTTAATTCTCCCATCAATATATATCTGCAATTTGGGTCAGATTTTTTTAAATAAATTGGATACTATCAGCCAACATTATACATACTCCTTTGTTATTAGTAGACCAGCCCAACCCAAAAACTTGAGAGAAATTCATTTTTGGTAGTAAATTAACTTCATTATTTAAAAGATGTGTCTCCTGTAAATATATAATTTGCCCTTGCATGAACTTAAGGTGTCTCAACAATTGCTGTCTTTTGGTTTTGTCTCTTGGTCCTTTCACATTCCATGATACAAAATTAAAAGTATTAGCCATATTTATATAAAGCAATTAAGTTTAAGAAAGTTTTATCCTGACTAAGAAGTACAAATGGTCATAGGCTATAAAAAGCATGTATACCTTTAAACATTAAATTCTTCTTAAAGCTATAATGTAACAAACCATCCAATTATAACAAAATAAAACCAAAACCTATACTGGGCACTATTTACCCACAGTTGTGATCACAAAAAACAGTGGCTTTCAGCACTACAGCTTACAGTACCATGACACCTCCAAGACATATAATATTTATAATATGACCTTATGAAATTTTGTAGACACTGCCTTAGCATTATAACACCAGGGTAATATTGAAGGAATGTAGATGCATACCTAATGTTATAATAATAAATCACATTTACTGAACCTTTCAGTGAAGACTGCCAACTATAACCACACATATTATTATATACTGGAAAAAGAAAAAAAAAAAAACATTTCCCTAGAATTATTTTGCTTTTACCCTTATTATGGGTTCAAAACAGATTACATTAAGTAGAGGTAAAGACAAATAATTAAAGTTTAAAAGAAGCATTAGCAACTTGTAATGAATTAGTGCTAATTAATCTGTAAAGTGTATGTAATGATAATAATGTCTTCTTGAGCTCTTAATCAGTAAATGAAGTAGTAACATACTGCATTCAGTAGAAGTCTCTCAAAATCAAGGACATAGTGCTAAAATAAAATAAATGTAGGAAAATATAACCTTCAAACCTGTTATCCATTGGTTTTAACATGTTTACAAAGCTTGTATAACACAAGGTTATAAAAAGTAAAAACATTCTTTAACCCCCACTGAAAATGTCTAAATAAAAACTGGCTTAAATTTTATATCAAATCTACATCAAAATGCTCAAATTAGCCTATGATCATTAAAGCACTGTCAAAATAAACATATTTATGTCCCTGCCTCAGTTTGTAGATAACACCTCTACAAAATGTACAAATTTTGGTTACAGTTTTATCAAGTTCAAAAACTTTAGCTGAGGAGCACAAGTAAATAAATTAATATATTAAAGTGATCTGCTATGTACACTGAGGCTCATTAGAGTATTTTTAGAATTGTAAGATCTTGAAAACAAAATTTAAAGACACCACCATAAAGTTCTGTTGATCAGAAATTAAAAATGATAAGAAAGGCAGGTGATGTTAAGTTTCAATCTCTATATCTGTCTGCAAGCTTATATAAATGTTCAAATGACACATAAGGATATCTTCACTGCAGGAATTCAGTTTTAAGGCATACTTAAAAGCTTAATGTATAATGCTCTATCTGAAATGCACTTTATTAATGATCTACCTGAAATGCACTTTATTAATGATCTATCTGAAATGCACTTTATTGGATTATCTGGAACAAAGTTCTAATCGAGAAGGACCATTAGCAATGTCAATAACAAGAGGCTCCTGGGATTCAACAAAAGATGTCAAATGGAATGCTTAGCATACTCACATTAGGGATTCCAGAAACCTTTGGTACTATTTGTAAATATAGTACTGTCTTTAAAGGAGAAAAAAATTAGAATCCAACAATAATTATTAAAGTCGAGAGCTTTTTATAGAGCCAGTTTGATTGTGGGTGTAATATTCTGAAAGGTCACCGTAAGGAAGATTGAGACGTTGCAGTAAACTCAACAGTACTTTCACTTTCTCCTGAACACTTTCCATGTGCTTCTAGAAATAAGTTGTGGATCCAAATCAAAAATCCGCTGGCTTCGTTAAGCCAGTGTTATACAGGGTTTTATTTAAAGTTGTCATAAAGGTTTGTCCTTTTCATGAGCACTGCACATTCATCTTTAATTAAAACAAAGCATCAAATCATCCAAGTGAGAAATAAAATTGTGGCACAAAATCATTTCTTGAAGAGGTTAAGGAATGGTGCAGCCAGATCTTTAAATGTTTTATCAGGTGTATCAAATATATAATTTGTAGAGTTATGTTTTGTATTTAGTCTTGCTGGGTATAACATCCAAAAATTTGATTTGTGCTGCTAGTAGTTTGCTTACTAAAGGGGCAAATGCTTGTTGTAGGCTTCTCACTTCTTGAGGTAGATCTGGGCTATTCTTATTTTATGGCCGTCCCACATTAAATTCTGGGTTATTTTAGATTTATACAAAACATGTTGCCGATCAAGATAGTTTAATAAGTTTATAATGAAGGGTCTAGGTCTTTCTTTTTCAATCAGCATTGGTTTTAAGGATCTATGTGCATGCTCCACTACTATAAATACGCTTGGCCATTTGGAGAGGGACCAGCTAGCTTTTCTAATATTACTGGAGCAAAATGTTTTGAGTTATTTCCTTCCACTTTTTCTGGAATACAAAATATAATAAGGTTGTTTTGTCAACTTCTGCCTTCAAGATCTTCTATTTTAGTTTCCAACTTTTTGATTCTCTGTCTCATGGCAGTTAGTTCAGGTTCGGTTCTTGTGACCCAGTCTTCCAACGATGAGATTCTTGCCTCTGAGTCACCGACCCTTCTGGTAAGATCCTTCATTGGGTTTTTCAAACTTTTGAGCTCAGATATAATAGAATCAATGGCTTCTTTTAGTGGTGAGATTTCTGCCAAACATTTTTCTACAATAAGAGCAGATGATGATGTATTAGTTGGTGAAGATTTAGACGTAGTTTTTTTTTATCTCTTAGAGCCGGTATTCCTGTCTGGCATCATTGGAGGAGTGTGTTTCGGTAAAGGAGCACACATTTCAACCTCTATTGTTAAAAAGTTTACATAATTTCAATATTTAGGAGTTTCTTTCAGTTACTCAGCCTTCAAATGAACGCTGGTAAAGATAGCAAAAAGCTGCAAAGATTTAAAAGTAACAAAAGGGTGCAGAGAGCACTGCATATATGCTGCTACTCCATCTGAGGCATCACCGAAAGTTGAGAATGTCACTTTCTATCTGGCTCAAAACATAAATTTTAAACCTATAAAATCATAGTGGTTCCATAATATGAAAAGAGGCATGGATATATTTAGGAAAATGATAGCCAGAATGAAGTTATCTGCAGGCATCTCAGAAGAAAAACATATAATGAATCACAGTACCAGGAAAACATCAATACAGAAGTTAATTGATGCAAATATAGCTCCCACAAAAGTTCAGCAGATCTCAGGCCACAAAAGCCTATAAAGCATTATCAATTACTCAGTTCTAAATGAAAAAAGGCACATTTCTAACATAGTCAACACACTCTTCGAGGAGTCAGTCACTCTGAGCACCTCTAAAGCAGTTAAAGAAAGCTAATTCCAGCTATTTCTGCCTCAAAATCTCCAACTTCGAGGTCGCTGACTGCTATTTCACTCTGCATGGAATCAATGACTCAAAGCCTTCAAATGCTCTTTGGCCCCAACTGCATTTTCCACCAGAGAGTGCCAGTAAACATCTACAACTGCACTCCTGCTCAGAAGGGACCATCACCCTGGGTACTGTATGACAGCAACTCTGACTAACGTGTAGCTTCAAGTAAGTACTACACAATACACAAAGTAACATAACAATAAACTCAATCCAGTGTCAAATATGCAAATAGTCACCAAAGAAAAGTGTCCTCATCAATAAAAAACAAAATGCTATTTACACATTCTCCCTATCCTTTCTGTTTTTTTCCCCCACAAGGCCTGACTGGAATGATCAACTCTGTGATCCTGACAACAAGCATAACCCACAGTAACTGCAATCTTTTTCATAAAGGGGCTTAAATTAAATTCGGTTCACCTGAACATTTTTAGTTTAGTTAAATGCTTATAGTTTGCAGTTTTAAAGACTTTTGCCATCTTTCTCTCTAAATTGAAATCAGCACTGTCCTTAGTGATAGTGTCAAACCTGAACTAGTTTCTCAGATTTGGTTTTGCACTGTGCTGTTTATTGTTGAAAAAAATTTAAAAGTAGTACTAAGAAGTTCATTGTTTATTAATCATTCAGTTATATTAAAAACTGTGTATTAACTCTTCAAATGTCTCAAAATGTTTCCAAGTAAAACATTGACTTGTACAAGTGCTTCTGACAGAAAATTCAAGTGGTGAAGGAAAAAAACTCCTTGCAGCAGTAATTATAAAAAATAAAGGCCATGCCTCTATGTTACAGATTTTTTACATGCCCTCAGTATGTGATGACGTCATAAACCTCTCAAGCTTCACTCCTTAGGTTCATGGGTCTTCACACACCTCGTGTGTGTGTGAAAACAATCTATAACACACAGTTGCATAGCCATTATTCTCTATTTCACTATTTGCAAATATCTTCATTAATGCAGCAGTTAGGGTTCAGAATAAATTGATAAAAGTAGGGAAATGTGGTGTTAGGGTTTCCAACCCTAACATCCCACCCCCACCCTGAAGGCAGCAACAGGTAAAACATTACTGTTTTGTCTCTCGAGTCTTTGCAGATCAGGGCTGGGTTCTTCCTTTGGGTTGTCAACCCTAATGCTATATTATATAATGCTTCCTTCTTCTTTAATGATCTTCCCAACAATATCTTTAACTGTCTTTCATTATATAATTAAAAAAAAAACATAATGAAACTGGTTTGTTACTCACAATAAATGCACTTGTTTTACAACATAGTCTTTGTATTGTTAGTCTTTTTTATTTATTGTAGTACTTGTTCTATGAATTTGTTTTGTATTTGTATGTGTAATGTTCAATGTTTCTTTGTTATCTTGTCGTATGTGAAAATGAGCAGATATGTTCATCATGCCTACAAGTATAAAACAATAAAAATTAAATAAGGCACACACTTAATACTTAAAGGCATACAATGTAATAAATGATTTTCAGGAATATCGAGCACTAAACAACTGACAAATAGACTGACATATATAAAAGAAAAATAATTAACAATGGAGTATCACAGTAACACTGACCAATTATGGGATAGATTCAGAAAATACTGTTCACTTGATTTTGTTTTATTATTAATAGAAACATTAACAGCTGAACAAAATTACATAGTGTTGTAAATAAATCAGCTAGAGTCACAAATAAAATTAAAGTTAGAAACAGAAGAAATGGAAGACTTTTTGGCAAAAATCTAAAAGTCTTTGGAGGAATCTGAAGTAAACATAAAATCTTTGCAAGTTAAAAAGAAATAGGAGGGACTTAATGGAGTACAAAAAAATAATGTTTACAATTTTATGAAAATTCATTTAAAGTGTTGTTACCAATGTAAGGTAGTTAATTTAGACTCTGAGGAATCAAAATAATCATATACAAGTTCTGATAGAGAACAGCAGGCTCAAAGTGACCAAGGCAGACCAAGAGGCAGCAGAGAATGGTGGAGAGGACAGGAATCTGGAAGAGCTGGTGCAGACAGGGTATGGGGTGACCAGGGACATCAGGGGAGGTGTAGAAGAACTAGACAAGAGAGATGATAACAAGGAAGAAGGAACAGACAGAACCAAAGAAAATATAGCCTTTAAATTATCTAAGAGAATTCTGAGTTATGAGGAACTACAGATTTTACAAAAAGGGCTCACCTTTTGTCTCCATAATAAAATAAATTGGTTTTAGTTAAGGTTGGATGTACAACAATTTATAGGAAGCTTAGACTTAATTCTTGCTTCTGAGGAGGATACATCTCCACTGGGGGAGATGGATTTTGAAACATTCTCTACTCAGAGCCAAAATAGTCATATAGAAGTAATGTGTGGATTGGACTGTATGGAATAGCCAGGCACACACACAAATACACACAATAGTCTGTTTATTACCCCCATCTTATGATCAAAACAAGAGGAATTTTGTTAAATCCTGTCTGAAAGGTGATTTTGTGGAGGGACTGCAAAAACATGTTTCAGAGGGGAGTTGAAGAATTACACCTGCCTTGTTCATGAGGAGGATTAACAAAGGCTATGTTGAAAATATTGTGAAAATACAGGGTCTAAATCTCGAAACATTGCAGAGATAGGAGGCTCCCTCATTTGCTCAACATCAACAGCACCACCATAACTGACCCACTACTTATCATTGACTCATTCAACATGGCCTTCACTGACATGACGTTGGTATTATCCCCCCGACCACCTGCTGCCTGGTGCTGATCAACCCAACTGCAAGACACTCAAGAACACACATCCAGACTTCTACTTCAAGAGGCTGACAGTGAAGGAGGCTCAAAAACATGTAAAAAAAGTGCTGGGCAAGACCAGAATGGGCAGTGATGGGGTGGATATGAAACACCTATCCCTCACACTTGATGTTCTCATCATGCCAATAACAAAGATATTTAATAAGTCACTGGCTCTTGCTAAATTCATGGAGATCTGGAAGCAGGCCCTTGTGACACCTGTGCATAAAAACGGAGACAAGACATGTATAGCCAATTATAGACCAATCTCCATCCTCTCCCCTCTATCCAAGGCATTGGAGAAGATAGTGGCAGCACAACTCACCGAATACCTCAACCAATACCAACTATTATGCCCTAACCAGCACGGCTTCAGACAGAACCATAGTACCGCCACTGCCCTGTTGGAGTATACAGACTATGCGCATAAGGCAAAGGACAAAGACAAATTGGTGGGGTCAGTGTTCATTGACCTCACCAAAGCCTTTGACACTGTTAACCATTCCCTTTTCCTGGCACAGCTGCATAACCTGTGTTCACATTTACACTCAAGGTAACAAAATAAAAACAAAAATGAAGCCTATTATTCACATATGTCTGCAGTTTGACTGCCTCATATCACAGCAACATACAGTCTGAGTGGCTGTACCTGTCACATGGAGGAAGTATGCTGTTCAGTACCACAAAACTGATCAACATTTACAGATTATGCAGAAGCATTTAGACTATAGTCCTGGCTGTTTCTAATAATTTTGCTAAGAGCAGCTAGAGTAATTAGGGTTTTGTGAGCATCAGGGAAGGGGGGACAGGAGGTGGGGAGCCACCAGTGTTCTTTTACAGAAATGTTGTAAACAAAAATGTTTAAACAAATAAAAACAAAATGACAGGGAGGAAGAATGACCAATAACACTAAATGCCATGTTTTTGTTCTAGTGCAGTAAAGTGATCCCAGCATGTCAAACAGTGACAGGACATAAATCTAAACACTTTGCCTTGCTGATTCATCATAATTTAGTTTATAAAATGATCCCTTGGTTTATGTCCACAAGAGAGATTATTTGGCTTAATTTGATTCATGAGATTGCGCTGGTGATCAGACACCAGCTTATGGGAGTTGCAGCAGACTGTACGTAACAGCAGAAATAGTTACATGGCAATTAAGAAATTTAGACAACACACATTTGTCAATAGTCAGTAATACAGTGTGAACAAAGCAGGTCAACAGCTTTGGAGAATGAATCACCTTTACTCTGCTGCTAGGCTACAGAAGACTTGTTACTGAAGAATTTGTTGTTTAAAATGTCTTAATTAGCTATTTCTGCAGCTTATTGTAAATCACAGTCTTTATTTAATTCAGTATACCTCTTCCTCTCACTGAGTTGACTGCTGTCACTTGTCATGTACAGTCTGCTGCAGCTCCCCTAAGCTGGTGTTCGATCACCAGTTCGATCCTCTGAAGCAAACTAAAAACAAAAGCTACCTAATCATGTCTGCCTCCGATCACCATACTAACGATCCTCTATGCAAACTAGTCAGATGATCAAAGCCAACTAATCTTTCAGTGATCCTCTGAATCAAACTAGCATGCATCCCAGACAATATCTAAACCAAGAGAGAGAGAGAGATAGAGAGAGAGAGAGAGAGACAGAGAGAGAAACAGTCACTTGAGGGCTTGTTAAAAGGCAAAAAATAAATAAATAAATAAAAGTTGCCTAATCATGCTCATGTCTGATTGCCATAATAACGCTCCTCTATGCTAACTAGTCAGATAATCAAAGCTAACTGATCTATCTTGTGGATTACCAAAGCAAAGTAGCCTGTCTTCACCCCATGAAAAATGAAAACTGAGAGATAGGTGAGGGCTTGTTTAAAAAAAATCACCTTAAAAAGAGACTTTCTGACAGGTGACTGCACAAGGAAGAATAGTGAAAATGCTAAGTAAAATCTGCAGTGAACTAACTGGGGAGCTTGAGGGTGGGTACTGAAGTGGGGATTGATTCCTTTCTGATAACAGATTATCTTCCACCTCCTGTAACAGACACATTCAGTAGCTTTCAGTGTGTTGGTGTGTGGAGGGGGGGCACCAGTAATGGGAACGTGACTCAAGAGATCATGCTTGCAATCTCTGTATGCTGGTGGCGCTGCCTATATTTTTTAACTTCCAGCTGCTGCAGAAAATCTGTTAGTCTCTTGCTGGGCATTTTTTTTAAATAAAAGATTTAGTTTACATACTGACCGAAGATGGATGATATGGATAAATTAAAATATCAAATTTCTCAGTCCAGGGGTGCCCTAGGAAGACAAATGAGGGTGGGTTTTGCTCAGGGGGCTTCGTTCTGTTGAACCATGGTGGTGGTTTCCCAGAGTTCCTTCTAATTTTTGATTTACAGCATTTTTTATTCTTTCATCATGAGCCTAGAAATTCTTTGATTGTGAGCCTGCAAATGCTTTAATCGAGAGATTCTTTGATCTCGATCTTTGATCGCAAAATTGGGACAAGATGGCCAGATTATTTATAATGGAATAGATAGAGCAATTTTGTCAATCTTTAACATTAAATATCTCGGAAATGGTTTGGTCTTTTTACTTGAAATTTGGAGGGTGTTTACGGCATGTTGTGAAGATATAAATTACAGTATTTACATGTCAGAATATTTTTTTTTGAGAATATATTGCATGGCACAGTTTATGTTCTGTGGACAGCATTTTGCATTGTGGTCGAGGATTTAAGTTGATAGGTTACCTAACCATAGTTTCATGGATGTAGTTTTCAGTTGTTGTGTCTGATAAATGTCAACAGATGTGGAACTGTGCCAGTCTGATGAATGGAAATCTCAAATTTTAAAATGTTGTATCTCGGACACGGTTTGGTCTTTTCACTTGAAATTTGGAGGATATTGATGGCATGTCCTGTAGATGTGAATTGTGGTATTTATGTTTCAGAGAATATATTATTTGTGGAGATATTGCATGGTGCAGTTTACGGTTTGTGGACAGAATTTTCCATTGTTGCACTAGCTTGACATTTGTACGGTAGCTGGCCTTGCTGTTGTCAATGTACTTTTTTAGTTGTTAGGTGTGTAATATAGTTTGGCACCTGCAAGTTGGTACTTTTCTATTCTTTCTTAAAAAGTAAGGAAATTCTATGCAAAAAACTGCGTTAATGCATCATTTAGGGTTAAACCACAAAAAGTCAGGAAATGCAAAATCTTTATTGTTGTCCTCCCCGACCTGCCAATCATCCCAAGATTGACAGATGATGGGGTGTGTCATTGGTCATGAGCCCTAAATGTCACCCCATTCTTTTTTGCTATCCCTTGTTAATATGAATAGACATGGAGTGGGGTGACATTTAGGCCTCACAACCCCAATGACACAGCCCATCATCTGTCAATCTTGGGATGATTGGCAGGTCCGGGGAGGGGCAACCCTAAAGATTTTGCATTTCGTGACTTTTTGTGGTTTAATCCTAAATGATGCATTAACACAGTTTTTTGCATAGCAAATATATATAATATGTTTGTTAATAAAAGGTCATCTGCAATATTCCGGAGGAAGCTAAAGGGTTTACACAACAGAATGCTAAAATGATGCAATTGTGACCTTTTCAGCTGTATTAAAGGAGTTTAATTTTATGAAACTGGTGAGCAGTGTTTATTTCAAGACTAGTTCTAATGTTTAGTTCTCCTCCTGTGATCTTGTACATACACCTCCCAGGATTTGTTTTTTCTTTCTCCACAGAGAGGCCATACAGCAATTGAGAAAATGTTTCAAGAAAAGGACACCATGATTGGAGGGATGTCCAGTAGCAGAACTTCCTGCAAGGGAGACAAGAACAGAAGGAAAACATTTTGAAACAGACATAGGAGACACAATATATACTCCTTTTACAGACATTAACAATCTATACATGTTCTAACATATTTTGGACATCAGTGCATTTCACTGGTAGTGTGAACAGAGGATGATTTCTGAATTCCTCCATAGCTCAGGGGTTAGAGCATAGCACAGAATGCTGGGGGCCTGGGTTCAAATTTCAGTGGAGGCACACGTTTTTCTTTCACATTTCCTTCATGATTTAAAAACAGGATGATTGAGAAAAGTTAATGTATATTCAAGGTATTTTATACATTTTGATATTTATACATTAGTGTAAGTCAAGAAGATTGATTATTATTGTTAAAGGAATTAACTGGGATTCATGATCCATTACCTCATGGTAGCTTTACTCCAACTGTGGAAAAATTAGGTTTTTTAAGCTTCCCATTTTTGGGAGGCAAGGGATCGTATCTGGAACTGAGCCCACTGCCAGCTGATCCCTTTCACTTCCCTGTATGCTGGCCCTGGCCCCACGCTCAGATGTTTTGTGATGTCTAAGCAGGAAGAGTACAGGGGCATGTCTTATACAAATCTATGGGGGCATTTTTCAGTATATATATTTATGTATGTGTAAGCAACCTTGGAGAGAAATGAAAGCCACTGCTCAAATAATAGTGACTCTATTACTTGAGCAGTTGCTTTCAGTTTTCTCCAAGACTCCTTAAACATAGAAACATAGAAGCTGTTGGCAGAAAAGGACCTCTTGGCCTACCTAGTCTGCCCTAAAGTCCCTACCTACAGTGCTACCATAGACCCTAACTGATCTCCAACCTTACCTCCCTCAAGCCCTGTTACTAAGGTCCTATTGTGTCTATCCCATGCATGCTTGAAACCTATCATTTCAGTACCTACCACCTCTGCTGGGAGGCTCTTCCAGGCATCCACCACCCTTTCCATGAAGAAATAATTCCTCACATCCCCTCTAAGTCTTCCCCCTTTCAGCTTCATATCATGCCCTCTCATCCTTGAACATATTTTTCTGTGCAATATGCTACCCTCCTATAACTTATTGATACCCTTGAGGTATTTCAATGTTTCTGTCTTGTCTTCTCTTTCTTTCCTTTCCTCTCCTCCAGTAAGTACATATTTAACTTTGAGCCTTTCCTTGTAGGGCTTCTGATGCAGGCCTTGCACCATTTTGGTTGCCATTCACTGTACCACCTCCTTCCTGAGACTGTGCCTCCAGAACTAGACACAGAACTGATGAGGTGTGGCCTCACCATTGATCTATATAGGGGTAACACTACCTCCTTTTTTCTGCTGGTGAAACCCCTCCCTATCCACCCCAGCATCCTACTAGCCTTTCTTACTGCCATATCACATTGCTTTGCTACCGTTTAGGTCATCAGATATGGAAACCTCCAGATCACTTTCCTGTTCTGTTGTTGTTAACACCTCCCCCACAATTGATACTTTGTTCTTGGGTTTCTATGCCCCATGTGAATAATTTAAATTGTTTTGGGATTTGAAGCCCAGTTAGCAAGTCCTTGACAAGTCTTTCAGTTTTTAGATTTTCTTTCATTTTCTACACCCCCCTGGTGTGTCCACTCAGTTACAGATTTTTGTGTCTTCCATGAACAGGCATACCTGTCTTTCTAGCTCCTCTGCGATGCCACTAATAATGACATTAAAGAGGACCTGTCCCAGTACTGACCAATGGCTCCTTGCTGATTAACTCACCTTACTCCAAGTGAACTCCATTTACCACCACCCTCTGAGTTTTGTTACTTAGCCAACGTTTTACCCATTTTTTTTATCTTTGGACCCACTTTCATGCTGCCTAGCCTGTTTACCTGTCTGTTTGGAACAGTGTCAAAGGCCTTACTGAAATCCACATCCAACACTCTTCCCTAATCCACTTCCTAGTAACCCAGTCAAAAAACTCTATCAGGTTCATGTGTAAAGATCTACCCCTTGTGAACCCATGCTCCCTCGGATCCTGCAATCCACTGGTGCTAAGGTATTCCCTAATCATTTCTTTAAGAAGAGTTTCCATAACCTTGCAACCACTGAAGTCAGGCTTACTGGTCATTAATTTCCTGTCTTCTCCCTAGTAACACTTTTCTGTAGTGGGACCACATCCACCCTCCTCTTCCTTTCCCCCAGAACACCACCTGTATCCAGTGACAGACTGAACAGGATTGTCAGAGGTGCAGACAGTTCCTCCTTTATTTCCATCGGTATTTATTGATTTATTAGCTTTTGGTAACCGGGTAAGTGCACTAGGCAACAATCCTGCCTATTTTCAGGCACGACCTGGGAGAGTACAAGACAGAATACAAAATAAGCACAATTGTACAGTTCATACATAAAACAACAACATAGTGCAAACAATATAATACAGGTAAGTATCCTAGGCTGAACCCCATCCAACCCAAAAGCCTTGTCTACTTTTAGTTTTGATAGATCCCTGAGGACTCACTCCTCTGTAAAAGGACTAGTGTCCACTTCCCTTACTTTAGTACCTTTCTCTTTTATCTGTGGCCCATCACATACCCCTTCCTTTGTAAATACTGAACAAAAACACTTATTTACTATATCAGTGTTCTTCTAGTCCTCTTCATCACTTTCAACCCCTCACACATTTTAGCCTTACTATCCCTGCCTTGTTTTTCTTGTTTTTGCTTATGTACCTGAAAAATGTTTTATCCCCCTTTTTTTGCTGATTTAGCAATGTTTTCCAGTGTGTCCCAACCCTGAGTCACAACCACAAATGCAGCAAATACCGTCTTTTCTGTATGCACTCCTACTGAACTCAGTTGGCGGCTGGCTTTGGAGGTGAGAGGTGGGCTGTGCCAGTTGCTGGCTGGGGATGGGTAAGGGTGCTGGGTGGGCTGGCATGGTTGGGTGGGGGCCACTAGACTACCAGGGTAGGGTATTTGCCGCATTTGCGGTTGTGACTCAGGGTCGAGGCATGGGTGGGAGGATGACAATGCCGTTCTCCTGGGCACTTTGCAACTGGGGATTGGGGGGATGGGGTGTGGACAGCCCTGTGGGGCTCTACTTGAACACTTCAGGGGCAGGGGGTGGGTAGCCCTGCTGGGCATGTCATGCCTACACTATGGGGCAGGGGGTAGTTGGTGTGGGCAGCCTGCTGGGCACCCACTGGGGTATGCTGGGCATGGGGAAGGCAACTGTGGCATGACTGCAGGTGGGTCTACAGGACCTCAGGCATCCAAGTTACACCAGCTAAAAGCTGGTAACGACATTGCCGGGTTCTCCTCACGGGGTTCTTGGTAGAACTTGATATTGGGGACTTGTTGCTGCCCTCTGGAATGGGGTTCAACTGCTGCCATAAACCCCTAGCTCCATGTTGCAGGGGTTTTATGGCACAACTGCCAGCATAACAGCTGGGAGGCAGTATAGCGCAGTGGTTTAAGGCTCTGAGCTGCAAATCTGACGACATCCAGCAGATCAGACCTGGGTTTGAATCCCACAGCTTCCACTTACATACTGTGTGACCCTGAGCAAGTTACTTATCTTCCCTGTGCTCCCAGGTCACGCCTGTAAAAAGCTTTCAGCTTAGTGTGCTAACCCTGGTTAAACACAACTAAATAAAAAACAAAACACCAGTTCAGTGCAAGTGTCCTGCGACATGTCACAGGCCACTTTGTAGAATCGTGCATGTCACAACTGCTGGCGTAAGTTGCTACATGCGCCATTTTACTTGGTGCAAGTGCTGTTACGCCAGGCATAGCCTTTCTAGAATTGGGGCCCTTATCCACTACTTCCTAATAATTTACCCAATCCAATAGTTAATATACCCCCTACAAATTTACTGAGTCCAGTAGTTAACCTGCAGTCTAACAACTCCCAGAAACATTATTAGCACACACCTTTATTGCTGCCTACCTCTAAACAGTCACCCAATACAATAGTTAACCTATTAGCTTACTCTAACAGAAGCACTATTTGCACACACACCCTTTAGAGCTACCTACTATTTTTCTTACCTTCATCTTCCCTCTCCCTGTCTCGCTCCCTCCTTCCTCCAAGTCAAGTGTTTATGTGCCTCGGTAGATTTCTTCCTCCTTGCTCAAAGTCAAACTTCTAGCAGTTGGGGGGGAAGGGAAGAGTTACTATTTCCTTAAAAGGATTGCAAGTCTTATGTGTCTTGGTGAACCTTACATTCCTGCTCCCAAACAGGAAGTTCCTTTTGTCAATCAAATCCAGTACCTATAAAAGTGGAACTGGCTAAGGGTGGGAGGGTAATAGATAATTACAGGGAAGTCTAAATGCAGACACCTGGTTTACTTCTGCCTAAGCTACACCTCCCAGTTTACAGCTTTCTTTCTCACCCAGCTAGCTGAAAAGATTAGATAACTACAGGGAAGTCTAAATGCAGACACCTGATTTACTTCTGCCTAAGCCACACACCCCAGTTTACAGCTCTCCTCCTCACCCAGCTACCTGCAAATATGATAACAGTTTCCTTCCCCAATTCAGACTACTATACTAACTCTTGTGTTTTTTTACCCTAATTAAAGGTCCCAATTTACCTTGCAGACCCAACACTTCTAATAAAGTATCTGTCTGCTTTCCCCCTAGTCAGAGGTGTCCTAGCTGAATGGTTCTAACTGCCTTAGTCTGCTGCCTACTTGGCCTTGCTCTGATAGCAAGATTGCTCTCTCAACATACATAAATATACACAAAACATGTCCCCATGCATATGTACCTGGTATGCCCCCATGCTCTCCCTGTTTATACATCACAAAACATCTGAGCACGGGGACAGGGCTGGCAGACAGAGAAAGAGAAAGAGAAAAGATCAGCTGGCCATGGGTTCAGCTCCAGTTAAGATCCCATTCCTTTCAAAAGGGGAAGCTTAAAACATCTAATTTTGCCACAGTTGAAGTAATGCTGCTACAAGATAACAGACGATGAAGCCCAACTAGATAAACAAATTGGAAATTTCATTTACTTATAGGTATAGTTCAAGAAATAAATATGTTAACTACTCAGAAGGCTACCCCATTGGTAATTACTCAGAAGGAGGAAGAGACAATACTTAAAGAGACACTGTCAATACCTTGGGGCTCAAAGTATTCCTACAGTTGCAATAACAGATATGGTCAGATATTTTTAGATTTTTTCTGACATTTCTAAAGAGATTCTGTCTCGTGATACTACAGTGGCACTGCAGCTGGGCAGGGATTTTTCATGTAATATCACAGAAATTGTGGCAAATATTTGATCATTCCAGCTACTGCAGCTTGTGACAGTTTTACCCCTGTCATAGTGGGTACACCTGGGATAAACTGAAATCCCTTCCCCGAGCAGTTTATGCTTTGTTTAATGTCCAACATGCTGGTTGGCTAGTTATAAATTAAGTGCTGGAGTGCTTATAAAGCTTTCTGTGTATGTTAACCTAAAAACAAAACTAAGTGTACAGTTACAAAATGAGAGGGCTGTCTTAATATAAGAATAATAAAACATGTGTGCCTGCTTTTTCTAGATGTTAGCAGCCCTCTTCTAAGATATATTTTGCAGCAGACAGCATGAGGTAATGTGACACTGCAGGAGAGTTTAGGAGAGCACAGAATACCTGACATTGGCTCTGACCTTTTCCAATGTTGTAAACAAGTTAGGTAATGTGCTCTAGGTGCCAACTGAACTATTCTCTATGGAGCAACAGTAGCCCCTAGTGGCTAGTTTTATGCTATGTCTGCTGTTAATCAAAGGCAGTATAAATAGTTTTTCCAACTTCTAGTGAGCTTATAAAAAGCCCTACCTCAGTGCTGAGAGAGGATAGATAGAGTGGTCAGTTGAATACTGACTAAGGAAGGTGAAATACCTCCTTCTAGTGTGTGCTTTCACACTGTTTGATTCATGCTAGGCTGAAGAAAAGCCTGAGAAACTGTTGAAGTTTAGCAGTTGTCTTACTTACCATTTTGCTTTCTGTATAACGTACTTGATGAAAATAAAATGATAAAGGCAACCATGTATCTTTTTATGCACCTGACATGTGGTCTGCCTGAAATTGTGTTATCCTAACAATGCACTTGGTGACATATGGTGTAAAAGTGAGATCTGACTGAACATCTGATGTAAGAAGTGGGAGTCCAGTCAGTTGGTGTCAGACCTGGTACTGAGGATACATGGCAGAGGTGCATGGTGCCAAGTGGGATGAGGACAGAGCCTGATGGAGATGTTGACCTGGGCAAGGCACCATGGATGGGACAAGATGGAACCAATGGTCAAATAAATCCCCTTATATGGCTTCTTCACTGGATGAGTAGGAGATGGCTGGAGGCTGATCGACACCAGAGAAAGGTGGAGCACAGATGCCAGAAGCTACTTGAGAAGTCCCACTCAGAGGATGTTGAAGAAGAATAATCAGTGGAGCAGGATTCATGGGATCTGGAGGAAGAGTAGGACCCCCTGACAGAGCATTTGTGCCCAACATTTGTTGAGATCCATTTGTTGACCATTTTTCTGGGTTGTTACTTGCTGGAGGACAGTGAACGAGAAGAGGAGACCCCAGGTAAGTCTTTGTCTGGCAATGTATTACTGGGGCAGAAGACTTCAAGCAACATGGAAGGAGCCATTTTAGCTGAAGGGACTTTGCCATGTTTTAAACCTCCTCCTATAAAAAATGATAGTTCTCCAGATGTATGTGAAAAGTTGCAGGTTGGGGATCCTGAAGTAACCCAGTTAAGGGAATATGTAAAAATCATAGATGGGAGACAGGCAGATGGTGGTGTGGGGGCAGGTTCATGGTGGTATAAACTTAGGAAGGAAGTTCTATATCACATGATGCCAAACCCCAGGATGAAGTAAGTGGATACCCAGATAGTGATGCCATGGCATATAGGAAAAAGGTAATGAAGGATGTGCTCTTCAGTCGCTTGGGGCATCTGAGCCATTGGAAGCTTTTGACTAGACAACCCCATATTTCTATTGGTCATTCATGTGCAGACAGGTGGCAGTATACTATAAGTTGTGTTATGGGGCAGACAGATAGCAACCCATGATAGTGATGTGGGAGGAGTAACCCAGATGGTGAAGGGCAAGAGATGGCACCCTTGGAGAAGGGAGAGACTCCAACATAGAACAAAAGAGACTAGGTGGTAGCCAACACCACTAGTAGTGTATAATATTTTATATGTAAACCCCGAGGTTAGGGACAGGATGTTAGGCATACAGCATGGTATGTTATGATCCTACCCTTAAATGTCTAAGTGGAGACTGAGCAAGGTCATTCTCCCCTCCAAAGATAGCTCTACTGGGTGCTGGGTGGTCCAGTCATTTGAATGTTTAAATGTATCTGGTCAGGGAAAGTCAGTAGATGGCATAAAACTGCCATTAGTGGTTCTTTCTCCTAAATGTATGTGATGATACTGTAGTCTACTAATGGAGAGACTAATTTTCAGAGTACAGTAATTTACGATGTCTCAGAGTATTTGTATTGTTATGAATAGAATACTTAACATTTTATTTTTTTTAAATGAACCCTGAGACAGAGCTTCAGGTAAGGGTGGGATGAAGCTCCAAACCCTTCCAGGGTGTTAGTTGAAATCTGGACAACTGTAGGGCAGTTGCCCTCTTATATGAGGGGATGTGTGACAGGATGACCCTTATCATAGTAGACACCCCTAGGATAAATTGAAACCCCTTCCACAAGCAGTTAATATGTTTTATATAATGTCAAACATGCTGGTTGGCTGGATAGAAGCAGACAGATTGTGATCCCTGATAGTTAGGTTGTAGGAGTAACCAACAATGAACTGTTATGTGTATATATATTGTTGCTTTTTATTGTACAGTGCCCACATTCTCTGGAGATTGGCGCTTTTATATGTAAAATATCTATCCATCTATCTATCTATCTAAATTAAGTGCTGAAGAGCTTATAAAGCTTTCTGTGCATATTAACCTAAAAACACAACTAAGAATGCAGTTACAAAATGAGAGGGCTATCTTAATATAAGGATAATAAAAACCTTGTGTCTTTGGGTCTGCTTTTTCTAGATGTTAGCAGCTCCCTCCTGAGATATATTTTGTAGCAGACAGTATGAGGTAACTTGACCCTGCAGGAGAGTTTAAGAGAGCAAGATAATGTTCTGACCTTGGCTCTGACCTTTTCCAGTGTTGTAAACAAGTTATGTAGTGTTCTCCAGGTGCCAACCGAACAGTCCTCTATGGAGCAAAAGTGGCCCCTAGTAGCTAGTTTTATGTCATGTCTACTGTTAATCAAAAAGCAGTGGAAACTGTTTTTCCAGCTTTTAGTGAGCTTATAAAACGCCCTACCTCAGTGCTGAGAGAGGATAGAAGGGGTAATCAGTTGAATACTGACTGAGGAAGGTGGAAGACCTCTTGGTAGTATGTGCTTTCACACTGTTTGATTCATGCTAGGCTGAAGAAAAAGCCTGAGAAACTCTTGATGCTATACAGTTGTCTTATTTACCATTTTTCTTTCTGTATATTTCACTTGATGAACATAAAATGATAAACGCAACCATGTATTTTTTATGCATCTGACATGTGATCTGCCTGAAATTGCATCATCATAAACGCACGCTCAGTGACACAACTGTATTTCGCAAAACCCATTTTATGATTGTTCACATTCTGCACAGACTGCTGATGTATCTGGTTGTTTGATTCAATTTTTTTTCTTTATAAATGTGAAAAACAGACTGCCCAAAATACTGGTGTTACCATATAAAAATGTGTTTGTTTACATTCCTTAATCACCTACAACTGCACCTCTCCTGGACCTAGAAACACCCTCAACACAGTTTAGCAACTCACAATGCAGAGAGAGGAGAAGAGACTATTACATCATACATGGCTGCACTATTTGGGGGTGTTTTCACATGTTCGGGAAATAAGCAGTAAGATTTGATCCAGGACTTCAAGCAAAACAAGGTTGTGTATAGCTATGCATTAGCATGCATTTCAGATCTTTTAAGCAAGGAGGAAAATAAAACAACCAGCAACATCAATAAATTTTAGAGAAGGTAAGCAGTCATGAAATAGGAGTTTTCAGCCAGAAATAATATGATGCAAAAAATGTTGACAGTGCCCCTTTAAAGGCATAAAGTGTATATGATGGACCCCCATGTGATCACATGCATCGTACTGTAAGAGGCATATAAAGCCCAGTTAAACACTCTTGACTACTCCAGGAACTGAATGGAACTGGAGTAACCTAGAAACACTGAAACAGATTTTGTCAGCAGATAGGGACTGTTTGGCCCACCTAGTCTGCCCATTTCCCTACCTATTGGATAAGCTGTAGGTTCTAGTTAACCAACAGCCTACTTCCTCCTACCTCTCACTATAATTGCCTTCTGTCTGTACCATGCATTTTTGAATTCCCCCACTGTTTTTGACCCCACAAGCTTCTCAGGAAGGTGGTTCCATGTGTCCACCACCTTCTCTATGAAAACATAGGTCCTTATGTTGCCCCTGAGCTGTCCCCCATTGTCAAATTGTGCCCCCTTGTTCTTGCACATCTCTTTTTCTGAAAGATGCTACCGTCTTAGATTTTGTTGATTCTCTTGAGGTACTTGAAAGTTTCTATCATGTACCCCTTTCCCTCAATGGTATACATATTTTTTTTTTGTGTTATGTATTTTTCCCTCCGTCCTTGCCTTCTGATTTGCCATTCCTTCCGGCTGCTCATGCTGCCCGTGACCCCCTCGTCCTGTCCCTCCTCCCCTCACCTCATATCGCAGCTGACCCAAGGGTGGCCCGGCATATCCCTTTGCCGGGTGGGTCCCCCTCCTCCGAGGGGGAAGACACCGGGAGGGGAGGGCCCCAGAATACTAGGCATCAGTCCTTGGGCGCTGCTGAGGTGGGTTTGGAGGCCACAGAACATCTCGGGCCAACGGGAGCAGGCAGCCATCATCTGGAGTACCAGGAGGCTGGTATTTCCGCTTTTTCTCCAGGCGTGGTGTGCCACAAATGTCAAGGCATGAAACGACTACGCCATTGTTCAGGCTTGCTGCGATCTCCCTGGCCTCCACCAGGGGGTACCAGACAGCGACCCTGCATCCCTCCCACCCCTGGAGTAGGTGAGCAGTCGTGGGACGCTCGAACCTACTCCAGCCTGGCCGGCTCTCCAGCGACCTGAGTCCATTCTCAAACCCGGTCGCTACAGCATCGCAAGCGGAAATCCAACCGCTGTACCGACGAGCCGCAATGGTATAAAATTAAGAACATTTAGTCTCTCTTCATGTGGCTTTTGTCACAGTCCCTGCACTATTTTAGTTGCCATTCTCTGGACTGCCTCCATCCTTTCTATGTTCTTGCAGAGATAGGGTCTCCAGAGCTGTACGCAGTATGCCAGATGGGGCCTCACCAATTGCCTGTACAGAGGGATACAACTTCTTGTTTTCTACTGGTGATGCCTCTCCCTATACATCCTAGCCCCCAACCCTCTTTACACCTTCTCATATTGTTTACCTACCTTAAGGTCATTTGATATGACTACCCCCAGTCCCTTTCCATTTTTGTTCTTGTTAGTACCCCCACTGTGTACTCTTCCCTGGGTTTTTGTTTTCCAGGTGCATTACTTTGCACTTTTTTGCATTGAATTTAAGCTGCCATATTATTGACCTTTCCTCCAACCTTGCCAAGTCCATCCTCATCCTTTCCTCTCCCGCTTGTGTATCACACTGTTGCAGATCTTTGTGCCATCTGCAAAGAGGCATACTTCTCATTTCAGTCACTCTACAATGTCTCTAATAAAGACATTAAAGAGGGCTGGTCCCAGTACTGAACCCTATGGTATCCCACTAGTAAACCCCTTTCTTCAGAGTGTACTCTGTTTACTATTACCCTCTGTGACCTGTTGTCCAGCCTGTTTGTTACCCAGGCTACCACCCTGGGACCAACTCCTAGGCTGGCTAACTTGTTTATTAATATTTTGTGTGGGACTGTATCAAATGCCTTGCTAAAGTCTCGGCAGACCATATCCACAGCCCCTTCCTGGTTGACTAATTTGGTCAAAACCTCCAACTAGTGTGTCCCAGGATTCCTTTTATATATAAATCCTTAGGAGTGTCATCAAAGAAAAAGGGAAGTGAGATAAAAGGAATTCAAAGTCAAGTCAAAACAGAATCTGACTCAACCCTTAAAAAATAGACCACAACCACTTTAATCATTTTATAAATAAATTCCTCTTATTCTCCAAATGGAGATGCAGTTCACAGTTGCTCTTTAAATAATTTTCTTGTAATGTTTCAGAACTTCAAATTTTAATTCCTCAGACCATGAGCTTACTAAATATTCATAATGAACTCATTCTAAAAAATGGAAAAACAAAATTAAACAAATTTTACCTCCCATAGTCAAATGAATTCATTTTTAACAGAAGCTCCTGAGTATATTCAAATTCAAACTCATAAGGTGGAACTAACCTTATAATAATAAACTTCTTCTTATGCCCCCAAAAAAAATGGGGGTGGGGGTATATGTGCTGCCATGGAATACCTTAAAGGAACTCTGGAAAAATTGGAAAATATCTTTTAAATATCAGTATCCCATACAAAAGGTACTCAAATGTGTCATATAAAAATTTCTAGTAGCTCATAAAGTCACAAAATGTGATTATAATTGAGGGGAACTTCAATTTCAATTCTGAACAACCTACAGCAAACCAAAATCTAAATTGAATTTAAAATCTTTCTTATAGGTAGCTAAGTAGAATGCTGAGGTATGCCTTATAAAATTATAATAGTGTACCCAAATCAAATTATTGCAAGTACTTTTACCTTCCAATAGGTAAATGATATGAATATAGACCAATCACAGTGGAAATATCAGCTCAAAAGGCTTCAGGAAATCCCAAAATATCAGACAGCAGCACACTGCCATTTGAAAACACCACCATTGCACAGAATGCCACTTCAACTCACATTAACTGTCTCTGAAGATAAAGAAGGGACCAGGCCGAAGGGTGAATGCGCAAAGCCGTGTGTTCATCATGAATAATGTCACCCTGGGAGTCCTGGTCAAATGAAACTTCAACTGTTGCGAAAAGCAGGTGGAAGGTCCCCATTCAAATCATATGAACTCTGTTACATACAAATATTTAAATACAGATCATGACTGCTTATAATACATCAATGTGCATCAACAAACCATAGGAACCAATGTTGCAATAAACCCTTACAATCAGAATAATGGCCAACAAAATTAGAATATTATAACTGGGCGAATTAAAATAGGTAAACTGTATGCAGATACATTAAAAGGAACTTATTCCTAAAGCTACTATGAAAATGAAAAAGAGAAAGGGGGAGGGGGAGGTGGAAGGGAAAGGGGCTGAGGGAGGGAGGGAAGGAGAAAGAGAAGAAGGGTAATATAAAAGAAGGAATAAGTGTTGGTATATACAAATGAGGGGGATAAATCACCACATCGAAGCACTGGAGGTCAACCCAAAGACACAGGATCATATAATCATAATAGAAAAAGTATCGCTGCGGAGATGTTTAGCAATTTAAACAGAATGAAAAAATTAAACAAAAAACTTTTTGCTTAATTAAATGTTGTCCATTCAAGATTCTCTTTTAGACCATATCTACTCAGATAAGTTTTTAGAGTAAAGATCCACCAAGCTGCTCTTGTAATAGCAAAGTTTCTCTGTCCATACCCCGACTGGATAGTTTAACCCTCTCTAATCCAAAAAACGTCAGAGAGGAAACCTGATGCATAAATTCCATAAAGTGTTTCACTAATGGGGATCTAATATCCTCTCTCCTGATGTTACTTTTATGTTCGGTAATTCTTTGATTTAATGGTCTAGTGGTTTGTCCAATATAATACAATGAACATGGGCATGTTATACAACAAACAACAAAATCTGAATTGCAGGTTATAAAATTATTAATGTCATTAATGTTGTCATTCAAAGTGCTTTTAATAGATTTCTTTTTAATTCCACTATTACAATTTGTGCAATTGCCACATATATGAAAATCTTTTATTTCCTTATTATCTTTTGTGTGGGACTGTGTCAAATGCCTTGCTAAAGTCTTCTTTCAATTGTTTAACCAGGTGAGACACACTAAGCTGGAAGCTTGTTTACAGGTGTAACCTGGGAGCACAGGGAAGTTAAGTGACTTGCTCAGGGTCACACAGCATGAATGTAGGGGCTGTGGGATTCAAACCCAGGTCTCCAGATTTGCAGCTCAGAGCCATAAACCACTGCACTATACTGCCTCCCTGTCTAGGTAGACCATATCCACAGCCCCTTCCTGGTCTGCTAATTTGGTCACCCAGTCAAACAAATCTAATAGATTCAGCTGACATGACCTTCCTGCTGTGAATCCATGCTGCCTTTGGTCCTGTGCCCCACTGGCATCTAGGTACTCAACAATTCTTTCTTTCAGAAGTGATTCCATCATTTCCCCTACCACTGAAGTCAAGCTAACAGGTCTGTAGTTTCCTGCCTCTGCCTTTTTCCCACTTTTGTGAAGTGGAATCACATCTGCCCTCCTCTAGTCCTCAGGTATCACACCATCTTCCCATGGTTTGTTAAAAGGGTACTCAGTAGTGTCACTAGGTCTCTCTTTTGTTCCTTTATAATTCTGGGGTGAATCCCATCAGGTCCCATAGTTTTGTCAACCTTGCATTTTAGGAGTTCTTTCAGGACCCTTTTTTCTGTGAATGGACTGGGATCAATCCCCCTGTCCAGAGTGCTTCTATTGTTTGGTTTAGGTACTTCCCCTTCTTCACTTGTGAATACTGAGCAAAAATATTTATTTAGTATCTCTGCCTTTTCACAGTCACCCTCTGCCCACCCCCCTCCTCTTTATTAAGCCTCACTATCCCTCCCTTTGTCTTCCTTCACTCCCTGATGTACCTATAAAAGGTTTTATCCTCCTTCTTAACTGAGTTGGCTATATTTTCCTCGGTTTGGGCCTTCACTATTCTGACTGCCTTCTCCACTTCCTTCTGCTTTAACTGATACAGTTATCTGCCCTGCTCCTTCTGTGATTCCTTATGCTTTCTGAATGTTAACTTTTTCTCCCTAACCTGCCCTGCCACTTCCTTTGAGAACCATAGTGTTTTGTTTTCTTCATTTTGTTTTATTTGCTTCACACAAAGGCTTGTTGCCTTTGTGATGACAGTTCTGAGTTTTTCCCCATTGTTCTTGCACTCCTCCTTCCTGTCCATTTGCTAGTGCATTCCTTAAGCATTCACCCATTTTGGCAAAGTAAGCCCTCATAAAGTCCAGTACCTTTGCCTTTGTATGGCTTGACTCTACTGCTGTAACAATGGCCTATTTGCAAGAAGCCTATGTAACCCCAGCAGAGCAGCAGAAGTTGTGATAAAAATGGGTGAAGGAGATATTTGCTGCATCTTGGAGTGCAGATCCTCATTGCTTAGGCACAGCTACTCTTATCTAGAAAAACTGTTTAATACAAATTGTGTCAGTAGACCAGGACACAGAGAGCTGACATTATTACATGATTTTCATAGAGATACAAGATGTGTACTGTTAAAGATATATGCCACTAATTAGGACAGAGAAAACATAAATTTCCTTAGTCATTTACTACAAACAGTAGCCACAGACCCAAATACCCTCTATATTATTGGTGGGATTTTAATGCTATCATCTCTCTATGGGTAAATACAGTAAGAGATGGGGGGAAAACAAGATTCTGGCAGTCAAGCAGGAAATTATTGTGTATACTGAAAAAGGAGCTACAGCTTACAGAGGCTTGGAGATTTTTAAATGAATCTGTGAGAGATTCTTGCTATTTTTCTAATAGTAATAATTGTTATACCCATATTGAGTTTTCAATAGTCTCCACTGAATGAATACACACCATTCAGTTATATTCCTTACTCTCTCAGAAAATCTCAGATCATGCATCAGTCAGATTAAAGCTATAAATTACCCCCTCCCTAAGAAACCCTAATTAGCAATTGAATATAGGTCACCTTAATAATCCGCAATTTAAGTAGAGGGTGTAAACCACCATAAACGATTACCGCATGAATAATCCTGAAAAGTCAGTTATCCATGCAATGGGGAGGGAAGCTGTAATGGCAGTAGTGAAAGGAGTAATGACTGCATCTTCCATGGATCAGAAATGACAGAGAATAGCAAAGCAGACTAACTTGGAGAATCAAATCCAGGAATTGTAATTTGAACATAAAGTGCCTGATTCAGAAAGCCCCAGAAATGATGCAAGGTGCTTGCATCAATGAGAAATGATACAAGGGATTCAGTGCGCTGCATCTTTGTATCATTCCTGATTCTGCCATGCAGCATGTGCTATTTGGGGGACCTCTTGTACCACCCAGGCTTGTGATTGACACACCTTTGTGGCATGACATATGGGGATATGCACCAAAGCAGCAGTGCGCCATCCACTTTTTTGGTATTCTGAAATCCCCCAACAGGCGTATGATATGCAGGGATTTAGACCAGCCCAAAGCTGGTCTAACTACCTATGCACCACACCTGGAGCCATTGCTACATGGGCTGTCCAGCTGTATAGCTTCCCATTCAGAGAACAAGATTGAAGTTGCAACCCCTTGACCATGAAAGATTCCAGCACTATTTCATCCACACAAGGTAGTATGCCACAATACACATTACTGATTTCCAGGATGTACAGTATGGACTTAGTGAGGAAATCATAGCAATTTTGTGCAAGTATGAGCTAACACAAATGTGTCTTACCTTTGTGACATTTGAGTGTAGTTTTGATTTATTTCAGAGACTCATAGGATTTATTTGCTGTGCATCCCAGTGTAGGACTACAATATCTAATAATTTGGAGGATGTCTGCCTCAACAGCCATGTCCTGAGATATGGACTCACACAAGAGTCCTCAATATATGTTGTTGAGTACTCTCTGGGCAGGATTTTCACTGGGTAGGTGAGGATAGCTGCCACCATCATTCCTCTATGGTGTGCCATCCACTTAGCACAAAGCACAGCTTGTGGAAACTCTGAGGATTATGGCACTCGGACACTTATTGCACCTGAATATGCTGCAGGGTCCCTGGTTCACCCAGACTTTGCCACAAGCAGAAATGTGGCACAACTTGTGTCAGTCTAAGGGGGTTTTATGAATCAGGCACAAAATCTCCCCTAAATGACCTGGTTAAGGCAGAGTTAGAGAAAAAGAAATGGGATCTTACGGTTCTACTTCAGTTGAAACTAGAAGAAAAATGCTGCAGAATAAAACAGAACTATTATGAGGGAAGGAATAGGGTGTGTAGGTTGTTAGCCCAGCAACTGCAGAAGCAACAGGAAAAAGAGCAGTGCTCAGGTTTAAAAAAAGGAGCAGTAGAGTGGCGGGACTACAAGGAACCAGAGAAAAATCTTGCAGATATTTCAGGATTGTTGAAGGAACTTACATACCCAGGAGGTGGTTGAATCATTCCCCCAAATATAAATGCCTTCTCATCTAAGATTACTATTCAGCCCATAACAGATAGAAGAAACAAAATAATTGGATACAGCTGTCAGAGTGGCAGCTAGTCAGAACAGGATTACAAAACAAGAATTGGAAATCCCTTGGACTGGATGGTCTCCTCTGAAGTCTATAAAGCATTTGATGAATTGCTTAGTCCCTTGTTAAGTAATGTTTGCATGGAAGTGATTGAGGGGCAAATACCTGAGTCCTGGAAACTAGTATAGATTTCAATTCTGCAAAACCTGCAAAGGATTTAACTAACTATAGGCCATACTGATTGTTATCCTTCCTGAGCATGGACAAAAGATTTTCATTGGGATATTGTCAGATAGAGTACAGAAAGTCATTATGAGGGTAATACGTCATGACAAAACAGGGTTCATTACTAGTTGGTATCTACAGGACAACATCTGTAAATTACTAAATATAATCTACGCATGGAGGGGGCAGAGGGCATTCCAGATAGTTCTGTATTATGTGTTGGGCACAGTAGTGGTATGAGTCATAGAAGGAGGGTAAAATATTAAGTTTGTGGAAGCAACCACTGGTCTGGGTTTTTTATATTCAGGAAGTTGCATGATTTCTAAACTCCAAGTCCCTTGATCTTGTTGTTGTATGTTCTTTATTAAGAGGGAACCATTTGAGTATCCCACTACTCTGGCTGTGTAGATGTGAGAAGGGCCTGGTTGTCCCTTCTGTCAGGCATGATGATCGGGATCAGCAGGTTCCATCCAGGATACACCAGCTGGATCCATTGTACTCCAAAGATGGATAATCTTAAGGAGCTCATCCATGACTGCATAGGCTTATGCTTTTGATCAAGTTGTCAGTGACCATTTTCCTTTGGGAAACAAGAAGTCTTTTGCAATGCCCAAGATGGGACAGTAGGGAACCACCTTGAGTAACATAATTCTGTAGCAAGAGAAAATAAATAGTTGTAGTGCTTCACCCCCCCCCCAACTCCAGTGAATTACTTACTCAGGGCCTTCTGAACCCTTTAACAGTTTGAGCTGATTGGCAAGAAACCATTTGTTGATAGATTTCTTGTGGTTTGATAACCACACCTGATAGACAGAGGGACTGAGTTTGATGAAAATCTTGAAGGGACCAGCCCATTTGCTAGAGAAGTTGGACAGGTGTTGAATACTGCAACACCATGGTACATTTTGGACTTTTGTTGGGCACTGTCTAAGCTTTGAGCAGTAAAGCAATGGATTCCAACCAAATTTTCATGTAACTTCTTTACATAGGTGTCAGCAAAACTCTATCCATGGTAGGACTGTGGACATCCACCCATGCAGTAAGTGTTCTGGCAATCTATTTACATCTATTCATCACCTCAAAGGGTGCGTACTGGTAGTTGTTGATGGGGTAGCCCTGATTGCCATTAGGAATTAGGGTGGCAGAGTATACCAATTATTTGCATTCTCATTGACAAACTTTGACAAGATTGCTTTTCTCTGTCTGTTGGTTCTTTCTATAGCACCAGAAGACTGAGGACAGTAAGCTATGTGGAACTTCCCTTACCCCTAACATTTCAAGAACTTCTTGCTCACCTTGGCCAGTAAAGCTTGTCCCCTTATTGGAGTCTATCTTGAGAGGCAGACCACATCTTGTGAATAGCTGTCTCACCAGAATGTTTGTGGTGGCTTTAGCAGTATTGGCCTTACAAGGAAGACCTCAACCCATTTGGAAAACATGTCAGTGATGACTAATGCATGCATGTTGTTTCTGCTAGTGGTAGGCAAAATCCAATGAAATCCATCTGAATTACATTCCAATGACCTGATTGTCTCTGTGGTAACAACCTGGCATTTTCTTTACCAGGTTTTGGGTTGTTTTGAGAACAGGTGATGCAATTGTCCAGGTAACATTGAACATCTATTGCTTGACCAGGCCACCACCCTATTATTCACAGTCTCTGCAGGGTCTTGTCTACATCCTGATGTCCACTTGTAGGTGTATCATGCACCTGGTAGATGAATTCTGACCGAAGGTCTTTAAGGACCACCCACAGTGTAGAGTCCACCTGGTAATACAAAACCAGCTTTGGATCTGGGGAGAGGGAGAGGTGGTTGAGGTGTCTCTTTAAGGAGTTGTCCCCAGACACCTCTTTCTGTTGCAAGAGGTGCTTGTAAACCTCTTTTATTTCTGGGTCTCCCATTTGCACTGCAGCCAAATCCAATGGTGCAGCTGGTTTTGTCCTCTGCGTGGCTACTGGCTGTGCCTCTGCAAGTTCAGGCATCACCCATACTTCTCACTCTAATGCACCCTGTTTGGCCAGTGTATCCACTCAGTATATTTGCTTATGAAAAGGGGCTGAGTTAGATTGGGGCTTTACATAGTGAACATGCAGGTTAAATGGAACTTTTTCTGCCATTTTGTTGTTGTATTGGAACAGGTCTCAGTGTTTGACCAGGGTACCTTCTGAGGAAGCATACCCATGGTCTTCCAAAAGGGCAGGAACTCTGTAAGGGAGTAGCACACCACGAAGAATCAGAAAAAATTTATAGTGTCCCCTCCTATTCCTCCTGCATCAGTTCCATTGCATGTGCAATGGCTGCCAGTTCTGCATATTGTGAGGATCTGATGGTATACTGCCCGGTCACCTCCATGGTCTCCCCCCCAGTAGAAGACCAAGATTCAGAATCCTGTTACCTGATTTCCCTCATGGTAAAAAGAGGAATCATCCCTGAAAACACAGTGTGTCTGGAGGCCCGGCAAGATAATGTCAGTGGCAGGTGGAAATAGACTGGGTTCCAGGAAGGAAGGTGGTTCCAATCCACATTCATGTTGGTCTCCATTGTAAGGGAGCCTGTAGGCCAACATGGAGGGGGTTTTGGTGGGGTATACAGTACTATCCCAATCCTACAAGAGGAGTGACCAATGGATAAGTCTTGCATTGGAAACACTTCCATCCTTTATCTAATAACAAGAAATTGATAGGAGTGTGTTTAGTGTGCAACATAATGGGTCTGAGTCCAATAATGTAAGTAAAGTGCTTTACAGCCCAAGCTGTAGCCAACAAATTTCTCTGACAGATAGAGTATTTTTGTTCCACTGGTGAAAGCATTTGGGATGCATAGGCGATAGACCTAAGGCATTCATGCAACTTCTGTTCCAAGATGAAAGACATAGCTATATCAGAGGTGGCAGCTTACAAATGGAAGGCTAATTAGGGTTTGAGTTAACCATAACAGGGGCTGAGGCTAAGGCCTGTTTTACAGTGGTAAATGCTATGGTATGTTCCTGGCCCCAACAATATGGAGCATTGTTTTTCAGGAAATCATAAAGCGGTGCGGCTTTCTGGGCAAAATTGGGAATAAAATGCCTTGAATAGTTTACTATGCCCAAGAAATATCTGATGGTAGACACTGTAGTGGGCAGTAGTAAGTCCTGAATACCTTGCACCTTGCCCAGGCTGGGGCTTTTCCCTTCTGCAGTAACTCACAGACCCTAAAAGGATACTTCAGAGTGGCAAATTTGAACCTTGGCAGGGTTACATTTTAGACCAGCATACTTCAAGAGTACAAGGAGCAGTTCTACTTGAGAGTTTGCACTAATACGGTGGTACACGAACAAAACAAGTAAGAATTCCAAGTTCATTCACAAATACCAAATTATAGACACACCAGATATTTTATTTTAATTAGAATCATATTCTTTACACTTTCATAGAGCAAGAGAGATGTCTCTGTAAAAATTAATAAAGAATATGATTCTAATTTAAAATTAAATGTCTGGTGTCCTCTAGGGGTTTGTGTGTGCATGAACCTTCTGAACTGTGAAGAGTGCAAGAAGTTCTGCAAGCAACTGCAGGTTCTGCTCTTGGTCTCACGTGTACAAGAAAAGATCATCCACATATTGTAGGAGACATTGAGGTGTGGAGTAGCCCTACAGGACCTCCTGTATGTGGATGTGAAAGAGGGTGGGCTATTATGAAACACTAGGGGAAGCATGTCCAAGTGAACTAACTTCCCTCAAAGGTGAAGGCAAACTTGTATTGGCTCTCTGAAGCCAATGACAGTGACCAGAAGCCATTGGAAATGTACAAAGTACTGAACCACTGATTTTTAAGCTTCAAAAGTCTGAATACATCTGGGTCTGAAGCCACAACCAGTGCACAGCTAGGTGTCACCTGATTAAGCTTTTGGTAATCAATTGTTAGCCTCCAAGTATTGATGGGTTTTACCACAGGTCAAATCAAAGAATTTCCTGTGGCAACACAAGGTCTGACGACTCTTGTTTTAAGAGCAATTTGATAGCTCTAAGGGATGGCATCATCTCTGCTGGGAAAAGGTATTGCTTTTGACATGGTGAGTCCCCACCAGTAACCAGTATGAGGGTGTCAGTTCTGTGCCATAATAGCAATTGTGGAATAGCAATCACTACTATGGAGAGTGTACATCCCAAAAATGAATTTCGACGATGCACACTTGCAGCGTGGACAAGGACAAAATGGTGCCCAAGAAGTACAGGTCTCATTTTTAATGCAGCCCTGCACCCCCGGCTGATGGTTTCTCAACTCCAGTGGAGTGCATGTCATGGGTGTGTGAAAACTTAAACAAATTTAAAGCCACCTGCCGCAAAAAAAATGCACCACACCAGACCCAAACACTGTTCCCTGCACCTGCCAGCCAACCACTCCCCATCACACTAGCAGACCAACTTGGCAGCTGCCTGCCACATCTCCTCCCATATACCATCCCCTGCCTCACCCCCCCACCTATGTGTGCACATATGTATACCCGTTACTTCCCATTGTGGTAATTCACCCACCTCAGTATTCCATCACCCCCTGCTTGGTAGCCATCAACACAGGAGCCATAATTGAGTCACCATTTTTGTAGATGCCCAATTTTTGTCACCTTGTTCACTGGATACCGAGGGGGTCCATCCTTCCGCATTCATGCTTGTGTTTATCAAAGGCATCCCTGTATTGTTCCAAAATAGGCTTCAGTCTACCAAAAAGTGGATGGGGCTGGAACATGAAAATGATGTAATTTTCTGTCATTTGCCTGTACAGCTGCCACGACATGTGATTCAGAAATGAGCAGCAAATGATGGAGACCTAGTGCCTGGAGGAGCAGCTGGTTGGCTAAATCCACCATGCACCCGTGGTAAGAGAAAATCGATTCCCAAAATGCTCTGATGATGGGGAAGGTTCATAAGATCAAAGTGGTGTTCTTCTGCCAAGGTTCCAACAAGGACTGCAATAAGAATTGACTGATAGGTTGTCACTACAGTCCCCTGAAAGGTCTAGGCAGAAATAGACTTCCCAGTAGACCATGGAGAGTATTGGGGGTTGCTCTGATGTAAGATCAAAATGGTCACTCCTGTATTTAAAAGCAATTCAAGCTGGTGGCCCCCAACTAGCACTTCTACACACAGGTGACCAGAGTCATCAGTCACCAAAAAGGTAAGTATCTGGAATGGGGCCTTACACTGTCATGTCACGTCATCACGATTTTGCAAGGCATCATAAAGTGTTGGGTCCATCTCATGGAGCATTTGTCTCACCTCGGAAGAAAGTTTTTTTGTGATTTGTCCTACCCACTTCAGGATTTGATCTGGGGATGGCTGCCACAACTTTTACTGATCCCTTTGCTGACTCAATTTTGGACTTGTATGCTAGAAGTTGGTCTACTTTGGCTAGCAAGTCCTGGTATGAAGGTCTGGACTGCTGTTTGTCCTTTATTTCCCTTCGTATATTGTTGGTTCAACTTTTGTTGATTTTTCTTTTCATAGAGTATGAGGATTCATTTTGTTCAGGGTCTCTGGGCTTCCCCTCCATCTCATACTCAGTGAGTGTCTCTGTGTCCTTTGCACAGGAGCAACTTTGGACTTAGAGCTCAAACTGAGATCCTTGGCATGAACCTGGTAAATGTGCACCACCTGCTCCAGGATTTTGCAGAAACTGTCCCTTTAGAGAAGACTAAGGCTTCTACCCTTTCCTGAATAGGTTGGAGAAGGTTTCACAAGAAGAGACATTTGTACTCTATTGAATCTCTGTCTGCTTCCTCCTTGGCAAGTCCTTTGCCAGTACTGTAAGTGAGCCATAGCCTGCTATCATACTGGAGGAGGCTTCCTTGTTACGCTGTTTCACCTGTGCAGCCAGCATTATGCAGACCATATTTGGATCGTGTGCAGCCAAAAGATGGCGCAACCCTATCAAAAGAGGCCTTGGTATCTCTCTGAACCCATTCCAGTAACTTTGCCCACAACACAGGTTCCACAGTTTGTAGGAGGACCTGGGCTTAATGCTTTGGCAGTAAGCTGAGCATTTGGCAGCATTATTGCACCTTTCCAAGTGGCAACTCAAGTTGTAACCCAGGGCCATATGGCCAATTTTGTCTGCAATGCTTTGAATAGCTTGCACAGACTGAAGAGCTCTGTGGCTTGATTGGAGTTCTGGACTCCTGGGGACAATGTTTTAAGGACTGTCTCTGCCACAGCGGTAGGCTCACCTTGGTTAGGTGTCTGTCTTTCCACTTCCTTTTTCAGAGCATCAGCCACTGCCTTTTGTAAGGCTTTTGCCTGTTTGTCAGACAATTCCCTCTTCTCTATAATGTTAGTGATCAGGCCCTCTACTTCTGTTTTATCCTCCCTGGTCAGGGCAGCCATCGGTGGGTGGTGCCTATAACCCCCAGTATCCTAAGGAGTGTTATCATCATTTGTTTGTTAGCAGAACTGTTCTGGATCTGTTGGCGAAACATGACACAGAGTCAAGGATATGGAAGAAATAACTCATTTAATTGTCAAAAAACACAAAATACAGCAAATGTCTGTTGGAGTCAGGAACAGGACCCCACATATCTTGATATCCCTCCCAACTGGATTCCAACTCAGCAAAATACAGCTTTAGCATCATTCTTATACTCTAAGATAAGAAATGTATGTTACTAGGTAACGGCATGCCAAATAAGGTAAAATCAAAAAATACAGAAATCTCATTGGTAAAAGGTCAGCTCAGAGGAGAGTTAGCTCACCCTCTTCCTGCAAATACTTTCTGATAAGAGTAAAATAGTTTTGAGTAACAATACAAAAATGCTTATTATTGCAAAATAATAGCAGCTCGTAACAAAAATGAACTGTGCCATACGGCCTGCATAAGCAATGCTAATACTGTTAGGGCCAGAGGTTACTAGGGTTCCACCATGCCATGGCGACATAAATTTGTCAACCATCAGCACAGCCATGGCACAACAACTGGTGTTGTGCTGTTGCTGGGAACAAGTGTTTTTGTGGGGCTTTACCCCCACATACCATGTTGGGGGCTCTGCCCTCCACTTAAATTAGCCAACTCTAAGTTGCAGTTGGGTTTGGGAAGGGATGAATATCCAGAAGGCAGCAGTGTTGGGAACCCAGCAGACCATCACAGTGAACTGCCGAAAATGTTGCTGTGATGGTCTTTGCTGTATTCTCGCCACTGTTGCAATGTGATACCGGTTACTAGCACATAGCCCTGTTGGGATCTGGTCTTCACCACCCATCCATGCTACAATCATATGTGCATGTCTTATCACTATTTTGCATAGTATTACACTGTATCCTACCTTACTAAGTATATCATGAATAAATGTATGTGTACTATCTGCTGCAGTAAATATAGGGTTGTAGGCGTCCAGGTGTACAATGCTGTAAAATCATCTGATAGGTTTATTTGTCAGCTTGTTCTACAAAACATAGAGATAATGATATTTGGCCATAAAGCAATACCCTTAGCCACCATTTCAGCACACTGTACACAACCCAGATGCATTGGTGAGACTGAATGGGATCAATTTGGGATATTTTCATTGACCATGCATTCATAACAGGGATGTCCTCTGTCCCCATTGTTTGACATTTCTTTGGGACCTTTGGTAGCTGGGTAAAGCAGGATATACATGCTGTATATATAACAGAGGTGGAAGTTGAATACAAGCTATTACTCTATTCCGATAATTCCATCTTTTCTATCAGCGATCTGTTAGACTCAGTTCTATAATAGCCCATATAGAGACATGTTTTACAAAGCTCTGTTCTGGGAGAACATATAGTCAAATCTGAGCCATTTGACTATAAACAGATTTTTTACAAAAGTTTTATCTGCATATTATTGGACCTTGATATTTATTGAAGTAATATTGTTAATTAATTATCTGATTTTTTGTGGATAACTTCTGTGTTGTAAGGTTTGTGAGTCAGAGTAAATTTGATATTTGTAGGCCACATTTACGTATTTATACATTTTCTGGTTTATGTAGATGAAGCATGGAAAGAACAAGAAAAAACAGCCACTGCAATTTGTTAACTCGGCTACCTCTGAGTAGAAAATGGCTGTTTATAATTTATGATGAGTGTGCTGTTTCTTCATGGACAAAATATTATTTAAATTCATAGTTCCACTTGATTAATAAATATAATGCAACTTGTGTTGTTACAATAAGCTCATTCCATTTGTTGCCCTTGCTTTTAACTGGATAATTAATGCAGGTAAAGACACTTAAGTATGATGAGGTGTGACAGCTGTGGGGAAGACTGGGGGCTGATTTGCAGAGGCATGGAATAGATTGGCCACATGGCACTGATGGGAACACTTGGCAATGGTTCTGGTGGAACTTGGGGTGTAGAAGAACAGACTGGCTCGGAGAGAGACCTACTGAGACCCTATGATTGAATAAAATGGCATATGCTGATAGAGCTGCCCATAATGCAGCAGACCTGGCTTGCACATCCATGGACAGCTGACAAGAGTAGTTGGACTGGGTTAACAATGGACCATGAGGCAGCATGAGCTGTGGGGGTGACCCAGGTGGTGTTCAGGTCAATGTGTTTGAGCTAAGCGTATCTGTGGACATGGGAAGGGGCTGGTACATTTGGGCAGTGCTTGCTCAGCTAGCCAAAGTAACCCGGTTTTGGGCTTAGGGTCATACTCAGATGCAGGGTCTGTGCATACACGCTGGTTCCAAAGGGACTTGCAGCTGTTTGAATCATGGGTGTGGAAAGGCCATTAAGGCTCCATCATGTCTGGAGTAATCCCGGTTGGGCTCACTGACTGCTAACACAAGTCAACAAATAAGGGCTGTTACTTAGGAGTATTGGAACACTTTTTAGGCAAATAAACTGGAATAGGTTATGTATGAGGTAGGAATTATAATATTTAATGGAAAAGGTGATATTTTACATTATACTGAAAAGTAAGTTTGTATTAGTTTTCTAATAATAGCAGAGTCCTTATGGCAATGAGAGAATTGAGCAATATTATAGAACAAGACACATGGAGTTTGTTGTATAATAAGAGACCATTCTTTAAGCACAAACAAATTTATCAGATATAGATTTATGAATGTATTTTTGTATCTGACTATTTTATGCATCCGCTATTATAAATTTTTAATAGCTAAACAGGCTTTTATGGTTATCTCATGTGATATGTTTATTGAATTTGTAATGGTTTACATAACTGAACAAATAGAGTTAATCTGAATCTGAATCAGGTCCAAAATTCAAAGATGACTTACAGGAATTCATTGCAATCTTGGGATACAAAATCAATTTTTCAAAGCCTGAAGCATTGAAGATTAGTGGAATTTATCTACGAGACTTTGAGAGATCCTTCCCATTTCAGTGGGACATGTGAAATAGAATTTGATATTTGGGAATCCAAATAACTACAAACCTATCCAAGCTATTCACAATTAACTATCAAAAACTGTGGGAAATGGCACACACAGACAAGGCAAGGTTGTCTCTGCTGCCTCTCTCCTTGATAGGGTGAATGACTGCAGTTAAGATAAATCACCTTCCAAGATTTCTGTTTTTACTTCAATCTCTGCCCTTACCTTTTCCAAACAGGTTCCAGATCACCTTAATCAAAGGTATCCAACAGTATGTGTGTGTGTGTGTGGGGGGTAGCCAAGAGTGGCCAGTCGGATCCTTACCTTTCCATGTGAGGGAGGGGGCCTCACCTTACCGGATTTAGAGGCTTACTATCTGGCAGCACAACTGATAGTGATCTGTAGCTGGACAAAACAGAGAGGGAGCAGACTGGTATGGAATAAAGAAGGTGGGGGCTGTAGGGACCACTGGGAAATCTCAAGAATAATCAAAATATCATAATTAAACAAGCAGGCAAGGTGGGTGGTCATTCAAAATTATGAAGCATATCAGAAAAATTGTTTAAGACAACAACAGGACAATACCACATATTTGAAAGTACAGAACAATCCAATACCTATGATAAGTGAAATAATTAAGTACTTACTAAACACAAGAAGAAGTAAGAATCGGATTACAGACTGGGAAGAAAAATATTAAATAAGTCACATCCAGTAAGGTCAGTATACTATACTCTCCCCAAAATTCATCAGAACCTGACATCCTCACCTGGTAAGCCAACTGTTGCAGGTATTGGCTCAATTTTGGAGCCACTTGCCTCATACATTGATCAACATATAAAAGATTTGGTTAAACATCAAAATCTTTTTAAATGACTCCACAGGTGTCAAAGAGTGGGAATACCTATGAGATGGTGAGAGGAATCCTGGAGTGAGCAGGGAAGGACTCATTTTTACTGTCTTCTTGTGGCTGGGGTGAAAAATGTAATTGATTTTACTAAATATAACAGTGTTTTTTG
This sequence comes from Neoceratodus forsteri, assembly GCA_016271365.2. NCBI lineage: Eukaryota > Metazoa > Chordata > Ceratodontiformes > Ceratodontidae > Neoceratodus > Neoceratodus forsteri. Next base: position 63,062,328 of record CM028137.1, on the reverse strand, counting down.
AGGTTGCAGTGGTACTGTAAGGTGGGAGGATGCCAAGAGAAGGAGGGTGAGGATGGGACTACAAGCAAGAAGAACCGAGGACACATGACTTGATCAGGCCAATTGGGCCACCGGAGTCAGTATTTATTACCCAGTGGGCCAAGCGAGCCCTCTCGTGAGTGATTCCAAAGCATGAGTGCCATGAAGCAGAAGTGTGACATCTGACTAAAAGATGTCTGCAGGATGTCTGCTGCAAGGGCTACAGGCCGCAGACCGCACTGGGCAGGGCATTGGGTGAGAGGGGACATCAGGAGGTAAGTAATTAGGTATACCTACCTGAAGGGCTGGGTCTATCTACAGAATGCATAGGGAGGTGACCAGAACAATAAATAGGCAAGGTAAGGCAAATTTTATTTATATAGCGCCCTATCCAAGGGCTCAGAGTGCTTTACATAAGAACAGTAAAATGAATAAAACAACCCCATGATAAATAATTCAAATCAGATTAAAAGCTTTTTCAAATAGATGAGTTTTAAAAGAGGCTTTAAAGGCCTCCACCTAGCTGGCAGCCTTAATATATAGAGGAAGAGAGTTCCAAAGTAGTGGTGCAGCCACCCTAAAGGCCCTAGCTCCTGATCTTCTTAGACAAGAAGGTGAAATGACTAGTAGGTCAGCTTCGGTGAAGCACAGGGGATGGACAGGAGAGTACGGAATCAAGAGCTCTTTAAAATAGTCAGGTTCCAGACTGCTTAGTGCCTTGTATGTTAGTAAGCCTACCTTGAAGGTGATGAATGCACTCACAGGCAGCCAGTGCAGAGCGTGTAGGACAGGAGTGGCATAGTCCTTCATAGAGGTGCCAGTCAACATCCTGGCCGCAGCATTCTGCATTAGCTGCAGGCAACAAATCAAACCTCCAGACAACCCTAAGTACGGGGCATTACAGTAATAAAGTCAGCTAGTGGCAACAGCATGTATTATTTAACATTGTTATTGGAGACATAGCAGAAGGGATCAAGAGTAAAATCTGCTTATTCACAGATGACACAAAGATATGTGTGAGAGTGGATATTGAGGATAGAAGGCAGGAGCTCAGAGAGGACCTGGCAAAGCTTGAGAGCTGGTCAGGCACATGGCAGCTGAGGTTCAATGCTAAGAAGTGTAAAGCCATGCACCTGGGAGCCAGACCTCTGGGACTAGCTACTGGCTGGTGGGGAGTGCATGTATCCATTACAGAGGAGGAAAAGGATTTGTTTTGTTTGTCATGGGTGACATGAAACACTCTGCACAGTGCTGTAAGGTGGCAGCCAAAGCAATACAATGCTGGGGTGCTTGCCAGAGGAATCACCTCTAGGAGGGAGTCATCCTACCATTTTGCAGGACACTGGTGAGACCACACTTGGAGTACTGTGTGCAGTTCTGGTGCCCGTAATTGAAAAAGGATGTCAAGCTACTGGAGAGGGTACAGTGTAGGGTGACCAAGATGATCCTAAGCCTGGGAGATAAACTCTCTGAGGATAGATTGAGGGAGCTCAACATGTATACGCTGGAGGATAGAAGGGAGAGGGGGATATGATTGAAACCTTCAAATACTTAAAAAAAGGTATGAATAAGGTTAGTACAGAGGGTATGTTCAAATTAAAGGAGGGGGACCACTAGAGGGCATAGTCTGAAATGTGTAGGGGGAAGATTCAAGAGAGAAATGAAGAGGCATTATTCCACAGAAAGGGTGGTGGCAAGATGGAATCAATTGCCAGAGGAGGTGATCTCACTGAAGACTGTGGACAGTTTTAAGAGGAGGTGGGACAGGGTCAAAGGAGAGATCACAACTGAGAAGAGTCTGGTGAGGGGATGATGATGGTGGTGTTGGGGTAATAAATCGGGGGGGACTGGAAATGGGAGGGGGGCAGCTGCAGTAAAATAATCTGTGAGCTGTACACTGGAGTGGACTTGATAGACCATTATGGTCTGTTTCTGCTGGCATTTTTCATATGTTCTTATTTTTGTATCAACCTAATACAGGGACAGAGAGTTTACAGACAAAGACCAGTCTGGATTTTTATTATATACAGCAAATACTAAAGACTTGTATTCCTCTATTCCCCATGAGACTGGGTTAGTGGCATTGGGAATTTCCTTGGAACAATGAATGGATATGAGACCACCAAACATTATGTTATTAAAACTGGAAGAGCTAATACTGAAGTATAATCACTTATATGCGACATTACAGAGGGGCTGGATGTGAAGGTATGCCTCTTTGCAGATGACACTAAGATCTGCAACAGGGTCGACACTCTTGGGGGGTGGGTGGAAAAGATGAGAAAATGAGCTAAACATGCTTGAGGAGAGGTTGAGAGTGTGGCAGCTAAGATTCAATGCAAAGGAGTGCAAAATCATGCATTTGGGGCACAGAAACCCGAGGGAAGGGTTCAAGATTAGGAGAAAGCTGCTGATGGCCACCAATCAAAAAATGGACCTGGGATAATCATATCTGATGACCTAAAGGTCACCAAACAATGTGAGAAGGCTGTGAGGAGAGCCAGTGGGATGCTAGGGTGCATAGGGAGAGGTATCACCAGCAGAAAAAAGGAGGTGGTTATGCCACTGTACAGATACCTGGTGAGACCTTACCTAGAGTACTGTGTCCAGTTGTGGAGGCTGCATCTCTGGAAGGACATAGACAAAATAGAGGCAGTCTGGAGAAGGGCAACAAAAATGGTGCAAAGACTGCACCAAAAGTCATGTGAGGAAAGACTAGAGGACCTCAATATGTATTCCCTGGAGGAGAGGAGAGAGAAAGGGGATATGATAGAGACATTCAAGTACCTCATGAGTATAAACAAGGTACAGAAGGGTAGCATCTTTCAGAAAAGAAGGTTTACAAGAACAATGGGGCATGATATGAGGCTAGAGTGAGGGTAGTCTTAGGGGCAACGTGAGGAAGTACTTTATGACAGAAAGAGTAGTGGATGCTTGGAACAGCCTCCCTGTGGAGGTATTGGGGGCAAAAATTGTAAGGGAATGCAAGAATGCTTGGGATAGACATAAGTGTACTCTTGCAATAGGGAACAGAAAGTAAGCTGCAGATCAACTATGGTCTGTGGAATGCATTAGGTAGGGGAAAAGAGGCAGACTTGGTGGGCCACATGGTCCTTACCTACTGTCACCTTCTATGTACCTATGTAAGTTTTGGAAGTTTTGAAGAAAACATGTACCATATATGCAACAGAGAAGGACAGTGGGCACACCTGTGACACCGTTATATGCTAATCAGATTATGACAAGGTTTGAAGAGAAATTTGTTTTCGATACAGAAGTAAACCTTTTAACACTAAAATGTTGGTGTGGAAGAGGCATGCTGATTATATATTTTTTATTTGTACCGAGACTACAGAAGAATTGAAGTGTGTGGATTACTTACAAAAATGTATGAATTTTTTTTTAAATTTACAGTAACGTGGCATAAAAATTAGACAATAGAGGAAGCAGTTAATATAGCAAGGGGTGACTCCGCAGAAAAAGGTAGAGGGAGATGAGAGAAACATAAGGACATGACTGTATTATCAACACATTTTTCAGACTTTCATTACAAAATAAAAAGGTTGATACATAGACATTGGGAAAAATTAAGTTTTTTATTTATTTACTGATTTGAAAAATGTTTCACCAGGAAAGACAACATGAGCTATAAACAGCTCATTTCTAGCAGCATCCTGGGGGGAGGGGGAAACAAGAGTTGGGTGAACAAGCAAACACATTGGAACACAAGTACAATTTCTAAAACAAAACAAGTGTAGTACAATTACAGAGCAGAAATAACCCAGACCCACCAGCCAGGGTAAACAAAACCATATTCGGATATAGCGTACATTGCAACAACCCAAGAGCAGATGATCCAGCAGGGTAAAGGTTAGTGGATGGATAACACATTTGAAGTGCTAGAAGTAATAGGCTGAGAACAAGATTCAAAGCACTATTGTATACCCAAGGGAGGGCAGTTATAAGACAAGTGAGGAAGTGGACGGGTGAGGGGTAGAGAGAGGAGGATGGAAGAGAGGGGTATAGAGAGGGACAGCCAAGATATATACCCATCCAGGTTGCTGAGAACCCTGCAAGGGGGTTAGGACCAGGCAGAAAGGGAGGGAGAGAAATGGAGGCGGTAGGGAAGAGGGCAGGGAACCGGAGGGAGGAAGGGATGAGGAAGAGAGAGTGGGCAGGCGATGGATTTGAAAATGGGGGAGGAAGAGGGGAAAGACAGAGACCATTCTATATCCTTCAGGATGCAGAGAACCCTGCTGGAGGGCCAAGATTAGAAAGTGGGGGGAAAGGAAGAGGGGTAGAAGAGAGGTAGCCAGGATCTATACCCCTTCAGGATTCATTAAACCAATTAGGTTTCAAAACCTTTAAGGAGAGACCATTGGTGATTTTTCAAAAAGCTAGGGGCCAGATATTCAAAAGTGTGCTGAAGCACAGTGTTTGCAATGTGCATCTATTGCGATCTGCTGGGTCCTTAGCCTGCTATATTTAGAGGCATAGTGCTGGCACTTAGCCCTCTGAATTTAGGGTGGATTGCACACTGTGCAAAAAACAGGCATGTGCACAGCAGACTGCAGTGGTGCAGCTCTGAATATAGCTTAAAGGATAGCATGGACCACACAGAGGGCAAGCAGCGGCACCTCCTTGACCAGAGCATCAGGTACAGAGCTGCACACTGGGGATGGCTAAGGGTGGGTGAGGAGGACATCAATGACAGACACACAACACAGCACGTCAGTATCAACAGTACATTTTAATGAAAACAGTGACAATAGGCTGTAAAACATAACAGTAAATATTAGCTTGAGAGTAAACAGAGGGTTTGCATGAACCATGGGGAAAAAGCAGTCCTGAAAGGGGAGAAGAAAACTCGTGGGGTCAATGGGTATGCCTGTGCTGCAGGCACAATTACAGGAATGGTGGTGGTGGTGCCAGTTGCTGACATTGGATCACCACCTGCTCTTTGATGGCCTGTTCGATGGATGCCAAAGAAGTGGATGCTGCTGAGGCACAAGCCATCTCAGGAGGTCATCCTTCTCTGCCTTGCTGTCTAGTTGGCCACAACAGCAGGCACTCCTCCAGACATATATGGACAGAAAGGCAATGAACTCAGCCAGCTTGCACAGAGGACAGGAGATGTAGGTGTTGCCTATTATATTCCGTCAATATATAACTAACTGACACATGAGCCACCACGCCATGTAGGAATGACAGGTTCCTGACAACCACACCGGGCCTGATGTGGTATTCCAGTGACTGCACTGTGGGCCCATACAGTGAAGGAATGCACATGCATTGGCTGTGCTATGCAGCACCACAGCAGTCACAGCCATGGCACTGGCACACACTATCAATGAGCATGGCAGGGGTATGCCTGTGGCACATGCATCAGCTGCACCACACCAGAGTCCAACAAGCAGTGTCATATCCCGAGTGACAAGAAGGTGCACCCACAAACCCCATAGCCACTGACCAGGCATCCAGTGCATCAACTGACCCTGGTGTGCAGGATACAGACATCCAGGTGCCACCTTGAGTTGCAGCTAGTACGGGGCACAGGCACACGCACATGGTTCACGCAACACAGCTGAACATGGCTGGGATTGGCATGCAGCACTCTGTGCAGCACGCATGGTACATGTGACTGCAGCAGTGGTGTACATGGGAGGGTGCAGAACACACTGTGCCCCAGTCACAACACAGTTGTTTGATGTAGTGAAGCCTGAAGGCAGTCATCATCCCAGCAATTGGAAGTATACCGTATGGAAAGTGCAACCTGAGTCAGACTGGGCCACCAGGATACCCAGAAATGTCCAGGTGGGCCCCCTTCTGGTTGGTACCTGGCCACCATCTATACCCTCACACTCATAGCATGTATCATCCATATCCAACCTGAATGGGGCTTATGGGCCACTGTGGGTTATGTTAAGGTTCAACCACAGCATTGATATTAGTCTGTCACCCTAGGCTCACCCCCATCGACAACCCAGGTGGGCTATATATCCACTGTCCAGGTGGGCCTTCTTTACTGCAGTCAGACCCTGGGTGTGTCCCCAATACAGGGCCTGTGCATGTCTTTGATTGCATGGCCCCATCATGTCTGACTATATGGCTAGCCCCAACTGTGTACAGTGGGGTCATCATACCCTAGTCAGCAGTGTATTAGTTAGTCAAGGCCGCCGCTGTGGCACAACACACCTACACATGGTACCCTGTATGCATTGCCCACCAATGTCCCCTCCATCTGCCAACCCCATGTCACAACTGTGGGCCATCGTTGAGCTGCCGAGGCATGCCATACAATGCATGTGGCACAGGATAGACCACCAGGTGAAGGTGGACTACCAAGGTGGCCATCTGATGCACATGGCTGGACATGGTAAAGTACTGAAAATACAGTCTAATGCCACCCACCTGCTGACAGACAGACATACACAGTCCCTGACACAAGGTAGTATGGATCTGAGCAGCTGTGACATGGGTACACCCAGGGCTGTGTGCCCTTTCAACACTACCCATGGCATCTGTCCAGCAGCAGAGAACACTCACGTCCACATGGTGGAGGCCATGCCATGGCCTGGTAGACAGTCACAGGACAGCATGCCAGCAGAATGTATATGCACTGTGGTAGACAGCACAAATCATAACACACTGCAGTGGCACTGGTGGCCCACCACCCCATGTGCAGAGTGAGAGTCCCCCACCACAGCCACTGGAGTAATGCCCCCACTGGCATGTATCCAGCATGGCCACCCACGCAGAGACACCCATCACCAGCCACAGACACATGCAGTACAGTGTAGGCTGGTGGTGGACAGGTCTGTACACTGTTGAGTCAGGGATGTAAGGGGTGCAAATCCCACCTCTCTGCCCAGGGTCACCATCACCCATAGAACCACCTCAAGCAGTTGTACAGTACTGGTGTATATCCCCCATCCCCAGTGACAGCGCCACCCTGTGCCTTGCACCCTAAAAGGACTTGCATGCCATTTCCCCTGGTAATGTCTGCCCACTGTGCCATATCCCAGATGGACAGGACCCCGCCCAACACCAGCTTCAAACCCAATGTACCTGTCATCCACAGTGCTGCTGGCACCCATCATGCCACACAGATGGAGCTGTGCACATAACCCTCTGGACAACATGTGCAGTGGTGTCAAGGTGCACTCAACCAGTGCCAGGTATAGCCATGATTACAATGAGGAGAGGGTCAGGCACAACATATATGACAGTGGCAGGGCCATAGCCACAGTGCCAACTGTACCAGCATCTAAAAGTATATACAAGTAACCTCAGGTGCGACACACAATGCAGGGAACTCTCCTGGATGCCCCTCCTGTATGGCACTGCCATGGGCCCCGTGACAGCCCTGCGATCCATCATGTATGTCCCTCCGACACTGCTGCCCTCATAGCTGTTAGCTCTTGTGTGCAGGGTTGATGGCTGAGATTTGTACAGGTGGAAAAAGAAGGTATGATCTGTATCCTGTAGTGGTACACAGTACACTGTTCAGTACACGCTATCCAGTATAAGTGCTCATATGCCTGTACAGTGTACCAGTGGCCACATATGCATGCTGCAGGTGTACAGGCTGAGCAGGGCTACAAGGTACATTTAGAACCACTTGTGGCACCGTAAACATGCGTGCCCTGTAAGGTATGGTACCTCCCCCTGTGTTAGGTGGAGCCTACTACCGTGCATCCCATCCCATGTAGTGCTCGTAAAGTGCCAGCCCTATGGCCCCTGTAATACAAACTATGCATGCCAGTCCCAGACCCTGTCAAAGTATAGCAGGCATCAGCAAACATGTTTCTCCAGGTAACACATGACAAGGGCAGGCACAGCATACTGGTGCAACAGCTGAGTGGCCTGGATACAGTAGTTGTGTTCCTGCACAGTGGCCAATACATGTCCAGACTCCAGTGCAGTACCACAGCTGCCCATGCAGTAGCCAGCACATGCAAACCTGTGGCCATACAGCATATTGTGAACAGTGCACACACACTGACAAGACCACTGCCACGTTCTGCTGAGGTCAGGTCCCAAGAAAGCCACAGGTATGACACATGTGACTCCTACCCTGCTCATATGTGGCAAGGGGCACTGACATATCAGGGTTGCTCTGGCCAGTAGATAGTCCCACTTTCCATACAATATCACTATACATTGGCCTGTCATGCCCATTGCACTGCCACCATGTCTCTGTGGTGGCCCATAACTGTGCAGCCGATGCAAATGTGTGCCTCAAGCCTTCATGGTGATTCCAGGCATGCACTGGGCCCAGAGATGTCCCATGGGTTAGGGGGCCCAGAGAGCCACATACTGCCAGCAGGTTATGCAGCATAACATGTCCCACAGTATACAGGGGAACACCGAGGGCACACAGGTGATGTGCACAGTGCCTCAGAGGGTCTAGCCCTACCATACACTACCATGTTACAGACCTGCACACAGACCAGTACACATGCCATGCATACAACAATCTGGACTCACCTGGCTGGGCATGGTGTCACCATGGCCCACAGTTTATGCAGGTGGCACACCTTCCTTCTTTGCCGGTTATTAAACCTGTGCCTACACTGGTCACCGATGCAGATTACCCTTGTCTGGTGCATCAGGCACTGTCCCACTGATGCCCAGAACTCACTGTGCAGCCAGTCCACGCCTGCCACCTCCCCCAGCAGCTGGTCCTCCCTGGCTACAACAAGCTCAACCAGTTTGGCCAGTTTCAAGTTTGATCATCTGTGGTCTTGCTGCAGGACTGCCCTTTGTTGCGCCCGGACATAGTGTTCCCACACTACGTGCTGAGCAGGCTGAAGCTGGGCTGCTTCCTGTGCTAGGCCTGTTTTGCTATTGCACAGCATGTTGCTACGATAGTGCAATGCTGTGGTGTATTACACTGTGCAAAATGGTATCCTGTGACCTGGGCTAACCGTAAGTGGGTGCCTACCCAAACGGTGACCCACTTGTGGCTACTGCCCTGATGGCAAGGGTGTAGGGAGGTTGACCGGATGGGAAGGATGTCACGTGCATATACACCCGCGGGAGTGAGTGAGAGCACCGAGTGAGGGGCTGGAGGGTTTGTGAGGGGTGGTGCCACAGATTGCTGCCGAGCTGGCGCCGTCACGTGGTGGGGTGAGTATTGGCCTCGGGTGGCAGGGATGCAGGGTTTGGGACCAGGTGGCAGCATATTTGGTATTGTCCGGTCCGAGACAGGGTTTTTTTTTATTTACACGTATGCACCCTCCTGACATGCACCCCCCTGGAGTTGAGAATCTAAAACTGGGGGGGGGGTATGGGTGCCCCCCACATAAAAGAAAAAAAAAACAAGTTTTTGCACCACTTTCAGTGGCACTGGAGTTGCACATGTACACTCGCCATAAGGACGATCGCCGTTTGGCAGTTGCCCTTATGACATTGAACCCTGCAACATACATGTCTGAGAGCAGGCGCAGGCCTGGGAGCACATAAGCAGCTTGGGGAAGCATGTGTGTGGGATGTGCATGCCTATGCTGTGCAATGCACATGCACACAGGTTTAGTGCGCTTAACTATGCAGTATAATGATGTCATAGGCAACACATGTCATCATTCCTGTGCCACAGCTGTAAGATGTGCAACCACAAGCGCAGCACAATGCCCTTGCACAAGCACAAACCGGGTTTGCATGCTGAGCAGTACTATAATATTAAGCCATGACATGAAAACAAGGTAATTTTGCTGTTTGTGGGCAAACAACAAAATTTACATGTGATTAGAGGCAGGTCTGCATATATTAGCATGCCTGATTGTACGTGAATTATATAAGTAACACATTGCACCACCTAGACATCACAACGGAACTGCAGGCAAATGGATGTAAGTGTCCCTTGGAATGTCCTAGAAAAAAATGGGTGTGCAGTGGGCTGTGTGTATGCAGTGGCATCAGTATGGCCCCCAGATGCATGTGACATTCAGGACTTTATCTACTGTACAGGGAAATGGAGCCATGTACTGGACACTTATCTCTCTAGTCGTGCAGTAGTTATGCGGGACAACAGAGCCTGCTTGCTTCCATAGGCCATGATGTATGCTACTCAGAATCATGGGACTCATACTGTGCAACCACAGGGAACATGCCACAGCTATCTGGGGACACTGCTACTGTGTCTCCAGGGCAGGGTCCTCACTGTTCAGGAACCTTCCATTACATAATATGGAGGACAATGGAGTCAGTTTTCCTTTGTAACCACTGCAATACCATGAACACATTGTACATGTACATGTCTCACTTGCCCTGTACTATACCGAATGCCCTGCACAGCTGGGGGTCCAGCTACGTAGGTGCTGTTCAGGTGGGGAACCCATCACATCCTGATTTCAAGGCGATTCATGTACTGTGGAGGTGGTAGTCACCAACAGTTCTCTGTGGGGATGGATGATGGTAGTGGTGGACCTGTCAGGTGTGTGCTGGGGACATGACTGGATGGAGGTCCGGTGACTCCTGCCCTGTGTACCCCCTGCATGTATACTGTGTGCAGTAGTACTGTGCACAGATGGCATTGGTGGCTCATCGTGCCCACATCTAGTGCTGGAGGTGTTGCTGTGCCTGGCTGGGGGCACAACGCTCCCATGGTCCATGATGCACACTGCTTGTGGCATTGGCCCCTCACAGACATGCATCCATGGTGGCACCCCAGGAGTCTGTGGGTGCCTGCCCTTTTCCACACCTGCCTGTCTATATCCATCACAGTGGCTAGGGGTGCATATGGACAACCCACTGCTGGTCAGCCTAGGGCTGTGGCAGGGCAGACATTGCTGGGACTCCTACATGGTCAGGGGTAGGGTGTTCCACCAGTGTCCCATACAGCTGTGTACTGCTGTGTGTACTCCCCGGTCTCCAATCTTGCACTCCCCTGTCCAGCAGGTACCATGGAGGATACAGACAGGCTTCCGGCCCATAGCTTCTCCATGGAGGAGTTACATGCACATGCAAAAAAGGTCATGTCCTGGTACAACAGCACAGATGCCCTGGTATGGAATGCCTGGGATGAGATCACTGAAGAGGCCAATAATGTTGGCAGGCAAAACAGGTCTGTGGAAGCGGTGAAAAAGCACTTCAGGGACATGAAAAGGTGCACAAAGGAGGTCATGGCAATTGGGCACAGAAAGCTGTATACCACAGGTAGGGGCCCACGGGCACCATTGGCCATATGTACTCTGGATCCCACAAAGGAGGCCATAGCATACACTCTATGGCCTGTGGAGGTGACGAGAATGCTTAATGGTGGCTATGAAAGCCAAGTGGGACCTACCTGTATGCTGCCCATGCATGCTGACTCAGCCTGCAAATGTCTCTGTCTCGTATGGCAGTATTTTTTTTTTTAATTTAACATACTTTATTAAGTATAACCAAACACATAGTCATAAAAACATGGGATACATTGACATCAGCCCATATTGCATCATAAGCTGTACGCTGATTATTAACAGGAAAAGATAAACTTTCGGAGAAAATAATAACAACACTACCTTGAGAAAAACAAAATCAAAAAACTACCCCTCCCACCCCCGCAACTCCATGGTGCACTTTCCTATAGCTTAACACAACAGAACTAAAAGAAGACCAATATGATAACAGTTAAATATAATTATCAAGGAATGATGAGAGGCCATACATGAAACAAGGGGTCATCCCCTGCAGAATCAAAAAAGGCCAAGGGAAAAGCTAAAAAGGAGGAGAGGCTCGCAAACTTACCAAGACACCCTATCAAGACAAATAGAGGGCTTATAATTTCCCCCATTTTTTGTTAAAAGATGATTGACGGTGGAGTACACTCACTATTAAAAGTTCAACATGGAGTGCAAATGATATTTCATGCAACCATTCCGTGTAAGAAATGGTAGCTTGATCCATCCAGTGTCTAAGCACTAGCTTTTTGACCGCCATTGAGATTAGAGCCATATGAAATCTTCTCTCCTTCACATGAATTCCAGAGTAGTCTCCCAGAGTACATATGATGGGGGAGAAGAGGCCCTTCAGTCCCAGCAGTGGGTCTAGAGCAGATTCAGTTTGTTTCCACAAGGGAGATATTTTTTCACACAACCACAATATACGAAGGAGCGAGCCCTGCTCCTTGTTACACCTAGAACACATGTTGGAGGGAAGCCACTTCATTTGAGCCAATTTGATGGGAGTATAATACATATTGTTTAAAATACAGTATTGTGTAAGCCTGTATCGATCTTGAGTGAGGTATGTATATAGGCCTGTCCATATAGAGTGCCAGTTAATAACTTTGTCAGGGAAAAGCGCTTGCCAGATCTGAGATCCGGCAATCGGGGGAGGTTGCGGGTATGTGAGAACCAATTTATATATGGTAGATATGCCATGGGGTTTGCAAGCTAAGATCTTGATTTGCTGGAGAAAGGCTCCAGTATGGGAGGGGTTGGATTCTTTCCCAAACACATTGGCTAGTAAGTGCTTAAGCTGAAAAATTTGGAAGGCAGCCCGTGGTGTTAGATCAAATTTGGTAAGAATCTCCTCAGCAGACAGAACAGAGTCCTGTGAATAAAAGTCAGCCACAGTGAGATCGTGAGAGAGTGGTAACCAACACCGAGATATAAGAGCACCACCTATTTTGAGATTCAAGTTGGCATAGATTGGCTGAGAAAAATCAGAGCTCGGAACTACCTTATAAAAACTGAACATTTGAAAAAGAACTCTTAATGAAATACCGATCGGGAAAGACTGCAAAGCTTTTGGTATATTTTTAAAGGGCATATAAAAAATTGAGGTTGGGGCTAAATTATGTGCAGCAAGAATGTCCGACTCAATATGCAACCAGATTGAGACATACTCATGATGGGTAAGGAGTTCCGATAGAGAAAACTACTTCCCACACTTACAAAGATGACAAGCCCAGTAATAATGCAAAAAGTTTGGGAGACGTAAGCCTCCTAGCTCTTTAGGTAAGGAGAGCTTAAGATAGGATCTTCAAATAGCTTTGTCCTGCCAGATAAAGGAATTAACATCAGAGTGGATACGCTGAAAAAAAGACAAGGGTAACCAAACATCCAGCATATTTAGCGGATAAAACAATCTGGGTAGGACATTCATTTTGATGGTATTAATTCTGTCCCATAATGAGAGGGGAAGCTTTTTCCATCTTGATAAGTACTGCTGAATATTATACCACAAATCCTCCAGATTAAGTTTGCGGAGTAAAGAAAAGTCCGAGGTAATATGAATACCCAAATATTTAATGGATCTGGGGGTCCATTTCACACCAAACTTACTGAAAGCTGAGCTATATGTTAAATAATTAAGGGGGAAAATTTCAGTTTTACTAATATTGAGTTTGTAGTTCGAGAATTTCCCAAAGATGTCAATAATATGCAATGCTTCTGTTAGAGAAGAGACCGGATCTGAGAGATGAAGCAATATGTCATTTGCATAGACTGAGAGCAAAGGGACCCTATTGCCTATTGGAATATCAGAAATTAAAGGAGAAGATTTCAGCCACCTGATCAGGGGTTCGAGATATATGTTAAAGAGAAAAGGAGAAAGCAGACATCCCTGCCGCATACCCGAAAAGTGAGGGAAGACATCAGAGAGTACCCCGTTGCAGTGTATTCTAGCCAGCGGGGAGGAATATAGAGCCTGGATCCATTTAATAAAATTATTAGGAAAGCCCATTATCTGTAGCGTAGCCCACAAGAAATTCCAGTCCACCCTGTCAAAGGCTTTTTCTGCATCAAGGGATATCAAGGCCATTGGGATAGGGGAGGTTTTGGCCACCTGAACCAGATACGTCAATTTCGAAGATGATCAGCAGGGGTTCTGCCTGACACAAATCCAATTTGCTCCAGACTGAGAAGATGAGTCCAGACTTTTTCAATTCTACTAGCCAGTATCTTGGCTAGGATTTTAATATCACAATTTAGCAAAGAAATTGGGCAACAGCTCTCTGGGTACTGGGGTGGCTTGTCTGGTTTAAGGAGAAGGATAATAGAGGCTTCCAGCGGGATGGATCTTGGGATTTCCCGGAGAGCATATATTGATACAGACACAGCAGGCAGGGTGCAAGGTCTTTGGCGAAAACTTTATAAAAGTTTGAAGGGAATCCATCTGGACCGGGGGCCTTGTCTATTGAGAGATTCTGAATAGCCGATAACACTTCTTGGAGGGATATCGGAGCAGATAAAAGGGACTGCTGCGTGAGAGAGAGAGTAGGTAAAGATGAAGCAGACATGTATTCTAATAATTCAGCTTGTGACGGAGATTCGGGACACTGACTATAAAGAGAAGAATAGAACTGTCTAAAAACAGAAGTTATGTCTCTTGGGTGTGTTTTAGTAATTCCATCAGGATCATTAATAGAGGAAATAAATCTTGAGGCCTCTAATTTCCTCAGGCATAAGGCTAGGAGATGACTCGCCTTCTCACTTTGCTCTATATATTTTGCACGAGTTCTTAGTATGAGAAATTCCGCTTTTTCTTGTACTGAATGAAAATACTGATTCCTTAAATTCAGTGATGATTTTAACAGAATGGGAGAGGAAGAAGAGGTGAGAGATTGCTCGAGTGAATGGATCTGATCCAGGAGTGAGATGATGGTAGCACCTCTCTTCCATTTACGGGTAGAGGAGAGCCTAATAAACTCGCCTCTCAAAAAGAATTTCAAGGCACACCATTCATGATCCGTTCTTGAGACAGAACCCTGATTGTTTGCAATGAATACTTGAATCAAGTCAGAGATCTTAGTAATAACATAGTCTTCCTTTAAAAGCTGCGTATTTAAACGCCATACTGAGTCCCTTTGGAGGTTTTGGTTTAGCATGACAATGACCCAGGCCACAGCATGATCCGATATAACAATCGGTTCTATGGCAGAGTCATTTAGACCATGTATAAGAGAACGGCTGAGTAAAATATAGTCCAGCCGGGACCAGGTGGAGTGCACCATAGAATGAAAAGAGAAGGCGCGGACCCTGGGATTTTGCAAACGTCACAGGTCACACAGCCCGGCGGAGTCGAGAAATTCAGCAAATGCCATCTGGACATTGGAGGGGGACTTAAGCAAGGAATTAGAAAGATCTAAGTCCTGCGTGGGTGGTAAGTTCCAGTCCTCCCCAAGAATTAAGGGAAGTGCAGAAAACATTTGCAATTTGTTCAACAAGTCCTGAAAAAATTCAGAATTTCCCCCCACAGGCCCATACACACTCCCAAGGACTAATTTAGTGCATTCCAATAGGCCTTGAACTAATACATATCTCCCTTGTGGGTCAATAGTTATCATTTTTGGTTGAAAGGGAATCGACTTGTGAATTAGGATGGCAGTGCCGACACTGGCAGTTGAGGTACCCAAAGTGAAAACTTGCCCAATCTCCAGTCTATGCAAGCCCACCGCTTCCCCGGAGAGAAGATGAGTTTTTTGGATAAAGGAGATATGGGCATGCAGTAGTGATACGTGTTTAAGAATCTGAATTCTTTTATTAAGTTCACAAGACCCTCTTACATTCCAGGTTATAAATTTTTTCAGGCCACTATCCATTGAAATCTATAAAGCCCCTTACATATCCAGTCCCTTGTAATGAGAAAGTGCACCAATAAGCACCCCCAAACAAATAATTTTTGGAAACTATAAGATTGGTGTTCCCGCAAGACCCAAAAAAAGAGAATCATGAACATAAATCCATCCATTGAAATAATTGTAAAGTGAGGGGAAACCCCATCATTAAAAGTGAAGAGAAGCGGAACACTAAAGTTGTCCGATACCCCCCCCCATAATCCCTATCATCTTATAACTATTTACATTTAACTCTCTACCCAACTTTAAGATCAACTGAAAAACCTCATTGCTCCTGAAGACCCCGTATGTACCCTTTTATAACTACCCTCTATAATCATATCTAGGCATACAAAACTGAAATTAGCAGCTTTGTGCACAGAATAAACCACTAACCCTAATTTAAACATAAGTATGATCCAACCTAAAAAAACAAAGATAATCCCCATAGTGCCATAGAAAATTGAGAAAGGGACAACAGTAATTAGGGTACATCCCCCCATACACCAGTACATGTGATTGGCTATTCCTAAGCCAATGTCCTCTTCCTCCCCCCCCCACAAGACCTTAATCAAAAGGTACTGTAATTAGTCTTAATCCAAATAGAGATACACTGTGGAGTTATGAAGCAGGTCATCCCTCATATGCAGAACCGTATTACTGTCAGCCTGCTAAGAGGGAAGCAAGGTCTGCACCAGAGACTCTGAAAGAGGTAATAAGGAGAAAGAAAAAGGTGTAGAACGAACATAAATGCAGAGAAGCAAACTGTAAGCTTTGAAATAAAAAGTACGAAAAGGAGCAATAAAAAATTGAAAAAGAGAATGATAGAAGAAGACGAGAAGGAAGACAGAAGTCCTATAGAAAAAAATCAAAAGGAGACAGCTCTTTATGCAGGGGTTAGGCATCACTACTACACCAAATATAGCAAATCCAAAAATATAGTATGGTAGAGAAGCAGCCAGAAGAGAGAGGATTAGTAGTGAGCAGAGAGGGAGATGAAAGATGGTATTTCCAGCCTGATTTGCATAATGCAACCTAGTGATATCTAAAGGGGGAGTAAATAAGCTGAGTAACCCCTTGAAGATGAGTCTGTTTCCCAGGGGAACTAGATTGGTAATGGGCCAGCACCGTGCCATAAAACAACCCCCACTGGAAACAGCTAACTACTCAAAAAAGGGTCCACGGGAAAATGGTGCCTCGATGCAGCGTGGAGTCTTCCAGACCTTCAGGCCACTGTTCGCCTCCCTCTCAGTCTGCCGCCGTCCTTTCCCCAACAGGGAACACCTCCCCACACAAAAGGCATCCTCTGGACTGGACGCATCACTGGTAAGCCAGCTGAAGAGGCATTAAAACAGTCAACAGAACTTTCTTGGTAACTTGTAAACTGGTCCACAGCATTAAGGTTTAAATAGTGAAGGCAGATTCTTGCTCAGATCAGCCTGAGTCTGGTCAGCAGAGTCAAAGGAAAGCCATACTCCATCCACCAAAACCTGCAAGCGAGCTGGGTATGCCATACGAAACTTAATACTGGCTGCTATCAGCTTGCTGACTGTTGAGTGAAAGGTGGCTCTCTTCTGGCAGGTTTCAAAAGGCAGGTCCTGAGTAATCCTTAGTCGCTTGCCCTCCCAGTGTATAGCCTGTAGCTCTCTGACTTTCACCAGGATGTGTTGCTTTTCCAGGTATTTAAGCAAGCGGATGATCATCGGACGAGGGGTGGCAGACTCCTCTGGTTTCAGGCGTAAAGACCTGTGCGCCCTTTCTATTAGATAAGTAGGGTTATGTGGGGAAGGACCTACAATCTTGGACAGGAATTTCTGCATAAACAGAATTGCAGAGGACCCCTCAGCCCCTTCTGGTAGCCCAAAGATCAGGATGTTATTCCTCCTACTGCACCCCTCTAGGTCTTCAGTTTTAGGTTGCAATTTAGTAATTTGTTGCCTGAGCTTTGTGATCTCTGGTTCAATCTTGTCTCGCCAGGCCTCTAGAGAGTAGGTACATGCCTCGGTGTCCGCCTCTCGAGTCCTGAGATTGGCCATCTCACTGAGAATATTTTTAAGGTCAGCGGTGATATCTTGAAAAGTCTCTTTAAAAGGTTGCAGTTCTTGTAAAAAGCATTCTTCTGAGAGTGGTGCGGAGGCTGTCAGGATGCCCAGTTGCTTAGCTGAGGAGTGCTGGAGAGGCTTTGCTTTTTTCGCTTGCTTGTCAGGCAAGACCAGGGGCGTGTGTCTGGGCAAGGCCACTTTCATTTCGGCCTCCATCTCGGCGTATTAAGATAGCAGAGACACCAGAAATTCAGCCCAAAAACTTTGTTGGCTAGACTGGAGCAGTAATGTTGAGACAATCCCCAGCAGTTTAAGCCAAAAAGCACTAGATTATAATAGATTTTCAGATGGGGGAGCGGGAGCCGAGGGAAACAACAGCTAGCAAGCCAAAACCATCACGTGATCTTCTCGTATGGTAGTATTTAACTTTCCTCACATCTCCCTACTGCACAACACATGGAATCAGACACAGAGGAGGATGACCCAGGACCATCTTGGCATATGCATCCCCTGCCACTCACCGATCTGTACCAAGAGACAAACAGCAGCAGTGAGGAGGACATAGAAGAGGAAGACAAGACCAACCTTGAGAGCTTGGAACAGGCAGAGCATACCCCAGACTGGGAGAGGCTCTCACCACCAGACCCTGTATCAATGAGATCATGCTGCTGTCCCTATGTGGCCCAGCAGTCACAGGACTGCAGACCACCACTGTCCCAATCACAGCAACCACTGTGCCACTCCAGGACCCCAACCATGGCAGACTACCACCATCAGCCGATACTGCAGTGCCAGCCACCACTGTGGCTCCCCATGACACATTCAGTGGCACAACCACAGCCAGCCTACAGCACCATCACAGGATGCCACTCCTACTGCGGTATGGCTCAAGCTCATACAGTGTCTGTGGGTGTAGCCTGACCCTGTCTGATTGGACAGTCCCCAGAGACAGCAGGATATGTCTGAGAACTGGCAGCTGCTGGGGTTCACCATTGAGGCACAGAGTACTGTACAGCAGGAACTGCAACGCCTCCATCAACTGCTGTGCATGTACTTCCAGGGTCCTGAGCATCAGGCCGAGGCATGGTGCATGAAGCACATGGCAGGCCTATCTGACCTGTGGTGGGAGTCTGCAGCCATGGTGGCAGGCACTGTGAGGGCTGGCCATAGCCCTGGCCTGTCCACTGAGAGCAGTGCCACCGCACAACAGACACCATGGCATATGCCGACGCCACTCAAGGCCCAACAAGTACGCCCAGTACACTGAGTAATAAAATTAAATTAAATCAATTTTTATCAGCAAATGCTTATACAGTGCGATCCCAGCCAGTCACCTATAAAATGCTTTCCACCTCAGTGCTTCTTCGCCTATCAATAAGGCTTCATCAGGGGCCCCTGAAAAAAACATTCACACATTGATTTGATTTAGTTTTCTGACTCAATTGTGTTTTTTTGTCCACCTTTGTCCATTGGAGTGCAAATATCCAGGAGACTAGGTAAGAAATTGGTTATGGAATAGGCAAAAGAAAGGATCGTACATGGAGTTAACTCAAAGGAGCTGAGGGTGACCAATGAGGTGCCTCAGGGATCAGCGCTGGGATCAATTATCTTTAATGTTTTTATAGGTAACATTGAAGAGGAGCTGAAGAGGAAGGTATGCCTCTTTGCAGGTCACAATAAAATCTGCAATAGGGTAAGTACTCCAGGGAGTTGAAAGAATGAGCAGATAGTTGAGAAATCTTAAGGAGAGATCAAAGGTATGCCAGCAGGGCTTCAATTTTAAAAAGTGCAAAATAATGCACTTGGGGCACAGAAACCCAGGGACATACAACATGGGGGAAGTGTTGTTAATGACCACCACACAGGAGCTAGAACTTGGTGTAATAATCTCTGATGACTTAAAGGGGCCAGGCAGTGTGACAAGGCAGTTAAGAGGGCTAGTGGGATACTGGATAGGGAGAGGTATCATCGGCAGAAGGAGGGAGGTGGTACTGCTTTGTATGGATCACAGATAAGACCTCACTTAGAATGCTGTGTACAGTTCTGGAGACCACATCTCCAGAAGGACATAGACAGAGTGGAGGCAGTCCAGAGGAGAGCAACTAAAATGGAGTGGGGTCTGCATCAAAAGCCCTACAAGGACAGGCAAAACTATCTCAAAATGTACATCCCAGAAGACAGGAGGGAGACGGGATATAATAGAGACCTTCAAATACCTCACTGGGTAAATAAGATACAAGAGGAAAGTATTTTTCAGAACAAATGTGCACAAGAGTAAAGAGACATGCTGTGAAGTTGGAGGGGGTAGATTCAGGAGACATTTGTGGAAGTACTTCTTCACAGAAAGAGTGGCGGATTCCTGGAACAGACAACCAGCAAATGTGTGGGGGGCAAAACAGTGGTGGAGTTCAGGATTAGTGGGATAGGAATATGAAATCTTAGTGGAAAGGAATGGGGGAGGGATAACCGAGAGATTAAGTAGGGTCTCTCATGATATTGTAGGTAGGGAAAAATGGGCACACTGGGTGGGCCAAGTTTTATTTATTTTGGTTTGGGATTACAGATCTTTGAGCCAAGGCTCATTTACAAAGGTTCCACGTAAGGCATAGTACAATACAAACAAAAAACAAACAACAATTGAGGACATGAGTATTAGAGAAAACAATATATACATGGCTGTGTACAGAAATAATATTTACAAACAGCAGGGTTCCAAAGGTTTGCGGTTGATCAGGTTATTTGATAGAGGATAGTACCTCAGTATAAATTAGTTAATCCTTAGCACCAACTGCTTGAAAGGTGGTAGGAGATTTCATCGTTGTTTTAACAAGAGGGAGAGGAATATATAGGATGTAAGCAGAAACAGGAAGCTCATGGCTATGTGCTCTGGCAACCCAAAAAATCAGGGAATGTCTTGAAAGAGGGATAGGGTGGAGTAAGCAGCCAGAGAGAGGCTTTGTTCAGGAAGTGAAAAAGTGGCAGCTTGAGGAAGCTTAGTCCAGGGGTTAGGGTAAAGTGGGAAGAGAGAGAAGGATAAGGAGTAAAGGGAGGGGTAGCTGAGGGGTAGGAGTAGTGGGAGGAAGGGGTCATTACAGAGGGAAAAAGGGGTGGGAAGGGAGCAATGAGTGGAGGGTGAGTGTAAGGGGAAGGGGTCTGGGGAGGAGAGAAGGACATGGGTAAAGAAAAGTTGTGGGGCAGAAAGAGGAGGGAATGATAAGGGGGCAGGAAGTAGGAAGGGGTAGCAAGCGAGAGGGGCTGGGGAAGAAAAGGGGGGTGGTAAAGCTGGGGAGGGGAAATTAACTCTAGTAAGTCCTACATTCAGAGATAGTTTGGGCAGTCAGGATGATTCTAGAGTGTAAAGTGAGGTCAGGTTATGCTAGGGCACTCACATTTCCAAGAGAGAGCTAGGTGTGGCCGAAGACCAGCTTTGAATTTGCTGATCTTATTGCATTCAAAGAGGTCAGGTGGAAGGTCATTTGCCCATTTGAGCCTTCTAAAAGACAGGTATCTTTGAGCAATTGAGGTACTCTTGAAGGGTACTACAAGCCCACACCTGGAAGCGCTCCATGTATTGATAGTTTGTTGGTCTAATTTGAAGAGCCGCAAGGTGGATACAGGAGTAAGCCAGAGTAAGACTTTCTTTGTCAGTAGGCAAGCCTGAAATTGGGCCCTGAGGGGAATAGGTAGCCAACCTGTTTGTTCATTGAGGTCACATGTGTGTGTCCAGTGATCTACACCCAGGACCAGCCTGCACACTTTATTTAGAAGTGTTTTCACCTTTTTTAGAGCAGTGCCGGTGCCTGAGCTGTAGATTATCGGGCAGTAGTCAATGGTAGACAGTGCCAAACAGGAGGTAACCAGTTTCAGGTCCTCTTGTGTCATGTAGTGATGGTGTCGATACAAGACACCTAATTTTGCATTGGCAGTTTAAATAACATGGTCCACATGAGCAGTGCAGGAGAGGGTGTTATCCAGGTGAATTCCAAGGTATTTGAAGGTGTCAACCTGTTCCAACATGTGCCCACTATGACTCTCTATCAGGAGTTTCCCGAGTTTCTTCCTGTTCTGCGGCAGTGAGAAGAGCATGCTCTTAGTTTTCTTATAGTTTAGTAGAAGTTTATTAGGAGAGAACCATGCTTCCAGCTTGTGAAGTTAGTTTCACGTTCACTGGTGATGGCTGGTAGGAATTTTCCACTTATGGAGATGACTGCATCATCTGCATATAGCACAATATGGGCTTGGCAGATAGAAGGCAGAGGATTAATAAAAAGGCTAAACAGCAGTGGTCCTAAAATCAAGCCTTGGCGGACTTCAAGAGTCACCTTCATGGGCTCAGATAGTGAGGCAGTGATTTTGATGCTTTGTGTCCTACAGGAGAGGTCGCTTTTGAACCAGGTAACTGCGTCCTTAGGCAGGCCAAGTGAGATCAGGTATTGAAGGAGGAGTTGATGGTTGACAGTGTTAAATGCCTTTATGAGGTCAATAAAAATAGACCCCATTGCAAGACCAGCATCAAAGGCATTGTTAATTTGGGTGGTGAAGTTAACCAAGGCAGTAATGGTGGAATATTTTTTTCTGGAACCCTTGTTGCTAAGCACAGAGTAGGCTGTGCTTCATGAGGTGCTCTGAGAGCTGGTTGGAGACCACTCGTTCAAGAGCTTGGGACAGAAGTGAGAGAATGGATATGGGCCTGTAGTTAGATAGAGTGGTAACATCCCCTGACTTGGGGACTGGGATGACAAGTGCCTTCTTCCATTTGTCAAGGAACGGTTACCCCCTGACAGCAACATTTCACCAGTGAGGTCCCCCACAGCGACTACAGCTCCATGACACTGTGGGAGACCCACTGGAACCCGGAGCTGTCTGTCGGGAGTCCTGCCCGCTGATCAGCTCTGACTGGAGTTGAGAATCCTTAAGTGGGGCGGTGTGGAGGGTGCAGCCTCCCACATGTGGGGTTCAGGGGGCAAAGCCCCCCGAAGAAAACAAGGAGTTACACTGCAAACCGGCAGCTGACTGCAGAATGAGTACAATCTGCTGGTGTCGCTGACGGGGCATTCGACAAAATGTTTGTCAAGCTCCTGTCATGGATCCGTCAACGAACACTCCTGTCCTAAGTGAGGCATTGAGGGGGGAGGTGGAAGGAAATTTGACAGACAACGTATGGGGGAGAGGAAGGAGAAAGAGCAGGAGTGTGTAGTGTGTACTGTATAGAGCATAGGAAGTGGGGGTAGCAGGGGACAGCAAGGTGGAGAGATAGAGGGGAAGTAACCCAAACCAGAAATTGGCAATGAAGGAGAGTAAATGGATATAGTGCCTGCGGGAAAGGGGTGGGATGCCCAAAGGGCGGAATAGAGGCTGCTGTGGTGGGTATGTGGGGGGGAATTAGAAGTGAAGCAACAAAGAGAATTCAACAGAATGTCAAACCTTGATAGTGAGGATACAGGGGCTGTGTTCTGTACCTCATCGGCTATAACTAAATATGGGAATAATCATTTGTTTTACCAATTCGTGGCAAACTGGGACTGGGATGGAAGTCTTTGTTTTTATATAGTTGGTGGTGATGACCTGTATATTAACTGAGAAATCCAGGTGGGAGTACAACCAGACCTCTAGATATTTGTAGACTGGGACACAGTCCAGGGAATTACTGTCCAGGGTGGTAAAGGGTGCAGGGGGGTAATCTTGCTAATTTTTAGGTCTAATCCAAAGATTAATGCAATAGTCTTAGATATATTAATATTCAGCTGATTTGCAGTGAATCAGGAGTGCACCTTGAGTATGTCCTGCTGGAGAGGGGTGTGGGCATCAACAAAAGTGAGTCCAGAGGTGAACAAGATTGTGTCATCTGCATACATATGTATGAAAGTGGAGGAACACACAGAAGGAAGGTAATTTATGAAGACTGAAAATCAGATAGAGCCGAGGATGGATCCTTATGGGACCCCTGCCAGTATGGGTGGGGGGAGGAGGCATTACCCACATGCACCAATTGGGACCTGTCACAAAGCTAAGATTTGAACCAGTTTACAGTGTGGGGTGGCGAGCCAGCTGCTATGAGCTTGGAAAGGAGGATGAGGTGAGAGACAGAGTCAAAAGCCTTTGCAAGATCTACAAAAATTGCAGCAGTTAAAAAGCCATGGTGCATAGCAGAATGTACTGTATGTAGTCAGTGACCCACAGGATGGATAAAACTGTTGAGTGGTGCTTACGGAAGCCAGACAGGAATTGGAAGAGGAAGCTGGTGGAGGAGAGGAACTCAGATATTCAGGAAAGGACAAGGGATTTTTATAGTTTGGCGAGGGCTGGGAGAAGGGAGATTGGTCTGTAGTTACCCACTGTGGAGGGATCACCACCTTTGTGCAGGGGGACCACACTAGCTAGCTTCTAAGCCTGGGGCACAGTTCCAAATGAAAAGGAGAGGTTTAGGAGATACGCTAGTGGGACAACAATGGTGGGGGCAGAGAGATGGAGCAGCATGGAATGAATGCTGTCTGGACTGGATTTCCTGGTGTTTAGTGAACTGAGCACCTGGAGAGCTTTTTTCAATGATACAGTTGAGAAGATGAATCCAGCCTGAGAGAGGTTTGGTGGTGGGGGAAGAGACCTGATTGGGGGGAGAAAGCTGGTCGGGCATGTCAAAGGTAATAAATAATCTATTAAGGATTTCTGCTGCATTGACTGGGTCAGATACTGGTCAGTCATTTAGCATTAGGACAGGTGTTTCCAATTTCACTGGGGGAGGTCAATTAAGGAATGAACTGCCCTCCAGAAGGAGGACGGAGTTTTGGTGTTAGACTGCAGGGTTTTTTTTTAAATACGATGTGACTTTGCTTGATATATAGCCTTGGTGCTGGCATTCCTGAGGGATTTGTAGAGTAGGCGTGCTTGAAGGGTTAGAGTAGACTTGTAATGTGACCAGGTTTTGCCTCTGTCTTTACACTGCTTGAGAAGTTGCACCAAGATCCAGGGGTGATGGTGACTGCTGACCTTCACATTGACTATATGGGCATGCAAGTTCCAGGTCTGGGTAAGTGTGGAAATTAAATGGTCCAGTGTTGTATCCATGTCAGGAGCAGAGAAGACCTGCAACCAGTTAGCTTGACTCATGTCATGAAGGAGGGCATTAGTGTTTATGGAATGTAGAGAGTGGATCTTTATGTATTTAGGGGTGGATCAAGGGAGGTGATGCAATGATCACTTACGGCACCAGGCAACACACCATCTGCGGTGAATCTGTGACAGTGAGAGGCAAGGGACCATGTCAAACAGTGAGTGATTAGAGGAGTTGGGGGTGCATTCTGTGGGCTTGGAGATCATGTGGGTTAAGATTAGGGCTTCAATTTTAGGGAGGAAAGACCTTGCAAATCCCCCATAAGGATGAGCTCACCATCTGAGATAATGGGAGTCAAGGATGCTATGCTGTCAACTAGGGGGTTGATGGAAGTATGGGGGAGGCATAGAAAACCCCAATGTAGATGGGGAGAGTTGAGGGAAGGGATAGGAAGGCAAGGATTCGTACATGAAAGGTGGAGGAGGATTCAATCTTGGTGATGGGGCAAGTAATTGATTGCCAGACACAGAGTGCAACCCGCCTCCTTACTTGCCACAATTAAGCATACCATGACAGCAGTGCTGGATTATTTAACAAGATCACTGGGCACCAGATTCCTTCACATGAAGATCACTGGAAGCTAGATTCTTTAACCTGAATATTATTGGATGCTAGATTCTTTTACATGAAGATCACTGGGTGCTAGATTCTTTAACATAAAGATCACTGGGTGCTAGATTCTTTAACGTGAAGATAACTGAGAGCTAGAGTCTTTAACATGAAGATCATTGTGTGTTAGACTCCAACCTAATGGTCCCCGGGTGCTAGATTCTTTAATACTAAGATCACTAGATTCTTTAATATGAAGATCAATGGCTGCTAGATTTTTAACATGAAGATCACTGGGTGCTAGATTCTTTAACAGGAAGATCACTGGGTGCTAGATTTATAACATGAAGATCACGTGGTGCTAGATTCTTTAAGATGAAGTTTCCAGTCCGGTGCCATGGTGGGCTGAATAAGGGGGCCTCCCACCATTCATGTTAGTGACCCAAGTTCAGAGATGAACTAGGGCCGCTCTGAGGCTAGCCAGAAGAAGCAGGATTGAGCAGCATCCTATGACAACTGTCCTCCTTCAAAGTGGTGGACAGCATGTACCACTGTTTGGTGAAGTGAAGGCTAGGTGATGTGGCTGTAGTCCTCAAACTGGTTGGCTATTGCATGCATGCCAATCTAGTGGACTGCTTTAAATGGGAAAACAGCTCAGGCCAGAATGATGGCTGCATTCCCCACTGGTTCTGCAACACCCATTGTAGGCACCCACCTATGGTGGTTCAAGAGGTAAAGGGGTAAGTGCTGGGTAGTGTGGATAATGGGACTAGGGGTCACCACTGGAAGGGAGATCACCATAGTAAGAGACAGATAAACACTGATTAGGAAAAACAAACAAACATGAAGATCACTGGGTGCTAGACTCTAACATGAAGATTAATGGGGTGCTAGATTATTTAACATGAAGATCACTGGGAGCTAGATTCTTTAACATGAAAATCATTGGGTGCTAGACTCTAACGTGAAGATTAATGGGGTGCTAGATTATTTAACATGAAGATCACTGGGTGCTAGACTCTAGCGTGAAGATTAATGGGGTGCTAGGTTATTTAACATGAAGATCACTGGGTGCTAGACTCTAACATTAAGATCACTGGGAGCTAGATTCTTTAACATGAAGATCATTGGGTGCTAGATATTTTTATATTAAGATCACAGGGTCTTAGATTCTCTGACATGAAGGTCACTGGGCCTGAGATGAAAACAGAGGTGGTGAAGATGTAGGACAAAGAGGAATCAGTACAGGAAAGAGAGTGCTGCCATTCCCAATGCTGGTGTCCCAGGTTAAGTCTCCCTAGAAATGCTCTCCTCCTCTGGGGAGGGAAGCTGGCTGACTCCTGCCATGTTGCTGCCACCAAGGCACTTGCAGGTTGGAGCACAGTTGGTAGCTGCTTAACGGATGAAAGAGCAATGGCAGGCAAGACTCTCTGCATATGTGTGCGTGTGTGTGTGTGTGTGTTGGAGTTTCTTTGGTCTGATGTCCTGGAGAAGGACTGTAGGAAAACAAAGAAGTAAACTCAGAAGGCACACCAGGTAATGGCCTCTATAATGCACTTTAAACCTTGTGCAGCACCACTGTCACATGATTAGATACTTTGCCCTGGTGGGTTTCCCTACACCACCAGCCCCTCCACGGGGATTAAGCAAGGGTAACAGACTAGCAGAGATGGGGGAAGGTGAAGGGGTTCATAGGTCACAATGAGTGGACCTG
Source organism: Neoceratodus forsteri (assembly GCA_016271365.2). NCBI lineage: Eukaryota > Metazoa > Chordata > Ceratodontiformes > Ceratodontidae > Neoceratodus > Neoceratodus forsteri. The sequence continues at coordinate 63,035,347 of CM028137.1, read as the reverse complement.
GTAAAGCAGCCTGACTGACAGGTGAGGAGGACAATGAATAAATAAAAAACAAGTTCTGTTCCACTATCATCATGAATTATAGGACAACTGCTGGGCTCCAGTACTGCAAAACATCATGATTATCAACAACAACTTTGTTATTGACTGAGTTGCAGAAAAACAGGATATAAATGAATGGTTATCGCACTTTAATTACAGAGAAATGCTTTCCACTCAGGTCAGAGTCCTGTTCAAGGATTTGACAGTACAAATTAACCAATGTATTATTGTTTTCAAATGCTATTTCATAACAAGTATATTGATCATCTTTACAATGATGTAATAACTCTGGGAGTGTTAGGTGTCTTGGGTGGGGAGGACATCCAATGACCTGCTTAATGATTATTGTCTCAGCAAACATTTTGGTTGCTGTTGTTGTCCTTAGTTTCTAGATATATTTATAAATGGGTAACTACAGGAAACCAAGTAACAAGTATTGATAGTGGCTTGCCACCTACAACTCCAAATACCTTTGTTCAAGTTTCTGTTTAAAGAACCTCTATGATCATGGTGCTCGGCTGTATTCTGTTACTGCTGGCTGGGACTGATGTTACCTACCAGACCAAAGAGGTAGGATGTAAACTGCAGGGACAGAAAATGAAGGCATTCTTCAGGACAGGAGACATCATAATTGGCGGGATCTTCCCAGTTCATTTCCAGAATCTGTACCCTGACATTATGTTTACCGAGTATCCTGAACCACAACATTGTAAAATGTAAGATTCAGAATTTTTTTCTGATGAAAATGAATAAATAAGCTAATATTCGGGAGAACATGATTATTCAGAAATGTTATTAAACTTGCAAAGAGAAATGCAGATCTTTGCTATTATGTATTTCTACAGGGTACAGTATGCACAGTGTCTCTGAACAGTAGTTGGGTTCTGTCATGGGGATTTTCACTTCACAGTGAGCTCCAGCAGCAATCTCATTGTGTTTTTATATTTCAGATTAAGGTGAACATATATTAAAAGTCTAAGGCAATGATACTTTGTTTTAAACTTGATTGAAAAATAGGAAGGGAATATTTTAAAATGCTATTGAAACTATACAGTAAGTGACCTAAAAAAGATGATTACATACATATTCTATGAATGCAGGAAGCTAGAAGAATATAAGGAGCAGACAGGGACAGAGACACAGAGCTGCAGGCTGCCACCCATCAACCAGAGTTGGGCTATTTTGTAGGGAGCTGGGTGACCACTGATCCACCAGGTTTGTGCAGTACAGAGAAGTACGGAGGGGAGAGCTATTGAACCACTGGAGTATCTGGAACATGATGGACTGGGCAGAGATAGAGAGGATAGACACATTGAGGTCAGATGGTTGTGTGCATGATCAAACAGAGGATGGAAGCACCCAAAGGGCCTGAAAACAAAATAGAACTTTTGATGTAATCATAATTGAGAGCCCACAAGTTGAAATACAGTATCTGCTAAAAGTATTGTAAATGTATTCCAACTCAATGAAATTCAAGAGAGAACAAAAGGTAGATCAGTTTCTGGTTGTGTGCCTTGCTCAACCAATACAGAGCAACTTTAGCCATAATGTCATGCAGTGCATGCATTGGTATGGGGTGCTTTTGGGTTCATGCTGTGTGTTGGCAGCAAGTCCTGTTTGCACCAGTCAATTCAATTAGCAATTCACCACACCTGACCTTTGTATTTCAAACAGGAATCTACTCAATATAATCCTGGAGAAAATGTGTTCTCTAATGTCTATTAAGCTATAGTAATGGGTCTATACAGGTAATTACTACAGACCTTCCTGTCCCCTTTCTTAAGTAAGGGTATAATTACAGACCCACACCAAGACTGGGGTATGTAATTTTTTAAATGCACTTGTTAAAGAAGTTTGCTAATAAATTTTCCCATTCTTCATCCATACATCTATACACTTCTCCTGGTATCCTATCAGGGCCCAGTGCCCTATTTAATATTAAGTGTTGTATTAATGCTAAGACTTCCAAAGAAGATATTAGAGAAAAATGTGACCTCTGTCTCTCTCTACTAGGTGCTAACAGTGACAAGTTATTACTTTTTATTGTATCATACAAAATGTGTCAATAATAATGGACCCAAGTGTTTGTGGGAATGTAATTTTCAGTTTCCTTTGTAGTACCCTTGCATCCGATGGCAACCAAGGACCAAAATAGTTTCATTTCTCTGCTGACAATGGCAGTAATTATATGTTTCCATTGTAGTTCCGGAAATGCCTTTTTATTTCTTTTAATAATCGTTTAGCACCTAGAAAGGCTTTGAGGAGTCACTTAGTCTGGTCCCTAGAAAGGTTCAGTGTTTATGTGATAATGCCTAACATAACGAAAGTAGGGAAGGGACAATATAATATTTTCATGACCCTGGAACAGTGTTGAGTATTTGTTGCCAAAAGGTGGAAATGCATGGGAATTCCTATAAAATATGCAACAGACTGGCATGATTTTCAGCACATCTCAAACATAGCCCATTATATAAGAATCCCATTTCCTCCAGCTTTTTTGTGTGTATAATAGTATTAATGTAAAATATTAAACTGTAATAATTTACCTTGTGCTTCTTTATTTGCTTTTATCGCATTGTTCCATACTGTGGCCCATTCCTCCACTGAGAGTTCCATTCCAAACTCTGCCTCCCACTTATTCTTAGCTGACAGGGTTAACATGACTTCATCATCAGTAAGGCACTCATAAATCATACTTAAACCCTTCTTTAAACATACCATCTTGACTCTTTGGTCCCATTTGGCACTATCCCCCGGGCAACATTTTATTTCAGAATTCCATTATTAAGGGCAATTTCATCCTGTAGGTAATTACAAACCTGAAATCTATGTATACTGAAATTTTCCCTGAGATCTGTAAAGGATAATAGCATATTAGTCTGGGGGTAAACTACAACTTCCAACTGTCAAACCATAATTTAATCCACTCTGGATCAGAATGCCATTATTATCGGCTCTTTGAAACTGTAGGTAATTACAAAACTGAAATCTATGTATACTGAATTTTCCCCCGAGGTCTGCAAAGGATAACAGTGTATTAGTCATGGGGTCAATGACATCTTCCAACCATCTTAATCCACTCTGGATCTATCAGTGGGCTACCATTATAACAGATGTGTGTGTTGTCCCAAAATGGTTGTTTTAGCCCAGAGGGATTACTGATTTTGAGGTTCTGTATGATAGTACTCAGGACCTTAAGAAAGTTTGCAATGCATTGGGCACATCTTAGTTGCTTTGGTAATGGAAGATATAGATAGTCTGGAATTAAATGAGGCCCAATAAGTTGTTTTCCCTATGGTCAGTGAGAGTGGTGTGTCAGATACTCTGTGTTAAAATGTGACAAAGATTGCTTAAGTAAGAATGCTTCACTGTATTTTTTCCACTGAGGTAGGGCCAAATCCACCCTTATCTGGTTTAAATCTTAACTTACTTAAAGACAGTCTAGATGGTTTTATTCCCCATATAAATTTTCTTACTACTATTTTCCTTTCATTTGATATTTACAAGATTGCCAGAATGTTCTGTACACATAAAATAGTCTTGGTGTCAAGATTATTTTAAGGCATGTATCATCCCACATATAGAAAAATTAAAGTCTTAGCTGGCCCAATGGCGTTGAGGATTGAGGTGTTGGATGCCACACCTTGCTCCACGCTGGTGACCTGGGTTCAGAAACGGACTCAGGTTACCAAGAATCGGCAGTTGCGGAGAGGAATTGAGTATCTATGGATTGCTCTCCCTTTCCGGGGGGGGGGGTCACCAGTAGTCGGTGTACTAGCAGTCTCTGGCAGAGGCTGGTGGGCAGTGTGCTGGCACTGCATGGAAGGGTTGTGAGCTTGGGGCACGGTGCCAGAAGGGAGCATGTGTGGATGGGTGCGTGCTCCCTCCACTGATTTCACTGCACGCCCTAGCCCACACCAAGCAAGAATAGCAGGAAAAAGGAGGCACCAGTCATGGTGGCATGATGGCCAACTCTGTGCGGACCACTTGGCTCTGAAGGTACACTGCACATAATGGATCCTGTTCCGGTGGATGAGCATGGGGGGGAGCTCTCCATCACCCCACCGTGGGGGGGGGGCAAGCCATAGGGGTAGAAGCTATGGGACCTAACTAGGACCTGGGAGATCTTTGGGACAGCGGCCAAATGACAGGGGATGGCAAGATGTAAGGAAGGCAGACTGGGGCCCCAGGAGAAAAAGGACTTACAAAAAAAAAAGAAATATTACGTTTATCCCATTTTTCAAATTCTTGTTGTAAAAGTGTAAGTATAGGGATGAGGTTTTGATCCAATAGCTTATCTCAGTTGATAGATATTTTCAGACCCAAGCAAGATATTGTATTTTGAAATAGTCCTATGTTGACAGTTTGCTGCAGATATTTTAACAGAAGTGGGGGACAGTACAAAGGCATAATGTCTGCTTTCCTCCAACTGAGTTTTAAACTACTGTAGAGAATTCTCCAGATTTTTCCATTTTCTATTGAAGGTGTAAGATATATTCTTTAGAACAGCTTAATGTTAAAAGTAGATCATCTGTGAATGTGAGAATCTTATTTTGTACTTTAGTCACTAAAACAACGTGAATTGAGGGGTCCCATTGAACTGAACTAAAGAGTGGTTCCATAGCCAAGATTAAAAGATATGGTAACAAGGGACATCCTTTGTCTAGTTCCCCTTTACAAGTTAAAGAGTGAAGATGTTAAACCATTAGTTATTAATTGTGTTGAGGGTTTTGTATAGATTATAGAGATCCATGAGATAAATTCTGCATCAAAACTGAAGGTTTCTAATGTCTTATAGAGATAAGTCCATTCTAGTGAGTCAGAGGCTTTTGAATATTTAATGACATTGCCATAGAAGGGATCTTTTTTTCTTCTCAGACCAGATAATGTTGTAAAGTTATCTGAGGTTGCCTGCCCCAACCTTCATACGAACATTTAAATATACCAATTTACCAGCTGATATAGGCCCTTCGGTCTATCCAGTCTGCTTGAGTGTGCAACAAGCCATTTATTAAACTGCAGCTGCCCCCCCTCCTCTTGCCCACCACTTCTCTCCCCCCATCTTCCCCTCAATTCTCACCCTCGCTTTGGCCCTGTCCCACCCCCTCTTGAAGATGCCTACTGTGTGTAGTGATATCTCGTCTTCTGGTAGCACATTCCAACTTGCAACCAGCCTTTCCATGAAATAATGCCTCCTTATCTCCATCTTGAATCTTTCTCCCTCTAATTTTGGATGGTACCATCTGGTGTTCCTCCCCCCTTTTAGCATAAACAAACCCTCAGAATTAACTCTGTTTATGCCCTTTAGGAACTTGAATGTCTCAGTCATGTCCCCTCTCTGCCTTCTATTTTTCAGTGTGCACATGTTGAGCTCCTGCAGTCTATCCTCATATGCTTTGTCCCCCATTCCCAGGATCATCTTCATCACCCTCCTCTGGACACCTTCCAATATTTTGATGTCCCTTTTCAAACACAGACACTAAAATTGCACACAGTATTCCAAGTGTGGTCTCACCAGGGACCTGTGCAGGGGCAGTATGACTTCCTCCCTCCACAGTTATTCCCCAGGAGATGCACCCAACATTTTATTAGCCTTTGCAGCTGCCTTCCTACACTGCACCGAGTGTTTCATGTCCCCTGTTACCAGCACCCTAGATACTTCTCCTCCACCGAAGTGCACTGCACTCCCCCCAACCAGTAACTGTTTTCTGTTTTTTTTTGGCCCCAAGTGCAAGACATGGCACTTTTTAGCACTGAACTCCAGTTGCCATGTGACTGACCAGCACTCAAGTCTCTCCAAGTCCTCTTGTATTTCTTTACCCCCTTCCTCACTATCCACCTCCGCGCAGATTTCAATGTCGTCGGCAAAGAAATGATCTTGCTGATTATCCTGTTTGATATGTTGGCAATGAAGATATTAAATAGTACCAGTCCTAGCACCAAACCCTGTGGGACCCTTCTGGTTAAAACTCTGAGTGCGATAGCTCTTCTCCAACTACCACCCTCTGCTGCCTGCCCTGCAACCAGCACCTAATCCAACCAGTTTATTCCCAGCTCCCAGGCTATTCAACTTGTTGACCAGCCTTCTGTGAGGCACAGAGTCAAAAGTCTTGCTGAAGTTCAGGTAAAGGACCTTCACTGCATGGCCCCTATCCAGTGACCATGTCACCCAGACAAAGATGTCAACTAGGTTAGTCTGCATGAGCTGCCAGATACAAACCCATGTTGCCTGTTATCCTGTAGATCATTCCCTTCTAGGAAACTCACCAGCCTTTCCTTAAGGCATTAGCTTCCTCATGAGGGCTGAAAGGATCACTGGTCTGTAGTCCCTGGTTCATCCATGGGCCACGCTTATGGAGGAGCACCACATGTGCCATCCTTCAATCCCTGGGCATGCATCCAGTACTCAGGAAAGTGTTGAACAAATCCATCAGTGGTCCTGACAGGATCTCTGCCTACTCCTTCATTATCCTAGGATGCACTCTGTCCAGTCCCAGCACCTAATCCACCCTTAGGGACCTAAGGCCTCCAAAACCCTGTCCACCTGGATCTCTACATCCATTGCCTCCTCTCCCCTCAATCCCACCCCACCCTTCCCCTGAGGTATAGGCCCATTCTCTCCCTGATGAAAACACTGAGCAGAAGTACTTGTTTAGTGCTTCTGCCTGCTCTGTCCCCTTATCTGTCCACCTACCATCCTTCCTAATCTGTACTATCTGGTTCTTGCAATTTCTCCTCTCTCTTATATACCTGAAGAAATCCTTTTCCCATTCCTTGATCCCCTTTGCCAGCCTTCGCTCCTTTGAGGCCTTGGCTGCCCTCACTACTCTGCTCACCTCTCTAGATTTCTTCATGTATTCCTCTCTGTCCTAATCCTGGTTAGATTTCTTATACTTTCTAAAGGCTGTTCTCTTTTCCTTCACCTTCTCCACTACCTCTCTAGTCAAGCAGCTTGTTTTTTTGGTCCTAGCCATTTTGCTTTGGAACTTCATGCAAGAGCTAGAGACATCTGCCAGTCCCAGCTTTATGAAGTTCCTTTTCTGCTCAGCATCCATGTCAGATCTGATGTGGTTCTCTTTCAAAATGGTTCCCATCCTGCCAACATCTGCTCTTTTTAAGTCCAATTTGTATAGGTGACCTCCCTTCCTAGATTGAGGGAGAACCACACCGTGCATTGGTCACTTCCTACTAAGGGGTTCTCCACCTCTATGTCTTGAACTAATTCTCCGTACATCAGTACCAGGTCCAGAATGTTCCCCTCTCTGGTTGGCTCTGTCATTTTCTGCATAAGGAAACAGTCCTGGATGGCCTCCAGGAGGATCTGCGCTCTCTGACACATGAGGTAGCTAGGGTGTTCCAATCCACCTCTGGCAAATTGAAGTCCACGACCACCACTGTGTTGCCATTCCTACTAAGCCTCCTTATTTGCTCCCCCAGTTCCCTTTCCATCTTTGCACTTTGAGAGAGAGGCCTATTCACAGCCCCAAGCTGAACCTTCCTACCCTTTAAATTCTGAAGATGGACCCATAATGCTTCGGCCCTGCCTTCATCCCCATCCTCTCTGTTGCTCAATATCCCCTCCTTAACATAGATAGCCACCCCACCCCCATTCCCTTTGTCTCTATCCCTACAGTACAGTTTGCACCCAGGAATCACTAGATCCTAGTCCTGGCACTGGGTAGCCAATGTTTTGGTGATGGCAGCTATGTCCACTTCCCCTTCAGCCATCAAAGCCTGTTTTCTACTGTCTTATTGCCTAGGCTTCTGACATTCAATAAGACTACCCTTCAGTGTGACCTCTTTCTCTCCTTGCCCATACCCTCACCTCAAACCTCTCCTCTTCTTGAGTTTTGCTTCTTCTTTTCCTGCCTATCACTTGGGGGAGGCCTGATGGACTCCCTTGCCTACTGGCCCTGATAGTTGCCCACCCCCATGGCCCCCTGCCTAGTTTAAATTATACCTGTCTGCCACAAACTACACTTGCTCTTTTCCAATTAGCTTATGAATAAAGTGTTGCAGTCTTTTAGCTAAAATCTTTGCCAAAATCTTATAATCATCATTCAGTAATGAAACTGGTCTGTAGTTTGTACAGTGTAAAACATCATTCCCTTTTTTAGCTAAGAGTTTTATGTATGCATTATACATTGTTAGGAGTAATATTTTATGAGTTTGTGCTTCCTGTAGTGCCATACAAAGATACTTAGCTACATCTTGACTTAAAAGTTTAAGAAGTTCTCCAGAAAAAAATATCAGGACACTGTATTTTATCATTTTGGTGTTCCTTAATAGCATCTACAACTTCACTCAGAGAAATTCAGCTAGTTAGTTTGCAGTTTTCTTCAGAGGACAGCACTAGTAGCTGTACGTGTGCAAGAAAACCAGACATTTGAGAATCCATGTTTGTTTGTGGGGCTGAGTATATATCGTTATAATATTGAACTACTATGCCACTAATGTCTTTATCAGTATAAACTGTCTCCCCTGTGTCCTTGCATTTAAGGCAATGTTAGGGTTTCTAACCAACAAACTAAATGCTGAAGTTCAACCATGTTTTCAAACAAATGTTATTTTTTTGCCCCTTCCCTTGCCCCCTTAGTGTATCTCTCCATTGGGCACAATGCACACTGCATTCTGACCACTGGACCCAGCCCCCCACTGCAGTCATTTATCTCCAGGCTCCCCTGGGATCCTCTGACACCCCCTCAGGTTTAGCGTATTCCTGTCAGCAGACCCCCAGTTGTCACCAGGGAGAAAGCACCTTAGACGTCATGGCTGATGGTTGAGTTGCAAATACATAGGTCATATGGCATGGGGGGCACATAGAAGGCTGCCATTGGAAGCACAATTTTCTCCCTTTCCTCTGCCCCCTCCCCAGCTCATGGCAACACTTCATGGTGTCCTTGGAGAAATGCATGGCAGAATGTGGCCACCCACAGCGTTAAGTATATTTCCACCATCCTACCACCAGGAGTTGCTGTAGGAGCAATGTGAACCATATCCTCCCTCGGAGGAAGGAGAACATCCATCCAGCTGCTCCTCACCCTCTCCGTAGTTCTCTGGCATGACAAGCAGATGCCTTACTGCTCAGTACCACGGAGCCAGCCAAACAGTTTTTTTTCCATACATACTTTTTTGGTTTTTCTCCCACATCCCCATCCCTACCTTGGATGCATGCGTACATGTGGAGTCATGCACACGCTGTATCTTGAGGCACGCTCCTGACATGTCGCCATCGCTGCCTACACTGACCACTGGACCTCCACCCAGTAGCAGCGGGACTATGGGGGGGTGGCAACCACCCCCAGGAGAGGAGAGCCACCTTCCTGTTGCACAATCCTGCTCTGACCCTCCCCCCCGGGCTGGCTCCCCAATGACCCAAGGCTGTTCCTGAACCCCGGGTTGCTGGCATAGCATGAGGTAAGGCGTCCAGTGCCTCAACCCTCAGTGCCACTGGGCTGGCTAGCCATACATGTTATAACATCATCAGTATATAACATAGTATGAGGAATACAGTTACACTCCATGACAAACACAGTGCTCGTATGTTAAGGCCAGAGGATACTGGCCTGTGGTACAGTGTTTGTGTGTGTTCTGCATGCAAAGCAGCTGCATCATCATATACATTGCATCAGACATGCAGCATACTTCATGAGTGGCCCAACATTACCCCAGACATGTAGCAGACTGTGCAAGTGGTCCAACATTGCACTGGACATGTTGCAGATTTTTTGAATGGATAACATTGCACCAGATGTGTAGTAAACTTTGTGAGTTGATTGCACAAAGGTTTGTTTTGTTCCTCCACTTTCCTGACCACTAAGTCTCACAAAACCACAAGTCTTACCACTCAAAAGTACATCTAAAAAGTGATCTACAGTGCATCAAGCTTGCAAAAATCCAGTTATGAAAAATTTGTGAAATTTAAGAAATAATGAACTGCAATATGCAATAAAATAATATTTGATTGTTGTAATTTTTTAAAATCTAAAAATGTTCTTAGTAAAGCCGCCAATCAAAGAATCATCCTTAGACAAAACTCTAACAAACCTGAACGTTTCAAGTTTCAATTCATAGTCATTTGCGTGCTGTCAGTGAACAAAAAAGGGTATTGAAATCCATATTTTAATGTATTTCAACTTTCTTGAACATTTCAAAAACCCGACTAACCCTTGCCAGATTTACAGGATCCAGAGAGTCTGATACCAACTACACCCTTTCCAAAGGCTGCAGAGTTATGGTGCAAAAAGTCAAGGTTGAACATAGAAATGGATTTGTAACCCTAAATATAGGGGTGCAAGCATGCTCATATAAATTTGGTGACTCAGACTGTCCATATGCATCTATTATCCCAAATGTTTAAGTTTTTTATATATCTTTCCTTACATACTGTAATTTAAAACAATAGCCACCTCTGTCCTATTTTTGAAACAATTTTATGACACAAATCTCCTGTCATCCTACTGTATCTATATACATGCCAGCTGGTATACAGAATCCAGGAATAGATTCACTTTCTCACTATTTCATGCAAGTCAATTGGAACTGGGAATAAGTTGTTACTGGTGACTTCAACATCAGCTGGAATACTATTTCCAGCACAGGTCATAGGTACAAGATGTCCAGCTTATTTCTCATACAAATGATCACTGAATGCAACAGGACCAATTATGAAACAGGAACCATGATGCTACTTGACTGGGTACTAGTTACACACCCTGATAGGGTTAAAGTTGTCAAAGTTCTGCCAGATACCCTAAGTGACCACTCCTCAGTACAATGTCCCTGTTAAACAGAAAAAGCCACCCCCCCCCCGGCTCAAGGTCCACTAAGGTGAAAACAAAATGAAGGTGCCTGAATTCAAACCTTACTTGTTTCAAATTGATTGGAGCTTCTTGGATGCCATTCCAGATATTGACTTAGTCTTAGAATTCTTTGAGTTCACACATGCCTTTGATAAATTTGCACCCTTTAAAGAACACAAGGCAAAAGGAACACATTCTGGATGGATGACTGCCAAACTTCTTGCATGCGTGAAGGATAAGGACAAATTGTGGGCATTGGCCTGAGAAACAGGGTTCCCTGTACATCTGTAAAGATATAAGGAAGCCCAAAAATAAGTGCACCAGTTTGATTAGAATGGCCAAATCTGACTTCTGTAAGGACCAGCAGAACCAGAACTGGAGCAATGGCAAAAGATTTGGGGACAACAACTCAGAGCTCCTAGGCAAGGGAGTTAAAACCATTTCTCAAGTGCTCATGGTGAAGGATTGAGAGGTCCTTGATCTCACTGAAATTTCCAATTACTTCAACACAGCCTTTACTGATCCCAGTTATCCCCACTGAGCTTGCCCAGACCCACCATAGGGAACCCGATCCTGAATCCTCACAGATGGTCGACTGGAGCAAGGTACCTGAACCCAATCTTGTAGCCTCCACAGATGGATGGCTGTGAGCCAACATACTTTAAATTCTACTTTATGTCTATTTCCTTCAAAATACCAAGGTGCAGCATCAGTGTGCTTTCTGAAAACAAAACAAAAAGGTAATATTAAATGCATGCTGAACATTGAGTAAGAATGAACATTTCTTCTATTGGTCTTCTTCAGGAATTATATAAAACAAAAAAAGTTTAATGGAGAGGTAAGGGGAAAAAAGGGGTATATATGTAAGGAAAGAATACAGGAGGAGGATCTAGGAGACAAAAAGGATTAATAGGAAAGGCAAGAACAGAAGCTGGAAAACAGGAAGGCACTAATGGATATGACAAGGTATAGTAAGAGTGAATAAGCCGAGGGTCCTCAAGTGGGACTAATTAACAAAGCCTAGTAAGAAGGCTGAAAGGTGACAAAATACGGGTAGGAGAAAGAGACAGACATCTGGAGAAAATGAATGCCCACAACCACACACACATACACATGCACACTTGATAGAAGTTTGCAGGAATACCCACACATGCAAACGTACCATGCACACATGCAAGCAGAGATATGACAGGAGGTGGGGGTAAAAAGAACAGACTACAGTGGTGATCCAAAAGATGGCAGAATGATGTTAGTAGAAAATAAGTCTTGTCATTTAAACCAGAGAACTGCTGAGAGCCTAGACAGATGATCAGCTTAGTTTCTGTGTGTTTTTTTTCTCCTTTTGATCATTGTCCTGGAACCTCTGCTGGAAGACATAAACAGATCATTGTTTTTCTGGTGCCTGGTGGTAAAATGGGATGCAATGGGTTTATCAGTGTCTTCATTGCTGACTGTCCTGTAATGTTCCCTGAATCTATATGTCTGGTATCTGCCAGCTGCGCTAATGTGGATAGCTGCACACTGCCTGCAAAAATACTGTATATCACATTACTGGCAGTGCACAAGAACTCCTGGGTGACATGAAAAACACCCGCAGGACCTTGAATTTCAGTGACACTGGAAATAAATTTGCAGAAATAACAACACATTCTTTTGCAAGCTCTGGTACCTGGTAGGGAAGAATTCTTAGGAATGTCTAGGCTGCTTTGTACCAGGAGATTCTGCAGGTTGGTGGTCAGCAGTCAGAAGCAGTTGGTGGTTCTGTAAAGGAATCTTCGATATTAGAGTCATTTTGCAGAACAGGGAAGCTCCTAGTGGTGGTTCTCTAAAGAACAGGGGCAGGATTCTCAAAGATCATGAAATACCCGTAGCTGCGGGTAAACCATGGTGCAAGTGAGTTACCACTTGCAGATCTGCAGGTTACCCGCAGCGGTGGGTATTCACAAAGGTGGAGCCAGATCACAACCGACGCCACGATTTGTGGCTGCTTGCAGGAGGTGTCGCCCGGGAGATCTCCTCAGCTGTGGCAAGATGCTACAGCTGGTGGGAACAGCCATAACATCCTATGCAACTGCTGGCTGTGAATCACAACCAGTGCAGCTGTGGGCAATTCAGCCTGCAACTGTAGTTGTGGAGTGGGACTTTGGTCCCAAAAGTTTTGAGAATCCTACCCCAGGTGTATCATAACGGAATTGAGGAGAAGCACCAGTATAATGCATCATTGTTGTTCAGGGGTCAGCCTTAACTTTTTTTGCACTAGCCAGCCTGGCTAGTGAACCAGAGATTGCACTAGCTCACAGAAATTTGCAGTAGCCCACAGTCAGTATGGTTAACAGTGATTTGTTAAACGAAAGACAAATAAAATCACATTTGTCCTGCCAACAGTCTGGACACCTACCAAGTGATTTTGCACTGTGTCTTTAACTTCAAACCTCATATATGCTATCTCAGCTTCTGTAGCTAAAAAGTCAGGCTTTCTGTTACTGATGGCTGAAATTAACTTTGTTCCCATAATTTTTTCTCATAGCACCATGTGTTCAACCTCCCAAGGCTACATAGTGGATAAAGTTGCAGGCATATTTGTCATTCTGATATGCTGAACTGATATCTAGCCCTTTAATATCATCAAGGCTGCACATCCATACAAAGTCTGTGAAAGGACGTCCTTTCTTAGCAATTGCATATCGTGTGCAAAACAGTTTATCCAGATGGTTAAGCACTGCATCATTCATGTTCTTCAACATTCCCTCTGCATTACTTGTCCCTGGAGAAGTAGTGCTAGCATCCTTCTTTTCCTTTGCCCTACCATGAGCTTCACTAATATTATGGGATGAGACAGAGTCAAGCCAGAAGTTATATGTACCAAAACTAAAATTGTTGATATTGCCCACCTTACCCAACTGTATTTCATGTCTGATACACAAATGGCAGAACATCAGATCTTTTGCACCATCATACCCCAACCAGTCATATTTTTCTAGCCTACATTGTTTATTGTTTGTTGTTTTTTGTTGAATTTTGTTGACCTGGTAAGCCCACTGGGCCTAGAAGTCCCTCTTTCAGGGTCGGCGACTGGTGAGGGGAATACAGATGGTAAGCAACTAAAATTGAAGCAGAGTAAGCTGATGGTGGTATTTTTAGTAAATGAAGGAAATTTGGCCAGGACACTGGGGAAATTCCCCTACTCTGTAGAAGGGGTTTCCGTCCGCTGACATGATGGAGGATTCAGTTGGGACCCGGACTGACTGCGATGCAGACCTCCTCCTGAACTTCCCACCAACGTTGCAGGAAAACGCAAACTCACAGGTTTTGGAACCGACTGCTTACCAGCAAGAAATACAACCCCAGTTGCAAGCCTTACCGGAATGTGCAGACTCCATTGCTAGACCTTCACAGAGTACACCAGACGAACTGAATGCCAAGCCTACACCGCCAGTGTTTTCGACGGAACGAAGTACCTTGGCGCACAGAGTGATGACACCGCTGCTTCCTCAGCGTCTTCCGATCTTGCTGAAAACAGACGCTGAGACAGGGGCTACACGGGATGACCGAATTTCTCTGCTTTTGGATCCTTTTTCTCCTCCAGGGCTCTCGGAGCCAAAACCTCATCAACTCACCACCTCTACGACCCTCTCCACTGTGGACCTGTTACGTTCCCGTTTTGGATTACCTGCACAGTCGGACGTTGGAGAGACTTCCTGGACTACATCGGATGCCTTATCCAAGGCAGGTTGGACCCAATCGACACTAGGGACATGGATTCTGGATCCTACATGGGACGCGGCCAAACATGGCGTGTTATTCTCCCCTACCAGGCCTGCCACTTTCATGAGCTCCAACGAGGTACCAACTACTGTTACTAACACAACCAATGCTGTAATGAAAACTAACTTGAGTGTAAATGTTCATTCTTGGGGGACATTATGGATGCTACTGATAAGAGTATTGCACAAACACCCCGAGAGGGTGCAGATATCAGTGAGGCACCACTTATTTCCTTAAATGTAACACCTGCTGCCCCCCATACTCCTCCCTCCACTTGTTCATCTCTAGGCCCCACTATTTCCCCCTCTCTTACCATTTTAGACTCACAGCCTGACCCCATTTCCCCCATAGAGGACCCTGGGCTAGGCACATCTACATCGTTGATCCCTGTATTGGACAAAAGCCCCATTGAACAGGCCCCTAGTCGGACACCCATTCTCTCCGACCTGTTTAAAAATAAACTCGAACAAGCCCCCCGCAAGAATGCAGTACGCCTCCGCTATAGAGGTGGCCTTCCTGAGTTTCCTGATAGGTATTATGTGGCTCGGACCCTTCTTAAAGGCATGATGCACTTTCAAGCCTCAGACATTTATGCCCCGATACATATCTTGGGGGAAGAGACTTTCAATGTCAGTTTTAAAACCTCTACTGGGTTAGACCGGTTCTGGCATTTATACACCTCACAGAAGACTAATCCCATTTGGACCCCTTTTTCTGTCTTTCCCTTGTCCAAACCCACGATACGTACTGTTACAATTATGTTTAGAAATGAAGGAGTTAGTATCAGTGATATTTATCATTGGTTACAGAATCACTGTAATGTCCTTTCTCCTCCTGAAGCTATCCTGGACGATGATGGCCTATGGACTGGTGGCTGGAGGTTTCGAGTGAAACTGTTTCAAGTAAATTCGGAAGTTGTACACCTACCAAATAGTTTATTTCTCGGAAAAGACAGGGGGGTTTGTTTCTACAGAGGCCAGCCTAGGGCTTGTTATTAATGTGGTGCTACCACTCATCTAAGTAGTACATGTGACTTATTAAAATGTAGTCTTTGTGGGGGATATGGACACCCAAGTGTTTCATGCAAAAATGTGTTTAGATGCAATTTATGTAATGAAACTGGGCATGCATATCACCAATGCCCATGGGCTAGCAAAAATAGATCTTAGGGTTGGAACTCTGAAGCCTTAGTACAGAAAGCACAAGCTAAAGCACAAGAGCATATTACTTCCCCGACCGCTGCTTCTGGCTCTTCCATACCCCCACCAGAACTGCCTATTTCTGTTCCTCCTGCACCCTTAAGGCCACAAGTTTCTACACCGCGACTGGATCAGGTTACCCAATCGAAAGCCTCCAATGACACTCCTACCGAGACTATGTTTTCTCAACCTTCCTGCGCTGCTAATGTTGATAAAGAGGGATTTCAAACAGGCAGACGGGTTACTAGGGCCGCTGCCCGAAAATCTCTTAAACTTCCCGATATTCCCCTGTCCAATGCTTTTGATTGTCTAAAAGGGGACCGGGAGGATTCTGATGGGGATTCTGATATTTCTGCTATTCCATCTGATATAGATACCCCTGCAATTAAGCCTCCTGATGTTGCCAGGAAAAAACTAACTAAAACGAAAAAGGGTGGTAAGAAACGGAAAAACATGACAGTGACTGATGGGAGTGGCTAGCCTTGACAAATCTGCTGATGGATGTCCGCATAGCCTCTCTAAATGTCTGCAGTCTAAAGGGCTTTAAAAAGATGATGGACTTTTTGCATTATGCTAACTCCCTTCAATTGGATATTCTATTATTACAGGAAACTCACATTTCTACATTGTATGACATACAACAATTGAAACGGGGATGGTTTAAAGGCCCCTCTTTTGGACGTTTGGGGATGATGCGGCAGATGGTGTAGCTGTTCTTTTTTTTTCGTCCCAATTTTCCATCACCCTCATTGTTGATATACACCCAGGTAGAGCGTTTATTGTTGATTTCACCAAACACACATTCTCCTTTCGGATTATAGTTATTTATAGTCCACAAACTAAAGCAGCCCGTATAGCTTTGTTGGATTTAATCAAGCCATTTTTATGTACACGTAAGCACATTTTTTGGGGTGGAGACTTTAACTGTTCCATTGACACTAAAGACAGGATTTCCTCAGGAAAAAAAGTTTATTGTGACTCCTAGCTTTGTCCACATTGATAAAAGATGCAGGTTTGATAGATGCATACCATTCTCTCCACTCGATGCAGGATATACATATCATAGATCAGTATATCACACCAGAATAGATTATTTTTGTTTCTGCCATTGTACCCCATGCTATATTTCAGTACTGCCTAATGAGATTTCAGATCATTGTCTTCTTATTGGTCATTTTTCATTGGTTCCCCTATTGTGTCTATCTCATATCACTCCCAGTGGAAACTAAATAATTCCTTATTTGCCCCAACATCTGTTCAAACTCATATACACACTCTCTTCCAAGCACGACTCTCGGTTATAATTTGTTATGATTCTATGTGGGAATGGTGGCAAGACACGAAGAAAGATCTGAGTGTATTTTTTCAGGCTTTAGGGAAAAAGACTGTCAGAGAAGATTATCTTACATATCTTACATTTCGCAACCAGTTATATAAATTATTGTCTCTTCAAACCACATCTTCGGTGGATTATTCATCACAAATATCCAGAGTAAAGGCCTGCATGTTCTCTCACCAGTACAATAGTGCTCGAACTTTGGATTACATTATGCAAACTGGCACTTCTATTTCCCCGTCTGCTGATCCCTTTTATGCTTTTAAAGACAGACTTCATTCGACTGTTATGCATGGTTTAAAAAATGCTCACGGTACTGTACTATCCTCTATCCTGATATGTTGTCCATCACTTCTGATTATTTACGGACCCATTTCTGCACCGCCCCTAGCTCCCCTCGAGATATGTCCTACCTTTTGGAGGCCCCATTCCCTCAACTCCCTGCTCATTTAATTCCTGATCTAATCAAAAGGATTTCTCAGGAAGAAGTTGCCAGTGCTATTTCCCATTTACAGTTGAAGGTTTCTCCGGGGCCAGATGGTCTGACACATGAATTTTATAAAACATTCCAAATAAATTTGTTAGAAATTTTGACTCAGGTCTTTAATTATGTTCTGGACAATATGGATACGGCATCTGGGTTTGGCCTATCCATTCTAAAATTCTTGTATAAAAAAGGAGATATAGTCTCTCTTGCAAACTGGAGGCCATTACATCTCATAAATACAGATTATAAGATTTTTTCTAAAATTCTTTGTTCTCGTTTAAGAATAGTTGCACCGGATCTGATAGATGCGGCTCAAACCTGTGCTATACCTGGTAGAACCATTCAAACAAATCTTTTTTTATTAAGTGAAATTTTTGAAACAAAAATACATGATAAGTTATCTGGCTATCTTTTTGTCCTAGATCAATCAAAAGCGTTTGATTCTGTACATCATGACTTCTTATTACGCATATTAACCCTGTATGGTATTCCTGATCAGTTTATATCTTGGATTTCACACATGCTCTCCTTAGCCTATTTTTTTCCTATGATAAATGTATTTCACGGCCCAAACCTCTTACAAAAAGTGGGACTCCATCAGGGCTGCCCCTTTAGCTCATTACTATATGTTTTTGCTCTAGATCCCATCATTAGACAGATACAATGGAATTCAGGTATTGTGGGCATTACGCCTCACCCCAGTTTACTACCTGTTAAAATCTCTGCTTATGCAGATGATGTAGTTTTATTTTGTCTAGATCATTCTTCGGGTGATAAAGCTATCCAAACTTTTCAATCTTTTACATCAGTATCTGGGGGTAGGCTTAATCTCGAGAAAAGTGTATGTATCCCATTACATTGCAGTACTACTGATACAATGGTAATATCTGGTATCAGGGTATGTACTACACCACAGAAAATCCTAGGGATATGGTTTAATACACCGAATGATGCTACCTACAACTGGGAGAAACGCTTGGCCCTAGGTGACAGCAAAGTCCGCCTCTGGAAGACATGGAGGCTGAGTAAGAAGAAACGGGTTATGGTGATAAAAAGATTTTTATCCCCAATCTTCCTATTTCTGAGTCACATTTATGGTCCACCTAAACACCTAGAAACTAGGTTGTTTAGCCTTTTTTTTCAAATGCTATGGGGCAGTCGCCTAAACCCTGTTAAGAGACATTTCACATATTTACCCCAGAATCAGGGTGGTTTAGGAATGATTAACCCTCTGTCTTTTTTTCTTTCCTTTTTTTTACATCACATTTTTCAGAGCCATAAATATGTGTTCACTGTTTGTGACTCCAAAAGCTGTGGATTCCCTAATGTTAGCTTGGATTGACCTCCCACCCATAGCTTCCCGCATACCTACCGCTCCGTCTTATATTGTTGATGGTATCTGTACCCTTAGGTCCTGGAAACTTAGTAAATCCTCCATATTAGATCTCACCAGGAAACAGTTATACGGTTGTTTTCTTAACATTGATAAACCAATATTACAACTTCCACTTTGTTCTCCATCCCACATGACGTTTGCACTAAACATTCTCAAAGATAAAAGAATCCCAGCTCATATGTGGGATGTGTCTTGGTTATGCTGCCATGGTAGACTACAAGTTCGTGGTAACTTAAAGCATAGATCAGCACAAGATAGGTTTTGCCCCAAACCACATTGTATTGACATCGAAGAAACTATGGAACACTTTTTCTTTTCCTGTACAGATGCCCTCTTGTTCTGGAAGACCCTAGCGAACAAGTGGAAATGGCCTTTTTTAAGTAGGATCACATATTCAGTCCTTATTTTGGGAGTTTTTTCTGGTTTTTGGAATACATTCCACCCCAGCACCTTGAGGGTATTGTTTGCTGCATGCAAATATTATATGTGGCAAGCTAGATGTAAATATGTTTTACAACAGGTACCAACTTGTCCATTGGCTATTATTGACTGTATTGAGACTACAATTTTGAACCTACAGGAATCAGAAATGAAATGTCTTTCTCCTACACAATTTGCTTACTATTGGGCTGGTATTACCTTTCTGACTTGATTTAGAAGATAGCCTTTGATAATAAATACTGTTTATTTTCTTTTTTTCCTAACCTGTAATAACAAATTTCACACTCTTTCAATGTTACAGTATATGTTTCTATTGTTGATTTTGGTTTTGTTTCATATTTCATATACTTGATGTTATGTATTTCTCAATAAAAAATATTCCCCTACTCTCGGTCAGTAGAGGGAGCTGCAACTATGGAGGAAGACGAGTTGTTTGTTCATTCTGCTGGTGTACCAGTGGGTGTGCAGGTCTCTCAACCCACAGATCCAGCACAGGAGACATTGAGTGTGCATGAAAATGTAAAAGAAGTGGATTGTGTTACTATGAGCAATTCAGTGGAAAGCAGAAATCCATTGTCTGGTCTTTTTGATTCTGATGAAGCTTGGCTAGTAAATATATTGCAACAAAATATGTGTTTCCAGCATGGGAAACGATTGCAGAACAAGAGCTCTCATGGAGCAACAACGGAAGCTTTTGCAGACCCAGAACAAGTTCTGAATACGGAACAGCTGCGGGTGGCAGCTCAGTACATGAGCAACTTGCCTAACCCCTGTATAGCTCCTGCAGTGCCAGCTGAAGGCAGTGTTAAATTCCCTAATGACGTAGGTTCATCAAACGCATTCCGTTTGCCTGTGTCAGAGCGAGTGGAGCAGTCAGTGACAGCTACAATGGGGCCTACAGAGGTTTTTGGAACGATGCTACAAACTGCTGATTCTGTGAGTACTTCTGCCTCACTGCAGCATTTACAGGATTCTTCAAAGCTTGGGTTATGAAAGGGGAAGTATGACGAGGAATCCCCGCCTGTACAGCATAAAACAGCTCTAACCTCTTTAGAGTGCTCGCTTATCAGCGCAGGTTGGAAAAGAGGTGAAAATGGTATTTGGGTCCTGGATCCCTCACACAGCCCAATACCGGGTAAACCTCAAAGGTAATGAACCTGTATCCATTTCTTCTGCAGCATTTAACTTAGATAAGGATTGCAACTTGCAGAACTGTGGTTCAGAAGGTATACAGAGGGAAAAGACATGTACTAAATCTTCTGCCTCAGAGTCTGTATCATCAGACTCTGAAAATTTAGAGTCAATTACTACAGAATGGGGGGATGTGCCAAATACTGCAAATGAAGTTCCCCAACAGACTTTTGTTGAACAATCCAAAAAAGCATGGGAACAGTTTCACAAACAAGATCCTTTTCTGGTTCCCCCCTTACTATGTAGAAACGCTTTCCGGATTGAACATATTGGGGGTTTGGATCTAGATCCAGATCATTTATATGGGGAGAAAACTTTGTTAAAAACATACTTGGGTTGTTTTGCAAATGAAATACACGCTTTAATTCATATCCCTGGTTCAAAATTGTTTGATGTTAGTTTTAATGCTCCTCAGGGGTTGGACCGTTTTTGGTCCAAGTATGATGCTTTAAAATATACTGAAGTTTGGGTTCCTTTTCATGTCCTTCCTTTAACCAAACCAACTTTAAAAAGTTTTACGATTCTATTCAGGAATTAATCTGTGTCAGTACATGATATTACATATTGGTTAGGGAAAAAATGCAATATTATAGGCTCCCCTCAACCCATATTTGATATTAAACATATGTGGAATGGGGGTTGAAAATACAAGGTATGCCTACGAAATAATAGTCTGGGTCCAGATCACTTACACAATGGTATTTTCCTAGGTAATGAAAGGGGTCATTGTTTTTACCCAGCGCAATTGAGGATGTGTTTTAAATGTGGGGCATCCACTCATTTAGGATCAGCTTGTGATAGGCTGAAGTGTAATTTGTGTATTTCATTTGGGCACCGTAGTTCTGATTGCACAAAAGAAATGAGGTGTAATTTATGTACAGATACTGGCCACACATATCGAACTTGCCCCTAGGCTACACATAATAGAACAGACAGAGTCAGTCAAGATTCGATTATACGAGAGGCCCAAAAGAAAAGTATGGCACAACAAGGGGCCTCTAAACAGCAGCCTCAACCAGAACCCACTAGGCCTGCTTCCCACCCGCCTTCTCCTCCTCAAGAGAATATTGAAGTTGATGTTGAAGTTAGTAACATTATTCCAAGAGACCTTGTTGCCCTTCTAGTTTCAGTCTCACAACAAATACACTCTGAGATAGAGACAGAGGGAGTGGAAAAACCAACTGAAATGCCCCCCCCATGGTTAAAAGTGTGGTAAAAAAATGGGGTATAAGGCAATCTCGGCCTCGGCCTAAAGTTGCTAAAGCAAACCTCTTGGGGAATGAAGAAGTTTTACTACAGAATCATTTTGAAATATTGTCTAGTAATAAACTTGATTCAGAGCAGGGAGGAGACTGAAGCTTCTTCTTTGGCCCCTCATACATCTGATTCTGAAGTTGATTTAAAAGTGCAAGATATTGATACAGATAGAAGGAAAAAGGTTGGTGTTAGAGAAAGTAGACATTCTAGATTGAAAAAAACACCTTGAATTTTATCCCAGCTTCTCCTTTTAAACAGCCTCATTCACTGATTAGCATTGCTACAGTGAATGTAAACAGCGTAAAAAAATGCAAAATGTAGATTGATTTCTATGTCTATTTTACAAGACTTGAAATGTGATATCTATTGTTTACAAGATACCAGGTTAAATACTGACTTTTTGGTTAAAGCCACTCAGGAACTTTGGTTTTTTTATTTATTTTATTTTATTTTAGCTTTTGTTGACCGGGTAAGTGCACTAGACAAATCCTGCCTATTTTCAGGCACGACCCGGGGGAGGGGGATACAGATGAATGCCAACTGACCTTGAACCAGATTAAGCTGTTGGTGGTATTTTTACTGAATGAGGGAAATTTGGCCAGGACACCGGGGAAATCCCCTACTCTTTTCGATAAGTGAGGGTTGTGGGGCCCATTTTTTTTTTCTTTTGGGACCGAAGTTTGTGAAGGGGTAGGAGTTTTATTTAGGGGTGATGGGTTTAACATTATTAAACTGGTTGATATTTTTTTAGGTAGGGCTTTACTTTTGAATTTTTTTTATAAAGGTGAAGGGTGGAGATTAGTAAATATTTATGCTCCTATGAGGAAAGAAGATAGAATTGAACTTTTTACCAAAATTAAGCCATTATCTGTTTACCACTAGACACATATTGTGGGCTGGGGATTTTAATTGTGTAGTGGATAAACAAGATGGGGGGGGTACTACTAGTAAACTTTTTTACGATTCTAATTGTTTAAAAGAAATAATTGTGCAGTGTCACCTACAGGATTCATTTAGCTCCTTACATCCTCAGGGTAGTTTCACTTACCATAGTGGAATCTTTTCTACTAGAATTGATTTTTTAGTTACTCAGAAAAATTCTCACATACTCGTAGCAGACACAATCCCTTTAGAAACATCTGATCATATGCTCCTTAAAGTGGTAGTAGGGGGTTGTGTGGGCCCAAGGGTAGGTAGACATTATTGGAAATGAAATACAGCCCTCTTAAATGATGGAAAAGTGATTATGGCAGTTACTGATCTATTAAAAGCAAGGATGTCAGTGGCAGTATTATATATCAATTTTAGCCTAAGGTGGGAGGAAACTAAGATAAAAATTTGAGTTTTGCTTCAATCTTATTCTACACGTCTTTCAACTTCTCAATATCATTCATATCTTAAACTAAGAAAGCAGCTATTACAAGTATATTCTATTAAGAACACACAGCATATTTCATTAACAGATCAAGTTATAAATTTAAAAAGTGAAATGGTTAAAATACAATACACTAAAGCTAAAGCTATGTTACATGAACATAGAATTTGTTCCCCTGGGAAAACTAGTTTCGGTGATGCCTTTAAAAGTTGTACTCAAAGAGCATCAGATAAACTCATGGAAACAGTAAGGAATAAGGAAGGTATTTTGGTTACTGATGGTCCTGGCATTTTACATACAGTTACAAAGTATTTGGAGGAAATGTATAAAGCACCACTTCTCTCTGAGACCGAAATAGAGGGCCTTCTTTCTTGTTTTAAATGTGGTTCTTTAACACAATTGAATACTGCTTGTGATAAGATAAAATGCTTTCAGTGTGGGATGTTGGGATGCTCAATTGCTCAGTGTGTGGCACCACCAATCTACAATTTATGTAATGAGGTTAATCATTCATTTATAGATTGCCCATGGAGAACCATTGACATAGACAATTCTTCAGACCAGGTATATTATTTAATACAAGCAAAAAAACCTTACCAAGATGTAGATGCCTTAGGTACTGAGAATTTCTTTAGGGGGAGAAGGAGAGGTACAGGCAGGTGAAGTACTAGGGATAGTGATAGACAATTTCAGCCCTCAATAGCGTACACTGATTTACGTTCCACTGAGATTTTTTCAGGTGCACCTTGTAAGGAGATTAATGGTTTAAATTCTGTTCAGACAGCTATCAGGGAAGAGAAAGAAACTCCATTTGCGACTCCACAAGGTTCTCTACAAAGGCCTACTAAAAAAGCAGGCCCGACTGCTCAGGATGTGTTGTGCTTTACAGAATCTGTTAATATGGAGGGACAGGATGGGTTTACTGATACCATGGGTGATAAGAGTAATCTTCCAGTAACTGGTGAGGGGGGAGGTTTGGAAAGTAGTTTGACTGTGTCACTTTCCCCGCTACCACTTTCTAATCGATATGAAGTTTTATCTTCTTGGAGTGACCAAGTAGATCAAGCTCAGCTTTTAGACCCTGCAGATAACACTAATGAATCGATATGGGTAGAAGCTGACACTGGACTTCCTTCTGAACATCCACAGTTAGAAGCCCGTAAATGCATCACTAGATCTCGTGCAAAAAATCCAAAGGCTCCACCTTAAAACCTTCTTTATTGTCAATTGTAACGTTGAATGTGAACAGTATAAAATCCCACTTTAAATGCCAGACGTTTGCAGCACTCTCTCAATTTCATTACGATGTGCATTTAATACAGGACACACAATTACATACACTTAATGAATTGAGCATAGCAACTAGAGAATGGCATAGGGATCCATTGTGTTGGTCTATAGGAGAGGAGATGTGCAGTGGGGTGAGTATTTGTTTTGGTACTACGGATGTGAAGATTTATAAGTTAGTGGAAATAGAACCTGAAAGGGTGCTTTTATTGGACGTCTATATTAAAGGGATGCAATGTAGATTGATTTCTGTGTACATTCCACAAAAAAAGCACTTAGGATTTCTTTATTGAAAAAGATACAACCATACCTATATACAAGCAGGCAAATATTTTTTGGAGGGGACTTTAATGTAAATTTTCAAGTAAAAACAGGATCTGAGAAATAATATTGTGATAAGAATTTTTTTTAAATCTTTGATTTCTTTGGCTGGATTGAAAGATCCGCAGTGCTTTGGACGAAAAAAAGCTTGAGCTACATTTTTTAAAGAACCATTATCATCCCGTATTGATTTTTTATTTGTGCAGGAAAATTAGAAAATTTATAGTTTAATTTATGACCCAATAGAATCATCAGACTATTGTTATGATTGGTATACATATTATTAATCCTCCTAGTAGGAAAAAAGGACCAGGGGTTTGGAGATTAAATTCTTCTATATTAACAAATGCAGAAGTATTATTGGATTTAGACACTATTGTTAAGCATCAGATTAGCACTATTGATATTTTTTGAAAACAAAATTTGTTGGTGGGAGGCATTTAAAATAGTTTTAACAGGTTATTTTCAGACATATGGGAAATCTCGGGTGAGTAAACAATGTGAAAAGTATTTAAATTTATGGGAAAAATTACAGAAAATGATTTCACTACAGGTCGAAGGTGGAATAGAGCTATTGGATAATATTGTAGCTATTAAACAGGAAATTACATTATACCAATATGACAGGTTATAATCGCTGAATAAAGAACAGTTTTATGGTACTCAAGGTAAGTCACCCAGGTGAATTCCTTTTTATCTTGTCAAAAAAAGAAAGGAGAGAAGGATTTTCACGAGTTTAAAGGGTATTGATAAAGGAATTATGAAATATTTAGAAAAACATATTGAAGACACGTTTGGGACGCAAACATTAGATTCAAACTTTATGAAGGAATTGCTGCAGTCAGCTGCTCTTCCTTGTTTAGATATGGATTTGCAAAAAGCATTGGTGCAGTTATTTACTAAACAAGAATTGAATAGGGTGTTTCTTTCCCTTAAAAATGAGGTGTCTCCAGGTTCAGATGGGTTACCTGGAGAACTATATAAAATATTATGGAAAATGATGCCGGATGTTTTATTGGATTTATATAATTACTTTCTTTTAGAGTTAATTTCACCTTCCCAAATGTATGAGGGTTTATTGTTTTTTGTTTTTTTTTAAAAGAGGAACTTGCAGACATTGGAAATTGGAGGCCACTGGTGCTACTAAATGTACATTTTAAGATTTTTTCAAAACTACTAGGGAATAGAGTTTCTTTAGCTATGCCTGACTTGATTAGCTAACCACAATTTTGTGCAGTACCAGGGAGAAAGATTTCTGATGCACTGATTTATATTAGAGAAGTTATGGAAAAAGGTAAGAATAATGGGAGTAAGAATGAAGGATTTATAGTAAGTATCAATCATGCAAAAGCATTTGATGAACTATCACAAGAATATTTATGGCAATGCCTATTGGCATATGATTTTCCGGTTTTGTTTGTACAATGGTTAAGACTCTGTTATGCGTTGGCATATGTTATTCCATTAGAAAATGGTTGGAAAGGGAAAAAACATAAAATAATGAAAGGGGTTCGTCGTCAGGGCTGTCCGTTAAGCCCCCTTTTGTATGTTTTGGCTTTGGATCCATTATTATGGATATTTAATCAGTCCCCTTTAATAAGAGGAATAATGGGAGAGTTTACATTTAGGACTAAGATAATTGCTTATGCAGATGATTTATGTTTAATACTTTTAGATTAAATTTCTATAAAAACAACATGTCATATTATAACTGTTCTAGGGACAATTATAGGAGCTAAGATAAATGAATCAAAAACAAAATGTTTGAGTATCTCAGGTTTTCCAGACACCTTTACTATGGTAGGATGCTTTCCAATCAAAAGGCAACCTTGTAAAATTCTGGGTATATATTTTGGGGAATTGGATAGCGCAGAATATAATTGGAAAGTTTCATTATTGGAGGGTAATAATAAAATAGCCTGTTGAAACAGATGGAAGTTATCAAAAAAGAAAATATTTTTTTTCATTAAATCATTTTTTGATTCCAGTCTTTTTGTATTTAAATTCTATATATTATATACAGAAAAAATTGGAAACTTCTTTATTTGTGAGGTGTGGGGTAGTAGATTGAATCCAATAAAATGGAACATTTTATATTTAGACATTAAAGCAGGGGGATTAAAAATGATTAACCCAATCCTTTTCTTTTTTTTCAATATTTTTATATTCAAATTTAGTACCTATAGTTCGAGACAGCTATAAGATATGGGGTTCTTTGGTTAAGGGAACTTTGAGAGGAGTAATGGAAGAATGGAAGACTACGAGTTTTATGCATAAAAATAAAGGAAATCCATGTTTGATGGATAGCTGGACTATGATTTTTGACAAGATAAAAGGATGGGATATAAGTTGGGAGGCACTACGGAGTATTTCCCGGAAAGAACTATATGCCCAGATTTTACAACAATATGTTTATGTTTTTCCTTTTTCAGACCTGACAACAGAAATAGGAAGGAATATGTCAACCTTCATTACTAACCCACGTATTCCGATACAAATGTGGGATATTGCATGGTTGGGAATTCATGGGAAAATAAATATGAGGCATAACTAAAAACATAAAGCAATTCAGGAACTGTATTGTCCGAGGGCTGAATGTAAATTGATTTTTTAAACAATGGAGAATTTGTACTTTAAATGCCCATATGTCACAGAGTTTTGGGATATTGTGAAACATCGGTGGAAGAGTGGGTTAGTGATTCCCCCTACGGCAGAAAGTTTATTTTATGGATTATATGACAGTAGATTATCCTCAAATTCTATTAGTACAATACAAGTAATATGTTTTATTTTTGTACTGGATTTGGATTAGCAGATGCAGGCTGCTACTTCAACAATAAGAAATTTCTCCTATTATTTTATTTTATATGATGGAGAACGAGATGCGTAGGATTAAAACGACTGAGAAAATATTAATGAGGTACAAACATTGGGAGAGTCTATGGAATGTTTATGATTTTATAGGATAAATTTAGAATAGTCGCAAACTCCCCTTACCTGTTTAAAAGGGGAGGGAGGGGGCATCTATTTTTAGGGAATGAGGATATATTTGATTAATTGATTTGGGTTTTTAGAATGGATGTGAAATAATGCTATGGCTTTTTGCTGTTGGCATTATTGAACTTACTGTATATCGTTCTATTATTATGTTGGGAATGATTGGGAACGTTAAATATGATTCGCATGTTTTAGGGTAATTAATTACTTTGTTATGGAATGTACTGTATGTAAGGATTATTATGGAGCAAGATGTTGAATATCCCCAAATTTACTTTGATTTTTTAGCCATATCTAAATGACCTGAGGAATTTAAGATTGTTTTGTTGAAGATCTGTATTATGGTATGATGGAATACCTATGATTTTTTACTTATTGTTTAGTATAAAGCATTACAATAGTGTGTAAGTAATACTTACAATCACTGCAAATAGGCTACCTTTTTCTTATGATTTAGCATGGTGTAGTCCTGTTATCGATGTATGTGTGGTTGTAAGTGTATGGGGGAAAACAATCCCCTACACTCATAGTGGAGTGGGAAGGGATGGGGTAGTTTTATGTGGTTATATAGTTTTAAATGTTCTCCTTAGTTTTGGAGTTTTTGTATGTATTAATATTTATGTTCGATTTTCATACAAGGAATTTGTATGACATCATACTAATCTGTATATATTTTGTTATAATTTAATAAAATTCCCCTACTCTTACAGTGGGTGAGTGTTGTTAGAAGTGATTTTTATGTTTACAGTATGAATTAATACTTATTTATGTTTTGCATCTATTTTTCTTTTTTGATGTTTTATGCAATGTATTACTGATTGTATATATTCTGTTATGATTTCGTTTGATTTTAATAAAAAAATTCTCCTACTCTTTTCGATAAGTGTCATGGGATCTTTAACATCCACCTGAACTACCACCAATCCAGGCAGATGGAACCTTGGTTTAAAGTCTCATCCGAAAGATGGCACCTCAGAAGTGCAGCACCCCTCTCATGCTGCACTAGTGTCAGTACTGGGATATTAACCCATGTGCCAGATGTAGGAACTGAACCCACAGCCCTCTGATCACCCGGCCTCAGAGACTAGTGTGCTACCTACTGAGCACTGACACTGACATTGCTGGAACTGACAGGTTCACTTTGTTATTTCGTACTCATGATCTTTTGTTTGTCTTCGTCACCATGCTTTCTATTAAGGTCAGCTGGGTTACTGACTTCTTTAATATATTTCCACATTTTCAGATTTGTAGTTAATAAAGTTGTGTCGTGAATAGTGTGTGTGTCTTTTTCTTCCCTTTTTCCTTCTTTTTCCCACCCTGGCCACAGATCCCAGAAATGCTTGATTGTCCCAGTTCTACAGTACTAAAAAACGCTCACCAAAAAAAGTAAGGACAAATTTAACAGCATTAACCAATACTGTTATTTGTTTTTATTCTTTGGCAACCAGGTAACTCCCATTGGGCACAAGACCCATCTACAGGGGTTGCCCAGGAATATAGGGAGGTTAAGTGACTTGCTTAGGATCACACAGTATGCAAGTGGAGGCTGTGGGAATTTAAACCCAGATCTGCTGTATGTACAAAGCCCATTCACAACCTGTTGCTCTCTCTGGTAAATACTCTTCAGTTTTCCTTTCCATGACAGCCAAGTATTCTGATATGCTTTGACCATCTTTCTGACAGTTGAACTATAAGTACTTGTAGTATCCTCAGTACTACATTGTGTTCCCTTTACCTCTTCAGCTACTGCTGTTTCTTTTCAAATGTCTAACACATCACATTCCACAATTTCAGGCACACCTTTCCATGCTATTTATTCTGAAGGCCTGTAAAGGTGTAGCTAATATCATGGAATGTTCAGGTTGGTAGTATAAAAAATAAGAGCAGCTTCTGCTGAGGACTTAGGAGAGAAATAATCAACACAGTGACAAAGGCAATAACAATGTGAAAACTAATTTGAAAAAGTGGGTCTAAAACATATGAGAATATAGGAAAAACAAAAAGGAACTATTACAGCTTATAAAGGTGTAAACACCATTTCCTATCATGGCAGTAAATGACCATACATAAAATTCAGAGTTAAAAAAAATTAGGTTAATTTACTGCTAATGTTCTTAATGGCAATACTTTACACCTCCTAGACAGACTGGTTTTGCAAATAGATGCCTGTGACTATTGACATCAGAACTTTTTTTGTAACCTGGGCATGCATGCAACAGTGAATGATTTGACGCAATCAGTTTTAATACTATCTGAATATTCAAAATGACCCAAAAACTGGACTACATTTAATCAAAACCAGATGACCAGATAAGGACCCTGAAAACCGGATTATCCGGTCTACTACTGGACAGGTGGCAACCCTAGAATTGTGCTGCTCCTGGACACAGTCACAAATCTGCCTACCATGAGTACGCTGAGCTAAACAAGGAAAGGAAAAGGAGAAAGTATCTTTACTAGCAAAATAAAAGAAGCAGTTAGTAGAAAATGAAACAGTTTGTAAATGCACTAGACACAGAAATCTATTTTTTTTTCATTTCACTAATGCTAAGGCAGCACATAGTTAAGCCTCATAGAAACATAGAAGTTGACAGCAGATAAGGACCACAAGGCCCATCCAGTCTGCCCATTTCTTTTTCTACCTTATGAATGTGCCATCAGCCTTTGCTCTGTCGATGACCTATCTATTCATACTCATCTGTATTGCTCTCTTTTGCCTATCCCATGCCTGTTTGAAGCCCTGCACTGTGTTCATATCCTCCACTTCTTGAGGTAGGTCTTTCCCTGCAATCACCACCCTTTCTGTGAAAAATAACTTCCTCACGTTACCCCTTAATCAGCCTCCTTCTAATCTCATGCTGTGTCCTCTTGTCCTGCTATTTTTCTTATATTGAAACATGTTAGACTTTTTTACCTTGTTAATGCCCTTAAAGTGTTTGAATGTTTTAATTATATCGCCTCTCTCCCTCCTTTGCTCTAGAATATACATATTTAACTCTGCTAATCTGTCCTCATATGTTTTCTGATTCAGTCCCTGCACCATTTTGGTTGCCCTTCTCCAGACTGCCTAAATTTAATTAATGTCTTTGTGAAGGTGTGGCTACCAGTACTGCATGCAATACTCCAAGTGGGGCCTAACCAGTGTCTTGTAAGAAGGGATTATTTCCTCCCTCTTACGACTTGTGATACCCCTACTAATACACCCCAATGTCCCCCTAGCCTTATCTACTGCTTTAGTGGTCTGCTTGGGTGATTTCAGGTCATCTGTGATCATGATGCCCAAGTCTCTTTCTTTCCTTGTGACTGCCAGCAACTTCCCTCCCAGCCTATAGGTGGCTTAATGGTTTCTCTTCCCTATGTGCATGATCTTGCACTAAACCCCAGTTGCCAGTCTTCTGACCATTTTGCCAGTTTATCCAGATCTCTTCCCATTCTGCCCATCCCATCTGGATCATCTACTCTGTTGCAGATCTTGGTGTCATCTGCAAACAGACAAACCTTACCCTCCAGTCCATCTGCAATGTTACTGATGAAAATATTGAAAAGGACTGGCCCCAGGACTAATCCCTGAGGTACCCCACTTGTGACTTGCATCTCATCTGACTGTATACCATTTACCACCACTCTCTGTTTTCTGCCTGTCAACCAGTTTGCCACCCAGTTGACCAACGTCTAACCCACCCCGAGCCTACCCAGCTTATTAATCATTCTTCTATGTGGAACAGTATCGAAAGCTTTGCTGAAATCAAGGTAGGTGACACCAACTGCTTCCCCTTGGTCCACCACTCTGGCTACCCAGTCAAAGAAATCTATGAGATTAGTTTGACAGGACCTTCCTTTTGTAAACCCATGCTGCCTTGGATCCTGTGTTCCTATGGAGTCCAGGTGTTGAACTATCTTTTCCTTAAGGAGTGCCTCCATAATCTTACCCACTACTGAGGTAAGACTGACTGGTCTGTAGTTCTCTGCTTCCTCCCTGCTACCACTCTTGTGGAGCTGGATCACATGAGCCCTTTTCCAATCTTCTGGGACCTTTTCCTGTGCTCAGAGACTCACTACACAGTTCTGCCAGTTCCACCCTTAGCTTCTTTAGTACCCTGGGATGAATGCTATCAGGTCCCTTTACCTTGTCCACCCTGAGCTTATCAAGCTCTTGTAGGACCCTTTCTTTTGTGAAGGGACTAGTGCACACTTACCTTGTCCCTGTGTCCATTGTTTTGAGCTGTGGGCCCTGCCCTACCTTCTCTTCAGTAAATACTGATCAGAAGTATCTATTTAGGATAAATGCTTTTACATGGTCCTCCTCACACGCTCACTTATCCCTGTTGATCTTAGCAATACTCCCTCTGGACTTTCTCCTTTCACTAATGTATCTATAAAAAGTCTTGTCACCTTCCTTTACTGTTTGTGCTAGTGTTTCCTCGGTTTGGGCCTTTGCTTGCCTTACTGCCTTCCCTGCTTCCCTTAGGGAAGTTTGGTATGCCTCCCTATCTTCATCCCACTGCAGTCCATTATATTTCCTGAAGGCCATTTTTTGGCTCTGACCTTTTCTGCTACTGTTTTTGAGAACCAAAATGGTTTCCTTCTTCTTTTGCACTTCCTTTTCTCTCTAACACAATGGGATGTTGCTTCAATTATTGCATCCTTAATGCTTGCCCAATTTGCCTGTACCCCCTCACCTGTGTTTCTTCTTGCCAGGGCTAGCTTAACTCTGCTGGCCATCTTATCAAAGTCAGCTCCTCTTAAATCCCATATTTTTGCCTTGGAATGGGATGATTTAGTTTTAGTGGCCAAATTGAACCAAACCATGTGATGGTGACTGTCCCCCAGGTGACCTTCTACCTGGAGATCTGTGATCCTTTCCCTGTTTGTTAGTACTAGATCTATTATAGCCCTGTCTCTTGTGGGTTGTTGTACCAGTTGTTTGAGGCCCTCCCCCTGCAGGGAGTCCACTATGTTTCTAGTTCTGGCAGATATTCCTGCTGGTATTGACCAATCTGTACCTGGCATGTTGAAGTCTCCCTTTATCAGAACCTCCCCTTTAGCTGTCATGTTTTGTATATCTTCTAACAGTAATATGTCTATGTCCTCCCACTTGGTCCAAAGGCCCGTAGACAACCCCAGTTCGTATGGCTGCCCCATTTCCTGTTTCCAGGGTGACCCAGAGTTCTTCTGGTTCCTTATGTGTATTCTGAATTTCTGTAGCTTTGATGTTTTCATTGACATAAAGGGCCAGTCCACCCCTCCCCTGATTTTGCACCTTGGTCTCTTCTGAACAGTACATAGCCTGGTACTGAAGTCTCCCAAGTGTGGTTACTGGTAAACCATGTCTCTCCTATGGCTACTATGTCCAGTTTAGCCTCTGTCATTATTGCATGCAGGTTTGGGATCTTGTTTCCCAGACTGTGAGCATTTGTGTACATGATTTTCCATTGGCCAGATTTCGGTGTGCTAGTTGTTGGGTGAGGTCTGGCATTTCTCCTGTGTGTTGTATGGGGAGCCAGACCTTTTTCCTTACCTGGTGATTCAAATGAACTACAAACATGCTGAACTCCTGTTTGACCACTGGCTGAGGGGGGAGCGGTGTTCTTCCCATTCGACTTATTGGGTTCTGCACCTCTCTTCCCATGGCTTTAAATTAAATAACAGTTATAGTTATGTATTTAGTTGTTTGCTTATTTATTTGTTACCTAGGTTGAGAATGGAACTGCAGCTTTCCACAGGAGGAATTGCACTAACCCAGCCGGGCAAGTAACAGAGATTCTGCTCTAGCCCACAACAATCTGCACTAGTAGAGTACCTGGCTAGTAAATGAATGTTAAGGTTGACCCCTGTAGTTGTTGCAAGCGAGCATCCCTCCAGTGACAGTCAAGGTTACAGGGCACATTACTGACCCAGAAGAGATGTCAGTCCACTGTGCTTTTTGTGTATGGTCTGTTAATAAAAAAGACCTTGCATTATTGGAGCCTGCTGAATAAAATCATCATCTTCACTGTATAACCTGCGAAGACTAAGAAACTGTGAATTTGTAAACCATTCTTAACATTCTTGGGATAGAAGGAGCTATGGAGGAGAAAATTATGTGAGTCAGTAGGTTTGTAATCAATTGATGCCTTCAGACAAGCATTCTGCATCGACAATTTGCTACCTAGAAAAGGCAGTGTGGAGGAGGATACTTCAACAGTGTACTGAAGGAAAGGATGGGCCATGGTAAACTTGTCCGAGATTTGGAAGAGAAACACCGCAGAGCCTTCAAGGTAATCACAGGCTCCCTACCTCAGAGGACGTCTTTTGAGGGGGTGTTAGCCCATTGGTGCTTTGTGCCAACTGCCCCAGCCACCCTCCCTCTCAAGATTGTCCCTTAATTTATAGCTCCTCTCCCCATCACATGACTAAGTACCCACTTTCCCATTAGCAGCTTATACTTTCTCCCCACTGGAGGTCTCTATAACCACTCTCCCTATCAAACCCACTTCTCTACTTCCTATGCATCCCCCCTTTCTCTCTGAGCACCCCTTGCCTGTTATTGCACCACCTGGCCCCTAAGAGGCAGTATTACCCCCTATTTAGTTTGCATCGTCTTGCTTTTTAGCACTGTCTCCACCCATCCCCCCTCTAGCCACCTCCTCCTCCCCTACTAACCATACATGTCACTCCCCGTCTCACCACTTCTTCCAGCCAGACTTCCCAAACCCCCCACCAACACCCCCATCTCCCACCTATCCACACACTGGCCTCAGGTATCTGAATTTCCTATCGCCTCTGCTGCCCTTCTCTCACTTCCCATCCCCACCTCCCTCCCTCCCTCCCTCGACATATCACCTCACGATCAAACAGACTTACCTAGAAAAAAGCCATCCAACAGCTACTGCTCAGAACACTTTCCCTCCTTCTACTCCTCTCTGGCAATGTCCACCCCACCCCCTGCCCCCACACTTCATCTGCCAGGACACAAACAAAATACACCCGGACAATGCATTGTGACTGTCAATATTTGTAGTCTACCACAAAAACTAAATGATCTCCATGACTGGATTGCCCAGAACCAATAAGATGTCCTCGCACTTGTTGAGACTTGTTTATCCAAATCTACACCTGACACTCTCATATCTCTACCCGGCTACACCCTGCACCTCCTAGACAGAATCAGAAAATGTGGGGGCGGCTGAGCTATTTATCACCATGATTATCTCCAGGCTCATGCCCCCTCCAACTAGCAGGAGGTGCCCAAGCTCTATCCCTTAGTATCACCCCTGCCCCCCTAAGGGCCCCTGTGATCATCCCTGCCATCTACATTCCATCCCATGGACAGAGACACGCCTTCCAATCCATCCTAGATTATCTCACTAAGGTAAGGTAAAATTTATTTTTTATGTGCCTTTCAGATTATCAAGGTGCTTTACAATAAAATACAATATTAAACAAACAATATAAATACAAATCATACAGAGAAAGCTTGATAAAACAAATAAGTTTTAAAATCAGATTTAAAACTCGTGACGGTGGGGGCATAGCCAGCAGCTGATCAGAATGGCTGCTAGAGCTCTGAACTTCCTGCAAAAACCCCATAAAATCCTAAAATATGTGGATCCTTTCACTTTACGGCACAACTGTAACAAGTTTTACTGATATTATAGCTACTTGCCCATTTAGTGATCTGTTGATAGACTCTTGGTTTGTAAGATAACACAAATTGTTTTGAATTGCTGTACCAGCTCAGCCGCGAGGCCTTGCAAGCCTGTTTGCTCCTCAGGATGGAGCCTGCTTTAACATCAGCCAAAACGGAGGGGAGCCTCACCGAAATCCTGCAGATGTTTGCCAAAATCCTGCATTGGATGAGCAATCTGGATTTGGCTACAAAGAAAAACACCTTAGATATTGTAGATCTCTTCCAGAGAGCTTGTGTCACAGAACACAGACTGGCTGAAATGGAAGATGACTGGTGCAAAACCAGAGCTAGACTCCAAGAACATGACAGGCTGATCAATACGCTCTGGTCCAGTGTGTAGGACCTTGAAAATCAAAGCCGCTGAAATAATCTCCAGTTTGTTGGGTTCCCTGAGGACTGTGAAGGACCTGACACTATCCTATTTTTACAGAAGGAGCTACCTCCCTTACTGGACTGGTGTGGTGGTGCCCTGCCTGAAATCGATAGGGCTCACAGATCACTTGCCCCTTCCTGGTCTACACATAGGGCCCACCCGCACATGATCCTTGCCTGGTTTCTCTGATTCTAAGACAGGGAAACCATCAGCCAACTTACTCATGAAAAGAAAGAGCTCTCCTGCCCAGGCCATCGTTTACAGATTTTTGCTGATTACTTGCAAGATCTGACCAAGAGATGGAGGGCTTTCACTACAGCATGTAGAGCCTGTGCTGAACTTGGACTCCAGTATTCCCTTAGATACCCTGCCTCCCTCTGAGTAATTTTCAATGGTTCCCCATGGCTGTTTGATAACCCCAC
Organism: Neoceratodus forsteri; assembly: GCA_016271365.2. Classification (NCBI taxonomy): domain Eukaryota; kingdom Metazoa; phylum Chordata; order Ceratodontiformes; family Ceratodontidae; genus Neoceratodus; species Neoceratodus forsteri. The sequence continues at coordinate 62,998,990 of CM028137.1, read as the reverse complement.
AGCAGCTGAAAATTTTCTGGTGGCACAAGCTCCTAAATTGAACTGGGGCAAATTGAGAGATTATAGCAACCCAGGGGTCGTCTCAACTAGGCCGACACTGATGGAAACAGGAAAGCAGGAGATCAGCCCAGCAACTCCAAAGCCCTCTAACCTGCCTTCTTCAGTTCACACTCCTTCCAAGAAAACCCCTGGCATTAAGTGGGAAAATAGGAGCAAGGCGAGGATAGAAGGAGCACACATTCATAAAACTCCTCGGCTTCTCTCTAGAAGCCACAGTGAGAGCCTTGATTCGATTGCTTCACTTAGCAAACCAGATATGAGTAACAACCAGTTTATCGCCTTGATGGATTTACTGACAGATGGCCCACTGCAAGACTTGCCCAAGGCCCCCAAGAGTACGCCTTCAAAAAACTGTAAGCCTCAGTCAGCAAGAAGCCTTTCATGGGCTGAATCAGTAAGTTCCATCTCTCCTGAGGCCTCTGCGAACACTGACACTTCATCTACCATGCCTGTGTCGGAGAGCACATCGCTGTTGTCAAACCATGCCATGGACTCTGTGGACTGATTCTAAACCTGCTTCCTTTTTTTTCCCTTCTGGTTAATCTACCCTCCGGTGAATCCAACCGAACTGCAGCTGGTTTACCATACTGTTAACTCCCCTTCCCCGACTTGGGGGCAGTAAGTATGTGGGGATGTATTAGCAGTTGGGCTGTACTGGGGTTTGATAGGTTGTTTATTTAATAGTTGCTAGACTTTTATTTCCCTTCATATAGTCAGGCCTCTACCCCACGTTCTAGGTTCACAGCATGGTTTCCGTGCTTTCACCCACCGGACTTATTCTTAAACGGATCTGGCACTAGGTACCCCTTAGCCTCGATATACCCCTCTCCTTGGATGGGGATGGGTGCAGGAACAAGGGTTCTACCTGGCCTTTGCATAAGCTACCTACCTAGGTAGTAGCTCATTAAGCTGTACTTGATGAAAGGCTCATAGCACTTGGGAAATGGGGGAGTGCAGAAAGACTTTAGAACTCAGGTGGTCCTCGCTGCCTGATGTTCTCTAAAAGTTACTCACATCACAGCGACCTCCGCTGGTATCTGGGCTGTGTATTAGCTGATACTTAAAGTGCATGCTGGTCTAGTACAGGAGTGTTTATGAAGGTTTGGGGGGTGGGGAGATGGGTTACTTAAATAGTGTGTTATCTGTTTTGCATGGTTATTTCTAATTCTTATGTGTAAGGTATTCTTGTTATTTGGTGGCCAGTTTGAGCCACATAGCTATGTTTCTGAATATGGCAATCCATTGGAAGAGGGTAGGTCTCAATACTGGTGTAAGGGGGACAGATGCTGGCTAGCTTTGGGTGCCAGCTATAGTATTGCCCTACGTGGATTCCTGTCTCACCCATCTTCAGCCATGATATACTCCAGTGGGATGAAAACTAAATTTATATCCTGGAACGTTAGGGGCTCAACTCTCAAGTTAAAAGAAAGAAGGTGCTGCTTCATCTTAAAAAACTAGGCTTTCTTATAGCGTTTCTACAAGAAACAAAGCTTTCCTCTATAGAGGCAAAGAAACTCAAACAAGGGTGGGTTGGTGAAGAGATACATAGTGTGGCTAATTCTCATAAATGAGGAGTCTCTATAGTTTTCCATAAAAAATTGGGATGGAAATTGATCAGGCACACCTATGATAAGGAAGGAAGATGGGTCATGGCTGAGATGGAAACCCCTGAGGGCTCACTGATCCTAATCAATATTTGCACCCCTAATCAAGACTGTCCTCAGTATTTCTATACTATCAATCAGGCTCTTTCTGATTTCAGCTACAAAACATGCTCCGGTATTAATTGGGCGGGGGGGGGGTTTCAATTTGACTCTGGATCACATAAAAGATAGGAGTAACAAGACCCCTGAACCCCACAGACAAGCTAAGCTAGCTGTTCAGGAACTAATGAGTGAACAGGTATTGCTGGATGCCTGGAAAGCACAGCACTCAGGTGACCATGATTTTACTTGCTTTTCTCCAGCTCATGGATCCTCCAGCAGAATAGACCTTTGGCTTATCTCCTCTGGGCTATATGAAACAGTTGTCCACTCTCATATACACCCAATCATTATTTCAGACCATGCACCCCTAGAATGTCTGATTAGGCATGGGTTAGATCCCCCCCAATCTTCTACTTGACGCTTTGACTCCCTCTTGTTAGATGACATAAAATCCTAAAAGTGGCTTGGCTCTAAAGTGGCGGACTACTGGGGAAATAATGCCAATGCAGAGGTTTCTAATTTAACCTTCTGGGAGGCCTTCAAGGCAACTATCCTAGGCAGAATAAATGCCTTTGCTTCTGCCAGGAGGCATAAACGAGAGGCTGATCAACGATCCCTAGAGAAACAACCGTACGAATTAGAATCCCACTATAAGGTGCTTAATTCCAAAGCTCCAGCCCAGACTTTACTAGCTCAGCTGATTAGCACTAGAATTTCCCTTAATGCCCACCTAACTCGCCAGGCTGAGCTGAACCTTAGAAGAATATGCCATGCATACTGGGAAGAGGAGGAGAAGGCTGGCAAACTCTTTGCCTATCTTTTGAAACATCAACAAGCCTATCACACTATACATGCCTTAGCAGACAAACATGGAGTTAAATGTTACTCCAAAAAAGGGATCAACGAGATCATGACACGGTTTTATGAACAACTCTACGCATCTACCCAACCCCCTGACCAGCTTAAAATCCATGATTTTCTAGCCTCCTTACCTATCCCACGACTCCCAGACAGCGATTCCCAAGCCTTGGAATTCCCCATAACAAAAGAAGAAGTGACTGATGCTATTCAATCCATGAACCTTCGCAAGGCACCTGTTAGGGATGGGGACCTCTACCAACTCCCAGGTGTCAATCTTGCTACATATTTGGTCTGAGCATTTCGTCATTCCCTTTCCATTGGTTGCCTGCCTCTTTTCCAGAGAGAAGCCACTATTACAGTTCTCTCAAAGAAGGGGAAAGACCCGCTTTCCCTGAGTAGTTACCTTTCTATATCACTCATTAATGCTGATGCCAAATTTCTGGCAAAAGTTCTGGCAATCAGGCTTGAGCACCTCCTCCTCCTGGGCCTAATCCATCCCTCACAGACTGGTTTTGTTAAAGGCCGTTTAGGGTCAGACCATCATAGAACTCTGGTCTCGATAATGCACCTTACCAAAATGTCCCAAAAGCCCTCTGTAGCCCTGGCCATTGATTTTGAAAAGGTGTTTGACTCGGTAGAGTGGTCCTTTTTTTCCACACCCTCTCCACAATGGGAATGGGCCCAAACTTTACCTCGTGGATCACACTCATGTACGCCTCACCTATGGCCTCAGTCCTGACCAATGGTATCCTTTCTACACCCTTTTAGCAACAGAAAGGCACAAGGCAAGGCTGCACCCTTTCCCCACTCTTATTTGTCCTAGCTATAGAACCCATGGCCATTGTTCTCCAGGGATCTTCCCGGATTCCTTGAATACAAGGGGGTGACTCCATATTCAAAACATTCTTCTATGCAGATGATCTCCTCCCCAAGTGATTAAGGATATCTTCAATATTCTGGCTGAGTTCTCTCTGGTATCAGGACTTAAGCTGAACCAGTACAAAACTGAGGTTCTCCCACTGAACTCAGTATCCTCAGGGGATATCTTCACTACTTTAGGGCTAAAATGGTCACCTAATGATATCAAATATCTGGGCATTATTCTCAACCCAAACTTGGACAAAATGCTCTCAATCAACTTTAACAACCTATTAGACTCATTTAGACAAGATATGGAGAGATAGAAAGTCCTGAGGCTCTCGTTAGAGGGGGGAAAATCTATTCCATTAAGTTGATGGCTGCCCCTAAGATATTATATATTCTGTCTCATTTACCAGATTCCATCCCCCAGAAATGGTTTCAAAAAATGGAGGCCCTAACTGGCAATTTTTTATGGGAAGGGTCCCGTCCCAGATTTAGCAATCTGAAGCTGCGGCAGCACTGTAGTAGAGGTGGGTGGTGAATCCCCTGGCTACAAGGATATCACATGGCCTATGTTTCAGCTCAGACAACCAGATGGTTCTATAAGATAGGTCAGGCTTCTCATTCTTGACTTCTTCTGGAAGCATCTCTGGTGCATGCTCCCTCCCCTGCAGTGGTTCTATATGGTGAGAAGTCTCCCCCTTCTGGTCTCTCTCCCCTCCATGCTGATGTTAGTTAAGTATTGGAAGAAAACCCTTGCCCACCTAGGCCAAAACCTGACTCCATGGGAATTTACTTCCCTTTGGAACAACCCTGCCATTCAAATATGGAACCACAAGCTCCATTGGAAGATGTGGGAAACTCAAGGTATCTCCTTGGTATAAGACTTGTTACTCCCGGCACCTGTTCTCTTGACTCTTTTGAAGCCCTGAAAAATTGATTTCATCTCCCCATGACTCACATCTGGAGATATCTCCAAATCAGGGACGCCACCACCCACTTACCCACGGCCCCACTCCAAAAGGAGCTCTCTCAAGACCCCCACCCCATTAGTTTATGGGGTACACTCCTTAAAAATCGAGCGAGTGTGATATATACAGCTCTCAGAGATGCCTTGAAGGAGCCTAGCCATTAGAGCACAATGGGAGTCAGATTTACTGATCCCTATTTCCGATCGCCAATGGGCTCATGGCTGGGTAAGAATCCACACTGCCTGTAGAGATAGTCATACCTGCCTTATAATGAACAAGATCCTCCACAGGTGGTATTGAAACTCTGCCAAACTTAAGCGCATGGCTCTCATTATGGCCGATAACTGCTAGAGATGTGGCAATCAGGGGGGCTAATCTTTTTCACATTCTCTGGGCCTACCCCTCTCTTCATCCCTTCTGGTTATCAATCCAGGATATGTGTAAACAAATATTTCCTATGGGTACCCCGACCCCTCTCTCCTTCTACTGGGGTGTGGAAGTCTGTCCACACCAAAACACTGACCCAGGGTCAAACGGATTACTGTAATAGGGGCCATTGCCAAAAGACTCATCTTGATGATATGGAGATCCCCGGATATTCCGACTTTTCAAGAATTCCTTCTGGCATTAGCCCAAGGAGCTATGTTGGAGAGACTCTCCAACTTTGTTAAAGACCTAATATCTCAGTTTGAGGAATGTTGGCAGCCCTTCCTTAACTCGAAGTATTGTCTTGATATCCACCCGAAGGCTGTCTCACATGACTTCCCACCTTGCTCTGGAGGGGGTTCCCCATCCTCCTCACCAACAAATACTGTTTCCCCTTGAAGATATAGAATTTGTTAAATAACTGATTCACCTTCCTTTAGATCAGTTTGCCTTCTTTTTGTATATGGTTGATATTAGTACAAGCATAATTATTGTGCCACACTACATCTAGTCCTAATTTGAGACTATCCTTTTTAGGCCCCTCCTGTTTACTTTGTAATGTCACAAAACAGTATACCATAGTCTCTTTACTTGATTACATATATATGGACCTAGTCATGTCATAATTTGTCATTCTTATGCATTACCCTGTCTTTGAGTTTGCTTAATAATTTGCTCTGACTGATCTTTACTTATATATGTTACTGCTTCTTGTCTCAATGTATTTATCTTGAGATCTGGACATACTAATTGTTGCAGTATGGTCTTAGATCCTGTGTGTACTAATGTGTGTATGTGATGCTTATTCCTTTTAAATTAATAACATTTTTAACAACAAAAAAATAAAACTCATGACGGTGGGACATTCTCTTAACTGATGAGGTAGAGATTTCCACAGAGTGGGAGCAGCATAACGAAAAGCACATGCCCCAAACATTTTTTAAATGAACCCTGGGAATCTCTAGCAGTCCTTCATCAGCAAATCGGAGTGAGCAGCGGGAGCAGTATGGAGTAAGGAGATCTTGCAGATATCGGGGTCCCTGTTCATGTAGGACTTTATAGGTCAGCAAACCGACCTTAAAGGTGATCCACCACTGTACTGGCCACCAGTGCAGTTTGCGCAGCACAGGAGTAATATGACTGGTCATAGATGTACCAGTCAGAAGCCTGTCCACCACATTCTGCACCAGTTGCAAGTGGCAGATAGCAACCCCAGGAATCCCTAGGTAGAGGGCATTGCAGTAATCAAGGCAGGTGGTTATGAAGGCATGGACCAATATGGGAAGGTCAGCCAGAGGAACCAGGTGTTTCACCTGGGTGATATTCCTCTTAGATGGTAAAAGGAAGATTTAACGACATCAGAGACCAGAGATTTCAGAGACAAATCGCTATCGAAAATAACACCCAAGTTATGCACCCAGTCTGAGGTCATGAGCTGGACACCATCGAGCCTAAACCTGAAGGATGTCCAGTCCCAAGACCTGCCTCCGGATGACCTGGGTCCACAACCAACACCTCAGTCTTGTCTGGATTCAACCTCAGCCAGCTAGTGCTCATCCAATCTTTGATCTCGGTTAGACAGTTGTTTAGCACAGAGACTGCATCATCCTGTCAGGGTTAAAAGGACATATACAGTTGGATATCATCTGCATAACAGTGAAAACCCAAACTGTACTTCCTAATAATATCTCCCAATGGCAGTATGTACACTGAAAACAACATGGGTGCCAATGTGGAGCCCTGCGGCACCCCACAGGACAGGGGGAAGGCATCAGAGGAATAATTTCCAGTGACCACCCTCTGTGACCTGCCCATGAGGAAAAATTGAAACCAACTCAAAACTGTGGCTGATAATCCATAGAAATACCGCAGGCATTCCAGAACAAACCATGGTCCACAGTGCCAAATGCCTCCGAGAGATGAAGAAGGACTAAGATAATACAAGCCTTTCGATCTCTCACTATTAGGAGATGATTTAACACCAGAACAAGGGTGGTCTCATTGCTATGTCTCTTCCTAAACCCGGACTGGAGAGCATCCAAGACATTGTGGGTTATAAGATGGTCATCCAGTTGCAATGCAACCACCTTCTCAATAACCTTACCCAAAAAGGGTAGATTAGAGACAGGTCTGTAGTTCACTAGACAGTCTGGATCCAAGAAAGTTTTTTTTAAGGAGTGGTCAAATGACCGCCTCCTTGAGGGGATCAGGAAAAAAACCTTTTCCAAGGAACATCAGACAATTTCAGCAAGGATCAGGCAGATAACATCTACGCAACTTACCAATAACGGCGTAGGGTCCAGATCTAAACTTCAGCTGGTTGGTCACAAAGTCTGGACAATCCTCACAATGTCCAAGAGTTCCAGCTGGCTGAAGTTAGACCAGGTGCATGCAACCTCCTGCCGATCTCTGCAACCCTTCATAGAGGGAGTTGTGCCGATCCTGACCTGATGCTAGCAACCTTATCCACAAAAAACTGAGCAAGCTCGCCACACTTTATTTGTAAAAAACCCTACTTCCAGACTGGAGACAGAATGGATTGCACAGTATGTCCACACTCTGAAAGAGCTGAGCTGGTCTATTTCATGCAGCAACAATCTCCCCAGACAGGAATTCTGCCTTCTTACGTGTTATTGCTGATTGATAGAACTTATAATGTTCCATCAACCTAAGCCTGTCAGCATCAAGGCCAGATTTCTGCCAAGCTCTCTCTCTAGCCTTCGACCCACCCTCCTCAGCTCCTTCAAGGACTCATCAAACCAAGGAGTCCTTGGGTGCAGAGTGAGTGGGTGAACATGAACAGGATCTATTGAGTCCAGAGCATTTACCACCGCCATATTATAGGCCAGTACAAGACCGTCTGGACTCATGCATTCACTCGATAAACCCGATAGGTCCAGCACTGCTGATAGGCCTTCTGGGGTAACTCCTCTCAAAGGGCAGTACTGGACCATCTCCGTAGGTGCAGACCTACTTGGGGGTGCCCCAAAACTGAACCTTATGGTGTGATGGTCTGACCAACAAACTGGTTCCACCCCCAAATCTGTGATCACCATCCCCAGGAGGAACACAAGATCCAGAGAGTGACCCTCAATATGGGTAGCAGAGGTAACCACCTGTGTAAGGTCCTGCATAGTCATAAGCTGGAGGAGATTATTTCCAAGCTGCAAGCATTCATCATTGACCTAGGCATTGAAGTCACCCAGAATTACCATCTGGGTGATTCCAAGGCCACGTTGACAATGAAGTCCACAAACCCCTTCAGGAATTCTCCCCCATCATCAGATGGATGGTACATGAGGAGTATCCTGAAGCCTACACCTGCTCCCAGGATACACTCAAAGGATCGAGTGCACCCCACTGGCACATCCACAAGGCCCAGTTCCATTTTAAACACAATGGCCCAGATATTCAAAACAGTTGAGCTATGCGCAATAGAGTTGCGCCTGAGCAAGTTAGAAATTGCACCATTCTGCGATATTCAGCAGGAGGCAGTTGCGCCCCCGAAATCATGCTGAGCAACAGCGCAATGATAATGAAGGCATGCGCAACCAAAGGAGGAGGAACCGTGCATAAATGGTGCAGTGCAATATTCAACGACTTGCACCTTGTGCAATAGGGTAGCAAGCGGAAGTTGCGCCATAGCAGAAATGAGCCAAAATAAAAAGGAGCAAGGGAGAGACACAAGAACGCTACAGGGAAGCCACATGAGTCAGAACCATAGGCAGACAGACAGGGCAGGAGGGACAAACAGGGCAGGCCAGGGAAAGGGCACTCTGAACACCCAGGCACAGGGAAGGTGTGGGGAGCCACAGCTACTGCAGAAGGGGGAAGTGCCACACAGCACAGAGGCCAGCACAGGCAGGTGTTCCCGGTGCAGGGGAAGTAGCAGGGAGGGCAGCGGGGGGAATACAGTAACAGCTGCCGGGGGGGTGAACACAAGCCAGGGACATGGCCAGTGCCACCTTCCAGATGGAGGCCATTATGAGGGGGGTGAGAAGGCGGGCAGCAGGGGGCATGGCTGTGGAAGGGCCCATCGGTGGTATGACCCCAACAGGCAGTACCGAGCCTGCACCAGCTTTGAGCTGTACACTGATACTGAGACTGTGGGCCGGTACCGCCTGAATAGGGCAATTCTGAGGTGGCTCTGTGAGCTGTGCAGTGATGTGATACAGGCACCCACACGACGGAGCCATGCCCTGTCAGTGGAGACTAAGATAACAGCCTGCATGTGCTTGCTCACCACGGGTACCTTCCAGAGACCAACTGGGGACACCACAGGCATAACCCAGTTGGCCACATCATGCCACCTCACCCAATTCTTCAGCACACTGCTGCCACATGCTGTGGAGTACATCCATTTCCCCAGCACAGCGGCGGAGTGCATAACAAACATACAGGGGTTCCATAGGGTAGCTCGTATGCCTGGCATGCTAGGGGCAATAGACTGCACCCATGCGGCCATACGCACACCACCTGGCCCCGAGGGGGCTGCATACATCAATCACAAGGGCTATGCCAGCTTCAACTGCCAGGTGGTGTGTGATGCCAGGGGGCGCATAATCAATGCCTGTGCCACGCACCCTGGGGGAGCACACGATTCTTTTATCTGGCACCAGTCAGCACTGTGCTGCAGATTCAAGAGTGGGGATATCCCCACTGGACACCTAGTGGGTGAGTATGCAAACCACATGGACAATCATAGGGCCTGGGGGAGCATGGCCAGAGGTGACATGGGTAGTGGCCTAGATGGCCTGGGGCAGGGCGATGCTGATCACCAAACTAACCTCCACCCTCTACACATAGGTGACAGTGGATACCCACTCTGTTCCTGGCTGCTCACACCCTACCGGAGGCACGCAATCCCATCACAGCAACGCTACAATGAGGCACCCGCCACCACACGTAATGTCATTGAGCGGGTGCTCGGGATGCTAAAGGCACATTTCTGTTGCCTGGACTCCTCTGGCGGTGCCCTACAGTACAGCCCCTCAAAGGCCTGTGGGCTATTCCTGGCCTGTTGCATCCTGCACAACATGTCCAACGAATGTGGGATAGCCGTACAGGTCGAAGAGAGGGACAACGATGGGGACGATGAGGACGCCGGTGATGATGGTGATGGGCAGCTCCCCCTTGGCTGACGGGACCCTCGACTGATCCGGCTGGCACAGCTGCACTGGGACACCATCACAGAGGAGCACTTCAGCCAACCCAGGTAAGTCATGGGGTCATGTGCAACCACCAGTGGCTAAGGCACAATCCACAAACATGCATGGACAGAGACCGGGGTGCATGCCATCAAGGGAAGTGGCAGGGCACAGAAGCACACACACAACCAGGGCTGAGTGAGGATTAACATACCATGTGGACAGACACACACACACACACACACACACACACACAGCAACAAATGTGCACAGACGGCAGGAGGCACACCGACCCAGATGCCAACCCTAGTGTCGAGAGGTCTAAACCTCACTTTCAGATTCTTGATGATATTGGGAATGCAAGTAATCACAAACACATTGCATTAGAGAAATAAACAAGTTTATTACTACCAAAGCGATAAATCACAGTTGCCCTAAGCAGTTCTTACCAATACGAACTGGGAGCCAGTGCTAAGCGTTCCCTACACTTCGAGGTTTCTCTGTAGTCTCTTGGGGTCTCTCGAGTCTCCGAGGTGTAAAGCTTGTGCATTACATTATATACCTATGATATTTACTATGGTTACCAAAAGATAGAAACATTTCTAGTTACAGAGATGAGCCCTATTGGCTAAATTAGAGGTGGCTTCACGGTCCAAGATAACATTATACAATTCTGTAAAGTCATCAGTTTGAGAACAAAAGAGTTCTTATATAACTAAGTGTGGTAGTACAAATCACCAAAAGATGGTAATGCCGTCTTACATATTATAATTACTTCAAGGACACAGGTGTCTTGGCATCTAACAAGTGAGAAATAGAAAATACATGGTAAAATATATGTGTATTAGCAAGCAAAGTGGATTACAACAATATGCATTCATATCCTGACATCTACTCTTATACGGTAGATGCTCTTAGCCCTAAATATTAGTATAACCTATACCTAAGCATTAGCTGTCTATGGTGTACCTCTGAGGGTACCAATTAGAGTGCAGGGACCTCATGTAACAATTCATCCCCTTGTTTCCTCCAAGGGCAACACAGGCAACTGTCTAGGGAAAGGACAGGAGCAGTGGTCATTTACAATCCCGACGCGTGAGCCTTGTAAAGGAACCCGAGCTGCTCATGGTGTTGGTGTAGTGTATGCCATAGGCAGCAAAGCATAATAATCAAAGTGAAAATCAAAAATGCTTGTATAATAACAAAACCTTTAAAAGTAATCTCTAACCAGGTGTTAGTTAATGCGTTATTCATATCTCCATCATTAATCAAGTCAAGAACAGCATCATTGGCTTTGGTCATATTATTGCTGATGTGGATGAAGTGTGTGTCTTTCCTGTCTAAAAGTGATTTCAGTGTAAATGTAAGTGGGTCTATGTGTGCATCAAAGTATGGCAAGTATTCTGACAGTGTGAGTAGATAATCTGGGTTACCATCAATAATGTCTGCATCCATAAGGGGGACGGGGTTATAACAGTATGTCCAATAACAGTTTTCTGGTGGGGAACAAAACAGAAATTGGGGTATTCAATAGCACAAGTAACAGAACCATATGAGTAGGTCTTATAGTTTGTAACAATGCAGTATTCACCATCAAAATTGTACTGTGAACGCACAGTAGGCAGTCTTCACTTTTGCAACTGGACAGGGCAGGTGTAGGTCATCTTCGAAATCTGTGTTGACAGGAGATGAACCTCTTCATGATAGGATTGGTATAGCTTATCCGGAGCCAAAGTTGAGTCGAAAGAGTTGGTGCCATTCTCAGTGATGTCATCATCCATAGTGAAAGTCCAATCAATGTTATCTGGAGAGTAGCCACAAACAGGCCGTATAACATCAAACACATCACATCGGCACAGATAGATATATTGCTTTTTCACACAGCAGTCTGTGTGTGGAGCCACCCAGGCATCCAGGAAAGAATGGTAGACCAGCAAAGGTTGTAGATCCAGGCGTTCTCTGTAGATGTCTTCATCCAAGTGCCCGATAGAATGTACCAGTGCAAGCTTGTCAAACAAGGCTGTAGTGGGATCAAAGTGTGGTAAGGAGACAGTGAAAGAAACAAACATGGTATCTGTTATGGAACATTTCTTAGCAGTGAAACAAGGACCAGTATTAGAGTGTCTTGTCACAAACCCAAAATTCCTAGCTGTGGAGAGAGGAATAGTCAACGTCTGTTGCATACACATGGAAACACAGCTAGTGGTTTTACACCTTGGACAATACCATTTGGAAATGTGTCTATCATGTATAATGTCAGGAATTCTTTCAGATTCCAGATCACGGAAGAGGTTATTGATGGTAGTGATAATATAGGAGCCATAAGCAGAGCAGAGTATCTCCCTAGCAATATGTTGTTTATCTGCTTCCTTGTTGTTCTGTTGTATGAGTGCGTTGATCTTATCTTTAGAATCAGTGAATGCCTTAGCAATGTCGTGCATGTTGTGTACAGCGTATCTTTCTTCCTGACTAAGGCCATCCACACCATGCAATAATGGAGGTAAAACGTTATTGACCAAGCCAGTGGAGAACTTGGCAGAGTGACTTTTGATAGCAGCAACGTCTGCTTTATTCCAGATAGACGTAGCCGTACCATAAAGACCTGTGACAGTACCTGTTGCACCTGTGACATCAGAACTGTCAACTTTACGTTTGTTACATTTATGATTTAGATAATCAGGAGAGGGCTTCCTCCTGCAGTTGCCTCTATGTTCAGTAGAATAGACCCCAGCAAAAGGATCCTGCGTATGAATCTGAAATACAGCTAAACTATCAAGCAATAATGTACTATAAAATGCTGATGTATTAGTATTGTGACACATACCAAACTCTTTCATATTCCAGTAAGTAAGATTAAACAAAACAGGTATATGCATAAACTCTAAGTTAATAATCAAAGAACCCGGGAAGGCAGTGGCTGTGAGACCACTACGGGGACCAGGGTTATGCTTCGGATATTCCAAAAGCTGCTTATCAGTGGGTGGTAACACAGAGAGGTACATGACTGCTGAAGCCATGTGGTGTATAGCACAAAATCTGCGAGCAGAATCTTTGGACAAAGAATTACAGTAAGAAGGATCTATTAAGGCAGTTATATTGTACAAACCAGAATGTCTTAATGCAGTTTGTAACAAGGACAGTGAACCATTTGGGGATAATTTAGCATTGGGCCAACCCTGGAAAGTTCCTTTGGAGAGTTTGGCCACAGGGAGAATTTGTCCTTGTGATGTGGTTTGCCACTCAATTTGATGGGTAGATTTGTCAGGAGCAACAACCGAGGTAGTGAGGTAAGCATTGGAACCTTCCTGGACAGTGATCATACTATCTGGTATATTGATGGATACTCCCTCTGGAGGAGGTGCTGGAGGGTCGAGGTGTCGTAGGAGGTCTGGTACCATGCCTTGGATGCAGGTGATCACTCCTGAGAGGAGGAAATAAAGGAACAAGATAGCCATCTTGTCAGTGTATCTGAAAAGGAAGATCAAAGATTAGTATGTTAGTACAATTCCTCCCAATGGGGTGAGGAAAAGTAAGTTAAGCTCCTTTATACAGTTTCAACTGGTTTGCATGTATCCATTTGTCAGTCAATTTGTTGTTTTGAAAGAGTCTAACTTATTAGACTGCCGGACTGAGCTTGTTGACAATGGGGTATGGGCCTTCTCACTTGTTGGAGAAGGAGTGAGTGAGATGTGCAAATCGAAGTACCATTACCTGATCGCCAACTTACTGATTCACTTCTTGTGCATGTTTGTCAAATTGTATTTTGGATTGTTGCTGGGCCTTGCCCATGAAGTTTGCAGCATACAAGTGTGTATGTATGAGGTCTTTTCAGAGTTTTTCCACATATTGGTCCACAGACACATGGTCTGCAGTGGGGGTGTGCAGGTCAAACAACAGGTGTTCAGGTAATCTTATCTGTCTACCAGTCATCACCTCAAAGGGCGTGAGCTTGGTAGTGGCTGAGGGTGTGGCCCTGATTTCCATAAGGAGTAAAGGCAATAGGGAATCCCAAGTTGTGGGATTGTCCTCAATGAATTTGTAAAGCATTTGCTTAATCTGTCTGTTGGCTCTTTCTACTTGACCTGAGGATTGAGTGTGGTAAGGTATGTGGAACTTCTGCTGAACTCCAAGGAGTTCAAGGGATTCTTTCATCAACTCACCTGTAAAACTGGTTCCTTTGTCAGAGTCCACCTCAAGAGGTAGACCCCACCTGGAGAAAATCTGTTCCACCAGGATTTTGGCAGTAGTCTTCGCTGTACATGTCTTAGTGGGGAAAGCTTCCACCCACTTTGAGAAGAAATCAGTTACCACAAGATCATACTTATTATTTCTGCTGGTGTTGGTCAGGAGACCAATGAAATCAATTTGGATGACATGCCAAGGGCCAGAATGTCTTTGTGGTAAAAGTTTGGCATTTTGTTTGGTAGGGATGGGATTGTTTTGCGCACAAACAAGGTAGTTGTCTGTGTACTGTTTAACATCTTTGGTGATACCAGGCCACCAGGTGGTGGTCTTGAGTTGCTGGAGGGTATTTTCTGCTCCCTGGTGTCCACCTGCAAGAATTCAGATCTTAGGTGTCTGGGGACTACCCACAACTTGGTGGTAGAGTCATCTGGTTGAAACCAAATGAGCTTGTCATCTGGTGACAAGCGTAACTTACCTTCATGCCTCTGACAGGGGTTATGGTAATAAGTTTTTCTTCAGTACCTTTGGCAAGGAATCTGAACACCTCTTTGAGTTCAGTGTCCAGCGGTTGGGCTGCAGAGAGGTACAAGGGGGAAAAAGATTCAGATTTCTTCTTGAGTGCTGCAATGTGTACATCTGCATTAGCCTCTGGATGGTCCATCATCCTGACATCCCCCCCTCGGGCCCCTTCATTAGCAAGGGTGTCTGCTGTGTCATTGAAGGCATGATAGGGGTCATGGAGAGAGTGGGCTTTAACCTTGTGTATATAGACTTTGTGTGCAAATTTCTGTACCAGTGCATGTATGTATATTACCAATTCTTTGTACCTCACCGGACTGCCATCAGAAGAGAGGAAGGAGTTCTTCTGCCAGAAGGGAAGAAATTCTGTAAGGGAACAACAAACCCAGTTAGAGTCTGGAAAAATGATGGTATCCTTTGTTCCATGTTGGATGAACTCGAGGGCAAAGGCTACCGCTGCCATCTCTGCATACTGTGATGAAGCTGCACTACAGCGTTTAGATATCTTGACAGTGTTCCCATAAGGGTAAATCACCAAAATACCCATCCCTGCGATCTGCTCTCCCTGATAGTAGGATGCTGAACCATCAGTAAAGATACAGCACAAAGAGGTACTCTCGAGTACTTGTGTCATGGCAGGGAAGAAAGGACCTGGATCAAGAAGATCAGGTGACTGTAGCATACAGTCATGGGGTTCTCCTTGGAAAAGGAGGCCATGAGATAGCATAGATGGAACTTTAGTCAGTTGTACCTGTATGTCTCTGACCTGGAGAAGAAGTGACCAGTGAGTCAGCCTGGTGTTAGAGACTGACCTATCCTTCACTCTATCTGAGAGCAAAAAGGTGGTTGTATGGTTAGTGTTAATAATCAGTGGCAAGTACCCAATGATATACAAGAAGTGCTTGACAGCCCAGTAGGTGGCCAGAAGGTTCCTTTCACAAAGGCTGTACTTCTGTTCCACTAGGGTCAAGAGCTGTGAGGTATATGCAATGGGTCTCAAGGTGCCATGCACCTTCTGGGCCAGCACTGCTGACATAGCAATGTCAGAGGTGGCACACTCCAGATTGAATGATAGTGCTGGATTAGGGTTCACCAGTTCTGGGGCAGAGGCCAAGGCCTGCTTCAGTGACGTCACAGTCTGGGTGTGAATAGGGCCCCAAGTCCATGGTACATCCTTTTTGAGTAATTCATACAGAGGAGCAGCTTTCTGAGCAAAATCACAACTGAAATCTCTCGAATAGTTTACCATACCTAGAAACCTTCGAAGAGTTGCCACACTGGTAGGTAATGGCAAGTCTTGCAATCCCTGTACCTTCTTCCAGGTAGGGCTTCGACCTTGGTCAGTTATTTTTAGACCCAGAAAGAGTACTTCTTTCTGACACAATTGTGCTTTTGCTGGGTTACATTTCAAGCCTGCTTTCTGAATGAGAGTCAATAGTTCATCCAAGAGATCCAAATGTAGTTCCTGCATGGCTGTGGCCAGCAACAGGTCATCCACATATTGTAGGAGACATTGGGGGGCAGAAAAACTCTCGAGGGCATCCATCATGTGGAGATAGAAGAGGGATGGACTGTTATGGAATCCTTGTGGTAAGCAAGTCCACGTGTACTGTCTTCCTTCAAAGGTGAAGGCAAACTTGTATTGACTCTTAAGGGCCAATGACAATGACCAAAAACCATTGGAAATGTCCAGGGCACTGAACCATTTCAAGTCAGGGGTCAGAAGTCATAGCACATCTAGTGCTGATGCCACAGTTGGGGAACAACTGGGGGTGACCTGATTCAGTTTCCTGTAGTCAATAGTAAGTCTCCAGGCACCTGTGGGTTTCTTCACAGGCCATACTGGGGAGTTAGCAGTGGAAACACAAGTTCTGATTACTCCTTGCTTGAAGAGTGACTTGATCATTTCTCTAAGGGAAGGCAAGGCCTCACTTGGGAAAGCATATTGCCTTTGCCTCTCATGTGCCGGGCCTGGCACTTCAATGACGGTGTGCATTCTACAACAGTCATGCTTGTTAACTGCAAATGCCTCTAAATGTCGTTGCAGAATAGGTAGGAGTTTTGGAAAAAGTTCATGATTCTTGAACAAATCTATGACGTCATACTCTGTCATTGGCAGATATCGTTGCCACAATGTGTGAGTCAGGAATCAAGATGGTATGGTATTGACCTTGAATCTGTATCAGTAGCATGTTAGCTAGGTCCACCACACAGCCGTGTGGCGCAAGAAAGTCAATCCCTATAATACTAGGATGGTCATGTAGTACCATTAGTTGGAAAGTATGTGAGGCCTTTAAGTGGCCTAGCTCTACCGGTAAGGGTAGAGAACGGTATGCAGACAGCCTAGTACCATCGACTCCTGACATGTTGGTCTTCCATCCGGTAGACCAAGGGGACGTGTCCGGGTGTTCGTCATGTAGCACAGATACAGCTGCACCTGTATCTAGCAAAACTACTAGTTGGCGGCCCCCGACCTCGGCCTCGGTGCAGGGCCTTCCATTTGTATCCAAGACCAGCTTGTTTACAATACGGACTGGGGCCTGTAATTGTCAATCCGTACTACCGGAAACATGCAGAGGTTGGGCCTGACTTGCGTGAATGACTTCACCATGCTGTACTGATGCTATATAGGGAGGAGCTTCTGGGTTCAGACCTGTGTGGGCCTGAGGGCCTGTACCTCCGGTGTCTCCATGGCCGGTTGTGGCCTGGGCTGCCGGTTGTACTGCCGCAAGGGTCTGAGCGGGAACAGCATCCGCCACAGAGTGCACTTGTCCCAGGAGCTCTTGAAATTTCTGATTTTCTTCAGCTATCTCCCTATATGAAGGACCCATTCTCTGTTGTGGTTTACCTCTATCCTTATGCTTCCTATTCTTATGCCAATTCTGGTTCCCACCTGTTGTTGATGTGGTTGTTGTTGTTGGGCCTGTTGGGGGTGTTGATTACCAGCTGGAAGAGCTGGCGGATGTTGGGCCTGCTGGCGTTGAGCCTGCCCTTCCACTGTGTAGTGTGTCATGGTCCCTGAAGTGGGTTCCACGGCAGCTACCTTCTTGGAACCAGAGCCCAAATCACGGATATACAGTTGATACACCCTCTCGGTTTTCCAAATAATATCGGCAAACCTATCTGTATTTGGGTAAGTGGTTGGCTCTACCTTTTATCTTACTGCTGAAATCATGTCCCTAGGAAGAGGGTCTTATATTTAATAAGATCTACATCCGCAGCTTCTTGTGCCAGGTGCTTTCCTGCTCGGTAGGCCATCCAGAGTCTCTGGTGGTAAGTCACCGGACTTTCTTTTGCATTCTGCTTCACAGGATATGTAAGCATCACTCCTACTACACCTGGACTGTGAGCAGAAATTAGCTCAGCTGCAACCTCATCAAAGGTTGCGTTCACATCCTGGCAAACAGCTACAGGGAGTTTGGCCCACAAACCAGGATCGATGGTGTGGCGTAGTATTTGGAACTGATTTTCTGCAGCGAGACTGAGCATCTCACATTTAGAACGTACCTTTTCCAAGTGACAGCTGAGGTTGTCGGACGGGCTCATCCGACCGATACTGTCAGCAATTTGCTGAACAGAGTAGGCCATTTGTAGGGGATTAGTAGGTCGATCAGGTAGAGGTAGAGTGTCTCGAGCACCATCCAAGGCTGTACGAGCTGCAGCTTCAGCCGCAGTGTGGACAATACCTTCCTGAGTGCCAGCTTCTTGAAAAAGCTGCCTAATGTGGGTTTTAATAGCCCTCATACTCCTCTCAGGAAGAGGAACATTGCCTATCACTCTTTCAATCATGGTTTCTATCTCCTGCCTGTCTTCCACATTAATAACGGCTACCGGAGGCACTGTCAGGACCAGGCCTGGGCCTGCTCTCCCCATCATGGGCACCGCCATGTTGGCGTTTCCCATGATGAGCATCACAACGTCGCCGACTTGTGACCTGGGGAGTTGGGGGTGGGTACCCGCCATGCTGTGGATGGCTGGGTGGGGAGTCTGGGCCATAGTAGGAGCTTGACTGGGCATTGTACTGTGAAACATCATCATCAGATAACTCCCCTTCTGATGATGAATGAAAGGCAGGGGCTACGCCTCCCATTGCCTTAACATGTCCAGCCAGAACCTCTCGCTGATGGCGCAGTGTTGCCATATTAGTTCTACATTCATCGTGATTCACACTTGCAACATCCATATCAACCTGATCTTGCTTCGCTTTTGCAAAACTCGATACGCGGTGCTCAATTCACGATTGTCCCTGTAAGCTACTTCTAAGTCATTACGTACCTGGTTGATCTCGTCCTGAAGCTCGCCCATTTCATCACTCAACTGAGCATTTGCAGCACTCAGCAAATCATTCATTTGCCCAACCTGACTCTTATCCTGTCTCAAACTTTCACACTCCTGCTTCAACATATATAGTTCCTGTTCACCAGCCTGGGCTGAATGATGCAGTAATGAATCCTTTTTATTTCACAGAGTTTGGAGTCCAGACTCCAAGTTCTGCTGCAGTCTAATACATAGATACATAGATACATAGATACATAGACAGTGTCGGCAGATAAGGGCCTATGGCCCACCCAGTCTTCCCATTTGAGCTTGTAAGTTCAGTTTATGTTTTCCTAGAAGTCTGTTGCCCCTTACCCCTGACCTCCAGAATTCCTTTATGTCTATCCCATGCATTCTTAAATCCTGTGATTGTTTCAGCCCCCACCACTTTCTCTGGCAGGGTGTTCCACTTGTCCACCACCCGTTCTGTGAAGAAATTCTTCCTCATGTTTCCTCTGAATCGTCCTCCCTCCAACTTCATCCCATGCCCTCTAGTCCTGCAACATCTTTTTCGCTTAAAATAGTGTATTCCTGCACCCTGTTCCTCCCTGTAAGATACTTGTATGTCTCTATCATATCCTCTCTCCTCCTCTCCTCCAGGGAGTACATGTTCAGTTCCTTCAACCTGTCTTCATAGGACTTGTGATGCAATCCATGCACCATCTTTGTTGCCCTCCTCTGAACCTTCTCTACCCTGTCTATGTCCTTACATAGGTATAGTCTCCAGAACTGTACACTGTACTCCAGGTGGGGCCTCACTAGTGTCTTGTATAGTGGAATTATGACCTCCTTTTTCCTGCTGGTGCCCTGCCTATACATCCCAGTATCCTATTTGCTTTACCTGCTGCCTTGTCACACTGTTTCTACTGTGAGGTCATCAGAGATGATAACCCCAAGATCCCTTTCCTGCTTGGTGCATGCTATATCCTCATCCCCAACTGATATATTGTGCCAGGGTTTTGTGCCCATATGCATTATCTTGCACTTCTTTGCATTGAATTTCAACTGCCAAACCCCTGACCATTCTTCAAGTTTCTGCAGGTCCCGTCTCATTCTGTCTACTCCCTCTGGTGTGTCTACTGTGTTACAGAGCTTTGAGGCATCAGCGAACAGTGAAATTCTGCCTTCTAGGTCCTGTAAATACACATTACATTCTGTTTCCTGCAAATCCATCTCTTGCTTAAGAGATAAAATCTGCAGATCAAGGGTTGGAAACCACGCTTTGGAGGCATCCAAAGCAGCGTAGAGAGCCGCGACCATCAACCCTTTAGCGTGTCACTTACTGGTTGATTGTCTCATCTCTGTGTACTGGGTTGAGATCCCCAGTACAGGGTTATTGGATTGACTTGCGTCCCACGAGAAAACAGCCCATCCTCCATGGAAGGCAAGGAAGTTCAAGACATTGAGTCTCAGTTCTGTGCAGATGTCTGATACTGTGGCCATTATGTGGGAGGGAACGGAAATTCAAACTGTGAAAAAGACAGCATGCTGTGTATTGATCCACAGCACGAGTACTTTAAACACAGCCGGGCTACTGTATTAGTTGCAGGCTTGCAATTCAAAGCTGCTATGGAGTGGGTCAAGACGGCATCGACCACACCCAAAAAGTCAGCCAGACTTTGCAAGTGACTACAAACTGGTTTTAAAATGGGAGAGGTGTTACGGGAATGTACACCTACAGTCCCCGTGGGAAAGGGAAAAAAGTTAAAGCAACAAGTGATTCAAACACCAAACACTTACAAACACCAAATATCACCTGCACATGGTCGCCAATTTGTTGAGAGGTCTAAACCTCACTTTCAGATTCTTGATGATATTGGGAATGCAAGTAATCACAAACACGTTGCATTAGAGTAATAAACAAGTGTATTACTACCAAAGGGATAAATCACAGTTGCCCTAAGCAGTTCTTACCAATATGAACCGGGAGCCAGTGCTAAGCGTTCCCTACACCTCAAGGTTTCTCTGTAGTCTCTTGGGGTCTCTCGGGTCTCCGAGGTGTAAAGCTTGTTCATTACATTATATACCTATGATAATTACTATGGTTACCAAAAGATAGAAACATTTCTAGTTACAGAGATGAGCCCTATTGGCTAAATTAGAGGTGGCTCCATGGTCCAAGATAACATTATACAATTCTGTAAAGTCATCAGTTTGAGAACAAAAGAGTTCTTATATAACTAAGTGTAGTAGTACAAATCACCAAAAGATGGCAATGTCATCTTACATATTATAATTACTTCAAGGACACAGGTGTCTTGGCATCTAACAAGTGAGAAATAGACAGAAAATACATGATAAAATATATGTGTATTAGCAAGCAAAGTGGATTACAACAATATGCATTCATATCCTAACATCTACTCTTATACGGTAGATGCCCTTAGCGCTAAATATTAGTATAACCTATACCTAAGCATTAGCTGTCTATGGTGTACCTCTGAGGGTACCAATTAGAGTGCAGGGACCTCATGTAACACTAGCAACACACATGTCCACAGGCCACCACGCCCACTGCCTCTCCATGTGCATGTGTCAGATGCGGAGCACCATTGCACATTGGTGTACAGTGCAATGCAGGCATCATCATGCACGCACAACTGCAGACAGCAGTCGGGAGGGTGTGCAGGTGGACTGTGTGTCCACATGCAGGGCTGGGTACCCAGCTGTGCAATGCCCATTAAAACACACAATGCACACAGGGCAGCACCAGACAGTAGCCACGCTGGGAGACAGGTCAGTCATGCAACACAGTGGCCCGGCCACCACAGATGTTTGGCAGCCCCACCGAGACCTGCCAGCACTGACAGGCTGACCACTGGCCTCATGGGGTGGCACCGATGGTCCCCCAGGGATTCCACTGCGTGAAGGCGACCGTGCTCATGCAGGGGTCTGCAGCACACCAAACATGCCTGCGCCAGGAGTGCTCAGGATGCCCACAGCTGAACCCAGTGTCGACAGGGTGGGAGTCACATGATGCCAGGAACATGGGATGAATAGTGCACTGCATGGTGTCCGTGATGCATGGGCACCTGACTGTGTACCCATTGTGGCCATGACAGCAGTGAATGCCTGTGCATGCCTGTCAATGGCAGTGGTCACATCCTCCCACAAACAGTTCATCCCTGCCAGGATCAGAGTGGTGTCCCTGCTGCGACGCTCCTCTGCCCACTCCAAAGCCACACGCAGTGCATCCACGGATGTCGCAAGCCGCATCTGCTGCTGGACTGATGCTTGCAGTAGGCAGGTGTGCTCGTCCAAGAGGTCATCTGCCTCCTTGGCATCCTGTCCCATAGGGTGTGCACGGACCCGATGATCAGCACCCCTTGAGGGTGGGTGCTGTGCATGAGGACCAGGTCTGGGCATGTCCACAGGTGGTGCACAGACTCTGCCACTGAACCCTGTACTCCTAAGCCCATTGGCCAACTGCTGATGCTGCCCCTCCAGCTGCCACTCCCCAGGGCTCAGTGGTGCCGCCGCAGTGGCCGCAACAGTCCCACTGTCCTGAACAGACACCAGTGCTGCCCCACTGGTGCTGACAGGCACAGGCTGGGACTGTGCTGACATGCAGGCCTCCATGGCAGCACCACCCACAGCCATAGGCGCGAATTGTCCTGCTGTGTGGCCATCCAGTGGCACACACATGTCACTGCCCATGGTGGTAGCGTCATCATCACCGGTGATGGACTCTGCACCGGCCACAGTCACAGCATGCTGGCATCCATGGATGCCAGCACACTGGGACTCAGGCAGGGCTTCCTCCACACCTGTTACAATGACATCAGTGTGGACAGCCAGGCGGCCCCACTGTCACAATGCTCCACGTATACCTGTGAAGGTGGATGGGCCCTCCTCCAACTCCAGCTGACTGTCCTCAGTGGACAGACCCACCACTGCTGACCCATGCAGATGCTCAGGATCTGTAAGGGAAAGCAAAGTCACATTATTGCATGTGACCTACCCTGCCCCCCCATAGACAGACCATGACTTACCATGCAGTGATGGGCCACCATCCATCTGGAAGCCACCACCCGGAACACCCTCAATGGCACTGCACTGCATGCTTCCAGCAAGCCTCTCCTCCTGTAGGGTCAGCTGTACCACCTCCGGCTGTCCCCCACCTGTTGCAGCACGTGCTGCCCTGATGGCAGCCACCTTCTCCTTTATCCTCCTCCTGTCCATGCCCATCTTTTTCTTACACTCCTGAACGGAGCGCTGGTGGCTGCCATGCAGGTTCACAGCTTGTGCCACCTCCTCCCATGCAGCAGCACGGGCTTGGGGTGTTCCCCGCTGTCCACTGAGAAGTGGCTCCTGATCCAGGTAGGCCTCGAACAGGGCTTCGGTTTTGGCCTTTGTAAAGTTAGGCCTCCTCCTCCTCCCACCACTGTGTTCTTCCTCTCCAACAACCTGCTTGGTCATTATGTAGCTTGTAAGAATGGCAGTTGTTGCCTGTGACTGTGCAGTCCCATGCATGTCCCTAAATCCACAATCCACACTCCCAAACAGCATGCAACTCACCAATAGACTGCAGTAACTGACTATGGCCACTGCAGCACAATGTCGCACTTTTATAGTGCAACCCATGCAAATGAGGTGAGGAGCAACTTTAAGTAGATGCAGATTGCAGTGCTGCGCCATTGAATGGCTGATTAGATGATTTGCATATGATGGCTGAATATCGCGCGTTGCGCTTTGTGCAATTGTGTTGAACGTGCTGAGTCAATGGCGCAGTTCTGTGACATGCGTAGTACACACCTCACTGCGCATGCCCGGGTTGCTGACACAGGCATCTGCCGCACTGATGACATGCTGTGCATGGTAGGCAATGCAGGGCACGGCCACCATTGTGCCAGTGGCGCTATAGCGATGGTCACTACATGGCGCTGTGGCACTGGGCCATCATAGGTGCAATGGGCCAACTGTGCGGTAGGCTGCTATGGCGCTGGCACACAGGCAGCCAATCACGCTACACACATTGTGTTCCAATGACGCTGTGCGTGTCCATGCGCCAGAGATCCTTGACCCTGTGCCTGACCTTTTCCCCTAGGCGCTATGCATCAGGCATGGGTAAACCTCTATCGTGCTGTTCGGTGACAGTGTGATAGGGAATGGCAGCGCTGTACCGCGCAGCATCTGCACTTGGGGAGCCGCTCTGCAGAGCACCATATTGCTAACTAGAATACAGAGAATGGCACGCAGAAGGGCAGCCCAGTGGTCTGCTATTGAATTGGCCAATCTAGTGGCCATTGTAGAGCCACACCATGGGCCTCTGTTTGGGGAGGTGCCCCTGGACAGGGCCAGGACCCAGGTGTGGCAGGAGGTGGCCACTGCCCTGGAGGGGGCTACTGGATGGGGGAGGAGTGTAGACCAGTGCAGGCACCGATACGAGGACCTGCGGAGGAGGGAGCCGGAGCTACTGGCACACCTGTGGACACATGACAGGAGGGGCACGGTGCCACGACCAGGTAGGGGTTCTGTCAACACACATTTATCATCCATATGGGTTACAATGTTGTATGTGTCCAGCACATAGGGGAGGGACCATCCGGGGTTGGCTGTGGTGGTGTTCACAGGGTGTGGGGTGGGTGGTCTGGCTGGGTGGGAGGGCACACACCTAGGGGCAGGGAGACTTTGCTTTGGGATTGTACTGATATTCCTCTCTTCTTGTTTGCCCCACAGGCCCGGAGGAACACCGCTGTGTTGCTGGAAGAGCGGCAGCGGGAGGAGGATGGTGCAGCCAGGCGGGGCGAGGGCCCTCACCTCCCACCAGACTGGCCCAATGAAGGTGAGCGCAATACATCCATGATTACTATTGCATGCTGTGTGACAGGGTGGGCAGCAGGGCATGGCCACCATCCATCGACACCACTGCCATGCACGCAACTTGTTACAGTCAACACTGTCCAGTGGCAATGCATGTCTGGGAGTGTGTCAATGGTAGTCCATGCATGCACCAGGTACATGGTTGTGCCACTGCCTTTGCACCACATAGCCATGTCACTAAACGGCCACGGTGGTGCTGTGCGTGATTTGGCCGGTAGGTGTGTGCAGCATTCTGCATGGCTGTATGCGCCTGGGTGGGCAGGTCCTGTGGACGTGATCACTGCGGGTGGTCACACACCATCACAGTGGTATGTCCCACGGCCGTATGCCATGCACAGTGGGTGGGCTGTATGGGGTTGTGCATTCACACCTATTGACTGTGCTTCCTTGTCCTAGGTACCCGCCAGCTTCATCAGATCCGGGAGGCACTGTGGGAGATATTGGTGGTGGCAAGGGTGTCGCTGGACATCCTGCGATGCATAGATGAAACAGGGGTCCTGAGGAGGCACAGGGCCCGGGAGGAGCCAGAGTGGGGAGAGGCGCTCCCACTAGGGATAGATTGGTCCCAGTATTCCCCTACCCCCCTGGACCCACCCTCACACCCCTCCTTCCCCGTTCCATTTGTCCACCCCTGCCCTCTACCCACCCCCACCTTGTTTGTGGCCCCCCAACCTTGTATATAGTTCATATGTTATATAGTATATAGTTCTTGTAATATTGCATATAGTTGATTGTTATATATTTTTTCAATACATTTAATTTTGATATGAATACTGTGGTGGTCTCTGATTTGCAGCGGGCTATAGGTGCTCAGCTGCAGTGGTGTGCATGGCATCAGGGGTGGTGCGGTCATGGGTGGGTTGTGTGTGTGTCCATGTGGAGGTGACTATGGTGTGGGGGTAGCTATCAGTCAGTGTCTGTGGTGTGTGTGTTGTTCTCTGTGCACTGGATGACTGTGTGCAGTGGTCCATGTTGCGTGCTCTGTGTCCATGGTGCACCCATCGGCCCGTCCATGGCCTGTGCAGCTGACACACATGCATGTCTGTGACCTGCATGGTCTGCTGGCATGTCAGTGGTGGCAGCTACTGCAGGGCAGCCACTGTACCCGTCACATTGCTAGGTTGCCTCCTGTCACTGGTGTGGTGCATGCCTGCCTCGGGTGGCAATGTGGGCACCACAGTTGTTGTCCCACCTCCATGCTGTGCCTTGTGTGTGTTGCAGGGGATGTGCCCCACTGTCTGTGATTTGTGCTTTGGGTGACTGATGGTGCTGTATGGGTCCACAGTGCCTGCGCAGGGTGGCTGGCACTCCAGTGCCATGGAGGACTGCAGGTTGTGTGTACACAGTTTACATGGGCCCACAATGGGGGCTTGGTTGCCCCACCACTGCGTCCCTGTGTTGTTGTTACAAAACAGGGTACTAAATGAGAAAAAGACTGAGGTAGAATGGTCAGTGAGGGATGCTGCAACAGAAGGTAAAGCCATCAAAAAATGGAGAGCAATGAGTACCAGTGCCCGTAGTCTGGGTAACAAGCTTCCTGAATTAGTGGCCTTGATGGAGGAGGAACAACTGGATATCGTGGCAGTCACAGAAACATGGTACACACAAAACCATGACTGGGACATAAACATACCAGGATACACTATCTACAGGAGGGACAGGGAGGGTAAAAGAGGAGGAGTAGTAGTTCTTTACATAAGGGAAGGAATAAAAGCAACAGAACAAAAGGGTAAACAGGGAGAAGAAGAAGCACTGTGGGTAAATTTGGAGACAGGCAATGGCACCACAATCCGCACAGGGGTTAGACACAGATCCTTCTCAGGGGAGGAAATGGACAAGGAAATGATAGAAAGTATACTTAGAATGGCAGATAAAGGGAGATATTGCTGATGGGTGATCTGAATATGCCAGATGTTAACTGGAGTGCAGTTGCAGCTGCCACTTCAAGAGTGCAGTTATTCTAGATGCCCTACAGGGGCATGCCTTAGACAACTAGTACTGGAGCCCACTCGAGAGGAGCAATATTAGACTTGATTCTCTCAAATGGAGATGGAGAGAGATCACAGATGTAGAAGTGGGTAGCCATCTGGGAACTAGCGACCATCGAACAGTATGGTTCACAATAAACACAGCAATAGAGTCAAGCCATACAAAGACAAAAGTACTGGACTTCAGGAGGGCTGACTTTGCCAAAATAGATGAGTGCTCAAGGAATGCACTAGCAAATGGGCAGGAAGGAGGTGGAAGAACAATGGGGAATAATAAAACTGCCATCACAGAGGTAACAAGCCTTTGTGTGAAGCAAATAAACAAAACAAAACCATGTAAGAAACCACTATGGTTCTCAAAGGAAGTGGCAGTGAAGGTTCAAGAGAAAAGAAAGCATTCAGGAAGTACAAGGAATTGCAGAAGGAGCAGGACAGAGAACTGTATCAGTTAAAGCAAAAGGAGGCTGGAAGGCAGTCAGAACAGCAAAGGCCCAAACCGAGGAAAAGATAGCCAACTCAGTTAAGAAGGGGATAAAACCTTTATAGGTACATCAGGCAGCGAAGGAAGACCAAGGGAGGGATAGTGAGGCTAAAAAGGGAGGGAGGGTGGTCAGAGGGAGACTGTGAAAGGCAGAGATACTAAAACAAATATTTTGCTCAGTATTTACAAATGAAGAGGGGAGGTACATAAACAAACAGTAGAAACACTCTGGATACAAAAGTTGATACCAGCCCATTTACAGAAGAAAGGGTTCTGAAAGAACTCTTAAAACTGAAGGTGGACAAAGCAATGGGGCCTGATGGGATTCATCCCAGAATTCTAAAAGAGCTAAGGGTAGAACTAGTGACACCACTGACTACTCTTTTTAACAAATCATGGGAGGATGGGGTGGTACCCGAGGACTGGAGGAGGACAGATGGGATTCCCCTTCACAAAAGTGGGAGCAAGTCAGAAGCAGGAAACTACAGACCTGTTAGTTTAACCTCAGTGATAGGGAAAATGATGGAATCACTTCTGAAGGAAAGAATTGTCGAGTATCTAGAGGCCAGAGGGGCACAGGACCCTAGGCAGCATGGATTCACAGCGGGAAGGTCTTGCCAGATGAATCTGATAGATTTCTTTGACTGGGTGACCAAAGTAGTAGATCAGGGAGGGGCTGTGGACATGGCCTACACAGACTTTAGCAAGGCATTTGATACAGTCCCACACAAAAGATTAATATACAAGTTAGCCAGCCTGGGAGTGGGTCCCAAGATGACAGCCTGGGTAAAGAATTGGCTGGAGAATAGAACACAGAGAGTAATAGTAAATGGAGTCCACTCTGAAGAAAGGAGGGTTACTAGTGGGGTACCGCAGGGTTCAGTATTAGGAACAGTCCTCTTCAATGTCTTTATAAGCGACATTGCAGAAGGACTGGAAGGAAAAGTATGTCTCTTTGCAGATGACACAAAGATCTGCAACAGAGTTGATGCACAGGGTGGGTGGAAAGGATGAGAAGGGACTTGGCAAAGTTAGAGGAATGGTCAAATGTATGGCAGCTTAGATTCAATGCTAAGAAGTGCAAGGTAATGCACCTGGGAAACAAAAACCCAGGGGAAGAGTACACAATGGGGGGTGAGATACTAACAACAACAAAAATGGAAAGGGACCTGGGGGTAGTCATATCAGATGACCTAAAGGTGGGCAAGCAATGTGAGAGGGCAGCAAGGAGGGCTGGGGGGATACTGGGATGCATAGGGAGAGGCATCACCAGTAGAAAACAGGAAGTTATTATCCCTCTGTACAGACAGCTGGTGAGACCCCATCTGGAGTACTGTGTGCAGTTCTGGAGCCCAATCTCCGCAAAGACATAGACAGGATGGAAGCTGTCCAGAGGAGGGCAACTAAAATGGTGCAGGGTCTGCACCAGAAGACATATGAAGAGAGACTTAAGGAGCTTAATATGTATAGCCTCGAGGAAAGGAGGGAGAGGGGACATGATAGAAACGTTCAAGTACCTCAAGGGAATCAACAAAGTCCAAGAGGGTAGCATCTTTCAAAAAAGAGGTGTGCAAGAACAAGAGGGCACAATTTGAAGATGGGGGTGGTGGCTCAGAGATGAATTTAAGGAAGTATTTTTTTTCTGAGAGGGTTGTGGATGCATGGGTGACCTTCCGGAGAGGTTGTGGAGTCAAAAACAGTGGTGGAATTCAAGCATGCATGGGA
Source organism: Neoceratodus forsteri (assembly GCA_016271365.2). Lineage (NCBI taxonomy): Eukaryota > Metazoa > Chordata > Ceratodontiformes > Ceratodontidae > Neoceratodus > Neoceratodus forsteri. Next base: position 62,969,920 of record CM028137.1, on the reverse strand, counting down.
CAGTCATAAGGCAATTCTAGGGGTTGGGGGTAGGAAGAAGTAGGCTGCTGGTTAACTAGGATCTTCAGCTTATCCAGTAGGTAGGGAAATGGGCAGACTGTGTGGGCCAAGCAGTCCTTATCTGCCGTCAAATTCTGTTTCTATGTTTGTGCCCTTGGGTATGGGTGGGTGTCTGTCCATACACTGTGTGAGATTCGGTGTGGTGCATGCTTCCATGCACCACTGTGGGTGGCTGTGCTGGCTATTGTGGCTAGTGGTGGGTCGGGGTGTGCCATTGGACTACTGTGCAGGGTGCTGTATCACTGGTGGTGGTGTCAAAGGCATGCCCTGTCCTGTGTGGGGTACCTCATGTGCCGACGCATGGTTGGTCTCTCAGCAGTACCTCGGGGGGACTGAGCGCGGTGGCACTGTGTCTGCTATTGTTGCATTGCTGTGTGCTGCCACCGCTGATGGGTGCTCGTGGTGGGCTGGCTTGCATGGTTCTTGTGGTGCACAGGTTGCAGTGTCACAGTGGGGTGGTGGCATGCATGGGGTTTCCTGCAGTGGTGGTCACTGCTCATGGGGGGGTGTCTGAGGGTGACGGTGCAGGGTGTGCTCTGCATTGGGGGGGATGGTGTGGCACGGGGTGGTCATCCCTCCTTGTGTGCCAGTCACAGCTTGCCGGTAGGTGTGATGTGGCACTGTGGCCCGGCTGTGGGTTGTTTGCTTGTCTCCATGGACCAGTGGTTATTCCAGCCCTGCCCCAGTTGTGCAGTGCATGGGGTGTAGGGGTACGATGTCTGTTCTGCTGTGTGCTCCTGTGCCCATCTGTGGCATGGGTGGTGGGCCCCTACCTCCCTGGTTGTGCAGTTACATTGCTCTGCTGCTGGGGGGCATCCCTGGTTGCACTATGGCGCCTCTGGACTGCTCAGCTGAACATCCCTTGTTGTGCTATGGCACATCAGATCTGCTCATCTTCCCCTCCCTAGTTGTGCTATGGTGCAGGTGGTGCGATATTTAGTCATTGGCTGTAGGTGCAGTTTGGCCTGCTCCGTTTTTGAATATCACGTCTCTTGCACATGGGCTCAATAGACTTGAGCTTGCTCCTGCTATTGTGCACTTTTTGGGTGCAGTTTGAATATCTGGGCCAATGGCTACACCACCGCCCCTACTATCCAATCTTGGGCAGTGTATCACTGAGAACCCAGATGGAAAAGCAGATGCCAAAATGGGGCCTGCATTCTCATCCAACCAGGTCTCGGTGATGCATGCAAGATCAGATGTTTCAACAATGTCAGCTATAATAGCCGTCTTGTTTCAAATCGATCTGGCATTGCATAACACCGCCTGAGTTGGATGTGTCAGCGAGGAAGATCTCAAGACCTGCCCACTATTTGTGGAACCCTTTGGCATGGGACCCAGGCAGGGAGCTACCCTTTCCTGATCCCATTTTGCCCTAGGGCATCTCCTAGTCCCAATGACTTCAATCCGACCACCCCTCTCCGTTCTCCCACCATGCCAAGGTTGCCCTTTTTTCAGTCGATTTCTGACTATCCTCAAGGCTTGACATCTCTTATATACCTCAGCTGACAATGGGGGACAGTCAAAAGAGCGTAACACCCTGAGCATGGTGGGAGAATAATGTCTGACTGTCTCAAAACCCTCCCAACACATTTCAAACACAATTTATACCACAAAGTAACCCCAATAATTGACCTATAAACCAACTTGTTTCTAAAAATCTCCAAACCCCCCAAATTATAAACCCTTAATTAATACTAATATACCCTTCCCCCAAATCTGAACTTATCACACTTGGTGAGCAGAACCTGAACTGGCTCTCCCCCACCACCTCCTACTGCAAAGATGCCCTAGCAGCCCTCGATATCACTCAACTATTCTCCACCCCAACACAAATTAACCACAACACTAGTATGGGCACCTTACTTGACCTAGTCCTCTCAAACTGCCCCCATAAAATCTCTGACCTCTCCATCCTCCCCAACGCCCTCAGTGACCACTCCCCCATCCTTTTCAGTTGGTCCTTCCATGTTCCTAAGCTTCCCCCTAAGACAATCTTCACAAGGTCTCTCAAAGCCAGCAACCTAAGAAATCTTAAAATCTACCTAGTTTACTTCAACTGGGCCCCCCTTTACTGCAGTCAAGATGTTGATGTCACCCTAAACTACTTCATTAACACCTTCAATGGCACTTGTGACAGATTTTCACCCCTCACTAAAAAGAGTTCTGTAACTATGACACCTCCTGGATCACACCTCACCTGCTTGACCACATGAGACACTGGGATGAGTTATGGGAAAAGCCCTTGACCTCAGCAATTCCCTTGACAGACAACTCTACCATGCCGCCCGCAACAGTTACACATGGGCCATCAGGCAAGCTAAAGCTGATTATTTCAAAGCTGCTCTGACCAATACCTGGGGGGACAGGGGCAAATTCTGGGACAACTTGAAGTCCGTTAGTGGTAAGTCTACCCCCTCAGATCAACTCAACACAAATGGGTGCATTACTAACGACCCTCAGCTGGTTGCTGAAGTGCTCAACTCAGCTTTCTCAGACCTCAGCACAACCCTCCCACCTAACTTTTTCAATCACACTCCCCTAGCAACCTCATCCCCCCCCCCATCATCTCTTCCTTTCCGCTTCCACACTCTCACCCTGTGGGAAACTAAAGCTTACCTTCTCAAAGCCCTTAGGAAATCCTGTCTTAGTAGTGACACTCTTGACCTCCGGGTCCTATCACTCACCCTTGACGATGTTATCTCCCCCCAACTTCATTCCTCAACCTCTCTTTATGCCTAGGTATGTTCCCCTCCAGATGGAAGATGGCTCTTATTACCCCCATTCTCAAATCTGGTGACCGCCTTACCCCTAGCAACTACCGTCACATATCCATCCTTCCACCGCTCTCCAAGGCCCTTGAGCAGATAGAAGCGGACCAACTTACTGAACACCTCTCCAAATATGACCACTTGTCCCCTGAACAACACGGCTTCAGAAAAGGGCACAGTACAACTACTGGCCTACTCGAGTTCTCGTTTCATACATTCTGCCCTGGACAAAAGCAAATTGGCCGGCGTGGTGTTTCTTGACCTATCTAAGGACTTTGGCACTATGAATCACCCACTTCTTCTCTCCACCCTCTCACAACTCGGCCTGTCCCATGACTCCATTACTTAGTTCACTGATTACCTGTCAAACTGCACCCAGAAGTTAAAAATCAGCTCCACCACCTCAAATCCACTCCCAGTCTGCTCTGGAGTTCCACAAGGCTCCATATTAGGTCCCCTCCTTTTCAGTCTCTTCTTAAACTCTCTCCCTAAAGACTGCTCCAGTAACATCCTTCTGTAAGCATGACGCCATCCTTTTTGCATCCCATTCTAACCCTTCCCAACTTGAACTTTCCCTGCAAACCTCCTTTATGGATGCTGAGTCATGGTTCACTGACCATAAACTTGTGCTCAACCAGAAAAAGTCCAAGACCATGCTGTTCGCCCATCACCAGAACAAGTTTAAACACACCTCTATATGCGTCCACACTTCCACCTCACTGCCCCTTGAACAAGTCCACACTTTTAAATGCCTGGGCATCACCCTTGACCCTGCCCTTAGTTTCCATGACCACAAACACCATCTCTGCTCCAATCTAAATGCCTGTATTGGGCTTCTTTATCATCATCTGCACTGTCTTCCCGCTGAAGCACTCCAAATCGTCATCTCCTTGTCTGTCCTCTCATTATTGGACTATGGTATTGTTATTTATGGGGCAGCTGACAACACAGCCCTCAAAAGAGTCAAAATATCTCTTAATAAAGCCTGCCGCCTCCTTTTGGGCTGCCCTAGCACCACCCACACCTGCTCCCTCTACAGTCTAACAAACTGGCTAGATTTTGATGGTAGATTACAATACCACAATTGTCTCCTGGCCAAAAAATCTCTGCCTGACTCACTGCCCCCAACCTCTCCCCTCTCCTGCAACCTACCCCACTCACTAGGATCATGAGGAGCTCCCTCAGACCAACACATCAGGTACCAACATTTAAAATCTCACTTGGCCAATGCTCCTTTGCTAAACTCCCTGCCCCCCGCATTACGGAGGAACCTAAGCTGGGCCACTTTAAACCTCTACTGCATTCCCACCTCCTATCCATACATTTCTCAACCTGTCCCTAAATCACTTACTAACTGACAATGGACTATGTCCTGCCTCCCGGTCCTGCTGCCTCCTACCCTCTTGGATTGTTCAGCTCTTTCACGCACCCCCACTCTGACAATGGACACCATCCAGCTCTCTCCCAACTGCTCCCTCCTCCACCCCATCCCCTGTTGCCTGCCACCCCTACATTCTCCCTCTGGACCATGTTATAACCCCTGACTCTTGGCTCTTCGCTGACCTGGTCCTATTGCCCACTTCCCCATTTTCCCAATTTTCATTCTGCACTGAATTGTACTTAAATACTGTTTTTAATTGCTAGCCTGCTTTTTCATGTATTATCTATTGTGACTACAGTTTGCCCCCGTGTATACAAACTGTACCACGTTTTGCTAATGTTTAAGTTTGTTGTTCATTGTAAACTTGACGTGGAGTCTTTGTAAAGGAGTCTCTGACTCAAAGGATTGTAATTCTAAATATCCTAATAAATGAATAAATAAAATAAATAATATATTTCAGCCACTTTATGATTCACTCACTGTAGTCTGTCCTTTTTCCCCACCTACTGTCATATTTCTGCTTGCATGTGTGCACGGTACATCAGCATGTGTCGATATTCCTGCACACACTTCCATCCAGTGTGTTTGTGTGGGCATACTCACATAGGCATTCCAGCTATGTGTGCATATCTGTTTTCATTTTCTCCAGATGTCTGTCTCCTGTCTCATTCCCCACCATTTGTCACCTTTCAGTCTTCTTTCTAGGCCCTGTTAATTAGTATCCACCTAAAGAATCCTTAGCTCATTCATTCCTGCTACAATTTATCACACCCATTATCACCTTTTTGTTTCCCAGATTCTGTTCTTATGTTCCCTATTATCGCTTTGTCACCTAGATCCTCCCCTTATTTTCTTTCCTCACATGTTTACTCATTATTTCCCCTTACCTCTCCATTAACTTTGCTTTTTTCTGTTTTAGATCATTACATACCAACATACAAAACTGCCAGCAGATACAGACCGAATGTTCTATCGCATCTGCTCGATTGTGCAGCACAGAGGCTAGACTCCTACTGCTCCCCCCACCCCTTGCCCACCTCTCTTGCTCCTTATCTTCCCAATGACTAGAATCTTGCCCATAACCATATCCCACCCCCTTTTAAAGCTCTCCACTGTTTTAAGAGATACCACTTCTTCATGGAGCATGTTCTATCCCCCTACTACCCTCTCTGTGAAGTAATGCTTCCTCATCTCCTTCCTGACTCTACTCCCTACCAACTTCAGCCTGTGCCCCTAGTAATCCCTTCTCCCTTTAATTGAAACATGCTCTCTGTACTTACCCTGTTGATGCCCTTTAAGTACTTGAAGGTTTCAATCATATCATCTGTTTCCCTTCTCTCCTCCAATAAGTACATATTAAGGACCCTCAACCTATCCTCGTAAGGCTTCCCCTCCATACCTCTGATCATTTTAGTTGCCTTCCACTGTACCCCCTCCAGTAACCTGATGGCCTTCTTTAAGTATGGGTTCCAGAACTGAACACAGTATTCCAAGTACGGCCTCACCAGTGACTTGGACAGTGGCAGAATTATTTCCTCCCTTCTAGAGGTGATTCCTCTAGCAATGCACCCCAGCATTGTATTGGCTTTTGCCACTGCTTTTCTACATTGAGATGAGTGGTTCTTATTCTTTGTGACCATTACCCCCAAATCCTTTTCCTCCTCAGAGACAGACAGCTGAACCCCTCACAGATGGTAACTGTACACAGGATTCCTCGCTCTGAAGTGCATGACCTTGCACTTCTTAGCAGTGAAACCCAGCTGCTAAGTGTCTAACCACTGGTCAAGCCTTCCCAAAGCTTCTTGGAGGCCTTTTCCCCCCTCTATCCCATCCACAACTGCCCCTAGCTCGGTGTCATCTGAGAACAGACTGATCCTACTCTTAACTCCAACTGCTACATTGGCTATGAAGATGTTAAACAGTACTGGCCCCAGCACTGAACCTTGAGTGACCCCACTGGTAACTTCCCTATGAGTTGAGAGTTCCCCCCATGGCTCTACAGTGTTGGTTCGACAACACATTCGTCAACCGGCATCTCTTCGACAAGGTTTATGTCGACTGCAAGTTGCCGTTGACATAAACCCTTGTCTCCCAGTCCTCTTTTCTCATCAGGGGGCTTCACTCCCCCAACCCCCCATGCGGGGATCTGTCCCCAGCCCCCATAATTAGGATTATCAACTCTAGCCAGAGTTGAATCGGGGAAGGGTGCAGGACCGAGAGACAGTGTGCCACTGTGTCAGGCGCAGCAACACAATGCCCTGTTGGCAACCTGTCAATTTTGTCAACGGGTTGGTAGGTTGATGTGTTGGTGTCACTGTTGGGGGGCATACCCCCCACAACCACCCTCTGATGTTTGTCCCCCAACCACTCACCAACCCACTTAACCAGTTTCTCCCCTCCTCCCAGGTTTCTCAATTTACTAGTTAACCTGCCATGCAGTACTGAGTCAAAGTCCTTGCTGAAATCCAGATACAGGACATCTACAGCCCGACCAGTATCTAGTTCTTTTGTCACCCTGTCAAAAAGGTGAACCAGGTTTGTTTGACATGATCTCCCGGAGACGAACCCATGCTTTTTGTCATCTATAATACTGTTCACTTCCAAGAAGGTCACCAACCTTTCCTTTAGGATCATTTCCATGAGCTTACCCACAATGGATGACAGACTAACTGGTCTATAGTTACCAGGCTCATTGTTGGGACCACTCTTGTGCAGAGGTACCACATGTGCCATCCTTCAGTCCTGAGGCATGTACCCTGTTTGCCGGAAGGTATTGACAGGTCTGCCAGTGGTGCCAGCAGGACTTCAACCAATGTGAAGTGGAGTACTTTGCGTTATAATGAGTAACGCAAAGTCCATTGAAAACAATGACTTTGCATTACTCCACCTTCCCAGACCACTACTCCACCAATTCTTAAGGCAAATTGCATTGAAAACAACAAACTTCTCCTCACTTCACCTTGTTTTTGAGCTCCGAAGGTGAATTTTGCAGTGATTCATGGGATTTCCGGTCACATGGGCTCTATATTTATCTGCACAGCCTCAGTTTGGGGGTAGTGTGTGTAGGAAGCAGTAGGAGACAGTGTGCTCTGAGAGCTGACTGTGATTGAAACCTTCTAAAAGCTGTTAAAAAATGTTTTTGTGTTTTTTTGGGGGGCTCAAACTTTAGTTCATCGATTGTTGGAAACCCTCCTGTGCTCATATCATCGAGCGTTTTTGGTTTTGTGTGGATTTTGAATGTTAATGTACAACATTGAGTGTGTGTAGTGAAAGACAGTGAAAGTGTGCTTTGGGGGAGGGGCGCATCTGTGGTGTAGGTAGATTTAAGTTGGAGAAATAGTGATTTCTTTGTTTTTTGGTTATATTTTTGTTATATAACTGACTGTGTTAATGTGCACACAGTAATATTATCAGTAATTGTTGAAATTTTCTTGCTGATTGTGTGGTGTGTAGATCTGGTGCAGCAGTTCATAATTTCCGGTTGCTTACATGCTTACATTACCATACGTGGCATATTACTGAACTTTTCAATTTGCTGCGTATTACTCATTTACCATTGTAGACAAACTGTTCTGTGTGTGTGTGTGTGCATTTGTGTGTATGTGTGTGTGTGTGAGTGAGTGTGTGGGTGGTGTTGCATGATGTGACATCAAATAATGCACCTTTTATTGTGCCACAGACTAATGTAATTGCAGGCACAGCAGTGTGGACCTGCAATCCACTGCATCTGCCTGATTCTGTACTGCGATCGTGGTATCTGTTCTTTGTTTTGCTGCTTGTACTGCTGTAAAAATATGCAGTCAGTGCACCCCCCACTGGCAAAAGGAATTTTTTACCAGATTGGATTGTTTGTGACCTCATCAGCACCACTGGTTACTGAAGTTGTTTTCATTGCGTGACAGTCTCTATCTGTTGCTGAAGCCACAGTTTTTTTTTTGGGGGGGGGCTTCACATCCAGCGTCCCCACAGTCAGAGAGTGAACATAACAAAATCTGAATTTGTTTATAATATTGTTGTTGATCCTCCAAAATGCCAGCAAAGAGACGTGCAAGCAAAGCTGGTTCTTGCCATGGCACTGCTGCCAGTAAGATAGTCTGTGGGCATGGTAGTACACAGACATTGAAGTGCATTGCTGATGTGAGGAAAGGTAATTCTCCTGCAATGTTTTTTACAGCCCAATCAGTAGCTTCACTCATAGTTGGAGGAGATGATGTTTTCCCAGCCGGTGGTGTTAGTGTTAATGGTATTAATGGTGTTAGTGGTGGTGGTAGTATTAGTATTGGTGCTTCAAGTTTGAATTCTGACCAGTGTACCGTATCCAAAAACATAGTGGAGTGTGAAGCAATGCAAGTGAGTGGCAGTGTAGATGATATCATACTTCCCAGTAACATCCCAGTAACTGAAACTGAGGATTCTGATTATCATGTCCACGATTGCATACAATGTGATATTTCATCCACCGTGGTGGTTAATGTCACACATTTTCCATCAGTGATTCACAGTGTGGTGAAAAAATATCAGGTAGGTGGACCACATGATGCAGAGTGCCTAGTAGAAGCTCCTCCGCGTAGCTCCAGCCTCCCGATTTTATAATCGTTTTTTTCTGATGTCCAGATCTTCAAAAATCCTCTGTTCGCAGCTGATCTTGCCTACTAAACACCTAGAGCTTCTGATAAGTGAGTTTTGGGCACTGATGAAGGCTTACATGAAAAAAAACCCCGCAAAAACATACCCCACAAGTCACCCCCGAGAAGGCCCCAAAGAAATCTCGGGCTTTGAGTGGGCCAGACAGGCCCGATCATCTCAGCCAAGTATCAGAGCAGGAACCTTTAACTCTGAATAGGTTCCTGGAAGAATTTAAACCCTTCCGCGAAGAGGTGAAAGAGATGGTGAATGACCTGAAAGCCCTTTCTAAAAAATTTGATGAGGTCTCGATGACTGCCTCGGATAACACTGCTCGTATAGTCTCTCTGGAGAATCATCTGGAAAAGGTGGACCCTGGGCTAGTGGCGATATGGCAGAAGCTCTCTCGAGTGGAAGCAAAACTAGATGATCTTGAGGGCCACAGCCGCAGAAACAATGTTGTAATTTTAGGGCTGCCAGAAGGGGAAGAGGGCCAGAATACTGTAGGTTTTTATACAGAAGTTGGTGGAATGGGTTGCTGGTCCCTCTCCCTTCGGCCCTGCATATACCACTGAAGGAGCGCATAGGTCCTCGTGGTCGAAACCTCCACCAGGGGCTGTCCCGTGCCCCATTATATGCTGATTTCTAAATTTTTTAGAGAGGCAACACTTTTTGTTGAAAGTGAGAGTCCTACAGGAGGTCAGCTGGGAGAATTCAAAGTTAAGAATTGCACAAGACCTGCCAGGATCTGTCCAGCTAAAATGCACAGCATTCAACTCCATTGTGTCCAGGATTATCACTACTGGGCTCAAGTTTAGGATGGGGTACCCGGTCAGGTTGCAAATACTTGTGAGCGGATCCTGGCTAGCCTATGAAGACCCAGATTCTGCTCTCTCTGGTTTTAAACTTGCCCTGCCTGAGTTGTTTCAGGATCCTTGAGAAGCTTTGTACCTAAGATGAGGGGAAGTCCTGTGCTGTCAAGTTGAGACTGTTTATCTAGTTGAATGCTTACGAGGACAGCAACGATGAGATGTATCTGGAAAATTTCGCTATTCGAATGGACTTAGTTATTATTTAGCTGAGTTAATTGCCATGGGATACTTACGCTCTGAATTTAAGGGCGAGCCTGATGCCTATATTAAGGACTTGTTGGAATGTTTGGCTAGTCTACTTGGGGGAAGGTGTTCTTTATCCCATTATAGCCAGATGTGCAGGCCCTCAATAGCGAGGGGAGGATCACTTTAAGTTGTTAAGGATCATTATTTAATTCCAAGAGTGGCTTAATTTAGGTGCTGTGCTGGGCTTTTCTTTAATTTCCATGTGAGTACTCATGTATGTTCGCTAAGTAACCACAAGAGGGAGCTCAGTGCACAGGAATTTCAATTCAGCGTTGCCTACAATTCGAGGATGATTCCCTTTTGTAAAGCTCCCCGTTTCTAGCCTGGGGTATTAAAATACCCTAAACTGTGCTTTTTGGTTTTTGGGCTGGCAAGAAGACAATGTAAAGATGCCCTACTTCCTTAATCCTTTGCCTGGGGTTCAGGGCGTTTGAGTCCCTTATTGTTTAACAGGTCACAGAATTCAGGTTAGAAGGGGCAATTTCCCTTCTGTAAGACTCCCTGCTCATTTTCCAAATTATGAAGACATCTTTTACAAGGCTACAGGGGCCCTATTTCCTATTTTGTTACCTGGGGTTTCTGGGCGCTTGTTTTCATTTTGCAGGTCACATTATCCTGATTTATAATTTCACCGCATTCACCGTGAGCTTATGTCTGAAGCCCAGCACCTCTTTTAAGCTACTAGGGATTGCTAAAGCAATAGAGTTCTTCTTTTCTGGATTTAAGGGCATTTGATTACATGAGGAGGCTGTTACATTTGCCTGAGGCAGGGGGATATTTTCGGAGGGCGGGTGAGGAAGGGATGTAGTACTGTGCTAAACATTTTTGACAGTTGGGGAGGTTGGGTTAGGGTGGTAAGGTACGGGCTAAAGAACTGGCTTTTTCTATGTCAAATGAAAAGGGGGTGTTTCTTGGGGGGGTTTGGGGAAGTTTTGATTTGGGTTGGGGAGGTAGGGTAGTGTGTACAGCAGTAATTACAGGAACCTGGCAAATTATTTCTCGATGTTTTTGTACAGGGCTTTCTAATCTAAGCTCATCATTTCTTTTCTAGATGGCTAATAATGTGGTTCTTGCAACTTGGAATGTGAAGGGGATCAGCAAAAAGTCCAAACAACATCAGGTGCTTAAGCATCTAAGTCTACTGCGTTCCCAGATAACATTTCTACAGGAATCCCATCTACTATAATCCGAAGCCTTACAACTAAGGAGGCAACAAGTGGGTCAGGTCTTTGATGCCTCAGGATCCACCAGTAGTTGTGGGGTCATGTTAATTATTAACAGAGGCATTCCCTTCATCTCCACACAGGTCATTAAAGATCCGGGGGGCAGGTTTGTCCTGGTTCAGGGTACTCTTTGGTCAGTACCACTTGTACCTTGCAGTATCTATGGGCCTAATATTGACGACTCGGGTTTTTTCATGAGGCTGATTACCATTATTCTCCCAGTACTTCCTACAATGATTATTATGGGTGGTGATTTTAATCTGGTCTTGGACTCTAACATGGATAGGTCAGGTAGTGGGCTGAGGGGACTATCCTCAGGGCAAAGGGCATTCAAGGACTTGGTAGATCAATGCAGGCTTTGTGATATCTGGCGCGTTCTGCATCCTAATTCCAAGGAGTTTACCTTTAGCGCGCTGGTTCATGGATCGCATTCTTGCATTGATTGCGTATTTATTTCTCAGGGGCTCTTGCCCTGGGTTATGTCTGCCTCAATCCAGCCTGGCCCTATTTCTGACCACTTCCTCGTAGTATGTAATTTAGCTTTTATTAGCACACCCAGAAGGGAGACCCGTTGGAAGATTAATGAACAGTTGTTAAAGGATGCCAAGTATTGCAAGCTTATAAAAGAACAGATTGAGTTCTTCTTCTCATCTAATCCTATTGATAGTGCAAAGCCGGATATCTTATGGGGTGCCTTTAAGGCTTATATGAGGGGAATCCTTATTAGTTTAGCTTCAAAAATGAAAAGGGTACAGGAGGAAGCGTTATTATCATTATTGTCCCAAATACGGTCCCTTGAGGCTAACCTTTCTGTCAGCACTTCGAGTGAGAACAGAAAGAAGCTTCTGGTGGCCAAGGATAGATACTTAGATTTGCTGAGGGAAAAGGCGGAGTTAGCTATTATCTGAACCAGAGCCAGTTATACGGACCAGGGAGAAAAGGCAGGGCGCTTACTCGCATTGCGATTAAAAGAACAGGAATCTGCAAGATTTATCCCCCCAATCCGGGCTCAGGTAGACGGGTCTCTGAGAGTATCCCCTTCTGAGATACTGCAAGAGTTTGCACTATATTACGAACATTTATATAGGGACATGGAGTGCCCTCCTTGTCCAGAGACTTTGGAGGAATACTTAAAGGACTCCCATCTGCCTTCCCTAACAGAACAGCACAGAAGCTTTTTGGCCTCTCCAATATCCCAGGAGGAGATCTCAGGGGTTATCGGAGCCTTGCCATCAGACAAGGTCCCGGGGCTGGATGGTTTCTCCTCACTGTTTTACAAAGCTTTCTGAGAACTCTTATTGCCGGTGTTTGACCAGCTATTTCAGCACATTTTGTCTGGGGTGGTGGTGGATGCCTACCTGTTTGAAGCCCTGATTGTTCTTCTCCCCAAGCCGGACAAAGACCCCGAGTTGGTCCAAAGCTACAGGCCCATATCCCTTTTAAATGAAGATATCAAAATTCTTTCGAAGATATTGGCCGATAGGTTAACTGTGGTCCTTCTGGACCCAATAGGTACGTCCCAGGCTGGGTTCATGAAGGGATGTTCGTCCTCAGACCATCTGCGCACCCTTTCACATGTCTTCTCGGTGTCCAGGGATGCCACTTTTCCTGCTGGGTTGGTCTCCCTGGATGCCAAGAAGGCATTTGACCATGTGAACTGGAATTTTTTGTTCCAGGTTCTCAAGGCCTTCAAGTTTCCTACCATTTTTATAGACTGGATCCGTGCATTATATAACCCCCCCCAGCAAAGATTTCAGGAAACGGTGCATTTTCTAAGACTTTCTCACTATATTCAGGCACTAGACAGGGTTGCCCCCTCTTTCGCTTCTTATACAACCTTTATCTAGAACCTCTCATTCAAAACATCCTCAGCAATGTGGGGATTCAGGGCATCTGGGTGGGTTGCCATGAGGTTAAGATTACCGCATAAGCGGATGATCTTCTTCTTTATTTATCCCACCTGGTGTCCTCTGTTCTGGCCTTGTTAGGGGAAATTGCTAAATTCAGTGCCCTCTCAAACTATAAACTAAATGCTAATAAATCCTCTTTCTTTCCCCTGAATCACAAGATCTTCAAGACTGACATTATCCCCTTCGGTTTGCGCTGGGCACCCCGGATGCTGAAATACCTGGGTATCAAATTAACGCATAATCCCTCAGCATGGTTTAAGGAAAACTTGGAGCCTCTTTCCCAGCTAATAATTCGGGATCTGGATAGACAGTCCAAGCTCCCAGTTTCATTATGGGGCTGGATTAACATAATCAAGATGAATATTTTCCCAATAATTTTTTATCCCCTCTCTCTTCTTAATTCATTCATCCCTTTATCCTGGTTTCAGAAAATGCATAGAATTTTCACCAAGTTCATCTGGTCTAACAAATACCCCCGACTGGCAAACTATAAGCTGGCTGCCTCTAAATTTAATGGGGGATTGCGGATCCCTCAGTTGGCTATATATTACTGGGCCAGCCACCTGGCTAAATGCCTGAAATGGGTATGTCCGGGTCCCGAGAATTTGCGACCGACATGACTCAAAATAGAAATAGATTTAATCTGGTCTATGAATATGGATCCCTAACTTTGTTTTATGTAAAAGTGTCCCAGTTATAAGGTGTTGAGAAATCCCCATTCTTACGATTTGTTTGAAAGTATACGCGCAGCTTTGTCTCTTTTCTCGCTTATGCCCCCCAGTTAGACCTGGCCCAATCTATCTGGAATTCTCCGACCTTCACCATGAATAAGCAGCTGATTCCCTGCACATGGCTGCCCCAACTGGGTGATGGGATAGTATCCTCATTCTTGGATGATGTGGGAAAATGGCTTTCAGCAGATGAACTTATCCGGAAATTTAATATCCCAGTATACTCACAATTCAAAGTGGTCCAATTAAAGCATTTACTTACAACGGTCTTGGGCAATATCCCCCCTTGCCAGGCGGTTAGGGCCCTGATCCCAGAATCCTCCTCCCTATTAGGATCCTCAGGTGTCATTTCTAAATTATATCAACATTTGTTTCATAGATGGTATGGGGGCTCCCTCGGATCGACTAGGTTCTGGAGTTCTATCTTTCCTCAATATTCTCCCAACTAGCAGGCCTTATGGAGGTCCTGTCATAAATATGTGTCCCAAGATACATTGCACCTTATGCAATACCACATTTTAAACAACATGTATTACACCCCTGTTAAGTTAGTGAAATGGGGTCTCCTTGACTCAAACATATGTGTTAGATGTTACCAGGGAGAAGGAACACTCCTTCATATATTTTGATTGTGTCCCAAAATATCTTCTTTGTGGGACTCTATCAAAACTTTTCTGGACCCCTTACTGGGTCTACAGGAGTGTTTCACATCCAACATTTGTCTCTTAGGGGACCTGTCCTCCATCAGGGTTAAGGTGAGGAGATTTCATATCTTCATGATTGCACTATCTGTCAAAAAACTTATTTTATGCCACTGGAAAGATAAGGTCACTCCAACATTACAGGAATGGGTGAATGAAATCCTTGCTAAGCTTCGTGCAGAGAAAGCTATAGCTAGTCTCCACAATACATTACCTGTTTACACACATATATGGGATCCCCTTCAATCCTTAATAATAGCTACCCCGGATATAAGTACTGTTTCATAGTAGGTAGCCCTGTATACCATATTATAATGTCTTAGAACCCACGTGTAAGGAGGCTGCTACACTGCTGTACGGGGGAGAATTGAGGGGCAGTTTGAGTAGGGTATGTTACTGTATTCATGTTTTACTTCTAATGTTAACTGCCTCCAATGTTGTGGAAAATTCTGTTAATAAAGGTTGAATTGGAAAAAAAAAGTATCAGGTGAAACATAGAAACATAGACTTTGACAGCAGATAAGGACCACTTGGCCCACCCAGTCTGCCCATTTCCCTACCTACTGGATAAGCTGCAGATTCTAGTTAACCAACAGCCTACTTCCTGCCACCCCCCACTACAATTGCCTTATGTCTGTCCCATGCATGTTTGAATTCCCCACTGTTTTAGACCCAACAACCTCCCCAGGAAGGCGGTTCCATGCATCCACCTCTCCATGAAAAAAAGTATCCTCACATTGCCCTAGCCATCCCCATCTTCAAATTGCCCCCTGTTCTTACACACTCTTTTCTGAAAGATGCTACCCTCCTGGACTTCACTGGTTCTGTTGAGGTGCTTGAAGTTTCTGTCATGTCCCCCTGCCCTCCTTTCATCACGGGTATACATATTAGCTCTCTCAGTCTCTCTTCACTATGATTTCTGATGCAGACCCTGCACCATTTTATTGCCCTCCTCTGGACTGCTTCCATCCTGTCTATGTCCTTGCGTAGATGAGGGTCTCCAAAACTGCACACAGTACTCCATATGGGGTCTCACCAACTGTCTGTACAGAGAGATAACCACTTCCTGTTTCTACTTGTGATGCCCTTCCTATGCCATCCCAGTATCCCCCTGGCTCTCCTTACTGACTTGTCACATTGCTTACCCACCTTTAGGTCATCTGATATGACTTCCCCCAGGTCCCTTTCCATTTTTGTTGTTGTTAGTACCTCCCCTGCTATTGTGTACTCCTTTCCTGGGTTTTTGTTTCCCAGGTGCATTACTGTGCACTTCTTTGCATTGAATTTAAGTTGCCATATGTCTGACCATTCCTCCAACCTTGCCAAGTCCCTTCTCATCCTTTCTACCCCCCCTTGTGTATCAACTCTATTACAGATCTTTGTGTCATCCACAAAGAGGCATACCTTTCCTTCCAGACCCTCCTCAATGTCACCTATAAAGACGTTAAAGAGGACTGGACCCAGTACTGAGCCCTGAGGTACTCCACTAGTAACCCCCCTTTCTTCAGAATGTGTTCCATTCACTATTACCTTCTGTGTCCTGTTGTGCAGCCAGGTGATGGTGGTGTAGATGATATTGATGAATGTGATGATGACGATGAGGTTGCTGTTGTTGCAACATGCAGTCCACATGCCAGCATCCAAGCAGAAGATGTGGATGTGTGTGACATTGATGACTATGATGATGACGTAACTGACCCCAGTTGGGAACCGGAGAAAAAGAAATTCAAGGTGGCTGTGTCTGGAACCTAGGAATACATTTGCATAATTGGGTGCCATGTTGGCACCGATCGCTGTACTCATACCTGCAAGAAAAACTGATCCTGAAACTCAAACATGTGTGAATGACCTTGGTGCATCCAGTAGACCAGACCTGAGTTTGATTCTCACTACCTCCAGTTGTATACTGTGTGACTTGAACAAGTCACTTAACCACCCAGTGTTCCCAAGTCACCCCTGAAAACAAGCAATTGTACCTAGTGGACCTTACCTGGTTACCAAAGACTAAAATAATAAAAAAAAATTCCAGTGCCTGCAAAATTAAATCTATAGGCATGTCCATAGATTAGTGGTGATTTTCTAAAAATTTATTTGCAGGCTCAAATCCCTAAATCATGTTTAATAGATGTGTAAAGGGACTCAATATCAATCCCCAACCAAACAAAATCATTTTCCCATACCAAGATATCAGATTTTTGCAATGCATCTGTAGTATATTTCAAATGAGATGATAACTCAGTAACACATGCCTGTAAAAAAGTCAACAAGTAGGGTTGCGTGTACGGTGCTCAACATGGTAGTTGAGTAAAGAACCTCTCCTGCCCGCCTGTTGTATTTTTTATCAAAATTCAGCTTACTTCTTCTTTAAAGTTTCACCAGGAAAACACTAGTCAATACTACTTTTGGCATATTTGGTTATCTGATCGATAAATCTCAGCATGTCAGTGTTATTTAAAACATTAGTCTGTCACATCATCATACTCACATCAGCTGTAGAAATGTCACCACCAACTGCCAGAGCAGCTCCAGAGGGCAAGGAACAACCTAACAACCATCAGGGGCCCTCCAACAAATATCAAAATACAATGGACATGCAATACATAAAAGAGGTACCCGCATCATTACAGCTGGACATTACTGAAACAAAAGCTACTGTAGGGTCATTAAGATCTGACACAAACACTAACGTACAAAAAACAGAACTGTATCAAAATAAGTTAGCTAGTATAACAGACACTGTCAATTTCTTAAAAGATAAAGTGGAGCAACAACATGAACCAATACAATACTTGCTTAAAAAAGTTGATGATATAGAAAATAGGAGAAGGAGAAATAATTAACGTATTCTGGGTCTACCAGAGGGGGCTGAAGATGATGATTTACAGTAATTTCCTTTTTATAGCATTTTATACCTGATCTTTTGTGAACAAAATAGCCCTGGCCCCTTGAAAGGGCACACAGATCACTCGGACCCAATCCTGTCCTTGGGAATAGACCAAGGTCCATAATTGCTGACTTTCTGAGGTACTCCATAAAAGGTGGCATTTTGAGGAGAGCTAGAGAGCACAAGCAATTAAACTGGAAAGGGGAGAGAATTTACTTTTTCCACGACTTTTCTTCAGAAATCATTGAAAAAAGAAAACTGTTTTTTGAAGGGAAGAAACAGCTTCAGAAACTGGGTTTATCCTACTATTTTAAATACCCAACTATTTTAGTTGTTCTGATACCTGGTAACAAGCCTTGTCAGTGTGAATTTGTGGAACAGTTGTGGGAATTGCTAAACAGGTATGATGACATTTCAAACTTCCAAACTGTCAAGTCTTATTCAAAAACATCAGACATCACGCAGAATGTGTGTGTGGCACAGCAAGACTCAGTTAATTCTCCCCCACGAGCACTGTGCTCAAATGTCTCCACACAGGCAAGACCCAAAATTAACACACTGCAGGAAAGCTCTATCCGTGACTGCACTCCCATTGCATGTGCCTCAGTAGTCAAAAAACAGGGTTTATTTCTAAGATTCCATCATATTCATCAATAACAAAGTGCAGTAAGCCCTCTACCAGAACTTCCTACACTCACAGATTCACACAACCAAACTATATGCTAAGCAAGAAATGACAGAGAAGCAGAAGTAGAGGTTCCCTGAGATCAGGGGGTACTACCTTCAAAAGACAGATGCCGAGAAATCCTGCCAGCTCTCCAACTAGCCCCCATCAGGACTTAACAGTGGATCCAGTTTGTTTGCTAGAAATATGCCCAGCATGAGTCTTCCTTCCCCAGAACCACATCGTAGAGCTCACAGGAAATGAGCTTGGTTTCCTTCTTGTCTTTTAACATGACAGTGCCTTTTCTCTATAGCTGCTCTAAGTGGCATGATAGAAGCCCAGCATCACTAAGATGAGGTGTTTGGATTATCAGTGGGCTTTCAGGTTTACACCTTTTGTTCTATCTCTTCAAACTCTCCTGATCAATATGCTTTAGGAGTTTTTATAACTTCAGCTCATATATTGTTATGCACAAGGATGCTTATGTTGTCATTCTAGTCTTAATGCCCTATTTTTTTATTGTCTATTGTTTTTAACTTAGAAGCAAGGCAGATACATCTAGTACTCTGTCATTTGTTTTGTTTTACTATCCACTGTTGATTCAATTTTTTATGAATAGTCATGGTCCCACAGGTCTTAGTCATTTTATTTGAGCCAAGGTGGCTAAATACAATCCCTTATATGATGCTGCCATCTAGTGGAGACATCCATCATCATACTGTAAGTTATATTTTCCTTTGTGATTCTCATTCAGTCAACTATTCTCAGCTAGTTACAACTTCATGTACAGATTACTACTTATCTCATTTTTTTGTGCTATGGGTAATGTGTCATGCTTTCAAGCTTCTGATAAACTTATATTTTTTATCTATGAATGGTGTTGTGTGGAAACAACTCTTTATTGCGCTTACGCCAGGTATACTAATTGACACTAAATGGTTTAATTTTGGATGGCTCAAGCTTCTTTCTTATATTTTAATTATTTAATTTTATTTCTAGAGGGTGGTATTAGAAATTAATACTTTGACTGCTGGCACAATTTGGAGGAGTCTGATATACTTTAATACACAGGTCCATTATCTTAGTATGGAGTATCTCTCTATATGGATTTTATGTGGATAAAAATTCTATGCATTATAATGAGATTGATTTGGCTAATCAGACTCATATCCTATGTAGCTGCCATGGTGTCTATGAGGGACATGCAGCAACAGTATATATTACGTCATTCTATTAAAATATTTAATATCAGACTGATGAGATTACATTGTTATATGGCATATGAGACACCCTGATGGGGTGTGGCCATGCAATATACTCATCCTTAAATTCTACGCACAGTCAATTCTAATATCTTTAAACCCCTTATTCTCTCAGGTTGATTTATTGGGATGGAGCCTTGGGTTGATACTTCTGATTTATAGTCATTTTATACTGTATCCCAGTAGCAGGTAAGCAGTGGGGAGGTTTCTACATTCCACTGTCCACTGAAGTTTTATATTATATGAATGAACTAGTCACTATGTCCTTTTCAGATGCTTGTATGCTGGACATATTTACCCACTGCACAATATTAAAAGCTAGAATTTTGCGATATCTGTCAGATTTCAGACAGGTGTGGTCGTCTGAATGTGTTGACTGCACATACTAACGGATGGATCTGATTTGCTTGGATATTAATTATCAGCACTACTACATTCATTCTCAACTTTTTCAGAGATTTGATTTAGTAGACACATTTAATCTGGTTTTTATTTTCTGTTTTTTGTAGTTACATATATTTAATTGTTTTTTATTCCTTAAGTTTAAATAAACACAAATACAAGGTTCTTAAGTTATAGTTTATTTAAATACACACACATTTAATTGATTTCATTACATTTTTGTTCTGTTTTTAGTTTATCTGTAATTTATAAACCCAATCTTAGGTTAACTTCAGTGGTATTCCCTTTGTGTACAAGATATTGTAGTACTCTTTTGACTCTATAAATATCTGCTGGTTAAGTATTCTACATAAAATGTCTACTTTTAAATCAGCCCATTAATCTTGTTTCTTGGAATATACAAGGTTGCAATAAATTTATTAAAAGGTCTGAAATTCTAGCTCTTTTGAAAAATATAAAAGCTGATGCTGCCTTTCTTCAGGAAATGCATTTATCAGTAGAAGAAACTGTCAAACTTAAGAGATCATGGGTTGGTTCAGTATATGGCAGCTCATTCAACTCAAAGAGTGGGGGGGGGTTGTATTTTATTCCATAAGAATCTAAATGTGGTGGTACAGTCCACTATTCTAAACATAGAGGGTAGATACATTATTGCAAATGTTATAATGGAAGATATAATACTAACTCAGGTAAATGTTTATGTCCCTAATATTAACCAAGATGTATTTTTTGCCAATTTAGCTGAAAAACATATTAGTAACACAAATAGATAGTTAATAATCGCAGGGAATATGAACACCGTTATGGACATATTCACGGACAGTATGTACACACAGCCAATCAGCTACCTCTAAAGCTTTAAATGGATTTTGTGAAGAATTTGGAGAAGTAGATCCTTGGAGGATCATGAATCCTAAAGGGAGAGACTATACATTTGCATCTAATAGACATGGTTCACACAGCAGGCTAGATTATATCTTTATAACCAGGACATCTGCAGGGCCTCTCTACAAGCCATATTGGGAATATTGTCATAACTGATTATGCTCCTATTTCTATTAGTCTTCTACTTGACCAACATTTAAAATCTGAAAGAAACTGAAAATTTAACCGCAGTTTACTTAATTCACCTGATTTTCCAAATTGGCTGCAGGAAGAAATTAAGATGTTTCTTTAAATAAATGACAATGGGGAGCCACCCATTCCTATGGATTTTGTTTTTTTTCAAGGCCTTTATTAGGGGCTGCATAATTTCCTATCCATCCTATAAAAAGAAAAGGAGGGAAGAAAAGCTTATCAAGCTTGAAAAAGAATTAAAAAATAAAGAAAAGGCATTATTTCCTCGGGCTCTAAAAACCTAGCTTTATACAAAGAAGTGATTGATGTCAAATATGAGATTAATACAATATATAACTTCAAAGCAGAATACACCTTATTTAGATTCAAAGGAGCCTATTGGGGAGCAGGATAGGTGCAAGGTAAACTGCTGGCTCATAAGCTTAAAAAACTATCGCAAGCTAACAAGGTGGCCTCAATTAAAATTAAAAGTGGCTTACAAATACATAAAACTGAACATATTTTGGAAGCCTTTAGATAGTTTTATTCTAATCTATATAAATCTGAAGGTTCAATTGATCAGATTGCTCTAGATCAATTTCTAAAAGACATTAAACTACCAGTTATCCCTGAATATGACAAACATAAGTTGGATAAGCCCATAACTTTTGGGGAAATCCATAAAGCAATTCAATCCCTTCTGGCTGCTAAAGCCCCTGATCTAGACAGTGTTTCAAGTGAATTTTACAAAGCCACCACACAACTAGCAGTACCAATTTTACACAAAGTTTACTGTTATGATCTAGAAACCAAGGTCTTACCACCATCTATGGGAGAAGCGACTATTGTGGTTCTCCCTCAGAAAGATAGGGACCCTACAATTTGTGATAATTATAGACCAATATCTCTCATCAATGTAGATTATAAACTTCTTGCAAAAATTATGGCCAATAGACTAAATTCAGTTATCCAAAAGCTTATACATATTGATCATGTCAGATTTGTATGTGGGCGTCATAGTTCAGATCTCTTTCATAAAATAATTCATATTATACATGAAGCTAGGCTCAATCCTTATTCTTCTACCCTCCTATCTCTAGATGATGACAAGGCATTTGATAGGATAGAATGGGGTTATTTAACGGACATATTGGAGAGATTTAAT
This sequence comes from Neoceratodus forsteri, assembly GCA_016271365.2. Lineage (NCBI taxonomy): Eukaryota > Metazoa > Chordata > Ceratodontiformes > Ceratodontidae > Neoceratodus > Neoceratodus forsteri. The sequence goes on along the minus strand of CM028137.1, from coordinate 62,947,969 downwards.
CCAGGCCCCCACTTTTGCAACTAGGTGCAGATTCTTTTCTCAGAGGTTTTTACAAGAGTCAAAATTAATGGCAGATCCTCCAATTAATTTCAAATTTATAGAGGTCCACATCATGACTGTCATCTCTCAACTCTTCTATTCCTATTAGCTATAGAACCTCTTCTCATTAAATTCAGTTCAAGCACCTTACTATCTGGTATTAAAATAGGAAAAGAGCAAAAAATCTCATCTTATTTAGATGATAGTCTGCTCTCAATAACTATTCCACAGTCTACTATTCCCCAGGTCTTATCTATTGTTCAGAAATTTGCATCCTTCTCAGGTTTCAAAATAAATTTTGAAAAATCTGAGGCTCTTCCACTAACTTAACATTTTAATAACTCCAACTTTAAATCACACAACATTAAGATTGCGACTCAAAGCCTAAAATTCCTGGATATTCTCATCTGCCCTTCTATATCTCAGATCATCTCCACCAACTTTAAATCCATCCTAGATAGAATATCATCAGACTTCATCAAGTGGAAAAAAATATACTTGTCCTTATGGGGGGAAATCCAGGCTTTTAAGATGATGTTAGTGCCCGTAATATACTATTTTCTACAATACCTACCCATTAATATTCCGAGAATCTATTTTAACAAAATCTACACTCAAATTAAAACCTTTTTATGGAAAGATAAACCCCCAAGGATTTCATTACTGAAACTCCAGCAACAAAAATTAAAAGGAGGCTTCAGCCTACCTGATTTTAAACTGAGACATGATGCTTTTATTGTGGCACAATGTATTAAATCACTTTGGCTCAATAAAAATCAAGATATCCCAGGATGGGTATCTGTAGAGAAGGAGCTGCTAAAAGGCAGTCACCCGAGTTGTGATTTTCTCTGATTCTTCTAAAATATGTGTTTCCAATCCTGTTTTGAACCAAGTATTCTGCTCATGGAAATTAGTAGCTGTCAGGCTGGACTGGTCCCCCAATGCATCCCTACATTGCCCATTATGGAGGAACCCTTTAATTAAAATAGAAGGGAAATGCTTAGTATGGACAAGCTGGAAAAGTGCAGGTATCCTATTCCTAGAAGACATATGGGATCATACTAAATCAACATCAATGTCCTTTACATAGATTTCATCAAAATTTAAACTCCCCAGAACTTAATTTCACAAATATTTACAACTAAGAGAAGTCCTAAACTCAATGGGTTCTCCATGCTCCAACCCCATTTTCTAGATATAATTTGTTCTACAAATAGTGGCCACAGAAAACTATATTATCTAATGCTCAATTTGTTTCCTGATCCAAATTCATCACTTTTAGATCATTGGCAAGAGAAACTAGAAGCGCACATTTCATTCAAAGAATGGCAGCAAATGTGGTGATTGAATTTAAAGGATTGTAGAGAGGCTAAGGGCATATTTACACAATACAAACTAACTCATCGTTGGTATTATATGCCCAGTAAAATGGCTAAGCTTAGTTTAGTCACTGTAGATAAATGCTGGAGATGTGCAAAAGGAAAGGGTACACTTTCATACATTTTATGGTTCTGTCCTGACATTAGCCCATTTTGGAATAAGGTGTTATCATTGTCTGGCAAAGTTCTTTGTCATACATTTAATTGTTCGGCTAAATTTGCTATTCTTGGCATACGTTCGGAGTTCACTAATCTATCTGAATGTCAGCAATTATGGCTGATTGCAGCTTTCTTTACAGCAAAAAATATCATTCTCAGATACTGGAATAAACAGTCAGTCCCTACAATTAAAGAATGGTTAACAGATTTATCTACAAGAGCTAGTTATGAAAGTGTCGCTTATGTAAATATGAGCCTCATAGAGAAATACCTAGAAATTTGGGAACCATATGTAAAATGCTCTTTGAATAATAATGTTAACTAATTCTTTTTAATTGATGACTTTCTATATGGATGTCTTTCTGAAATAGGCAAGGGAACACCCTGTCTTGTTGTAGAAATTATCTAACTAAGAAATATATTGTATTTTACAAGTAGGTTTAGTCTGTTAAATAATCTTTCAAATGTTAAAGTTTATCTACTTTTCTTCTTTAGTTAGTGTTAATACACATTTTTCAAACTGTTTCTGTATATGACTACTCTTTATCATTATTTATGTAATTCCTGTATTTTGAAATATTTAATCAAATTTGAATTATAAAAAAAAGTCAACAAAATTAACCACATTTTCTGGGAGGTAGCCATTTCCTGGAACTATGGGCCTTCCAGGGTGGATTTTCAATATTTATGTGCTCTTTAGGCAAGGACAACGGTATGCTCACACAATATATACTTAAATTCATTCTTTGTAATGTCTCCCTTAGAAACTAGGGATGCATGGATAATAACTTTTGTCCAAATATCAATTCAGGATATATTTTATTAACTATCCATTCAGTTCCAGATTTCATCAGGTTTGGATATCACAAACACTAAAAATGAATTAGCTTAAAATAAAATATGAGCATGACATTAGCAGCATTATAAACATTTTTAGTATAAATAAAGAATAAAGTGCACAGCTACATGATCTGATACTGCATAGTATTCGAGCTGCAGTTGGAGGGGGTTAAAAAATTCATTTACAACAACTAATGTTTCACCTGAATACAATGCTAGAGGAACTATTGAAAATGTTCACTTTGTGATAAGTTATGTTTTATGAAAAGCAGCAAGTTAGCATTCTCAGGTGACAAGCATGAGTGTCTGTCCATGCTTATGTCACCCGCTACACTGAAGACATGCTCACTAGGAACATTTGTGGGTGGTGGTGGTAGGAATCTTTTTGCAATCTTTGCTAAAATCAGGAAGCAATGCTCATGCATCTTCACCTTTTTGTGGAGACTGCTCTTGGCAAGGTACATCTTGAGCTCATTTCTATTGGAGCTTTGCTCATTTCCAACTTCAAAAAAATAAACTTCTGTTGTAATGGGTACACACATTTGAATAAAAAGCTGCCAACTATTTTAAGAAAATGTATACAGCACATACTACAGACCTGTTAGTTTGACCTCAGTGATAGGGAAAATGATGCAATCACTTCTGAAGGAAAGAATTGTTGAGTACCTACAGGCCAGAGGGACACAGGAACCAAGGCAGTGTGGATTCACAGCAGGAAGGTCATGTCAGATGAATCTAATAGATTTCTATGACTGGGTGACCAAAGTAGTAGATCAGGAAAGGGCTGTGGACATGGCCTACCTATACTTTAGCAAGCCATTTGACACAGTCCCACACAAAAGATTAATATGCAAGTTAGCCAGCCTGGGAGTGGGTCCTAAGATGGTAGCCTGGGTAAACAATTGGCTGGAGAACAGGACACAGAGGGTAATAGTAAATGGAGTCCACTCTGAAGAAAGGGGGGTTACTAGTGGGGTACCGCGGGGTTCAGTTCTAGGACCTGTCCTCTTCAATGTTTTTATAAGTGACATTGCAGAAGGACTGGAAGGAAAAGCATGTCGTTTTGCAGATAACACAAAGATCTGCAACAGGGTTGATACACAGGGTAGAGTGGAAAGGATGAGAAGGGACTTGGCAAGGTTGGAGGAATGGTCAAATGTATGGCAGCTTAGATTCAATGTTAAGAAGTGCAAAGTAATGCACCTGGGAAAAAAAAACTCAGGGGAAGAGTACACTATGGGGGTGAGATACTAACAACAACAAAAATGGAAAGGTAGCTGTGGGTCATCATATTAGATGACCTAAATGTGGACAAGTAATGTGAGAGGGCAGTAAGGAGGGAGGGATACTGGGATGTATAGAAAGAGGCATCACCAGTAGAAAACATGAAGTTGTTATCCATCTGTACAGACAGTTGGTGAGACCCCATCTGGAGCAGTGCATGCAGTTGTGGAGACCCAATCTCTGCAAGGACACAGACAGGATGGAGGCAGTCCTGAAGAGGGCAACTAAAATGGTGCAGGGTGTGCACCAGAAGACATATGAAGAGAGACTTAAGGAGCTTAATATGTATACCTTCGAGGAAAGGAGGGGCACGGAGGACATGATAGAAACGTTCAAGTATCTCAAGGGAATCAGCAAAGTCCAAGGGGGTAGCATCTTTCAGAAAAGAGATCTGCAAGAACAAGGGGCACAATTTGGAGATAGAGGGAAAGCTCAGAGGTAATATGAGGAAGTGTTTTTACACAGAGAGGGTTGTGGATGCATGCAAAAGCCTTTCTGTGGAGGCTGTGGTGTCAAAAACTGTGTGGGGGGGGATTCAAGAATGCATGGGACAGACATAAGGCAATTCTAGAGTTTGGGGATAGGAGGAAGTAGGCTGTTGATTAACTAGGATCTGCAGCTTATCCATTAAGAAGGGAAATGGGCAGACTGGGTGGGCCAAGCAGTCCTTATCTGCCATCAAATTCTATGTTTCTATGTTTCTATGTCTTGAGGCAGTTGGTTACATTGGATCTAGGTCTCCCAAGGGTCATCTGCTTCATTATCCAAAGTATCCAGAACAGCATTCACAGGCACAAATTTAGATTCTGGGCAAACTTCTAGCTTCTCAACACGCTGTTTGACCTCAACCTTCACAAAAAGTTTTGTCATGAGAAGTTCTAAAGAAGTGAAGCTTGTATCTGCAGTCCATTAATGTTGCTGCTACAACTTCTTTTGCAGATTCATAGTGATTTAATCTGAAGTCCACTGCTGCCAGTAATGACTTGCACATGCCAAGCATTCCTGGTATTTTAATATTTTCAACCGCATGGTACAACACAGTAGCCATGGGTATTATATCAGACACAAAGGCATCCTCTGAACTTAGTCTGCAGGACTCCATTTCATAAGGTTTTAGTATGATTCACACATTTTCAGCTAAAGTCCACTGAGCAGATGTGAAAGTACAATTGTCAGTTTCTGAAGCATAGACAGTAAGTGCCCTTCGCTGTTCAATTAAATGTTCTAGCATATAATAAGAACTGTTCCATCGAGTGCTTACATCCTGTGACAGTCTATGTACTGGCACTTAAAGGGTGTTTTACAGTGCAGCTAATTTCTCAGTTGCTGTAGAGGAATGTTTGAAATGGCCCATAATTGAAAGACCTGTTGCTAATAGGTCTACTAACTTTTGTTTAATAATAGACTCATTGACTGTCAATTGCAGGGAGTGAGCCAAACATCCATCCCCTGGAACAGCACTTAACTTAATTGCTTTACATATATTAGCCCGATTGTCTCGTATAATGAGATGCCTATGAATACTTCTGATTCCCCAACTGTCCAGCACTGGAAGAAATTTCTTGGAAAGATTTTCACCTGAGTGGCGCTCTCTAAGGTGTTTTAATTCTAGTAAAGTGCCTCTTCTCTTAAATTGCTCGTCCACCCAATGCACAGTTATGACCAAATATGAAAAGGTGGAATACTTATTAGTCCAGGTGCCAGTGTTGAAACTTAATGCACTAACTTCAGTTAAGCTTATTTTTATTTTATCCTGTATTCTGGTATACATTTCAGGCACAATATGGTCTGAGAAGTACTGCCATGTTGGAATCACATACCAAGCCTTTGAAACATTAATTATTTAAACTCAGGATTGTCCACTATGCTGTAAGGCTGCTCATCAACTGCCATCATTTCAGCTATTGACTGAGTAATTAAGACTGCACGTGGGTTGTCATTTGTGAATGGGGTAGCTCTAGAAAGACAGGCTTCAATAGTTTGGTTCTATTTTGTTTATTTTTTTAACCGGAGGCTCATATGAGGACTGTATTGCTATTACTTGCTTTTCTTTTTCCAGCTGCATCTCTAAAAATATTTCTCTATACTTATTTTGAATGTGATTTATCAAACTGGATGTCCCATATGATTTGACAGAAGAGCCCCGACTGATAAGGGTAGGCATCTTGCATAGTGAACATCTTGCCTTTGAGTCCTTTTCACTGGAGACTGAAAAATACTTCCTTACAAGGCTTTTCTATGTTATGTCAGTCTGCCTGCTTACGACTTGCTGAAGGCTTGTAGCTGTGGATCTGAGAGAGCAGAGCAGAGCAATGCGTTAGTGCTCATGTACCTGGATAAAACCTGCCTTAGTAAATAGTTAATGCCTGTCCCATTTTATAAGGGTGAGAACTGACGAGACCAGATATTGCCAAAAATGGCAAAACCCAATCAGTTCAATAAATCGGGTGGGATACCCTTGCATTCCAACTAGAAACTGCTGCTGCTAACATACCACACAGCTATTTGTTAAACACTGTCATAAGATTAGACTTTAACTTCCAATCGTTGGCTTCATTATTTAACAAAGACATTACTATAGCTACATATTTTTGTCAGTCCATGACAACAACATTACCACCTTTGTCACAGGACTTAATGACAATGTCTTTGTTGTCTGAAAGTTCTTTAATTTTTGTTTTCTTCTCTCTCAACAAATTAAACATTTTAGGAGGGCTCTGCTTTTGTTAATAGCTGCTCTACTTGATGTAACACAGTTTGGGGCAGTATTGTGGTGATGGTGACAGACTGTAAAAACTCTTCACTTTAGTGGTGTTAAAGCTTTTGACATTTGTGGGGAGTGTGATACTTTCAGGTTTTTGAGAACAGATTTCTGTTTTTCTTGTGAAGCAGGTTGAATAGTGGAGTACAGGATGTGTGGGGAAACACTGCTTCTGGGAACTGTCTGGGAGGTGAACAGATGCCTGGCTTGTCAACATAATGGGTATTTGAGGGCAGAGGTTTGGCAGCTGATGCTAAAGATAATTACACTGGTGGTTGGGGGAATCAAATGGTAACAATGGGAGGGGTACAGTGGCTACCAGGGTTGGAGACAGGTAAGGTGGCGTGGTCAAGAGTGGACCCAAGGAAGGGAGTGGGGCCTAGCAACAGGGTAGGATGGAACAGGAGACTAGGTGGGTTGCCAGGGTCCATCTCCTCCAACAGGAGAGAATTCCAAGTGAGGGGGCAGTAATGCAACAGTGGGATGGGGTCCTGTGGGAGCATTTCCATGACTAACTGTTGGGAACAGATTTCTTACACTTTCAGTATGGGAGAAGTGGTGATGGCTGCTTAACTAGGGAGCTCTGCATCACTCTAGCATTTATTTATGTAATCCTGCTCCAAATCGTGCAATCTGCAAATTTCTCTGAGTCAATTTAGACAGTGGATTTCTGGTTGGATTCAGAGACAGCTTTATTTTACCATGGCTCCTGGACTTGCTTGGATCTTTATTAGTGAGCCGACATGTCAGCAAAAGCCTCAGGAGAGACTGTAATGGTGAGCCAGGAAGATTTAACGGATATCCGGACAATGCTGCAGACACTGCTGAACCACATACCTTCTCTAAAGGCCATGGTTTCCTCTCTTGAAACTGGGATAGATGAAGCTGAATGTCGAATAGTGGATCCGGAGCATTGTTGTATGCAGGTTGAATTGGTGGTAGCTCATCAGGAAGATCGAATTGCAGCCCTTGATAAACAGGTTTCAGCATTATCTTTAAAAGTAGATGGCCTGGAAAACTGGGGGTGGAGGAATAATCTGTGCATCATTAGGCTACCAGAGGGGATTATATGGGGGAGAATTTGAAGAATTTCCTACAGCATTTTTTGCCAAGTTGTTAACTTTTTTCCTGGGAGCACCCACTGGAGATTTAGCACACGCACTGTTCCCTTGGACCCTGACCTCAGAGAGGGACTTCTCCTCACCCTATATTGGTATATTTTTTTAAGATTCTCGGTCAGAGAACAAATACTGCAACTAATGAGAGAATGTGGCCTTTCACATTGGAACCGGCATTCCATTTCTCTGTTTCAGGACTTTTCTAAGGAGCTGGCTGACAAATGAAAATATTTTAGTTTGATAAAGAAACTATTGGCTGCCAAAAAAATAAAATTCCAGCTATGTTATCCTGCTGTGCTCTGAGTTCTCTGGTGCTCAGTGTGGCATAGTTTTGACACCCCCCTGGCTGCGCATAACTTTTTAAACTCGTTGAAGAGCAGTCTACAGCTGCTTTTGTAAAATCATGTATTTCATGCAGATGCAAAACCGATTGATAGCTGCTTGGGGTCACAGACTACCTCCCACATCCGAGGTGCAAAAGCTTTGAGATCTGTCAATGAAGGTAGCTGGCAAGGTCCTAAAAGAGACAAAGTATCTGGATTCTAGCCACTCAAGTCGTCATAAGAAATGTAGTTTTATTGTAATATTTTCTTAGAACACCATGATCCCCTAGGTATGCCCAACATTTCACCCAACACTGGGCTTCCTCAGGGGCTTAGGATCTTGTGTTTCTAAATAAATGATTTCATTGTTGGCATTAGAACAACTAGGATTCAGTTTTCTGTTTGTTTCTAGGTTCAGATAATAACTTTTTTAACTGAAACAAGTTGCAGCCACTTGCAGTCTGTGCTTAGTTTCATTTCAGACTGCCCAGGGCAGCCATTCCAAACTTCTCTTCACTCTGTGATTTCTAGCATTACAATGCTCATTTCTTGCCTAAGCTGAATAACATGTGGTGCAGCTTCAATTCAAGTGTGTCTTGTGTCCCAAAAGATGCAGGGAGTCCAACAGTGAGCTATTCAACACTATGGAGGAGCCATGGGGTGAAGTGAATGGTCTTGAGAGGAAGGGTGATTGGAAACCTTCCCCATCATCTACTCTGTCAGAGGAAGTACATACACCAGCACCTAAACACCCGAAATTGGCTCCACAATTGTCATACTCTGACTCAGATACTCCTGAAATGGACTACCTGGAAGAGGACTTAGTGGTAATCTCTCAAGCAGGGGGAAACCCAGCAAAAGTCAAGTAAGAAACAGCCTTCTCCTGGACAGCGACAGATTTATTGACTTCTACAGGTACAAATTCACAACAGGTGGCCCATTTTGGCTGTGGCATGGGAAGCACCCTGTGGCAAGTTGGCAGAGTCTATTTTGGAATTGTGAATTGACCTAATGGGATTTATGAAGATCTTACAGCTAGAGTAGACCTATAGGTCATTTCCATATGCGCTGGAATTGCCAGTTCTGTCTACTGAACTTCTTATGATTCCTTTAGGCTGGTATATCGGGACATCTTGATAGAGATGTTGGTTTCCTGGAACAGTAATACTGGCCGCTTATTATTAATATTACTTAGTTACCAGCTCTGACCCTTGGTTACTTGAAGTTACGGGAGGAGCTGCATTTTGGGGGGGATATAGCGAGGTATGGGACAGTAAGGTGCCTATACAAAACAGTTTGTTTGGTTAACATATTGCCTCTCTGTTATGTTATTGCTGACTCAGAGGATAATTTGATGTTAGTATCAGGGGGAAGCATACCGTTTTCTTTAAACTTTGGTTGTTGCCATGGTGCATAGACCACCTTAGCAAGTCCAACTCTCATGGAAATGGTGTTGTGAGGTTTAGCCCCCACACCAGCAGAGGAGCAAGGGGACACTGGGGCAAGGGGTCTCATCAGACCCTTTTGTTTGTTCCTCTTGTGATTTTTGGGGGGAAGGTGCAAACTGGTTGGTTTTATCTGGTTATGGGTTACAGGTTGTTGGTTCAATAGTATATGGGGGTGGTGGGTACTATATTACTATGCATATTATGGTGACTTTAATTATGCTGGTGCAGGGTGTGTCATCTACTGCTGGAACAAAGGGTTTGGTGATATATGTGTAATGGTATTGCTATGGTGCAAATCTCTATAGTATCATAGAATGTACAGGGACTTAACATTAAACACAGGAAGGTATATTCATATACAAAATCCTGTAATGCTGAAATCATATTTTTACAAGAAACTCACTTGTTAAGGACAAAGGCAGGAAATCTGGCCAGAGGGTGGCTAAGTGGGGCTTATTCCAGTTCATATATTTCTAAAAAGTGTGGGGTTGCTATTCTGCTAAAGCTTGGGTGTCCCCTGGTGGTGGAAAATTGGGTAGCAGACCGGAAGGGGAGATGGGTCTTACTGATTGGTAAAATAGAGAATACTGAGGGCTTGTTGGTTAATGTTTATGCCCCAAATTCCGATTCTCCAGAATTCTTTACCCAACTGACCCAAACTATTCATGAGTGTTTTTTACCCTCAATGGTAATTTTTATGGGTCGGGACTTTAACGTTGTACTAGATCCAACTCTTGATAGATCCCCTGTAGACAGTGGGGTTCCTTCACATCGAAAGTTTAGGGAGGTTATGCATCAGCTTAGTGATGAATTTCACTTTATTGACTGTTGGAGGCTGTTAAATCCAAATGGTAAAGATTTTTCATATAGATTACCAAGGTTTAAGTCCTTTAGTATGTTAGACTACTTTCTGTACACCTCTTCTGTACTGTCAGACCTGGTATCCGTGTCGCATGGGCCAATTGTAATATCTGACCACACTCCAGAAGCTCTTGTGTGGCACCCTAGCAAAATTCAGGAGAAGACGCACTGCTGGCATTTTAATCCCAGTCTAATGGCTGGCTGAAGAAATAGATTTTTATTTTCAGACAACTATCCCCTCTGGGGTCTCCACTTTCATGCTGTGGGATGCTTTTAAAGTGTTTATCCATAGCAGGATTATTTTGAAAGTGTCTTTTCTTAATACATAGTGGAAGGAGAGAGCGGAGACTCTTTCATCTCATATTAGACAACTGGAGGAAGACATATATGAAGCTCAGATCGTGCAGAAGGGATTGAGACAGGAACTAGACTGTTGCAAGGAGGCACTAATAACATTTTTTATCAACAAGCATTAAGAGCACAGTATTTTCTCAAACAAGCCTACTAGGAATCCAAGGATAAGGTGAGTAAACTTATGGCATACCGTTTAAAGAAATTATCTATGGAAATGCAAGTCCCGTATTTAAGAGGCGATGGGGGGAATTTATATCGAATTTGGTCCTCAATGTAAATCAATTTCAGCAATTTTACACTAAATTATATCAATCTACTGTTGAACTCTCTATAGGGGATTTGGATGAATTCTTTACTCAGATTATGGTACCTAAATTACCTGAGGCCATAGCCTCTGAATTAGACAGGGATTTTACCCTGCAGGAAGTACAGCTGGTGATTAAGTTGCTGGCTTTGGGTAGAGCACCTGGCCCTGATGGTGTAAGTGCAGATTTTTATTCCCCATTTGAAGTGCATTTGGCCTCAGGGTTATTGGATTTGTTCCATACTATTGATTCCTTAGGCTCAATACCTGATTCTATGGAAGAAGTTATTATCACTGTTCTGCCTAAATTGGGGCATGACCCAACCTTGTGTGCTAATTACAGGCCCATTTCTCTCCTGAACATAGATTGTAAGATTTTTGCTAAAGTATTGGCTATGTGTTTGGTGAAGGTACTTGGGCTTTTGATTAGTAAATCCCAATCCGGGTTCATGAAGGGTAGGCAGGGTAGTGATATTATCCAGGCAATGCTGAATCTTATTCAGATAGCAATTCGTGGGCCAGACTCAGCTGCCTTGACAAGTCTAGATGCTGAAAAAGCATTTGACTCAATTGAGTGGCACTATTTGCAGTATGTACGTGAAAAAGTAGGCTTAGGCCCTAGATTTCAGGGATGGATTAGAGGTCTATACTCCGGCTAACGAGCTAGGATTTGGGCTAACGGGACATTGTCATCTGGTTCTTTTTTAGCTACAGGGATAAGACAAGGATGCCCACTAAGTCCTTTATTATGTTTGCTTGCCACTGAACCCTTAAACTTGACCCTTAATCAACACCCAAAGGTGGAGGGGAACCGGGTGGGACAACAGTCATTTTCTGCCCTTTTATATGCAGATGATTTGCTATTACTTCTGATGAAAGTGGAGACTTCACTGTTGATAGCTTGGGACATTATTAGATCTTTCGGTAATATTTCTGGGTTGCATATCAATTGGGAAAAGACCAAGATCCTACCTTTATTTAATGGAGATAAAACTTGGGCCAGGGTTGGGGAACATACTATGAAGTGGTCACTGGATGGGGCAAAATATTTAGGGATGCATGTCTCAGCCTAAGTAATGGATGTGTGTTCCAGGAACCTTTCTGGGCTCTTGGAAGAAGTGAAAGGGGATTTGTTATGCTGGAAAAAACTTAATTTGTCTCTTCCAGGCAAGACTGCCTCAGTGAAGAGGATGATTTTCCCACAGTTATTCTGCTAGCTATGTAACTTACCATTGATTATTCCACATCGATATTGGATTAAATTAGATAAGGTGTTGTTTGATTTTATTTGGGAGGGATCTCCCCCTCATTTCAACGGGAAGATTTTAAGAGCACCTGGGATATCAGGGGGTTAGAATATGCCCTGGCTGTGGGCTTATCATATCTGCCACTGGGCTGCACAAGCTCTTAAGTGGGTTCGTTACAACTGGGGCAGTAACAACCCCTTTGTGGGTGGTCATTGAAAGTAGTTTGATGGGGAGGTCATCACTGGTGGGGTTACTAAAGAATGCAAATCAAAGTCTCGAGAAGTTGACTTTTTCTATTTGGGCCTGGGAAAATTTTTTAAAAATTTTGAAGCTGGATACTTTGTTTTTTCAGGAAATCGAAACTCCTCTGGCAGAACTCTGATCTACAGGTGGGGGTCTCCCTTTTGATGGAGTTTAATTTAATTCAGTGGGATAAGGGTGTACTAGCATCTTTTCAAGAATTACAGTTGAATTTTGGGCTAACCTGTAAGGAGCATTGGCGTTATTTGCAGATACGACATGCACTACCTGAGAAGCTTCTTGCTAATTTTCATGTTTGGGAGACTGAATTTACACAGCATTTGGGTAAATGGCTGTTACTTTCTAGAGGGCATATCAGTTGTTTATATAAAGAACTGCAAAATTGTACCTTACCCAGTTGGGAATCGCACAGGTTGAAATGATTGGCAGACATGCAGCTGGAGTTGGATGAAGAGGTCTGGAGTAAGTGTTGGAGGGCAGCACACGTGGCATCTCCTGACCCCAAGCTCCAGTTAATACATAAAAAATATTAAGTAGATGGCACCGTACTCCAGTGCAATTGTTTAAGTTGGGCCTCTTAGGCTCTGACTTGTGCTGGCATTGTCATTCTGCCCCAGGGTCAATTTACCACTTACTATGGGAGTGTGGGACCATGGTGGTGGAGCATTTTGGACTGTTTAGAAGATTCCTTACAAATCCCCATCCAACGGTCCACAAACATTTGGATTTTAGGTGACTTGAGGCAAATACAGGGTCCCTAACTCTGTTTCAAGTGTTTCCTGTACACTGCATCTTTGGAGTCAAAGTGACTTTTTCTGCTAAATTGGCATTCAGGCAATCTTCCATCTCTGTTGAGGTAGAAAAGAGTTTTGCTTAAAGCAGCATAGTTTTATAAGGTATCCGTTCAAAAATGGGTGGTTTTAGCTAGGATTTATGATACCGTAGGTAGATGGCTTTGTCATCGAGGGATACAAGATGGGGACATTCTCTGGAATCTCATTTGAATATCAGTGTTTCTTATTTGTTTTTTTGTTTAACTGTCAGTAGATAGCTTGGAAGGGGGTGTTACCAGCATTGGTAATTCAGTTTAAATCAATTCAACTTAATTCAATTTAACTCAATTCAATTCAAGTTAAGTCAATTTAAATTGGTAATGTTAATGTAATCTAATTTAGTAGTGTTATTTGTAATTAGATTATTGTTACCTGTTATAGGGTGGATGCCATTCCCACTGGTAGTGTGTGCTTGTTGGAATATTGTTCATTATCTTGTATGGTTTATCAATAAAATGGTTATATACAAAAAAAAGAACAGATTCCTTACACTGGACAGTGCAGTAGTGGGGGGGCAATGGAGAGAGAGAAAGAAAGGACCAATGAGTGGGAAAAGGTTGCAGGAAGTAGTGTGGAAGTCAGGGTTAATATGGACATGGGGAGAGTTGAGGTATATTCAGGAGAGGAGGAGGAGGAGGAGAAGGTAGTTGGTGCAGAGAAGTGGACAGTGGGCAAGGGAGAATGAGGGGAACGGAAGGATAGGAAACAGACAGGAGGGATAGGGGATATGCCAGATGGAGTAGAGACTCAGGAGGGCAGAAGAGGGTAGTATGCGTAGATAGTCAGGAGGAAGAGCAGGTGAACCAGGAGGGAAACATGGAGGAAGATGGGATCTGCAGCTTATCCAATAGGTAGGGAAATGGGCAGACTGGGTGGGCCAAGTGGTCCTTATCTTCTGTCAAATTCTATGTTTCTATGTCTATGAGGGGATAGGCGTGAGGAGGAGGAAAGGAGGGATAGGAAACAGACAGGAGGGATAGTGGGTATTACAGATGGAGGAGAGGCAGAAGAGGGTAGTATGTGTAGGTGGACAGGAGGGAGAGCAGGTGAGACAGGAGGGAAACATAGAGGAAGATAGGACTGAGCAACAATAATTGACACAGAGGAGGATGGGCCAATAATTATGGGAGCAGGGTTTGGGGGATTCAATTGTGAAGGGGGTGTGATGGGAAGCGAGGGCCAAACTGTAGGAGGGCAGAATGCATAGCAGTGATGACAGCAGGAAGGGTGGGACCTCTAATAGTACAGCATGTGGAACAGGAAAGAGGGAAAACACCACATAATGCTGCACCTGGGTGCAAATAACCTTGTAGAGTATGAGGTGGGGGTAGTGCAAGAAAGGTTCAAGGAAGTGTGGAAAATCTGCAGGGTGGATGGGAAGTCAGTAGCCTTCTTGGAGGTGTTTCTGGTTCTGAAGGCTAATACTGTAAGGAAGTTAAGGGTTGCTGAATTTAACAAATAACTTCAAAGGGTGGTGTGAGGCAGAAGGGTACGGGTGTGTTGGTGGTTGGTAGGAGATATAGGATAACAAGGACCGGTATGCACCGGTCAGGTTACACTTAAGTAGAAAGGGCACTAGGGTCCTGAAGGGAAAGCTGGAAGATTTCATGTTTAAAAACCTAAGTCTAAACTGACAGTGGGGGGAGACGGTAGGGTGCACAGCTCCCTTAGTCACTTAGGGGATTAGGCTAATAGGCCTCCCCCCAAGCAGGACAGCAGGAGGAAGAGGGGAGGGATGGGAAAGTTGGGGGAAGAAGACAGGAGCCAAGTGAAGAGGGAGATAGAAATGGGCAGGGAAGGAGCAAGGGCCCAGAGTCTAGGAGGAGGAAGGTATCCCTAAACTCCAGATGTCTAGGGAATAAAATGATGTAATTGCAGTCTCTGTTGACTGAAGAAGAGATGGACAAAGTGTCCATTAAAGAGACTTGGGCAACACAAAACCATGACTTGGATCTAGCAGTTCCCAGGTATAAAATGCACAGAAAGGATAGGCGTACAGGAAGTGTATGTTCTTGGGGGGAGGGGGAGTGGCATTGTACATAAAGGAGGGAATAACAATAATAATATTCTTTATTTTTACCGTGTGTTTCTAAAAACCAAGGCACCTTAACAGAAAACTTCACATAAAAACAATAACATAAACACAAATACAATAAATACTGAGTTCATAAAATACAATAAAAAATCATCATCAGGGATATGCCAACAACCACAAATGTTTTTTTAAGGCCTGTTTAAATTCCTCCACGGACACACACTCCCAAAGCAGATGGGGTAGAGAGCTCCAAAGGGTTGGGGCCACGTACATAAAAGCACAGGCCCTCGAAGATTTTAAAGAAACACTCAGAATCTCTAGCAGCCTCTCATCTGCTGAGCGGAGCGATCGCCTAGGGCAGTAAGGTACCAGGAGCTCTTTCAGGTAGTCTGGAACCATTCCATGTATGGCTTTTTAAGTCAGAAGACCAACTTTAAAGGTGATTCACCACTGTATTGGCAGCCAGTGCAGTTCACGCATCACCGGAGAAATATGACAGGTACAAGTAGTACCTGTCAATAACCTGGCCACAGCTTTCTGCATGAGCTACAAGCAGTGGATTTCAACCCCTGGTAGCCCTAGATACAGGGAATTGCAATAGTCAAGGCGTGAGGTCACAAAGGTGTGGACCAATGTAGGCAGATCACCAGATGGAACTAGGTGCTTTATCCTGGAGATGTTACTCAGATGGTAAAAGAATGGTTTGATGACTGCCGATACCTGCGATCGCAGTGTCAGCCTGTCATCAAAAATCACCCCCAGGTTCAACACCCATTCAGAGGTAGGGAGCTGGGAGCTACCCAGAAAAAGTCCTGAAGGCAAACCAGCTCCCATCCCCTCTGTCCGGCAACCCGGGTCCACAACCATCACCTCCGTCTTCTCCAAGTTCAACCTCAGCCAGCTCAAATTCATCTACTGGATTTTAGTGAGGCAGTTGTTAAATACCGAGAGAGCTCTATCCTGGTTGGGTGCAAAAGATAGGTATTCTGGGTATCATCAGCATAGCAGTGAAACCTCAGCCCATACCTTCTTACAATGTCTCCGAGGGGCAGCATGTACACTGCAAACAACATGGGGGACCACACTGAACCCTGAGGAACCCCACATGACAGACAGAAACTGGGCCAGATGAATTAATCCCCAACACCACTCTCCGAGTTCTGCCAGTGAGGAAAGATCTAAACCAACCAAGGACTGTACTAGACAGGCCGCAGATGACCCTCAGCTGTTTGGGAAGTACCTCATGGTCCACAGTGTAAAACGCTGAAGAGAAATAGAGATGGACCAGAATGGAATGGCTCTTTCGATCTCTTGCCAGGGTTATTAATTACATATTGTCATTGGTCGATAGAATCACCTAAAAGCTATGGAGAAATGTTGTGTGCAGGTGCCAGAGGGTAGCAGGTTGTGTTCCCATGCCAGCACTCCAGTTCAGAGATGAGCTCTGGGAGCTGGCTCACAAGGAGTGGGGGAGCACACTACTGCTCTGAGCCTGGGACGGTATGGCACAGTGGTCTGTCACACAGGGGACACACATTGTGATGGGCTGGAGAGCTTTATTTCATAATGGGTTCACATGCATGTCATGGCCAGATGGTGTTACATAGCATGTCAGGGGAAGTGGGTTGAAATGTAAAATTAGTTTTACAATATCTCCTCTATTCTGTTTATTCCATTTCCAAAGTGACCTGTATGAATGAGGATACAATTTCATGGAAATTTAAAAAATATATCTACAGTATCTCAATATGCATTCACATCAGCACAAAATGCTGCCAGAGAAATGCTGACAGGTAGTGTAGTAATGTATTTAGAGCAGAATATTGTGCTGCAATTGCCATGATGACAGGAAGTGTAGTAATATATTAAGAGCAGCATATAATTCTGCATGTGCCATTCTTGCAAGGAGTTGGAGAAATGCATTCATAACAGCATGTAATGCTGCCAGAGACATGCTGACCGTAAGTGTAGTAATGTATTCAGAGCAGTATATAACACTGCCTGTGACATAATAACAAGGAATGTAGTAATGCATTCAGAGCAGCATGTAATGCTGCCAGTGCTAAGCTGACAGGAAGTGTTGTATTTCATTCAGAGCAGCATGTAATGCTGCCATTGCCATGTTGACAGGGAGTGCAAAAATCAGAACTTCATGAAATGCTAACAGTGCCCTGCTGAAATGGATTATAATAATTCATTCAGAGCAGCATATGATGTTGTTGCGGGAGCCATGCTGACTGGGAGTGAAGTTATGCATTCAGAGCAGCATAAAATGGTATCAGTGCCATGCTCACAAGAAGTGTAGTAATGAAATCAGAGCAGCATATAATGCTGCTGGAACCTTGTTGGCAGAGAATGAATTATGCATTCAGAACAGCATATAATGTTGCCAGTGCCATGCTGACAGGGAGTGTAGAAATGCATTCAGAGCAGCAAAAATGCTGCCAGAGAAATGTTGACAGGTGGTGTAGAAATGCATTCAGAGCAGGATATAGTTCTTCCAGTATAATGATGATAGGAAGTGTAGTAATGCATTCAGAGCAGCATATAATGCTGCCAGTGCCAAGCTGGCAAGGAGTGGAGGAATGCATTTAGAACAGCATATAATGCTGCCAGTGCCCTGCTGATTAGAGTGTAGTTATGCATTCTGAGCAGCATATAATGCTGCATGTGCCATGCTAGCAGGTAGTGTATTAATGCATTCAGAGCAGCATGCCATACTGCCAGAACCATACTGAAAGGAAGTGCAGTAAAGCATTCAGAGCAGCATGTAATGCTGCCAGAGACATGCCGACCGTAAGTGTAGTAATGTATTCAGAGCAGTATATAACACTGTCTGTGACATAATAACAAGGACTGTAGTAATGCATTCAGAGCAGCATGTAATCAGCCATTGCCATGCTGACAAGGAGTGCAAAAATCAGAACATCATGAAATGCTAACAGTGCCCTGCTGAAATGGATTGTAGTAATTCATTCAGAGCAGCATATAATGTTGCCAGAGCCACGCTGACAGGGAGTGAAGTAATGCATTCAGAGTAGCATAAAATGGTATCAGTGCCATGCTCACAAGGAGTGTAGTAATGAAATCAGAGCAGCATATAATGCTGCTGGAAACTTGTTGGCAGGGAACTGAGTTATGCATTCAGAACAGCATATAATGTTGCCAGTGCCATGCTGACAGGGAGTGTAGTAATGTATTCAGAGCAACTTAAACTGCTGCCAGTGTCATGCTGACAGGGAGTGTAGAAATGCATTCAGAGCAATGAAAATGCAGCCAGAGAAATGTTGACAGGTAGTGTAGTAATGCATTTAGAGCAAGATATAGTTCTGCTACTGTAATGATGATAGAAAGTGTAGTAATGCATTCTGAGCTGCATATAATGCTGAAGGAGCCATGGTCATACGGAATGTAATAATGCAATCAGAGCAGCATATAATGTTGATGGAGCAATAGTGGCAGGGAGTTTAATAATGAATTCAGACCAGCATGTCATGCTTACAGAGAGTGCAGTAATGCATTCAGATCAGCATATAATGAAGCCAGTGCCATGCTGACAGGGAGTGAACTAATGCATTACGTGCAGCATCTAATGTTGCCAGAGTCCTGCTGTTATGGAGTGTAATAATGCATTCAGAGCAGCATATAATGCTGCTAGATCCATGCTGACAGGAAGTGAATTAATGCATTCAAATCAGCATATAATGCTGCCAGTGCCATGTTGACAGGAAGTGTAGTAATGCATTCAGAGTAGCACATAATGCTGCCAGTGCCATAATGACAAGGTGTGTAGTAGTAATGCATTCATAGCAGCATAAAAATGCTGCCAGTGCCATGCTGATAGGCAGTGTTTTAATGCATTCACATCAGCACAAAATGCTGCCGGAGAAATGCTGACAGGGAGTGTAGTAATGCATTCAGAGCAGGATATTGTGCTGCAAGTGCCATGATGACAGGAAGTGTAGTAATGCATTAAGAGCAGCATATAATGCTGCATGTGCCATTCTTGCAAGGAGTTGGAGAAATGCATTCTGAGCAGCATATGCCTGAGCCATGCAGACAGGGAGGTTATTAATGCATTCAGAGCAGCATATAATGCTGTCAGTGCCCAGATGACTAGGAGTGTAGTACTGCATACAGAGCAGCATATAATGCTGATGGAGCCATGCTCACAGGGAGTGAAGTAATGCAATCAGAGCAGCTTATAATGCTGACGGAGCAATGTTGGAAGGGAGTATAGTATTACATTCAGACCAGTATGTCATGCTGACAGGGATTGTAGTAATGCATTCAGAGCAGCATACAATGCATTCAGAGCCATGCTGGCTGAGACTCTGTAATACTGACAGGTAGTGTAGTAATGCATTCAAATAAGCATGTAATGCTGCCAGTGCACTGCTGACAGGGATTATAGTAATGTATTGAGAGCAGTAGATAATGCTGTCAGTGCCATGCTGATGAGGAGTGCAGTGATGCATTCAGAGCAGCATGTAATGCTGCAAGTGCCATGCTAGCAGGTAGTATATTAATGCATTCAGAGCAGCTTGCAATACTGCCAGTGCCATACTGAAAGGAAGTGCAGTAATGCATTCAGAGCAGCATGTATTTCTGCCAGGACTATGTTGACTGGAAGTGGAGTAATACATTGCCAGTGCAATGCTGACAGGGAGTGTAGTAATGCATTCTGAGCATCACGTAAGGCTACCAGGATCATGCCAAAACAGAGTGCAGTAATTCATACAGAGAAGCACATAATGTTTCTGGAGCCATGCTGACAGGAAGTGTAGTAATGCATTCAGAACAGCATAAAATGATATCAGTGCCATGCTCACAGGGAGTGTAGCAATGCAATCAGAGTAGCATAAAATGCAGCCAGTGACATGCTGACAGAGGGTTTAGTGATGCATTCAGTGCAGCATATAATGCTGCAAGTGTCTTTCTGCCATGGAGTTTACTTATGCCTTGAGAGCAGAATATAATGCTGCCATTGCCATACTGACAGGTAGTGTAGTAATGCATTCAGAGCATCAAAAATGCTGACAGTGCCATTATGACAGGGAGTGTAATAATGCAGTCAGAGCAGGAAGAAATGCTGCCAGTGAATTGCTGATTGGGAATGTAGTAATGCATTCAGAGCAGGACATAGTGCTGACATGGCTATGATGACAAGGAGTGCAGTACTGCATACAGAGCTGCATATAATGCTACATGTGCCATGCTGGCAAGGAATGGAGAAATACAATCAAAAAAACATATAATGCTGCCAGAGCCATATGGACTAGGAGGGTCTTAATGCATTCAGAGCAGCATATAATTCTGCCTGTGCAATGCACAGAGGGAGTGTAGTAATGCAATCAGAGCAGCATATGATGCTGCTGGAGCAGTGGCGGCAGGGAGTAAAGTAATACATTTAGAGCAGCATGTCATGCTGACACTGAGAGTAGTAATGCAATCAGAGCAGCATATAATGCTGACATAGGAATGGTGGCAGTGAGTATAGTAATGCATTCTGACCAGCATGTCATGCTGACATGGAGTATAGAAATGCATTCAGATCACCATATAATAATGCCAATGCCAGGCTGACAAGGAGTGAAGTAATGCATTCAGAGCAGCATGTAATCCAGCCAGTGCCATTCCCACAGGCAGTGTAGCAATACATTCTGAGCAGCAACTAATGCTGCCAGAGTCCTGTTGTCATGGAGTGAAGTAATGCATTCATAAAAGCATATAAAGCTGCCAGTGCCATGCTGACAGGAAGTGTAGTAATGCATTCAGAGCAGCATATAATGCTGCCAGTTCCATGCTAGCAGGGAGTGTTGTAATGCATTTAGAGCAGCATGCAATACTGCCGGTGCTGTACAGACTGGATGTGAAGTAACGCATTCAGAGCAGCATGTACTGCCAGTACCATGCTGAATGGAAGTGTAGTAATGCATTAAAAGCAGTGTATAATGCTGCCATTGCAATTCTGAGAGGGATTGTAGTTATGTATTCAGAACAGCAGGTAATTCTGGCAGTGCCATGCTGACAGATAGTGTAGGAACTCATTCGGAGCAGCATGTAATGCTACCAGTGCTATTCTGAGCATCAAGTAATACTAACAGTATCCTGCTGAAATGGAGTGTAGCAATTCATTCCGAGTAGCATGTAATGTTTCTGGAGCCATACTAACAGGGAGTGTAGTAATGCATTCAGAGCAGCATAAAATGATATCAGTCCCATCCTCACAGGGAGTGTAGCAATGCAATCAGAGCAGCATATAACACTGCTGCAGCCTTGGTGGCAGTCAGTATAGTAATGCAATCAGAGCAGCATGTAATGCTGCTAGTGATATGCTGACAGAGTTTAGTAATGCATTCAGAGCAGCATTTAATTATGCCAGTGCCATCTTGACAGGGAGTGTAGTAATGCATTCAGAGCAGGAAAAAATGCTGCCCATGCCATGGTGTCAGGCAGTGTAGTAATGCATTCAGAGTAGGAAAAAATGCTGCCCATGCCAAGGTAACAGGCAGTGTAGTAATGCATTCAGAGTAGGATATATTGTTGCCAGTGCCATGATGACAGGAGTGTAGTAATGCATTTAGAGCAGCATATAATGCTGCCAGTGCCACGCTGACAGGGAGTGTAGTAATGCATTCAGAGCATCAAAAATGCTGACAGTGCCATCAGAGTAGCATGTAATGTTTCTGGAGCCATACTAACAGGGAGTGTAGTAATGCATTCAGAGCAGTATATAACTGTGCCTGTGCCATGATGGCAAGGAATGGAGTAATGCATTTAGAGCAGCATATAATGCTGCCTGTGCCCTGCAGACAGGGGGTGCAGTAATTCAATCAGAGCAGCATATAATGCTGACGTAGGAATGGTGGCAGTGAGTATAGTAATGCATTCAGACCAGCATATCATGCTGACATGGAGTATAGAAATTTATTCAGATCACTATATAATTAGGCCAATGCCAGGCTGACAGGGAGTGAAGTAATGCATTCAGAGCAGCATGTAATCCAGCCAGTGCCATGCCCACAAGCAGTGTAGTAATGCTTTCTGAGCAGCATCTAGTGCTACTAGAGACCTGCTGTTATGAAGTGAAGTAATGCATTCAGAAAGGCATATAATGCTGCCAGTGCCATAATGACAAGGAGTTTAATAGT
Source organism: Neoceratodus forsteri (assembly GCA_016271365.2). Classification (NCBI taxonomy): domain Eukaryota; kingdom Metazoa; phylum Chordata; order Ceratodontiformes; family Ceratodontidae; genus Neoceratodus; species Neoceratodus forsteri. The sequence goes on along the minus strand of CM028137.1, from coordinate 62,925,569 downwards.
ACATTCAGAACAGCAGAAACACTCCGAAGAAACACTCTGCAGCATAGCATGCTCTGACAGGGGCAAGGAGCACCACAGAGAGCCTAAGAGGTTAAGATTACCTCCGTCTGCCAGCTTGTTTTCGTAGGGGGTGTTAGCTCATTGACGCTTAGTGTCAACTGTCCCACCCACCCCAGCCACCCTCTCTCCCAAGCCCGACCCTTAATTTATTGTCGTATGCTGTCACGTGACTTCCTGCTTCTCCTGAAACTAAGTCCCCATTTTCCCATTTGCAGCTTATACTCTTTGCCCACTCGGGGGGGTTTCCTCTAACTGTCCCAAAGCTGCCCTACATCTCCTTACACTCTACTACTCTTGGACTCTCAGCTCCCTCTACTTCTCAGCTGCTCAGTCCCCTGCCTAGAAAATCTCACTGCCCCTTCCCCACCACCATACCCTGCTCAGTACATACCCTCCTTCCCTACCCAATCCCCAGATGACCACACCCTCATATCCACCCCTAACCTACTCCCCCTGTGACTACTAGGAGTCACTATTCCCATCCCCTTTTCACCCCAAACCTAGCACTCCCCAAGTCTTCTTGACAACCACAGACAGCTCCATGATAGACTCTAAGTCCCTCCTCAGGATATTTGAACCTGGTACTCTCTGCACCAAAGTCTGCAGACCTACCACTACTCTTCATTACTCTGTCTGCTGTGTCTCACCCTTTTGGGACAGACCTCTCACCAACCGGTACATCTGTCCACCACACCAGGTACCTCACCCCCAGTCTACCCTACAGTGACTCAGCCCCCCCATCCTAGATGCACCCATGATCCTCCCAGCACCTCCACCCTGCCAGCACCCCCACTCCCTCCACCCTCCCAGGCCCAACCTGGACCCAGCTCTCCCCAGCCCTCTCTTCCTTTTGTGCATTATCCATCCCATGCACCCTCATTGTAAATTCCTCAGCTAGGTCTCAACACAAGGGTCTCCATCGCCACCAGCCACTAACCAGAATAATCTCACTGCTCTTACTGCTATCTAGACATGTACACCTGAACCCACTACCTTTGACTCCCAGCCTTCCCAAACCCTGTACTTCAACTGGCCTCCGTTTTGGATCCTTAAACATTTGCAGTCTCCTAAAGAAATCTGCTGTCATACAGTGTTGGGTCGTTCAACATCAACCTGACATACTTGCATTGGTAGAGACTTGGCTCTCCAAATCCACCCCCTGTCTCCGCTATTGCCCTCCCTGGATATACCATCTACAAGGAAGACCATGTAGGCAAATGCGGCAGTGGCTATGCACTACTTATATGGGACTCCCTCATAGATCAGGCACTCCCTGCTCCCAAACTTGGCTATGGAGCCCAAGCCCTCACCTTAAAAATCACAACTGACCCCACCAGCGGCCCTCTCCTCCTCGTGGTCTCCTACATACCACCAAGGAATCAAAACCAAGCGGTCCAGTCCCTCATTGACTACCTCACATCCCTCCCCCCAGAAAGTGGATCAAGTCATCCTAGGTGATGTCAATATTAACTGGCTTGCCTCCACTGCCTCTCACATTAGGGACTCCTTTGCTACTCTGGATATGGCCCAGTTGGTCACCCAGCCCACCACATTCAACTGCTCTATTGGCACCAGCACCCTCATGGATGTTGTTATTTCTAACTGCTCGCACAAATTCAAGGATGTTACTGTCCTCCCCAACTCTCTTAGTGACCACTTCCCAGTCCTTAGTCTCTGGTCATCCTCCACCCCAAAGCCAGTGTCCCAGACACTCTGTACTGACAATTATGCACCGGTGGCCTCAGAAAATTAAAACAATACCTAACCCAGCTCAACTGGTCCACTTCACAAATGCCTTCTGTAAGGCCTGTGACTTCTTTGCCCCCCACACCAGGACCTGCTCCAAGAAACACAATGCCCCATGGATCACCCCACCCCTCCTCCTTAGACTTAAAAACAGAGATAATCTCAGGCACATTGCTGTAGAATCTGGAAAGGTGTCTGACAGACAAGCCTACAAGGCAGAATGCAATATGTGCACTTAGGCCATTAGGTGGGCCAAGGCAGAACACTACCAGACCACCCTCGCTTCCACATGGGGTTCAGCACGTACCTTCTGGGATAATATGAACGAGCTAAATGGAAAGTCACGCTCCCTTCCACCATCCCAGCTCTCCATCAATGGCACCCCCACCTCTGATCCGCTCATTATTGCCAACTGCCTTAACACCACCTTCTCTGATCTAAGCCCGGTCCTCCCCAGCAACTTCTTTGTTCCAGTCCCCGCCTCTCCCCCACTGGCCCTGCTTCACCCACCATTCTATCTGCACACCCTATCCCCCCAAGAAGCCAGGCCACACCTCCTAAAAGCCCTGAGCAGCAATAACCCAGCAGTGACCCCCTCGCTCAGTATCCTCTGTATGGCCTTCAATCAATCAATCAATCAATCAATCACTCAAAATCTTTATCCAGGTGAGATATCGTTGAGCAAGCTCATTTGCAAGATGGACCTGGTTAAGTCCAAATTATATTACAAAGCAAAAATCAAACAACAACATCAGTATTTACAGAGGAGATTAAGACATAGTGGAAGTGCAAAACAAGAAGCACACAAACAGTACAGCACATATCAAAGACTTACACACATAGCAATACCAGTGATACAATAGGCATTAACCAGTAAGCAGATAGAGTAGGCAGACCAGAGACATACATTAATGGATCAAAATACTGTGATTGTCATAGAAAAAGGATAGGCTAGACCCAGGTGATGCTGTTGGGGCAGGCAGATGTAAGTGATGCAGCTTTGCTTGACCAGTTCACGAATGAGTGGGCAGGTGAGAATATACTAGGAGAGAGCTAGGTGCCGGTAGCCTGCTGGGTATTAATACCACAATCCCATGGGTGATTGCATCGGGGCTGCAGCCAGCTGAGCTGCAGCATGCTGTGGAGGGGTATGAGTGAGGTACTGGGCACAGGTGAAATGACCTCTACTGTGTATTTAGTCCAGAACTAGATACTTTCACTATTTGCCATGTCCATCATACCAACAGACCACAGGGATAGGATGTGAGTATTATGGCTCCTGTGTCCATAAGCGGTCTGTGATTCAAAGGGGGGCTTGAACGCTTATAGATCTAGTGACAGCACTTTAGCCATGAGGAAGACTAGCTCTTATACTTCTACTGAGAGCACTTTAGCAATACGGAGTGATTTCATCGGGAGGGGATGACACAGTGAAAGCTGGATAATCAGAGTGCCGCGGACCATTCAATATATATCACCAGTAATGGAGGATCGCCAAGGAGATTTGCAGGAACCAATCGGGAGCAGTGACCAGAGGGCACTCGCGATCCAGTTGGTTGGTGGCGCTAGCGGTAATATGTTGGTGAAGAGCCCAGGCAGGAGAACTCTGAGGCAGCTTGCAAAGGTGCAACCACCACAGGGGTGTGACATATTATTTTGGTTCAGAAAACTCAGACAAATTCAAGGAGACTTACATACAATATGCAATGGCACAGGGACTAGATGTAGCGAGAACATGCAGATTAATAACGCATGCACAAGAGTGACTTAGGGAATGACTGCACATATTTAGGGCCAGGCTCTGGGGTGATCTAACCGAAGTTAGTGAATAGTTGATAAGTGACAATTGCAGTATTCACACACACTTTGGGAGTATAGAGCCTTGAAGGCATGCACACTGCAGATGTGACTTGGTTTTAGTATTTTTTGGATTTTGTTCCATAGGGTCATCAACAAAAAGCTAAAGGCCATTCTACAGAAGCGGGTAATGACTCTAGGGATGCACAGAGAGATATATGATGAACTCCTTAAGCCGTATGGTCCCAGCTCAGCCATAGGAAGACATTCAGTAATATATTGAGGGAGCATTTTTAGGACCGCTCTGTAAATCCAGATGACTGAATTTCTTTCACTCATAAACGTAAGCGATGGCCATCCTACGGCTTTGTATAGTAGGCAGTGATGGGTAGAGAGGGGAAGATCGGTATTGTATCTGACGGCTCTGTGAAATAGTGTGTCCAGTTTGATAAGCGAGGCTTTAGGACAGTGGCTGTATAAAAAATCACTGTAATCAATTAGGGAGAGAAAAGTAGATTGGACTAGTCTCTGTTTGGCATCACAAGTGAGGAATTGACTAATTCTGTAAAAAAGGCCCAGTCTCTGCCTTAACTTCTTTACCAGTTCTTCAACATGCTCTGCAAATGTAAGATTCTGGTCAAGCCACACTTCTAAGTATTTGAACTTAGGGGTTAAATCCAATTTCTCTCCTAGAAGAGTAGTGATCAGGGGCAATGTCCTGGAGCTGGCAGGATTAGTCATTTGGCTATACGGTATGAACAGCATGGCCTTCGTCTTTTTCATGTTTAAGAGAAGCTTTTTATGGAGAAGCTGGGTCTGGAGCTGGTCAAATTCTTCCAGAAGGTCTGCACAGGCAGTTTGGGCAGTTGGATGAGTTATATAGACCACTGTGTCATCCGCAAATAGATGTATTTTAGCCTTGTTGATGCCCAAATTGATGTTATTGATATAAATTGTAAAGAGCAAAGGTCCCAGAAAAGATCCTTGTGGTACTCCCCTGAGCAAAGGTTTGAGAGGGAATAGCCCCCCTCTCAGCTCTGGCTTGTTACTGCCGACCTACTAGGTATTCCGTAAACCATTGCAAGGATCCATGATCAAGACCTATACTCTTCAATGTGGAGATTAGAAGGCTATGGTCCACAGTATTGAAAGCCTTGCTAAGGTCTAAGAAAACTGCGCAGACAAAGTTTCTGCTGTCAAGGTCACTGTACCAGTCGCTAGTTACTCTGGCAAGTGCCGAAATGGTGCTGTGCTTGGACCTAAAGCCCGATTGCATAGGATTTAGTAAGTTGTTAAAGCAGCAGTGCAACAATCTGGTGAAAATTTTGACCTATTCTTTTTTATGCTATTTTACATTGCCACTTACCTCCTGACTTGTATGATACCATTCTTTCCACTATTCGAGTCTGCTTTAGTACTTTTTTCATGTCTGAAATAATAAAAGGAGCGCTCCTTTTAATACGGTGCAGACCAGGTCTTCATCAGGATTTTCAGCTGGTTTTGTCTATCCGTTGTTTATATATCACTTCTGCTATGATTAAAATTAACAATTATGCAGCAGGCAGTGTTTTCTGACCTTACAGAACAATAGTTGTTCAAAAACAGCTGCAAATACTGACGAAAACCTGGTCAGAGCCATATTAAAAGGAGTGCTTCTTTTGTTATTTCAGACATGAGAAAAAGTACAAAAGCAGACACAAATTGTGAAAAGAAGGGTATCATACAAGTCAGAAGTTAAGTGGCAATCTAAAATAGCATAAAAAAGTATAGGTCAAAAGTTTTCACCAGATTGTTGCACTGCTGCTTTAACATCCAGATAAGCTTTAAGTTGATTGCTAACAACTTTTTCTAGAAGCTTAGACAAGATAGGCAGTAATGAGATCAACCTGTAGTTATTTAGGTCATAGGCATCCCCAGATTTGTGCAACAGGATAACATGGGCAGTTTTCCAAATGATGGGAAGGGATCCTTGTACCACAGATAGATTGACTTTCTGTGGTTTTAGCCTAATTTTTCCCCCAGTCGTCGGTAATATGTCCCTCCTTTTCTTTACCTCTCTAACCTGCCACTCCATACACGGCCTCTTTCCCCTATATGTGTAGTTGCCGGCTGCCAAACTCAAAAGATCTCTGCTTATAACCCCTGTATGCCTATGGTTGATTGTACATCTGCTGACTTCTTCAATTGTAAAATAATGCTGTTTTTTTTTTTATTTATTTCAACCTTGTACTGTATACACTGTATATACTTTTTCTTCCTTGTATATTATTGCTTTTTTTGTATACCTGCTTCTGTACTGTACTTTGATGTATTCATGACCAGGTCCACCTTGCAAATGAGCCTTGCTCAATGGTGCCTGCCTGGATAAATAAAGATTTTGATTGATTGATTGAATAGGTGTGTAATAGGAACAGCAAAGATGTGATACACAATTTTTATGAAGTAAGGATCCAGAGAGTCAGCTCCAGTGCCCTTTTTTTGTCCACCCGAAGTATCAGATCTTCAACCTCCTTCAATTGTACAGGTTAGAAGGAGAAGCCAGGGACTGGAGCAGTGGTGTCAGCACAGGGGATACTTAGTTTGGCGCGGGCCATAGCTGCCAGGGAATTGTCAAAGGCCAGTCCAGCTGTGGCAAAATGATTGCTGAAGGCTTCTAGGATGTCATGTTTTTCGCATATGGTTTTTCCTTCAGACGTGATTTTAGGTGGCAAGGAATTACTTGATGTATGACTGGACATATCCTTAATAGGCATCCAGAATTTAGAAGAACACTTTGCAGCAGAGTCCAGCTCCTTAAGGTAAAATGATGCTTTGGCATCTCTGATCATTTTCGTGCAGGCGTTGCATGCCTTTCTGAATTGGCACCAGTCTGGGTCCAGTTTTGTTTGTCTCACCTTTTTCCACAGCTTATCCTTGCCTAGCAGGGTGATTTTCAGTTCAGGTGTGAACCATCGACAGGTTTTGCTTTTTGTCCTGATTTTTATCTTTAGGGCATGTACGTCTAGGGCTCCTACAAGAATCTCATTAAATATGTCATAGGCCATGTTTACCTCAGTGGCTAGGTAGAAATCTTGCCAGCGTGGTGAATGTCCCAATTCGTATGAATAAGCAGCTGCATCAAAGTTGCACCGAGTCCTTTTAGTGATAAATTTAGATGTGGTGCCTATGTGATGTAATGACCTAACTGCGGCAATAAAGCAATGGTCACTGACATCAGCGAAGAAGGTTCCGGCATGTGTGTAAAGATGTGGTTTATCAACTAAAATGACATCCAGCAATGAGCTGTTACATGGGTTATTTTTGTTTCGGACGCGTGGGTTCTTGTATAAGTTGTGCTAACCCATGACAGTCACAGAAGATATTTAATGATGAAGCGGCCTTGGAGAGCCAATCAACGTTACAGTCCCCAAGTATGATAGTGTAACCCCCTTGCAAATGGGGGTTTCTAAACGCTTCCCCGGAGCTTGTTTAAATGCTCCCTGGCAGGCGGTGTCCTGCCTTTTAGCAGTTTAAGTGTGATCGCCAGGAGCGCTATCAAAGCCTCTGTGCCTGTCTTTTTTAAGGGCTGCCTAACTCGCAGTCATGATTACTCTGGGAAGGGGGTTTGAGTGCAACCCTGCTCGAGTCTCACCTGGGCTGCCAGATAATTGCTCCGTTCTGCCATCGCTAAATTGTTCAGAGGGAGCTCCCCTGAGAGATGTAACTGCCTGCTGGGAATACCTCAGGGTGATAAATAAAAATGTAATTGTTCTAACCTGTTTTCCTTTGCAGCAAAGACTGTTCTGATTCTCCCCTTCATTTTGGTCCAGAACTGCTGAATTGGACCAATCAGTACCCCGGGACCCTACAGAGTCGGCTGACCAATAGAGGGACTGCTTGTATTTTGGGAAAGGTATTATGGGCTATGGCACTTTTTCCGCACCACTGAGAGCAGGAGCAGTTGATTGGCAGGTGCCTCTAGCCAATGGGAGTAGGTAGTGCCCGAATTGAAGGGAGAGCCCTTTGCTGTTGGGGGTAGATGCGTAGTGCCTGAGGAGAAGGAAGGAGCTGTGTGCTTCTGTGCTGTGCTAGTGTTCATGCGGGAAGTGCGGGAAGGCCTGAGGTGGCCGTTTTTGCCATTTTAAACTGAGTCGGACTAAATCCACCTGTGTGCAGTCAGAAGAGGCTGGTGCCAGCCCAGCTACCTACCAGGCTCAACCTGAGAGGACTGGAGAAAATTTCTGAATTGCGCTCGGTCCACCCGTGAGGTTGAAGTTGCCGTTTATTGCCAGAGTCTACTGCCAGTTCGTGTGGGGTCTGGAAGCAGCGGCCTGGTATGGTACCCCTCTGTCATTTGCCATATAAATGTGTGAGGAGGCTGGTGAACTTCAGGCTTAAACCCTGCCAGAGGTAAAGAACTCATTGCTACTGGAGTCGTGAGTACTGAATCAGGATAGCTCCCTGCTAAGTTTGCATTCAGTGGCCTTCCATTGCCTCAGCAGACTGCTGACTGTCTGCTTGAGTTTTGCTTCTCATTCTGACTCATTCAGTATTTCAAAGGCTATCTGTGTCAGGGCCCCAACCAGCTACCACGGAGGACTAGCCATTAGGGCTTGGGTACCCAGGGACAGTAAATATTAGGTTCAGGCCTGTGCACAGAGCCCTAGGTAGATAAGTATAGTGATAAGCCAATCAACTTGATTCCCCGCCCCCATTCTGGTTACTTCCCCCTGAATAAATCAGATTGTTTGTTCTGCAACTACACCCTGGCTACTGTGTGCATTGCTGGTAAACTGCTGCATAGTGATTGTGATAAAACTGTACCTTACTTTACAGGGGGTTCCCGCAGTGAGCTGGGAGATACCAGCCGGGGGTAAGTGATCTGGGGAAAAGTATTGTGGGTACACTGTGTGAGCCACTAGCAGGACAAAAGGGGGGGTTGCAGTAACCCAGAGGGCTGTAACCGAGGCAATCTTGACAGTACTAACCCCGACCTCTGGGTGGAAGCACCCGTCAACGGATCTGGGCCCCTCATCCTGTCTCAGGGGAGGCAGGCAGGGGTAGTAACCCTAAGGATAGCACCCCCTGAGGGTTACAAATTGGAGGCACTGCTGGGATCAGCGTCCCCTAGTGGCCAAGTGGGGAAGCACACAAGAGATGGAAAAAGTGGAAGGGGATATGTTGGGAAAAATTAAGCTGGGACCTATTAAGACCATGGTACACAGACTGATGGGGTGGGGTGAAGCCGAAGAGCTTGACTCCCAGAAAATTGTGTTACTGTTAGATGTGCCCTTGGGAACCCCAACTGCTGACATCATTTCTGCAGCAGAGCTAGTAAAATGTTTAAGCAAAGTGGAGGTAAAAGGGCTTACGGCTGATTTGCTTGACCAGACGCTGCAGGTGTTACTCCTGTGCAGTGTGGCCATTGACCCTGAGAAGGTACCTCCCATGATTTACCCGGAGGGTGCTTCACAGGGATGGAGGCTAATTCATATTCGAAGTGGGTCAGTCACCCCTAGGGGGTCTCCCCAAATGAATAGTTTTAAAGACAAACGGCTTAAATTGTTGGCTGTGGAGGGGAGAACTACCCAGGAACTGCTACAAGCGTTGGATTTGTCCAGTGATGCTACCCCTCAGGGCTCCCCTGGCACCTCCCCTTGTCCCCCCAGGAGTTCTGTATTGGCTTCACTGCCCCTAGTGGTCCCACCTATACAGCTCGATTCTTACCGTAAGTTAAAACTTTTCTCTGGCATGGTGCCAGTGCCTCCAGGGGAAGATGACCTGGAGGCTTGGGTGGACTATGCCACCCCTTTAGTCCAGGAATGGCAATGTTCTGAGGGGGAGAAAAGGAAGAGGCTGATGGAGAGCTTGAGGGGTCCTGCTTTAGAAGCCATTAGGTTCTTCCGGGCCACCAGTCCGGAAGCCACCGCTGCAGAGTATCTCTCTGCTTTAGAAGGGGTTTTTGGGAGTACAGAGACTGGTGAAGACTTATTATGGAAATTCAGGTCTGCTAAGCAGTGGAGAAATGAGAAACTGTCTGCTTTCATCACTAGAGTGGAGTGGGCCTTGCAGAAGGCCTATAGAAAGGGGGGAATCACTGCCGCAGCCCTGAATCAGGTCAGGTTAGAACATGTTTTGAAATCTGCCAGATTTTCTAGTGTAATACTGCTGAAACTTAAGTTACATGATCGGCAGGCCACCCCGCCCGAATATTGTCAATTAATGAGGGAAATTAGAGAGGTAGAGACTGATGAAGAGGGGTGGGAGCCATGTGTGGGGGCAGTAAACCCTAGTGGGACTCCTGAGCCTAACACCCCTGAGGAAGTCAGCCTGTCCAGAGGGTCTGAGGGATCCCCAGATTTTCCTGGTGTTGTGGGAATGCGAGTTGTCTCCACTGACCCCCATGTAGAGAGTGAGTTGAGGGCCGAGGTCAGGAATTTACGGGAACTGGTGAGGGACCTAAAGCAATCTGCTATGTACCATGTTAGGTCCGGGGCCCCTGAGATAAGCCGCAATCAGATCCCCGGTCCAAGGGAGCCCACTCACCCCTCTCAGGGCCCCCCACAAATACGGGGCCCACCACCAAACAGTGATCTCTGGGACCCCAAGTTCTGTTACCATTGTGGAGAAGATGGGCATTTCCAACCTGAGTGTCAGAGGCCGGAGAACTTAAGGAAAGTTAATAGCAGACTGATCACTTGGCATCATCGGACCCAGTCTCGACCCCTAGGAAAAGTTTTGTGACTAGGGCCCAGGCTCAGTCAACCCTCAGTGCTGTGGCCCCCGATTGGTCTGACGTGGTCGGGCCTTCAATGGAGACCCCGGTGTGAGTAAATGGGATTCTCGCTCGTGCTGTATTAGACAGTAGCTCTCAGGTAACCATTACGTTTCAGGACTGGTATCAGACACATTTACCTGAGGTGCCCCTACAACCCTTAAATGGTCTACATGTGTGGGGGTTGAGCAACAAGGCATATCCGTATCTGGGGTATATCCGAGTTTGGTTATCATTCTCGACTTCTGTGAATGAAATGGATGAGCAGGTGGAGACTTTAGTTTTAGTTTGCTTACCCATTGGACTGTATGATGGGGTGCCTCTGTTGATTGGGACGAATGCCCATATGTTTGGACGGTTGGCCCAGTTGTGCTCAGAAAAATAGGCATTCAAAACTGGGCAAGCTCTAAAAATATCCGCTGTGCTCCAAAACGCAGTTGCCACCCAGAGGAAGGTTGGTCCGGAGGAACCTGAGGGCCCGGTGGGGGTGGTGTGGAAGAAGGATCCGGCTCCAGTGATACTCGCCCCAAATGCCCAGTGCATCTTGCATGGAGAAGTACGATTAAGGGTGGATGTCAAGAATAAATTGTTGATGTTGGATGCGCCTGGGGAGGGAAGATTGCCTGAAGAAGTGTTGATAAAGCCCAGTATCTTGCCGGCTAGAGCTCATGCTGATGTCCGGAGAGTGATGGTTCAAGTGCATAATATGTCCGACAAAGAGATTCGAATAAGAAGAGGGTGTACCCTGGCAAGTGTCCATTGTGCGGATACCGCAGTACTGCCAAGTAGCAAGGGTCCCGAGGCTGACGATCGAGTTACTCCTGATTTGTTTGATTTCGGTGACTCTCCGTTGCCAGCTGAATGGAAAAAGAGGATCAGCGAGAGGCTTGTTCAAAGGGACCAGGTATTCTCCCTGAGAGAATGGGATGTGGGATGTGTGCAAGGGGCTGAGCATCACATTCGGTTGCATGACGAAAGGCCTTTCCGAGAGAGATCCCGGCGCCTGGTCCCAGCTGACATCGATGATGTACGGAGGCATCTGCAAGAGATGTTGGCTGCTGGTGTGATACAAGAGTCCAGAAGCCCCTATGCTTCCCCCATTGTGGTAATGAGGAAGAAGAATGGGATGGTTCGGATGTGTGCAGACTATCGCACTTTAAATCGGCGGACCATCCCCGACCAGTACACCATGCCATGAATACAGGACACCTTGGACTGTTTAAATGGCAGCAAGTGGTTTTCTGTGTTGGATCTCCACAGTAGGTACTACCAGATCCCGATGGCCCCAGGGGACTGTAAGAAGACTGCATTCATTTGCCCCCTAGGTTTCTATGAATTCATTCGGATGCCCCAAGGGATTTCAGGAGCCCCAGCCACCTTTCAGCGCCTGATGGAGAGAGCCGTGGGGGATATGAATTTGCTCAACTGTCTGGTCTATCTAGATGACATCATAGTGTTTGGACGCTCATTGGAAGAACACAAACAGCGACTGTTTAAGGTCTTGGATCGGCTGGAGGAGTTTGGCCTCAAGTTGTCTATAGATAAGTGTCAATTTTTCCAGACTTCTGTAAAATATGTGGGCCACATAGTGTCTACTGAGGGCATAGAGACCGACCCTAGCAAAGTTGAGGCGTTGACTACTTGGCCCCAACCCAGGAACTTGAAAGAGTTGCAACGGTTTCTGAGCTTTTGTGGATATTATAGGTGATTTGTCAAGGACTATTCTAGAGTGATTCGCCCCCTCCTCAACCTCACTCAAGGGTACCCTCCCACACACAAGAAGTATAAGAAAGTTGTGTGACCCGAGACCGAGAAGAGGTATTTCCATCCGAATGAACTGTTTGGGGATCGTTGGACTGATGAGTGTGAGGACGCTTTCTATGACATCATATACCAACTCACCCATGCCCCCGTGTTGGCTTATGCTGACCCGGCCAAGCCCTACATTCTCCATACTGATGCTAGTCTTCAAGGACTGGGGGCTGTGTTGTATCAGGAGCACTTGAATGGCCTGAGGCCTGTGGCTTTTGCCAGTAGAAGTCTGGCTCTGTCAGAGAAAAACTATCCCATGCATAAGCTAGAGTTCCTGGCTCTGAAGTGGGCCATCATTGATCAGTTCCATGACTATTTGTATGGTGCCAAGATATTAGTAAAGACGGATAACAACCCTCTGACCTATGTACAAACCTCAGCCAAGTTGGATGCCACTGGCCACAGGTGGCTCTCTGCCTTGGCCACTTACGACCATGCTGTTGAATACAAGGCCGGTTTAAACCATATAGATGCGGATGCCCTTTCTCAGAGGCCTATGCCGCAAGCTGATTGGATCAGGTTGTCTGAGTCTGATATAAGAGCCCTCTGCCAAAAGTTTGACAAGGAAGATCAGGTGTCCCCAGATGCTGTGAACTGTATGGTAGATTGCTTGGGGCCATCTGAGAGCTGTATACCCGCTGCCTACTGTTATTTTTCCACCCTGGACACTAGTTCACTGACTCAGTTTGACAATACTAGTCTTCAACAGGCTCAATCCCGAGATTCTCTGATAAAGCTGGTGGTGGAAGTCCTGCAGGCCGGGCGAGATGTGTCCAAATTGCGCTCTACCGACTTGAGAGCCACCTTGTTGTATAGAGAAAGGCCCAAGTTAAGGCTGATTAACCAACTACTATACTGAAAGACTGTACATAAAGAAGATCAGATCATCAAGCAACAGCTGGTGCTGCCTTCAGAGTTAAAGGAACTAGTTTTAAAGTCTTTGCATAATCAGATGGGGCATCTTGGCATCGACCAAACTCTCGATTTGGTACGAGCCCAGTTTTACTGGCCAAGAATGAGCGCAGATGTGGAGCAGTATGTCAAGACCTGTAGTCGGTGTCTGCAGAGGAAGGCCTTGCCCCAGAGAGCAGCTCCTATGGTCAACATTACTACTAGCACCCCATGGAACTAGTCTGCATTGATTTCTTAAGTCTGGAACCCGATCTGAAGAATGTCAGTAATATATTGGTGGTTACCGATCATTTCACCCGGTACGCACAGGCATTCCCTACTAAGGATCAGAAAGCAACCACGGTGGCTAAGATACTGGTTGAAAACTTTTTTGTCCACTACGGAGCCCCCCAGCGGATCCATTCCCACCAGGGGAGGGACTTCGAGAGCCGTTTGATTAAAGAGATGCTGTCTTTGTGGGGGGTGCGAAAGTCAAGAACTACCCCTTACCATCCTCAGGGAGATCCCCAGCCTGAAAGGTTCAACCGCACCTACCTTGACATGTTGGGCACCTTGCTACCCAAATACAAACCAAGATGGAGCCAGCAGATTAGTACCCTGGTTCATGCTTATATCTGCACTAAGAGTGATGCCACAGGATTCTCCCCGTACCGACTGATGTTTGGGCGAGAGGCTAGATTGCCCGTGAATGTTTGTTTTGGAGTTTCCCCTGATGGGGTGCAAGCAGAGTATCATCTACAATATGTACAGAAGCTGAAGGCCCAGTTAAACCACGCTTATCAGTTAGCCCAGACCATGGCTGCTAAAAGAAACTTGGCCAATAAGGAGAGGTACGACAAGAAGGTGAAGACGTTGGAGTTAAGAGAAGGGGATAGAGTGTTTCTGCGAAATCTGGAGCTGCATGAAAAACATAAGATTGCTGACCGATGGCATCACCTCCCGCACATTGTCGTGGGCCAGCTGGCTGATTTGCCTGTATATAAAGTGCGACTGGAAAACAATTCCAAAGATGTGAAAACTATTCACCAAAATCATCTGCTGCCAATTGGGCAAATCCTGATTGAAGCCGAGTCTCCAACTACTGTCCCCTCCCAGCCTGTGACTAGGTCTGCTGCCAAGAAAAGAACCAAACCTGTGGACTCTTCAGCAAGCCCACCAAAAGAGCCTCGTCCCAGCCCTGCTGAAGGAGATGATCATCAGTCGATGTCGGAAGACAATGAAGATGATATTGAATACTATCCCTCTTATGAACTGAGCCAGTTGTTTCGGGGCAATACCCGTGTTAACTCTGGAAATGAGATTGGCCCACCCGGACTGCTTGAGCCCCCTACTATGTCTCCAGAGCTGATACCTCCAGAAGATGAGCTGGGTGGCAGACAAGCCCAAGGGGTGGAGTCCTTAAGCCTGGCTGAACTGTCTGGCCTGGCTGAATTATCTGACTTCTCGGACAAAGAGCGTGAGGTGGGGGGACCATCCAGTGATGTGCCAGAACCAGAAGAATATTTTGAGTGCCCTGAGGGTTCCTCACTAGTAGCTACCCAGCCCTCAGCTGAACCCAGTGGAGTGGGCCCTGGGGTAGAGGGTCAGGCCACCAATAACACTATTAGTACCGGGCCCTGTCCCCCTGTAGAGGTTCCCATTCCTAATGTCAGTGGGGCTGGGTGGGAATCAGGGCTTGATTCAGGGTTCCCCGATACAATTAGACACTCCAGCCAAGAAGTATGGCCTGTAATAAAGTTGAGTTATGAGTCTCTGGGTCAGCCAGTGGACCTGCCCTTAAATGTGGTCCACAAAGGGGTGTATGTGTCCCCGAGCTCCATGCCTAAGCTAGCTTTGGGAGATAACTCTAGTTTGCTGGTATTACCCTTTGGGTGTGGTTCCCCTACTTTAGGTGACCCGCCAGTGACTGAAATGGAGGAGTCCCCCCAGTCCCGGAACATGAGCAGGGAACGTTGACCTGAGTGGGAAGAAGAGGAACAAAGGGTTATGTGTGTACAACATTGTATAACCCATAGTACACTGTGAATATACATGTATGTAATGCAAAGTGTGATGTAGTGTCAATTAGGCTGTGTGCCTTTGATTGAATTAAGAGTAATTACTTGGTGCGGACGCCAAGTTTCTCCAGGCCAGGGATGGTATAACCCCCTTGCAAATGGGGGTTTCTAAACGCTTCCCCGGAGCTCGTTTAAATGCTCCCTGTCAGGCATTGTCCTGCCTTTTAGCAGTTTAAGTGTGATCACCAGGAACGCTATCAAAGCCTCCATGCCTGTCTTTTTTAAGGGCTGCCTAACTCGCAGTCATGATTACTCTGGGATGGGGTTTGAGTGCAACCCTGCTCGAGTCCCACCCAGGCTTCCGGATAATTGCTCCCTTCTGCCATCGCT
The DNA here is from genome assembly GCA_016271365.2 of Neoceratodus forsteri. Taxonomy (NCBI): domain Eukaryota; kingdom Metazoa; phylum Chordata; order Ceratodontiformes; family Ceratodontidae; genus Neoceratodus; species Neoceratodus forsteri. The sequence continues at coordinate 62,910,101 of CM028137.1, read as the reverse complement.
AAATTGTGCAGAGGGAGCTCCCTTGAGAGATGTAAGTGCCTGCTGGGAATACCTCAGGGTGATAAATAAAAATGTAGTTGTTCTAACCTGTTTTCCTTTGCAGCAAAGACTTTTCTGATTTTTCCCCTTCATTTTGGTCCAGGACTGCTGAATTGGACCAATCAGTACCCCCGGGACCCTACAGAGTCAGCTGACCAATAGAGGGACTGCTTGTATTTTGGGAACGGTATTATGGGCTATGGCACTTTTTCCACACCACTGAGAGCAGGAGCAGTTGATTTGCAGGTGCCGCTAGCCAATGGGAGCGGGTAGCACCCGAATTGAAGGGAAAGCCCTTTGCTGTTGGGGGTAGATGTGTAGTGCCTGAGGAGAAGGAAGGAGCTGTGTGCTTCTGTGCTGTGCGAGTGTTCATGTGGGAAGAGTGGGAAGGCCTGAGGTGGCCATTTTTGCCATTTTAAACTGAGTCGGACTAAATCCGCTGGTGCGCGGTCAGAGGAGGCTGGTGCCAGCCCAGCTACCTACCAGGCTCAACCTGAGAGGACTGGAGAAAATTGCCAAATCACACTCGGTCCACCTGTGATGTTGAAGTTGCTGTTTATTGCCCGAGTCTACTGTGAGTTCGTGTGGGGTCTGGAATCGGCGGCCTGGTATGGTACCTATCTGTCATTTACCATATAAATGTGTGAGGAGGCTGGTGAACTTCAGGCTTAAACCCTGCCAGAGGCAAAGAACTCATTGCTACTGGAGTCATGAGTACTGAATCAGGATAGCTCCCTGCTAAGTTTGCATTCAGTGGCCTTCTGTTGCCTCAGCAGACTGCTGACTGTCTGCTTGAGTTTTGCTTCTCATTCTGACTCTTTCAGTATTTCAAAGGCTATCTGTGTCAGGGCCCCAACCAGCTGCCACGGAGGACTAGCCATTAGGGCTTGGGTACCCAGGGACAGTAAATATTAGGTTCAGGCCTATGCACAGAGCCCTAGGTAGATAAGTATAGTGATAAGACAATCAGCTTGATTCCCTACTCCCATTCTGGTTAGTTCCCTCTGAATAAATCAGATTGTTTGTTCTGCAACTACACCCTGGCTACTGTGTGCATTGCTGGTGAACTGCTGCATAGTGATTGTGATAGAACTGTACGTTACTTTACAGGGGGTCCCTGGAGTGAGCTGGGAGATACCAGCCGGGGGGGTAAGTGATCTGGGGAAAAGTATTGTGGGTACACTGTGTGAGCCACTAGCAGGACAAAAGGGGGGTTGCAGTAACCCAGAGGGCTGTAACCGAGGCAGTCTCGACAGTACTAATCCCGACCTCTGGGTGGAGGCACCCGTCAATGGATCTGGGCCCCTAATCCTGTTTCAGAGGAGGCAGGCAGGGGTAGTAACCCTAAGGATAGCGCCCCCTGAGGGTTACAATAGTTTCCAGGTTCTATTTCTCAGTAATGTTATTAAGGTGAGATAGGAGCAGATTACCCGCAGATGGGGGGTCTATAGCAGCTGATCACTCTATGGCCAGAGAGGAGGATAGATCAATCTTGAGAGTAAGGCATTCAAACTTGTTTATAGCAGTGCTTGAATCCAGACAGGATGTCACTAATCTTTCCTTAACATATATAGCTACTCCACCTCCCCTAGTAGGTCTGTTGGTTCTCAATAGCCTAGGATGAAGTCCTAGTCCCCCTGACTGTCCTTCTAAACTGGTCTCTATGCCTAGGTCAGCTTCCAAGTGCTTGGAAAATGGCCAAAATCACACCCATACATAAGAGTGGTGACCGGTCCACCCCCAATAATTACAGGCCAATCTTCATCCTTCTCCCACTCTCTAAAGACCTTAAAAAAGTGGTATCAATTCAGCTCATTGAATACTTAACCAAGTATGACATAATGTGTCCTGAACAGCATGATTTCCACCCAGGTCACAGTACAACCACAGCTCTCCTAGAATCTCCCAACACCTACACTCTGCACTTGTCTCTGGCAGCCTTACAGGAGCAGTGTTCATTGACCTTTCCAAGGCCTTCATCACTGTCTCTCACCCCCTCCTACTCAACTCTCTCCACCAACTTGGGTTTGCTGATGGTCCTATATCTTGGTTCTCTAGCTACCTCTCTGCTAGATCCCAATGTGTTAAGATCAGTGGATCCCTCTCCAGCACACTTCCAGTTCACTCTGGGGTCCCCAGGGCTCCATCCTGGGTCCAGTCTTGTTTAGTCTCCACCTCAACACCCTCCCAAGCTCCTGTACTGGTAAGATGCTCCTCTATACCGACAATGCAGTCCTCTTGGCCTCACATCCCAATCCCATCTCCCTTCAATTATCCCTCCAGCAAGCTTACACCCAAGCCGAAAGGTGGTTTGGCAACTACAGACTGGTCATTAACCTGAAGAAAACCAAATCAATGCTCTTCTCCCACCACCAAAATAAAGCTAAAAACACCCCCCCTTGATTATCCCCAGTACTATGCACCCACTAGAACAAGAAACCATATACAAATATCTAGGCATCGCATTTGACTCTGCTCTCTCCTTCCACACACACATTAATGCCCTGTCAGCCACCATTAACACTCGGATTGGCCTGCTATACTGACACAAGGACTGCCTGCCTCCGGTTGCCCTCAGGCTGGTCATCACCTCCTCCGTCCTGTCTCTCATGGACTACAGCTTGCCCATCTACGCCACTGCTGACAACACTGTCCTCACCAAAATCCATCTCTCCATCAATAAGGTCTGCAGGCTCCTGACTGGTGCCCCCAGCCACACTGAAACCTGCCTACTATATTCTAACACTGATCTGCTCAACTTTGAGGAGCGACTGCTCTACCAGACCTGCCTACTGGCTAAGAAATCCCTGTTCGGACTCTCCCCCAAGGGGTCTCCACTTCCCTACAGCAGTCGTCCTCATCAGCCACCACCCATAGCTCTGTTAAAGCAACACTCCTGGTGCCCAGAATCAAAACCTCTCTTGCCCAGAGATCTTTCCTCCACTGAGGCCCCACCTGGTTCAACTCACTCCCTAGCTGCATCTCCAACATGCCCAAAATTGGCCCTTTCAAAACAGTCCTTCAGAACTACATCTTTAATGCTCACAGTTGCAGGTGCAACTAACCCCCTGTTGTGACCTGTGGTACCTGTCCACCTTGTCCCTTGCATGACAATGTCCACTGGACTGCCTACCCCTCTCCCCAGACCCACTCCTTCCCCACTAGGTCTGAACCAGGATATAACCCTTTGTCCTCTCTGTGGACCCTCTACTGTATATTCTTTTCTGTTACTTCAGCTCGAAACATTATGTAACCTAAGTAAAATGCAAACTACAATTTATGTGACCTAAGTGTACTCAATGTTAAATGTTCCACACTGCACCTGTAATGTTATCCACTGTTGTAACCTGCATTGTTTTTATCTGTTGTGTTGTCTGCCGTACCTGCAACTAGGTGCCTTTGTAAATGAGTCTTTGACTTAAAGGTTGTAAACCCGACTTGTAATAAATAAATAAATAATGCTGCCAGTGCCATGCTGACAGGGATTGTAGTAATTCATTCAGAGCACCATGTAATGTTGCCAGTGCCATGCTGACATGGAGTGTAGTAATGTATTCAGAATGTCATGTAATGCTGCCAGTGACATGTTGACAGGGAGTGTAGTAATTCATTCAGAGCACCACGTAATGTTGCCAGAGCCATGCTGACAGGAAGTGTAGTAATGTATTCAGAGTGGCATGTAATGCTGCCAGTGCCATGCGAGCAGGGAGAGTGGTAATGCATTCAGAGCAGCATGCAATACTACCAGTGCCATACTGACAGGACATGTAGTAATGCATTCAGAGCAGCAAGTAATGCTGCCAGTACTATGCTGAATGGAAGTGTAGCTCAAGGCCACTGATTTTCAGTTTTTACTGGAAAACCCGGTTAAATTCTGGAATTAGAGCTGCCTGAACACTGGTAAAAACAAAGATTTCATGGAATTTGGCATTTTATATCAGATCAGTAAATCTACAAAACTTGTATTTTTCTTATAATTGCATCCTGGACTGATTTCAGATTGCTTTATTTAATGCTCTGTATATTAAGCCTTCTCTTATTCTGATTATTTATGCACATACTGAAAGAATGACAGCAGAATCCCGGTAAATTCCAGAAATTAGAGTAACAATCACCGGTGCAATTCTGGAATGTGATGTCTTGAAAATGGAATTTCATTGTTTTAATCACCGTAAATCAGTGGCCTTGGTAGTAATGCATTCAAAGCAGTATATAGTGCTACCAGTGCAATTCTGACAAGGAGTGTAGTTATGTATTCAGAGCAGCAGGTAATTCTGGCAGTGCCATGCTGACAGATAGTGAAGGAATTCATGCAGAGTAGCATCTAATGCTACCAGTGTTATGCTGACAGGGAGTTTAGTAAAGCATTCTGAGCATCATGTAATGCTACCAGTATCCTGCTGAAATGTAGTGTAGTAATTCATTCAAAGCAGCATGTAATGTTTCCGGAGCCATGCTAACAGGGAGTGTAGTAATGCATTCAGAGCAGCATACAATCATATCAGTGCCATGCTCACAAGGAGTGTAGCAATGCAATAAGAGCAGCATATAATGCAACTGGAGCCTTGGTGGCAGACAGTACAGTAATGCATTCAGAGCAGCATATAATGCTGCTGGTGCTGTGCCAGTATGGAGTTCAGTTATGCATTGCAAGCAGCATATAATGCTGCCAGTGCCATTCTGACAGGGAATGTAGTAATGCAGTCAGAGTAGCATAAAATGCTGCCAGTGAAATCCTGACAAAGAATGTAGTAATGCATTCAGAGCAGCATATAGTGCTGCCCGTGCCATGATGACAAGGAGGGTAGTAATGCATTAAGAGCTGCATATAAAGCTGCATGTGCCATGCTGGCAAGGAGTGGAGTAATGCAATCAGAGCAGCATATAATGCTGCCACAGCCATTAAGACAGGGAGGTTCTTAATGCATTCAGGGCAGCATATAATGCTATTCATGCTCTACTGACAGGCAGTGAAGTAATGCATTCAGACCAGCATATAATGCTGCCTGTGAAATGCTCAGAGTGTAGTAATGCAATCAGAGCAGCATACAGTACAATGCTGCCGGAGCAATGGTAGCAGGGAGTAAAATAATGCATTCAGAGCAGCATGTCATGCTGACAGTGAGAGTAGTAATGCATTCTGATCAGCATATAATGATGTGTGTGCCATGCAGGCATGGAGTTTAGTAATGCATTCAGAGCAGCATTTAACTTTTGCCAGTGCCATCCTGACACGGAATGTAGTAATGCATTCAGAGCAGGAACATGTGCTGCCCATGACATGGTGACAGACAGTATAGTAATGCATTCAGAGCTGGATATAGTGCTGCCAGTGCTATGATGACAGTAGTGTAGTAATGCATTCAGAGCAGCATATAATGCTGCCAGTGCCATGCTGACAGGGCGTGTAATAATTCATTTGGAGCAGCATATAATGGTGTCTGTGCCATGCTGGCAAGGAGTGTAGTAATGCATTCAGAGCAGCATAAAATGCTGCCAGAGCCAAGTGACCAGGGAGGTTATGATTGCATTCAGAGCAGCATACAACACAGCCAGTACCCTGCAGACAGGGAGTGCAGTAATACATTCAGAATAGAATATAATGCTGCCTGTGCCATGTTCACAGGGAGTGTAGTAATGCAATCAGAGCAGCATATAATGCTGACAGAGGAATGGTGGCAGTGAGTTAGTAATGCATTCAAACCAGCATGTCATGCTGACATGGAGTGTAGTAATGCATTCAGAGCAGCATGTAATGATGCTGGTGCCATGCTGACAGGGAGTGAAGTAATGCATTCAGAGCAGCATGTAATCCAGCCAGTTCCATGCCCTCAGGGAATGTAGTAATGCATTCTGAGCAGCATCTAATGCTGCCAGAGTCCTGTTGTCATGGAGTGAACTACTGCATTCTGAGCAGCATGTAATGCTGCCAGAGCCATAATGACAAGGAGTGTAGTAATGCATTCAGATCATCATATATTGACTGCATGTGCCATGCTGTCCTTGAGGGTAGTAATGCATTCAGAGCATCAAGTAATGCTACCAGTGCCCTACTGAAATGGAGTGTAGTAATTAATTCAGAGCAGCATATAATGTTGCCAGAGCCATGCTGACAGGGAGTGTAGTAATGCATTCAGAGTAGCATAAAATGATATCAGTGCCATCCTCATAGGGAGTGTAGTAATGCATTCAGAGTATCAAGTAATGCTCCAAGTGACATGCTGACTGGGATAGTAGTAATACATTCAGTGCAGTATATAATGCAGAAAAAGCTATTCTGTCAGAGAGTGTAATAATGCATTCAGAGCAGCATATAATGTTGCCAGTGCCATACTGAATAGGGGTGTAGTTATGAATTCACTGCAACATATAATGCTTCCAGTGCCATGTAGACAGGGAGTGTAGTAATGTATTCAAAGCAGCATGTAATGCTGAGAGTGCCCAGCTGACAGGGTGTATAGTAATGCTTTCAGAGCAGCATGTAATTCTCCCAGTACCATACTGATAGGGAGTGTAGTAATGCATTCAGAGCAGGAAGTAATGTTCCCAGTGCCATGCTGACAGAAAGAGAAGTAATACATTCAGAGTAGCACTTAATGCAGCTCAAGTCATTCTGACAGAGAGTGTAGTATTGCATTCAGAGCAGTATATAATCCTGCCAGTGCTGTACTGACAGGAGTGTAGTAATGAATTCACAACAACATATAATGCCGCTGGAGCGATGCTGGCAGGGAGTTTAGTAATGCATTTAAAGCAGCATATATTGCTGCCAGTGCCATACTGATAGGAAGTGCAGTAATACATTCAGAGCAGCATGCAGTGCTACCAGTGATATGCTGACAGGAGGTGTAGTAATGCATTCAGAGCAGTATATATTGCTGCCAGTGCCATAATGACAAGGAGTGTAGTAATGCACTTAGAGCTGCATAAAATGCTGCCAGTGCCATGCTGACAGAGAGTGTAGTAATTCATTTGGAGCACCATGTAATGCTGCCATTGCCATGCTGACAGGGAGTGAAGAAATGCATTCAAAACATCATGAAATGCTACCAGTGCCCTGCTGAAATGGAGTATAGTAATTCATTCAGAGCAGCATATAATTTTTCCAGAGCCATGCTGACAGGGAGTGAAGTAATACATTCAGAGCAGCAGAAAATGATATCAGTGCCATGCTCACAAGGAGTGTAGTAATGCAATCAGAGCAGCATAAAATGCTGCCAGATCATTGGTGGGAGGAAATTGAGATATGCATTCAAAGCAGCATAAATTCTGCCAGTGCCATGCTGACAGGGAGTGTAGAGAGACATTCAGAGCAGCAAAAAATGCTGCCAAAGAATTGCTGACATGTAGTAATGCATTCAGAGCAGGATATAGTGCTGCGAGTGCCATGATGACAGGAAGTGTAGTAATGCATTCAGAGCTGCATATGATGTTGCCAGATCCATGCAGACAGGAAGGTTACTAATGCATTAATAGCAGAATATAATGCTGCCAGTGCACTGCTGACTTAAAGTCTACTACTCGGCAACATATAATGCTGAAATAGAATGTAATAAGATAATCAGAGCAGCATATAAGGCTGATGGAGCAATGGTGGCAGTAGTATAGTAATACATTCAGACCAGCAGGTCATGATGCCAATGCCATGCTGACAGGAAGTGAAGTAAAGTATTCAAATCTGCATATAATGCTGTCAGTGCCATGCTGGCATTGAGTTTAGTAATGCATTCAGAGTAGCATGTTATGCTGCCAGTGACCTGCTGACAGGGAGTGTAGAAATGCATTCAGAGCAGCATGTCATTCTTCTAGTGCCATACTGAAAGGAAGTGTACTAATGCATTTAGATCAGAATGTAATACTGCCAGAGCCATGCTGAAATGAAGTGCAGCAAGGCATTCTGAGCAGCATATAATGCTGCCTGTGCCATAATGACAAGGAGTGTATCAGGGCATTCAGAGCAGCATGTAATGCTGACAATACCATGCTGACAAGGACTGCAGAGATTCATTTGGAGAAGCATGTAATGCTGCCAGTGTCCTTCTGACAGGGATCGTAGTAATGCATCCTGAGCAGCATGTATTGCTGCCAGTGCCAAGCTGAGAGGAAGTGTAGTAATATATTCAGGGCAGCATCTAATGCTGCCAGTACCATGCTGACAGGGAGTGTAGTAATGCACTCAGAGGGCCATGTATTTCTGCCAGTGCCATACTGACAGGAAGTTTTATAATGCATTCTGAGCAGCATGTAATGCTGCCAGAGCCATGCTGACAGGAAGTGCACTAATGAATTCAGAGCAGCATGTAATGTTGCCAGTGCTATGCTGACAGGGAGTGTAGTAATGCATTTAAAGCAGCATGTAATGCTGCCAGTGCCACACTGATAGGAAACGCAGTAATGCATTCTGAGCAGCCTGCAATGCTGCCAGAGCCATGCTGACAGGAATTGCAATAATGCATTCAGAGCAGCATATAATGCTGCTAGTGCCATAATGACATGGAGTTTAGTAATACATTCAGAGCAGCACAAAATGCTGCCAATGCCATACTCACAGGGAGTGTATTAATGCATTCCGAGCAGCATGGAAATCTGGCTTGTGTCATGCTGACAAGAAGTGTAGTAATTCATTCATAGCAGCATGTAATACTGCCAGTGCCATGCTAACAGTGAGTGTGGTAATGTGTTTAGAGGAACATGTAATGCTGCAAGTGCCATGATGACAGGGAGTATAGTAAAGCTTTCAGAGCTGCATACATTGCTGCCAGTGCCATGCTGGTATGGAGTTTAGTTATACATTTAGAACATAATATAATGCTGCCAGTTCAATGCTTACAGGGAGTGTAGCAATGCATTCAGATCAGCAAAAAATACTGCCTGTGCAATGCTGACAGGGAGTGTAGTAATGCATTCAGAGCAGAATGTCAGTTGCCAGTGCCATGCTGACAGGGAATGTAGAAATGCATTTAGAGCAGCATATAATTCTGACAGTGCCATGCTGACAGGGAGTGTAGAAATGAACTTGGAGCAGCATATAATGCTGCCGGTGACATGCACGCAAGGAGTGTAGTAGTGCATACAGAGCAGCATATCATGCAGCCAGAGCCATGCAGACAGGGAGTTTATTTATGCATTCAGAGCAGGATACGATGCTACCTGTGCCCTGCTGACAAGGAGTGTAGTAATGCATTCAGAGCAGTATATAATAGTGTGGATCCATGCTCTCAGGGAGTATAGTAATGCAGTCAGTGCAGTATATATTGCTGCCGGAACAATGGTGGCTGGAAGTATAGTAATGCATTCAGAACAGCATGTCATGCTGGCATGGAGTTTAGTAATTCATTCAGAGCAGCATATAATGCTGCCAGAGCCACAGTGAACGGGAATGTAGTAATGCATTCAGAACAGCATGTAATGCTGCCAGTGGCATGCTGGCAGGAAGTGCATTAATGCATTCTGTGCAGCATATAACGATGTCCTGTTAAATGCTTACAGGGAGTGAAGTAATGCATTCAGAGCAGCATGTAATCCTTCCAGTGCCATCTTGACATGGAGTGTAGTAATGTATTCAGAGCAGCATGTACGCTGCCAGTTCCATGCTGACAGGCAGTGTTGTAATACATTCAGAACAGCATATAATGCAGACAGTGCAATGCTAACAGGGAGTGTAGTAATGCATTCAGAGCAGCATGAAATTGTACCAATGCCGTAATGACAGGGAGCGTAGTAATGCATTCAGAGCAGAATATAGTGCTGGCAATGCCATTATAACACAGAGCGTAGTAATGCATTCAGAGCATCATGATATGCTGCCAGTGCCCTGCTAAAAGGAAGTGTAGCAATGCATTCAGAGCAGCATATAACGTGCCGGATCCATGATGGCAGGCAATATAATAATGCATACAAAGCAGTACATAATGCTGCCATTGCCATGCTAACAGGGAGTTTAGTAATGCATTCAGAGCAGTATAAAATGCTGTCAGTGCCATGGTGTCATGGAGGTTAGTAATGCATTCAGAGCAGCATATAACGCAGCCAGAGCTATGCTGGCATTCAGTGTAGTAAAGCATTCAGAGCAACATGTAATGCCACTTGTGCCATACTCACCAGGAGAGTAGTAATGCATTCAGAACAGCATGTAATGCTGCCAGTGCCATGCCGGCATGGAGTGTAGTAATGCATTCAGAGTGGAATTTGATGCTACCAGTGCCATACTGACTGGAACTGTAGTAATGCATTCAGAGCAACATGTAATGCTGCCAGTGCAATGCTACAGGAAGTGTAGTAATATATTCAGAGAACCATGTAATGCTGACAGTGCCATGCTGATAGGGAGTGTAGTAATGCATTCAAAGCATCATGTAATGCTACCAGTGCCCTGCCGAAATGGAGTGTAGCAATTCATTCAGAGCAGCATATAATGATGCCTGAGCCATAATGACAAGGAGTATAGTAAAGCATTGAGAACAGCATATAATGCTGATAGTGTCCTGAAAACAGGGAGGGTGGTAATGCATTCAGAGCAGCATGTAATTCTGGCCATGACATGCTGACAGGAATTATCATCATGCTTTAAGTGCAGCATGTAATGCTGCGAGTGCCATTCTCACATGAAGTGTAGTAACACATTCAGAGCAACATTTAATGCTGCCAGTGTCATGTTGACAGAAAGTGTAGTAATACATTCAGGGAACCATGTAATGCTGGCAGTGCCATGCTGGCAGTGAGTGTAGTAATGCTTTCAGAGCATCATGTAATGCTACCAGTACCCTGCTGAAACGAAGTGTAGTAATTCATTCAGAGCAGCATATAATGTTGCCTGAACCATGTTGACAGGGAGTGTAGTAACACATACAGAGCAGCATAAAATGGCATCAGTGCCATGCTCACAGGGAGTGTAGTAATGCAATCAGAGCAGTATATAATGCTTCCGGAGCATTGGTGGCAGGGAGTATAGAAATGCATTCAGAGCAGCATATAATACAACCAGTGCCATGCTGCATTGGAGTTTAGTCACGCATTCAGAGCAGCATATAACGATGTCAGTGCATGCTGGCATGGAGTATAGTAATGCATTCTGAGCAGCATGTAATCTGCCAGTGTCTTGCTTGCGGGGAGTTTAGTAATGCATTCAGAGTTGGATCAAATGCTGCCATCACCATGATGACAGGAAGTACAGTAATGCATTCGGAGCAGGATATAATTCTGCAAGTGCCATGCTGGCAAAGGGTGTATATAATTCTGCCAGAGCAATGCAGACAGGGAGTTTATTAACAGATTCAGAGCTAGTGCCCTCCTGACAGGGAGTGTAGTAATGCATTCAGAGAAGCATGTAATGCTGTTGGAGCAATGGTGGCAGGGAGTATAGTAATGCATTCAGAGCAGCATGTCACACTAACAGGAGTGTAGTAATGCATTCAGATCTGCATGTAATCCTGTCAGTGCCATGCTGGCATGGAGTTTAGTAATGCATTCAGAGCATCATATAATGCTGCCAGAACAATGCTGATATGGCGTGTAGTAATGCATTCAAACAAGCATATAATGATGCCTGTGCCCTGCTGGAAGGAGTGTTGTAATGCATTCAGATCAGGATATAATGCTACAAGAGCCATGTGTACAGGGAGTGTATTATTGAATTCAGATCAGCATGTAATGCTGTCTGTGCCATGTTGAACAAGAGTGCAGTAAATCATGTAATACTGCCAGTGCCATACAGACAGCAAGTGTAGAAGTGTATTCAGAGCATCATATAATGCTGATGGAGAAATGCTGACAGGGAGTGTAGTAATGCCTTCAGAGCTTCTTGTAATACTGTCAGTACCATGCTGGCAGGGAGTTTAGTAATGCCTTCATAGCAGCATGTATGCTGCCAGTGCTATACTGACAGGAAGTGCTTTAATGTATTCATAACAGCATGTAATGCTGCCAGTGCCATACTGACAGGTTATGCAGTAATGAATTCAGAGCAGCATATAATGCTGCTAGTGCTATACAGCCAAGGAGTGTAGTAATGCATTCAGTGCAGCATATAATGTTGTCATTGCCCTTCAGACAGGGAGTGTAGTAGTGCATTCAGAGTAGCATGTAATATTGCCAGTGCCGTGCTCGCAGGGAGAGTAATAATGAATTCAAAGGGAGTATGTAATGCAGTCAGTGCCATTCTGAGACAGACTGTAATTATGAATTAAAAATGATGATTAATGCTGCCAGTGCAATACTGACAAGGAGTTTAGTAGTGCATTCAGACCAGCATATAATGCAGCCAGCGACATGCTGACTGAGAGTGTAGAAATGCATTCATAGCAACATGTTATGCTGACAGTGTCATGCTTTCAGGGAGTGTAGTAATGCATTCAGTGCACCAATTTTTGGTGCCAGAGCTTTTCTGGCAGGAAGTGTTGTATTGAATGCAAAATAGCATGTAATGCTGCCTGTGCCATACTGACAGGTATTTCAGTGATGGATTCAGATAAGCATATAATGCTGCCAGTGCCATAATGACAAGGCGTGTAATAATGCATTCAGAGTAGCATATAATGCTGAAAGTGCCCTGCTAACAGAGAGGGTAGTAAAGCATTCAGAGCAGCATGTAGTTCTGACCACAACATGCTGACAGGAAGTGCAGTAATTCATTCAAAGCAGCATATAATGCTGCCAGTGCCAGGTTGATGGGGAGTGTAGTAATACATTTAGAGAACTATGTAATGCTGCCAGTGCCATGCTGACATGGAGTGTAGTAATGCATTCATAGCATCATGTAATGCTACCAGTTCCCTGCTGAAACCAAGTGTAGTGATTCATTCAGAGCAGCATATAATGTTGCCAGAGACATGCTGACTGGGAATGTAAAAATACATTAAGAGCAGCATAACATGACATCAGTGCCATGCTCACAGGGAGTGTAGTAATGCAATCAGGGCAGCATATAATGCTGCTGGAGCTTTCATCATAGACAGTGTAGAAATGCATTCCGAGCACCATATGATGCTACCAGGGCCATGCTGCATTGGAGTTTAGTTACACATTCAGAGCAGCATATAGCGCTGCCAGTGCCATGATGACAGGTAGAATAGTAATGCATTCTGAACAGCATATAATCTGCCAATGCCATGCTTACAGTGAGTGTAGTATTGCATTCACAGCAGCATATTTTGCTGCCTGAGCAATGCAGAAAGGGAGTTTATTACTGCATTCAGAGCAGCATGTAATGCTGCTAGTGTCCTGCTGACTGGGAGTATAGTAATGCTATCAGAGAGAAAATAATGCTGCCGGAGACAAGCTCAAAGGAAGTGTTGTTATCCAATCAGAGCAGCATATAATGCTGCCAGAGCAATGGTGGCAGGGAGTAAAGTTATGCATTCGGAATAGCATGTCATGCTGACAGGGAATGTAGTATTGCATTCAGAGCCGCATATAATGCTGTCAGTGACATAGTGGTGTGGAGTTTAGTAATGCATTCAGAGCAGCATGTAATGATGCCAATGCCATGCTGAAAGGGAGTGAAGTAATGCATTCAGATCAGCATGTAATCATAACAGTGCCATGTTGGCAGGGAGTGCAGTAATGCATTCAGAGCAACATATAAAGCTTCAAGGGCCATGCTGACAGGGAGTGCAGTAACACATTCAGAGCAGCATGTAATGCTGCCAGTGCCCTTCTGACAGGGAGTGAAGTAATGCATTAAGAGCATCATACAATGCTGCTGCTGGAGCAATGTTGAAAAGCGGTGCAGTTATCCATTCAGAGCTGCATGTAATGCTGCCAGTACCATAAAGGCAGGGAATGTAGTAATGGATTAAAAGCAGCATGTAATGCTGCCAGTGCCATGCTGACAGGGAGTGTAGTAATGAATTCAGAGCAGGATATTGTGCTGCCAGTGCCAGTATAACAGGCAGTCTAGTAATGCATTCTGAGAACTATGTAATGTTGCCAGTGTCATACTGAGCTGGAGTATAGTAATGCATTCAGAGCAGCATGTAATGCTGTCAGTGCCATGCTGACAGGGATTTAAGTAATGCATTCAGAGCAGGATATAGTGCTGCCAGTGCCATGATGACAGCGAGTGTAGTAACACATTCAGAGCAGTATGTTATGTTGCCAGTGACATGCAGTGCAGCAGTGTAGTATTGCATTCAGAGCAGCACTTAATGCTGCAATTGCCATTCTGACATGTAGTGTAGTAATTCATTCAGAACAGCATATAATGCTGTCAGAGCAATGCTGATAAGGAGTGTAGTAATGCATTCAGAGAAGCTTTTCATGGTGTCAGTGCACTGATGGAAGGAAGGTAGTAATGCATTCAGAGCAACATATAATGCTTCCAGAGCAATGAGGACAGGGAGTGTATCAGTGTATTCAGAGCAGCATGTACAGTAATGCTGTCTGTGCCATGTTCAAAGGGAGTGGAGTAGTGCATTCAGTGCAGCATGTAATGCTAACAGTTAGCGAGTGTTGAAGTGCATTCTGAGCAGCATGTAATACTGATGGAGAAATGCTGACAGGGAATGTTGTAATCCCTTCAGAGCTTCATGTAATACTATCAGTACCATGCTGGCAGGGAGTTTAGTAATGCCTTCAGAACAGCATGTAATGCTGCCAGTGCCATGCTGACAGGTTGTGTAGTAATACATTCAGAGCTGCATATAATGCTGCTAATGCAATGCTGACAAGGAGTGTTGTAATGCATTCAGAGCAACATATAATGCTGTCATTGTCCTGCTGACAGGAAATGTAGTAATGCATTCAGAGCAGCATTTAATGCTGCCTGAGCAATGCTGATAGGGGGTTTAGTGATGAGTTCAGAGTAGCATGTGATGCTGCCAGTGTAGTAATCCAATCATAGCAGCATGAAATGCTGAGAGTGCCCTACTAACAGTGAGTGTAGTAGTGTATTCAGAGCAGAAAAAAATGCTGCCATAGAAATGCTGACAGGGACTGTACTAGTACATTCAGAGCAGCATGTGATGTTGCCAGTCCATGCTGGCAGGGAGAGTAGTAATGAATTCAGAGCAATACGTAATGCTGCCAGTGCCATTCTGAGAGAGAGAGAGTCTAGTAATGAATTCAGAACAGCGATTAATGCTGCCAGTGCCATTCTGGCAAGGATTGTACTAGTGAATTCAGAGCAGCATATGATGCTGCTGTCAAAGTGCTGACTGGCAGTGCCATGTTAGCAGGGAGTGTAGTAGTGCATTCAGAGCAGCATGTAATGCTGCCAGTGCCCTTCTGACAGGGAGTGAAGTAATGCATTCAAAGCATCATATAATGCTGCTGCCGGAGGAATGTTGAAAAGGGGTGCAGTTATCCATTCAGAGCTGCATGTAATGCTGCCACTGCCATTCTGGCAGGGAGTGTAGTAATGGATTAAAATCAGCATGTAATGCTGCCAGTGCCATGCTGACAGGGAGTGTAGAATTGCATTCAGAGCTGCATATAATGCTGTCAGTGACATAGTGGCATGGAGTTTAGTAATGCATTCAGAGCAGCATATAATGTTGCTTGAGCCATAGTGACAGGGAGTGTAATAATGCATTCAGAGCACCATGTAATGGTGCCAATGTCATGCTGAAAGGGAGTGAAGTAATGCATTTGGATCTGCATGTAATCATAACAGTGCCATGTTGGCAGGGAGTGTAGTAATGCAATCAGAGCAGCATATAATGCAGCCGGGGACATTCTGACAGAGAGTGCAGTAATGCATTCAGAGCAACATATAAAGTTGCAAGGGCCAGGCTGACAAGGAGTGTAGTAATACATTCAGAGCACCATGTAATGCTGCCAGTGCAACTATATCATGCAGTGTAGTAATGCATTCAGAGCAGCATATAATGCCATGATGACAGAGAGTATAGTAATGGATTCAGAGCAGCATGTTATGTTGCCAGTGACATGCAGTGCAGCAGTGTAGTAATGCATTCAGATCAGCACTTAATACTGCAATTTCCATTGACATGTGGTGTAGTAATGCATTCAGAACAGCATATAATGCTGCCAGAGCAATGCTGATAGGCAGTGTAGTAATGCAGTGAG
This sequence comes from Neoceratodus forsteri, assembly GCA_016271365.2. Lineage (NCBI taxonomy): Eukaryota > Metazoa > Chordata > Ceratodontiformes > Ceratodontidae > Neoceratodus > Neoceratodus forsteri. Next base: position 62,894,036 of record CM028137.1, on the reverse strand, counting down.
AGAAAAATATAATGGTGCCTGTGCCCTGCTGGAAGGAGAGTAGTAATGCATTCAGAGCAGCATATAATGCTACCAGAGCAATGAGGGCAGGGAGTGTATCAATATATTCAGAACAGCATTTAATGCTGTCTGTGCCATGTTGAAAGGAAGTGGAGTAATGCATTCTGCGCAGCACATAATGCTGCCAGTGCCATACAGATAGCGACTATATAAGTGCATTCAGAGCAGCATATAATGCAGATGGAGAAATGCTGACAGGGAGTGTAGTAATGCCTTCAGAGCTTCATATAATACCATCAGTACCATGCTGGCAGGTAGTTTAGTAATGCCTTCAGAGCAGCATGTATGCTGCCAGTGCTACACTGACAGAAAGTGTAGTAATGAATTCAGAACAGCATGTAATGCTTCCAGTGTCATGCTGACAGGTTGTGTAGTAATACATTAGTATGTAGTGCCTTGCTGACAAGGAGTGTTGTAATGCATTCAGAGCAACATATAATGCTGTCATTGTCCTGCTGATGGGAAGTGTAGTAATGCATTCAGAGCAGCATGTAATGTTGCCTGAGAAATGCTGATAGGGGGTTTAGTGATGAGTTCAGAGTAGCATGTAATGCTGCCAGTGCCAAGCTGGCAGGGATTGTAGTAATGCATTCAGAGCAGGATATCATGCTGCCAGTGCCAGTTTAACAGGCAGTCTAGTAATGCATTCTGAGAACTATGTAATGTTGCCAGTGTCATACTGAGCTGGAGTATAGTAATGCATTCAGAGCAGCATGTAATGCTGTCAGTGCCATGCTGACAGGGATTTAAGTAATGCACTCAGAGCAGGATATAGTGCTGCCAGTGCCATGATGACAGCGAGTGTAGTAATGCATTCAGAGCAGCATGTTATGTTGCCAGTGACATGCAGTGCAGCAGTGTAGTATTGCATTCAGAGCAGCACTTAATGCTGCAATTGCCATTCTGACATGTAGTGTAGTAATTCATTCAGAACAGCATATAATGCTGTCAGAGCAATGCTGATAGGGAGTGTAGTAATGCATTCAGAGAAGCTTTTCATGGTGTCTGTGCACTGATGGAAGGAGGGTAGTAATGCATTCAGAGCAACATATAATGCTTCCAGAGCAATGAGGACAGGGAGTGTATCAGTGTATTCAGAGCAGCATGTACAGTAATGCTGTCTGTGCCATGTTCAAAGGGAGTGGAGTAGTGCATTCAGTGCAGCATGTAATGCTACAGTTAGCGAGTGTTGAAGTGCATTCTGAGCAGCATATAATACTGATGGAGAAATGCTGACAGGGAGTGTTGTAATCCCTTCAGAGCTTCATGTAATACTATCAGTACCATGCTGGCAGGGAGTTTAGTAATGCCTTCAGAACCGCATGTAATGCTGCTAGTGCCATGCTGACAGGTTGTGTAGTAATACATTCAGAGCTGCATATAATGCTGCTAATGCAATGCTGACAAGGAGTGTTGTAATGCATTCAGAGCAACATATAATGCTGTCATTGTCCTGCTGACAGGAAATGTAGTAATGCATTCAGAGCAGCATTTAATGCTGCCTGAGCAATGCTGATAGGGGGTTTAGTGATGAGTTCAGAGTAGCATGTGATGCTGCCAGTGTAGTAATCCAATCATAGCAGCATGAAATGCTGAGAGTGCCCTACTAACAGTGAGTGTAGTAGTGTATTCAGAGCAGAATAAAATGCTGCCATAGAAATGCTGACAGGGACTGTACTAGTACATTCAGAGCAGCATGTAATGTTGCCAGTCCATGCTGGCAGGGAGAGTAGTAATGAATTCAGAGCAGTATGTAATGCTGCCAGTGTCATTCTGAGAGAGAGAGAGAGAGAGAGAGAGAGTCTAGTAATGAATTCAGAGCAGCGATTAATGCTGCCAGTGCCATGCTGGCAAGGATTGCACTAGTGCATTCAGAGCAGCATATGATGCTGCTGTCAAAGTGCTGACTGGCAGTGCCATGTTAGCAGGGAGTGTAGTAATGCATTCAGAGCAGCATGTAATGCTGCCAGTGCCCTTCTGACAGGGAGTGAAGTAATGCATTCAAAGCATCATATAATGCTGCTGCCGGGGGAATGTTGAAAAGGGGTGCAGTTATCCATTCAGAGCTGCATGTAGTGCTGCCACTGCCATTCTGGCAGGGAGTGTAGTAATGGATTAAAATCAGCATGTAATGCTGCCAGTGCCATGCTGACAGGGAGTGTAGTATTGCATTCAGAGCTGCATATAATGCTGTCAGTGACATAGTGGCATGGAGTTTAGTAATGCATTCAGAGCAGCATATAATGTTGCTTGAGCCATAGTGACAGGGAGTGTAATAATGCATTCAGAGCACCATGTAATGGTGCCAATGTCATGCTGAAAGGGAGTGAAGTAATGCATTTGGATCTGCGTGTAATCATAACAGTGCCATGTTGGCAGGGAGTGCAGTAATGCAATCAGAGCAGCATATAATGCAGCCGGGGACATTCTGACAGAGAGTGCAGTAATGCATTCAGAGCAACATATAAAGCTGCAAGGACCAGGCTGACAAGGAGTGTAGTAATACATTCAGAGCACCATGTAATGCTGCCATTTCAACTCTATCATGCAGTGTAGTAATGCATTCAGAGCAGCATATAACGCCATGATGACAGAGAGTATAGTAATGGATTCAGAGCAGCATGTTATGTTGCCAGTGACATGCAGTGCAGCAGTGTAGTAATGCATTCAGATCAGCACTTAATACTGCAATTTCCATTGACATGTGGTGTAGTAATGCATTCAGAACAGCATATAATGCTGCCAGAGCAATGCTGATAGGTAGTGTAGTAATGCAGTCAGAGAAACATATAATGGTGCCTGTGCCCTGCTGGAAGGAGAGCAGTAATGCATTCAGAGCAGCATATAATGCTACCAGAGCAATGAGGGCAGGGAGTGTATCAATATATTCAGAACAGCATTTAATGCTGTCTGTGCCATGTTGAAAGGAAGTGGAGTAATGCATTCTGCGCAGCACATAATGCTGCCAGTGCCATACAGATAGCGACTATAGAAGTGCATTCAGAGCAGCATATAATGCAGATGGAGAAATGTTGACAGGGAGTGTAGTAATGCCTTCAGATCTTCATATAATACTATCAGTACCATGCTGGCAGGTAGTTTAGTAATGCCTTCAGAGCAGCATGTATGCTGCCAGTGCTATACTGACAGAAAGTGTAGCAATGAATTCAGAACAGCATGTAATGCTTCCAGTGTCATGCTGACAGGTTGTGTAGTAATACATTAGTATGTAGTGCCTTGCTGACAAGGAGTGTTGTAATGCATTCAGAGCAACATATAATGCTGTCATTGTCCTGCTGATGGGAAGTGTAGTAATATATTCAGAGCAGCATGTAATGTTGCCTGAGAAATTCTGATAGGGGGTTTAGTGATGAGTTCAGAGTAGCATGTAATGCTGCCAGTGCCAAGCTGGCAGGGAGTGTAGTAATCCATTCAAAGCAGCATGAAATGCTGAGAGTGCCCTACTAACATGCAGTGCAGTAGTGCATTCAGAGCAGAATAAAATGCTGCCGTAGAAATGATGACAGGGACAGGGGGGTCTAGTAATGCATTCTGAGCTGCATATAACGTTGTCAGAGCCGAGCGGATGGGGAGTGTATTAATCCTTTCAGAGCAGCATGTAATGCTTTCAGTGCTATGCTGACATGGAGTGTTGTAATACATTCAGTGCAGCATATAATGCTGCCAGTGCCATGCTGCCCTTGACTTTAGTAATGTATTCAAAGTAGCATATAATGCTGCAAGAGCAACGCTGACAGGGGGTGTAGTAGTGCACTCAGAGCGCCACTTAATTCTGCCAGTGCCATACTGACTGGGAGTGTAGTAATGCATTCAGACCTCCATATAATGATGTCAGTGCCATGCTCATAGGGAGTGTAGAAATCTATTCAGAGCAGCATGAAATGCTGTCAGTGCCATGCAGAGAAGGAGTGTATTAATGCGATTAGAGCTGCATATAATGCTGCCAGTGCCATGATGACAGGGCGTGTAGGAATACATTCAGAGCAGCATATAATGCAGCCAGAGCCATGTTGACAGGGAGTGAACATTGCCTTTAGAGCAGCATATAATGCTGTCAGTCCCATGATTGCAGGGAGTGTAGTAATGCATTCAGAGCACCATGTAATGCTGCCTGTGCCATGCTGACATTAAGTGTAGTAATGCATTCAGAGCAGCAAGTAATGCTGCCAGTGCACTACTGACAGGGAGTGTAGTAAAGCATTCATAGCATCATATAATGCTGTCTGTGCCATACTGACATGGAGTGTATTAATGCAATCAAACCAACATATAATCCTGCCAGGGATATGCTGACTGGGATTGCAGTAATTCATCTAGAGCATCATGTAATGCTTCCTGTGCCAAGCTGACAGGGAGTGTAGTAATGCATTCAGAGCAGCATGTAATGCTGCCAGTGCAAAGCTGGCAGGAGTGCAGTATTGCACTCAGAGTAGCATGTAATGCTGCCTGTACCATAATAACAGGAAGTGTAGTAATGCATTCAGATCAGCTTGTAATGCTATCAGAGCCATGCTGACAGGAAGTGCAGTAATGAATCCAGAGAAGCATTTAATGCTTCCAGTGATATGCTTGCAGGGAGTGTAGTAATGCATTCAGTGCAGCTTGTAAAGCTGCCCATGCCATACTGAGAGGAATTGCACTAATGCATTCAGAGCAGCACATAAAGCTGCCAGTACCATAATGACAAGGAGTGTAGTAATGCATTCAGAGCAGCATGTAATTCTGGCTGTGCCATGCTGACAGGGAGTGTAGAAATTAATTCACATAAGCATGTAATCTACCAGTGCCATGCTTACACAGAGTGCATGAATGCAATCAAAGCAGCATATAATGCTGCCTGTGCCATTCTGGCAAACAGTGTAGTAATGCATTCAGAGCAGAATAAAATGCTGCCAGACTAATGTGGATGGGGAGTTTATTAATACATTCAGAACAGCACACAGTTCTACTAGTGCCCTGACGACAGGGAGTGTAGTAATTCATTCAGAGCAGCATATAATACTGCCAGAGCCAAGCTCACAGGGAGTGAAGTAATCCAATCATATTATGCTGATGGAGCAATGGTGGCAGGGAGTATAGTAATGCATTCAAAACAGCATGTCATGCCTACAGGAAGTGTAATAATGCATTCAGAGTAGCTTACAATGCTGCCAGCACCATGCTGGCATTGTGTTTAGTAATGCTTTCAGAGCAGCATATAATACTGCCTGAGCAATAGTTACAGCGAGTGTAGTAATGCATTAAGAACAGCATAGAATGCTGAGATTGCCTAGCTGTCAGGGAGTGTAGTAATGCATTCAGTGCAACATATAATGATGCCAGTGCCATGCTGAAAGGGAGTGAAGTAATGCATTTGGATCAGCATGTAAACCTGCAGTGTAATGCTTGCAGGGAGTGTAGTAATGCATTCAGAGCTGCATATAATGCAGCCAGAGCCATTCTGACAGACAGCGTAGTAATGCATTAAGAGCAGCATGTAAGGCTGCCATTGCCAAGCTGGCAGGGAGTGTAATAATTCATTCAGAGCAGCATGTAATGCTGCCTCTTTCATGCTGTCTTGGAGTGTACTAATGCATTCAGAGCAGAATATAATGCTGCTAGATCCATGTGGACAGGGAGTGTATTAATGCATTCAGATCAGCTTATAGTGCTGCCAGTGAAATGCTGACAGGGAGTGTGTTAATACATTCAGAGCAGCATATAATGCAGCCAGAGCAATTATGTCAGACAGTGTAGTAATGCCTTCACAGTGGCATATAATTCTACCAGTTCCATGCTGGCAGTGAGTGTAGTAATGCATTCAGTGTGGCATAAAATTCTGCCTGTGCCATGCTGACAGGAAGTGTAGCAATACATTCAGATCAGCATGTAATGCTGTCAGAGCCATGCTAACAGGAAGTGCAGTATAGAATTCAGAGCAGCATGAAATGCTTCCAGTGATATGCTTGCAAGGAGTGTAGTAATGCATTCAGAGCAGCATGTAATGCTGCCAGAGCCATGCTGACAGGAAGTGCAGTAATGAATTCAGAGAAGCATGTAATGCTTCCAGTGATACGCTTGCAGGGAGTGTAGTAGTGCATTCAGTGCAGCATGTAAAGCTGCCCTTGCCATACTGAGAAGAAGTGTACTAATGCATTCTGAGCAGCCTGTAATGCTGCTAGAGCCATGCTGACAGGAACTGTAGTAATGCATTCAGAGCAGCATATAAAGCTGCCAGTGCCATAATGACAAGGAGTGTAGTAATGCATTCAGAGCAGCATCTAATTCTGGCTGTGCTATGCTGACAGAGAGTGTAGAAATTCATTCGCAGCAGCATGTAATCTATCAGTGCCATGCTTACACCGAGTGTAGTAATGCATTCAGAGCAGCATATAATGTTGCCTGTGCCATGCTAGCAAACAGTGTAGTAATGCATTCAGAGAAGAATAAAATGCTGCTAGACTAATGTGGATGGGGAGTTTATCAATGCATTCAGAGCAGCATGTAATTCCACTAGTGCCATGCTGGCAGGGAGTGTAGTAATGGATTAAAAGCAGCTTGTAATGCTACCAGTGCTATGCTGATGGGTACTGTAGTAATGCATTCAGAGCAGAATATAGTGCTGCCAATGCCAGAATGACAGGGAGTGTAGTAATGCATTCAGAGAAGCATGTAATGTTGAAAGTGCCATACTGAGCCAGAGTGTAGTAATGCATTCAGATCAGCATGTAATGCTGCCAGTGCATCTCTAACAGGGATTGTAGTAATGCATTCTGAACAGCACATAATGCTGCCTTTGACTTGCTGACAGGCAGTGCAGTAATGCATTCGGAGCAGCATTTAATGCTGTCAGTGCAATATTGACAGGGAGCTAAGTAATGCATTCAGAGCAAGATATAGTGCTGCCAGTGCCATGATGACAGGAATTGTAGTAATGCATTCACAGCAGCATTTGTGCAGCCAGTGACATACTGTGTGGGAGTATAGTAATGCATTCAGACCAGCATTTAATCCTGCAATTGCCATACTGACAAGGAGTGTAGTAATGCATTCAGAGCAGCATGTAGTGCTGCCAGAGTAATGCTGATAAGGAGTGTAGTAATGCATTCAGAGAAGTATATAATGCTGCCTGTGACCTGCTGGATGGAGTGTAGTAATGCATTCAGAGCAGTATATAATGCTACCAGAGCCATGAGGACAGGGAGTGTATTAATGAATTCAAAGCAGCATGTAATACTGTCTGTGCCATGTTGAAAGGGGAGTGAAGTAATGCATTCAGAGCAGCATGTAATGCTGCCAGGACTGTACAGATAGTGAGTATAGAAGTGAATTCAGAGCAGCATATTATGAATGATGACATGGAGTGTAGTAATGCATTCAGAGCTTCAGGTAATACTGTCAATACCATGGTGATAGGGAGTGTAGTAATGCATTCACAGCAGCCTATAATGCTGTCAGTGTCCTGCTGACATGGAGTGTAATAATGCATTCAGAGCAGCATATAATGCTGCAGGAGCAATGCTGATGGGGGGTGTAGTAATGCATTCAGAGTACCATGTAATTCTGCCAGTGCCCTACTGACTGGGATTGTAGTAATGCATTCAGAGCAGCATATAATGCTGCTGGAGCAAAGCTGATGGGGAATGTAGTAGTGCATTCAGAGCAGCATAAAATGCTGCTAGAGAGATGATGAGAGAGGGGGAGTAGCATTGCATTCAGAGCAGCATGTAATGTTGACAGTGCCATGCTGGGAGGGAGAGTAGAAATTAATTCAGAGCAGTATGAAAGTGCCATTCTGAGAGAGGGAGTGTAGTAATGAATTCAGAACAGCGATTAATGCTGCCAGTGCCATGCTGACAGGTAGTGTAGTAATGCATTACGAGCAGCATATAATGCTGCCAGTGCCTTAATGACAAGAAGTGTATTACTGCATTCAGAGCAGCAAATAACGCTGCCCGGTGAAATGTTGACTGGGATTGCTGAAATGCATTCATAGCAGCTTGTTACCGTGCCAGTGTCATGCTTGCAGGGAGTGTAGTAATGCATCCAGTACACAAATTATTGCAGTCAGTACAATACTGACAGGAAGTGTTATATTGAATTCAGAATGGCATGTGATGCTGCCAGTGCCATACTGACAGATATTGTAGTAATGCATTCAGATTGGCATATAATACTGCCAGTGCCATACTGACAAGGAGTGTAACAATGCATTCAGAACAGCATGTAATGCTGAGAATGCCCGCTGACAGGGACTGTAGTAATGCATTCAGAGCAGCATTTACTGCTGATGGAGCCATGCTGGCAGGAGGTGTAGTAGTGCATTCAGAGTAGCATGTAATGCTTCCAGCACCGTGCAGGCAGGGTATGTAGCTATGCATTCAGAGCAGCATGTAATTGTGCCAAAGCCCTACTGACAGTGAGTGTAGTAGTGCATTCAGAGCAATATGCAATGCTGACAGTGCCATACTGACAAATAGTGTAGTAATGCATTCAGAGCAGCATGTAATGCTGCCAGTGCCCTACTGACAGTTAGTGTAGTAGTGCATTCAGAGCAATATGCAAAGCTGACAGTGCCATACTAACAAGTAGTGTAGTAATGCATTCAGAGCAGCAGATAATGCTGTCAGTGCCCTGCTTATAGTTAGTACAGTAATGCTTTCAGAGCATCATATAATTCTGCCAGAGCCATGCTAACAGGGGCTGTAATAATGCATTCAGAGTAGCATGTAATGCTGCCAATGGCATGCTTTCTGGGAGTGTGGCAATGCATACTGAACAGCATATAGTGCTGCCTGAGCCATGCTGACAGGAAGTGTAGTAATGCATTCAGAGCAGCATGTCATGCTTCTGTGACATGCTGACAAGGAGCGTGATAATGCATTCAAAGCAGCATTAATGCTGCCATTTCTCTGCTGACAGGAAGGGTAGCAATGCATTCAGAGTAGCATAAAATGCTGCTGGAGCAATGCTGACACAGAGTGTAGTAATGCATTTAGAGCACCATGTAATATTGCAAGTTCCATGCTGACAGGGACCATAGTAATGCATTCAGAGCAGCCTGAAATGCTGTCAGTTGCACTGACAGCGAGTTAAGTAATGCATAAAGAGGAGCATATATTGTTTCCTGTGTCCTGCTCACAGGGAGTGTAATAAAGCATATCAAGCAGCAAATAATGCTGCTGGAGCCATGCTGACAGGGGTGTAGTATTACATTTAGAGAAACATGTAATGCTGCCAGAGCCATGCTGACAGTTAGTGTATTAATGCATTCAGGGCAGCATATAATGCTGCCAGTGCCATGCTGACTGGGAGTTTAGTAATGCATTCAGAGTAGCATATAATGCTGGCAGTGCTGTGATGGTAGTGATTATAGGATTGCATTCAGAGTAGCATATAATCCTGCCAGTGTCATACTGATAGAGAGTGAATGCATTCAGAAAAGCATACAATGATAGTGTGCCTTGCTGGCATGAAGTGTAGTAATGAATTCAGAGCAGCCTATAATGCTGCTAGTGCCATGCTGGCAGGAAGAGTAGTAATTCATTCAGAGCAGCATATAATACTGCCAGTGTCATTCTGGCAGGAAGCTTAGTAATGCATTCAGAGCAGCATATAATGAAGCCTGTGCCATCCTGGTAGATAGTGTAGTAATTCATTCAGAGTAGCATATTAATGCTACCAGTGCAATGCTGGCAAGGGGAAGGGGTAGTAATTCCTTCAGAGCAGCATATTAATTTTCCCAGTGCCATGCTGATAGGGAGTGTAGTAATGCATTCTGAGCAGCATATAATGCTGCCAGTGCCATGCTGGAAAGGAGAGTCATAATGCATTCAAAGCACCCTATTACTGCTGCCAGTGCCATGCTGGCAGGGAGGTTAGTATTGCATTCAGAGCTCCCTATTAATGCTGCCAGTGCCATGCTGACATGGAGGTAGTATTGCATTGAGAGCAGCATATAATGCTGCCAGTGCCATAATAGCAGGGAGTTTAGTAATGCATCCAGCACACCAATTATTGCTGTCAGTGCTATACTGATAGGAAGTGTTGTATTGACTTCAGAATGGCATGTAATGCTGCCAGTGCCATGCAGACAGATCTTGTAATAATGCATTCAGATCAGCATATAATTCTGACAGTGCCATACTGACAAGGAGTGTAGTAATACATTCAGAACAGCATGTAATGCTGAAAATGCCCTGCTGACAGGGACTGTTGTAATGCATTAAAAGCAGCATTTACTGCTGATGGAGCAATGCTGACAGGAGCTGTTGTAGTGCATTCAGAGTAGCATGTAATGCTGCCAGTGCCATGCTGGCAAAGAATGTAGCCATGCATTCAGAGCAGCATGTAATGCTGCCAATGCCCTACTGACAGTGAGTGTAGTAATGCATTCAGAGCAGCATGTAATGCTGCCAGTGTCCTACTAACAGTGAGTGTAGTAGTGCATTCAGAGCAATATGCAATGCAGACAGTGCCATAATAACAAGGAGTCTAGGAATGCATTCAGAGAGGCAGATAATGCTGCCAGTGCCCTGCTTACAGGCAGTGTAGTAATGAATTCAGAGCATCATGTAATTCTGATGGAGCCATGCTAACAGGGGTTGTAGTAATGCATTCAGAGTAGCATGTAATGCTGCCAGTGGCATGCTGGCTGGGAGTGTAATAATGCATACAGAGAAGCATATAGTGCTGCGAGAGCCATGCTGACAGGGAGTGTAGTAATGCATTCAGTGCAGTATGTAATGCTGAGAATGCCCTGCTGACAGAGATTGTAGTCACGCATTCAGAGCCACATATAATGCTGCTAGAGCCATGCTGACAGTGAATGCAGTTATACATTCAGAGAAGCATGAAATGGTGCCTGTCCAATGCTGGCAGGGAGTTTATTAATGTATTCAGAGCAGCATATAATGAATCCTGTGCCATGCTGTAAGTGAGGGTCGTAATGCATTCACAGCACCCTATTAATGCTGCCAGAGCCATGCTGGCAAGGAGGGTAGTATTGCATTCAGAGCTTCCTATTAACGCTGCCAGTGCCATGCTGACGTGGAGGTAGTATTGCATTGAGAGCAGCATATAATGCTGCCAGTGCCATAATAGCAGGGAGTTTAGTAATGCATCCAGCACACCAATTATTGCTGTCAGTGCTATACTGACAGGAAGTGTTGTATTGACTTCAGAATGGCATGTTATGCTGCCAGTGCCATGCAGACAGATCTTGTAATAATGCATTCAGATCAGCATATAATGTTGACAGTGCCATACTGACAAGGAGTGTAGTAATACAGTCAGATCAGCATGTATTGCTGAAAATGCCCTGCTGACATGGACTGTTGTAATGCATTCAAAGCAGCATTTATTGCTGATGGAGCAATGCTGGCAGGAGGTGTAGTAATGCATTAAGATGCCAGTGCCCTACTGACAGTGAGTGTAGCAGTGCATTCAGAACAATATTCAATGCTGACAGTGCCATACTAACAAGGAGTGCAGTAATGCATTCAGAGAGACAGATAATGCTGCCTGTGCCCTGCTTATAAGCAGTGTAGTAATGCATTCATAGCATCATATAATTCTGATGGAGCCATGCTAACAGGGGTGTAGTGATGCATTCAGAGTAGCATGTAATGCTGCCAGAGGCATGCTGGCCGGGAGTGTAGTAATGCATACAGAGAAGCATATATTGCTACCTAAGCCATGCTGATAGGGAGCATAATAATGCAGTCGGAGCAGAATATAATGGAGCCAGAGCCATGCTGACAGGAAGTGCAGTAATGCATTTGGAGCAGAATATAATGTAGCCAGAGCAATGCTGGCATGGAGTGTAGTAATAAATTCAGAGCAGCATATAATGCTTTTGTGACATGCTGACAAGGAGTGTAGTAATGCGTACAGAGCAGCACTAATTCTGCCATTTCCCTGCTGACAGGAAGGGTAGTAATGCATTCAGAGTAGCATATAATGCTGCTGGAGCAATGCTGACATGGAGTGTAGTAGTGCATTCAGAGCAACACATAATGCCAGCAGTGCCATGCTGGCAGGGAGTGTAGTCATGCATTCAGAGCAACACATAATGCCAGCAGTGCCATGTTGGCAGGGAGTGTAGTAATGCATTCAGAGCACCATGTAAAGCTACTAGTGCCCTACTGACAGCAAGTGTAATGCATTCAGAGCACCATGTAATGCTGAGAATGCCCTGCTGACAGGGATTGTAATAATACATTCATAGCAGCATGTAATTCTGCCAGTGTCATGCTGACAGGGAGTGTAGTAATGCATTGAGAGCTGTATATAATGTTGCCAGTGCCATACTAACAGGGAGTATAGTAATGCATTCAGAGCAGCATGTAATGGTGAGAGTTCCATGCTGAAAGGTAGTGCAGTAATGCATTCAGAGCAGCATATAATGCTACAGGAGCAATGCTGACAGGGAGTGTAGTAATGCATAAAGAGCAGCATATAATACTGCCTGTGCCATGCTGACAGGGAGTGTAGTAATATATTCAAAGCAGCATGTAATTCTGCCAGAGCCATGTGGACCAGGAGTGTATTAATCCATTTAGAGTAGAATATAATGCTGCCAGTGCCATGGTAACAGGGATTGTAGTAATGGATTCAGAGCAGCATGTAATGCTGAGAATGTTGTGCTGAAGTAAGTGTTGCAATGCACTCTGAGCAGCATATAATGCTGGGGGAGCCATACTGACAGGATGTGTCTAGTGCATTCTGAGCAGCATGTAATGCTGACAGTGTCATGCTGACAGGGAGTGTAGCGATGCATTCTGAACAGTATGTAATGCTGCCAGTGCATGCTGGCAGAGATTGTATTAACACATTTAGAGTGGCATCTAATACTGCCAGTTCCATGTTGACAGGGAGTGTAGTAATGCATTCCGAGCAGTGTGAAATTCTTCCAGTTGCACTGACAGGGAGTTAAGTAATGCGTTAACAGCAGCATATATTGTTTCTGTGCCCTGCTGACAGGGAGTGTAATAAAGCATTCCAAGCCCAAAATAATGCTGCTGGAGCCATGCTGACAGATGGTGTAGTATTACATTCAGAGCAGCATGTAATGCTGCCTGTGCCATACTGTCAGGAAATGTAGTAATGCATTGAGCAGCATGAAATGCTGCCAGTGCCATGCTGACAGGGAGTGTAGCAATGCATTCAGAGCATCATGTAATGATGCCAGTGTCATGCTGGCAGGGAGTGTAGTAATGCAATCAGAACATCATGTAATGGTGCCTGTGCCATGCTGACAGGGAGTGTAGTAATGCATTCCAAGCAGCATGTTAATCTGAAAATTCCCTACTGACATTGAGTGTAGTAATGCATTCAGAGCAGCACATAATGTTGGCAGTGCCATGCTGGCAAGGAGTGTAGTAATGCAATCGGAGCTGCATGTAATGCTACCAGTGCTGTACTGACAGGAGGTCTAGAAATGCATTCAGAACAGCCTATAATGCTGCCAGTACAATGCTGACAGGGAATGTAATAAAGCATTCAGAGCAGCATGTAATGCTGGCAGTGCCATACTGACAAGGAGTGTAGTAATGCATTAAGAGGAGCATATAATGTTGCCAGTGCCATGCTTTCCTTGAGGGTAATAATGTATTCAGAGCAGCATGTAATGCTGCCAGTGCCCTTCTTATGGGGACTGTAGTAATGCGTTCAGAGCAGCATGTAATTCTGCTAGTATCTTGCTTACAGGGAGTGTAGCAATGCATTCAGAACAGCATGTAATGCTGAGAATGCCCTGCCAACAGGGACTGTAGTAATGCATTCAGAGCAGCATTTACTGTTGATGGAGCCATGCTGGCAGGAGGTGTAGTAGTGCATTCAGAGTAGCATGTAATGCTTCCAGCGCCATACTGGCAGGGCATGTAGCAATGCACTCAGAGTAGAATGTAATTGTGCCAAAGCCCTACTGACAGTGAGTGTAGTAGTGCATTCAGAGCAGCATGTAATTGTGCCAAAGCCCTACTGACAGTGAGTGTAGTAGTGCATTCAGAGCAATATGCAATTCAGGCAGTGCCATACTGACAAATAGTGTAGTAATGCATTCAGAGCAGCATGTAATGCTGCCAGTGCCCTGCTTATAGTTAGTACAGTAATGCTTTCAGAGCATCATATAATTCTGCCAGAGCCATGCTAACAGGGGCTGCAATAATGCATTCAGAGTAGCATGTAATGCTGCCAGTGGCATGCTTTCTGGGAGTGTGGTAATGCATACTGAACAGCATATAGTGCTGCCTGAGCCATTCTGACAGGGAGTGTAGTAATACATTTGGAGTAGAATATAATGCAGCCAGAGCCATGCTGACACAGAGTGTAGTAATGCATTCAGAGCAGCATATAATTCTGCCAGTGAAATGCTGGCATGGAGTGTAGTAATGCATTCAGAGCAGCATGTAATGCTTTTGTGACATGCTGACAAGGAGTGCGGTAATGCATTCAGAGTAGCATATAATGCTGCTGGAGCAATGCTGACACAAAGTGTAGTAATGCATTCAGAGCACCATGTAATACTGCAAGTTCCATGCTGACAGGGTCTGTAGTAATGCATTCAGAGCAGCCTGAAATGCTGCCACTTGCATTGACAGCAAGTTAAGTAATGCATAAAGAGGAGCATGTATTGTTTCCTGTGTCCTACTTACAGGGAATGTAATAAAGCATTCCAAGCAGCAAATAATGCTACTGGAGCCACGCTGACTGGGGTGTAGTATTACATTTAGAGAAACATGTAATGCTGGCTGTGCCATACTGACAGGAATTGTAGTAATGCATTCAGAGCAGCATGAAATGCTGCCAGTGCCATGAAGACATGGAATGTAGTAATGCATTGAGAACTGCATATAATGTTGCCATTGTCATGCTGTCTAGCAGTGTAGCAATATATTCAGAGCATCATGTAATGGTGCCTGTGCCATGCTGACAGGGAGCGTAGTAATGCATTCTGAGCAGTGTGTCAATCTGCCAATTCCCTGCTGACATTGAGTGTAGCAATGCCTTCAAAGCAGCATATAACATTGGCAATGCCATGATGGCTTGGAGTGTAGTAATGCATTCAGATAATCATATAATGCTGCCAGTGCCATACTGATATTGAGTATAGTTCTGCATTCAGAGCATCATATAATACTGCCAGTGATATGCTGGCAAGGCATGTAGGATTGCATGCAGAGCAGTATGTAATGGTGCCTATGCCATGCTGACAGTGAGTGAATTTCATTTAGAGTGGCATGTAAAGCTGCCAGTGCCCTGATTACAGGGTGTGTAGTAGTGCTTTCAGAGCAGCATATAATGCTGCCAGAGAAATGCTGACAGGGAGTGTAGTAAGGAATTCACAGCAGCATGTAATGCTGCCAATGTCACACTCACAAGGAGTGTGTAATACATTCAGAGCAGCATGTAATGCTACCAGTGGCATGTTGACAAGGAGTGTAGTAATACATTCAGAACAGCATGTAATGCTGCCAGTGCCATGCTGACAAGGAGTGTAGTAATGCATTCAGTGCAGTATGTAATGTTGAGAGTGCCCTGCTGACAGGGAATGTAGTCATGCATTCAGAGCCACATATAATGCTGCTGGAGCGATGCTGACAGGGAATGCAGTTACACATTCAGAGAAGCATGAAATGCTGCCTGTCGAATGCTGGCAGGGAGTTTAATAATTCATTCAGAGCAGCATGTTATGCTACCAGTGCAGTGCTGGCAGGGAGTATAGTAATGCATTCATTCAGAGCAGCATAATTGCAGGTAGTGTAATAATGCATTCAGAACAACATATAATGCTGCCAGTGCCATGCTGACTGGGAGTTTAGTAATGCATTCAGAGTAGCTTATAATGCTGTCATTGCTATGCTAGCAGGAAGTGCAGTAATGCATTTTGAATAGCATATAATTTTACCAGTCCCATGCTCTCATGAACGGCAGTAATTAATTCAGAGCAGCATATAATGCTGCCAGAGCCATGCTGACAGTTAGTGTATTAATGCATTCAGGGCAGCATATAATGCTGCCAGTGCCATGCTGACTGGGAGTTTAGTAATGCATTCAGAGTAGCATATAATGCTGGCAGTACTGTGATGGCAGTGACCGTAGGACTGCATTCAGAGCAGCATATAATCCTGCCAGTGTCGTGCTGATAGAGAGTGAATGCTTTCAGAAAAGAATATAATGCTACCAATGCCATGCTGGCATGGAGTGTTGTAATGAATTCAGAGCAGCGTATAATGCAGCTAATGCCATGCTGGCAGGAAGAGTAGTAATTCATTCAGAGCAGCATATAATACTGCCAGTGTCATTCTGGCAGGAAGCTTAGTAATGCATTCAGAGCAGCATATAATGATGCCTGTGCCATGCTGGTAGATAGTGTAGTAATGCATTCAGAGTAGCATAGTAATGCTACTAGTGCAATGCTGGCAAGGGGAAGGGGTAGTAATTCCTTCAGAGCAGCATATTAATTTTCCCATTGCCATGCTGTTAGGGAGTGTAGTAATGCTTTCTGAGCAGCATATAATGCTGCCACTGCCACACTCACAAGGAGTGTAGTAATACATTCAGAACAGTATGTAATGCTGCCAGTGCCATGCTGACAAGGAATGTAGTAATGCATTCAGTGCAGTATGTAATGCTGAGACTGCCCTGCTGACAGAGATTGTAGCCATGCATTCAGAGCCACATATAGTGCTGCTGGAGCCATGCTGACAGGGAATGCAGTTATACATTCAGAGAAGCATGAAATGCTGCCTGTCCAGTGCTGGCAGGGAGTGTAGTAATGCATTCATGCTGAATGTATTACTTCACTCCTTGTCAGTATGGCACTGTCAACATTATATGCTGATCTGAATGCATTATTACAAGATCTGTCTGCATGGCACTGGCTGTATTACATGCCATTCTGAAGTCTATACAACACTTCCAGTCAGTATAGAACTGACAGCAATAATGGGTGCGCTGGATGTATTACTATACTCCCTGCTATTATGGCACTGGCAGCATTATATGCTGCTCTCAATGCAATACTACCCCCGTGCCAGCATGGCACTGGCAGCAGTGCCATAATATCAGGGAGTTTAGTAATGCATCCAGCGCACCAATTATTGCTGTCAGTTCTATACTGACAGGAAGTGTTGTATTGACTTCAGAATGGCATGTAATGCTGCCAGTGTCATGCAGACAGATGTTGTAATAATACATTCAGGGCAGCATATAATGCTGCCAGTGCCATGCTGACTGGGAGTTTAGTAATGAATTCAGAGTAGCATACAATTCTGGCACTGCTGTGATGGCAGTGATTGGAAGATTGCATTCAGAGCAGCATATAATCCTGCCAGTGTTGTGCTGATAGAGAGTGGATGCATTCAGAAAAGCATACAATGCTACCAGTGCCATGTTGGCATGGAGTGTAGCAATGAATTCAGAGCAGCCTATAATGCTACTAGTGCCATGCTGGCAGGAAGAGTAGTAATTCATTCAGAGCAGCATATAATACTGCCAGTGTCATTCTGGCAGGAAGCTTAGTAAAGCATTCAGAGTAGCATATAATGATGCCTGTGCCATGCTGGTAGATAGTGTAGTAATGTATTCAGAGTACCATAGTAATGCTACCAGTGCAATGCTGGCAAGGGGAGGGGGTAGTAATTCCTTCAGAGCAGCATATTAATTTTCCCAGTGCCATGCTGATAGGGAGTGTAGTAATGCATTCTGAGCAGCATATAATGCTGCCAGTGCCATGCTGGAATGGAGAGTCATAATGCATTCAAAGCACCCTATTACTGCTGCCAGTGCCATGCTGGCAGGGAGGTTAGTATTGCATTCAGAGCTCCCTATTAATGCTGCCAGTGCCATGCTGACATGGAGGTAGTATTGCATTGAGAGCAGCATATAATGCTGCCAGTGCCATAATAGCAGGGAGTTTAGTAATGCATCCAGCGCACCAATTATTGCTGTCAGTGCTATACTGACAGGAAGTGTTGTATTGAATTCAGAATGGCATGTAATGCTGCCAGTGCCATGCAGACGGATATTGTAATAATGCATTCAGATCAGCATATAATTCTGACAGTGCCATACTGACAAGGAGTGTAGTAATACATTCAGAACAGCATGTAATGATGAAAATGCCCTGCTGACAGGGACTGTTGTAATGCATTAAAAGCAGCATTTACTGCTGATGGAGCAATTCTGATAGGAGGTATTGTAGTGCATTCAAAGTAGCATGTAATGCTGCCAGTGCCATGCTGACAAAGTATGTAGCCATGCATTCAGAGCTGCATGTAATGCTGCCAATGCCCTACTGACAGTGAGTGCAGTAGTGCATTCAGAGCAGCATGTAATGCTGCCAGTGCCCTACTGACAGTGAGTGTAGTAGTGCATTCAGAGCAATATGCAATGCTGACAGTGCCATAATAACAAGGAATGCAGGAATGCATTCAGAGAGGCAGATAATGTTGCCAGTGCCCTGCTTACAGGCAGTGTAGTAATGAATTCAGAGCATCATATAATGCTGCCAGTGCCATAATAGCAGGGATTATAGTAATACATCCAGCGCACCAATTATTGCTGTCAGTTCTATACTGATAGGAAGTGTTGTATTGACTTCAGAATGGCATGTAATGCTGCCAGTGCCATGCAGACAGATCTTGTAATAACGCATTCAGATCAGCATATAATGTTGACAGTGCCATACTGACAAGGAGTGTAGTAATACATTCAGAACAGCATCTAATGCTGAAAATGCCCTGCTGACAGGGACTGCTGTAATGCATTCAAAGCAGCATTTACTGCTGATGGAGCAATGCTGACAGGAGGTGTTGTAGTGCATTCAGAGTAGCATGTAATGTTGCCAGTGCCATGCTGGCAAAGAATGTAGCCATGCATTCAGAACAGCATGTAATGCTGCCAATGCCTTACTGACAGTGAGTGCAGTAGTGCATTCAGAGCAGCATGTAATGCTGCCAGTGCCCTACTGACAGTGAGTGTAGTAGTGCATTCAGAGCAATATGCAATGCTGACAGTGCCATAATAACAAGGAGTGCAGGAATGCATTCAGAGAGGCAGATAATGCTGCCAGTGCCCTGCTTACAGGCAGTGTAGTAATGAATTCAGAGCATCATATAATTCTGATGGAGCCATGCTAACAGGGGTTGTAGTAATGCATTCAGAGAAGCATGTAATGCTGCCAGTGGCATGCTGGCTGGGTGTGTAGTAATGCATACTGAGAAGCATATAGTGCTGCCTGAGCCATGCTGACAGGGAGTGTAGTAATGCATTCAGTGCAGTATGTAATGCTGAGAATGCCCTGCTGACAGAGATTGTAGTCACACATTCAGAGCCACATATAATGCTGCTGGAGCCATGCTGACAGTGAATGCAGCTATACATTCAGAGAAGCATGAAATGCTGCATGTCCCATGCTGGCAGGGAGTTTATTAATGCATTCTGAGCAGCATATAATGTTGGCAGTGCCATGCTGGCTGGGAGTTTAGTAATTCATTCAGAGCAGCATATTGTGCTACCAGTGGCGTGCTGACAGGGCGTGTTGTAATGCATTCATTCAGAGCAGCATATAATGCTGCCAGTGCCATGCTGGCACTGAGTGTAGTAATGCATTCAGAGCACCATATAATGCTGCCATCGCCATTCTGTCAGGGAGTGCAGTAATGCATTTAGAGTGGCATATAATGCTGTCATTGCTATGCTGGAAGGAAGTGCAGTAATGTATTCAGAGCAGCATATAATGATACCAGTCCCATGCTCTCAGGGAAGGTAGTAATGAATTCAGAGCAGCATATAATGTTGCCAGAGCCATGCTAACAGTTAGTGTATTAATGCATTCAGGGCAGCATATAATGCTGTCAGTGCCATGCTGACTGGAAGTTTAGTAATGCATTCAGAGTAGCATAGAATACTTGCAGTGCTGTGATGACAGTTAGTGTAGGACTGCATTCACAGCAGCATATAATCCTGCCAATGTCATGCTGACAGAGAGTGGATGCATTCAGAAAAGCATTTAATGCTACCAATGCCATGCTGGCAGGGAGTGTAGCGATGAATTCAGAGCAGCCTATAATGCTACTAGTGCCATGCTGGCAGGGAGAGTACTAATTCATTCAGAGCAGCATATAATGATGCCTGTGCCATGCTGTAAGTGAGGGTCGTAATGCATTCAGAGCACCCTATTAATGCTGCCAGTGCCATAACAGCAGGGAGTATAGTAATGTATCCAGCACACCAATTATTGCTGTCAGTGCTATACTGACAGGAAGTGTTGTGTTGAATTCAGAATGGCAAGTAATGTTGCTAGTGCCATGCTGACAGATTGTGTAGTAACACATTCAGATCAGCATATAATTCTGACAGTGCCATACTGACAAGGAGTGTAGTAATACATTCAGAACAGCATGTAATGCTGAAAATGCCCTGCTGACAGAGACTGTTGTAATGCATTCAAAGCAGCATTTATTGCTGATGGAGCAATGCTGACAGGAGGTGTAGTAATGCATTAAGATGCCAGTGCCCTATTGACAGTGAGTGTAGTAGTGCATTCAGAACAATATGCAATGCTGACAGTGCCATACTAACAAGGAGTGCAGTAATGCATTCAGAGAGGCAGATAATGCTGCATGTGCCCTGCTTACAGGCAGTGTAGTAATGCATTCATAACATCATATAATTCTGATGGAGCCATGCTAACAGGGGTGTAGTAATGCATTCTGAGTAGCATGTAATGCTGCCAGAGGCATGCTGGCCGGGAGTGTAGTAATGCATACAGAGAAGCATATACTGCTACCTAAGCCATGCTGACAGGGAGTGTAATAATGCATTTGAAGCAGAATATAATGGAACCGGAGCCATGCTCACAGGAAGTGCAGTAATGCATTTGGAGCAGAATATAATGCAGCCAGAGCAATGCTGGCATGAAGTGTAGTAATGCATACAGAGTAGCATATAATGCTGCTGGAGCAATGCTGACACAAAGTGTAGTAATGCATTCAGAGCAACATGTAATGCTACTAGTGCCCTATTGACAATGAGTGTAATGCATTCAGAGTACCATGTAATGCTGAGAATGCCCTGCTGACAGGGATTGTAATAATGCATTCTAAGCAACATATAATGCTGCTGGAGCCATGCTGACACAGGATGTAGTAATGCATTCAGAGCAGCATGTAATGCTGCCTGTACCATACTGACAGGAATTGTAATAATACATTCATGTAATTATGCCAGTGTCATGCTGACAGGGAGTGTAGTAATGCACTGAGAGCAGCATGTAATGGTGAGAGTTCCATGCTGAAAGGTAGTGCAGTAATGCATTCAGAGCAGCATATAATGCTGCAGGAGCAATGTTGACAGGGAGCGTAGTAATGCATTCAGAGCAGAATATAATACTGCCTGTGCCATGTTGACAGGGAGTGTAGTAATATATTCAAAGCAGCATGTAATTTTGCCAGGGCCATGTGGACCAGGAGTGTATTAATCCATTTAGAGTAGAATATAATGCTGTCAGTGCCATACTGGCAAGGAGTGTAGTAATGGATTCAGAGCAGCATGTAATGCTGAGAATGTTGTGCTGAAGTAAGTGTTGCAATGCACTCTGAGCAGCATATAACACTGGTGGAGCCATACTGACAGGATGTGTCTAGTGCATTCTGAGCAGCATGTAATGCTGCCTGTGTCATGCTGACAGGGAGTGTAGCAATGCATTCTGAACAGTATGTAATGCTGCCAGTGCATGCTGGCAGGGAGTGTATTAACACATTTAGAGTGGCATCTAATACTGCCAGTTCCATGTTGACAGGGAGTTTAGTAATGCATTCCGAGTAGTCTGAAATTCTTCCAGTTGCACTGACAGGGAGTTAAGTAATGCATTAACAGCAGCATATATTGTTTCTGTGTCCTGCTGACAGGGAGTGTAATAAAGCATTCCAAGCACCAAATAATGCTGTTGGAGCCATGCTGACAGGTGATGTAGTATTACATTCAGAGCAGCATGTAATGCTACCTGTGCCATACTGTCAGGAATTGTAGTAATGCATTGAGCAGCATGAAATGCTGCCAGTGCCATGCTGACATGGAGTGTAGTAATGCACTGGGAGTTGCATATAATGTTGCCATTGTCATGATGTCTAGGAGTGTAGTAATGCAATCAGAGCATCGTGTACTGGTGCCTGTGCCATGCTGACAGGGAGTGTAGTAGTGCATTCAGAGCAGTATGTAATGACGCCAGTGTCACGCTGGCAGGGATTGTAGTAATGCAATCAGAACATCATGTAATGGTGCCTGTGCCATGCTGACAGGGAGTGTAGCAATGCATTCAGAGCATCATGTAATGATGCCAGTGTCATGCTGGTAGGGAGTGTAGTAATGCAATCAGAGCATCATGTAATGGTGCCTGTGCCATGCTGACAGGGAGTGTAGCAATGCATTCAGAGCATCATGTAATGATGCCAGTGTCATGCTGGCAGGGAGTGTAGTAATGCAATCAGAGCATCATGTAATGGTGCCTGTGCCATGCTGACAGGGAGTGTAGTAATGCATTTTGAGCAGCGTGTCAATCTGCCAATTCCCTACTGACATTGAGTGTAGCAATGCATTCAGAGCAGCATATAATGTTGGCAGTGCCATGCTGGCAAGGAGTTTAGTAATGCAATCGGAGCAGCATGTAATGCTATCAGTGCTGTACTGACAGGAGGTCTAGAAATGCATTCAGAACAGCGTATAATGCTGCCAGTACAATGCTGACAGGAAATGTAATAAAGCATTCAGAGCAGCATGTAATGCTGGCAGTGCCATACTGACACTGAGTGTAGTAATACATTAAGAGGAGCATATAATGCTGCCAGTGCCATGCTGTTCTTAAGGGTAGTAATGCATTCAGAGCAGCATGTAATTCTGCTAGTATCTTGCTTACAGGGAGTGTAGTAATGCATTCAGAGCAGCATGTAATGATGCCAGTGCCATGCTGGCAGGGAGTGTAGTAATGCATTTAGAGCAGCATATCATGCTGCCAGTGCCAAGCTGGCAGGTAGGGTAGTAATACATTCAGAGTAGCATATTAATGCTACCAGTACAATGCTGGCAGGTGGAGGAGGTAGGTATTCATTCAGAGCAGCATATTAATTTTGACAGTGCCATGCTGACAGGGAGGGTAATATTGCATTCCAAGCAGCATATAATGCTGCCAGTGCCATGCTGACAATGAGTTTAATAATGCATTCAGAGCAGCATATCATGTGGCCTGTGCCCTGCTTGCAGGGAGTGTAGTAATGCATTCAGAGCATCATGTAATTCTGCCAGTACCCTGCTTACAGGGAGAGTAGTAATGCATTCAGAGCAGCATGTAATGCTGCCAGTGTCATGCTGGCAGGGAGTGTAGTAATGCATTCAGAGCAGCATGTAATGCTGCCAGTGTCATGCTGGCAGGGAGTGTAGTAATGCATTCAGAGCAGCATGTAATGCTGCCAGTGTCATGCTGGCAGGGAGTGTAGTAATGCATTCAGAGCATCTTGTAATGCTGCCAGTGATTTGCTGACAGGGAGTGTACTAATGCTTTCAGAGAAGCATATGATTTTGCCTGAGCCTCTCTAGCAGGGAGCTAGATAGTAAAGGTTGCCTTCCTGCATGTTTATCTAAGCAGCAGTAAACAAGTCAGAAAACTAAAAGAAACCAAAAGTAACTGGCCTAGCCTGTCTTGTCTCCATGGTTCAAAATAGTCATGCACATATGTTTCCGTCTCCCTTCCCTGTTTTTCACAAGCCATTTGAGGTAGCAGTCAGTTTCCATGGCTGCAGCAGACATCATTAAACTCTCTCCCTCTCTCTCTCACAAGCTCTCCTTGCCATCTACCTTCATGCATCAGAACGTTTCCAATTTTTATTTGAAATTTAGCAAACGTTCATTAGCAGTTCTGCAAAATGCTGAAAATGCATGTTCAAGGTCAAGTTTATTGCAGGAAAACTCAGTTGAGCAAGCTCTTTCACAAGAAGGTCCTATGACATGTGTGCAGGCAATTACATATAGCATATTAGTAAAAAGTCACAGCAATTAGGAACATAATAACAGACATCACAGTAGTTCCAAACAGTTTCAAGTAATTATGAAATATAAAGCTCTAATTAGGGAATAGAAAGGTGGGTACAGGAAGCATAGGGCAATAAGAGGCATTGGGATAGGGGGATACGAACCGCCAAAATAAGACACATAAGAAAACAGGAGGGGAAAAGAAAGGGCTAGGGGGGCCAGAGGAATAGGTGGAATGGGAGGGGATATAGTGTGGGAAAAGGATACTAGTAGTAGTAGTAGAGTATGTTCATAGATACAACACAGATTTACAAGACTTATAGAAACATAGAAACATAGAATTTCACGGCAGATAAGAACCGCTTGGCCCACCCAGTCTTCCCATTTTCCTACCTAACAGATAAGCTGCAGATCCTAGTTAACCAACAGCTTACTTCCTCCTACCCCCCACTAGGACTGCCTTATGCCTGTCCCATGCATTCTTGAAGTTCTCCACTGTTCTTGACTCCACGACCTCCTCAGGGAGGCTGTTCCATGCATCCACAACCCTCTCAGTGAAAAAAATACTTCCTCACATTACCTCTGAGCTGTCCCCCCTCTATCTTCAAATTGTGCCCTCTTGTTCTTGCACATCTCTTTTTCTGGAAGATGCTACCCTCTTGGACTTTGTTAATTCCCTTGAGGTATTTGAAAGTTTCTATCATGTCCCCTCTCTCCCTCCTTTCCTCAAGGGTATACATATTAAGCTCCTTTAGTCTTTCTTATTATGTCTTCTGGTGCAGACCCTGCACCATTTTGATTGCCCTCCTCTGGACAGCCTCCACTCTGTCTATGTCTTTGCAGAGATGGGGTCTCCAGAACTGCACACAGTACTCAGATGGGGTCTCACCAACTGTCTGTACAGAGGGATAACAACTTCCTGTTTTCTACTATTGATGCCTCTTCCTATGCATCCAGTATCCCCCAGCCTTCCTTACTGCCTTCTCACATTGCTTGCCCACCTTTAGGTCATCTGATATAATTACCCCCAGATCCCTTTCTATTTTTACTGTTGTCAGTATCTCACCCCCCATTGTGTACGCTTCCCCTGAGTTTTTATTTCCCATGTGCATTACCTTGCACTTCTTTGCATTGAATCTGAGCTGCCATACATTTGACCATTCCTCCAACCTTGCCAAGTCCCTTCTCATCCTTTCCACTCCATCTTTTGTATCAACCCTGTTGCAGATCTTTGTGTCATCTGCAAAGAGACATACTTTTCCTTCCAGTTCCTCTGCAATGTCACTTATAAAGACATTAAAAAGGACCGGTCCCAGTACTGAACCCTGCGGTACCCCGCTAGTAACCCTCCTTTCTTCACTGTGTACTCCATTTACTACTACCCTTTGCATCCTGTTGTCTAGCCAATTTTTTATCCAGGCTACCACCTTGGGACCCACTCCAAGGCTGGCTATCTTGTGTATTAATCTTTTGTGTGGGACTGTATCAAATGCCTTGCTAAAATCTAGGTAGGCCATGTCCACAACCCCTCCCTGGTCTACTACTTTGGTCACCCAGTCAAAGAAATCTATTAGATTCATCTGACACGACCTTTTACAGGTTTAGAACTGATACCATATGAACAAAGACTGAAAATTCTTAATCTATACACACTGCAATACAAGAGAAAAAGGGGGGGACCTGTGTGTGTTGCACAAGGCAATTAATGACACCTTAATGACAGAAATTGGTTTGAGGTTTAACCATGACAGAGTTAGCACCAGGAGACATCCATAACAACTCTGTTTTGACAAATGGAATACGCTGTCTAGGAAATATTGGTATAGCCAAAGGTGTAATTACCCTATGAAATAACCTTCCATTAGAAGTAATAAACAGCGAAAATGTAAACATCTTTAAAACCAGAATGGATAATGAGATAAATGTTGAAACTAAATATGGGTTATAATAACTACACTTTGACAAGCAAAAAAGGATGAAAGTCTATTAAGTTTGATAGAGCTATGAAATCTATTAAATCTATGCGTGGGCTAGAGCTAGTGCCAGCTAGTAGAGAAGGCATGGGGTGAAGGAAAGGTCGGGAAGTGGCTTAGAAACAGCTGCAATTATCTTTTATTTTTGACGTAGCCAGCCTTTTGAAAAAGTTGACAGAAACAGTGCTGGAAAAATTCAGCGTGGACTGGAGCTGATTCAAAAGGGTTGGAAGGGCTATTGAAATGGCACATTTGCCAAAGGAAGTGCGAGTCCTCGGTATGTCAAGGAGGATAAAGTCTGATTTCCTGAGGGAATACATACTGTGGGAAATACAGATAAGAGATTTTAGATAACACAGGAGCTTGTTCAGGAGTATCTTAAGGGTCCAGATACCAGTGTGTAGCATATATCTAGTGGAGAGTGACGTCCAGCCAACGGCTCTGTACAGTTCACAATGGTGGGTTCTATAGGGTAAATTTGTGATAAAACGCAGGGCATGATGAGAGAGGGAGTCCAATTTGCTTAGGATTTTAGCTACTGCAGAAGTGTAGAGTAGGTCACCATAGTTGAGTAATGGAAGGAATGTGGCTTGAACAAGCCTGTTTCTAGCCCCAAGCAGAAAAAGAGACCTATTTCAGAAGAAAAAGCCTAGCCTGGCTTTTAATCTCCTGGACAGGTCACTGAGATGGTTGTTGAAGGAGAGCTTATTATCTAGCTACATACCAAGATATTTAAATTTGGTTATGACTTCAAGGGGTTCTCCTAGAGATGCAACAATGAAGTTTTTAGGTGGGTCGGTGGAGGAGATGTTGAGGGTGAAGATCATGGCCTTAGTTTTTTTGGCATTAAGGAGCAGTTTGGCATTAGCCAGATTAAGTTCCAACTGAGCAAAGTCAGTTTGTAGACATCCCCTACTTCGGACAGATTTGAACCAGCAGTGTACAGCACTGTATCGTCAGCAAAGAAGTGCAGTTTAGAATTGTCTATATGGGCATCAAGATTATTGATTTACAGGGAGAAAAGGATAGGACCTAGGATGAAGCCTTGCAGGACTCCCCTAGCAACAGGCATACAGGCAGAAAATAGGCCACCAGCTTTGACTTTTTGAGACCTGCCAGAAAGATAGCTAGTAAACCACTGCGCGGTGGCTGGGGAGGCACCTATTTTGATAAGGCTTCTAACTAGTAGGTTGTGGGCGACAGTATCAAATGCTTTGCTAAGGTCTAGGAATACTGCACCAGTGATTTTCTTAGAATCCATAGCAGAGACCCATTCATTGGTGACTTTAGCCAAAGCCATGACTGTACTATGTTTAGGCCAAAATCTGGATTGTGCTGGGTTAAGAAGTGAGAAGGATTCAATGTGGTGCTTTAATTCAGTGTAGATCAATTTTTCAAAGACTTTAGATAGGATGGGCAATATGGAGTTGGGCCTGTAGTTATTTAAGTCGCATGGGTCTCCTTATTTGAATAAGGGAAGGATGTGGGCGGACTTCAGGCAAGAAGGAACCGAAGCAGTGGAGATAGAGAGGTTGAAGATGTGAAGGATGGGTCAGTGAGATGGAGGTAGCCTATTTTTAGGAAAAAAGGTTCCAGACCACCAGTGCCAGCACTTTTTTTAGTATCCAGATTGAGGAACGAATCTTTGACTTCTTTTTCATTGGGAGGGAACAGCTAAAAGGGAAATGACGGTGTTTGGGGAGCAGCGTTATTGCTGTCTATGTTGTTAGTTTGTCCTGCATATGGTGAGGAATCGAAGGCTAGGCCAGCAGTGAAAAAATGAGAGTTAATTTCTTCGAGTATTTGACAACTATTTTCCACTACCCTACCATTGCTGATTATTTTAGTTGGGATAGAGGAGGCAACGGGCCGGCCTTCGATAGTCTTAAGGGTCTTCCAGATTTTATGAGTATTTCCTTTAGCCTGTTCAAGAGTGGAGACATAGAAGTTGGCTTTAGCAGAGCAAATGCATTTAATGCATGCATTCCTGGCTGCTCTAAAGGCCTGCCAGTCTGTTGGACACTTGGTGCGCCTGTCCTGTGCCCAGAGTTTGTCCCTTTCTAAAAGTGTGGCCTTAAGATCTGGTGAAAACCAAGAGTTAGTGATTTTACATGTCCTAACCTTAATCAACGGGGCATGCTTATTCTCCAGGCTAATAAGTTTGTCATTGAGGATAGTGACGGCCTCATCAGCTGTTTTAGCTAAGTAGAGGTCTTGCCATCTAACCTTCCCTAGGTCAGACAAATAGTTTGGTGCACTGAACTTGCGATAGGACTGCTTGATTATGAACTTGGGTTGATGGTAAGCTTTTGCATGTGCTCTTATACAAGCTACAATCCCATGATCGCTCAGGTCGTTGCGGAAGACTGCAGTATGTAAAATTTTGTGGGGATGCATAGTTAAAATAACATCAAGGAGTGAGCTATTGTTGGTATTTGACGTGTTGATTCTAGTTGATTCACTCACTAGCTGAGCAAGGCCAACATTGTCACAGAGGGATTTCAAATGGAGTGATTTAGGGGTGAGCCAGTCCATGTTGAAGTCCCCAAGGATTAATGTTTCAAAGTTAGCAGTAGTGGTTATGGATTTAAGAATGTTAAGGATATCATTGCCACCAGCTGGTGGCCTATAGCCACCAATAATAGTAATGCATTCGGTAGAGGGAAGGTGCATCTTTAGAGATACTAACTCATATTCCTTAGGTTTGGACTTACAGAAGATACCAGTGACTGAATATTTGATTTTAGCATAGATAGCCACTCCACCCCACTTGTAACCCTATCCGCCCAATATAGTTTGTAGTCCAGAATAGTGACTTATTTATCAGAATTGGTCTTTTTGAGTCATGTCTCGGTGACAATGATAAGATCTGGCTCTGTATGAGCAGCCCAAGCTTGTAACTGGTCAATTTTTTTAATAAGGCTTTGGATGTTGATCATCATTGTTTTAAATCTGGGAGCAGCCAAAAATTCTGCAGGTGAGGTAAGTGGGAGTGGGTCCCCAGATTTAATTCTACATTACCTGAGCAGAGAAGGAGCAAAAGAAACGATTTCTTTAGAGACTCATAATGGATAAGAAAGCATTCTTTTTTGAGACCGTCCACAAGGCATTGTTAAGGTGGTAGGTGTGGTATTAGGGAGGGAGGTACTGTCACTATAACTTAGTGAAACCAGGGAAAGTGCTCTAATTGACATGGGTGATTGGAGTGTGAGGAGGAAGGGTGATATGAGGGGAGCATAGAAGACGGAAGGGGGGCTCATTGGATATGCAGTGGTGCAGTGCAGGGGGGGATCGTATGTGTGAGTAAGTGTGTCCAGAATTGGATCCGAACCTGATACAGCATTCAGGTCAGTTACCTAAAAAAAGCTGGATAGTAATAATAATAGGATGCCAGAAATAGAGTGTGCCAAAGCTCAGGTGAAATGGCTTAGAGAGAGAGATGTATAAGACTCACCTAGGTAACTATCCTAGCGGAGGACAGTACAACATCAGGGGCTAGGTAAAATAAATGGAGCAGGCCAGGTGAATGAAGCAGTTGTACAGACTTGCTCTACAGGGATTGGAGGAGATTGTGCATAAAAGTAACAATGGGGTGACAGAATATCAGAAGAGGTGGAGCTACGGTGTATTTAAAGGAGGCCTTGGAAGGGGTGGGGGGAAGAAAAACAGAGTACAGTAGAACTCAGGCACAGCAGCATACAGTGCCAAGTGGCACAAAGGAAAGCCTGGGGCAAGTCAGGATCCAAAGACCATTCAGGGCTCATTCCAAGAAAGCACCCTTGATCCAGTTGGTTAGTCTGAGTCCGTACCTTGAAGAAACAGGAGTCCGGGCTTCTCGGTGGTGGGCAACAGCTGCAGGAATGCTATCTGGCTCTGGGGCAATGCTCCTGGAGTGGAGCGTGGTCTGGCCCTGTTCAGGGGCAGCTGCTGCAAAAAAAGAGAGGGCAGATATTTAAGGTCTGGGGACACAAAGGGACAGACAGAGCAGCAGGGGTTACAGATTAGGAAGACAAAAGAGGAAATTTAGAGTTAGATGCCAAGAACAGCAGGGAACAGTTAAGCACAATTTAAATTAGCAAGAAAGAGCTATAATCACTTAGTTAGTATTTGTAAGGTTTAGCTGCTAGAATTAATTAAATGCAGACCATTCGACATGTAACTTATGTCAGGACACTGACATAAAGAAGGAATTGACTATTTTTGTTTATCTCTTGTTGTAGGCCTCATGATTACCTGCTGTCTTAGGTGTGCCTCTTAGTTTCCTTGTCCTGTGTTTTTAGGGACGGTCGGGTGACACCTCCCCTAGATTTAGGCAGGATCTGGGAAGGGGGAAACTCCTAATTAAAGGCGGTCTTAAGCTATAAAGAGATTTAAAATTATAAATATACTTACCTGAATTATAAGTTTCTATTCTATGTATTTGTGTCACATATACAAAGGTCTGAAATTAATTTGTAAATGGATTTAAGTCTAAATTTAAAATACTGTTGTTATTTAGTTCTGTCAATCAAATGATGCCATCACTGACAGACCTTAAACCAATCATGCGACACCTTATTTTATTTATTTATTTATTTATTTAAATCTCGGATTACAAATACCTTTGAGCTAGGGGCAGCTCATTTACAAAGGTTCAATGTCAAAGGAAAGGGTTACAATAAGGTTGGGAGTTATAGACAACATTCATGGTATCAACGGAGGTACAGCCAACATTCATGGTATCATCGGAGCACAGCAAGTCAACTGGTAACTAAGTGGGATCAGCGGTACACACTCAAGATTACAAGCAAGCATAGAAAACCATAAGGTACATTTGAAGCAACATTGCTAATCAGAGGTGGGAGGGAAGGGGAAGAGTAAAGAAGGGGAGATGAGAGGGCAGAGTCCAGATACAGAAGGAAAAGAAAATATGGCAGCCAGAGGCCTTGTCGTAAGGTGAGAGGGAGGGGAGGCTAGGGTGGGAGAAGGGGTAAAAGAGGGGAAAAGGAGGACAGATGAAGAGGAAGAAGATAAGGGAGAGTGGGGACCAGAGGGCCTGGACAGGTCCAGGCAGAGGGGGGTCAGTGGGATAAGAGCAAGGAGGGGGTGAGGTAAGGGAGGAGGTGGCAGGGGGAAGTGGAAATTGTTCTGTCAGGAGAGGTGAAACAAAACAAGAAGCCAAGTAAGAGCCTCAGAAAGTGAAAAAAGTGGTGTAAGGGTGTCTGCAGAAGTGGGAAACTAGGTATAACAGTCACAAGTGCTTTCGGTTAGGAGTTGCTGATGAAGCATAAATTTAAATTGGGACAGACTAGAAAAACTGCTCAGTTGGTTGCTTAGATTATTAAACCACCGGGGGGCTCTGTATTGAAAGGATCACTGGTATTGAGCAGTCCGACAGTGGGGTACTAGAAGGAGGTCAGAAACTGAGGTACAGGTGTGTTGGGTCATAGGGGATTTGTTTAGCAGGCAACCAATGCTTGGGGGTAGTAATCCAATTAGATCTTTTTTGGACAGGAGGCAGGTTTGATATTTGATCCTGTTATTTAGTTGGAGCCAGCCAGATTGAACATATAACT
Source organism: Neoceratodus forsteri (assembly GCA_016271365.2). Lineage (NCBI taxonomy): Eukaryota > Metazoa > Chordata > Ceratodontiformes > Ceratodontidae > Neoceratodus > Neoceratodus forsteri. Next base: position 62,862,418 of record CM028137.1, on the reverse strand, counting down.
CACAGGTATGAGTCGAGTGCGCTGCAGCACCGATAACTAACCTACAGGCTTTGTTCAGGACCACCGTGGAGTCATTTAAGAGATGTGGAGGTTGAAGCCAGCAATATATGACTAGACCATAATCAATGATCGATGAGACTGTGCTGTGAACTGCAACCTTAAGGGCTTCTTAGGTAAGACTTTGTCCGTGTCTGAAAAGGAGCCCAATTCTGGTAATAATATCTCTGGCAACGTTTTCAGTGTGAGGCACAAAGGTAAGGTGACTATCCAGGGTTATACCTAGGAATATGAAAAGCTGAGTTTGTTCAAGAGCATCTCTGTGGTTGTTGGTGATAGTGAGTTGATGGGCCTTAAACTTATTCCGAGAGGACGAAAACAGCTGGACTTTAGTTTTTTTCTAGTTTAGCACTAGTTTGTGATTATTAAATCATCTCTCTGCTTCTGTGAAGCCTTGTTGAAGACTTTTCAAGAGCGTTGGGATCCAGGTGGCTAGTAAAGATGACCGCATCATCTGCGTAGAGGAGAGTACGCTGGCTGCAGACAGCTGAAAGGTCATTCATCAAAATACTGAACATTAAGGGTCCCAGGATTGAGCCTTGAGGTACCCCTGATTGGACAGCCCTCTGTTCCAAAACTACATTTGATATTCTCACCCTCTGCAGTCTATCACTGAGGTAGCTTCCGAACCATTTCAGGGTGATTGGGGCAACACCAGTTTTAGACAGTTGGCCAAGCAACAGTGTGTGATTCACTGTGTCAAAGGCTTTTATTAGGTCAATAAAGGCTGCACCTACAATCTTGCCTTGATTGATTGCCTGTTGTATGAAGCTTGTGAATTCTAATAATGCTGCTTTAGTACTGTGCCCCTTTCTAAACCCAGGTTGTTGTGGGCACTGGATGGAGCATGTGTCCAGATAAGCACCAAACTGGTTAGTAACAATTCGCTTGAGCACCTTGGAGAGTATAGGGAGAATGGATATAGGCCTATAGTTACCCTGTAAGGAATGATCACCAGTTTTATGCACCGTAGTTATGATGACCATTTTCCAGGCATCAGGAAATTGTCCCAGTGTAAGAGAAAGGTTTAGAATCTTAGTTATTGGTAGGAGAACTTCATCTAGGGTTACGGTGATAAGCTTAAGGTCTAGTCCATCACTACTGTGTCTTGCATTTCTTAGGACCTTAGCTAGTAGTTTTCTAACAAGGTTGCATGATACCCTTTTAAAATAAAAAGGGGTGTGCTCAGGACTATTTTCATCACTGTGGCTTGTGGAGAGAGCAGCATCATCATCGAAAAGTCAGGTGGGAGAACATAGGTCAAATTATAAAAGCATTGTTAAAGGCATTAGCAAATTTCAGAGGGTCAACGGTTAAGGTTCCATTTATTTTTAACATTGTAAGTGATACTTTAGGGTTTTTGCCAGTGACGTCATTTATATTACACCAGAACCTTCTGCTATCACCCTAGGTGTTGGTAAGCATCTCCCTATGGTACTTGTCTTTTGCCTGGTCTCCCTTGTTCAGTTGTTTCTAGCAGCTTTACATTCTTGTAGGTCCTGCTGCTTACCAGTGGCTTTTGCACAGTGCCAGAGATGGTCCTGAAACTTCATGTAGGAAAGGAGCTCAGGAGTGATCCAGGGGTTAACCGCACCAGAGACCCTAATCTTTTTGAGAGGGGCATGCGTATCACAAGCAGTGTTAAAAACCCTTATAAAGTGACAGAGGGCTACATTAACATCATTGGTTGAGACCAGGATGTTCCAATTTTGGGCACAAAGCTGTTGTTTTAGGAGGTCTGGGTGGACCTTCTGAGAAACCTGCTGTAGATAGTTTGGGGAGGGGGATAAAGAAGTTATTAGTCCAACTGCATATGATTGGGGAATGGTCACTGATGGAGTCAAGGTGCACAGTACATTGGAAAGGTGATTAGGTTGGTTAGAAATTATCCACTCCAGGGTGGTGCTAGTCCTCTTTTTATAGTTTATCCTAGTTGGTGTATTGACAAGTTGAGTTAGGTGAAGGGCTGTTATTGTATCCTTTAGTGAGTTGGTCTCAGGTGACAGCCAGTTTATGTTAAAATCTCCCATGATAATTGTCTCCGTGAGGTGAATTTGTGGCGGAGATGGTCAAGAAGACTGAGGAGACCAGTGGCGGGTCTTTGGGAGGTATACAGACTGAGAGTACTGATATTGTTTTATGGTGAGCCCCAACAGCATTTTATTGCCAGTGCCTGGCTATTGCCACTGAGATCAATTGGTGGCATAGCATACCCCTTTAGGGAATTTTTTAGAAATACAGTGCATCCACCCCCACGTTTGGTCAGCCTGTCCAGCCTGAATATAGTGTATCCAGGTATAGCTACTGCAGAATCTGATATTTTGGGGGTCATCCATGTCTCAACGACAGATAGTACTGTATGTCAGGCTTGTGCTGAGTTACCCAGACTTTCAGGACATCAATTTTGCTTAAAAGGCTACAGATATTAATTGTGGCCAGTTTAATGGTACCTTGTTTAGGGCACGCATTGCAGGTGGGAGGTGCTTCAGGACCTGGATTTGGATGAATGTTTCCAGGTAGCAGAAGTAGCATAAGGGCTATCCTGAGTAGGAGTTCTCTTTGAGCCTTGGAGAAACATTTAACCTTTATACAAATACGGTGAGGTTTTGTCTTTTTCCTGTATAAAATGAGGATGGTGTGGTCCTTAAGGACACATTGATGGGTTATGTGATCCACCTGGGGGCCAAATATTTATAGGGGGCAGGATCATTGAGGTAAACCAAGGTCCTTTATTAATAGTGAAAAAGTTCCCAGATGAGCAACCTATATTGACATGAATGTTTTTCAAGATTTCAAGTATTGGGTGAGTAAACCAAACTATGGCTTGTCTTGCTTGTGGGAATGGGCAAACACAGAAACATGAGAATGGGAAAGGTACTCAGTAAGAGTGTAAAATTTGGGGCCATGGTTACTTAGAGAGTAAGCAAGGAGCGGTAGCTGTGTACCTTTAAGATGAGACAGGCCAGGGTACAGAAAAGAAAAAAATAATAAAATAGTCCTTGTTGCTCAGCATGCAGCTGATGGTAGAGGAGGACTTGAGAAATGGGTGGGAAACTATAAATATTTAATAGCAGCTGGGGTTGGTGTGGTGGTTTCTATGGCACAGCGGTAGGGTGACAGACTATGGCTTGTTAGGGCATAATAATCTGCTTTAGGGAAGAAGGACCCAGGACAAGAAGTGCTTAGGCGATAGCAGTGGGAAGAGGAATACAACTTCCAAGAGTTGTTGCCCTCTAGTGGCTTTGCAGAATACTTTGCAAATGGAAAAAAAAGCTAGAAAAATTAATTATCCTGTTCCACTAACAGTTGGTACTGGTAAACTCAGCATTAGCAGTTCTTATATTTAAAAAGAGGTTTCAGGAAGCGTAGAGCCAGGAGCCAATAAGAGAAGGGGGAATGGCGTTATGCCTAATCAGAGCACAGCAGCAGTAGTAGTGCAGCCAAATGGCCTGAAAGACAAAAAGTGCCAAGCTCAATCCTGTTGGTAGCTGTGCGCTGCACTTAAAAATGTGTACCTGGTTGTAGGCTGAAAGGCAGGCAGATCAGTGCAAACAAGCCGCTGGGTTCCGAGCAGCTCCTGCGGCTTGCAGGAAGAAGCAATCACCCGTACCAGGCAGGATGCCTGGTTGTAGGCCGAGAGGCAGGCGGGTCAGTGCAGAACAGCCGCTGGGTTCTGAGCAGCTCCTACGGCTTGCAGGAGGAAGCAGTCACCTGTACCAGGCAGGATACCTGAATGTATATAAAGCTGACATTTCCTGAGTCTCATGAGCTCGTTCATGACAGAGCTGCAGCCAAGACAGAGCTCTGCACTGGTGTTGGAAACAGGCATTAGGCAAACTCCATGTGAAGCTGACCATTGTATTACCTGCCTGAATACCTTGTATTGCCTTTTTCTGTTTGAATTCTGGTTTTGCTTTGTTTTGTTTTAGTTTTTTTTTTGGTTTTTTATTTGACTTAATAAATTATTGGAAATTGAAGAACCTGACACTGACTTCAGAGACTTCCCTTCCACTTTGTGGCAGTTGGTAAGTGTGATATGCTATGCAGTTTATCAGGTGAGCCAAGTGTATTACAGGTTATAGCATACTGTATATATGGATGACTTAGTTGTTATACAATTATGGGAATAACCAAGGCAACTCTTGACATAGAGACACCACTTGTATAATAATGAATTATTAACAACATTTTTTAGGTTCAACACTGAGTCATACCAGTACCCTCTTACAATGCTTTTTGCAATTGGAGAGCTGAACCAAAATTCTCAAATACTGCCAAACATTACGCTTGGATTTAAGATTTTTGACTCATGCAGTTCAGAAGATAGAGCACCTAGAGGAACTCTTCAGATAGTATCTGGAGGAGAGAGAGCTGTTCCCAACTACAGATGTCAGTCCCATCCACTCTTATCTGGCATTGTTGGAGATTTCCAGGCAAATACAGCCCTTCCCATGGCTAGAGTTTTGGGGCTGTATGGATACCCACAGGTATGAGACAGAATACCATTTTAAATGTCATTTACTGTAGCATAGGCAACTGTATTCTCTTTCATAGGGTGAAGGTAGCCACTATACATGACAAGTGGCACACATTCTATACAATAAATTGGGGTGACCAGTGTATATCTCAGAAAAGGCGTGAACTAGTTACAGTATATAAACTCTGGTATTGCACATGAGCATCATTTTTGACCGAACATCCAATGTTGGAGAAATTTGGCTATTATTAATTTATTTAGTTACTACATTAGCTGGCTAGTTAGTTAGTTCCTAATGAATGTAGCTTTCATGAAAGGTACCAGATTGACAGCACTGTAGAGTGAAGTCCTTTGTGTACCTATTTGACAGGTGCAAGCTAAGCTATACTGCCCCTCTGATCACTATGAACTTAATCACGGAGGGACCACCTCACAGGTGAGGGGGTACCTCGGATGATTTAGGTACAATCATGTTGCAGGCTAAACTATACTGCCCACTGAACACACTGAACTTTGTCACAGAGGAACTACCTCGCATGTGCTGGGGTATCTCAAATGCTTTATGCATAATCAGAGTGCAGGCTCATCTATACTGTCCCACCGATCACAGTGAACTTTGTCATGGAGTAATCACCAAAGCTTCATCCATTCAGTGCTTGGCATCTTGTGAGAGCAACAAGAGGTAAAATTGTAAATCTGATATATATACTTCAGTTTGTAGGACGGTAGAATGCCAGGCCCATGAGTGCTGTCCCCCACAACTCAGTGGTGATAACCATGGTCATCTTCCTTGAGATACTGGTCGAGCCTGTTTTTAAACAATATAAAACTTTCTGCCTCAATGACCTTGTTGGGAAGTTTGTTCCAGAATCTTACAGCTTCAGCAGTTCACTATTTCATTTTGTCTCAATCAGCTGTTGTTTATTTTCCCTCAAATTGTATACATCTTCCCTAAATACTAGTCTCAGATCTTCCATGAGGATGGGATCTCTTATCAGTCTGTATAGACAAAGGATGTCACCTCTCTTCCTTCTTAGTGTTAGGTTCCATAATCCTAAATCCCTTGGCCTATCATGGTATGGTTCATTTTTACAGCGAGAAATTAGCCTAGTGAACCTCCTCTGACTTCTCTCAACAGTATTTATATTATATGTCATGCATCACTGCACCAAACAACAACAATCTTAATAAATTCTGTTACACCATTCAAATGCTGCTGGCTTCCAAAATACCTTGATTGGTAACTTGATTCTTGATTCTGCCTTCAGTTTTAATCACTTTCTATAGGACTGCATCATAAGCGGAGGTCACGTGATGCAGCCGACTGGGTAAGCCACACTCCACTAGAGCTCCACTCACCCGACTACTAAATGTTACTTAAAATACCTACATTCCTTGTTTATCAGGGTAACTGAAGGGACTAAAAGTTTTGCTGCACTCTTGTACAAGGTCTGACAGCAATCCGAGATTTGTAATGGAGGCAGAGATGCGACTTGCAGCATCCCGACACACGCCACCAGTCACGCCGGAGAAACAGCCCAAAAAAACCTAGGACGAATACAACTACTCCAGGCCACTCTCAGCAATCTGTGGCTTTGGCCTTGCATATGACAGAAACAACTCCCCTTCAACCTGGAGAGATTTTTAACAGAAGTTCAGTCCTTTAGAGATTAAGTCAGATCTCTAGTTTCTGAAGTTAAAGCAATCTCGGAGGCTCTGGAAGACACCACTAGAGGAGTAAAAGACAACACAGTGCACATATGTTCTGTAGAGAAGTGGACAGAGAAGATGGAGGAATTAATTACCATGAATCGACAGACTATTAAGAAACTTGAAAATAAGATCGAGGACTTAGAAGGAAGAAGTCGGCACAATAATCTTGTCATAACTGAAATTCCTGAAAAAGAAGAAGGTACTGATGCCTTGTTAATCCTGCAGAAAGTTCTGAAAACAATAACTGGGCCATCTCCATTTGGGCCTACCTATACATTAGAAAGAGCTCATCGAGCCCTCAGGCCTATACCACCCTCTACTGCCAACCCTAGACCCCTGATTTGTCATTTGCTGAATTATCAAGAGAAACAGCATATCTTACAGAGATCAAGAGAGTTACAGGAGATTCTATGGGAGGGGCCAAAAGTAAGAATTATTCAGGATCTACCAGCAATAGAACGCCAGCATTGTACCTTATTTCACCCGATTGTCTCGAAGTGCATTGCTACAGGCATAAAGTTTCTGGTAGTTTACCCTGCCAAATTCCAGGTCTATTTGGAGGATTCCTGGTTCTCATTTAAAGATCTGGATCCTGCTCTGTACCACAATGCAAAATGCCGTACTCAAAACATAAAGTGTGCCAAGCAATATGGGTGCAGAAAATTAATTTTCTAACAGCTAAACACCATAATTCAGATTGACAGCACATCCCCTCAACACGCTCCAAATTTCTATGTAAAACACCACCATTTCTGAGATAAAAAATGTGAAAGTTTCAGGTTTTCATTCATCAGACTGGCAGAATTCCACACCTATTAACATTTTACACACCTAATGACTGAAAAGTACATCCATGGCAGTAAGGCTAGCTACCCTAGTAATTTAAAGCCACTACCACCATGGAAAATGCTGTCCGCAAAACGTGTCTCACAATATTTCTGCAAAAAATGTATTGTCTGACACCTACACATTATAATTCACATCTAGAGGACATGCCATCAACACCCTCCAAATTTCAAGTTAAAAGACCAAACTGTTTCCGAGACATTTATTTTGAAAAGTTGTTAAAATGGTGCTATCTGGTCCCTTCAAATTTGGCCATCTAGTCCCTCCCTCATGATCAAAGATCATGATCAAAGAATCTCGTGATCAAAGAATTTGCAGGCTCATGATCAAAGAATTTGCAGGTTCACGATCAAAGAATAAAAAATGTTAAAACAATTTTTAGAGAAAAATACATGAAACAACAGCCATGACTCGACATAACAAAGGCCCCTGAGCAGATCCCACCCTAGTTTCCCCTTTAGAAGTGACCCCTGTACTGAGAAAATTGAATTTTTCATGTGGCCATCTAGTTGTGCCCTCATGATCAAAGATCATGGTCAAAGAATCTCAAGATCAAAGAATTTGCAGACTTTTGAGCGAAGAATTTGCAGGGTCGTGATCAAACAATAAAAAATGTTAAAAGTCAATTCTTACACAGAAATGAATGAAACCACAGCCATGCCTCAATAGAACGAAGCCCTCTGAGAAAAACCCACCCTCATTTGACTTAATAAGCCAACCCTGATCTGAGAAAATTGATTTTTTCAAGTGGCCATCTAGTCACATCCTCACAATCAAAGATCGTTGTCAAAGAATCTCGAGATCAAAAAATGTGCAGGTTCGTGATCAAAGATCATTAGCAAGCCATGATCAAAGAATAAAAAAGTTAAAAACTCAATTTTTTGACCATTTGGAAAGAAACCACAGGCATGGCTCGATAGAGGGAAGACCCCTGAGCAAAACCCACCATAGTTTCACCTCAGAAGTCCCCCCGGGCCAAGATATTTGAATTTAGCCAACCGCAAACTGAAAACAGGATGGTGGCCATCGCCATCAAAGAATTCATCGTGATCAAAGATTCTTAGATCACAAGCCTGCAAATTCTTGGATTGTGAGGCAGGACTAGAAGGCCCAAATCCCATTCTTCTTTTGCAAAATAACCATATAAATGTTCCCATTGACATAATGGTAACTTAAAAGTTTAATAACATTTGAAAGGATTAATATTTTTTCACCTAATGAAAAGTGGAATGTTCCTTGACCCAAGCTCTTTCAGATGAGCCAAGTCACAGAGCAGCATGCCACATGACAGCCATGCAGTGCCACAGACAATATCCGAAAAACTGCCCACATAACTGGCGAAAAGTGCATTTTCAGCATTTGGTGTGCAACAACTGTAAGTCCAACCAAAATGGAATTTGACAAGTCAAGAGATCTACCATGCCCCACTGCACATACCAAATGTCATGCAAATCCATTGAACAGGTCCAAAGTTATTAACGTGTAAAATTTTCAGTTTAACATAGAAGTGGCTTCATAACCCTAAATATTGGGGTGCAACCGTGCCCCTATAATATATTCCATGTTTGAGCATGTTGACATGATACAGTAAAGGAGAACGGGGTGAGATTTAGGCATCCTGACCCCAATAACACACCCTGGTGTCTGTCAGACTGTGGAGGATCGGGGTACTGTGCGTGGGGGGGGTAGGGTTCAACCCTAATGTCTCATTTAGTGACTTTTTCTGCTTTAACCCCAAATGAAGCAATAACTAATTTTTTCCATAGAATTTCCTTACTTTTTGAAAAAGTGTAATATGAATAGTAAAAAACACTTATTGGTGGGACTGTGGAGCCCAGCTCCCACCAAGTTGCCAATTTTTGCATAACAGTGTGCATCTGGACCCACACTCCCACTTACACAAAGCTACAGAGTCATGCAGCAGCACTATAGGGCACCAAACCCTTGTAACAGCAATTTGCACATATCTTGGGAACTGTAAGGACTAGAAAAAAAAAATTCTAGCATCACTGTAATCATGACAGTGAGTACTATACACATCATTGGAAAGACTGTACCCAATATCTCATATCGTGTCCGAGATATTGGCACCGAAAAGCAGTGCACAGGCACTCTTTCTAGCCTTGTGGCAGTAATTTCACAATACCTCATGAACCATGCAACGTATGAACAAAATTCCACTGCAGGCTTTCTCTACAATTTCAAATCTTTTTCCAGAGGCTAGATCACCTAAAGATGATCTAAGCCACCTTTAGCAAAAAGTCTGCATCTCACTTTGTTTCCGAGATAACGGTGCAGAATGTCATGACCCAGACTGCAATGTAATCCTATGGGAAAAATGTCAATTACATCATTGAATATCTCTGCAACAGATTATTTCCCCAACACCTAAACAGCATAGTTCACATCTCTATGATATCCCCTCAACACCCTGCAAATTTCAAATAAAAAGACCAACCTGTGATTGAGATATGGTCATCCCAATTTGGGATATCTGGTCTTTCCTGGGGCCATTTGGTCTTTCTCATTAACACTCAAAAAATACATATAAATTTTCCCATAGCATATAATGGGAATTTCAAATTGTAAGAAATTTTGAACAGATTAATATTTTTTTCACCAAACAAAAAGCGGCATATTCAGCCAGTGAAGCCCTTTCAAATGAGCCATGTCGCAGAGCGGCACACCAGACTATGGCCGTGCAGCACCACAGACAATATCCCAAAAACTGTCTTCAAAACTGGATAATTTTGCATTTTTCAGTGTTTTCGTGCACAAAGACCATAAGTCCGAATGAAGCAAAATTTGGAAATCAAGAGATCTTCCATGCTCCACTGCGCATACTAAATTTCAGACAAATCCGTTGAATGGGACCAAAGTTATTAACACCCAAAATTTTGACTTCAACATAGAAGTGCCTTCATAACCCTAAATATAGCGGTGTGACTGTGCCACTATTATATGTATATTTCATGGCAAAAAACTCTGTTTAATGCATCAGTTAGTGTTGTTCCACAGTGACAGAAGCGAGAACATTTGATGTTAAGGTTGCCACTCCCCCATGACCCCACCCCCACCCCTCCCCCAGCAAAAGGCTTTGGGGGTGTGCATTTAGGTAGTCAGTCCTAACTCTCACCCCACCCCATGTGTAAACAAGCTGAGGTAGTGCAGTATAGGAGAATGGGGTGAGAGTTAGGACTGACAACCCCAACACACACCCTGATGCCTGTTGGTGGGGGAGGGGTGCTAAGGGGGTGGCAACCCTAACATCACATTTCCTCACTTTTGTCGCTGTGGAATAACCTAACTGATGAATTAAGCAGAGTTTTTGGCCATGAATTTCCCTTCTTTTTGAGAATGAAGACTACAAATAGTGAATGCAATGTGGTGGTGGGAGCGCAGGGCCCCACCATGTAATTTTTTGTCATATAGTAACGGTTCCAGTAACGCAAATGCAAGCGCAAATGGTAATGCACATGGTGATGCAAATGTGAATGGTAACGTGAATGTTAAGAGAAATGCAAGTGCAAAGGGTAATGCACACGGTGGCATAGACGGCAACAGTAATGCTAACAGAAACACAAAAGCAAGCGCATGTGGAAACACAACTGGTAACACACACAGTCATGGTACCACAATAGGAAAGGCAAATGCTAACAGTGACAGTAATGATGATGCCAAAGGAAATGCAAACACAAATGGAAGTGAGTATGCACATGCAAATGGTAATGTACACGGTGACGCAAAACAAAATGCAAAAAGAAAAACAGTAATGGAAATGCAAATATTAACAGTAACGCAAGTGCAAACAAAAACGCAAAGCGTAATGCACATGGTGGCATACATGGGAATGGTAACGCAAATGGAAACACAAACACAAGTGCGTATGGAAACGCAAATGGTAACGTGCATGGTCATGGTACCGCAATAGGAAATGCAAATGATAATGGTAACAGCAACGATGATGCCAAAGGAAATGCAAATGTAAAGGGAAGCCCGTACGCAAACACAAATGGTAATGGACACGGTGACGCGAAATGAAATGCAAACAAAAACAGTAGTGGAAATGCAAATTTAACAGTAGCGCAAATGCAAGTGTAAATGAAAACGCAAAGTGAAATGCACTCGGTGGTGTACACGCTAACGCTAACGCAAATGGGTATGGAAAAGCAAGTGGGAACGCTAACTGTAACAGTAACAGAAGTGCACACTCTCTTTTTGGCCAACAGCTGCAAGGGGAAACACAGTGAATACAAAGAATGTATGCATAATAATGGGCCTTGGAGCAGAAAATGAGCACTTGGAATACTAAATTGCTTATATCTCAGGAACCGTACAATGTAGAAAAAAAATTAAAATTTCATATGATTTATGACTTTCCTGGCTAGTTTCACACTTAGCCCCCAAGCATTTTTCCAACAAAAAGTCTGTATCTCGAAGTATTTCTGAGATACGGGCCCCGAAAGGCACAGCAGATGCCGCAATGTTAGTCTATGGGAAAAAGTGTCAACTTTGGAGCACTGTAACTTTGCATCCCTGCAATATTTTGTCACCAAACCACACAAGGCACATCTGTGTGATGTTGGCTTTCATCCCCCCAAATTGCAGCCCAAAAGACCAAACCAGTGTTTTGCAGCAGGGTGGCAAAGATTTCCTGTTATTTTGGCCATAGTGTCGCAAAGTAGTGTCGAAAAACACGACACTTTCACAAAAAAAAACAAACAAAGGTGTAGCAGGTTTGACACTACTTTGCAACACTACTTTTCCCAAAACTTAAAAAAAAACATATTTCTGGGGTGTTTAACTAAAAAAAAAAAAGACATGCCCAGCATCCTCAGGGCTCGACTAGGCAAACACAAAAGAACTGTGTCCCTGGAGGGTCCCAATTTTAAATGCCAAGCATTTCTGTGATCAGTAACTGAAAACAAAATGGCAGATTTGTGACACTACAGGGGTCATTTTGCGACACTAAAAACAACATTTGCGACACTGCCAAACTTTTTGTTAACTTTTCCTAATGACTATAATGGTAAATTTTTTTTTGAATAACTTTTGAACCGTTCAATATTTTTTCACAAAATCTTCAAAAGGCACATCGGGGACTCCGGCTGCATGCTCCCTGAAGTTTTTGCATCAGTCGCACAAACTGTGCAACCTGTAAGCACGAGGAAACAATGCAGAAAAAGCATAAATGCTTTATAACTCTACAACAGTATATCTGACCATTACAAAACTTGGCATATCCCAAGATCTGTGGTACTGCTCCATGCCTGCCACATTTCAGACAAATCCTTCATACAGTGGCAAAGTTATTGAGGTGCAAAATGTCACACTTTAACCTTAAATGGGGTACACAACCCTAACTATAGTGGCACTACCATGCCACAATAATATATGTATATATTCTCATGGCAAAAAACTCCATTTAATGCATCAGTTAGGGTTGTTACACAGCGATAAAAGTGAGGAAATTCAATGTTAGGGTTGAAAGCCGCCCTTGCACCCCTCCCCGCCCCCAACTGGCATCTGGGTGTGCGTTGGGGTCATCAGCATTATCTCTCACCCCATTCCATGTGTAAACAAGCTGAAGTGGTGAAGTATAGGAGAAAGGGGTGAGAGATGGACCAATGACCCCAACGCACACCCAATGTGGTTGGGGATGCAAGGGGGTCAATCCTAACATCGGCCTCTCACTTTCTCTGTGTGAACAACCCTAACTGATGCGTTAAATTGATTTTTTTGCATGAATTTCCCCTTCTTTTTGAGAATGAGGACTATAAATAGAGACTAGAATGTGGTGGTGGGAGCATGGGCCCATCAGGCCTTGCGCTACCACCAAGTGATTTTTTTGTCACATAGTAACAGTAAGTGCAATGCAAATGCAAGTACAAATGGTTATGCAGATGGTGACGCAAACGTAAATGGTAGCATAAACGGTAATAGAAATGGAAGAGCAAAGTGACACCAAAGTGAACAGTGATGCAAACAGAGATGCAAGCGCATACAGAAATACAAGTGGTAATGTGCATGGTCATGGTACCATAAATGGAAACACAAATGGTAATGTTAACAGCAACAATAATGCCAAATAAAACAGAAATGCAAAATGAAGTGCATACAGTAATGCAAACTGTAATGCACACAGCCATGGTACCGTAATTGGAAACACAAATGGTAACAGTAACAGCAACAATAATGCCAAAGGAAACAGAATCGCAAACGCAAGCATGTGCAAAAATACAAACCGTAATGCGCATGGTGATGGTACTGCAATTGTAAACACAAATGGTAATGGTAACAGCAACAATAATGCCAAAGAAAACAGAAACACAAATGCAAGTGTGTACGGAAACGCAAACCATAATGCTCATAGTCACGGAACTGCTACTGGAAATGCAAATGGTAATGGTAACAGCAACAATAATAACCAAAAGAAACAGAAACACCACGTAGATGTAAGCGCGATGGAAACGCAAACCATAACACGCATCGGTCATGGTACCACAATTGGAAATGCACGGTAAAGGTGAACAGCAACAATAACACCAAAGAAAAAGAATCGCAAATGCAAGCGCGTATGGAAATGCAAACTGTAATGCGCACAGTCACAGTAACACAATTGGAAACACAAATGGTAATGGTAACAGCAACGATGATGCAAAATGAAAGACAAACATAAATGCAAACAGAAGGGCAGCCACAAATGCAAATGGTAATGCGCACGGTAACACAAATGGAAATGCAAACAAAAGCAGTACTGGAGACGCAAATGGTAAGAGTAACACAAACGCAATGCAAATGGTAATACACACGGTGGTGTACACGGGAACTGTAATGCAAATGGGTATGGAAATGCAAGTGGAAACATTAAGTGTAACAGTAAGTGGAGCGCACACCCTGGTTTTCCCCAACAGCTGCATATTGCTAATATCTCAGGAACCGTATGATGTAGAAAAAAAATTAAAATTTCATATGATTCATGAGTTTCCTGGCTAGTTTTGCACTTAGGCTGCTAGTGGGGGGGCTAAGCATTTTTCTGACAAAGTCCATATCTCGCACCGTTTCCGAGATATGGGCCCCGAAAGGCGTTGCGGATGACACAATGTTAGTCTGTAGGAAAAATTAAACTTTGGAGTACTGTAACTTTACATCCCTGCAATATTTTTTCACCAAACCACCAAAAGGCACATCTGTGGGATGTTGGCTTTCTTCCCTCCAAATTTCAGTCCAAAAGACCAAACTGTTCTTTTGCAGCAGGACTGCAAACAATTCCTGTTATTTTTGCCATAGTGTTGCTAAGTAGTGTCATGATTTGTGACACTTTCGCAAAAAAAATCGTGAAAGTGTCTCAAGTTTGACACTACTTTGTGACACTACAGATTACAAAAATTTGAAAAACATATTTCTGGGGTAAAAAGGTATGGCTAGCATCCTCAGGGCTCGACTAAGTGAACACAAAAAGATTTGTGTCCCTAGAGCATCCAAAATTTAAATGCCAAGCATTTCTGTGACCAGTAACTGAAAAAAAATGGCTTACTCACAACGCTACTGGGGTCATTTGTGACACTAAAAACTGCATTTGCGACACTGTCGAACTTTCTGTTAACTTTTCCCATTGACTATAATGGGAAACTTGTTTTTTGAATAACTTTTGAACCATTTAATATTGTTTCACAAAATCTTCTAAAGGCACATTGGGGAGTCTGGATGCATGTTCCCTGAAGTTTTCAGACCGGTCACACAAACTGTATGACCTGTACGCTTGAGCAAAGAATGTGCAAAAAGTGTAAATGCACTATGGAATGACGCTTAATAACTCTGCAACCGTATATCCAACAGGTATGAAACTTGGCATATCCCAAGATCTATGCTATCACTCCATATCTGCCACATTTCAGGCAAATCTGTTGTACACTGGCAAAGTTATTAAGGTGCAAAATTTCACCATCTAGCCTTAAATGGGGTACTCAAAGCTAACTATAGTGGCACGGTATAGAGATACATATATATATATATATATATATATATATATATATATATATATATATATATATATTAGAAACAAAAATCCATTTAATGCATTAGTTAGGGTTGTTTCTCAGCGACAAAAGTGAGGAAATTTGGTGTTAGGGTTGAAACCCCTTAGACCCCCAGCCCACCCCCCACCGGCATTGGGAGGCGCATTGGGGTCGTCCAGCCCTAACTCTCACCCCATCACATATGTAAAGAAGCAGAGGTATGGGAGAATGGGGTGAGAGTTAGGACTGAAGACCTCAATGTGCACCCCAATTTCTGAGGGATGTTAGCTTTCTTCCCCCCAAATTTCAGCCCGAAAGACTAAACTGTTACTTTGCAGCAGGGTGGCAAAGGATTCCTGTAATGCGGTGGACACCATATTGTTATCCTATGGGAAAAAGTGTCAACTTTGGAGTGCCATAACTTTGCTGCCCTGTAATATTTTTTCACCGAAACACTGAAAGGCACATCTGTGAGATGTCGGCTGCGTTCCCTCCAAATTGCATCCCAAAAGACCAAACTGTTCTTTTGCAGCAGGGTGCCAAAGAATTGCTGTCATTTTCCCACAGCCTGGAAAAGTACAGTACTGTTGAACTTTGCGAAAGCTTTCACAAATTCATGCGACAGTGTCTCAAATGTGAAAGTACTTTGCAAAAGTACTTTTCCCAGAAATCTGAAAAACATATTTCTGGGGTGTTTTACCCCAGAATAAAGACATGCCTAGCATCCTCAGGGTCTGACTAGATTAATACAAAAAGAATTAGGTTGCTAGAGGGTCCCACATTTAAATGCCAAGCATTTTTCTGATGACCAACTGAAAACAAAATGGTGGATTTGTGACAGTAAAAGGGCCATTTGCGAAAGTAAAAACTGCATTTGCGACACTGTTGAACTTTTTGTTTACTTTTCCCATTGACTTATAATGGGAACTTGTTTTTTGAATAACTTTTGAACTGTTTAATATTTTTTTATGAGATCTTCAAAAGGCACATCGGGGACCCGGCTGCATGTTCTCTGAAAATTTCGTACCAGTCACGCAAACCGTGCAACCTGTAGAGATGACCAAAGTATTGCAAAAAAGCATAAATGCATGCACAGATCATGCTTAATAACTCCGCAGCCATATACCTGAACAGTACAAAAGTTGGCAGATCCCAAGATCTATGGTTCTTTATTAAGCATTCCAAATTTCATACAAATCCATTGAACAGTTGCAAAGTTATTAAGGTGCAAAATTTTAGATTTAACATGTAAATGGCTCCTCAACCCTAACTATGGTAGCACTATCATGCTACCATAATATATATATATATATATATATATATATATGTATATATACTCTATGCAAAAAACTTCGATAATGCATCAGTTAGGGTTTTTCTGCAGTGAAAAAAGAGAGGAAATTCAATTTTAGGGTTCCCACCCCTTGCACCCCAGCCTGCCCCACCAACAGGCATCGCGGTGTGTGTTGGGGTCATTGGCCCTAACTCTCACCTCATCCCATGTGTAAACAAGCTTAACTGATGCATTAAATGGATTTTTTGTGACATAGTAATGGTAAGTGCTAGGGAGATGCAACCGCTAATGGTTACGCACATGGTGACTGAAACGTAAATGGAAAAGCAAATGTTAGTAGACACACAAACGGAAAGTGATGCCAAAGCAAACAGTAATGCAAAAGGAGACACAAAGAATGTATGCATAATAATGAGCCTCAGACAAAAACGAGGAAATTTGATGTTAGGGTTGAAACCCCCCCTTGCACCCCTCCAGCCCACCCCCCCAACTGGCATCGGGGTGCTCTTTGGGGTCATCGGTCATAACTCTCACTCCATTCTTCTATTCCTCAGCTTCTTTCAACATGTGATGGGGTGAGAGTTATGGCTAATGCCCCCATAGCATAGCCCGATGCTGGTTGGGGGGTGGGCTGGAGGGGTGCAAGGGGGGTTTCAACCCTAACATCGAATTTGCTTGCTTTTTTTGCTGTGGAACAACCCTAACTGATGCATTAAACTGAGTTTTTTGCCTCTAATTTCCCTTCTTTTTGAGAATGATAACGAGAAATAGTGAATGTAATGCGGCAGCTCCCGCCACGTGATGTCTTGTCACATAGTAACATGGTGCCCGCTAATGCAAATGGCAATGTGCATGGTGATGCAAAGCAAAGCAGAAAGAGAAACAGTACTGTAGATAAAAATGGTAAAAATAATGCAAATGCAAGCTGAAATGAAAACACAAAGGGTAACGCACATGGTGGCGTAGACGGGAACGGTAAGAGAAAAGGGTACGGAACCGCAAGCAGAAGCAGTAAGAGTAACAGTAATGTAAGCACACAGGCTGGTTTTCCCCAAAAGCTGCATAGAGAAAGGCAGTGAGTACAAAGAATGTATGCATAATAATGGGTCTCGGGCAGAAAATGTGGAGTTGGAATACTAAATTGCTTATATCTCAGGAACCGTCACAGTAGAAAAAATGTAAAGTCATATCATTTATGACTTTCCGACTAGTTGTATGGCCCCCATTGAGGGCTAAGTATTTTCTGACTAAAAGTCTGTATCCCGCAACGTTTCCGCGATACGGGCCCTGAAAGGCGTGGCGAACGCCTTAATGTTATCCGATGGGAAAAAAGTTTTGAGTGCCATAACTTTGCAGCCCTGTAATATTTTTTCACCAAACCACCAGAAGGCAGATCTGTGGGATATTGGCTTTCTTACCTCCAAATTTCAGTGTAAAAGACCAAACTGTTATTTTGCAGCAGGGTGGCAAAGAATTCCTGTCATGCAGCAGACGCCGCAATGTTAGTCCATGGGAAAAAGTGTCAAATTCAGAGTACAGTAACTTTGCATCCATGCAATATTTTGTCACTAAACCATGAAAAGACATATCTGTGAGATGTTGGCTGCCTTCCCTTCAAATTTCAGCCCAAAAGACCAAACTGTTCATTTGCAACAGGGTGGCAAAGAATTCCTGTTATTTTGAGCATAGTGTCGCAAAGTAGTGTCGTGATTTGTGAAAGCTTTCATACAGATTTGCAAAAGTGTCGTGAGTGCGACACTACTTTGTGACACTAATTTTTCCAAAAATTTTAAAAACATATTTCTGGGGTGTTTAACCACAAAATAAAGACATGGCCAGCATCCTCAGGGTCTGACTAGGTGAACACAGAAAGAATTGTGTCCCTAGAGGGTCCCAATTTTAAATGCCAAGCATTTTTCTGATCAGTAACTGAACACAAAATGGCAGATTTGTGACACTAAAAAGTGCATTTGCGAAAGTGTCAAACTTTTTGTTAACTTTTCCCATTGACTTATAATGGAAATTTGTTTTTTGAATAACTTTTGAACCGTTCAATATTATTTCACAAAATCTTCAAAAGGCACATCGGGGACCCCGGCTGCACGTTCCCTGAAGTTTTCAGATCAGTCGCATAAACCGTGTGACCTGTAGGTGAGATCAAAGAAATTGCAAAAAAAGTATTTGTGCACACAGATGTCACATAATAACTCCACAGCTATATATTTGACCAGTACAAAAGTTGGCAGATCCCAAGATCTATGGTGCCACTGTACCTGCCAAATTTCAGGCAAATCTGGTGAATGGAGGCAAAGTTATTAAGGTGCAAAATTTTACCCTTTAACCTTAAAAGTGCTACTCAACCCTAACTATGGTAGCACTACCATGCTACCATAATATATATATATATATATATATATATATATATATATATACACACATACATATATATATAAATATATTCATGTGAAAAAAACTCAGTTTAATGCATCAGTTAGGGTTGTTCCACAGCAACAAAAGCTACAAAATTGATTGTTATGGTTGAAAGCCCCCTTACCCCAGTCTACCCCCAACTGGCATGGGTGTGTGTTGGGGTCATTGCTAACTCACCCCATCACGTGTGTAAACAAGCTGAGGTATAGGAGAATGGGGTGAGAGTTGGGACCAATGACCCCAATGCACCCGATGCAGCGGGGGTGGGCTGGGGTGCAAGGGGCTTTCAACCCTAACACTAAATTTCCTCACTTTTGTCACTGTGGAACAACACTAACTGATGCATTAAATGGAGTTTTTTGCCATGAATTTCTCTTCTTTTTGAGAAGGAGGACTATAAGAGCCAGAAGGACAGTAAACGGGAACTGTGTTGTCTGGTGCCCCCACATGCTGTGCACCGATAGCTTTGTTTGCTAAACTCAGTAATACAGTAATTCAGTAATTCACCTAAACGGAAAGTAAATTGTGAGCATTTTAAGTAGTCTCTGTTACTGTGCACCCTAAAAACAGAATGCTAGGCTGCCCCCCTGTGGTGCGTAATCTATAATCTGTATAAAAACGTTTTTTGCTCTCTCAATACTGTTGGGGCAGGTCAAATTGCTGGGCACATGTATTCTGCATTGTATACTGTATTTCTGCATAGTCAGTCTCCGGCTGCCTTCTCCACCTGCCTGACTAGCTGAAGCATCCCTCCCCCCTCCCTTGATTCGCCTCCTGCTGTGCATCCCGCCTTCCCTCTTACCTTATTTAATACCTGTGCTCTTTTTTTTCCTCAGTGGACCCGGCAGTTTCGGGGGCTCTGTCCGTAGCCCTCCCCAGCAAGGACACCTCTCCTCCTCGATGATCCATTTTTCTGCCAGGTAATCTCCTGCACAAGCAATCTGTGTCTGTAGCAGCAGCGCATCAAAGCAGCTCCTTGCGTGGGGGAAACGGCTTGCTCTCCCCGTGGTGTTACCGCTGGACTGAGGTCTTCTTGGCGCGAAATTCAAACTTGCTGGAGCCTCCCCCGTCGGCGCAAGAGCTCTAGCCCCGCCACCCCCACCACCACCCATTTGGTCGGCTGTCTGTTATATAGGCTGCAGAGAGCCACGTGGTGCTGAAAATAACCTATCAGCCCTTTTTACCATCTGCAGGTTATTTTCTCTCACCACTAGTGGCTGCTCTATCTAGCCTAGCTCACTTCTCCCATTTGTAACCCACTTAATTACATAGCTGAGCTGCTTATAATTCAGTTCCTTGATCTACCTAGCTCCTTGTGCCCCGCACCTGAAAGGTAGGCACCCACAGGGAGTGGCTGAGCCCTCCATAATTGGACTAAAACCCTAAGACTAAACCCCTAATTCTCCAGCCTGTAAGCGGCTGACCCCTCCCTCCACAATTGGACAAACCCACAATTTCCAGCCAGTCTCTTCATCGTTTTCTTCCTCAATCCTGTCCCACTTCGCTCCCTTCCTCAGCCCTTACTTATCTTTCCTCTGCGCTCGCTGGACCCACCCGGAGACATGGCCTCTCCACCCTGTCTCCTCCCCTTCCCTCTCAATTCCTCCCCCTGGCTCTCCTTAAAAGGGCTCAAAATTGCGCACCTGAATGTGCGTAGCCTCCTACGCAACCTAACTGAGCTCACTGCGTGGGTTGCCCACTACATGCCAGACATCCTGGGACTCTCAGAAACCTGGCTCAAGCCCCACATACCTGACACCCAGTGCACCCTCCCGGGCTACAACCTCATCAGGCGAGACAGACCAGGCAAGAAGAGAGGTGGTGGGGTGATTCTGTATTACAAGGAGCACCTAAATCTGTCCCCCATTGATCACTCATCTTCCATCCCTCCTGCATGCGAGTTCTTGCATGCTCTCCTCCTGCTGGGCCACGCAAAGAAAATCCACCTTGTGTGCACCTACATCCCCCCCAAGGATGGTCTGACTGGTCTCTCCTCCCTGCTCGGCTGCATCGGCCCTACAGTGGGTCCCAATGAAACCCTATTAATAGGTGACTTCAGTCTGAACTGGTTGGGCTCCAACCGCAAATTGTACGAGCCTCTGCTCTCGGGGCTCGCACTCACCCAAGTTATAACTAAACCAACCAGGCTCGCTGTGCGGGGGAACTCAGGATCCCTTATTGACTGGATTCTGTCCAACCGGCCTGCCAATATCATGACCTCTGGAACCCTTCCAGATTCCATCTCTGACCACTCCCCTACCTACTGCATTTGAGGCATCTCTCAGCCAAAGTCCCTAGCAAATTGATTGAACTGAGGGACTACTCCAAATTTAACATCCATGACTTCCTGTCCGACCTCCTCGCTATTGACTGGACAGGGGTCACTACCGTAAATGACCCCTCGCGGGCCTTGGATCTATTCCTCGCAAAATTTATCCCCCTTCAGAACAAGCATGCCCCCCTCACTAGGAGAAGGGTTCAGGGCACCATCACAAAATGGCTAAATGGGGGCCTATTCTCCCTCTTGAAGGCCAGGGACAAGTGTTGGGTGACCTATAAGGCCTCCCAAAATAACCATGATCTGATGACATACAGGCACCTCAGAAACTCATGCAAAAGAGCCATCTGCTCAGCAAAAAGTGAGTTCTGTAAAGCAGCCTTACTCTCCTCCAGTAGCAACCCGAGGAATTTCTGGCAAAACATTAAAAACACCATTGGGGGGTCAGCTAAAGCACAGGTCTCTGACCTACTAGTTGGTGGAGTCAGCTGCAATAACCCAATCGCAAACACCTTCAACTCCTTGTTTCCGAACTGCCTCCCTCCCTCCTGCCCCCTCCCATCTACCCCTTGGTGCCCCCTCCCAGTCTCCACCTCGGCCCCTCTTCCAACTGAGGCATGTTTCTCCTAAGGAGACCCAGATGCTTCTCTTAGGCCTCTCCCCTCACACTGGCGCTGGGCACGACTGCCTCGAACCGAAACTGCTCAGACTGGGGGCCCACCTCCTTGCCAGGCCCGTCTCACATTTATTCAACACCTCCATTAGCACTGGAACCATTCCCGACCTGTGGAAAGTGACCAAGGTTGTTCCTTTCTTCAAACTAGGAAATCCCAAAGATCCTGGCAACTACCATCCCATTGCCATTCTGTCCGCCACAAGTAAACTCCTTGAGAAAGCTGTTGCCTCTCAGCTCTCCCAATACATCCAGGACCACAACATCCTCTCACCTGCCCAGCACGGCTTCAGGAAAGGGCATAGCACATCCACCACCCTTGCTGTAGTCACTTCTCTGATCAGGACAAGTGCTGACCAAGGCAACCTTACTGGAGCCATTTTTGTGGACCTTTCAAAAGCATTTGACAGGGTTGATCACACCCTCCTCGGTTCAAAACTCCTATCACTTGGGTTTTCCCCTCCGCCCATGCCTGGTTCCTAAACTACCTCTCCAACCATCAGCAATTCACCTACTTCAAGCGGACATCCTCCAACCTCTCACCCATCCACAGCGGGGTCCCTCAAGGATCCGTCCTTGGTCCAACCCTATTCTCTCTATTTATCAACGACCTTCCATCCGTCACTGCCCATGGTCACACCACCATGTATGCTGATGATCTCATCCTCCTGGCCAGCTCCCGGGACATCTCTACAATAAACTCACATCTGAACTTTGACTTCGAACGCATTCAAACCTGGTTGGGTAACCACAGGCTCACCCTTAATCTCAACAAAATCCAATCCATGCTGTTTGGGTCCTTAAACAAAATAAAATCCTGCCCTGCCCCCCTGCTGATCCAAGGGGTCGACGGCTCACCCCTTGAGATGGTAACCTCGGCTAAGTACCTGGGCATCACCTTAGATCTGCAGTTGGACCTCACCTCTCACATTCACAATGTTTGCAAGTCCACTAATTGTAAGCTGGGTTTAGCCTACCGTGCTAATAACTGCCTTACCCCTGCCGCCCGCTTGGCCCTAGCCAGGGGGATCCTCCTCCCATCACTTTGTTACGGACTTGTAACATTTGCACCTGTTCCCAAATCCAGCCTCTCAAAATGGGACACAGCCTACAACAATGTGTGCCGCTTCGCACTTTCCGCCCCTCCCCTCACCCATCATTTGATCTATACAGCCGCTTGGGTGGCTTCCCCTGAGAAGCATCGCTCCTTCGTCCTAGGTAATTTCATTGACAACATCATCCGTTCTAGCACCCCCCCAGCTCTGGCCCTTCCCCTTAAACCTGGCACAACTTTCTACCACCTATGATCTACATCAACCCTGGAACGTCTGGTTCCTAGTACACGCACCCTTGTGGGGGACCGAGCCTTCCACACTTATGCCCCCAAACTCTGGAACTCACTACCTGAACTCACTCGGTCCTCCTCCTCCCACCCAAGCTATAAAGCCTCCCTCTGGAACTTCCTGAAACCTTCCTCCCCCTGCTCCTGCTCAACATAATCCCAATCCACTACCCCTTCCCACCCTCCAACCTGACTGGATGGTGGTGGCCTCAGCGTGGCTTGCACTTCTCCTTCTGGAACTGGCCATGACTCCGGGACTTACTACCTGCCTAGTGCACCCCCCCTTCTTCTGCAGGCACATTACTTTATCTTTGCTCCCACTGTTCACCACCGAGATTTATCCCGTTCTGTCCCATCCTACTGTAATGCACCATGCCAACCTAGTCCTAGAGTCAGCCTTGAACTGCCTGTTATTTTAGCTTTGTTTCTTGTCTCCTCAATCGTACATGTAGTAACTTTGTGCCAACTTTGCCCTAGAGCTAGCCCGGAAACTGCCAGTGTATTTCTTACATGCTCGTCTCTGTTCCTCAACCGCTCAATGTATGCCTACCTTGCTCTTGCGCCTACACTGAATTGCCTGTTATCTTTTTATGTATTCCTTATGCTCCCTCAGTTGTTTATGTATGAAGTATTTATATGTAACTACCTTCCTGTGTATTCCTAATGCTTCCTCAATTATTCCTGTATGAAGTCTTACCTGTAACTCTCCCGGGTCGCACCTGAAAATAGGCACATGGCTGTCTAGTGTGCTTACCCGGTTAACAAAATCAAATAAATAAATAAATAAATAAATAGTGAATAGAATGCGGTGGTGGGAGCGTGGGCCCTTCGGACCCTGCTCTCCCACCACGTGATGTTTAGTGACATAATAATGGTAACTGCAGTGCAAACACAAGCGCTAACGGTTATGGACATGGTGATGCAAACGTAAAAGGTAACACAAATGTTAATAGAAACGCAAGTGCAAACTGATGGCAAAGCGAACAGTGACGCAAATGGAGATGCAAGTGCATACGTCAACACAACTGGTATTGCGCATGGTCACGGTACCGCTATCATAAACGCTAATGATAAGTATTACAGCAACAGTAAAGCCAAAGTGAACAGAAATGGAAAGGCAAATGCAAGCATATACGGAAACACAAACCGTAACATGCACAGTCATGGTACCGTAATTGGAAAGCAAACAGCAATGGTAACAAGTAAAATAATGCCAATGGAAATGCGAATGCAAGCATGTACAGAAATGCAAACCGTTATGTGCAGGGTCACAGTACTGCAATTGTAAATGCAAATGGTAATGGTAACACCTACAATAACGCCAAAGAAAACAGAAATGCAAAGGCAATTGCAAGCGCATAAGGAAATGCAAACCATGATGAGCACGGTGATTGTACGGCAATTGGAAATGCAAATGGTAACATTAACAACAGAAATAATGACAAAGTAAACAGAAATGGAAACACAAACTCAAGGGCATATGCAAACGAGAACTCAAAGGGTAATGCACACTGTGGCATACATGGGAACGGTAACGCAAACAGGTACAGAAACACAAGTGGGAATGGTAACTGTAACAGAAACAGAAGCGCACACCCTGTATTTGCCCAACAGCTGCATAGAGAAACACAGAGTGTAGAAGGAATGTATGCATAATAATGGGCCTCTGAGCAGAAAATGAGCTATTGGAATACTAAATTGCTTATATCTCAGGAACCGTGCAACGTAGAAAAAAAAATGTATTTCACATGATTCATCAGTTTCCTGTCTAGGTTTTCATTGAATGCATAGCCTACAGGGCTATGCATTGTCGCAATGAAAATTCCATATCTCGCACTGTTTCCGAGGTATGAGCCCCGAAAGGCGCAGCGGATGCTACCATGTTAGTCTATGGGAAAAAATGTCAAATTCAGAGTACCGTAACTTGGCATCCATGCAATATTTTGTCACCAATCCACCAAAAGGCACATCTGTGAGATGTTGGCTGCCATCCCTTCAAATCTGAGCCCAAAAGACCAAACCGTTCTTTTGCAGCTGGGTGGCAAAGAACTCCTGTCATTTTGGCCATAGTCTAGAAATGTAGTGCCGCAATTTGCGAAAGCTTTCACAAAAATTTGTGAAAGTGTCTCAGGTATGACACTACTTTGTGACATTACTATTTCCAGAAATTTGAAGAACATATTTCTGGGGTGTTTAACCCCAAAATAAAGACATGGATAGCATCCTCAGGGTCCGACTAGGTGAACACAGAAAGAATTGTGTTCCTAGAGGGTCCCAATTTTAAACACCAAACATTTTTCTGATCAGTAACTGAAAACAAAATGGCAGATTTGCAACACTACTAGGGCCATTTGTGACACTAAAAAGTGCATTTGCGAAAGTGTCGAACTGTTTGTTAACTTTTCCCATTGACTTATAATTGGAATTTGTTTTTTGAATAACTTTTGAACCATTCAATATTTTTTCATGAAATCTTCAAAAGGCACATCGGGTGCAACAGCAACATGGTCCCTGAAGAGTTTTTGGATCAGTCGTGCAAACCATGCAACCTGTAGGCGAGAGCAAAGAATTCGCATAAAAAGTAATTATGCACATGAATGTTGCTTAATAACTCTACAGCCATATATCCGACTGGTACGAAAGTTGGCAGATCCCAAGATCTATACTCCCCCCCCCCATGCCTGCCAAATTTCAGGCAAATCCATTGAATGATGGCAAAGTTATTAAGTGCAACGTTTCACCCTTTAACCTTAAAAGTGCTACTCAACCCTAACTATGGTAGCACTACTGTGCTACCATAATATATGTATATACACACAGTATATATAGTAATACTAATGTCAGCAAATGCAGGGATACAGTACATTACCCAGACCAGCTCAGAAAATGTTTTTCAACTTGAGGATTCTGTTTAGCTCCTCTTCTGTTAGTTTTATTTCATTGGTGCAGTTTGTAGGGATCTTTCCCTGGCATTTTGTTTCATCAGATAAAACTGAGATGAAACATCCATTAAAATCCCTGCCACCTCTCTTGAGACATTAAATACTATGTTTGATGTAATTGAACAAAGTTTGTTATCCAAGTTACACAGTGAATTTATGAAGGTGTAAAACTCTTTTTAGTTGTTCTTTGAGCGTTTAGTGGCCAAGTTATACTCAAACTTTCTTTTAGCCCATTTGTTATATTTACATTTGTTTTACTGCCTTATAAGCTTCCCATGTCTGTTCCATTTTTTTCAAAGTGTATACTTTGTAAAGTTTGAATTTCTTCCTCATTAATTTCTCTAATTTCCTGGTAAGCCATTTAGGTTTTAATCCCTGGTTGTTATATTTTTTGACTTTCTTTATGTGCCTGTCACATATATTTGAAATGTGGTGTTTAATAGTTCGCCACTTACTGTTGACATTTTTGTTTTCAAGCTCTGTGTCCCCATTTATTTCCATTAGGTAAGTTTTGATAGCCTCATGATTAGCTGTTGCTAATGCATAGACTTCCCCATATCCTTTTACAATTGCATACTTATCATGATAGGAAAAGGCAATACTATTATGATCACTTGAGCTCAATGGAGCTTCCACCTACCAATTTGCTATGTTTATATTCTGTGAATTTAGTAATATATCAAGAATGCCCCCTCCCCCTGTGTATGTGATTTTACCTGCTGTTTCAGATTTAGTTGTTCTATGAGTCTCAGAAACTCTTTACTATAAGGGGTAGTTGATATTTTGGTATTCCAATTTATATCTCAGTAGTTGAAGTCCCTCATAAAGATCCCATATCCCATCTCACCTGCCTTCTATTTTGCTGGTTTATAGACTCTATAATATCCCTGATTACATTTGGGGGTCTATAACACAGTCCTATTATAGTTGTTCTACCTGCAGTGTTTGTCACTTATCCAAAGAGTTTCTGTTTTGAAGTTGTTTTCTCTAATCTTATCAGTAACCTTGCGAGAGGCAAGTCTTTTTGAGATATACTGTAAATAGTAACCCTCCATCTCTTTTCTCATCCCTATCACAACAATATAGATTATATCCAGGTATCTATTCATTCCAATTCTCTTCCTTATGTCACCATGTTTCGGTGAAAAGAGCTATATCACTATTACCCTTGGATCCCATTAGTATTTAAAGTTGTTCTAGTTTATTACTTAAGCTCCTTGCATTACTTAAATAGCAATGTGCCTTTCTATTATTTCTCATGTTTTTCTTGCCTAAATTACTAACTGATGAGTCAGTCTGAAGGAAAGTTTCCCCCCTTTCCTCATTAGTTTAAATATTCTTCTGGTAGTGCCTTGTTGAGCAATTTTGCTAGTACTGTGGTCCTTTCGTGATTTAAATGAAGCCCATCTTTTGAGTATCAACGCTTCTGTTAATAAAAAGCACTCCTTGAATTTATACATTAGATACACTCTTTGTTACACAGGCTGGGTGCAGGAACAGTGTTTGATCGAGGTGATATTCAGGCACTCTGAAAGTAGTTGCAGAGAGTACTAAAAAGTGTGATAGCTGAGGCAGGATTGCTAAGTGTTGAGATGATTCAGTACAAGGTGGTGGGGAAAGCTCAGCAGTCTCTTGAAGGGGTACTACAGGTTTATGGCAGTTCATAAGTCAAACAGGGCAATACACCTATTCAAGTAGTTCATTAGTACAGACAGGACAATACACCTGCTCAAAAGGCAGTTTGTTAGGCAAACAAGGTGTACACCAGTTCAAAAGGCAGTTTGTTAGGCAAACAGGGCAATACTCCAGTTCAAAATGCAGTTTATAATGATGGGCTGTACCTTTAAATATGGTATAATAGCCATTCTCTCATAAGGTGTACTGCCACTTTAAAAGTGATTGATATGGCAGGATGCACACATTAAGCTGTCATCCCATTAATTGCCCCAACCCCACTGGTTTGGCTCCTAATGAACAGTATTTGCTGTGCCCTGGGGTGCCTACACCCACTGCTGGCTCTTAGGGAGCCATACTAATCTGCCTTATTGGCAGTCTCTTCACTATGGTATGACTGGCTTGAGTTGGCTCTCAGCTGCCTCTATGGGTGGTCCTGAAATGGGACAACACCCTATCACCTGTGTGTCCTCAGCTGCTTTGCTTAGCGCTGCAAATGATTTGAATAAATAAAAAAACACTTTGCTTGGGGTTCACTTAATTTGGGCCTGTCCCACCCTATGCTGTGCCCCTCAGGAGCTCTTTTTGATTTCACCCAGGGCCTCTGGCCCACTGCTTCAGGCTCGGGATGGTTCTTCTGAATTAAAATAACTGCTCCACCCTCAGTGAGATCTCTATTTAAAATAATGGCCTCTGCCCCGCTCCTTCTTTTGCTCCACCTTCAGGACAGTCCTTTGCTGGGGTCCTTCTTGCACCTTCTTAGCTTCATCTGCTACCCTTTGCACCACCTGGAGCTAAAAAAAAAAAAGTTAAATATTTTGGTGGTCAGCAGCTGCCTAGTGGTGCTGCTGCCAACTCATTGCCCTGACCCGGGGTTTGAACTCTGGCTGAGGGAATGTAACTGGGAAGCTTGAAACCACGATCAGCAGAATTGATCAGAGATAAAAAGGTTTTTGAGGGAGTACAGAGAAAAGTGACCAGAATGATACCTAATTTAAAGGGAAAATCATACCAGAAGAGACTGTACTGTACAGGACTACATTCCTTAGATGCACATAGACAGAGGGGCAATTTTCTTTTTCAGTTTAAAGTACTCCAATCTCTAATTGTCACAAAAGTAAACACTAAGAAAAGGAAACAGTTCTATACAGTTCGTACAATCATGGCATGGAATAAACTTACTCAGTGTATTGTTTATATATATTTTTTTTATTTAGTTCTAGGATTACAATTACCTTTGAGCCAAGGCTCTTTTACAAAGGTTCCAAGTCAGTTGAAAAGTAGCACAGAGGATACAATAGAAATAACAACATTGCAATGGAAATAACAACATTGTGGGTGATTACAGTAGAAGTTGGAAACAGTAAGATACAATACAAATAACATTGCGGGAGATACAGAACAATTGGAACAGTTGTTATTAAAAACACATTTAGAAAGCAATGACCAAAGTTTGGGACGGGGCAGCAACCACTAGGAGAGGGGAACAGAGACAAAAGGGAGAGGCAGGGGGGTGGGTGTAGTAGCAGCCAGAGGCATTTGTCAGACAATAATAGGGAGAAGCACAGGTATGGGGGGAGATGGGAAGAGTGGTGAGGCAGTAGGAAACGGGGGGGGAGGGGATTGTTGACTCACCAAACATGGAAGCTTTCAAAAATACTATAAGTTGGATGAATATTACTACTCCCAATATCACATGGTATAGCTATTCCCACTTATGTGGGGGACATTCATGATGGGCCAACTGGTTCCCTTATGTCCAGGAAATCTAGTAAACCTGGATGTAGGTGGTGCTGGAGGCAGAACTTGTGACTCTGCCTGGTGTTCCTCTGATTCACCCCTACAGCTCAGTCTGGTGCCACTTATCTTTCCACTCAACCTGCTCACTGCCATGGCCCACTAACACCACCAGTGATTGACCAACTTAATCTTTTTTCATTTAAATTAAACAAAAAAACAAACAGGGCTGCACTGAGCTCACACCCTGGAACTGCAGACTGTTTCTGAGGGGATCACCATGACCACATGGAATGGAAGCCAGACAGGAAGAGAGGCACTGCAGCAGAGCCAACGGGACTCTCTCCAACAAATTATGTAAGCCCAAGGTTCCCGTTGCTCTCCCAGTGTTTTTCTCCATCCTTGGCTCAGTGCTCCTGCTTTGTCCTGGGCTTGGTTCTTACTGACTACCAATGGTCAGTCCTGGGTGCTCACTTGAACGCTCAGGGTTCTAGCATTTCAAGCCCCGGAAGCCACAACTTCTCTCTATATTGAAAAATATCCATTCACCAGGCAAGGGCAGCAGTCCCAGCATGTGGCCTGTCTTCCTTTCATGTTGTGTGCTTGGGGGAAGGGGTCTGCAAAAGAGTAGGCAGCAAGAACAAGGAGATGAAAGGGGGGATTTATATAATCCTGGCTTGGGCTGTTAGGGAAATGTCCCTAACCACAGGGGGAACACTGGCTGCATGGGTGGGGTAATGGAAGAGGCATACTGGATGCTGACACTGGGAACCACTGACTGCACTGGGGATTCATTACAGTGGGAAAGTGCCCAACACAAACACTTGTGGCCCTCCACCCATCCCTAATGGGCCCTTAGCAGTCTCTGAGCACCTACTGTGCTCATAATTATGCCCTAGGGGATCCCTGACTTGTTTCTGTAGGGCCCCCTACTCTGGGGCACTACAGATTGTTATTAACCTGACTTTATTAATAAGATTTCTTAATTTTTGATTACTTCTGCCTAGATCTTTGAGGGAGGCTCCTTTTGTGGGGACCTTTAAGTGGGGCCTAAAGAAATGGAATTAACCCTGCTGATTTGTTTTAGTTATCTTCTGACCGATTTGCAAATTTTCAATGTTGTATGTATTTACTGATTGTGTTTGGAGTCTGTGTTTCATGATGAATGAGACCGAGTTCACTTGCACTCACAAAATCCAAATGAGTCTGCTAACACAAATGGTTGTAGCTCAAACTGAACAAAATGTTTTATTCCATGCACAAAAAGAAGGTCACAAAAGACACAATGGACTTTTGTGACTTTTTTCCACACAGTATGAAATGTTTTGTTCAGTTTAAACTTGTTGTGTTGACAGACTTATTTGGAGTTACTCAATAGAGGTGTACTCTTGGTCTCATTTGTCTTCTATGCATGGGTTCCAGCAACAGCCCAGTACTGCTGGAATTGTGGTTTCCAGTCATTTCGGTTGCCATATTTTATGATGTACAGCACAAAGAGCCCCCTGGATTGGGTGCTTAATAATTGGAAGGCTATGCCTGTAGTTTAATGGGGTGAGCAACCAGCCATGCCCCCTTCTTGAGCTATATAAGCAGTTCCTCCTAGCCTTCCTCTGAAGCATTTTTTCTTTGCAGTCAGAGGCTGTGTCCATTCAGCCTTTTCCCCACGTCTGCTGGGGCATTGCCCCCATCCAGCAATTGTTTCCCTTCTTCCATTGTGCTTGGGCTCTGCTTGGATCATGCTGGACTTCTGTTCATTGTGTTTCTCCTGCTCTTGGTTAGTATTGCTTTGCCTCCAGTTGCTTTTTGCTTATTTGTGTGCTTGTTTTCTTCCTGCTCCTGTACTTGGGTTTGTTTTTGTTTGTTTCTTTTGGGCTTTTCTAGTTTTCTAGCACCCTGTGTATACATTACTTATTTGTGCTTCAAGTTACATCTTGTTGTTTCCTTACCTTAAGCTGCCCTGTGCCTGTGCCCTCAGGCTCCCATTTACTCACCAGATTTTGCAAGCCTTCATTCAACTGCATTATTACTGTATGCTTCAGCTCACACTGCTGTTTCCTTGCCTGCTGTCTCTTGTGCTTTCCACCTTAATTATTTGCTCCTGGTACAGCTTCATCCTTCTCAGCTAGCTGTCACTACCTGTTGTGCTATGTGTGTTCAGTGGATCTGCTCTTAAAAACAAGAAGAAGAATCAGCATTTATATAGTGCTTTTCATACACAGTGTATCCCAAAGCGCTTTATAAGCAATGCTAGACTGGTAGTGAAGTGACTGAATGTGTAGTGGCAGCCAAATCACACATCAACACTCACACACAGCCTGGACAATTGCATGAACCAGTTTATGGGAAGGGGAATGTTGTCCAAGACACTGGGAATGTACCCTACTCTTTTACAAAGAGTGCCCTGGGTTCTTTTACTTTCACCTGGACACCCACCAAGACAACACCAGGATGGGTAGAAGGGACCTCAGTTCAACGTCTCATCCAAAGGGCGGCATACCTCAGCAGTACAGCACTCCCCAATACTGCACTCAGATGCCAGCATTTTTAGGTGCAAGTCCAATCCCAGTGTGGGACGAGAACCCACAGACTTCTGGTGCAGAGGTGGATGTGCTACCAACTGAGCCACACTGACACTTTAATTCTTAATTCAGTCCACTCAGCCAACTGCTTCATTGCTATACTGAAACTTTCAGCTATCACATTAGCTGCCTGGTCTCATGGAACTCTGCTTGTGACTCCATTATTCCTATGGCAGGGACTGTGGTGTCACTCCTGGGCATCATTACTCTGGGTAGCAGGAACATGCTTTACGTAAATTATATGAATCGCCCTACTCCTTTCTGCTCATTTCCTACATGACTTTTCAGTTATCCATGCATAAATACATTATCCTCACAACCTTCATGGCTTTCAAGATTTTCATTGCATTTCATTACTGTGCTGCAAATGTTCTTTACTGGATCAACATAACTCCACCTTAATGGCATCTAAGATTGTCATGTCACTCATATCAATTCACTATTCATGCTGAAACTATAGTGATCAACTGCTAAACCTGATCAATTTATTATGCTAAACCTCACTGAATAAATTATTGGCATCTGAGCCTCTCACAACTGGAACACCTACCTTTTATGCCACCATTAATTTGACTTCCTTAATGGAACTGGTTGGCTTGTTTTCCACTAGCTGCTACCACTATCAACCTGACAGTCTTGTGCTGCACTGATGAAGTCCACAATTTGAGCATGTGAAACTTTGGGCAGGGTCCTTCTCATCAGGCCCATAATGGGAATGTCCTTGCTCCAGGTGGAGCTTCAGTCATCTAACCCATTACCCATACCTCTTGATGTAGAATTTAAGACTTCAGTTGCAAAAGGGTGGGGCACTTACGAGCACCCCTTTGGCTATGGTGATGACATGGCACCTTTGAAAGTTATTCTCCCTATGACCACATCTGGTTCACCTGGTCTGTCTTAGTTGGTAGGCTGGCTGAGTGCATCAGCGGTCGTCACTCTTCTCATCCTGCCTTGGGTTCTGCTGTCACTTTAAGAGTGCTTATTGTTGCAGAGGCCTCTCGGAATCCTTCATGGTGTTCGCATTAGAGGGATCATGAGAGCATTCCACCAAATTGGAATACTTCTTTCTCTTGGAATGGGTTTCTAAATTGCAGCAGCAGAGCCGTCACTAAATAAACTATCCCTAGCCTGGAGAGAAGGTTTTCTCCTTTAAAAAGGGGGCTTTTCCTCTCCTTCATGCCAAAGAACTTAATATGTAATTAGTTGTTAATAGTATTTTCTCTAGTTTCCTTAGGTAGATTTCTACTGTTGGATGGAGATGGATGGTGGCCCTACTTGCAGTTCCCTCTCTCCTTAGAAAGCCCTTATGTCATTAGTGCAATCCATTTTAACAGTGCAATCCTGACAACCTGAACATCTTTTCTGTGTTTCTTCAAGCTGTCTCATTGCTGTCAATCTGCTCTCAACCTTGAAATCAATGTTTACTGCTCAATACTCTTTTTGGGTCTCCTTCCTAAGGTACCTTTAGCCAAGGGAATCTTTCCTGCAGTACCTCTTGGGTGGAAACAACTTTGAGGGTTCCTTGCCTTCAGTATTCCTACAGGGTAGTAATTCCCCATTGAATTATAGAGTTCAAATGGCTAAACAGTTATCACAGTTGCACAAGTATAACACTATTTTATTTGCGTAGGAACATTGAAAAAATTATTAGTACTATCTTGAGTGCTTTTAAACATCCAGGATTTCCATTGCTTAATCTTGATGCAAAATGGCCATCTAGGCAAAGCTAAGGTAATGTAGTGTATGCAGATCAAGGACCAGGAATAAATGTTCATTGCTCAAGTTTCCAAATGGGACTTAGCCAGGATCATTCCTATTTAATCTCCCATCTTGCAATAATACTGTTCTTTTTCCTTGCCAAAGGCCTATCATGTGATCTTTCAACAGCTGTAGTGAAAGATGGACTAACTTTTCCCACTTGCACTCTTTTAATGTCAAGATGTCTACCCTGTATTGCATTGCACAGATTTCCCTAACAAAGCAGACTCAGAAATTATATAGATCCCAAGATATGCAGTGCACCCAAAGCAAAGCATCCATTTGGACTACTAGTTGGTACCTGTGCACTAATTAGCCACTTTAGTTTCGATTATGCAGCATAGGGATAACACTATTACCCCCAGAAAAGCTGTCAGTATATTCAGATGAGACATTTCAGCTACAGTATGTGGGTACCTTACTACCAGCACTTAGAAACCAAACTGTGAATCTAAGCTTCTACCTATAAATGAGACATGATGTTGTTCCTCCTCCTCCTTGTAACTGCCTAACATCTATTACTTTGTGTGAGTACAACTCTGCCAATTGTGATATATTTATATTTTGTATTTTGTGTACTGTAATGTATTGTTTGTGTCCATGTGACTTGGGACCTATGTAAAAGAGCAATGTGGGCTCAAAGGTATTAATTTGAACATTAAATAAATAAATAAATAAATAAATAAATAATGATGCACTTTACAATACAGCCTACTTGAATGAGGCACTCCCTGCAACAATGTGACATTCAACATCAGCAATAGCCTTAAGAGAAAGTAAAGCTTCCCTACTGCATTGCAACCATATTTTATTTTTTCTGCTATGAGATCCAAGAAAATCATTTTGAATGCACAGTTGCCATTATGTGGTTTACTCACTGAAGTAGTCTGTTAAGATACAGTATAAACCTAGAAAAAGCGAGTGGTGTGGTTCTCATTTATGGAAAAGGAAAGGGGAAAGGGGACATTGTTTAACCAGGAAAACCACCAATAACTTCCATCAGAAGACAATTCTAGCATTCATGGTTCAGGAGATTTTGTCCTGTAAAGTTGCACAGGCTTTGCGAACGTTTCAAATATGTAAAAGCAGCAGTTCTACAAAATTGGGCAAACAAATGTGATCCTACCTTTCTTTCACTGTAAAAGATTCCAGGCATTTTCCACTTTTATCTGATGGTACAATTTTCTAATTCCACCTAAATATGAGCATTTTTGTAAATGTTTTAATTGAATTTTTTTCTCAAGAAAAAAAAGGATGGCTACCACATTTTACAGAGAAATAGCACTGTAGACCTGCCAAGGGCTAGGGTAGAAAAAATAGAAAAAGAGACGTATGGTGCACTGCATAGGATGTACCTAGACAGGTACATTTGAAAGGTATGCTAATATGCTTCATAATGGTAACTAAAACTTTTTGGGTGAACATTTTTGCTGCAGTGCTGCTTTAAACTGTTTTAGACATGTTGATGCATTTTAACCCTCTATAAGCCACTAACTCATAAATTTGTCAAAAATCCCAACATGTTCTAATTCAGTCAGTAGCCAAAGGGTTAAATGTGTTCTCTTTTTAATATGAGGGCAGGCAGTTAAAGGGACTCATAGAAGAGAGGAGGTGAAATGGGCTGAACATTGATGTATTTGAAAGTTTGACAAAATGTTTGCAGTTCTGGATATTCATATCTGTACACACTTTATGAAGATATTATGAGTAGATTATATATTGCTGGAATCCTGGAACTCTTCCCTTTCCAATGGCATAGAGCATGAATTTGTAGCATGAGGGATGGTAGAAATATTATCTTCCAAATGTGCATAGTTATTGTCAAAGTATAGTATTCTATATATGGTAATGAGATAAAAACTTCAACAGCAACACTGATATGCTTTAAACACATTGACATGTTATGAAACACATCCATGTTACTCAGAAGGATTTCATTTTACGTGCTGGTAAGTCTGGCCATTGCATTGTTGGAAAGCTGAGATCCTTCTCCTACCTGCAGTGTCTAGCAATTTGATTACAATAATGTATCAACTTCAAACATGTCTGACTACAATACTATATGCTGTCCTAAGTTGTATATGTATTGTCACAGTGTTTTAATTAGTTGCTGTACTTTAAAACATCAATTTCTTTGGGGGGGGGCAGAACAGCTGCACATGGGGCTGAAATTCAGCAGTGCAAAAAGAGTTGTTTTTTTTTGCTCACATAGTAAAAGCTACCCATACAAAAACCTCATCAAACTTGATTGACAAACAGACTCAGTGCTTGGA
The DNA here is from genome assembly GCA_016271365.2 of Neoceratodus forsteri. Classification (NCBI taxonomy): domain Eukaryota; kingdom Metazoa; phylum Chordata; order Ceratodontiformes; family Ceratodontidae; genus Neoceratodus; species Neoceratodus forsteri. The sequence goes on along the minus strand of CM028137.1, from coordinate 62,826,327 downwards.
TGGGCAGACTGCCCAGAAACAATGAGGTTTTTTGCTGATAAACTCTGATGTTTTCAAAGGGGTAGATTTTACTATGTGAGTAAATAAACTTTTTGCACTGCTGAATTTCATCCCTGTGCACAGCTGTTCTGTTTTGTCCCCATGTGCTTTGCTTTGTACACTGGTTCAAGGGATCTGCCTTTTTTCATGTGAGTGCAAGGTTTGTTATTTTTCAAATGTCTTTACAGAGCCTCACAGGGAACAGTTATATCCATCGGACACAAAAATATTAGTTAAAAAAAATAAGTTCCCAGCTCCAAGAAGTCAAAAATTAGCTCTCTGCAAAGACATTGGTCCCAATTTTCAAAACCAGCCTTAGATCAGCACAAGCTGCAGAAAATAGCAGCTTGCACTGACTGCCAGTGTGCCAGGGACCCTGCATCTGATTTTAGTACAGGTGGGGTCCCAGCACCAAACATAATGGACCCCTCACAACCAGTCCCATGCATCAAACAAGTGACACATAGGAGGGATTTGACAGAGGCAGCTGGCACACCCAGGGCACAGAATAGTTGGCTCACCTCTGCAGGAACAACTGTGGTCAAGAAGGCACAGTACCCAGTAAGTGATGGTGCCATTTTGTGCTGATGCCCTGGTGGGTAAGCAGCATGTTGGTGAGCAATGTGGTCATCATGGGGGGGATTGTTGTGCATGCACTGGACTGTGGCAGACAGTGTGAGCTGGCATGGTACATGAGTTGACAAAGGGTGTACGGCCATCCACGGGCAGGGTGATGGGGAGGCCTGGGGCACTACATGGGTAGGGGTGCTGAGGGCATGTGGCAGGTTGTGGAGCTTGGAAGAGAAAGGGGAAGGGTGGCACTACATGAACTGGGGGATGGAGGATGTGTCTGGACATTCTCCTGTTGGATGGAGGGTTGGGGATAGTGCAACGCCATGCTGTGCAGGGCCAGTTTTCCACATAGGAAGTTCAGTGGCCATGGATGATGCCCTGAGTGTGGATAGAAGGGTCACTCTTGCCATGTGTGTGTTGTCGTGTTGGTGCTGGGGTGGCTGCTGAGCCTCAGAGCCATTGTCCATATGGTGCCAGCCATCCACAGGGTGGATCCTGCCCAATGGCCCCTCACATGGGCTGTGCCCTGTCTCTCACAGTACCTGGTAGGTTCAAGCAGCATGTGGTGATATGGGAGTCATAGGGAGTCACCAGTTCCATGGGCTGCAATGGCAGCAGGCATCAGCCATAACAGGCAGGCAGGGCCCCCCTACACAGACCTGCTTTAAAGTGTGGTGCATGGGCACATGGACCAGCTCTGGGCTGGTCTAACCTCTGGGGTCCATGCAGCAAGTCATGGAGCATCAGGAATCCCAAAAAGGGGATGCTGCAGCTCTTCTCTGGCACAAACACCCTTCTATTTATGTATTTATTTATTTAAAAGTTTTACCTGGAAGGCACACTGAGCAAGGTTGCTCATTTACAAGTGCATCCTGGGGGAAAGGGGAATTGGGATATGCAATAGAAGTAATAACAGTACACATAAATAAGCAGAGTACATTGTAACAGTAGCACAAGCTAGAGTGGTAGTACATATTACATTGGTATATGTAGGGAGTATAGTAATATACTGTATATGTGATTTACAGTAAGCATAATAACATAATTTAAGTACAGCAGGAAGGTAGTAATATCAATGGTAATAATAACCATTGGATACTAAGGGATAGCATGGAATAACAGATACCATAACTGTCTGAAGTGGATGGCCACTGCAGTACAGATACAAAACACTGATATCAGGAGGATAAAGAGGAGGGAAATGCAGCATGACAGTAAACACCTGGTATGGTATTGGATAGTAATGGACAGGTACAGATTGAAGAGGTGTACACTTGGAGTGATGAGGAGGAGGAAGCTTGGGAGGGGTTGGTTTTTGATGGAAGGTATTCAAACATTTAGGGCATCATTATGAGATTATGACTTGACCTGCAGGGGAGGACCTGTGTGGGCTAGCTAGGGATTTGTTTCCATGGTTGTAGAAGAAGTAATTGGGGAGTGTTAGGGTAGAAATAATGTTTGTCAGATAAGGAGGGAAGTGACCCAAACCAGAATTCGGCCATATAGCAAGAGGAGTGTAGGAGGCATCTCGATTCAAGGGAAGGGGGAGAGAGAGGGCTTGGTATAGATCACAGTGATGGGTCCATGGGGTACAAGACTGAGAAAAGCAACAGAAGGAGATGAATAGAGTCCAGTCTGGCAAGGGTAGTCTTGGGAGTGGCAATGTAGATTATGTCTGCATAATCAAAAGTGAGGAGGATCATTTTCAGTACTGTAGCAGCACCTAGCATGGGGTGCAGTTTCTTTTGAATAGCATTCGCATGTACTGAACAGTCCAGGTGTTGGTCTAACCATACCCAAAGGTATCTAAATAAGGTGATGTTTTCTAGAGCCATCCCACCCAGGTTGTGGAATATGGGGTTGTGAGTTCTAGAGAGTCTCTGCATTGTTCCAAAGGTCATGGAGACAGTATTTTTAGCATTTAGAAAAAGTTGGTTTGGTGTGGAACCAATGCTGAACCCTGTAAAAATCATGCTGGAGTCTTGCGGCCACTTCAGCTGAGGAGACACCAGAGGTGAATAGGATGATATCATCCACATACATGTGGATGGCTGTTGTAGAACAGGTGGTTGTGTAGGGACAAAACCCTTAATGGAAAAAATAATTTATTTTTATTACCAAGAATTGATTTTTAATTATTATTATTATTTTATTTTATGTGATTTTTATATCTAGCTAATTTCTGGTTAAGAGTACTGTTTGCATAAGTTCCTAAGAGCAAAACAAAAAGTGTTTGTTAATTAAACCTTAAGACAAGGTATCTGGCTTTATTGCGTAAAAGAAAAAAAAAAGCTATATGTTTCCTAAGCATCTCTTTGCCTATATAGGCATATGATGTCTGTGAACATGAAGATGAGACTCCATTTTAATTTTAAGCCATAATATTAATGGACACTTTCCAAGCTAAGTGGTCTTCGATGAGATAAAGTCATGTAGTGTGATGTTTTCATAGGGGCCTTGTCACATTCTTGGAATATCTAAGCTAGCCAGAGCTGGGTATCCATGACCACAACCAAATGAGAAACCAATGACTGGTACAGAGTCTTATGTGAAGAAAAAAAAACTGTTCCTCTCTTTAAACTTTGTACATTAAGAAAAGTATTTTGCATATAACTTAAAAACACAATATGGTGCTGCCATGAAAATGGGACAGTTATTGGACACTAGTATGGTAAATAAGCATACCAAGTTTCATGAGTGCAGGGCCATGCATTCAGGAGTTATGATTAAAACTTATTTTAATATAATTTTCTTATTAAAAACTGTACAAATCTAGTATCTTGTGATAGCTCACATCTTGAGAAGTCTAAGAAAATGACTCAAGTCTGTATTTTGTTGCTATAGAGAGAAAAAACTTCTAAAAGTTTTTAGTAAATTAACAACTCTGACAGAGATTTATTACTTCTCCTTGGAGAACAAAGAACGTTATCTGTTTCTACAAAAAGTAATGTTTTAAAGACTTTGATAAACTTTCTTACAAATCTTATATCATTCTGTAGCTTAGAATATTTACAACAAGACGGTCACTTTATTTTAAGAAGTTTTATTAAAATTATGAAGTTATATCCCTTAGTAGTGTAACTTAAAAAATGTCAATGCTAGGAAAATACGATTCATACTAAAATGATCTGCTTAAGGAGACATGCCTGAATATGTAAGTTTAATATTTAAATTTGGTTAAATAAGGCTGCTATTTAAGAAAAATAATTTTGAGCATAAAACTAGCCCTGAAGAAAAAGGGAAGTCTTAGAAGGCATGTCTATATGTCATCATTTATCACCTGAGATGTCCTACCTCCTGAGTGACTCAAACCAATCAAAACCTGGTGATAACATCACCAGGGCAGTTTTATATTAGTGAATTTGTCTGGTCACACCACAGTCTGAACCAAACATCCAATGCAGAAGGACCTATGTTAGTCTAACTAAGAATTTTAATGTCTTTATACTGTAGCTGGGCCAAGAAGCTTTGGGCCACACCTGTGTTTAAAATACTGGTGCCAACCTAAGGAAGCTTGAAAGCTTATGCAGTGCTGCCACCAGGTCCAGATGCAAGAATCAGATGCAAGGACTGTGTTTGATTTGCTGAGCATTTTGACTGAAGTAATGTTGCCTGCTGATGCCTAGACACAGACAACTTTAAAACTCACATAAGCTATATGGCATGGTGAGCAGAAGAAAGTCTAGTGTTCCTAGGTTAATAGCAGATGTACAACATGAATGGTCATTAAAGTTCCAGTTATTGAAACAACTTTGTTATCCACAAGAAAGTTCTTTGAATCCAGTATTGCTATGAACTTTTCAGATTGAAGTTGTGTTCTACAAATCCAAGAACTGACTTTTGGTAAAGTGACTTTCAGCAAGGGAAATTTACCTGTGTTTGTCCATGCCAAAAAAATGTTCCAGGGTAAGAAAATTAGCTAACAAAAAGACTTTTCATCAAGAGCCAGACTCAACCAAGAGTTCTAAGTTGAGAGAAGAAGAACCACTTCTACAACCAGAAATATTCTTGTCACCCATTACTATTGCAAGTTCAACCAATGCTGCCCTCAGCTATTTCTCTACTAAATTCAAAGACATCTGGAACCAACATTTTGAACCAACATGCCACCCTCAAATACATGAGGGTACATAGTTTTCACCTCCCTTGAGTCAATGCTGTACCAATTGCCTGCATGCATGCTCATGACCAAGCCTGGAAAACACTTAAGACTTCTGGTTCCCCTTCAGACCTCCTTTGCTACCACTACCTGAGGAATGCATGCACCAAGGCTACAATATGTGCCAAAGCTGAACATTTCCCCACCTCCTTCACCACCAACCTAAGCCACCAATCCAAATTTTGGAAAGTGGTCCAATCCCTCTTCTTACCTCCTACACAACCCCCAGTACCTCTCCTCAAAAAAGAAAACTCTGCCATAGTTGACCCCCTATGGTGGCTGAAACCTTTAATTCCTGTGCATCATCACTCCTTTCCACACTCCCCAACCCCACTTCCTCATCCTTACACCCTCACTCCACCCCATCAACCCACTACCTCAACCTAACTCCTCCCCAAACAACCACATCACATCCCTCCCTTTCACATTCTCTCCTATCTCCCCAACAGATACTCTCATTGTGGAATTCACAGTGGAAAGAGAGTAGTTCAATTTCTTTAGGGGGTGCTTTTGTGCAGTGAACTTTGCGAACACAATAAATCATGTGATGATCACTGAGGGAGTCAGGGAGGATACAGGCTTGAATGATTTGATGCAAATGTGAGGTAATAGCCCAGTCTAGGATGGTGTGTTTGTGGGATTTGTGGTTTAGGCATGTGGGGGTTGTGATTAATTAATGTAGGTTGAGGGAATTTATGTCAGAGCAGGCTTTACAATTTGCAGATGAGAGCCAATCTAAGTTAAAATCCCCAAGTATGTATAGCTCACCTGAAGAGGCATGTGTGGTTAAGGAGGTGATGAGCTCAGAGTCTGAAGAGGAGTGGAGGGCATGGCAGCAGTATGCACCTGCTATAAAATATAGATAGAGTGTGAGGCAAGGCTAGTTTTATAAGGAGTAACTCATACGTGGAAGGGGAGGATATAGTGAGCCCACTGAGGAAGGCTGAATCGCTGGGGCTAGCATGTCTTTGTTGCTTATCCACTGTGAATATTTGATGCATTGTATTCTGTGAACTGCTGTTTAAGTTTTGTATAAATTAAACACAGCAGTAATCACTACAGAATGGTGTGGTGACTCTTTTTGTGATTGAATGGTGTGGCGTCTGAAAATCTTGAATCTTGAGGATATAATGAGTACTGGAGAAAACTGTAGGTTGACTGATATATACATGGCAACACCACCTCCTTTAGTAGGTGTGTCTTGGCATAAAAGGGTGTGAGGAATGAGGATGGAATTATCAGATATTTTTGAGGAGAGCTATGTTTCAGAGATAATCAATAAGTCCAGTTGGAGGTCCAATATGAGAGGTTGCAGTAGGGTTAATTTGGGCAACAGGCTTCTTATGTTAAGGTGAGCTATTTTTAGGCATTTAGGATGGTGTGTGAGGGTGGGGGTGGTTGGACCTGGGTTAGGCTCTATGTCACTAGCAGTGAGGAGTAGTAAGGTAATAAGAAGCTTAGTAAGGTAGAGTAGCTTCCTGCTTGGAATAGTAAAGTGCCATTATGCCACTGTGCACCCCATCTGGCACACAGGACTGGCACAAGGCCAATTCACTGCAAGGGAACCCATTTTGGATGCAGACCACTTTTGAAAATTGGAGATGGTGGTACCTTTGATGGAAGGTGCCTCCTGCATCAAGTCTATTTGATGCAGACACCCATTATCTTTCTAATTGGCTTACACTGGGTCTGTTAGGATTAGGAACTTAACATTTTTAAATAAAATCTTGAAGTCAGATTGAAATGATTATAAGATGTAGACATGTTTAAACACATCATCATTTGCTGTCAGACAGTTTAAAATGAATCAATGTATTTTTTTAGGTTTTTTTTTACTATTTAGGAGGAAAGTTTTTAAACATTTTCTGATTTTTTTGTACGAACTGTATACAATGAAAATAAATATGATTGGTGGGATTTTGCGAATGAAAATATATGTATAAGGTACAGTAGTATAATTGCATAGCACATAATGCAGTAATTTTCATTTAGTAACCTGTTATCTTCCTGGGAAATCTTCAAAAAATAGTGTTTGGGTCCTGTACTATGAGTCTTATCATGAGCCTTTAGGTGTGTGATGACTTCGAGCATGAGTGATTTGAATGGTCATCACAAACTAAGTATTTACACAGCAGAACCATCATCTTTGCTTTTAACACCTTTCATTTAAAAAAAAACAAACTAGCTTTTATTTGGAAGAACAACCTTCCTACTTTGATCACTGTACCCATCCTCCACATAATCCAAAATAATCCCCAGCCACCGAGTTGTGACCACTGACCCATTGTTTTTTTGAATTTGACTCAAACGTATCTAGTTATCATGCCACTCTCAAAATATTTTTCTCTCATTGGATCCTCAAAATCACTAATAAAATGTGCTCTTTTTTGAAGCAGTATTGCACTTGATAAGTGAATCTGTATTCAGCTGAGATTTAGTTGATTTAATAGTTATACTGGATTAAGTTTGCCAGGTTTGAATCATTTTTAGAATTGCCCTGTTAGTGTTGTGTACATCCCCACTATTTGGGCAGATGCACCTGCAGTTCTGAAGTCAGCAGTGCTAACCATTTTTCTAAAGGGAATTTCTCATTAGCATAGAGGTTATCCAGCATCTGTGCTTTATACTTGCTATCTCATAAACCTCCACTAGATGGCTGTACTGCTTTTGATTGTTCTTCAAGACTTTTAACACTAGATGGCAGTGTTTTGCAGTGACTGCCTTTGTTCTCATATGCAGCACTCATGTTGATGAAGAGTCTGCTAAATATTCAGCCATTTCATTCTGTATTACTAAGGACATCTGCATGGTAAAACATAACTTGTCTGCCAAAATCATTTACACACCAACCAGTAAAGATGTTAGAAGTAGGGCATTATGCCATTCACTAGAAAGTATTGAACAGGTGAACTCTCAAGGACCATGAGCATTCATCCAAACAAAATGTATTTTGTGATACAGAAGGGAATGATTTGAAATGCAATATTTTGTCAGGAGTATTTTATAACAGAACATTGCTGATGTCAGTTTGGATTCTGTAATCACAATTCTCTTTTATTAATAATATGGAACTTGTTTTAAAAATGCAGATACTGTAGTTTTAAAATATCTTGCTGTTTAAATAAGCTTTGTTTTTTTTCTTTATAGATCAGCCCAGGTGCAGCACTCACAATCCTGAGTGACAAATTTCAATTTTCATCATTTCTACGGACAATGCCAAATGACAAATTTCAGTATCCTGTCTTAGCCCATTTGGTCATGTATTTTGATTGGACATGGATAGGTATCATAGCTTCAGATAATGAGTATGGTCTCCTGGGTAGTCAGAACCTGAAAAAAGCTCTTAGTCGTAGTGGATCATGTGTTGCATTCACAGCAATCATTTCACTGAGCACATCCAAGAAACAGTTGCTTCAGATCATCGAGGTGATAAAAAAGTCCACTCCGACTGTTATTGTTGTATATGCAACCAGAATGGAGCTGATGCCATTTATGGAGGAGATAGGGAAGCAAAACTACACAGGAAAAGTCTGGTTGGCCACTATCAGTTGGCTAACCTCCTCAATTTTCTCAAAGAAAGAATCATGGAAAACCCTTAATGGCACCATTGGACTTGCAGTTCATAGAGGGGTGATTCCTGGACTCAGTGACTTCCTTCACACACTGCACCCTTCCACATCTCCAGATGACATTTTTATCAGCTCATTTTGGGAGGAAACATTTGGCTGCTATTGGCCAACTGATGATAATCCCCAAGAGGCAAAGAATATGAACAGGTCAAGCACTCCTTGCACAGGTGCAGAAAAGCTGGATGAATATGACCTTTCAAAATTTAATTTGTTTGACTATAGATTTGCCTATAATACCTATAAAGCTGTGTATGCAATTGCACATGGCTTACATGCTCTGCTTTCCTGCAAATCTAGCAGTGGGCCTTTTACTAATAAATCGTGTGCATACATTGATGATCTTGCGCCATGGCAGGTAAGACATCACATGTAGGAGAAATCCAAGATCTTAGTTTAATGTTTGTGCTCATTTCATAAATGGAACCCATATAGTATTTGCAGCAGTGATGGGGTGAAATTGTTCTACCAGCAGAAGTCTGTGAAATTGTAAGTTCTGCATGTTACTTCTGGTCTTCTCTGTCTCCTCCATTCTGCTGTGTAAAAGAGTATATGAAAAGGTATACCACTAAGTTGAAGTATGCCATAGAATACCATCTTGTATTCTGTTTTTTTTGTTTGTTCTTGTGTGTGTTATTAATATATCTATGTACATAGGCTGGCCACCTATGTTTATTTTTTTTTATTTATTGTGTTGTCTGTTTGTCTGGTGCTCCCCCCCATGGTTATTTCTTCAGCCTTGTCCAATAACCTAGATTATGCCATAATGAAAGGTTAATTGTAAAATAAGCGAGGTTTAGCTGACTAAACTCGGTGAAGCTGTTAGGAAATACGTGAATGTCTTTTTTTTTCCCCTTTGTATACCCTGAAATAGTAAAGTCATTGTAATGTGTCATGTTCCCTTTATTTACTAAACCAAGAGATAAGTTTGAAGTCTTTCTATGCATAAAAACCTCCTAGTGTAGTAGAAAACACCATTTTACTAAGAAAAATAGTTGCAAGCCTGATTTTGTCACTATCACGGCTTAATTAAAGTCCTGACTTAATCCAGGAAGTACTGTGCCATTGTACGCACGTTCGAGCAGCTGCTGAATTAGATTTTCTTTAGAAATGAAACGCAAGTCGAGTAAACATCCAGAGCTGTTGCCAGAGAAGACATTCCTTTAGTCTGAATGCAAGAAATGCTTCTTGGCGAGACAGCTCACTGAGTAAAAGTAGTACGGCTGTAAAATAGCCGATAAGCTGAGCTTTTGATTTCCGTCTGTAATCTTTTCTGAATTTAGTACGTTTACTCCTCCTTTTTCAGACTGGCAGGACAACTTTAATTATAGAAACAAGGAAAAGAAATAGGAGGGTTAGATACAGAACACTGCATATTACCCTTGTTTGCTTGGATCTCCTGTAGCTAGCTTAATGTGTGGATTTTCCTCCGTAACTCCTCCCTGCAAGTTCTCTCTAAGAGCCAGCTGGCCATTTTTTCCATTTTTTATAGACTAGGCTGTGGGGGGGGGTTAACATGAAAAAATGTTTGTTTTATTCTACAGTTAAGGGAAAAACATCAGAAAAACTGTTATTTCTGCAATGACTGTGCTTATAAAATAAAGATTGTATTATAATGGAATATTTTAAGGCAAGCTAAAAGAAAATGTGATATTTCTAATTGATAGACAGGGAAGACAGCCCTATCAGAAGGCTTTCCTCTCTATATATTCAGCCTAGGCAAAGATGTAGATCAGATGTGGTTTAGGGTGTTGCAAAGGAAACATCTACCCAGACTAGTTATTACTAGATCTGCTGTATTCATAATTTTCTTTTGAATTATTGCTGATGTTAAGCTGATTTATTTTGTATTACGAATAAGTCTGCTGCTATTTTGTTGGATTATTTTTGTTCTAGAATTATTACAATAAACAACGTTGGAATCTGTGCAACTGAAGAAGTTGGTGTTTGTGTCCATTTGTTTCCCACAGCCTTTTACACTGGTGGCAGTGGTGGAATTCAGTTGTCATCATATTCCAGCTGGAGAGTCTGAAATAAGGCTCTGGTGGACAGCCGATGCAAGAGAATAAGGTGGACTCTATTCCTTTACCCATAGTGGTTACACGATCAGTGTCGGCTTTATATCCAATTCCTCTATTACCAGGTCTGGATCCTGTCATTAGAAAAAAGGGAGTGAAAATCACCAAGAAGATCGAGGAAGAGCTGAAGGCACAGGCAAGTGGAGGTGAACCTCGGGAGGAAATTCCCCCAGTAGAGACACATGAGTTGCTTAGACGGTTATGTATGCATCAAGTTGAGATGGAGAAACAAAGAAAGAAAGACAAAAGAGAGAATGAAGCTAGGTGGACTGACACATTGCGTGCCATACAAGCATTGGGCACCAACCGTCCTCCTGAGCAGCCCCCTGTAGCTGGTCACAAAGACATAAAATTAGTCAAATTATCCACAACTGATGACATAGAAGCCTACATAATGATATTTGAAATGGTGGCTGTGGCATGTGCATGGCCCAGAAATCAGTGGGTTATTCGTTTGGCACCATATTTAACTGGGAAAGCACAACTAGCCTACAGTCATGTTGAGATTGCCCAAGCTAGTAATTATGACCTGGTCAAGGCTTCCATTTTAAAATGTTATGATATTAATACCGAAACTTATGGCTAATTCTTTAGAACATATCAGTACCAGACTGCTGATAATCCACAGGATGCATATATCCGCTTGAAGGATATGTGCTTAAAATGGCTGCAGCCTAATTCAAGAACCCTGGACCAAGTGCTAGAAGCTGTCATCTTGGAACAATTTATCCGTATATTGCCACAAGATGTACAACTTTGGGTGAAGGAGCACCGCCCAGAGACATCAAAGGTGGCAATTAGTCTGGCGGAGGACTATTTAACTGCCTGACCTACCCATCAGAAAGAGACTGTACCTTATGGACATCAACAACCAATGGTAAGAGACCCCACTACACCTTCTTCTGTCAATACTGCCACTCCTCCAGTAGGAGTAAAGACTTATTCTAAGCCCTCAAGAAGGTATAACCCAGAAATAATATATCGAGAGTGTAGTGGGAAGGGACACATAGCACATTTCTGCCCCAAGAAAAGGAGTAAACCTACTCATTTGGTCCTGGCCAATTAGGGCCAGTATATGATCCCAGTGCAAGTAGGACAGAAAATAGTACAAGGACTCCTTGATTCATGGAGTAAACAGACACTGGCTCAAGCATCTGTTTTGGAACAAACGCCCTTATTTAATAAGCCTATTACTGGGGTCACATGTGTTCATGGGGACACACATCACTACCCCCTACATAAAACTGTTCTGACTGTACAGGGGCAAGCCCAGTCTCTGATGGTAGGCATTGTCCCAAATCTACCAGTCCCAGTACTTATTGAACATGACCACCCACAATTCCAATCCTTGTTAACCTCTAATCTTTCTGCTGTGGTCACTAGGTCCCAGACTAAAAATACACTGGAACAATTATTTCCTTTTTCTGAAGATGTATATGGAGAACCTGGTAAGGATAAGAAAACAATGCATCAGAAAAGAAAGGACAACAAATGTTGGACTCAAATAAAGGGAAATTACATTGTATGTGATAGTATTATTGACAATGTTGTAAAAAGAAATGAATTTAAAGTTGCACAACAACAAGATACTAGCCTACAGGATTTTTTTCCCAGGTGTTACATGCTGAGGTTGTATCAGATAAACATCAGATACACAAGGGGTTGTTATATAGAATATGTACCAATCCAAAAACTGGGGAAGAAGTTCAGCAGCTTATGGTTCCCCAGCCATATAGACAACAGTTGTTAGAGACAGCCCATGATGTACCCCTAGCAGGACATATGGGAAGGGACCGTACCTTGATCCATTTGTTGTACCATTTTTTTTTGGCCGGGCATTCAAGAACAGGTGGCAGAGTTCTCTAGAAGCTGTGTAGAATGCCAGAAAGTTGCCAGAATCAGTAAAAAGGACAATGTACCCTTACTTCCCATACCTTTGATTACAACCCCCTTCGATCGTATAGCTATGGATGTGGTGGGTCCTCTGCCTAAGAGTTCAAAAGGGAATCAATACATCTTAGTGGTCTGTGATTACGCTACTAAGTACCCGGAGGCCATACCTTTGTGAAATGTCACAGCACCTAAAATTGTGGAAGAACTAACCAAAGAAATCCTGACTGATGGGGTAGCAATTTTTGTTCAGCATTATTGAAATGACTCTATCATATCTTAGGAATTACTGCCATACATACCACCCCATATCACCTCCAAACGGATGGTTTGGTGGAGCGTTTCAATCAAACCCTCAAAAAAATGCTGCAAAAGTATAGTCAGGAGGAAGTAAGTAAATGGGACATACTATTACCCTACTTAATGTTTGCATATAGAGAGATACCCCAGGCCTCTATGGGATTTTCTACCTTTGAGTTATTATATGGGCGTAATCCCCAATGCCCTTTAGACCTTATAAAAGAAGAATGGGAAGAAGGACAAACTTCATTAGGTTTGAGGCCAAATGATTACATGCATAACCTTAGACAAAGGATAGTAAAATACATGCAGAAGGCACACTACACAAATACAAAACACCAGGAAATACAGAAATTTCATTACGATAAGGGAACTGGAAACAAAGAATTTGAAGAGGGGGATGAAGTATTACTTTTACTACCTTTATCAGAGAATAAACTTCACATGAAATGGCAAGGTCCATACACAATATTGAAATGAATGGGGCCTGCAACACATAAAATAGAGTTACCTGACAAGAAAAAGAAACAAAATGTGTACCATGTTAATTTACTAAAACGATGGGTGGAAAGACAGACCCATTTCTGTGGATATATACACCCAGAATCTTCTGTTAGTGAAGTAGATATGGTGTACCAATGGCTAGAGGCACAAGGGGATATCAGTGATGTAACTATTAATCCCCATTTAAACCCACAACAGGTAGCAGAATTACAAACTATGCTACGGAAGTATGTTAATTCTTTTACTGGAACCCCTGGAAAGGTGAAAGATGTGGTTCACTGAATAACAGTGACTCAAAACACTCCCATAAGACAAAGCCCCTACAGATTACTGGAATGGCTTAGGGAAGATGTAGTGAAAGAGCTCCAAAAAATGCAATGGTTAGGTATCATAGAACCATCACATAGTGAATGGAGTTCTCCCATTGTGGTAGTAGGGAAAAAGGAAGGTGGGTACGATTATGTTTAGATTTCAGATGACTAAATAACATTTCCAAATTTGATAGTTACCTAATGCCACACATAGATGACATTTTAGACCACTTAGGAAATGCCCAGTACCTTACCATCCTGGATTTGACAAAAGGATATTGGCAGGTCCCACTTGATACCTTAGCCAAGGAAAAAACAACATTTAGTACCCCTATTGGCCTGTTTCAATTCACTGTAATGCCCTTTGGGCTACATGGTGCACCTGCCACCTTTCAAAGACTCATGGATAAACTTCTGTCACCTCACGTGGCTCATAGTGCAGCTTACATGGATGACGTAGTCATTTTTAGCAAAACTTGGTCTGACCATTTACGTCATCTATCCTTAGTATTGGATGCAATATCTAAAGCTGGCTTGACTATAAATTCAACAAAATGTTCCCTAGCCATGCAAGAAACCGAATATCTGGGATTTCAAATAGGTGGAGGTATGATAAAACCTGTAAAATCAAAAACTGAGGCAGTAGCCAATAGTCCTCAACACATAACTAAAGAATATGTCAGATCCTTTTAAGGACTAGAAAGTTATTATCGATGCTTCATACCTGATTTTTTAACTCTGGCTAGCGTCCTCACCAATCTGACCAAGAAAAATAATCCTGACAAAATAATATGGACCCCTGCCTGTGAAGAAGCATTTTCTGCTATTAAAGTAATATTGTGTTCTTCACCTGTACTACATACACCAGATTTCACATTGCTGTTTATATTACAAACTGATACCTCAAACTGTGGCATTGGGGCAGTGTTAACACAAATCATTGATGGAAATGAGCACCCTGTCATTTATATAAGTAGAAAATTGCGTGAGAGGGAGACACGCTACTCCACGATAGAAAAGGAATGCCTGGCAGTACCCTGGGCTATAGAGGCACTATGTTTTTATTTATGGGGGTTGAGTTTGAACTTTGGACAGATCATAACCCCTTATGCTGGCTTAACATGATGAATGATCGAAACCCTCGCATTATGCAGTGGTATTTAGCATTACAGCCATATTGATTCAAAATTAAACATCAAAGAGGTACTGAACATAAGAATGCTGACTTCTTATCTAGATATGGACATGAGTTAAATTAGGTCACACCTAAATATCAGACCTTGGGGTAAGAATGTTAATAATTGTGAAACTCTTACTATTTCATGATCTTAAAAATAAAAATAAAAAGGAGAAAATAAACTAAAAGGGAACCCGAGCTGGAGCCTGAGGAGATGGGTGGGCTTTGGCTCCATCTCTTCCAGAAGGAGAGATCTGAAATTGGTTTAGGTTAAAAAAAAATAACTCATGTATGGGTTTTTATTTTAAGTGGGGAGGGGAATGTAAAAGGGTATACAAAAAGGTATACCACTAGGTTGAAGTATGCCATAGAATACCCTCTTGTATTCTGTTTTTTTTTGTTTGTTCTTGTGTGTGTTATTAATATGTATATGTATATAGGCTGGCCACCTATGTTTTTTTATTATTTATTATGTTTTCTGTTTGTCTGGTGCCCCCCACTTCTATGGTTATTTCTTCAGCCTAGATTATGCCATAATGAAAGATTAATTGTAAAATAAGCAAGGTTTAGCTGACTAAACTCGGTGAAGCTGTTAGGAAATACGTGAATGTCGTTTTTTCCCCTTTGTATACGCTGAAATAGTAAAGCCGTTGTAATGTGTCATTTTCCCTTTATTTACTAAACCAAGAGATAAGTTTGAAGTCTCCCTATGCATAAAAACCTTCTAGTGTAGTAGAAAATGCTGTTTTACTAAGAAAAATAGTTGCAAGCCCGATTTTGTCACTATCACGGCTTAATTAAAGTCCCGACTTAATCCAGGAAGTACTGTGTGATTGTAAGCACTTTCGAGCAGCTGCCAAATCAGATTTTCTTTAGAAATGAAACGCAAGTTGAGTAAGCATCCAGAGCTGTTGCCAGAGAAGACATTCCTTTAGTCTGAATGCAAGAAATGCTTCTTGGTGAGATAGCTCACTGAGTAAAAGTAGTATGGCTGTAAAATAGCCGATAAGCTGAGCTTTTGAGTTCCGTCTGTAATCTTTACTGAATTTAGTACGTTTACCCCTCCCCTCTTTTTTCAGACTGGCAGGACAACTTTAATTACAGAAACAGGGAAAAGAAATAGGAGGGTTAGATACAGAACACTGCATATTACCCTCGTTTGCTTGGATCTCCTGTAGCTAGCTTAATGTGTGGATTTTCTTCGGTAACTCCTCCTTGCAAGTTCTTTCTAAGAGCCGGCTGGCCATTTTTTCCATGTTTTATAGACTAGACTGCAGGGGGAAGGGTTTACCTGAAAAAAATGTTTGTTTTATTCTACAGTTAAGGGAAAAACATCAGAAAAACTGTTATTTCTGCAATGATTGTGCTTATAAAATAAAGATTGTATTATAATGGAATATTTTAAGGCAAGCTAAAAGAAAATGTGACATTTCTAATTGATAGACAGGGAAGACAGCCCTATCAGAAGGCTTTCCTCTCTATATATTCAGCCTAGGCAAAGATGTAGCTCAGATGTGGTTTAGGGTGTTGCAAAGGAAACACCTATCCAGACTAGTTATTACTAGATCTGCTGTATTCATAATTTTCTTTTGAATTATTGCTGACGTTAAGCTGATTTATTTTGTTTTATTTTGTCTTATGAATAAGTCTGCTGTTATTTTGTTTGATTATTTTCGTTCTGGAATTATTACAATAAACAACGTTGGAATCTGTGCAACTAAAGAAGTCGGTGTTTGGGTCCATCTGTTTCCCACAACCTTTTACATGCTGGTCATCAATGTGCGGGGTTTTGATTCCACAGTGGAATTCCTCATGTAGAAGTGTAAGTTCTGCCAATGGAATTCATATTCGACCTTCAGTATTTGATATTCATCTGGCACTATGCAGCATGCACAAAAGAGTGTAGTGCTGGGCACAGGGGGTACAGGTTACAGCAGCCAGGATCCTGCCATAACCATGTGTGCACCCCCACAGATGTCACTTGCCAGTCGTGGTGGGACCAGCTTTCAGCCTCCCCTGTCCTGCCTCAGCCTACAGGGCCATTGGAGATGGCAGGGCAGCCTGATAGGGTGGGTGCCCGTCCACCCTGATATGCCAGCATTGCGGTGGATCTGTGTGGGGCCCACTCACTATCATCCCATGCGCATGAGGAATCGACTATGAGACTGGGTCTGGCATTCAATTGGATGCCCACCTGGGTCCACGACACTGCCCTTGGACACCCTGCAAAGACTTGCATGCTGGGGGTGGGGAGGTGCTGCAGACAGGTGGTGACCAGTAGTACATACCATCCAGTGCACAACTGTCTGCAGGTGCACAGCTGCACAAGCTGGGTACATGCCTTTGGTGTGTTCCTGCACCCCATCTGTGCATAGCATCCAATGTTAGGAAAGAAAGTCATGTATCACAGAAACTGACTGCAAAAACTTCAGATAAGTTTTGTTGAGCATATTTATTGTTAAAAATACTAGATAAAAAATAGCAGCATGTCCCCCATAAATATCACCATTTCACATCTTCTTCGTTTTTTCAAGGTGACAAAGCATCAAGGAAGACATGAACTGTTGGTGATATTTATGGGGAAGATACTGCTATTTTTTATCTAGTATCTTTAATAATAAATACATTCAACAAAACTTATCTGAAATGTTTGCAGTCGGTTTCTGTGATGCCTGACTTTTTTTCCCTAACACTGTGTTGAGCCTGGACAGGGTGAAAGATGAGGTTTGTGTATAAATTGTTTTCCTCAGAGATTGTAATAGCATTATTCTCAGGGATGCTGCACTTCTCTATTTTATTTGTATGCCTATGCCACTGATATTGTGTTTAGTATGTGCAGTTATCTGCCTGATGTATTGATTGAGTCTCCGGACTCATGTTTCTGACAAACCGTTTACTGCTTGTCGTTACCCTATTTGTTTTCTCTGTATCCACTGTTGTTTCCTTGCCCCTTTGTATCTAACTTTCTGGGTTGTGCTTGAAAATAGGTAGCTTTGCTGTCTAATGTACCTACCTGGTCAACAAAAACTAAATAAATAAATAAATAAATAGGGTAGCAGTTAAGTCCAGAAGACAGAGTAGCATACTCTGGGCTATGGACTGCCACACTTCTTGGGTCATAATGCCTTTTAGTTGAAAGCTGACACTCCGCTTCTGATTCACTCATCTGTATTAGCCAGTAATACTTAGAGAATAGTGGATAGGTAACTGTGTGCTATAGATGTTTTTTTACACAGGATGTGTAAATAAAAAATCCATAAATACACACTTACCAGTTCTTAATTTTTTATAATTATTGGTGCAAGGAGTCACAGTGCATGTTAAGGCAACATGGAAAAAAAGTTATTTTCAAAAATTGCATTTTATTTCACAAACATTTTTTGTTTTAGCAGAACTATGCAGTATCAGTAAAGAGAGGCAAACAACACTTTAACATTTAAAATGTTTGAACTGTTTGAATTTATAAATACTGGAATATTGTTTTTTACAGTCCACTTGGTGCTGTGGTGCTCTGGATTGTGATTTTTTTAATTCTGCCACAAAAGTGAATACATTGCTAAATGATTTTAAGAGTTCAACATTAAACTTTTTAAAGGCTTTAAACATACCTCTCAACTGTACCACATTACAAGGAATGTTCCTCATTTTACTTCACAAAAACTCCCTGATCCACATTGAGAGGACTTGTTCTACATTCAAAGTCAACATTTTAAAGCAAAACTCCATAGTAAATGATGCAAAAAATATATTATTCAATTAATAACAGACTGTCTGAACATAAATGCACCATTTTAACAGTGTTTTGAGCTTCTTAGATAAAGATTTGATTAAGTGTTCCACATTTCGCCTATTTGTTCCACATTTTGACAGGCAATGTTCCACATTTGGGAACAAAAGGTTGAAAGGTATGGTTTTAAAAGTTTGTGAATCTTGAGGTCTACATCTTGAACAGAGATCCAGAACAGATGCCATGGAGACAGGTTCTTTCGGTTGATGTGGAGATCTGTGGGAGGTGAAACAAAAGATTAGAGTGTGGTACCCACATGGTAGAGAAAGCAGAACAATGGAGCAGGAAGAGGAGTTGATATCAAGGTCATTGGAGTAGGGCAGAAAAGGAGCAGGAAAGAAATCAGGAACAAAAGAGGAAAATATCAGGAGAGGGGGGAAGATGCATGTGACCAAAAATAGGAAGAGAGAGGTCAGGCAGTCAAACTTGGAAGGTCATGATGACAAATGCATGCAGTCTGGGAAATAAAGTCCCAGACATGGAGGTCTTAATAACTGAAGAAGACCTGAACATAATACCAATAACTGAAAGCTGGTACACAGCTAATCATGAGTGGGAAACAAATGTACTAAGATATGTTCTACTCAGGAAGGATATGGAGGGAAAAAAGGGAGATGGAGTAGCCCTGTATGTCAGAGAGGTTATAATGGCAACACTGCTACAGAGTAGGCAGGGGAGATCGAGGCATTATGGGTCACCCTTCAACCTGGAAATGGCAGAGCAATACACACAGGCATGATATACAGGCCTCCAGGACAGGGAGATGAACTGGACAGCTAGTGGAGGAAATACATAAGATGGCAATGAAAGGTGAAATTCTACTGATGGGGGATTTCAATATGCCAGACGTGAATTGGAACACCAGTGTAGCTGCTTCAGCCAGAAGCAGAGGCTTCCTTGATTCACTCAAGGATGCTGGACTCAGACAACTTGTGTTTCATCCCACCAGAGACAAGGTAATTCTAGATCTAGTAATGACCAACAGTGATTGAATCACAGATATCTAGGTAGAAGGGCAACTGGAATCCAATGATCACAACATTGTGTGGTTCAGCATAGGGACAGAGACTCAATCAAGTCATAATAGGACAAAGGTTTTGTATTTCAAAAATGCTGACTTCTCTGAAATGAGGAGGGTTATCAAAAGAGCCCTGGAGAGAATGGGGGCAGGAGGGGGAGCGGAAGAACAATGGAAGCATCTAAAAGAAGCCTTACTGGAAGTAACAAACCAATGCATCAGATTGGTATCCAAAAGCAAGAGAAGGAGAAAGCCACTGTGGTTCTTGAGAGAGAGGTGGTGGTAAAGGTCAGGGCAAAAAGGAAATGGTTCAGGAAATATAAGGAGACCCAAAGGGAGAAGGACAGGGAGGAGTACCTAGAGTGTCTAAGGGAAGTGGTAAAGGCAGTAAGGAGAGCAAAGGCATGGACTGAGGAATGTTTAGCACAGTCAGTTAAAAAAGGGGACAATATATTCTTCAGGTACATCAATGAAAGGAGGAAAAACAAGGAGAGGGATTGCAAGGCTCAAGGAAAAGGGAGGAGACTACAAGGAGGGTGACTGAATAAATATTTCTGTTCAGTATTCACAGATGAGGAGGAGGGACATGGGCCACAGCAGTACAGCAGTTCCCAAGGGGGTGCAGAAGAGGACAATAGTCTATTCACAGGGGAAAGAGTCCCGAAGGAGCTCACTAAATTGAAGGTGGACAAGTGATGGGACCAGATAGCATACACCCAAGAATATTATGAGAACTGTGAAGGGACATAGCAGAACCTCTTGCAGCCATAGTCACCAAGTCATTCAACACAGGGGTGGTAACAGAGGATTGGAGGAGGGCACATGTGGGCCCTCTATACAAATCCGTCAGCAGGGAGGAGGTGGGGAACTATAGGCTGGTCAGCCTCACCTCAGTAGTGGGAAAGATCACTGAGACATTGCTTAAAGAAAGGATTGTGGATCTAGAAGCCATTGGAACCCAGGAGTATAGGCAGCATAGATCCACAGTGGGAAGGTCATGTCAGATAAATCTGGTTGATTTCTTGGACTGGGTGACAAATGAAGTAAATCAGGGTGGGGCAGTGGACATCACTTACCTTGATTTCAGGAAAGCCTTTGACACTGTCCCCACATAGGAGGCTGATAAACAAGATGGGTAGGCTGGGCATGGGGGGCAGGGTGGTAAACTGGGTTAGAAACTGGCTAACAGACAGGAGGCAGAGGGTGGTGTTAAATGGGGTATAGTCTGGGGAGAGGTGGGTAACCAGTGGGGTGCTTCAGCAATCGGTCCTGGGGACAATCCTGTTCAATGTCTTCATTAGTGACATTGCAGAATTGCTGGGGGGAAAGGTCTGCTTGTTTGCAGATAGCACCAAGATCTGTAACAGAGTAGATATCCCAGAGCGGGTGGAGAAAATAAGGAGGGACTGGGGAAGCTTGAAAAATGGCTTGAGGACTGGCAACTGAAGTTTAATTCAAAAAAGTGAAAACTTACGCACCTGGGACACAGAAGCTCTGTGGAAAGCTATAGGATGGGGGGGGGGAGTTGCTGACAGTCACAAAGGAGGAAAGGAACCTGGAGGTTATTATTTCAGATGACCTGAAAATGTCAAAACAGAGTGCTATGGCAGCAGGGAGGGCCGCTGGCATGCTGGGGTGCATAGGCAGGGGTATCACCAGCAGAAGGAGGGAGACAGTGAAGCCATTATATAAAATCATGGTCAGGCCTCTCATGGAGTACTGTGTGCAGTTTTGGAGGCTGCACCTTCATAAGGATATTAACAGGCTGGAGATAGTCCAGAGAAGGGTGACTAAGACGGTACAGGGCTTGCAACACAAGACTTATACGGAGAGATTAAGGGACATCAATATGTATTCACTGGAAGAGAGGAGGAAAAGAGGGGATATGATAGAAACATTGAAGTACCTCAAGGGTATAAACAAGGTACGGGGGGGGGAGACATTTTCCAATACAGGAGGAGCACAGGAATGTGGGGGCATTATATGAAATTGGAAGGTGGGAGGTTAAGAGGGAATGAGTGGAAGTTCTTCCTCACAGAGAGGATGGTGGACACATGGAATGGTCTGCCTCAGGAGGTGGTGGGAGTGAGCACTGTGGATGGATTCAAACATGCTTGGGACAGGCATAGGGGAACCACAGAGGTACAGCAGCAGATGGGTCAGAAACAGTAATCAAATACAAGGGCTTACAGGCAGACTAGATGGGCCAGGTTGTCCTTATCTGCCAACAATTTCTATGTTTCTATGTTTCTGTGAGTATCTGAAAAGTTGGGAGATGCTGTGGTGATTTTTATGCTGTTGCTAAGCAAATATCTGTAAAGTGTATTGCAATTTTGAGGTTACAGAAGGAAGTTTGCTGACAGATGCAATGTGAGCATATCCAAGGTGCCTGAAATAGGACTGTGAGTACCCGCTCGAAATGTCTTGCGCTGGTACTGCTGGGCGAGCACCCGGGCACTGACTGTCACTTTATCAAATACCATAATAACCAGATTTGGGGTTATTACAATGTTTGACAATACTTGTAATTGGGTTGATAACTAGGGTCACCAGTAATTATAGTAAATTATACAATTGACATCCAGCAGTGCCAGCCAGGATGCAGCACAGTATTGCTGCAGTATACCACAAAATATTTCAGTATGCTGCAGTAAAACAGTGTAATGCAATAGAAATTCAGCCCTTTTGTCATGCAATATTTTGTGATGGCTTTTGTAAAGGGTATAGTATGTCCTCGGCCCTTGTCTCTGTCTCCTCTAGTATCAGGGCAGCCATGGACCAGGACAAACTCTCTGGGGCCATATTCATTGACCTATCCAAGGCCTTCGACATTGTGGACCATGAGTTACTTTGCTCACAGATACAGTCCCGTGGCCTGTCCCCTCCAGCCCTGAGTTGGTTTAGTAATTACCTCCAGGGCAGACAACAACTTACCAAATTCAGCAAGGTCCTCTTGGACACCACTCCTGCAACATCCAGTGTCCTCCAGGGATCAGTCCTGGGGTCCCACCTCTTCTCTGTTTTTGTCAATAATCTTCCTGCTACTGCTACCAGCTGTAGTGCTACTCTCTATGTGGATGACATAGTCATCCTTACTCATTCCTGAGACATTAGGGTCATCAACCTCCAACTGAGTGAGGATTTCAGGAATAGTCGGTCCCGGGTAACATCTCACAAGCTGGTCCTCAACCTAAAAAAAAACTCAGGCCATGCTTTTGGATCACTGGCTAAGATCAAGGCTTCCCCTGTCCCTCTGCATGTTATTGGTGCTGATGGCACTCCTCTTCAAACCACAGTCTCCATCAAATACCTTGGGGTGACACTTGACCCCCAACTCGACATTGGGTGTCATATCCAAAATGCATGCAGAGCTGTTAACTGTAAACTGGGCCTTGCCTACAGAGCGAAGAAAAATCTGATGTCTGCTGCTCATTTGGTGTTAGCCAGAGGTGTGCTTCTCCCCTCACTCTGCTATGGCCTTCTCCTTTTTGCATGCAATTCTAAGGTCCATCTCACTAGGTGGAACATGACCTACAATAACATTTGTCACTTTGCCCTTGCTGCCCCTCACCTCACCCATCACTGTGAACTATATGACAAACTTGGCTGGCTCTCCCCGGCCAAACACATGAACTTTGGGTTGGGCTGCTTCATGGGCAAGGTGCTCAGAACTGGAACCCCCCCCAGAGCTGGCTGAGCTCCTCAAACCAGCTGACTCTTCCTCTTCCTCCTACTCCCCCAGGTCTCTGGGCCCAGGTGTGCTCAAAGTTCCTATCACCCATATGCAAATGGGGGACAGAGACTTTGCTTCATGTGCTCCAAGGCTATGGAACTCCTTTCCTGCCCATGTTCATTCCTCTCCCTCCCACTTGTGCCTCTGGAGCTCCCTGTGGGGTTACTTGAAGCTTTCCTCTGTGTGTGGGTGTCCTAAGCCACCTTAGCTAGTTCTGGACCCTTAAACTGGGCTCACCTGACCTTCTGGGTACCCCTTTTGCAGCCTCTGCTATTGCTGCCTGCCTTACTTTACTCTGAGATTCATATGATGTGTTTATTTCTTTGTTCAGGAATTACTTATAATATGGCTCTGGTTTAGGCTCAGAGTGACTTATACTTTGTAAATTGTTACTGCTCTTATCCTTGGTATCTCTATGTCTATATATTTTATGTATATGTATTCTAACAGTGCTTACTGTATACTATTTCTGCTCATCTGGTTCCTTTTTGACTCTGTATACTGCCCTTCTCATGTCTTATGTTCTCTGTTTGAACCTGTATTTTCATTGTACTCTCCCTGGTCATACCTGAAAATAGACTTATGACTTGTCTAGTGTACCTACCTGGTCAACAAAAGCTAAATAAATAAATAAACATGTCATTTACTGCACGTTACTGCATTGCAATGTGGCTGGCTCCACTGTAAAATATCCTGCAACCTGATTGGTCAGCTGAGGTCCTTACCTGTGGTTACATCCTGCAATAACCCATGGCTGTGGAAGGGAGGGGAGGGGGAGAGAAAAAGAATGAAAGAGAGAGACAGACACAGTAGAGGAGAGCTTTCTTGAATTAAAAGAGATGAAAACAGATTAGCCAGTTAAGGAACAATTTTTCACAGAAAAAATAATATAATTAGAGGACACACTATGAAATTATAGAGGTAATTACTGATGCACGATAAAAGTAAATGGTTCTGTATCCAATGTAATATTGATCTTTGGAATTCATTACTTTTGGATTTGGCTGAGAAAAAACAACATTACACTTTTAAAAGGGTGGTTCGACAAATACATGAATGAGCGGAATCTAGTTAACTACTATAATTAAGAAATGAGGGGACGGTCTCAGTGGGCTATATATAGTAGCCTACTTCCATTTTAAACAATACTAAGGCAAATGAAAGGAATGGAACTTGGCACTGTCTGACCAAACAGTGCAAGTCCAAATGAGGATGACAAACCCCACACAACCAAACCAAAATAACAAGTATGGACTGCACAAAAGGAGACAGAAAAAAAGCTTCCTTGCTTAAACATTTTATTTACACTTAATACTTGCGCATTACCAAGCTGATACAGGTGAACACACCTGCATAGAAAACTTCTTTTCCATGCCAGTATGTTTCCCATTATTGGCTTTGTAATGTGCAAGTATTAAGTACAGTTACAATGTTTAAGTAATGAAGGTTTTTTGACTTTTTTGTGCGTCCCATAATAGCTTTGCCTAAACACCATAGTATGCACTACAGTGGAATACCATTATGATGTAGACATTGCTGCTTGGAAAGTATACAATGGGAGCATGACAGCAGAACTGTATTACAGTACAAAGCACGTGAACAGGAAACTCCTAATATAAACAGAGGTCTCTTACTACATACATTCTGGTATAATATAATGGTCAGATGTCCCCATATTTTATGTCATCAAAAAGGTACCCCAGCATGTCTATGGTTTTAGGAGATGAAGTTACCATGTCACTTTTTCCCATGACTGCTTTTATATGTGAATTCAATTGAAATCAGGTACCAGTACTAATATGTCTAGAAGTGAGGCTAGGTTGGGAGAAGTGGGGTCCTACTGGTATGGTACAGTAGTTATCTTATTTGACGGTGTTTGCCTGTAAAGTTTTATCCTGGTTTGAAAAGGGATTTGGTTTCTCCCACATAATCTCTTCCCATTTATTTTCCCTTTATTCTGTTTTATACCCCCTTCTGTCACTGGCACCTGGGTCACCCAATAGTCACTTTGCTCAGTTTTTCAAAGGCTGATGCAGTGCCCTGGATCATCCACCAGGTGAGGTCAAGGGTAGGGGCACCCCTTGATATGATCTCAGTGTTCCTGGCCCTTGCAAGACAACCAAGTTTATGGGTGGGGGGTACTGGATTTACCAAGGCTGCACACCCCTATTACCAGGGATCATTTTCAGTTTTTCTCCCCCGTTACTCGCAGGCTGCATGTGGGTGACATTATGCCTTGCACATGCTAAGCATGTCATCACATCGAGGTTCACCTCCACCTCTTCTGAGTATGTCTCTGCTGCCACACTACCAAATGCGATCACTCAGGTGGCAACATGGTGGTGGACACTACTTTCCCTGCAGCAGGCATGGAGTGTGCCTTGGGGTTGTCACCCCTCGCACTCACCCCATTCCATGACTAAATAATCTGAGATGGGTACAGTATAAGAGAATGGGGTGAGTGTTAGGGCTGACAACACCAAGGTACACCCCATGCCTTTTGCAGCCTGTAGGGTAGTGGTGGGGTGTTAGGGTTGTAAACCCTAATGCCACATTTCCCTACTTTTGTTGTTTTAATCCTAATTAGTGCATTAATGAAGTTTTTTGCAATTAATTTCCTTAATTTTTGAGATGGTATAATTGCATACTCATTTGGCTGTGGGAGTACAGTGCCTTCTTGGCCCTGTGCTTCCATCCATTGATACATTTTGAGATAGTGTAATCATATCCTTATTAGTCCATGGGAGCATATAAGAATATGATACATATATGTATCCTCCCATAGATGAATATTTATTTATTTATTTATTGAAGCGATTTACCAGATTAGCATACTGAGCGGGAACCGCTCGTTTCCAGATGCGACCTGGGAGTTACAACATACATACATCAAACAACTGAAGTAATAGGCAAGAGATGCAATACAGTAGGTACAGAAGTGAGACCAATAAGGGATACATACAATCAATACGAGTGAAGCATATGCAAGTGATGCAATACAGTAGGTACAGAAGTGGGTGCAATAAGGGTGAGCAATCAGGTTCAGGAATTGTACAGGCTGGACTGTGCATTGGGAATTTATATAACATCTTGATTCTGAGTCCCTGGGTCACTAAGCGTGAGCAGGCAGAGAACCAGTGAACCATTTGTGGAGGCTGGAGTTAAAGCCGCTTTACAGTTTAGGGCACGGTACGAAGCCTCTTGCTAGCAGAGCTGAACTGCAGGTTACAGTTACAAGTGTCTGGTAAATGTCCCAGCAGGAGGGTATTTATGGTCCTAGGGGTGGTGGGTGCCCTAATAGCAGCAGGGAGCTCATTCCAGAGTCTGGGCAGTCTATATTTGAAAGCAGATTGGCCCTTTGTGGTACGCATGAAGGGGATATGGAAAAGTCTCGAGTCTGATCCTCTCAGGGCGTATGCCGGGGGGGGTTGAGCTGACGGGGTGGAGCTGAGATACGAGGGGATGGAGTTGGTCCAGTATTTCATTATGAGTTTAGCACAATGTATCTGATGCCTGGAGTGCAGTGAGGGGAGATCTAGGGTTTTATACATATCACAGTGGTGGGTGGTGGGGGGGCATTCTAGTATGAATCTACAGAAGGAATGAAAAAGGGGGTCCAGGCTTGCCAGGGTGGTTTGGGGGGCTGCACTGTAGACCACGTCACCATAGTCGAAGGTAGGGAGAATCATTTTGAGTACTAGCTCCCGTCTGACTGAGGTGGGTAGGCATCCTTTGTTGCAGAAGACTGCTCCTAGTTTTGGATAAAGTTTTTGCTGGAGGGAGTAGATGTGGACGGCAAAATCTAAGTGTTGATCAAGCCATACACCCAGGTACCTGAAGGAGGTACACAATTCCAGAGTGGTACCATCTAGGGTATGGTAAGAGGGGGGAGTAGTTAGACGGGAGAGTTGAGGTTGCGTGCTGAAAGTTAGGTGGACGGATTTCTTTGCGTTTAGCAGGAGTTGGTTTGAGCTGAGCCAGGTTTGGATCAAAGTCCTGTTGGAGGGCAGAGTTTAAAGCCTCACAGGATCGGCCAGAGGCGTACAGGACGGTATCATCCACGTACATTTGTATAGCTGATTTTGGGCATACCAGCGGGAGGTCATTTAGAAATATTGAAAAGAGAAGGGGACCCAGGACAGAGCCCTGGGGGACACCGCAGGTGACTAGGAGAGGGGGGGAACAGTGTGGGCCAATTTTTACTGCTTGCTTCCAGCCAGATATGTAGGCATGAAACCAGCCTATGGTATGGTCGGATAGGCTTGCGTCCTGCAGTTTTGTGAGGAGTTTGGGATGGGAAACAGTATCAAAGGCCTTTGCCAAGTCAATGAATATAGCCAAGGTGCATGTTGCTGAGAAAGCACATGGCCCTCTGAGCCCTGTGCTTCCAATTTAACAAAACCTCAACCAAATTGTCACCATAGACTTTTTAGTACCCATCACATAAATCTGGTACTAAAAATGTTCAAATCCCCTCAAAAATGTGCTTCCATGCCACTGCAACATCATTCCACACCACAGGTACGAAAAGACAGTTTTGTAAGGATTTGAAAAATGACAGATGTCATGTTCATGAGGGGTGTAAAGATATCTATGTTGAAAATTTGGTGTCAAAATATTAAAAATTACCAGTTATGAGCAAGCATAGCAAAATTTCAATGCATGCTCATAACTTTGCCATTTTTGAATATTTTGACCCCAGATTTTCAACATAGCCTTCTAATGATCTCACCTCATGAACAAGGGCAACAAAACTTTCAAATCCTGCCCAAAATGTTATTTTACCAAGCAACTGCAACATCACATTTTGGGCTGGATTTGCAGAACTCCACTGACATTGTTAATGAGGTGGGGTCCCCAAAAGGCCATGCTGAAATTTGTTTTTAAAATATGCAAAAATGCCCAAGTTATGAATCAAAGTTGTAAACCCCATTGACATACATTGAACTGCATTTACCCTAGTTTCCCATAATGCATCAGTGTGTCCAGCACCAAGACTTGTCTTAAATTGGAGAGTGGATCTTCAGCCAGCAAGCTGTTCAGGTGAGTGAGGGTGTGTGGGTGGAGTGGGAGGGGTGCGGGGTGGCAGTTGCTCAATGAGAATTTGGTGTTGGGGTTGATGGATCAGTGAGGGACCATTTTTTTTACAGGTTAAAAAAGACATTAGGGGACTGTTTTCTTTATAACAGGTCTAACAAGAGAGTGAGTTGGAGGATGGGGGTAACACTGGACACGAATGAGAAATGCAAATACTACAGGGACAGAAATCAGAGCATGGCGAGGTGCCACTGGACACCAGGGACCATAAGAAAACATATTACTGAGGCGAGGATGGCAAGGTGGGGGGCACCACTAGACACCAGGGAAATAAATAAATTATGGGTTGGCAATTGGAGGGTGCAACTAGACCCCAGGGAAATAACCAATAAAAACAGCGGTGGCAATCGGATGGTGGAGGAGCCACTACACACATGGAATAATAAAGAAAAAAGTATGAAGGGAGGGCAATGGGCAATCGAAGGATGGGGGGTCCCAGTAGACACCTGGGAAATATAGTGGCATTTTAGATGTCACCAATCATAGGGTAGGGGTGCCACTAGGCACCAGGGAAGAGATGCCAGCAAAAGAAACATTTTGTTTGCCTCATGAAAAAGGATCTTTTCTTGAGACTCGAGATATTTTAAAGAAGCCATTTTTGTATCACGAGTCGTGAAAAAAGATTTACAGTCTTAAAAAACAGCATGTCAAGGGCATTTCTCCTACAGAAAAGTGCAGAATCCCCTGCTTAACCTTAAATATAGTGGTTCTCCCACACAACTATAATATTGCATATAGATATACACTGTAGATAACTACTATATTAATAGTTTTATCTCATTCAACTGAATTGCATTAAATTTTGTATGCACAGTCAGGGGGGCAAGGTGTCTTGATGTGCCAAGTTTTGTTCCAGTCAGATGTGAGGATTCCAAGATCTGGATAGTGCATTTTTAGGAAAAATTAAAGTCTTTGGCTTCTTTTTTTTGTCATCACCTACAACCCAGATGGTTTGGAATTTTGGTTTGAAATGTTTAGGGTAGAAAGTGTACGCTGCAGATTGATGCCTTTCATTTGTTTGGTGAACAACTATGAATCTGCCCCATGTTATAAGCATTTGAAAGGTTATTCGAAGCATGCTCAGTAGGGTATCAAATATCAATCCAAAAGACCCCACTGAGCATGCTCAGAACTGAAATTTCAAATCCTTATAACTTGGCAACAAATTAATATTTCTTCACCAAGCCAGCGAAAGGCACACCTGTGGGGAAGCCCTTTCTACCCTGGAAATTTCAGAACAAATTCCAACATGTCTGGGCACTAGATGATGATAAACAAAACAGCAAAAAAAATGGCTTTTCTTTTAGCTTTGTTCACTATCCAGATCTCATAATCCACACATGTGACCTGACGGAGACTTGGCAAGTCAAGAGATCTTCCTTTTGAGACCATGCATGCAACATCTTGTGCAAATCGGTTGAACAGTTGTGAAGATATTAAAGTACAAAGATGGCATCTCTCGAAAAAGGATTTTTTTTATCACAAAAAATGATTGGCCCTTCACAACAAGGAATCCATTTTAATGAGACCAAATTCCTTTGACGTTCCATGAAGCTATCCAAAAGACTGAACTGAGCATGCTGAGAGCTCAAAACTTTAAAATTAAATAACATTGGAACAAATTAATATTTTTTCACCAAACCAGCAAAACCCTCTCTACCATGAAAATGTCAAACAAAAATTCTAAACAATCTGGGCATAGCAAGATGACAAAGAATAGCACAAAACACAGCAATTTTTAATATTTTAGCACTATGTGCAGCTCAGAACCCACAAATCTGAATGAAACTTTTCATGTCAAGAGAGCGACCACACAAGACTGTACATGCAACATTTCATGTGAATCAGTTGAAAATTTGCAGTTATTAAAGTGCAAAATTTGAGGTTTAACACTGAAACCCCTGCTCAACCCTAACTATGGTGGTGCTCCCACACAACTATAATGCTGTATATAGATATACACTGTAAAAAAATATATTAATAGCTTTGCCCCATTCAATTGAATTACACTAAATTTTGCATGCACAGTCAGGGGGGCAAGGTGTCTTGATTTGTCAAGTTTCATTCCTGTCAGATTTGAGGATTCCAATATCTGGATAGCTCATTTTTAGGAAAAATCGGTGGTTTTTTTTTTCTTTTTTCTTTTGTCATTACCTACAACCAAGATGGCTTGGAATTTTGGTCTGAAATTTTCAGGGTAGAAGGGATATGCTGCAGAATGGTGACTTTCATTGGTCTGGTAAAAAACTATGAATCTGTCCCAAGTTAGAAATATTTGAAATTTTCATTCTTAGCATGCTCAGTAGGGCATCAAATGTCTATCTGAAAGACCCTACTGAGCATGCTCAGAACCATCATTTCAAATCCTTATGACATGGCAAAAGATTAATATTTCTTCACCAAACCAGTGAAAGGCACATCTGTGGACCAAGCCTTTTCTACCCTGAACATTTCAGATCAAATTCCAAACCACCTGGCCACTAGATGACAAAAAACAGCAACAAATTGCATTTATTTTAGCTTTTTTTGCAATCCAGATTTCAAATCCTTATAACTTGGCAACAAATTAATATTTCTTCACCAAACCAGTGAAAGGCACATCTGTGGGGAAGCCCTTTCTACCCTGGACATTTCAGAATAAATTCCAAAATGTCTGGGCACTAGATGATGATAAACAAAACAGCAAAAAAAGGCTTTTTTTTTAGCTTTGTTTGCTATCCAGATCTCATAATCCACACATGTGACCTGACGCAGACTTGGCAAGTCAAGTGATCTTCTATTTGAGACCATGCATGCAACATTTTGTGCAAATCTGTTGAATGGTTGTGAAGATATTAAAGTGCAAAGATGATGTCTCACAAAAAATGATGTTTTCTCACAAAAAAGGATTGACCCCTCACAGCAAAGAATCCTTTTTTGTGAGACCAAATTATTTTGCCATTCCAGGAGGCTATCCAAAAGACTGAACTGAGCATGCTCAGAAGTCAAAACTGTAAAATTAAGTAACTTTGGAACAGACTGATATTTTTTCACCAAACTAGTGCAATGCACTTCTGTGTGGCAAGCCCTTTCTGCCCTGAAAATGACAGACCAAAATTCCAAACCATCTGGGCACAGCAAGATCACAAAAAACACAAAACAAAACAGCGATTTTTTTAACATTTTAGTGCTGTGTGCAGCTCAGAATCTATAAATCTGACCAAAACAAAACTTGGCACATCAGCAGGTCTACCATTCAAGACTGTGCATGCAAAATGTCTTGTAAATCCATCAAATGGTTCTAAAGTTATTTATGTGTAAATTTTGATGGTTAACATTGAAATCCCTACTCAGCCCAAACTATAGTGGTGCTACCATGCCACCATAGTGAAATTTTATGGAAGGGTAATAGTATGAGGCAATAGGTAACAGAAAGAGACATAGGGCCTAATTTTAAAAAAGGACATTTTTGACACAAGGTGCCTCCATCAAATTGGCATGATGTAAGTGGTACCTTGGGTCAAAGTGTGTGGCAGTCTCAATTCTCAAATGCATGCTGCATCAAAATCAAGAATCTTTTTGCCTAAGCCATCCTGCACTTCCCTTGTGGCAGAAGTACCCTTCCACCAGGTCACAAGGGGGCTTGCACAATGGTATGGCTGCATCATCCCCTTTTTGGAATTTATGAAGCCCCACCATGGTCGCAACAGGGAGCTGACCATAGACCTACCATGAGGTGGTCTAAGGGTCATGCACCACTGTCAAGCTGGAAGAGATTGGGGGCTGCATGGAGGGGACTGGGGGCAGAAGAAGCATGGGGATGGCCTTGGGAGTGATAGGGGTACAACGGCAATCAGGGATGATGAGGTGGGGGTGCTCTTCACTACAACAGATAGCCAATCAGCCCAGACTGGGGGTTTGGTAGGAATGAACTGGGACCAGGCCTAAGGGGGACTTAGTCCTGGCACCTGTCCCGTAGTACCAATGACCCCAACACTCTCAGTGACCAGCAGTGGCTGCAGGGTATAGGGTGCAAATGGTGGATGGGAATGATCCCTAGGCAGTGTGGCAGTCCCCCTGGTATCTGTCCCCTGACATGGAGGCTGGCTGCTGCAGACTGACTGTGTTAGTCATTGGCACCTATGGGGCAGGTGCCAGGGCTGTGTCCCCCTCAGGCAAGGGTCTTGGTCCCTTCCTGACAAACCCCTGTACCTGGGCTGATTGACTGTCTGTACTAGCTTAGGGCCCCTTGCATGGTGCCATCTCATCACCCTCCTATTGTAGACATGTCCCTGCTGCTCCATAAGCCACCCCTCATGCTCGTTCTGTCCTTGGCCCTCTCCTGGAAGGCATATTCACCTTCCACCTTAACAGCCCCTCTAGTTTTGTGCTGGGCAAAGGGGGTTGGATGGATCCCTCTGTCAAACTCCAGAGGTGCACCAACTCTTCAGTGCAGCCATGCAGCTGCAGCATCTCTTGGGTCTTAGATGCTGTGACACCCATTTTAATAAAATTGGGTGCAGGGTCCCTGATGCACCCCAAGTTTACCGCAGTCTAGATCGCTGCAACTTGGAACAATCTAAGGATTCTTTGAAAATAGAATCCATAATGTCAGATATGTTTCTTTGTACTGTAGTAGATATTCACATGGCATTTTTCTGCACGTTCCATGTGAATGTTATGGACTTGATTGAATACATCTTTGTACAGCCTAATAGTTTTATTCTAAGCCAATGCTAAAAAAATAGTTTTCAGAACTGTTCAAGGTTTGTTTTATCCTCTGAAAAATCTCTGGCTCCTATGTTTTCTATAGTCTTTTGGAGGTCACTGTATCCAGTATAGAATATTTAAGAAATCTGATTATATAAATGTCATGCTTGAGCTAGAAATACATAATTGGGAAAGACTGGATATGGTACCCACTGTGAGTGATGCTTGTATAACCCCTACCCCGTCTGCCATTTCCATCTGATAGCAATACCAGGTGGGCTGGGTTTGGGGAGGAATAGGTCACTTGGCACAAAGGCTAGGTTTGGCTACTCTGCACAGGGGCACCCAAGTAACTCCGAACACAGGAAGCAATAACTGTAATGTCCAATACCAGAAGTGGGATTCTAAAGTGTGGCTTTTATTCACATCCAAAACAGAATAAACAAAGCATAGATGGACCCTCACGAGGCTACAATCCTGGCAATGCAGATTAAAGGATACCAGAACATATCCTCATCACTTTAGCCCTCAGGCTCTGAACCCACTGGGCACACAGCCTGAGCTTGCACGCTGCTTTGGGTTACGCAGCCCGAACTTGTACACTGTTCTGGGTTTTCCCTGGCTTGGCTCCCTTGCCAGTCACTTGGACACCTTCCATACTTCATGGAAACATTTTCTGGTGGCTCTCTAAACCACCTAAGAGCACCTCGGCTCCATCAGGGAATCTTCCTTTCAATCCCACGTCTGAGTATTTTCCTCAGGCACTGGCCAAGTACCTGAGAGAAAGCAAAAGGTGTCTCAGAGCAAATCCGTAGAGGTGAATTTGGTTACTACTGATGGGTGGTCTCCCACCTCTCACTCCCACAATTCATACCCGGCCATTTCTCTGGACAGAAACACCTCATCCTTTGACACTGTACTGTGTAGATTATTGCTAAATGTATTTCACATTCCATCTACTTTAGTTATTTATTTTTTTTATTTATTTTAGTTGTTTAACCAGGATTAGCACACTTAGCTGAAAGCTTTTTTACAGGAGCGACCTGGGAGTACAGGGAAGTTAAGTGACTTGCTCAGGGTCATACAGTATGCAAGTGGAAGCTGTGGGATTCAAACCCAGGTCTGGTCTGCTGGATGTCACCAGATTTGCAGCTCAGAGCCTTAAACCACTGCGCTATACTGCCTCTACTTGTCTTGCTTCCCATTTGTGCTGGACTTGAACATACTTATAGGTGGCATTGTCCATTACTCTAGACCCCCACAAAATTAAGCAGTCCAATCCCTACTTTCTTTCTTTCCCTTTGTGCTGGACTTGAACATACTTATAAGTGGCTTTGTCCATTACTCTAGACCCCCCCCCACAGAGTTAAGCAGTCCAATCCCCACATCTTCAGACTGTACTTGGCTTTCTTTTCCTGACCCCACAGTAACAGTCCCTTTAGTTTCCTACTGTTCAGGTGAAAACACTTGGCCCTTTTTCAGAGTGAACTCACCCTTTGGTTGCAGGTGCCTCACAGGCATTTCCTCCTCAAGGAATCTTCCTCTCAGAGCTTCTGGTGCCTCAGCACAACTTGAACAGGCAGCTTTTTTCCCTTAGCCGGACCCAGGGGGTTGTCCCTGGAAAACAGGCAGACACTTTCCCCCCATCCCCTCAGGGATGGTGCTATGAACCATTGAGAGCACTCTACACCACTTCAAGTACCAGTTCCTGTGTTCCTCTTCAGGTGGAAACACACACCTTACACAAATGTAGCTCTGAAACAGAGCTTAAAGCTCTGAGAGCCTGCACACACTCTGCTGCACTACAGTCTCTCTCTAAGACTGCACACAGACTGGCTTAAAATTCCCCAACATTATACTCTAATCTCCAACTGCAACATTCCAGTGTGGCTTATGCAGCTGTGACAGTTGTAAAATGATGTCATCCCTCAGTCTCAGCTGAGACTGAGAACAGAGTGAGACAGTGTGAAATCCATTTAACTGGAGTTTCACAAGCTGCCTTCCCTGCCTACCACTAGGTCTTATTGGGATTCTAGTAACCCCAGGTAACAGGGGGGTTACACTCACCCTTGGCCAGGAAAATGACTGTCCACAGTCATTAATCACCTGGCTTAGGCCATCTCACCCCATGTGTGGACTATGGGGAGGTAGCGATACCTTCTCCCCTACCATGTGCCAGCACAGGCAGACAATACTAAGGGCCTAGAGGCCTTTGGCTGATGCATAAGCCTCTACTCTACCCACTGACTAAGGGCACCTAGTGACTCCGGTAGAATTGTCCAGAGCATAGCCCTAATAGATCAGTAGTGTGACCCCTACTGCAGGTCAGGGCCACAGCCTGTCTATCCCCCCTAGCCCTGTAGGGAAAATCTGTCTGCCTCTAACTCAAATCCCAAAACAAAACAAACAGAGGACCTACCCAACCCTGGACACCATGCAACCATACACAAGGAGCTAATACCATACTCTATGCATTACTCCCACACTTCCCCACAACCAGACCTGTGGAAGAAAAAAAGGCTACACACAGTAACAACAACAACAACAACAGTACTTTAAACACTACACTCTAAAGTACTAGTGAGGGACTCCACTGAGTTCCTCCTCCTCTTCCTGTCTTCTTTTTTGTCTTCTTCAGGAACACCTGCAAGAAAAAAGAAAGACAACACACACTCCTAATCTGCATACACAGTCTATCTAAACCCCTACCATCAAAACACTGGAGAATCCCAAAAAGATTTTTTTAGAAAAGTAGAAAAACAGTATCAACATTAGAAAACAGTAGAAAACAATGACATTATTTACAATACACCATATTTGGGGGATGGAGTGCCCTAAAAGTCCCATCTAGTGACCACAGTGCCCGAGGACAAGTCCATCAAAGAGTCTCTCCTGGGCCAGAGCCCAGTGAAGCACAGTTCTAGCAGGCCAAAGTCCCAAAGGGGACAGTCTTTGAGGACAGTTCAAACATCTGGAGTCTGCAAGTGTAGGGTGTGTACTGCAATGTCATAAGAATAAAAAAGTTTGGACTTACCATTCCCTTGTAGAATGAAAAATGACACCAACCCTGGTCCTGAGCCGAAGACTCTCCCTGGCAGCATTCTTCTGATACAGCTGGGCAGACATCTTACAGGAACAACAGAAGGGCACATCTGGAAACTGCTGGGCTGATGTCATCTCTGGAGATGGAACCTTGGAACAGGAACAAAAAGGAAAACAGCTGGTCTGAAGTCATCTGATTACAAGGCGATGAATCAGGATACAGCTGGGCTGGTGTCCTCTCTGGATCTGAAGTCATCTGGTGGGCCAGTCTATGGATTCTGGAAAGTCAGTACACTGTAGAACTGATGAATGTGGGACACCTGAGTCCTGGACATCCATACTGGCGAAACAACATAAGTACTGCAATGGCTGGAGTAGCAGCACTGACTACCACTGCTCTGCTTTCCATTTGGTAGGCATGGGCACATTCGCAGGGAGGTCTTTGCATTGTGGCCAATAGCACAACGGGTCAGGTGCTTGAATTATTACCCCATCTGGGTGCACATAATTCACACTTTGAAAGGTTTCACGTCCCTCTCCATCCACTATTCAAACAGTGTCCATTAACAGCGTCCTGCATATTTTCCACTGGCTGTATTTTTCGTGAAACATTCTGTTCCTGACATGCTTGTTTACACCAGGATGCACACATTTCATTGCTTCTGCCCAAATCCAGGATTTCCTTCTGTTCTCAATCTCCTCCCATACTCTCCGAGGAAAGGTAGGAAAGGACATCCCATAGATTTCATTCACCTTCCTATGAACCAGTCTTTCCTCTTTATTAGCTTTGGTCAACCTGAGACCTCTGGCCTGGCTTGGGGGTGGCCAATCCTGGTTCTGCCAGCTACGCATTCTCAAAGACACAAAAAATGGATCTCTAGCTTCTTCTTGCACAGCCAGGGCAGTGGCATTACCACTCTCTTCCATGCATTTCTCTGAGGCAAGAGCTTGAGGCTGTGTACCAGTTCCTTTTTCACAAGGCCACATAGGTTCCCCCTCTTCTTCTTCCTCACTGAGAATCTATGCCCAGGAGTGAGCAGTCATCCTCACTCCTGACACTATCCACTCTTCACTGGGCGCGGAGGTCAAAACCTCCCATTCAAAGGCCTCCCTCATCTCGTCTTCTCCTATGAGACTTGGGCTAGGCCCCGCTCTCCATGGATCTACTGATGCTCTTCCTGATATGTCTCTCTGTGACTCAGAATCTGAAACATTGGCATATTGTTCTGTCTGTAAATCTGTACCCTCTAGCTTTGTGCCACACTCCCCTGAGGGGTCTTCTCCAACAGACTCCATCTGGTGCAATGTGCTGCCAACTGCAGATTCTTGAACTTTTGTCCATGTGGGAGCCAAATGAATCTTGGGTGCTTTAAATAAACCATATTTCTCTAAGCACCCAGAACAGTGAGGTACCATGAAGACGTCCTTTCCAGCATTTAAGCACACTAAACATACTTGCACTGGATATCCAGGAATCGCCACATGAGGAGGCAGTCATCTTCCATAGTAGCATCTCTAAATGTCCCTTAACTTGTTAACTTCTACTGCTACCACAGCCCGGGCATGATCCGGGTAGCGGGCTGGTCTTGAGGCCATGACAGCAGAGAAAAACAAACAAATGCTCACTGTTATTTCCAGTCCCACATCACTGAAAACTTTTTTCTCTTTCAAAATGGCTCCTCTGCTGCTGTGTTTACATTATTACCCCACCCTGTAATGGTGGCGGCAGCACTCCTATGCATCAACATTCTGAAATTGGGTCAAGCCACTGCGCATCCGATTTACACACTCTATTGATAACTGTTCAAACTGCACAAACTTGCACTGTTCTTTTTCCTAGCACATTTATATGATTTACCACAGACTTTTCACTGGCTGAAGACATTGATCTAGCTTACAGTCCCTTAAAGCCTCAGTATTCAAGCACAGGATTACAGGTAACTCTTGCTGCATATCTGATACAACCCACAGTCTCTCTCATGACTTTGAAACTTATACTGACACTGAACCTATAATTCTGCTCAAGTTGATGGCTTAAAATGCTTGCTTTTGCTGGTAAAAACTTAGCACAATCCTTCTTTGCACAACAATTACACTGCTACACACAGATTCAGCTGGCTTTTGGCAAAATCACTTAGTCTGAGCAATTATTTCTGTTGGTACTCACTGTTATCAGTAACTGTTTGCTGCAATGGAAAATGGCCTGCAGCCAGTCTTGGAGGCCTCTGGACAGAAGCGGGTTGGCAGTCCTGCTGATTGTGCCTCTGAACACCCCACTCACAGTCCAGTCGATCGAGATGCAGGTTGAGCCAGAATTTAAACAGAAAAGTCAGTTTTTTTAAACTTTTTACAGTGCTTTCAGTCACCGCAACGCTCCTCCTGATAAGCCAGTACGCACACTCCACTCACACTCCCTCTTGAATGCTGGGCAGTCACTGTAGAGCTGGCGTGGGGTGGGACTGATTGCAATCTCACCAATCACTCAACGCCATGCAAATGAGCCTCTTTCCTCTCGAGTGCTCTTCTCCTCACGGTGATCGTCGAGCAGGCAAATTTAAACAGCAAAACCACACTTTTTTTTTCTCAACTGACTCCTTGGCGGGAGCCCATTTTAACCATTTTTTATGGCCATTAAGCACAACAAGTCTCTCAGTTCACGAGAAAAGCATCGCCAACATTCAAGGCACAATTTTCCTTTTGCTATCCCTAGTTTTCCACACTTTTCTTTGTCACAAACAGTTTTAAAAGCTGGCAAATGCTGAAAATTTGATGCAGGACAAGGGCATACACTCTCAGGCTTTACTGCTCCTTTGTAAACAGTTGGCATTTTAACAGCAGCACATGGACAACAGCACACAGTGGCACATTAGTTAACATTGCTTCAGATTTTTGGGCTACCCACTGCCAGATAACCAAAATGCTAGCCCTTTGCCCGAGCACCTTTCTTACATTCCTCCCTAAATTCCAAACCCAAATCCTCAGCAGTGCCTCCATTTTTGTAACCCCTACCCGGTCTGCCATTAACATCTGACAGCAAGACCAGGTGGGCTGGGTTCGGGGAGGAATAGGTCACTTGGCACAAAGGCTAGGTTTGGCTACTCTGCACAGGGCACCCAAGAAACTCCGAACACAGGAAGCAATAACTGTAATGTCCAATACCAGAAGTGGTATTCTAAAGTGTGGCTTTTATTCACATCCAAAATGGAATAAACAAAGAATAGATGGACCCCCACAGTTCTACACTCCTTGTTATGCAGATTAAAGGAGACTAGAACACATCCTCATCACTTTAGCCCTCAGGCTCTGAACCCACTGGGCACACAGCTCAGACTTGCACGCTGCTTTGGGTTAAACAGCCTGAACTTGTACACTGTTCTGGGTTTTCCCTGGCTCAGCTCCCTTGCCAGCCACTTGGACACCTTCCATACTTCATGGAAACATTTTCTGGTGGCTCCCTAAACCACCTAAGGGCACCTCGGCTCCATCAGGGAATCTTCCTTTCAATCCCACATCTGGGTACTTTCCTCAGGCACTGGCCAAGTACCTGAGAGAAAGCAAAAGGTGTCTCAGAGCAAATCTGTAGAGGTGAATTTGGTTACTACTGATGGGTGGTCTCCCACCTCTCACTCCCACAATTCATACCCGGCCATTTCTCTGGACAGAAGCCCCTCATCCTTTAACACTGTACTGTGTAGATTCTTACTAAATGTATTTCACATTCCATCTACTTGTCTTGCTTCCCATTTGTGCTGGACTTGAACATACTTATATGTCACATTGTCCATTACTCTAGACCCCCCACAGAGTTAAGCAGTCCAATCCCCACATCTTCAAACTGTACTTGGTTGTCTTTTCCTGACCACATAGTAACAGTCCTTTTAGTTTCCTTCTGCTTAGGTGAAAACACTTGGCCCTTTTTAAGAGAGAACTCACCCTTTGGTTGCAGGTGCCCCACAGGCGTTTCCTCCACAAGGAATCTTCCTCTCAGAGCTTCTGGTGCTTCAGCACAACTTGAACAGGCAGCTTTTTTCCCTTAGCCGGACCCAGGGGGGTTGCCCCTTGAAAACAGGCAGACACCTTCCCCCATCCCCTCAGGGATTGGGCTATGAACCATTGAGAGCAGTCTCCACCACTTCAATTACTAGTTCCTGTGTTCCTCTTCAGGTGGAAACACACACCTTACACAAAAGTAGCTCTGAAACAGAGCTTAAAGGTCTGAGAGCCTGCCCACACTCTGC
This sequence comes from Neoceratodus forsteri, assembly GCA_016271365.2. Taxonomy (NCBI): domain Eukaryota; kingdom Metazoa; phylum Chordata; order Ceratodontiformes; family Ceratodontidae; genus Neoceratodus; species Neoceratodus forsteri. The sequence continues at coordinate 62,786,066 of CM028137.1, read as the reverse complement.
TGCACTACAGTCTCTCTCTAAGACTGCACACAGACTGGCTTCAAATTCCCCAACGTTCTACTCTAACCTCCAACTGCAACATTCCAGTGTGGCTTATGCAGCTGCAACAGTTCTAAAATGATGTTATCCCTCAGTCTCAGCTGAGACTGAGAACAGAGTGAGACAGTGTGAAATCCATTTAACTGGAGTTTCACAAGCTGCTTTCCCTGCCTACCACTAGGTCTTATTCTGATTCTAGTAACCCCGGGTAACAGGGGGGTTAAACATGTTCCTTATTTTATGAGGAGTTTATGGTAATTTATAATAAACATGCCCCAATAAAAACTAAGAAAGTTATATCAAAAACTTCCCCTTAGTACAATACATATCTTTTTAAATTGAAGAAGCAATGGGACAAGGCCTGGAATGTAACTAAAACCAACAAGGTAAATACAGATTGGATTAAGTATAAGCAATTAGGAAAGAAATATACTACTGAACTTCAGAAAACTAGGCAAGATTATTATAACAAAGGCTTAACAACTAATCTGACCGATAACCCTAGGGAATTCTGTAAAGTTATGAAAAAGGTATACAAACAATGGATTACCCTGAAAATTTTGAAATCAATAATATAAAAAAAACCTTTAGGCCCCCAGGTGGTAGATAGTTTTAATGACTCTTTTGTAACAATGGGCACAGCATCTTTGCCCAAAAACCCCATAAATAAAATCATTAACCAAGAACTGAAGTCCCAAAAGTCTGAAGGGTTTGAGTTTAACACAATAACATCTAGAGAGGTTCAAGATGTACTTCTTAAAATGAATGTAAAGAAATCTGGGGGGTTAGATGGTATACCGAATATTTTACTTAAGTATGTTGCAACTATTATTTTATTTCACCTGGCAAGTATCTTTAATATGACACTTTCTCATAAAGAAGTCTCTGAAATGTTGAAAATGGCTAAAGTAATAGCTATTTTAAAGTCTAGACGAATATATCAATTCAAAAAGTATAGGCCAATGTCATTGTTACCTATAGTTGCTAAGATATTTGAAAAACTGGAAGCCAGACAACTGCAGGATTTTCTGGAAAAAGGGCAGATTGTTAGCAAACATCAGTCAGGTTTTAGACCCCTGCATGGTACCACCTCTGCCCTATTACAAGTAACAGGTGACATTACCAGGGCTCTCGACAGGAGGATGTCGGTGGGGGCAATCTTTATTGATTTTTCCAAAGCATTTGGGTATCCTGTGATGTAGGCTAGCCGCAAGTGGGCACCTACCAAAAATGGTGACCCACTTGCATTGCAAGAAGGACTGGGTGAGGAAGTAGGGAACACGACCGGATGGGGGAGGTTCATGCATATAGTGACAGGATGTCGCTATATGTATGCTCGCAGGGGGGAACGAGCATGATGGAAGGGAGGAAAGGTTGGCCTGGCATGGCTGGCATGGGCCTGCTGAGCTGGCCCCATAGCATGGGTGTAGGGTGGCAGCCTAAAACTGCAAGGATTCCAGGTTTGGGGCCTGGCACGCCTACATTTTTGTGCACCCAGACCCCAATTTTTTTGGGCCCCAAATTGGCACCCCCGACATGCACCCCCTGGAGCTAAGAATCCTTTAGTAGGGGGTTGTAGGGAGGAAAGCCCCCCATGGGGTGTGCCCCCTGCATTAACATTTAAAATCTAAGTCTCCAGCACTGTTTTCCTGTGCGCTGGGGGTGTACGTCACCAAAACTGATTTTCAGTGATGTACCTTCATCATAATGATGGTTGTCTTTTGGCAATCAACATTATGACATAGAACCAGCAATTGACACATTAAACCACGACAGCCTCCTGTCCAGATTAGAAATGCTTGGTATATCTATAAACGTAGTTAATTGGTTCCAAGAATACTTGTTAGGTAGAAAACAGTTGGTAACCATTAATGGCTGGACCTCTGAGCTTAGGAATATTATTTCAGAGTACCTCAAGGAACCATTTTAGGTCCCATTCTATTTAATTTGTACATGAATAGTCTTAACCCTCAAGCTGCCGACAGAATTGTAACGTATAGGAATTCTGGACTGATATATCAGTCCATGGCACAGCAAGGGTTAATCTGTCCTATCTGGGTATAGGATGGCACCTATACGTGGATGGTACCATTATTTATACAGAAGGTTCATCAATACAACAAATAGAGGTCACTTTACAAGAAGCATTTGACGAGTTACAGTACTTTTTTTCTGGAATCCAAATTTATACTAAATCCTAAAAAAAAACCAGGTTCTACTAATCTCTTAAGAGACTAGTCTGAGGACTCTTGAGCCTTGTCTAAGGATAAACACCTTGGATAAAACTATCCTTGCACACACTCGGAATTACAGATACTTAGGCCTGTATCTCAACAAAGCATTTAAATGAAACACCCATATAGATTTCATAACAAAAAAAAGTGAGAAAATGCTTGGGAGCACTATATAGAATTAGACATTGTATGTCTGAGAATGTAAGAAAACGTGGTTATGACCTTGGTTGTACCCCTTTTAGATTACGGGGACAAAATATATATGGGTGCACCATCTTTACACTTGTCCAGGGTGGATATCCTATTTAAGAAATTGGCAAGGTTTGTCATAAATACCCCAAGGAGGACCCATAGATGTTACTTACATAAATCACTGAATTGGTTGTATCCAAAAGATAGGAGATGATCCCATGTTCTTAACCATATGGTTAAGACTTTCAGGTGTGAGTTCACCGAATTCATTTCGGAGGGATTGCAATTTTGAGAGATAAAAAGTGGGTTGTGCTCTGTAGAGGGCATAGAACATGATCTTCCAAGAGTGAGGACAGAATTAGGTAGATCGCACTTTTTCTACAGATGCTCTCATACCTGGAACACGTTACCACTTTATTTTAGGTCAGCTAACAAAGGCATTCAGTCAGGGGTGATCAAATCACGGTTTGCCAGGGAGGCAATAAGAAAAATTAGCAAAGATCCTCCTTGAAAGACATTTGTTTCCTGTAGTACTTAAGAATATTGGATTAAATATGTTGAAGTGTTTACTTACGATAACTTGTTTTGTACAACTTGATTTATGTATGTACAGTATGTATTGTTGTGTATGTATGTAATTTAATAATGTTTGTTGTATTTTTGATCCTGTAACTATTTTATTTTTATTTTCATGATGTCTGGGAGAACACCTGTCAGCAGATGCTCATTTGTAGGTTTCACATCAGTTGCAAGAAAAAACTGAACAGGTACATCACATTACATTACAAGGCATTACATTACAATCAAGAACAAAATTGCACTGGTACAAAATAATACATTACAAGCTAGGTAGACAATAAATTGCTGTGAATTACAAGATTGGGATAGTATTTAGCTTAAGGTATAACATTTAGACACTACTATGGCATTGGTGAGAAGGTGCATGCATCAGAGAGTTAAGCATACTTGTGGGGGAGAAGCAGAGTGGAGAACAGGAACAGCTGTGGCATAGTGAAGTGTATGCCTTTGTAAGGGGTAAAGAACAGACTTAAGGAAGGTTGGAGACAATGGGGCTTGGAAAGCAGCAGACAGGGGGGCATGAGAGCAGGGATAGAGAGGGGAATGGGTGCCCAGTGGGGAGGGGGTAGACGGAGGGTGGGACAATGAAATGCTGTGAAGGTAGGTACCCCTAAGATTAGGTGGAACACTAAGTCCTACTGTTCTAGGGTGGCCCAAATGTAGAAAACTTGTTTTGGTCATCATGAATGGCCAGTGCAGTCACAGTTGTCATCTGTGGCAAGGTGCTGCTTGAGGTTACAGTATGCTTCAAAGCACCAGTGGCTGTTGTATTGGAGATGGCTGAAGGAGGGGCATTGGTCCAGTGTGGTGCACGGTAGTAGAATGCACGTTGACCCTGTGCAGTGCGGCATCTAGGTTCCCTGAATCTTTGTCTGTGAGTGCTTCTGGTCAACCTGGCACTTACATGGTGCCTAAATAGTTTCTGGACTCTTGGTGGCATAAGATTTAATGTGATATTTTTGGCCAGTAGACAGGTATGATATTTAACTCTGCTTATCAGTTGGAACCACCCTGCCTGTGAATAGAGCTCACAGGTGTGTGTAAGCCTTGCAGCACCTGTGAGGAGTTGGCAGGCCTTATTAAGGGCCAATGAGATGCGATGGGGCACTGAGTCTGGTGCAAAACCATAAACCACCAAGCCATGGTCAACGAGAGTAACAATTGAGCTGGTGATGGCCATGTTAAGTGCTTCATATGTATGGCTGTGCTTGTGGCAGTGGAGTATCCTAATTCTGGAACTGATGGCCTTGGCTGTGTTGTCTATATGCTGTGCATAGGACAGGGTGGAGTCAAGGGTGATACCCAGGTACTTAAAGTGCTGCACGAGGTCCAGCACATTGCCATTGTTGTTCAGGATGGATAGTGGGATGGTCTTGTGTTTGCTGTGGGTGCTGGAGTAGATCAGAGTCTTAGTTTTCTTGTAGTTAAGGGTTAATCTATGCTCCTTAAATCATATGTTGGCAGCAGTATATCCTAGTTGAAGGTCATTTTAAAGTAGTTTGGGATTGGGGTTGCAGGTGAAAATGATGGCTTCATCAGCATACAATAGCATGTGACTGGTGCAAGAGCCTGGAAGTTTATTTAAGAAGATATTGAAGAGGAGGGTCCGCAGTATTGATCCCTGGGGGACCCCTGAGTGGACAGGTTTGCTATCTGAGACAATGTGCCCAATCTTGACCCACTGTGAGTGATTGCTGAGATAGCTTTTAAACCATAGAATTGTATAAGAAGAGAGATCGATGTCAGCTAGCTGTTCAAGGAGGAGTGAGTGGTGAACCATATCAAAAACTTTTCATAGGTCAATGAAGGTAGCCTCCACTAGCTGCCCTTGATCCAGGACTTGGTGGATATAACCAGTGAATTCTAACAGGGCTGTGATAGTGCTGTGTCTCTCTCTGAACCTATGATGTTCCAGGCATAGGAGTTGGTGCATATTTGGGTATTCCACAAGCTGATCTGCTGCTATCCGTTCAAGCGCTTTGGAGAGTAGCAGGAGTATGGAAATCAGTCTGTAATTGTTTTACAGTGCTTGATCTCCACTTTTGTGAACTGGTATTACAGGAGATGACTTCCAGAGCTGGGAGAACTGAGAGTGGCAGAGGTATAGGTTGATGATGGTGGTCAGGGGGCTTAGTTCTTCTGCAAGTGCCATAGTGACAAACTTAAGGTCCAGGGTGTCTCCATTGTGCCTTGATTTACCCAGCACCTTCTCAAGGAACTTTCTAGCCTCAGTAGTGCTGACTTCTTTAAAGTAAAAAGTGGACTGTTCCCCATAGGGGATTGATCACCTACTGGGTGCTTCTGGACTGGAGGGTCAAAGTAGTCTGCTGGGAGCACTCCACTTAGGTCCATGAAGGCAGTATTTAGGGAATTTGCTATTTAGAGTGGATCCACTGTGGGTACATCATTGACCAGGAGCATGGAGGGGGTCTGTTTTGGTATCCTTGCCAGTAATATCACTAAGGTTGGTTCAGAAGGATTGACTGCAGTACCAGGACTTGGAGAGAGCTCCCTTATAGTAGGAGCATTTTGCTAGATGGATAGCCTTTGTGCACTCATTTCTTGCTTTTTTATATAGTTGGATATTGGCTGCTGTACCATGTGTGCATGCCTTTATCCAGAGTTGGTCCTGAGCATTGAGTTGTAGCAGGAGTTCTGGCATTATCCAAGGGTTGCAGGGAGCTTTAGATTTTATTGTTTTCAGGGGGGCACGTTTATCGCATGTGACATTAAGTTTTGTGATGAAGCATCCAAGTGTGATGTCTATGTTGTTTGTTTCATGTAGGTGAGACCAGTCTAGGCCTTGAAAGTCCACTTTGAGTTGTGGTAGGTGCCCTTTGAGGAGTACATGGCTGGTTATGGTTCTGGGCAGGGACTTCCTGAAGTTGTTTTGCAAGGTGCAGGTAATGGGTGAATGATCACTCAGTGAGTCAGGGAGGACAGAGGTGCTGGTGATGTGGGCTAACTTATGATGTATCAAGGGCCTCACTGGAAATGAACTTGTCTCAGTCTAGATGTACCTATTCATTGTCTTCTCAGATGAATAAAAGTTTTTTTACTACTACTACTACTACTACTACTATTGGAATGTCAAAGCAGAGATGCAGGGCACTGTACTAAATGTGTGAAATCTTTTCTTTCAGCTTTGAAAGTTGTTGTATAGATTTCCCTTGCTCCACGGTGTAAACACATATGCAGTGATGCTCATTAGTAGGTTCTTTTTCAGCTGTAGATGTCTTGATACAAGTATCCTAATCCCTCTTGTCTTACTAGTTATATCACTAGAAATTCAATGTTTAAAAAGTGGTGAGCCATATCAAAAACTTTTCATAGGTTGATGAAGGTAGCCCCCACTAGCTGCCCTTCATCCAGGATAAGATTAACATTATTAACTGAAGTTACTGAAAGTTGCTGATTGATATGTTGCGACATGGCACAACCTATCACTATGCACCACTGGAACACTGGAACCCTGTTAAATGGAGTTATTGAGAGTTACTGATAACATTTGTGAAATTGTGGGACCTATCTCTAAGCACCACTGTATATTTATCTTCAGCTCCTCCATTATGTGAAGAACGTATATTTTAAGACCAGTGATGGTGAGGAGGTGTATTTTGATGTGAATGGAGACTCTCCTGCAATGTATGATATACTAAATTGGCAGGTATCCCCCGATGGAAGTACCACCAAGTATGTGCACATTGGATATTATGACTCTCATGCTGCTTCAGGGCAAGACATGTTCATTAATGAGAGCCGGATTTTGTGGAATGGAGGCAGTACACAGGTCAGTGCACAACAGAATGTGTTAAAGATACAGGAAAAGATGTGACTTAAACCTCTGAAAAAACATATAATATAATCAATAAAAGACTACCTGGTGGTAATTTTATTTCAGGAAGCTGGGGCATTCAGCCTCATAGTTTATTCTTGTCACAGGTTTAGTGATTTAAAATATCCCCTTACTCACCGGTGCCATAGGTTTTCCTCCATATTTACATTTAATTATATGTTTTTTAATATTACTAATTTTGCATTATTACCAAATAATTAAGCATTTATAAAGCAGTAATAACCCAGTTAAAATTAAGTATTACCCTTTGGTCATTTTTGATATAATCCTCTTGAATAATTGTAGTGATTCAGTTTCCTTCCTTGTTCTATATTACATTTTCATTTTTTGCTCACTGCATCTTCTCAGTAGACAACTGCCTTTCATTCTACACATCTTACATCAACAGGGCTTCCACTTCCATATTTTCACTTTCTGTCATTTGCCTTTACTGGCCTGCAAGACCCATGGATGTGTTGATGATACCTTTGGTCCAAAAACCCAGAACATAGTTGGCTTTGTGGCATGCACAGTAGATGCTGTTTGTACCTTACGCATTTAGCATACCCTTTATCTTCTTGTGTAAGCAGTATCTTTAACTGTGGTCTGACAAAAAAAAAATGTGAGCCAGCATTACAAAACAGACTAATGAACAGACAAATGTAGAACAGTTAACATGCATAGTGATTTACCATCCTTTTATGAGGTCGTTGTTTGATAATTAGTGAGGATTCTATCTGTATTTGCAGAAACTTGATACAAACTTTAAAACGGTACAGTACTTTACTGCATTTCCCTGAGACTGGCTTACAGTGAGCAATGTAATAATATCAGTCTGTCACCTTTGCACCATTGTGTTTTTCTTCCAATCTGGTTCAGTTTGTTTCAAAAGCTTCCAGTCTGGTGTGATATCCACACTCTACTGCCCAACATAGAGATAATAATATACAAGACACTAGTGAGGCCCCACCTGGAATACAGTGTACAGTTCTGGAGACCTTACTTATGTAAGGACATAGACAAGGTAGAGATGGTTTAGAGGAGGGCAACAAAGATGGTACATGGATTGCATCACAAGTCCTATGAGGACAGGTTGAAGGAATTGAATATGTACTCCCTGGAGGAGAAGAGGGAGAGAGGGGATATGATAGAGACATACAAGTATCTTACAGGGAGGAGCAGGGTGCAGGAATACACTATGTTTAAGTGAAAAAGATGTTCCAGGACTAGAGGGCAAGGGATGAAGTTAGAGGGAGGACGATTCAGAGGAAACGTGAGGAAGAATTTCTTCACAGAACGGGTGGTGGGGTGGACAAGTGGAACACCCTGCCAGAGGAAGTGGTGTGGGCTGAAACAATCACAGTATTTAAGAATACATGGGATAGACATAAAGGAATTCTGGAGGTCAGGGGTAAGGGGCAACAGACTTCTAGGAAAACATTAAGTGAACTTAAGAAGCTCAAATGGGCAGACTGGGTGGGCGGTAGGCCCTTATCTGCTGACACTGTCTATGTATCTATGTATAAGGCACTCTAAGCTTCAGGGGTTGTAACATGGATTTCTTCTACCTTGTTGGCATCTCCTACTTCCCTGTCTTCCTCCTCTTAATTGCCAGGATCCACAAGCAGGGCTTTGGTTACTATAGCCTCCTTAGTGTCATCAAATCCAGTGGACTGGACTTCATTGCACCCTAGCTTAGATAATTCATTAAGCTATTCACAAGTGAGTCCAGTTTCTGTGTGATCCCCTGTGCCCTCCTCCTCCTTTACTCCTTGATCAGTGGGTATGTTTGTGGTAGATTGTGGGTGTATGATAACTCAATCCAGGCACAGCAGAGACAAGACACAGCAAATTGAAAGGTATGACACACAACAACTTCTTGTGTGTCATTTATTAAAACCAAATTAAACTTCAGACTGAGAAAGCAATAAAACACAAAAAACAAAAAAAATTAATCCTGCCTTACCAAGAGCTATACAAATTATTTTAGCATAGAGTGGAAGAAGCAAGAAACAGTATTCCACTATCATCTGTGTTTACAAGGAGAAGAGCTATAACCACTCTCTCCCACCTCTCTGTCTCAGTTGAGCTCTGAGAGCATTTATATATGCTTTAAGACAGGCCTTATTGGTCATGAGGTCTAAATTGATCCGCCCCTATTTCTAATAACATAAGATTCCTAGACTAATACATAGATTTGGGGGATCAAAACAGCCTAGATATTCTAGAAACATCTTTTTCATTATTATGCTGTAAAAATTCCATCACATATATAGCATAGGAAAATAAAATAAACCAGAAGCATAGCTAATAGCCCAATTATCCTTAAAGGCTCCTCCCATTATGTGAGGTCATACTTCCCTATCTCTATAAATAAGCCTCTTTCTTTGCCACCTGTCTCCTAATGGCAACCCTGATCCCTAACCTAGCAACAGAGCCTAGGTAAGAAACAGAAAACATGATTTAAACGTAGGCCCAGATATTCAAACTGCGCCCAAAAAGTGCACAACAGCAGGAGCAAGCACAAGTCCATTGCGCCCATGCTCAAGAAGTGCGATATTCAAAAACTGCGCAGGCCAAGATGCGCCTACAGCTGACGACTGAATATCACACCACCTGCACCATAGCACAACTAGGGAGGTGAAGCTGAGCATATCTGATGCACCATAGTGCAACAAGGAATGTTCAGCTGAGCAGTCCAGATGCGCCATAGTGCAACCAGGGATGCCCCACAGCAGCAGGGCAGCAATGCAACAGCACAACCAAGGTTGCAGGGGCTCACCACCCATGCCACAGATGGGCAGAGGAACACACAGCAGAACAGACATCGTCCCCCCACACCCCATGCACTGCACAACTGGGGGAGGGCTAGAATAACCACTGGCCCATGGAGACCAGCAACCAATCCACAGCCGGGCCATGGTGCCCCATCACATCCCCTGGCAAGCTGTGACCAGCACAGAAGGAGGGCCGACCACCCCATGCCACACCATCCTGCCAATGCAGAGCACACCCTGCACTGTGACCCCCAGACACCCTGCCCAGGAGCAGCGTTCACCAGTGCAGGATACCCCATGCATGCCACCACCCCCACTGTGACAATGCAACCCTGTGCACCACAGAACCATGCAAGGCAGCTCCACCATGAGCACCCATCAGCGGGTGGCAGCACACAGCGATGCAATGACTGCATACACAGTGCCACCATGCACATCCCCCCCGAGGTACAGCTGAGAGACCAACCATGCGTCGGCACACGAGGTACCCCACACATGACAGGGCATGCCCCAGACCCCACCACCAGTGGTACAGCACCCTGCACACCCTCCCAAGGACACACTCCAACCCAGCACTGGCCACAACAGCCAGCGCAGACACCCACAGTGGTGCATGGAAGCATGCACCACACAGGATGCAACACAGTGCATGGACAAACACCCACCCATACCCAAGGGCACACCAACACAGGGACACAGTAGCGGGGCAACCAAGCCCCCAGCGTGTGGGCATGGAAACTGTGTACACACGGCCAGCACTCCTCCAAGGCACAGGAGTGCCAGCCACCCTGCGCAGGCACTGTGGAGCTGCATGCCACCAGCATTTGCCCGGAGCAAAAGTGACAGACAGTGGTGCACATCCCCTGCAACACACACAAGCAACAGCATGGAGGTGGGACAACAACAGCGGAGGCCACAGTGTTACCCGGGGCAGACATGCACCACACCAGTGACAGGAGGCAACCTGGCATTGTGCTGGGTACAGTGGCTGTCCTGCATGGACAGCCACTACTGACATGCCAGCAGACTGTGCAGGTCACAGACATGCAAGGGTGTCAGCTGCACAGGCCATGGATGGGCTGACAGGTGCACCATGGACACAGAGCATGCACCATGGACCACTGCACATAGTCATCCAGTGCACAGGGAACAACACACACACACACACCACAGACAGTGACTGATAGCTACTCCCACACCATAGTCACTTCCCCACTGACACACACACATGCACATGACTGCACCACCCCTGACACCATGCACACCACTGCAGCTGAGCACCTATAGCCCACTGCAAAACAGAGACCACCACATTAGGTATATCAAAGCAAATGTATTGTAAAACATCACACAAAACTATATACATATATTTACAAAAGATTGGGGGGAGGACCACAAACAAGGTGGGGGTGGGTAAGGAGCAGGGGTGAACAAATGGTAGAGGGAAGGAGGGGTGTGAGGGTGGGTCCAGGAGGGTAGGGAAAATCAGGGGCATTAGTACGCTCAGCAGGAGCCCCGCTTCCAGCTCTGGCTGCTCCTCCCGCCACGCCGCCATCGTACTCCCAGCCGGTTTATCCTTTCAAGCATCTCCAGGGAGCCCCTGGCAACATGTAGGATCTCCTGCAGTGTCGCTCTGATTTCCTGCAGCTGACGTCCACCTAGGACAAGGGAGCAGAGTCAATAGGTGTGAATGCACAGCCCCATGCAGCCCACCCACTGTGCATGGCATACAGCCATGGGACATGCCTCTGTGATGGTGTGTGACCACCCACAGTGATCACGTCCACAAGACCTGCCCACCCAGGCACACACAGCCATGTGGACCGCTGCACACACCCACCGGCCAAGTCCTGCACAGCACCACCGTGGCTGTTCAGTGACATGGCTATGTGGTGTGAAGGCAGTGGCACAGCCATGTACCGTGCACGCATGGACCACCATTGACGACTCCCAGACATGCAGTGCCACTGGACAGTGCTGACTGTAACAAGTTGTGTGCATGGCAGTGGTGTCAATGGATGGTGGCCATGCCCGCTGCCGCCTGTTACACAGTATGCAATAGTAATCATGGATGTAAGGCACTCACCATCATCAGGCTGGTCCCTGCGCCTATGGACCTTCCCATCCTGGACTGATGGTCCTCTGCTGGCGCCTCTCTCCTCGCCAGCCGGCACTGCCTGTGCCTAAGGTGCAAACATGGAGAGGAACATCAGTACAATCCTGCAGCAAGTCCCCCGCCCCCATGTGTGTGCAATCCCACACAGCCAGACCCACCCACCCCACACCCTGATAACACCACCACGGCAAAACCGATGGCCCCCATGTGCCAAGACATGCAACCGTGATACCCATATGGAAGATAAAAGTGTATGGATTTTGCACCTACCTGGCCATGGCACCGTGCCCCTACTGGCACGTGCCCACAGGTGGGCAAGCAGGTCCGGGTCCCTCTGCCTCAGGTCCCCATATCTGTGGTGGCACTGCTCCGCCATCCGCCCCATACCGGTGGCCTCCTCCAGGGTGTCAGCCACCTCCTGCCACACCTGACTCCTGGCCCTGTCCAGGGTGCCTTACCAAATAGTGGTCCAACAAGTGGCTCCACAATGGCAACCAAGTTTGCCATCTCCACCTGGCTCCACTGTACTGCTCTCCTCCGCGTCATCTCTACTGCTCGGTTAAGTCAAAATGGCGCCCTGCAGCACGGTTCCGCCATGTGCCGATGCTGCGTGGTACAGCGCTGCCATTCCCTATTGTGCTGTCACTGAACAGTGTGATAGTGGTACACCCATGCCTGATGCATGGCTCCTAGGGGGCAAAGGTCAGGCACAGGGTCAAGGGTCTCTGGCGCATGGACAGCCACAGCGTGATTGGAACCCAATGCGTCTAGCATGATTGGGTGCCTGTGTGCCACTTCCTGTAGCGGCCTACCACACTGTTGCCCTAGTGCGCCTATGACGCCCAGGTGCCACAGCGCCATATAGGTGAACAGCACTGTAGCGCCACTGGCACAATGGTGGCCGTGCCCTGCATTGCCTCCCATGTACAGCACATCAGCAGCGTGACAGGCGCCTGTGTCATCAACCTGGGCATGCGCAGTTAGGTGTGTACTGCGCATGTCACAGAACTGCCCCCTTGGCTCAGCACATTCAACACAATTGAGAAAAGTGCAAAAGCGTGATATTCAGCTGTCATATGCAAATCAGCTAATCAGCCATTCAATGGCGCAGTCACTGCATTTGCATCCACTTAAAGATGCACCTCGCCTCATTTGCATGGGTTGCACTATAAAAGTGCGACATTGGGCTGCACTGGCCATAGTCGGTTACTGCAGTCTATTGGTGAGTTGCATGCTGTTTGGGAGTGTGGACTGTGGATTTTGGGACATGCATGGGACTGCACAGTCACAGGTAACACCTGTCATTCTCACAGGCTGAATCATGACAGAGCGAGTCATGGAGGAAGAGGAACAGAGTTGTGGGAGGAGGAGGAGGCCAAATTTCATGAAGGCTGAGATGGATGCCCTGTTCGAGGCCTACCTAGACCAGGAGCCACTTCTCAGCAGACACCAGGGAACACCACAGGCCTGTGCTGCTGCATGGGAGGAGGTGGCACGTGCTGTAAACCTGCATGGCAGCCACCAGCGCTCCATGCAGGAGTGCAAGAAGAAGATGGGCACACAGGAGGAGGATTATGAGAAGGTGGCTGCCATCAGGGCAGCACGGTTCGTGGCAGGTGGGGGACAGCCGAGGTGCTACGCCTGACCCCACAGGAGGAGAGGGTTGCTGGCAGCATGCAGCGGTGCCATTGAGGGTGTTCCGGGTGGTGGATTCCAGATGGGTGGTAGCCCATCACTGCATGGTAGGTCATGGTCTTTCTATTGGGGGGGACAGGGTAGGTCACATGCAGTAACATGACTTTGTTTTCCCTTACAGCTCCTGAGTGTCTGCATGGGTCAGCGGTGGTGGGCTTCTCCACTGAGGCCAGTCAGATGGATATGGAGGAGGGCCCATCCACCTCCACAGGAATATGTGGCTCAGTGTGACAGTGGGCCCATCTGGATGTCCAGACTGATGTTGTTGGAGCAGGTGCGGAGGAGGCCCTGCCCATGTCCCAGCATGCCAGCGTCCACGGATGCCAGCATGCTGGGACTCGGGCTGGTGCCGGGTCCGTCACTGATGATGATGTCACTAACATCATGGGCAGTGACACGTGTGTGCCACAGGATGGCCACACAGCAGGTAACATCGTGGCCATGGCTGTGGGTGGTGCCGCCGTGGAGGCCTGCATGTCATCACAGTCCCAGCCTGTGCCTGTCAGCACCAGTGGGGAAGCACTGGTGCATGTACAGGACAGTGGGACTGTTGTGGCCACTGCGGCAGCACCATTGAGCCCTGGGGAGTGGCAGCCAAAGGGGCAGAATCAGCAGTCAACCAATGGGCTTGGAGGTATGGTGTCAGGGGGCAGCGTCAGTGCACCACCTGTGGACATGCCCAGGCCTGGCCCTGGTGTGCAGCACCCACCCTCAAGGGGTGATGAGCAACAGGGCCACGTACACCCTGAGGGACAGCATGCTGATCAGGCAGATGACCTCTTGGATGAGCACACCCGCATACTGCAAGCATCAGTCAATCAGCAGATGCAGCTTGTGACAGCGGTGGATGCAGTGAGTTCGGCTCTGCAGCGGGCAGAGGAGAGTCACAGCAAAGAAACCGCTCTGCTCCTGGTAGGGATGGACCGGATGCGGGAGGATGTGACCGCTACCATTGACAGGCTGACACATACAATCACAGCTGCCATGGCCACAGGGAGCACACAGTTATTTGCCCATGTGTCACAGACACCACATAGTGCAATGTCCACCCCCCGTTCCCGGCGTCGTGCGACACCATCCTTGGTGACACAGGGTTCAGCTGTGGGCATCCCAAGCATGCCTGGAGCAGTCATGTTCAGTGTGTTGCAGACCCCTGCATGAGCACGGTCACATTCATGCATTGGAACCCCTTGAGGACCATCGGTACCACCCCATGAGGCCAGTGGTCAGCCTGTCACTGCTGATGGGTCTCGGCGGGGCAGCCCATGCATTTCAACCGGGCACTGTGGCACGTGACTGACCTGTCTCCCAGCGTGGCTACTGTCTGATGCTGCCCTGTGTGCATTGTGTCATTCAGCGGGCAATGCATGGGTGGGTACCCGTCCCTGCACGCACACACACAGTTCATCTGCACACCCTCCCGGCTGCTGTCCACAGTTGCATGTGCATGATGATGCCTGCATTGCGCTGTACGCCAATGTGCAATGGTGCCCAGCATCTGACACACGCACAATGACAGGCAGTGGGTGTGGTGGTCTGTGGACATGTATGTGGCTAGGTGGCGTTCTGGGTCAGTGTGCCTACCCTTGTGCATGTCTGTGAGCTTGTGTGTGTGTGTGTGTGTGTGTGTGTGTGTGTGTGTGTGTGTGTGTGTGCGTCTGTCCGTGTGCCATGTTAGACCTCACCCATCCCTGGTGGTGTGTGTGGTTCCATGCCCAGCCACTTCCCTTGATGGCATGCACCCCAGTGTGTGTCCATGCATATTTGTGGGTTGTGCCTTTGCCACTGGTGGTTGCACATGGCCCCATGACTTACCTGGGTTGGCTGAAGTGCTCCTCCCTCATGGCGTCCTGGTGCAGCTGTGCCAGCCGGAGCAGTCGGGGGTCCCGTTGCACAAGCGGGGGCTGCTCATCACCATTGTCACCAGCGTCCTCATCATCCCCATCGCTGTCCCCCTCTTGGACCTGTACAGCTATCCCACATTCGTTGGCCATGTTGTGCAGGATGCAACAGGCCAGGAATAGCCCACAGGCCTTTGAGGGGCTGTACTGTAGGGCACGGCCGGAGGTATCCAGGCAATGGAAATGTGCCTTCAGCATCCTGAACACCCGCTCGATGACATTACGTGTGGTGGCATGTGCCTTATTGTAGCGTTGCTGTGATGGGGTCATGGGCCACCGGTATGGTGTGAGCAGCCAGGGACAGAGTGGGTATCCACTGTCACCTGTGTGTAGAGGGTGGAGGTTAGTTTGGTGATCAGCATCGCCCTGCCCTGGGCCATGTAGGCCACTACCTATTTCACCTCTGACCATGCCCCTCCCAAGCCCTATGTTTGTCTGTGTGGTTTGCATACTCACCCACTAAGTGGCCAGTGGGGATGTCCCCACTCTTGAATCTGTGGCACAGTGCTGACTGGTGCCAGATGAAGGCATCGTGTGCTCCTGCAGGGTGCGTGGCACAGACATTGATTATGCGCCCCCTGGCATCGCACACCACCTGTCAGTTGATGCTAGCATATCCCTTGTGATTAATGTATGTGGCCCCCTCAGGGCCAGGTGGTGTGCGGATGGTCACATGGGTGAGTCTATTGCTCCTAGCACACCAGGCATACGTGCTACCCTGTGGAACTCCTGTATGCTTGCTGTGCGATCTGCTGGTGTACTGGGGAAATGGATGTACTCCACAGCATGTGGCAGCAGTGCACTGAGGAATTGGGTGAGGTGGCATGACACGGCCGACTGGGTTATGCCTGTGGTGTCCCCTGTTGGTCTCTGGAAGGTACCCGTGGTGAGCAAGCACATGCAAGCTGTCACTTTAGTCTCCACTGACAGAGCATGGCTCCGTCGTGTGGGTGCCTGCATCACATCACTGCACAGCTCACAGAGCCGCCTCAGAATTGCCCGATTCAGGCGGTACCGGCCCACGATCTCAGTATCACTGTACAGCTCGAAGCTGGTGCGGGCTCGGTACTGCCTGTTGGGGGCATACCGCCGATGGGCCCTTCCACAGCTGCGCCCCTACTGCCCGCCTTCTCACCCCCCTCATTACTGCCTCCATCTGGCTGGTGGCACTGGCCATGTCCCTGGCTTGTGTTCACCCCCTGGCAGCTGTTTCTGTGTTCTCCCCGCTGTCCTGGCTGCTACTTCCCCTGTACTGGGAACACCTAGCTGTGCTGGCCTCAGTGCTGTTTGGCACTTCCCCCTTCTGCACTGTGGCTGTGGCTCCCCACACCTTCCCTGAGCCTGTGGGTTCCAGGTGCCCTTTCTCTGTCCTGCCCTCTGTGTGTGTGTGTGTGTGTGTGTGTGTGTGTGTGTGTGTGTGTTTGCCTGTGTGGCTGGCTATAGTTCAGCAACATGTGCCTTCCCTGTAGCATTCTTGCGCCTCTCCCTTGTTCCTTTCTATTTTGGCTCATTTCCGCTATGGCGCAACTTCCACTTGCTCCCCTATTGCGCATGACGCATGTTGCTGAATATCGCACTGCGCCATTTATGCATGGTTCCTCCCCCTTCAGTTGCACATACATTCATTATCATTGCGCTATTACTCAGCGTGATTTGGGGGCACAACTGCCTCCCGCTGAATATCACAGAATGGCGCATTTTTGGACTTGTGCTGGCGCAACCCTATTGCACATGGTGCAACCCTTTTGAATATCTGGGCCATAATTTTTTTTTTTGCCTTTACCTGCTATAAGTACAAATTGTTATCATAGGACCTGTTTTACCCAATATAATACCCATTATGCTGCGTATTGGCTGATAATTTCAGTTGAAGGGACAAAAGCTTAAATGGGCCCCTTTTGCTTAGAAAACCGAAATGGAAAACTGTTTTCCCAATCCCAATCTTTCAGGACTAGCTGTCCTGTGCTCTTTATGAGCTATGTTTCTTCCTGATACATTTAGTTTAACACAGTGTCTCCACATGCTCTAAGTTTAGACACACTTGGTACTCACACTGGAGTCTAAACCACTCCCTTTAACGATACACATATGCCGTGCTACTGGCAAAGCACAGTTCCCCTTGTTTTAACATTACTTTTCTAGAACAGCTTTGGGACATAGAATACCTTTCTTCTGCTTGTGCTGGTTATTACTGAGGCAAAAACACTCCTCATAATACACCACGGCACAAGAAGCAAACGTTCCTACAACTTTTTCTCAGCGCTAAAGAGCTTTACCTTTGTTTACTGAATACACAGAGTTTTACAGAAAGTTAGCCAAACAACACATGCTACGGCTAGAAAAAGAAGATTTTCTGTCTTAAATAGCCTGATATGGTCCGTAATGCCATTTTACAGTGCCTTACATTTTAAGGTCAGGACCTAAGGGAGTCAGGCTTGGGGGGGGGGTCCAGGCATTTCCTTGCCTAACACCTGTGCATTACAATGACATCTGAAGCATGAAGAATAAACAAAGAGGGGACAGGGATAGACAAAGATACTACAGTAGGAGGCCACACGACTGTAGCAGAAATATGAATAAAAAAATAAATAGTAAGAAATAAGAGCTGCTGCAGCAGACTTAAAGAAGAGAGAAAGAGGAGAGGGAAAGCCTCAAGGGACCTTCACTGTATTTTCCAAAGAGGGGGACAGCTCTGCCACACACCCCCATGATTAAGGGGAGACCAGTTCTAGGTTTCCAAGACAACCTACCCCTTACCATCTGGGGTAGGATGGAGCTCCGGCCCTCCTTCACCATAGCGCTCCACCCCAGGATCCCTTGTTTTAATACTAAATGAATTACATTATTATTATGAAAGTACAAACTATCATTACCCTGGGGTGTCTAAAATGATACAACTGTTGGTCTAATCATTAGGTACCAATTCATTTAATTGGAGGCTTCATTAGCCCCTTGTCTGGAAAAAAAATCTGCATTTGAATGCAGAGTGCCAGCTCTGTGTTTCACTGTGAAAGTGTGAGGTTGTAATGCCAAATATCATCTCATAATCCTATTGTTCCTATCCTTCATTTGAGACAAGAAACAAAGAGGATTATGATCAGTAATCAAAGTAAAGGGGGCACCCCATAAATAAAAATGTAAAGATTCAATTGCCCAGTTAGCAGCTAAACATTCTAATTCGACAGTACTGTATTTCTGCTCTCTATCATGAAGCTTCTGGGATATGTATACCTTCGTATGCTCTTCCCCCTTTATAATTTGACTGGGTACAGGCCCTATACCTGTTCCTGAGGCATCAGTATGCACCTCAAAAGGGTGGTCAAAATCTGGGCTCTCCAGTACTGGAGAAGAACACAGTGCTGCCTTGATAGTAAGAAACACTTGTTCACATTTGTCAGACCACAGTATCTTATTTCCCCATTTCTTTTTAGTGAAGTCTGTTAAGGGTGTAGCCACTGTTGAGAAAGTAGGAATAAAGCACCTATAATATCCCACCACCCCTAAGAATAACCTAACTTGTTCCTTTGTACCAGGCCTTGGGCTATTGGCAACAGCTTCAACTTTATCCACTTGGGATCTGATAAGCCCATTCACCAAGATAAACCCCAAATATTTCATTTGTTCATTGCTAGTGCACACTTAGTGTGGTTGATGTTCATCCTGGCCATCTGTATAGCATTAATTACAGCCTGGAGATGTGTCATATGGGAGTCACAATCATTACTAAACACTACCACATCATCCAGATAGGCAACGCAAAATGTAGTAAAAGGTGCCAGTATCTGGTCCATGTTGCGTTGGAATGTGGCTGGGGCTCCGTGGAGTCCAAATGGCATAGTACAGAATTGGAACACTCCCATAGGTGCACTGAATGCTGTTTTTTCTTTATCAGTGTCTGCCAAGGGAATTTGCCAATACCCCTTTGTGATATTGAGGGTGGAGGTAAACTTGGCTTTACCAATTCTGTCCAGAATATCATCCACCCAGGGCATGGGGTACTCATCAAATTGAGCCACCTGATTAAGCCTTCTAAAATCAAGATATAACCTGATACCTCTTCTTTCTTTGGTACCACAACTATAGGTGACCCCCATGCACTCTTTGAGGGTTCAATTATCTTGAGGGCTAATAATTTTTTAATCTTATCTTGGACCTCCTTTTGAACTCTTTCAGGGAGTCTATATGGTCACTTTCTTATGGGTCCTGTGTGTGTTTTAATCTGGTGTTCCACATTACAAGCCCTGCCATGGGTGCTAGTGAACGTTGCTGAAAAAAGACTATATAAAACTTTGTAACTCCTCCTGTTGTTTCATGTCAAGCTCGGGATTAGTATACACATTTTGAGGCCCCTTTTTATCTTTGAGTCATCCACAGGCAACTTTGAAGTCAGTAACCTCGACTCATGGCATTACTATGAGGCTACTCTATAAGTTACATCTCTCATACCATTTTTTTTAACAAATTGATATATCTTTTTACCAGGTCTGATGTCCGGTGTGTGAACCTCATAATTTACTGTCCCCATTTGTCTCAGAATGTTGTAAGGACCTTGCCATTTCATGAGCAATTTATTACTAGATGAGGGTAGTAACAGTAACACTTGATCCCCAACCTGGAACTGTTTACTACCTGATGTCCCTCGGTCATAATCTTTTTTCTGATGTTGTTGGGCTAGTACACTAGCTTTGTGTGCCTTTTGTTTGAAATTTTCTAGTTTCTTTCTTAATAGCTTCATGTATGTGGATATCCTTGTTGGTTTTAATTTGGTTAAGTTGTTTTTTTTTTTTGGAGGGCAAGTGGTTGGGACAACTCGTCATCCTCGTCCAACTCGGGCGCTGTTGTGCAATGCCAGATCTGTCTGCAATAAGACTGGTCTTATTGCAGACTTTGTTGCAAGGGCAGATCTGGCTTGCATTACCGAGACCTGGTTGGATGGGAATGCGGCCCCATTTTTAGAGGCCGCCGTTCCCACCGGGTTCTCGGTTATACACCGCCTGAGATTGGATCACGGGGGGGGTGGCAGTCTGTTTTAAGACCTAATTGAGCCTAACTGGTGTACCAGTTGAGGAGGCTAGATCATTTGAGTGCACTGTGGTAGCTGGTGTGGGGTGCAGGATTGCCTCATTTACCGTCCACCAGGGGATGAGAAGCTTTTCTTGCAGGAAATAGCAGATTTTGCCATCGACATGGCCTTGGAGTCACCTAGATTGATGGTGCTGGGCGACTTAAGTGCTTGGGTCGATAACGAATCTTCGCTTTTTGGTCAACATTTCCTCCAGGTGATGACATCTCTAGGCTTTACACAGGTTGTTACCGCAGCTACACACAAAGGAGGTCACTCTCTTGACCTGGTCTTCCTCCTGGGGATCGAGGCTTCCAACTTGGTGGTGGAACCAGTCGGTTGGTCTGATCATTACTCAGTTGGGTTCAATTTTGAGGCCCCCCTGGGTAGGTCGGCCCCTGTGGAGTTGGTCAAGTACCGCCCATTGCGGGACGTTGTCCCTGAAGACCTGGTGGTGGTTATTGACCTCTCATTGTTTGACGAGTCATGCACTGATCCTGAGCAGCTGGTAGTGGCCTATAATGGGGCCATTTCACCTGCTTTTGATCAGATTGCACCAGCCTGTGTTTGCCCCCTCCCGCGCCGTCCCATTGCCCCATGGTTCAATTGGGCATTGAGAGGGTTGTGGAGGTTGGGGCATAGGTTGGAGCATCATTGGAGGAAGACTGCCTCTGATGCCGACCATCTTATTTTGTTAGAGCACTATAAGTTCTACCAAACAGCAATTTCCCATAAGAAGGCAGAATTCCTGTCCAGAGAAATCTCTGTCGCTCGGAATCGACCGGCTCAGCTCTCCAGAACTGTCGACAGACTGTGCAACCCAGTCTGTCGGCAGATCCGTCGAGCTTTCAAGCAAATTGATTGTGAGGAGATCACTCGATTCTTTGCGAATAAGGTGGAAGACATTCGGAGGCAGTGCCCCCGACCTCACTTTAAGGTTGTTGCAGTTGATCAGTGTTTTGTCACAGAGTCCGGAGTTTCTTGGAGTTCCTTTAATCTACCAGATTTCGTAGACACTATGAGGATCGTCCGTGAGATGCGCCCAACATGTTGTAGTTTGGATCCGGGCCCTACCTCTCTGATTATCGGTTGTAGTGAGACTATCGGCCCGGTCCTTGCTCGGATTATGCGGTGTTCTTTAGAGACGGGAGTTTTCCCTAGCTCTCTGAAGGAAGGGATGGTGACTCCCCTTCTGAAGAAAGTTCTTTAGACCCAGATGACCTAGCAACTCATCGACCAATCTCTAACCTCCCTTTTGTGGGGAAGGTTATTGAGAAAGCTGTGGCGGCGCAATTGGATAACCATTTGACCATCCATAGTTTATACGAACCTCTCCAGTCTGGTTTTGCAAGAAGCATAGCACCGAGACTGCTCTGGTTCGGGTGCTCAATAATCTCCTGATGGCGAGAGATCAGAGACACCACTCTATTTTTGTTCTCCTTGATCTGTCATCAGCTTTTGATACTGTGGATCATGAGGTTTTGCTCGAATGCCTGAGGTCCATTTGTGGACTATCGGGTGTGGTCCTCAGATGGTTTTCATCTTACCTCGAGGGGAAAATGCAGAGAGTGGTCTCAGGTTTGCATTCATCTGGGGCCTTCTCTCTGCCTTGCGGGGTACCTCAGGGCTTGGTGCTTTCCCCCATGTTATTCGCAGTATATATGCTACCCCTCAGAGAAATTGTAAGATGGTTTGAGCTGAGGTTTCACTGCTACGCTGATGATACCCAGCTCTACCTGTCTTTTGCACCTGACCAGGTTAGTGCTATCTCGGTGCTGAATAACTGCCTCGCTGATATCCAAGACTGGATGAATACCAGTGGTTTGAAGCTGAATCCGGGAAAGACCGAGGTTATGGTGGTGGACCCCGGTTGCAGGGTTGAGGGTTTAAGGGTGGGGTCCTCCCTCTGGATTAATTCTGGTGGTAGACCAGATCCCTACCACTGAATGGGTGCGTAACTTGGGTATGGAGCTTGACACTGGTCTGACCCTTCGTTATCAGGTGTCTGCAGTTGTCAAGACTGCATTTTTTCATCTCAGAAACATCACCAGGATTAGGCACCTGGTTCCACCTTGTGACTTGCCAGTCTTGGTCCACGCCTTCCTGACATCTCGTCTCGATTACTGTAACTCCCTTTACCTAGGACTTTATGGGGTTGATATCCACCGCTCACAGCTAGTGCAGAATGCGGCAGCACGTTTGTTGACTGGGGTTTCAAGAAGGTCCCATATTACCCCAGTGCTGTGCACGCTGCACTGGCTGCCAATACAGTGGCGGATCACCTTTAAAGTAGGTCTTTTGACCTACAAAGCCCTACCCGGTCTCAGTCCTGACTATTTGAAAGAGCTTCTGGTGCCCTACACCCCTCTGAGACAGCTCCGCTCAGCTGATGAGGGGTTGCTGGAGATTCCGAGGGTAAATTTGAAGTCCTATGGAGCCCGTGCCTTCAGTTTTGCGGCTCCTACCCTCTGGAATTCTCTGCTCCATCAGCTCTGAGAGAGTACGACGGTGGGAAGTTTTAAAAAGGCCTTAAAGTCTTTTTTATGGGAGAAGTCATTTCCTGCTGAGTTGTAATTGGTTATTTTAGCTTGGTAATATTTGTTGTGTTGTTCTATTGTATGTATTGATTATGCTGGTGTTCTCATGTTTTTATGTACAGCGCCTTGAAAAATTTGAAAGGCGCTTAATTAAATAAATTTTATTATTATTATTATTATTATTATTATTATTATTATTAATTCCTTCCCTTCTTCCCACATTTCCTTTATTACATCCAGTGGTCTACGGGGATTTCTACCATATAACAAAGAAAATGGGGAGTAGCCAGTTGAGGCCTGGGGTACCTCACGATATGCAAACAACAAAAATGGTAGAAATTTGTCCCAGTCCTTTCCCTCTTCATTGACAAACTTCATCAGCATCCATTTTAAAGTTTGATTAAAGCGTTCGACAAGTCCGTTGGTCTGGGGATGATAGGGGAAACCCTGTAATGCCACAATACCCAGCAATTTATATAATTCTTTTAACAGTGTGGCATTAAAATTACTCCCTCTATCAGACAGGATTTCTTTGGGTATCCCTACCCGACTAAACAATTTGATTAATTCTTCTGCTGTTTTAGGGGTGGTTACTGTTCTTAAGGGAATTGCCTCAGGGTATTTTGTTACATAGTCACAAATGACTAAAATGAAACAATTCCCTCTTGAACTCTTAACCAATGGGCCCAGTATGTCTATTCCTATGTGTTCAAAGGGGGTATTTATCAGCGGTAGTGGCATCAGGGGTACGCTCCTTATGCCCTACTTGTCTTACTTGTTGGCATTCCTTGCAGCTCTAACAATATTTAGCTACCTAGTCATGGATTCCAGGCCAGTAGGACCTCTGAAAGATCCTCCCCAATGTCCTGTCCCATCCAGCTTGACATGCTAAAGGTATATCATGTCCTAGATATAATAGATTTTGTCTGTATGAGGTGGGTACTATTAACTGTTCTACCTGCTCTGCTGTGTCCCTTTTGGTACATATCCTATACAGAATACCCTTTCTATTTTCAATTCTAGGGGCACCTAGGTCCTGAGCCTGCCCAACCTGTTGGAACAAAGAAGTTAGTGAGGTATCATTCATTTGATCCTTAGCTATATCACATTTTACAAATATTGATGACAATGTTTCAGGAAGTCCATCTTGCATTTCATTCCATCTCCCTTGTAATCGTCTCTTAGCATTTCTGGATATTATTGATTTGCCAGGTTGGTCATAAAGGTCCGCTTCAAATGGGAATACATCCCCCAGTTGTTGTACTTGTTTACTGTGGGCCCTTGTGGTCACTGATGTTATGGACCCCTTGGTGTTTAAGAGAGTCTTAAACTCAGGGTAGTCATGGCCAATCACAATGGGAGCATGTAATTTGGGGACTACACCTGCTGTTACCTCTGAACTTGACCCATTAACTGTTACATCAATTTTAATGGTGGGATACTAATGAGTATCCCCATGCGCACAAATAACATTCATGTCAGGTCCTTGTTGAATAACAATTTTTGTTTGGCGCAGTTCAGGTCTCACCAATGTATTTTTACTGCCAGAGTCTATTAAGCATATCATAGTAAGATTGTCTATTTCCATTGTTGTTATAAAATACCCAACATTCAATAAGGCCAGGTGAGCAGGGTCGAGTCATTTGTTGGGACAAAACCTGGCTATGTGGCCCACCCTTTGGCAGTTTCTACAAACAATGTCTACTGAGTAAGGGCGTCTTTTAAACTCTGTTTTATTTTCAATTTTATTTTCAATATTTCTGGGAGGACTAGGTCTTACCACAGTTGTCGTCCTTCTAGTGGATGACTCTGGTGGGCGAGGGCTTCCCTTCTGATATGGTTAGTGTGCTGTCAAAAAGTCTTCTGCCAAGGAGATTGCTTTGTCTGCCATTTCAGGTTTATGTTCCTTTACCCGCATTTGAACATCGTGGGGGAGGATCTGTAAAAATTGTTCCACCACAAAAGTTTCCATTATAATTGTTACTGGTTTCTCTTCTGGTTGGATCCACTTCCAGCATAATTCTCGTAGGCTGGTAAAGGTCTCCCTGGGGTTATCCTGGGGAGGATATTTCAAAGTGCAAAATCTCTGCTGATAAGTCTCTGTACTTACAATATACCTCTTCAGGATCTCTGTTTTTACCAGTTCATAATTATCTGCATCTCTGGTGTCCATATGACTGCATGCCAATTGAGTCCTCCCAGTCAGATAATGGGCTAAATATACCACCCATTGATTTTGGGGCCAACCACAAGCTCTGGCCGACTTTTCAAAGGCTATTAGATATGCCTCTATGTCATCTGCATTAGTCATTTTCATAAGTTTAATATCTTTAAGGTTGGGATTAGCCCCATCCCCACCAGTACCAACATTTTCCCCAAGTGTTTGTAACACATTTACAGTTTCTGACCACCTTAGTTCTTGTTTCCTCTCCCGTCTTCTCTCCTGGGCATCTATATCTCGTTGTCTCTCAATCTCAACCTGGCAGACCGCCAACCATAGCAGTAGTCCAGCGAAATCCTCAGGTGGCTCTTCCCTGGGATTCTGTAACTTCTCTTCCATCTCCTCTTCACTTTCCTCCTCTTCTTTAGCCTTAGTTTCCTTCCTTGAACAGTCTGGTCCAACCCCGGATTCAAAAGATCCCCGTCAAGGCCATCTGAGTTCCTGTCACCATTCCAGCCTTCTTGTCGTCTACTCCAGATGCCATCTGTGCTCAGAGTTATCTGGGTATCATTTCAGATACCTTACTGGTTTCTCCCTATGAGCCACAGACAACCAGTAAATCCCACTTCCAACACCAATTTGTGGTAGGGTGTGGGTGTATGATAACTCAATCCAGGCACAGCAGAGACAAGACACAGCAATAGAAAGGTATGACACACAATAACTTATTGTGTGTCATTTATTAAAACCAAATTAAACTTCAGCCTAAGAAAGCAATAAAACACAAAGCAAAACAAAAAATCATGCCCTACCAAGAGCTATATGAATTATTTTAACATAGAGTGGAAGAAGCAAGAAACAGCATTCCACTATCAGCTATGTTTACCAGAAGAGCTAGAACCACTCTCTCTCCCTCCTCTCTGTCTCAATTGAGCTCTGAGAGCATTTGTATATGCTTTAAGACAGGCCTTATTGGTCATGTGGTCTGAATTAATCCGCCCCTATTTCTAATAACATAAGATTACTAGACTAATACATAGATTTGGGGGGATCAAAACAGCCTAGATATTCTAGAAATGTCTTTTCATTATTATTCTGTAAAAAGCCCATCAAATATATAGCATGGGAAAGTAAAATAAACCAGAGGCATAGTGAATAGCCTAATTATCCTTAAAGGCTCCTCCCATTATGTGAGGTCATACATCCCTATCTCTATAAATAAGCCTTTTTCTGGGCCGCCTGCCTCCTAATAACAACCTTGATCCCTAGCCTAGCAACAGAGCCTAGGTACGAAACAGAAAACATGATTTAAACATTTTTTTTTTCCTTTATCTGTTATAAGTACAAATTGTTATCATAGGACCTGTTTTACCTGTATTTGTACTATTCTTTCAGTATAATACCCATTATGCTGCCTATCGGCTGATAATTTCAGTTGAAGGGACAAAAGCTTAAATGGACCCTTTTTGCTTAGAAAACCAAAATGGAAAACTATTTTCCCAATCCCAATCTTTCAGGACTAGCTATCCTGTGCTCTTTATGAGCTATGTTTCTTCCTAGTACATTTAGTTTAACACCGTGACTCCACACTCTAAGTTTAGACTCGGACACACTTGGTGATCACAATGGAGCCTAAACCACTCCCTTTAATGATACACATATGCCACGCTACTGGCAAAGCACAGTTCCCCCTGTTTAACATTACTTTTCTAGAACAGCTTTGGGACATAGAATACATTTCTTCTGCTTGTGCTGGTTATTACTGAGGCAAAAACACTGTCCTTGTAATACACCACGGCACGAGAAGCAGACGTTCCTACAACTTTCTCTCAGCGCTAAAGAGCTTTACCTTTGTTTACTGTATACACAGAGGTTTACAGAAAGTTAGCCAAGCAACACATGCTACGGCTAGAAAAAGAAGACTTTCTGTCTCAAATAACCTGATATGGTCTGTATTGTCGTTTTACAGTGCCTCACATTTTAAGACCAGAACCTAAGGAAGTCAGGCTGGGGGGGGGTTCAGGCATTTCCTCGCCTAACACCCATGCATTACAATGACACCTGAGGCATGAAGAACAAGCAAAGAGGGGGCAGGGATAGACAGAAGTACTACAGTAGGGAGGCCACCCTACTGTAGTAGACATATGAATAAAAAAAATTTAGTAAAAAATTACAGCTGCTGTAGCAGACTTAAAGAAGGGAGAAGGGGAGAGGGAAAGCCTCAAGGTACCTTCACTGTATTTTCCTAAGGGGGCACAGCTCTGCCACAATGTTCTCCTCTGCTTTTCATAAACAAAATCCACTTTTTTAAGCTGGGCTGGTTTGTGCTTTGGGCTTGCAGCATGAGAATGACAGCATCCAGTATAGTAATGTAATGAACACATGTAGCCACTTTCTGATCAACAGAATCTAAGATTTCCAGCAGTCAGTTTCTCATTAGCTTTACATAATGTTTAAAAAAAAAAGTAATGCCCTTCCCTAAGGGGCTGCACAATGCTGGTAGTGTTGCTATGTAGGAAAATATGTTTTAATATTTCTGCTGCCAGGCACTGGAGGGTGTCCACTAAAATGATTAAAAGTCAGGGTGATTTTACAGGACAGAAGTCTCCGGTCCTTGTGGTGCAGCCATGCTGTGAAAATTGTTGACATCCATTGTGTTTTGTTGTTTATATGTAGCACAGAAAGATTTTTTTACACCTCTGAAACAGTGTGGCTGCCCCAACTTGCCAATGACAACGAGATTGTGTTCCTCCGTGCCTGCAATGTTATGCATTCAGAGCACAAAAATATTTTCCTTTGCTTTTTTGGGACCCATTGGGATTTCCATTTTAAAAGTGAAAGTGTTGTATCCAACACACCTATAAAATAGCCCAGTTTAATCTGTGTTAAAAATATTTTCTGGGCAACAGTCAGGCAGCAGATCTGCTAAAACATCACATACCTGTGAATCAGCCCCTTCACTATGAGTATTAAGCTTCTTTTCGTGGATTTTTTCAAAAACTGTTGTTGTGGCAATGTTTCCATCTGATAAGTCACCAATCAGTACATTTGAAGTTTTCCTTACCTAACACCATTGCAAGGCATTGTGACTTTTGTAAGAGTAGAGGGCCACTGATATTCATCTCTCTGACATGAGCATTACTGAACCACGAAAGGAGGGGTTCTTCCACGGCAGCATCTCTACTCTCCCTTTTCATTTTTCTATCAGAGTTCTGGTTAGAGTGCCAATTGGAGACTAAACAATCACAGTTTTTCTGAAAATCACTGAGTGTAGACTAGGGAATGGCAACATTTGCTGAATGCTCATGGAGGCTGAGCCTAGGAAGGTGGTTCAACTCATTCAACATTTCAATTATACTTGATAAAGAATGTCCATTCTGTTTGCCAGACATGATGGCAAACAACGGGTTCAAGTAGTGTAATTAGCCCAGCAGGAGATAACTTTAATGCCACCTTTAGTTAAAAATGGCTTTCCAGTTGGCCACAGTCACATGTAATTAGAGGTGTGAGAGTCACGAAAGACTGTCAGATTGGCAACTGAGGCCACTATAGAAGGGACACAATAAACAGTATAACTCCAAGTTTTATAATTGAAAACACAGCAAATGTCTTTTGGCTAGAGTATGTCATCTGTTTTAAGCATCTTTCTGCTATGACCGATACATACTGTAGCTAAACTGTTCCTCAGTTAATCCTGATAGCTCCATGGTAATTCTTCTGTTTGATTATGGGAGTGTTGATTTCGGGGGCGAAGCTGGAGGTGTTCTTCACCAGCTTGATGTGTTTTACAACAGATTTGCTCAATACATTTTCGATGCACCCTGACACGCACAGCACTGTTCCCTCTATAGAGCCCTGGATTGGATAGACCTGACTGAATGATGAAAACTACATATACTACATTTGATGTACCGCTGTCAAATACAAAAAATGACTAACTACATGTTAGATTTAACAAACAAACAGAATGCTAGGGAGGGTTTACATGCAGCAGGGGCAATAGAGTACACTGTGCCAATGGCAAAAACTGTGAGGAGTAACTTTAGCTTTGTGCATATGGGCCCAAGGCTCTGGAATAGTCTGCCAGGTCATCTGAAGCAAAGTAATAGTATCTCACCATGGAATGCTATAAGATCTTGGTTTACTGATGCTGCTAAATCTCCTAATACTTGCTGTGGCTAAGCTATGTTTATTATTTATTGTTCAACATATATTTTTGCTGTATTTGCACTGTATGTTCTGTAACTTTTATTGTGGAATTGCTACTTTTGTACAATGGGACCCCATTGAAAATGAGCTTCAGCTAAACTGGGCTATCCCTTTCTGATGTGTCTCAGAATAACATTTTTACTACTACTACTACTACTACTACTACTACTACTGTTTAAATATATGCTTAATATTGCTTTGATCTGTTTCACAGTTCTTGTGGTCCCTCTGACGTTATTCAGCATTTTCTTGACTTACATTTAGCCTGTATCTTTTATTTACTAAAATATCAAAAACAATGAAAACCCCTGGAAGCAGTAGCAGACAGATTAACAACATTATTAATACATTTGAGATGTACAATAATGAGAGGAATTGCACAAACATTTAGAAATGATTGACAATGGGATCATGAATTATATACAGTATCCATGATGTTTTGAATGACCTTAGCCTTGTTACAAGTCTTGTGTCATACAGTAGTACATCTAAGAGGAAAAGCACATCTGCCAACTCCTTAGAGAAATGTGACTTCTTAATGGAATAAATGTTTGTGAGAGATTTATATAGGTGTTTTGTTGTAACAAAGGAATGAAAATATTGTTTGGATAAGTTAACATATTGAATTGGTACTCTATATAGATGCAATATTCTTTTAAACCTTTTATTTGAATAATTTTCTAATTGCAAAATAAAGAACATGGGCCTGATTCTAGAAGGGCATACACCGGTGTAAGGCAAGATACGTGAAGCCCCATGGCGTATCTCGCTACTTACATCAGGCAATAAGCCAGCCCCTATTCCAAGATGCAAGTTGTGCCTTGGTGTCTGTGGGCTGTGACAAATGCAGGTTATGCCAACACTTATGCCACAGCCTGCAATGCCTGGTGCAACTGTGGGTTATGACATCAACCTAGCCAAACTCCAGTAGGGTGGCTGTCGTAACCCACAAGCGCAATTACAAAAGCCACAGTGATGTGGCTAAGTTAGAACAGCCCCAAGCTGCTCTAAGTGGCAACTGATGGTGCTATCCATTGGATGCCCACCTCCTGGCATCATGGCAACAGTGCAGATGTGTCCACCTCATGTTCCCTAATGTATACCCCTGCCCCACCTCCCCAAATAGCAGGGACCCTGAGGGGTCCATTCTCTGGCATGCCCCCCCGAGACCTGTGCCACCTGCCTTGCCCACCTCCATGCCCCCTGGTGCTGCTGGTGGTGTTCCAGAAAAGAGGTGCTTCGGGGGGGCTGCCTGGTGTTCATTGCTAGTTGTGACTTGTGGCAGGTATACGCCATGCATGGGCTACTGCCACACACATGGCGTATATCTCAAGTCACAATTGCCAGGACCCTGTCACTTCTGGAATGTGGTGTAGGGTCCCTGGCATAGATGCGACTGGGATAACTTGCAACCATGTGCAAGTTATGACAGTCGTCTTGAAATCAGGTCCCATGTTACTACATATTAAAGAAAAAAAATCCAGTTAAATAAATTTGTAATCAGTTAATCAATACTTAGCACTGGATAAGTCCATAACACTGGGAGTTGTGAACAACAAGAATAATGATTTCGGGCACTCTACTTGAAACTGAGATTCACAGCCCTCTGATCCTTACAATTCAAACAGGCAACTAAAGCAGCAGTGAAATAAAAAAAAAAACTTCTCTTCACCAAAAGTTAGTTTCAGCTACAATTAATAAAAACATTAGCCTTCAGTACCTGTGAAATCTGCTTTTGTGCTTACCTCCTATGTTGCACACCATACGAGACTTTTTATTTTCCCAGTCTTAGTCCTTGCTATGTCTACAATGCTATGTTTATGCAAAATAGGATGGCCATCTTTTTTTCTAAAGAAAAGAATAAAACATTTATAGAATACTCAAATGTTGATGGAACTATTGAAGTATACCATCAAATACATCTGGAAGATGCCTGGAATATTTTATAGCAAAAAAGTAAGGCCAAACGTTCTGCCAAATCTTGTTGCACAGTTGCT
This sequence comes from Neoceratodus forsteri, assembly GCA_016271365.2. Lineage (NCBI taxonomy): Eukaryota > Metazoa > Chordata > Ceratodontiformes > Ceratodontidae > Neoceratodus > Neoceratodus forsteri. The sequence goes on along the minus strand of CM028137.1, from coordinate 62,754,732 downwards.
TTAATTCAGGTAGCAATACATAATGTAGTTACATAAACCTTATATTAGTTTATAATCAAATGACATTACAATCAGCTACTTCAGGATTAAAATATCGCAGAAAGAATAAAATCCCAAAATTCAAATGAGTGTTCTGAAACCTTTAACATTCTTCACATTTATCATCTCTTTTATTATCATGCATATACAGTACATCGCTGATTAGCATTTGGGCAACAGAGCATCAATAGGTGCATATTACTGGTCAGATATCGAGGCTTAAAGAGCTACTGATGCCTCAAAGAAAACTTAAACATAATAACTAGGTATAATTCTGCCTGCATTCCATTTACATTTTATATATTTCTCCTCCCCGTTATTTATTACTAAGGAAATGTGTATGAATATATGATCTTTATCCCTTAGAGTTTCTTTAGAGTACATCTGCTCCTATAGCTTACTCCCTACTTCAAGTCATAATCCTCTGTTGTGACATCACAATCTGTTGCCTTGGGAGTAACTGTGATATCACAAGCAGTTCAATCACATATCAGGCCTGTGTAGTACAGTATGGTCTGCATGCCCATTGGTCCACGCAGTAGGCGTACAAACCGTACTGTATGCTGTCATTTGCTGGGCGGCCAGATGGCATGAGGGCAGGGTGCTGCCACTCGCCGATGACAGGGGGGTGCTGGGTGGTGGGGGACCTCAGTGGGTGAGTGGGGAGGGGGTACCACTAGACCACCAGGGTATCTAGTGCAATCTCTGTCCACGATCGGGCAATGGGGGGAGTTCCACTGGACCACCAGGGAATTTAAATTTACTTATCCCCATGATCGGGTGATAGGGTGGTTCCACTGGACCACCAGGGAGGCTTTTAATACAGTTGCCCACAATCAGGTGATGGCGTGGGGGGGCACAATTCTCCCAGGGCAGGGGGCTTGTGGACAGTGGTCTGGGTGGGTGGATGGCCACCCATGGCTGGCGGCTGCTGTTTTGTGCCCTGCAATATGGCAGCTCACCTGTGGGTGGCCAGGATTTGTTCCTGGTTTTACCAGGCACATCTTTGTGCCCCCCTGAGCGGTGCAAGGCAGAGTTGTGCCAGTATATGTGCCGGGCATCCCGGGCTGAACATCGGGATGTGCCACATATGCATGGGCATGCCCCCCTCGCTCTTGCACTGCATACATTACTGATGCACCCTGGTGCATCGTGGGTTTTGCATCGCAACTTGCCCCTTTGAATGTCGCACCAGGGCGCATTGGAGGGTTGCGCATGGCACATCCCTTTTATGCCATGCGCAACCCTTTTGAAAATCCAGGTCAGTGAATACAAAGAATGTATGCATAATAATGGGCCTCAGAGCAGAAAATGAGCACTTGGAATATTAAATTGCTTATATCTCAGGAACCATACAACATAGGAAAAAAATTAAAGTTTCACATAATTTATGACTTTCCTGGCTAGTTTTGAACTTAGCCCCTTTGGAGGAGGCTAAGTATTTTTTTCAAATGAAAACATAGAAACATAGAAACATAGAATTTGATGGCAGATAAGGACTGCTTGGCCCACCTAGTCTGCCCATTTTCCTAACTAGCAGATAAGCTGCAGATCCTAGTTAACCAACAGCTTACTTCCTCCTATCCCCCACTAGGACTGCCTTATGTCTGTCCCATGCATTCTTGAATTCCCCCACTGTTCTTGACTCCACAACCTCCTCAGGGAGGCTGTTCCATGCATCCACAACCCTCCCTGTGAAAAAATACTTCCTCACATTACCTCTGAGCCGTCCCCCCTCTATCTTCAAATTGTGCCCCTTATTCTTGCACATCTTTTCTGAAAGATGCTACCTCTTGGACTTTGTTGATTCCTTGTGGTACTTGAAAGTTTCTATCATGTCCCCTCTCCTTTCTTTCCTCAAGGGTATACATATTAAGCTCCTTTAGTCTTTCTTTGTATAGTCTTCTGGTGCAGACCCTGCACCATTTTGTTGCCCTCCTCTGACAGCCTCCACCCTGTCTATGTCTTTGTGGAGATGGGGTCTCCAGAACTGCACACAGTACTCCAGATGGGTCTCACCAACTGTCTGTACTGAGGATAAACTTCCTGTTTTCTACTATTGATGCCTCTTCCTGTGCATCCCAGTATCCCCCAGCCTTCCTTACTTCTTCTCATTGCTTGCCCACCTTTAGGTCATCTGATATCATTACCCCAGGTCCTTTCCATTTTACTGTTGTCAGTATCTCACCCCCCATTGTGTACTCTTCTCCTGGGTTTTTGTTTCCCATGTGCATTACCTTGCACTTCTTTGCATTGAATCTGAGCTGCCATACATTTGACCATTCCTCCATCCTTGCCAAGACCCTTCTCATCCTTTCCACTCCATCTTGTGTATCAACCCTGTTGCAGATCTTTGTGTCATCTGCAAAGAGACATACTTTTCCTTCCAGTTCCTCTGCAATGTCACTTATAAAGACATTAAAAAGGACCGGTCCCACTACTGAACCCTGTGGTACCCCGCTAGTAACCCTCCTTTCTTCACTATGTACTCCATTTACTACTACCCTTTGCGTCCTGTTGTCTAGCCAATTTTTTATCCAGGCTACCATCTTGGGACCCACTCCAAGGCTGGCTAACTTGTGTATTAATCTTTTGTGTGGGACTGTATCAAATGCCTTGCTAAAATCTAGGTAGGCCATGTCCACAGCCCCTCCCATGTCTACTACCTTGGTCACCTAGTCAATGAAATCTATTAGATTCATCTGACACGACCTTCCCATCATGAATCCATGCTGCCTTGGGTCCTGTGCCCCACTGGCCTCTAGGTACTCAACAATTCTTTCCTTCAGAAGTGATTCCATCATTTTCCCTACCACTGAGGTCAAACTAAGCAGTCTGTAGTTTCCTGCCTCTGTCCTGCTCCCACTTTTGTGAAGAGGAATCACATCTGCCCTCCTCCATTCCTCAGGTACCACCCCATCCTCCCATGATTTGTTAAAGATAGTAGTCAGCGGTGTCACTAGTTCTACCCTTAGTTCTTTTAGAATTCTTGGGTGAATCCCATCAGGCCCCATTGCTTTGTCCACCTTCAATTTTATTAGTTCTTTCAGAACCCTTTCTTCTGTAAATGGACTGGTATCGACCCCCGTCTTCAGAGTGTTTCTCTTGTTTGGTTTAGGTACCTCCCCCTCCTCTTCCTTTGTGAATACTGAGCAGAAATATTCATTCAGTAGCCCTGCTTTTTCACTGTCACGCTCTACCCACATTCCCTCCCCTTTATTAAGCCTCATTATCCCTCCTTTGGTCTTTCTTCACTCCCTAACGTACCTATAAAAGGTCTTATCCCCCTTCTTAACAGAATTGGCTATCCTTTCCTCGGTTTGGGCCTTTGCTATTCTGACTTCCTTCTCAGCCTCTTTCTGCTTTAACTGATAAAGTTCTCTGTCCTGCTCCTTCTATGTTTCCTTATATTTCCTGAATGCTATCCTTTTCTCCTTAACCTTCCCTGCCACCTCTTTTGAGAACCATAGCTGTTTTTTCCTTCATTGTGTTTTGTTGATTTGCTTTACACAAAGGCTTGTTGCCTCTGTGATGGCTGTTTTGATTACTCCCCATTGTTCCTCCACCCCTCCTTCTTGCCTGTTTGCTAGTGCTTTTCTGAGGAACTCTCTCATTTTCCCAAAATCAGCCCTTCTGAAGTCCAATACTCTTGCTTTTGTATGGCTTGATTGTATTGTTTATCTTGAACCTCAATGTTTGGTGGTCGCTTGTTCCCAGATGACTACCCACTTCTAAATTTGAGATTCTTTCTCCGTCCCCATTTGAGAGTACCAGGTCTAAGACTGCTCCCTCCCGAGTGGGTTCCAATACTAGCTGTCTGAGGCATGCCCCCTGTAGAGCATCAAGAATGACCCTGCTCTTGGACGTGCCTGCAGCAAAGGTGCTCCAGTTAACATCTGGCATATTCAGGTCCCCCATCAACAATATCTCCCCTTTTTGTGCCATTCTAAGGAAGCCTTCTATCATTTCCTTGTTCATTCCCTTCCCCTGAGATGGGGGTCTGTATACAACCCCCATGCGGATTGTGGTGCCATTTCCTGTCTCCAGAGTGACCCAGAGTGCCTCATCTGCTCCCTAGTTACTCTTTAGTTCTGTTGCATTGATCCCTTCCTTTACATAGAGAGCTACTCCTCCTCCTCTTTTACCCTCCCTGTCCCTCCTGTAGATTGTGTATCCTGGTATGTTGACATCCCAGTCATGGTTCTCTGTGTACCATGTTTCTGAGACTGCCACAATATCCAGGCAACCCTCTTCCATCAAGGCCACTAGTCCAGGGAGCTTGTTACACAGACTACGGGCATTGGTACTCATCACCCTCCACTTTTTGATAGCCTTACCCTTTTAGCCCCATTCCTGTCCTTACTGCCTTTGCCTTTTTTACATTTACCTCTGTCCTGCTCCCTAATAACTTCTTTACCTTGGTGTTTACCTCACTAATTACCATGTTTTGTAGGGGAGGCTGATTTCCTGCTCCTTTCAGTGCTCTCCCTTGGCTAGTTTAAATGCTTGCCAATGAAGCATTTAAACCTCTCACCTAGGATCCTGGTTCCCCTTGGACAGATGCAGACCATCGCACCAGTATAGGTCTGCATCCTCCAGGTAGCTCCCCAGTCCCCAATGAAGCCAAAACCCTGAGCTCACGCAGTTTTCAACCACTCATTGAATTCCCTGGTGAGGAGTCCCCTAGCATCACCCTTGCCATAGACAGGCTGCACCTCTGAGAAGGTTACTGTATGCGCTACTTGTCTAAGGCCCGTCCCCAACTCTACAAACTCCTCTTGCACTGCTCTGATCCCATTCCTAGCCAGGTCATTTGTCCCTAGGTGGACAATGACATCCAGCTCCCTCCCTGATGCAGCTCCTCCCACGATCCTGAGGATTCGCTTCCTGTCCCTCCAAGCCATGGCACCAGGAAGGCACCTTACCTCCCTCTCCCCTTCCTCCCCCATTTCTACCTCCCTAAAGATTGAGTTCCCCACCAGGAGTTGTTTCCTTCCCCTGTGGGGTCCCATGTCACCCTCCTGTGTGTCTCCTTCGTGAAGGTTCCCAGCATCCTCCTTGGTCTCCACTGCAGGTGCCTCCTTAGAGAAACCACTATCCACCAGAAGAGTGAATGAATTGTGGATAGGTACAGCTGGAGGGATGCAACTCTGTTCCACCACCCTCTCCCTCCCTGAGCCCACCCTGGTCCAGCCTCTCCTCTTTCTTGGCAATCTCTGAGATAGTGGCATTGGCCCTGGTGGTCCCTGGGTGGGGGAGGAGGTTTCATGAATCCTAGCCAGGTCAGCCTGGAGATGGGCAACCTCCTCTCTCAGACCAGAGTGGTGCCTGCAAATAGGGCAGCATTGCATCCTCTAGAATGTCTCCCGGAACACTGCCGCTCCACAGCCATTGCACTGCACCACTCCTATCATGTCTTATTTTGTGTCCCCTCTCCTGTTTCTCTGTATACTTACTCTCTCCTCTCCTTACAACTCTCACCCTTCCTGTTCTGGGACAGCAACTTCCTGTCTTCTTCAGTAGCCTCCTTCTTCCTTGCTCAAAGTCAGACCACCAGCAGCTGGGGAGGAGAGTGGGATACTTTTTTTTCCTTTAGGGTTGACAAAACCAATGTTTCTCTATGATCCTTCCCTTCCTACTGCCAAACAGGAAGTTCCTGTTGACAGTCAAATCCAGTGGCTATAAAAGTAGAACTGGCTTAGGGTGCTTGGGTGGAGGGGTGGGATGGAAGGCGATTAGTAAGAAAAAAGGGCTAGCAACGGGAAGTTGTAATTTGAGTCACCTGCTTTTATAGTGTCTAAGCCACACCCCCAATTAAGCTCTCTCTCCTCCTACTGGTTTAGCAAAGTCAGCTGATACAGTACCCTTCCCAGCACAGAACACACACTGATTCTTTCTTTTCTTTCTTTTTTTAACCGTAAATAAGACCCCTTCTACTTCTAATAAAGTATCTGTCTACTTAATCTCAACAGACACTGACTCCTGCTGAGATATAAGTGTTAAATTAATAAGAAAATGTAGCTTCTTTTAGTTAGCTGCTTTCTGCTCTACAAGCAAGGCTAGCAACAGCGACATTACAGGAGTCATTTGTGACACTAAAAACTGCATTTACAACACTGTTAAACTTGTTGTTAACTTTTCCCATTGACTATAATGAGAAACTCATTTCTTGAATAACTTTTGAACCGTTTAATATTTTTTCACAAAATCTTCAAAAGGCACATCAGGGACCCTTGCTGCATGTTTCTGGAAGGTTTTGGACCGGTCACACAAAGTGTCACAAATGCAGTTTTTAGTGTCACAAATGACCCCTGTAGTGTCGTGAGTTGGCCATTTTCTTTTCAGTTACTGGTAACAGAAATGTTTGGCATTTAAATTTGGGACCATCTAGGGACACAATTTGCTTTGTGTTCACCTAGTCGAGCCATGAAGATGCTAGTCATGTCTTTATTTTGGAGTTAAACACCCCAGAAATATGTTTTTGTTATTTTTGTAAACAGTAGTGTTGCACATTCGACACTTTTGTAATTTATTTCATAAAAGTGTGGCAAATCACTACACTACTTTGTGACACTATGCTCAAAAGAATAGGAAATCTTTGCCACCCTACTGCAAAAGAATGGTTTGGTCATTTGGGCTTGAGAGTTAGGGCCGGTGACCCCAATGCACACCCCAATGCCTGTTGGTGGGGACGGGGTGGGGTTCAATGGGTGGGAACCCTAATGGTGAATTTCCTCACTTTTGTCACTGTAGAAGAACCCTAACTGATTCATTAACTAAGTGTTTTGCATAGAATTTCCTTCCTTTTTAAGAAAGAATAGAAAAGTAGAAAGTTGCGCGTGTTGGTGGCAAGGCCCCCCATGAACTTGTAAGTGTCGGGCCACATTACACGCCCAATGACTAAAAAGTACATTGACAACAGCAAGGCCAGCCACCAAACAAATGTTAATCTAGTAGAGCAATAGAAAACTCTGTCCACAAAACGTAAACTGCTCCACATAATATCTCCACAAAAAATATATTGTCCAACACATAAACACTGGTATTGACATTTACAGGACATGTCATTAACACCCTCCGAATTTCAAGTAAAAAGACCAAACCATGTCCGAGATATAACATGTCAAAATTTGGAATTTTCATTCATCAGAGTGGCACAGTTCCACACCTGTTGACATTTAACACACACAACAACTGAAAACTACATCCATGAGACTAAGGCTAGGCACCCTATCAATTTCAAGCCACCAGCAGAATCCCAAACACTGTCCACAACATGTAAATTGCGTCCCACAATATCTCTGCAAAAACAATTTTCTCTGACACATAAACACCACAATTCACATCTACAGGACATGCCATAAACCCCCTCCAAATTTCAAGTAAAAAGACCAAACCATTTCCGAGATATTCAATGTTAAAGATTGGTAAAATGTCCCTATCCTTTCCATGATAACAAATCTGGCCATCCTGCCCCCCCCCCTTGCAATCAAAGATGGCGATCAAAGAATCTCGCGATCAAAGAATTTACAGGTTCATGAACAAAGAATAAAAAATGCAGAACAAAGCCCCCTGAGCAAAACTCGCCCTCATTTGACTTCCTAGGGCACCCCTGGGCTGAGAAAATTGATTTTTTAATCTGGTGGATTTTGCTCAGTGGGCTTCATTCTGCCTGATCTATATTAACAAAATAATGTTCTGCATTTCCTTGGTAATCTATCAGCCCCCCCCCGATCTGTATAAAAATAATAATGTTCTGCATTTCCCTGGAAGTCTAGTGCCCCCTCCCATGTGTATTTAATAAATAATGCTTTGTATATCCCCGGTAGTCTAGCGGTCCCCCCAATCTGTATTAAGTTAATATTATAGTTCATATCCCTGGTAGTCTTGCAGTCCCCCCGATCATGATAAAATACATTACGATGTCCAATTCCCTGGTAGTCTAGTGGCCCCCAATGTGTATTTGATAAATTATGCTTTGTATATCCCTGGTAGTCTAGCACCTCCCCGATCTTTATATAATTTATATACTAATGCAAAGAGGCACTCAGAAATAATTTCTGAGAGCCTCTTTGCATTACCACTACTAATACACACAGTCGGTGACTGGCCATGAAGTTGAGAGGTGGGCTGTGCCAGTAGCTGGCTGGGAAGGGTGGGGAGCTGCTGGGTGGGCTGGCATGGCTGGGTGGGGGTGGGGTGCCACTAGACTACCAGGAAATTGCTGACCATTATCTATTTTATTATGATGGGGGGGTCGTTAGACTACCAGGGATATGAACAACAATATTAATTTTATACAGATCGGGGAGGCCAGTAGACTACCAGGGATATACAAAAGCATTATTTATGAAATACACATTGGGGGGCTGCTAGACTACCAGGGAAATGCAGAACATTATTCTTTTGATACAGATCGGGGGGGCGCTAGACTACCAGGGATATTAAAAACATGATGTTTTTTATTCAGATGGGGCAGAACAAAGCACCCTGAGCAAAACCCACACTCATTAACTTCCTAGGGCATCCCTGGGCAGAGAAAATACATTTTTATATCTGGCCATCTCGTGCCCCACTCACGATGCACGATCACGATCAAAGAATCTCACGATCAAAGAATTTACAGGCTCGCAATCAAAGATCATTAGCGAGCAATGAATTAAGATTTTAAAAGCTCAGAACTCTATTTTTTGACTGATTTGGATCAAACCAAAGGCATGGCTCGATAGATCGGAGTCCCCTGAGCCGAGATATTTTTGTTTTTCTGATCAGAAATTTAAAAACAAGATAGCGGACCTCGTGATCAAAGAATTTTTAAAATTCTCAGGAACAAAGATTCTTGAACCATGAGGCTGCAAATTCTTTGATCGTCAGGTGGGACGAGATGGCCAGAACCCCATTCTTTGTTCGCAAAACATACATATAATTTTTCCCATTAACTTATAATGGGAACTTAAAAGTAGCATAACTTTTGAATGCCTTAATATTTTTTCTCCAAACAAAAAGCGGCATGTTTGACCACCATAGCTCTTTCAAACAAGTTATCTTACAGAGTGGTGTGCCACACAATGGCCATGCAGGGCCACATCCAAAATCCCCAAATCTTCCTCCAAAAATGGATAATTTTGCATTTTTCAGCGTTTTCGTATGCAAAGACTGTACATCCGACTGAAACACAATTTGTCAAATCAAAAGATCTACCACACCCAACCACACATACCAAATTTCAGGCAAATCTGTTGAACGGGTCCAAAGTTATTAACAAGCAAAATTTTGAGTTTAACATGGAAGTGACTGCTGAACCCTAACTATAGTGTGTGCGACATACTATAATACATATATATATATTAGAGGCAAAAACTCTGTTTAATGCATCAGTTAGGGTTGTTCCACAGTTACAAAGCGAGAAATTTGATGTTGGTTGAACCCTTCACCCACCCCTGACCCCCCCCAGCCGACATCGGGCATGCACTGGGGTCATCGGTCCTAACTCTCACCCCATCACATGTGTAAAGAATCTGAGGTGGTGAACTATAGGAGAATGGGGTGAGAGTTAGGATCGATGACCCCAACGCACATCCCGACGAGGCTGGTTGGGTAGGGTGGGTGCAAGGGGGGTTCTAACCCTAACATCGAATTTCCTCACTTTTGTCACTGTGGAACAACTCTAACTGATGCATTAAACAGAGTTTTTTGCCTCTAATTTCCCTTATTTTTGTGAATGTGCAGTAGAAGTCGTGAATGGAATGTGGTGGTGGGAGCATGGAGCCCGTTTTCTGACATAATAATGATAAGTGCAAGGGAAATACAAGTGCTAACAGTTGCACACATGGTGGCAGAAATGCAAATGGTAAAACAAACGTTAATAGAAACGCAAGCGCAAAGTGACACCAAACCGAACAGTGACGCAAAAGGGAGACACAACCGCATAAGGAAATGCAAACTGTGATGCGCACGGTCACAGTACAGCAATTGGAAATGCAAATGGTAATGTTAACAGCATAAATAATGCCAAAGGGAACTGAAATGGAAATGCGAACGCAAGTGCACACGGAAATGCAAACAGAAATGCGCACGATCACGGTACTGTAATTGTAAAAGCAGATGGTAAACTTAACATGAACAATAACGACAAAGGAAACAGAAATGGAAATTGGAATGGAAGCATGTACTGGAACACAAACTGTAACGTGCACGGTCACATTACCGCAGTTGTAAACACAAATGGTAATAGTAACAGCAACAATAACACCAAAGGAAACAGAAATGCAAAAGCAAATGGATGCGCATACAGAAACAAAACCGTAATGCACATGGGCACAGTAATGCAATTGGAAACGCAAATGGTAACAGTAACAGCAATGAAGACGAAAACCGAAAAGCGGAAACACAAAGCGAAAGGGTAGTGGAAGCGCAAATGGTAACAGTAATGCAACTGCAAGTGCAAGCGAGAACGAGAGTAGCCACATACGGAGGTACACGGAACGGTAACGCAAATGGGCACGAAATGCAAGTGAAACGCTTAACTGTTACAGTAACAGAAGTGCACACCCTGTTTTTCCCAACAGCTGCATAAAGAAACACAGTGTGTACAAAGAATGTATGCATAATAATGTGCCTCGAAGCAGAAAATGAGCTGTTGGAATACTAAATTGCTTATATCTCAGGAACCGTGTGACGTAGAAAAAAAATTTAATTTTCACACGATTCATGAGTTTCCTGGCTAGGTTTTAAGTGAATGCTTAACCCATAGGGCTATGCTATGTCATGATGAAAATTCCGTATCTCGCACCATTTTCGAGATACGAGCCCTGAAATGCACGGCGAACGCCACCATGTTAGTCTATGGGAAAAAAAAATCAACTTTGGAGTACCGTAACTTGGCATCTGTGCAATATTTTGTCACCAAACCACAAAAAGGCACATCTGAGAGATGTTGGCTGCCATCCCTTCAAATTTCAGCTCAAAAGATGAAACCGTTCTTTTGTAGCAGAGTGGCAAAGAACTCCTGTCATTTTGGCCATAGTCTGGAAAAGTAGTGTCGCAATTTGGGAAAGCTTTCACAATATTTTGCGAAAGTGTCACAAGTGAAAGTTGAAAAACATATTTCTGGGGTGTTTAACCCCCCCAAAAAGACATGGCTAGAATTGTGAGGGTCCAACTAGGTGAATACAAAAAGAATTGTGTTCCTAGAGGGTCCCAATTTTAAATGCCAAGCATTTTTCTGATCACTAACTGAAAAAAATGGTGGATTTGTGACACTACTAGGGCCATTTGTGACACTAAAACGTGCATTTGCGAAAGTGCTGAACTTTTTAACTTTTCCCATTGACTTATAATGGGAACTTGTTTTTTTAATAAATTTTGAACCGTTCAATATTTTTTTACGAAATCTTCAAAAGGCACATTGGGGAACCTGGCCACACGTTCCCTGGAGGTTTTGGACCAGTCGCATAAACCATGTGACCTGTAGGCATGAGCAAAGAATGCGCAAAAAGGCGTAATTGCGCAATCGGATGTCGCTTAATAACTCCACAGCTGTGTATCAGACTGGTACAAAGGTTGGCATATCTCAAGATCTACCATGCCCAACAATGTATACCAAATGTCAGGCAAATCTATTGAACAGTGGAAAAATCATTAAGGTGCAAAATAACCTTAAAAGTGCTACTCAATCCTAATCTATGTAGTACTACCGTATACCATAATATATATATATATGATAACCGTATATATATATATATATATATATATATATATATATATATTATATATATATGTGTGTATATATATATATATATATATATATATATATATATATATATATATATATATATCTATATAATATATATATATATATATGATAATCCATGGTATTTTCTCTGGAGTGAGGATAAATCCTGATGACATCAGCAGAGTGAGGATACCATATATATCCAGAGGCCCAGTGCCCCCGCCCGCTGCACTACATTCACTATTTCTCGTTATCATTCTCAAAAGGAAGGAATTAGGGTAAAAACTCATTTAATGCATTGTTATTGTTATTTGACAGCGACAAAAGTGAGGAATTTGGTGTTGAGGTTGAAACCCCCTGGACTCTCTGCCCACCTCACCAAACCGGGCATTGAGGTGGTGCACTGGGGTCCTTCAACCAAACTCTCACCCCATTCTCCTATACTTGCTGCTTTAACATGTGATGGGGTGAGAGTTAGGGCTGATAACCCCAATGCACACCCCAATGCCGTAAGGTTGGGGTGGGCAGGGGGTCCAAGGGGGTTTTCAAACCCAACACCGAATTTCCTCACTTTTGTCACTGTGGAACAACCCTAACTAATGCATTAAATGGAGTTTTTGCCTCTAATATATATATATATATGTATTATGGTAGCACGGTAGTGCTACCATAGTTAGGGTTGAGGAGCCATTTACATGTTAAACCCCAAATTTTGCACCTTAATAACTTTGCAACTGTTTGATGGATTTGCCTGAAATTTGGAATACACGATCAAGACCCAAACACCTAGGGATCTGCCAAGTTTTGTACTGGTTGGATGTAGGACTGTGGAGTTATTAAGCATGATCTGCACGCGCATTTACGCTTTTTTGGAATTCTTCGGTCGTCTCTACAGGTCGCACGGTTTGCGTGACCGGTCTGAAATCTTCAGGGAACATGCAACCGGGGTCCCCGATGTGCTCTTTGAAGATTTCATGAAAACATATAAAACGGTTCAAAAGTTATTCAAAAAACAAGTTCCCATTATAAGTCAATGGGAAAAGTTAACAAAAAGTTCGACACTGTCGCAAATGCAGTTTTTACTTTCGCGAATGGCCCTTTTACTGTCGCAAATCCGCCATTTTGTTTTCAGTTGGTGATCTGAAAAATGCTTGACATTTAAATTTGGGACCATCTAGCAACCTAATTCTTTTTGTATTCACCTAGTCAGACCCTCAGGATGCTAGGCATGTCTTTATTTTGGGGTAAAACACACCAGAAATATGATTTTCAAATTTCTGGAAAAAGTACTTTTGCAAAGTACTTTCGCACGCATGACACTGTTGAATGAATTTGCGAAAGCTTTTGCAAAGTTCGGCAGTACTTTTCCAGGCCGTGGGAAAATGAAAGCAATTCTTTGGCACCCTGCTGCAAAAGAACGGTTTGGTCTTTTGGGCTGCAATTTGGAGGGAACGCAGCCAACATCCCACAGATGTGCCTTTCAGTGTTTTGGTGAAAAAATATTACAGGGCAGCAACGTTACGGCACTCCAAAATTGATGCTTTTTCCCATAGGATAACATTACGGCTTCCGCTGCATTACAGGAATCCTTTGGCACCCTGCTGCAAAATAACGATTTGGTCTTTTGGGCTGAAATTTGGAAGGAACGCAGCCAACATCTCACAGATGTGCCTTTCAGTGTTTTGGTTAAAAATATTACAGGGCAGCAAAGTTACAGCACTCCAAAATTGATGCTTTTTCCCATAGGATAACATTACAGCTTCCGCCGCATTACAGGAATCCTTTGGCGCCCTGCTGCAAAATAATGGTTTGGTCTTTTGGGCTGAAATTTGGAGGGAAGAAAGCTAACATCCCACAGATGTGCATTTCAGTGGTTTGATGAAAACAAAAAATAACAGGGAGCCAAAGTTATGGCACTCCGAACTTCTCTTTTTTCCCCATAGGATAACATTATGGCATTCGCCGCACCTTTCAGGGCCCGTATCTCGGAAACGGTGTGAGATACGGACTTTTTGTCAGAAAAATGCTTAGTCCCCTAAATGGGGCATAAGTGCAAAACTAGCCAGGAAAGTCATAAGTTATATGACTTTCAAATTTTTTTCTACTTCGTACGGTTCCTGAGATATAAGCAATTTAGTATTCCAACTCCTCATTTTCTGCTCCGAGACCCATTATTATGCATACATTCTTTGTACTCACTGTCTTTCTCTATGCAGCTTTTGGGAAAAACCAGCTGGTGCGCTTACATTACTGTTACCGCTTCCACTTGCGGTTCCGTACCCGTTTCACTTACCATTCCCGTCTACGCCACCATGTGCGTTACCCTTTGCATTCTCATTTGCACTTGTGTTTGCATTATTTTTACCATTTCTGTCTACAGTACTGTTTCTCTTTCTGTTTTACTTTGAGTCACCATGCACATTACCATTTGCGTTTGCAGGCACTGTGTTACTATGTGACAAGACATCACGTGGCGGGAGCACGGGGCCCAAAGGGCCCCATGCTCCCACTGCTGCATTACATTCACTGTTTCTCATTATCATTCTCAAAAAGAAGGGAAATTAGAGTCAAAAAACTCTGTTTAATGCATTAGTTAGGGTTGTTCCACAGTGACAAAAGCAAGGAAATTCGGTGTTAGGGTTGAAAGCCCCCTTTGACCTCCCAGCCCACACCCCCAACCAGCATCGGGATGCATGTTAGGGTTGTTGGTCCTAACTCTCACCCCATTCTCCTATACCTCTGCTTCTTCACACATCTGATGGGGTGAGATTTAGGGCTGGCAACCCCAATGCGCACCCCGATACCGGTAGGGGGTGTGGGCGGGGGGGTCGAAGGGGGGCTTTCAACCCTAACACTGAATTTTCTCACGTTTGTCACTGTGGAACAACCCTAACTAATGCATTAAACAGAGTTTTTTTGCCTCTAATATACATATATATAGATAGATAGATAGATAGATAGATATAGATATATATATACATATATATATATATATATATATATATATATATAAATATAAATATATATATATATATAGTTACCAATATGCTACTCAAGAGACAAAGTGTGACAATCAGGTTCCAAAATTTATTTGGGCCAATTGTCATAACCATATCATATTTACATTGGGTGCATGTGGTAGTATTTCAGTCCCCAACATAAAGACAGTTTGTATTTCAGAGGTGCTAAAAAATGGGATTAAAAGTTCCCACAAGGGCAACGTAATGTGAGTAACATCGTGTCCTTGACAGCAAATTTGTCATATTATCAAACATATATTTTTTGATATTACTATGTCTATGGTATCTATTTAGGTAGCATAATATCTAACTTTTCAGTTTTTTATCATAAACTTAACTTGTTGGTAATTATGCCACAATATGTTTACTGATCACAGTATGCCCAAATCTGGACATGTTTAAGTTTGATTTTCTAGCCCATTGTTTTTTGCACAACTATATTACCCTCACAAGAAAAGACAGAAATCACTTAATTTTCAGAAAGTGAATTATACTTTATTTACAAGGGTTTTTTCCACAGGATGTCATGTGAGTAACTCAGACTACACAGGATGTCACGCAAGTAACACAGACACAACACAAGAAGTCACATGAGTAACATGGACACCAGAACAGTAGTATCAGTATCATACCAAGTGTCTCACTAAGTCATACCGAAAGTTATTGCTAATGTTCAACCAAAAAAAATGATTGTCATACTATGGATATTTGGTATAACATTATTTGAACATTTTGAAGATTGTACCGTAGTCACAACATTATATTAACTTAAGATATTCACAAATGTTTTATGTTACAGTGTAGTACGGATTCAATCTCACCTGGTCTGTCTATTACATATACCAGCTGGTCCCAAGCCTACAATAAGTGATAGGGAAACCAACTATATCTTTATGAGATGAATGGGGATGTTTGGGATTAATGCATGCCCTTGCTGCTTGTGATATTCAAGGCTGAAGACAAAACACTGAAAGTGTATTAGTGACTTATAACATGGGGTAGATAAAGGCAGGTGAGTGGTAAACAACCATCAGGTGACCATTGCTTACTCCACAATATATGACAGCTAGTGGTGAACCATCCTCTGAGATCAGCCTGTGTTTCTGTTCTGATCTTTTATAGTGCAAAATTGCAGTCTGTGGAGCAGCCATTACTATCCCTACTTAGTGAGTGAGAGCTGAGGTCTGCCATGTAGTCCCAGGCAGTGCAGCAACAGTAGCTGTAGTGTTCAAAGTTTGTAGTCTCGCTTCTTACCCAAGCTTGTTCCCAGAGTGAAGTGTGTGGTCCCCATGGTCATTCTTCTGTTGCACAGCCAAATTGACAGGTAAATCCCATAGTTGTGGCATAAAGTCAGATGGAACAGTGTGAAGAGAGGGAAACCCCCCCCAATGATGTCATGATCGGAAAGTGAGCTTCATGCTGGTGGACAGAGAAACAGAGTTCCAGAAAGACCTGCAAGCTCTGAGTCTCATTAGTTGTCATTTTAATTGTAGAATACAGTCTTGTAGACTGTGTGACTGCATTGTTGGGGAAATGTTTACTTGCTTGCCATGCATTAATGTAACCACAGACAGAGAGACAGAGCAGCTAAGCCAGTGGAGGTATAGACACCATGTCTGTACCACAAGAGGCATTTCCATATTTTGCACTTCAGAGCTACTGTGTTGTCTCAGAAGCAGTATATTATGCACAACAAATGTCAGAGAAAGCATAGCAACACTTTCCTTCTGACATCTGTATGTGCTTGACAGCCATTTTGTTGGGGACTATTTTTTAGCAGCAGAATACAGTAATTTGCTTGTCTTTTATAAAAGGAGAAAACATGTATATTGCTTTCTCCCTGTTTTGTAGTGCACCCTTTGTTATAGTGTATAGCCCACCCAGGGTGTGCGGTTATTAGATTAAGCCAACACACTGGGTGTTGTGAGGACACTCAGCCAGCAGCCTCGGGCTTCACAATGCACTCGGGTATTGATTAATCCCTAATAACTGCACACCCTGGAGTGGGTTACCTCATTAATAGAACTATGCCCTTGAGTGGTTGCTTCAATCTTAAAATGTGTTTTAAGAAAATGAAATGAAATTAAAACTGACTTAGGGGCTAGATCTTCAAAAGCTTGCCCATGTGCAAGTTTAGTTTTTCTGCACAAACCCAGATTTGCGTAGATGTCCATATTCCAAAGCCCTGTTATGGGCAAACAAGGTTTGTGTCCAGGAATTTTCTGAGGTTGGCACAATACAAATGGAAAGTCATGGACCTGAAATCTGGTGAAGTCCTGTAATCACAGAGTGCAAGGTAATTTTGCATGGTCCCCTTGTATGGCAGATATACATAATTATCCTCGTTACTAATGATGCCATCCCCAGATCACAGCCACAACTGAAGACACAGCCCTTCTTGTTGTCAAATGGACCCTCCATGGTACCGCACTCACTGTGTCCACAGCATGGTCCTGCAAGTGCATATGGCAACCAGTGCATTTTGGGAGGGTGCACTTTAGGTTTCTTCAGCTATTGGTAACGTCAGTAATTGTTTGATATGCTGCCAGGCCCTCAGCTCATCATGCAGCACATGGCACACCAAACAATTACTGTGATTCACTGCAACAGCATTGTAAGCCTAAGTGCACAAAAAAAGAAAAAAAAAATACAGAACAAAGGGTAACACTTTAACAGTCACTGACAGCAATCATCCCAGTAAGGAAAAAACAGTATTTTTCTTCACTTGTACTGCCATGGAAGCATTTAATGCATACCATGTAGCATATAGTTTAGTTATTGAGATACACTGCAACAGCAGCCAAATGAGCCTAAAACTCACAAAAACAATGAACAGAGTTGATGTTTTGATGACTGCAACCCAGTTACCACCAATTACAGTCATTTTACATCCATTTTTGGTGTTTGTGCCCTTTAGGCTCATTTTACTGTTGCAGTGAATCTCAGTAATTGTTTAATGTGCCATGCTAGACTCTTGGCCTAACATGCAGCACATGGCACACCTAATGATCACAAAACATATTGCTGAAATGTAAATGGTTCTCTGCTGGTGTTTGGGTGCTTAGTGTTGAGTCGGTGGGTGCAATATGTTTTTAAAAAAAGTTGCCATCTTATAGACTCCTGTGGATCTGAGAAATGTGTGGATTACCCAATGCTTCGTTTATTGCTGCTGTTATTTGCTTTTATTTGCTTTTCTGCTGCTAAATGGCTTTGATGCACTTGCACATAAAATAAATAAGTACTGTGAGTATGTTTGGAATGCTGACCATTTTTATGTTCTACAGAAATGTTTTTACAAAAATAAATATGATATTAACCAGGGTTTCTTTTTAAGTTTAGCAGATAAGCAGGTAGTTTAAAAGTAGTTCTGGCGTTCTGATGCCTCCCAAACAATATAAGCCCCTAAAGAGATCAGGTCATACACAAACTGAGCACCTGCAGAGACCAGGTCCTATTCATTTACTCCCAATACAACATGTATTTTATTTCATTACAGAACTCTCCAAACTGAGATATGGTGTTCTGATGCCTAATACAAAATGAGCCACAGAACTAACCAGGTCCAGTTGATATACTCCCCAAAACTGCAGTTTTTTTGCCCAGTACAGAACAAACTATTTAGCAGCAGTAACATTAAAGGTGCCCCTGACAGAGAATAGGATCACACAAAATGCCCCCCCCCACACAGGGACCAGGCCACACAGAATGATCCCCATGTAGAGACTTGGTCTATAGAATAGGTAAATATGTATAACTATTTAATCTAGGAAACCTGCAGTTGTTCAGCTTTAAAATGCTTTATTATCAACTCTCTCTGCACCTACCCCACCCTTCATACCCCAAGCTCATCATCTTGGGACCATGAGGCAAGGTCTGACTACATGTCTCTGTATTCCCCAAAAAGCAAATATGTACCTTTACAATCTGCAGACATCTGACACACTGGGGAACAAAAGAGCAGCCGAGATGCAGAGAGAATAGCCCACTGTAGTGCCCGTAATGTGCATAACTCCAAACTTCAGGAGGACAACATGTCTTGTCCAGAATATAGGTGGTAGTACAAAGAATACAGACCCAGAAGGTCCACAGCTTTAAAGAGCCATGGGGTGATGACTGAAGGTGTCAGCATGCATTTTTGATTCTGAACATTCTGGCCAGTGGAGGAATCAATAGTAAAGTGGGTAACAAAAGGACACGAAAATAACACACCATGGAAAAAGGGAATTTTCTAAATAAATGAGTTATAACAAACTGCAAGGTTTTGGCAGCATGTCAGTAACAAAAAGAAGGTCACCAGACACAATAATGCTTTTGAACCACAGTTCATGCAAATTAAAGGCACAGTCTGCTTAGGATGAGGTACTAGATGGACACTACATGTAATGAATGTTACAGCTGTATAAAATGATTAAATAAAAGGCAAAAACTTTTATTCTGTACAGGGAGTTCTTGGGGAGGCTTAAATGAAGTAATTAGATAACACATTAACAACAGTTGGGTTTCTAAGGCATAATAAAGGGCTGTATTTAAATACTTAAATTGGGAATGGAAGCAATGTCATAAAATGGAACCCTATTTGAAGGGGTAAATTGATGTTTGTGATAAAACTGAAAGAGCACAGTGGAACCAAACTGGGTCATGTTATGTTTAATATCTATTCTAATGTGGGACTACAAATTAGGTGTATCATGTGAACCTTTTAACAATTCAGCAAAAAGTTACAGGGTGTCAATGTGTAGTAGGTATGAGTCTCTTGAATACTGTATTCATGCCTATTATATATATATATATATATATAGATATATATATATATATATATATATATATCTATATATATATATATATATATATATATGATAACCCATGGTATTTTCTCTGGAATAAGGATAAATCCTGATGACATCAGCAGAATGAGGATATCACATTTATCCTCACTCTGCTGATGTCACCGGAGTGAGAATATCTGCACTGCAGCTTGTATTCTAAAGGAAACTGCTTCAGATAACAGTTTCTCTTTCTCACTACAGTTGCAACTTACTCAATTAGCTTATCAAAACACTCTCACTTGTGTCCCACTGAGTTTCTAACACTCCTAGCCCATTACTGTGCTGATCTCAGCCTCAAAACAACCTGAATTCTAAATTAAACTTTTACAAAGCATTTTCTTTCTCAGTGTTACTTGCAGCAGTTTGTCTTTCTCACTGAGCCTCTGACTCTCTCGATTAGCTTTGTAATACACACTCACCTGTGTCTCTGACTCCCAGTCCACACACGCACACACACACACACACACACACACACACCGCACACAGAATAAGCAGGAAACACAGAAACAGAAAACAATGTTCATATAGCTCTCACCCCTGTGGTATAAATCACACATGGATGGTAGATTGTGGGATATAGAAAATATTCTCAGTCCTGAAGAGTAAGCTGTGCATTCTCACTCGTGCTTTTGGCACTGATGAGAATACAGAGCTCACTCTGCAGGAGTGAGAATATTTCCATATCTCACTCCTGCCCATCATGTATCCCATATATATATATATATATATATATATATATATATATATGTATATAAATATTCATGGCAAAAAACTCCATTTAATGCATCAGTTAGGGTTGTTCCCACATCGACAAAAGTGAGGAAATTCGATATTGGGTTGAAAACCCCTTGCACAATCCCACTCTGCCTCCCCAACCGGCATCAGGGTGCATTGGGGTTATCGGCCCTACCTCTCACCCCATTCCATGTATAAACAAGCTGAGGTGGTGAAGTATAGGAGAATGGGGTGAGACTTAGGACCGATGACCCCAACGCACACCCCGATGCCGGTTGGGGGGCGGAGTGCAGTGGTGCAAGGGGGGCTTTCAACCCTAACATCAAATTTGCTCACTTTTGTCACTGTGGAGCAACCCTAACTGATGCATTAAATGGAGTTTTGTGCCATGAATTTCCCTTCTTTTTGAGAATGAGGACTATAAATAGTGAATGTAATGTGGTGGTGGGAGAGCGGGACCTTCAGGCCCCTCACTCCCACCATATGATTTTTTGTGAGATAGTAACGATAAGTGCAATGCAAACACAAGGACAAAGGGTTACGCACATGGTGACGCAAATGTAAATGGTAACGCAAACAGTAATAGAAACGCAAGCGCAAAGTGATGCCAAAGTGAACAGTGACGGAAACAGAGATGCAAACGCAAGTGCATATGGAACGCAACTGGTAACACGCACGGTCATGGTACCACAATTGGAAATGCAAATGGTAACGGTAACTAAAACAATAACACCAAAGAAAACAGAAACCAAAAGTGCATACCGAAAAGCAAAACGTGATGCACATGGTCACACAACAGCTATTGTAAATGCAAATGGTAATGGTAACAGCAACAATAATGCCAAAGGAAACAGAAACACAAACACAAGTGTGTTCGGAAATGCAAACCGTTATGCGCACGGTCACGGTACCGCAATTGGAATTGTAAATGGTAACAGTAACAGCAACAGTAATGCCAAAGGAAACAGAAATGGAAATGCAAACATAAGTGCGTACAGAAATCCAAACCGTAACGTGCACAGTCATGGTAATGTGATTGGAAATGCCAATGGTAATGGTAACAGCGACGATGATCCAAAATGAAAGACACACGCTAATGGAAGGTCGACCACAGATGCAAATGGCAATGCACAGGCTGATACAAAGAAAATCGAAAACATAAACAGTAATGGAAATGCAAATGGTAACAGTAATGCAAACAGAAGTGCAAATGAAAATGCAATCCGTAACGCACACGGTGGCGTACACGGGAACGGTGACACAAAATGGTAACGGAAATGCAACTGGAAATGCTAACTGCCACAGTAATGAAAAGGCACATCTTTCTTTTCCCCAAAAACTGCATTAAAAAAGACAGTGAATACAAAGAATGTATGCATAGTAATGGGCCTCTGAGCAGAAAAGGAGGACTTGGAATACTAAATTGCTTATATCTCAGGAACCGTACGACGTAGAAAAAAAATGAAAATTTCATATGAATTATGACATTCCTGGCTAGTTTTGTACTTAGCCCCTGCCTGGGGGGCTAAGCATTTTTCTGACGAAAAGTCCGTATCTCGCACCGTTTCCGAGATACAGGCCCCGAAAGGCACGACGGACAACATAATGTTATCCTATGGGAAAAAGCGTCAACTTTGGAGTGCTGTAACTTTGCAGCCCTCCAATATTTGTTCACCAAACCACCAAAAGGCACATCTGAGGCATGTTGGCTGTCATCTCTCCAAATGTCAGCCCAATAGACCAAACCGTTCTTTTGCAGCAGGGTGGCAAAGAATTCCTGTTATTTTGGGCATAGTGTCACAAAATAGTGTCGCAAATCATGACACTTTCGCAAATGAAAGCACGAAAGTGTTGTGAGTGCGACACTACTTTGTGACACTACTTTTTCCAGAAATTTGAAAAACATATTTCTGGGGTGTTTACCCCCAAAATAAAGACATGGCTATCATCCTGAGGGTCCGACTAGAAGAACACAAAAAGAATTGTGTTCCTAGAGGGTCCCAATTTTAAATGCCAAGCATTTTTCTGATCACCAACTGAAAACAAAATGGTGGATTTGTGACACTACTAGGGCCATCTGCAACACGAAAAAGTGCATTTGCGACACTGTCAAACTTTTTGTTAACTTTTCCCATTGACTTATAATGGGAAATTGTTTTTTGAATAACTTTTGAACCGTTCAATATTTTTTCACGAACTCTTCAAAAGGCACATCGGGGACCCTGGCTGCATGTTCTCTGAAGTTTTTGGACCAGTCGCGCAAACCGTGTGACCTGTAGGCAAGAGCAAAGAATTCGCAAAAACCGTAAATGTGCACGCAGATCTCCCTTAATAACTCTGCAGCCATATATTCAACCATTACAAAAGTTCACAAATCCCAAGAAGTTTGGTTCTTAATAGTGCATTCCAAATTTCAGGCAAATCCATTGAACGGTGGCAAAGTTATTAAGGTGCAAAGATTGACCCTTTAACCTTAAAAGGGCTACTCAACTCTAACTATGGTAGCACTACCATGCTACCATTATATATATATATATATATACACATATATATATATATATATATATATATATATATATATTCACGGCAAAAAACTATATTTAATGCATCAGTTAGGGTTGTTCCACAGCAACAAAGCAAGAAATTTGGTGTTAGGTTTGCCACCCTTGCACCCAAGCCCACCTCATCCCACCAACAGGTATCAGGTGTGCATTGGGGTCATTGGTCCAAACTCTCACCCCATCCCATGTGTAAACAAGCTGAGGTGGTGCAGTATAGGAGAATGGGGTGAAAGTTAGGACAGATGACCCCAATGCACACCCCGATGCCTGTTGGTGGGGACAGAGTGGGCTTGGGGTGCAAGGGGTGGCAACCCTAACACCGAATTTCCTCACTTTTGTCGCTGTGGAACAATCCTAACTGATACATTAAAAGGAGTTTATTTTGCCATGAATTTCCCTTCTTTTTGAGAATTAGCACTATAAATAGTGAATGGAATGTTTGGGCCTGGCGCTCCCACCATGTGATTTTTTGTCACATAGTAACGTTAACAGTAATACAAACACAAATGCAAGCACAAACAGTAACACACATGGTGACGCAAATGTAAATGGTAATGCAAACGGTAAGAGAAACGCAAGTGCAAATGTTAATGAAAACAGAAATGGTAATGCAAACACTAACAGCAACAGAAATGCAAAAGTTAATGAAAACAGTTACGTAAACAGTAACGCCAATGGAAATGCAAATGGTAACACAAATGCAAAGAGAAATGCAAACGGTTAAAGCAATGGCGCTGCAGAAGGAAATAGTAATGCAATCCAACGGAAATGCAACCGAAAATGCAAACGCTAAGGGCAACAGAAATGCAAATGTTGACGAAGATGCAAACAGTAATGGTAATGCAAATGGAAACACAAACAATTACAATAACAGCAACGATGACGCCAAAGCGAACAGTAATGCAAACGGAAACGCAAACACAAGCACGTATGGAAATGCAAATGGTAATGTGCACGGTCATGGTACAGCAATTGGACATGCAAATGCTAACGGTAACAGCAACAATGATGTCAAAGGAAACACAAACGCAAATAGAAGTGCAGACGCAAATGCAAATGGTAATGCACATGGTAATGCAAAAAGAAACGCAAACAGAAACAGTAATGGGAACTCAAATGGTAACAGAAACGCAAATGCAAGTGCAAATGAAAACACGAAGGGTAACACACACGGTGGAGTAGACAGGAACGTTAACACAAACTGTTACGGAAACACAAGTAGAAATGCTAACTGTAACAGTAACGAAAGTGCACACCCTTTTTTACCCAAAAGCTGCATAGAGAAACACAGTGAATACAAAGAATGTATGCATAATAATGGGACTCGGAGCAGAAAATGAGCACTTGGAATACTAAATTGCTTATATCTCAGGAACCGTACGATGTAGAAAAAAAATTAAAATGTCATATGATTTATGACTTTCCTGGCTAGTTTTGTGCTTAGCCTCCTAGTGGGGGCTAAACATTTTTCTGACAAAAAGTCTGTATCTCGAAACGTTTCCGAGATACGGGCCCAGAAAGGCGCTGCAGACGCCGTAATGTTAATCTATGGGAAAAATTGTCAACTTTGGAATACCATAACTTTGCATTCCTGTAATATTTTGTGACCAAACTACAAAAAGGCACATCTGTGGGATGTTGGTTTTCTTCCCTGCAAATTTCAGCACAAAAGACAAAACCATTCTTTTGCAGCAGGGTGGCAAAGAATTCCTGTTATTTTGGGCATAGTGTCGCAAATCACGACACTTTCGCAAAAAAAATCTCGAAAGTGTAGCAGGTGCGGCACTACTTTGAGACACTACAGTTTAAAAAAAAAATCAAAAATATATTTCTGGGGTGTTTAACCCCCCAAAAAGACATGGCTAGCATTCTCAAGGCTCGACTAAGTGAACACAAAAAGAATTGTGTCCTTAAAGGGTCCCAAATTTAAATGCCAAACATTTCTGTGACCAGTAGCTGAAAAAAATATGTCTGACTCACAACACTACAGGAGTAATTTGTGACACTAAAAACTGCATTTGCGACACTGTTGAACTTTTTGTTAACTTTTCCTATTGACTATAATGGGAAGCTTGTTTTTTGAATAACTTTTGAACCGTTTAATATTTTTTCACAAAATCTTTGAAAGGCACATCGGAGACCCTGGCTGCATGTTCCCTGAAGGCGTTGGACCGGTCACACAAACCATGCGACCTGTAGGCGTGAGCAAAGAATGCGCAAAAAAGCATAAATACGACACAGAATGGTTCTTTATAGCTCTGCAACCGCATATCCGACCGGTACAAAACATGGCAGATCCAGAGATCTATGGTACCTCTCTGAGGCTGCCAAATTTCAGGCATATCCATCATACAGTGGCAAAGTTATTAACCTGATAAATTTCACACATTGACCTTAAATGGGATACTCAACCCTAACTATAGTGGCACTACTGTATATATACAGAATGGGGATGAGCAAAATAAGTCATGGATAAAACCATGCATTCAGCACACAGTGATATAAATTTTCCTGAAAAATCACACTGTGATAATATTTGCCATTTATACACAATGTGCTTACCTCACAGGCAGATATTATCACTGTGCTGATGTTACACTGGAACCCTGGCCAATCATAGCTCTGCTGGCATGACTTTCAACAAATGACCCCCACACTAGCAAACTCACCTGCTAAATTAGCACTGATGTCACCATTCACTCACTACAGCCTGCATTCTACATGGAACTGCTTCACAAAACAGTATCTGTATCTCACTGCTACCTGCAACTAACTCAATTAGCTCTGCAAAGAACACTTACCTGTGTTCCATAGTGTTTCTGAGACTCCCAGCCCATTACTATGCTGATCTCAGCTTCACTACAGCCTGCATTCTAATTGAAACTGCTTCACAAAAGTTTCTGTTTGTCGCTGGTACCTGAACTAAGAAACATAGAAACATAGAAGTTGATGGAAGATAAGGACTGCAAGGCCCAACCAGTCTGCCCATTTATTTTTCTACCTTATGACTGTGCCATCGGTATTTGCTCTGTCAATGGTCTATCTATTCATACTTATCTGTATTGCTCCCTTATGCCTGTCCTATGCCTGTTGGAAGCACTTCACTGTATTCATATCCACCACTTCCTGAGGTAGGCCATTCCATGCATCCACCACTCTTTCTGTGAAAAAGAACTTCCTCACATTACCCCTTAATCGGCCCCCTCTAATCTCATGCTGTGTCCTCTTGTCCTACCATTTTTCTTATATTGAAACACGTTAGACTCTTTCATCTTGTTAATGCCCTTAAGGTGTTTGAATGTTTCGATCATATCACCTCTCTCCCTCCTTTGTGCTAGGGTATACATATTGAGCTCCGTTAATCTGTCCTCATATGTTTTCTGATGCAGTCCCTACACCATTTTGGTTGCCCTTCTCTGGAATGCCTCAATTTGGTTAATGTCCTTGTGAAGGTGTGGCCTCCAGTACTGCATGCAGTACTCCAGATGGGGCCTAACCAGTGTCTTGTAATGAGGGATTGTTACCTCCCTCTTACTAATCGTGATGCCCCTACTAATACAGCCCAACATCCCCCTAGCCTTACCAACTGCTTTAGTGGTCTGCTTGGATGATTTCAGGTCATCAGTGATGATGATGATGCCCAAGTCTCTTTCTTCCCTTGTGACTGTCAGCAACTCCCCTCCCAGCCTATAGTTGGCTTCAGGGTTTCTCTTCGCTATGTGCATGATCTTGCACTTCTTTGCGTTAAACCCCAGTTGACACTCTTCTGACCATTTTGCCAGTTTATTCAGATCTCTTCTCATTCTGCTCACCCCATCTGAATCATCTGCTCTTTTGCAGATCTTGGTGTCATCTGCAAACTGACAAACCTTAACCTCCAGTCCATCTGCAATGTCACTGATGAAGATATTGAAGAGGACTGGCCCCAGGACTGATCCCTGAGGTGCCCCACTTGTGACTTGCATCTCTTTTGACTGTATACTATTTACCACCACTCTGTTTTCTGTCCATCAACCAGTTTGCTACCCAGTTGACCAACTTCTGACCCACCCCTAGCCTACCCAGCTTATTAATCAATCTTCTATGAGATACTGTATTGAAAGCTTTGCTGATGTCAAGGTAGGTGACATTGACTGCTCCCCCTTGGTCCACCACTCTGGTTACCCAGTCAAAGAAATCTATGAGATTAGTTTGACAGGACCTTTCTGTTGTAAACCCATGATGTCTTAGATCCTGTGCTCCTATGGATTCCAGGTGTTGCACTATCCTTTCCTTAAGGAGTGCCTCCATAATCTTGCTCACTTCTGAGGTAAGACTGACTGATCTGTAGTTCCCTGCCTCCTCTCTGCTACCACTGTTGTGGAGCGGGATCATATGAGCCCTTCTCCAGTCTTCTGGGACCTCTCCTGTGCTCAGAGACTCACTAAACATTTCTGATAATGGCTCTGCTAGTTTTGCCCTTAGCTCCTTTAGTACCCTGGGATGTATGCCATCAGGTCCCATTGTCTTGTCCACCCTGAGCTTATTGAGCTTTGTAGGACCCTTTCTTTTGTGAAGGGACTAGTGTACACTTCCCTTCCCCCATGTCCATGGTGCTGAGCTGTGGACCCTGCCCAACCTTCTCTTCAGTAAATACTGAGCAGAAGTATCTATTTAGGATAGATGCTTTTACATGGTCCTCCTCCTCACACACACACACACACACACACTTATTCCCTTCGATCTTAGCAATACCCCCTCTGGACTTTCTCCTTTCACTAATGTATCTGTAGAAAGTCTTGTCACCTTCTTTTACTGTTTGTGCTAGTGTTTCCTCAGTTTGGGCCTTTGCCTGCCTTACTGCCTTCCTTGCTTCCCTTAGGGAAGTTTGGTGCCTCCCTACTTTCTCAATTAGCATTGCAAAGGACACTCACCTGTGTCCCATAGTGTGTTTGAGACTCCCAGCCCATTTAGAAAATCTCACACACACTCAGACCACACGCAGAAAGAGCAGAAAGCAGACAGAAACAGGAAAAGAACACAAGAAAACATAACTATATGCCTGGAGCTCCCACCCCTCGTATAAATAGCACACCTGATGGGCAGATCGTGTGCTATGGAAACACCCCACACTAACAGCTATTGTGGTGTGCCTTGGCGTTGTCAGGCCTAACTTTCACCCCATTCTCCTGTACTATACTGTACCATGTCTGCTTCTTTACACATGGAATAGGGTGAGAGTTAGGGCTGATGACCCCAAGGCACACCCCAATGGCTGTTGGTGTGTGGAGGGTGTGGGATGGGGTTGTAGGGAACTCTAATGCTGAATTTCCATACTTTTGTCATTGTAATAGGAACCCTAACTGATGCATTTACAGAGTTTTTTGCAATGAAGATAGATAGATAGATAGATAGATAGATAGATAGATAGATAGATAGATAGGGAGCTAGAGAGATATATATTATATTATAGCTGCACAATAGTGATGCTATAGTTAGGGTTGCACAGCCACTTCTATGTTACACCCCGACATTTTGCACTTTAATAAATTTGCAACCATATGATGGATTTGCCTGAAATTTTGCATGTGTGGTATTGCACCATAGATCTCTGGATCTTGCAATTATGTTAGATGAGCAGTTGTGGAGCTGCAGAGCACCAAATTATGTGCAAAAATGGGTCTTTTGCATGTTTCTTTGCTCAGGGCTACAGCCCAAATGATTTGTCCGTCTGGTCGGAAATCATCAGGAAAGATGCAGTCTGGGTCACTGATGTGCCTTTTGAAGATTTGGTAAAAAAAATATTAATCTATTCAAAAGTTATTCAAATTTTAAATTTCCCATTATAGTCAAAGGGGAAAAACATATGTGCCTCTTGACAGCTGCTGCCATTACATTTTACTGTCACAAATGGCCCTTTTACTGTCCTGCCACTGCCAGGTTTTCAGTTAGCGGCAGAGAAAAAGGGCTATTATTTAAAACTTACTGGCCCTAGGTAAACAGCAACAGTTGTGTTTACCTAATCAGGAGCCGAGGAACATGATCCTGCTGTTAGAATTTAAAAAATAATGCTCAGAATTATGTTTTTGCACTTCGGCTGTTGGAAGTGTTTCAAATTTGCAAAAGTCTGTTTGTGAAACTTTCGCAAATTTGCAACACTTTCACAAATTTGCAAAAGTTCCATTGCAAAACTTTTGCAAATTTGCAACATGTGGCCTCTTTGAAAAGGTCAACATTTTTTTTTAACCATTATTTTTAAAAACTAAACACAGGATCATCTTCGGCCCCAGCTTACGTCAACACCTGTTGGTGTTTACCTAAAAAAAGGATATGTTTGCCCTTTAACTGCCCAGCAGGGGGCTAAGGCATATTTGTATTACTTTCTTTTTTTTAAAGAAACAGTCCTCCTGCTCCCTCACTTTGTCTGCCATTCCACCCTCCACCCTCTGCTGCCGGTATCCTCATCCCCCAATGATACAAAACCCCTCCTGCTACCTCCCTCCTTGCAATGTCCCACCCTTCGCCATCCGTTGACTGTGCCCCATCTCCACTGAAGCGAAGCCCTCCCCGCCCATCCTCTGTGCCATATCCCACCCTCCATTGCCAGTTCCCCATGCCAGCTCATTGTTATATTTTATTAGCCGACATGGGGCACCCTGTTCCCTTGTTGGCATTCTTAACAATCCTCTCCTTCGTCCAGTACTGGGGGATACTGGGAAGCCCAATCCCAGTAGCACAAAATGTAATTTTTTACTCAATAAAAACTGTTTAACAAGAAAACCTTCCCCGGTGCCTTTTTTAAAAAGCTGAAAGGAATAAAATGGTCCCTTATCTCCCTCATCCCCCTCCCCATCCCCAGCCTCCCTCCCTCTGTGTACCCACCTCCCCTTACTCCCTCTTACCCCATGCTTACCTCTGTGGGTCGGGTCCTGTCATCTTCTCTGGCCAGGGACGCATCTGCACTCTTCAAAGATGAGCCACAAACTGAAGAATCAAGGTAAGATCCGTGTAATGGCAGTCAATGGGGTTTTCAGCTTAGTTTGATATCTCAGCCATTTTTAAGAATTTTGAACCCACATATTCAACATGGGGTTCTTGGGACCCCACCTCATGAACACTGGCACTGCCATTTAGTTAATTCAACCCAGAAGGTGGTTTTGTGGTCACTGCACAGAATCACCTTTCAGGACTGATTAAAAAAATAACAGTGTCAGTGTTCATGAGGTGGGGTCCCCAAAAGACAATGTTGAAAATTTGGTACAAGAATTCAAAAAAATGACACTGTTACTAGCATTCATTGCGCAGTTTCTATGCACGCTCATAACTTTGCCAATAATATTTTCAGTCCAGATTTTCTACGTAGCCATTTTTTCACATCTCCTCATGAACAGAACAGCTGTCATTTCTTACATCCTGCCTGAAATGTGTTTTTGCACCTGTGGCACAGAATAGCACAGTTGCTGTGCAAAAGCAACTTTCAGAACAAAGTAACAAAATTACAGTGCCAGTGTTCATGAGATGAGGTCCTGAAAAGCCCATGTTGAAAATTTGGTTAAAAAATTCCCAAAAAATGGCCACGTTACAATCGTGCATTGTGCAGTTTCCACACACTCGTAACTTTGCCAGTTTTTCATATTTTACCTCCAGATTTTCAGTATTATAATTTTTCACACCTCTTCATGAACAGTATACAGCTTTCATTTTACACATCCTGCCCGAACATGTTTTTGCACCTGTGGCTCAGTATGGCGTGGTCGCTGAGCGAACTAAACTTTCGGGACAGAGTAACAAAATGACAGTGCCATTGTTCATAAGGTGTATTCCCCAAAAGGCCAAGCTGAAAATTGGGTGGAAAAATTCCTGAAAATGCCCAAGTTATGTGCATCCATTGAATTTATTCTATGCATGTGCATAACTTTGATGGATTGGAATACATGGTCTGAAGGACCCTGCTCTATGACAGTAAAATAATGATACTATTATACTATCTCAAAAAGTAGGGAAATTCATTGTGAAAAAACTCTGTTAATGCATTAGTTAGGGTGGATAGCACAGTGAAAAAAGTTTGGAAATTTGATATTAGGGTGCCCATCCCCACACCCCACCCCACCTCATCTTCACCCTCCACACACAACAGGCATCAAGGCATGCCATGGGTTGTCAGGCTTAACCCATTCCATGTGTAAACAAGCTGACATGCTACAGTAAAGGAGAATGGGGTGAGAGTTAGGCCTGATGACCCCATGGCATGCCATGATGCCTGTTGGTGTGTGGAGGGTGGGGGAGTGGGGTTGGGCACCCCATACCTCTCAACCTTTTGTCCCCCAAATGTGGAACATTGCCTGTCAAAATGTGGAACAAATGGGCAAAATGTGGAACACTTAGTTGAATCTTTACCTAAGAAGCTCAAAACACTGTTAAAATGTTGCATTTATATTCAGAAAGTCTGTTATTAATTGAATAATAAATTTTTTGCATCATTTACTATGGATTTTTGCTTTCAAATGTTGACTTTGAATGTGGAACAAGTCCTCACAATGTGGAACAGGGAGCTTTTGTGAAGTAAAATGAGGAACGTTCCTCGTAATGTGGGACAGTTGAGAGGTATGGGGCACCCTAACATCGAATTTCCAAACTTTTGTTGCTGTGCTAATGCATTAACAGAGATTTTTGCAATGACTATATATATATAATATTATGTTGCAAAAAACTTCATTAATACATCAGTTAGGGTTGAAGTGACAAAAGTAAGAAAATGAGATGTTAGGGTTGTGTGCCTAACAACCCCCCTCCCACTCAACCCCACCAGCCTGCCCCACATCCACCTTCCACAGACCTACATGCATCAGGGTGCTCCTTGAGGTAATCTGACCTCTCACCCCATTCTCCAATACTGTACCATGTCAACTTTCTTACACAAAGAATGGGGTAAGAGTTAGTCCTAATGACCCCAAGGCACACCCCGATGCATGTTGGTCTGTGGAGGGTGGGTGTGGGGTTGGCTGGTGGGGTTAGCAGCCAAAAGTTACCCTAAATGCCATAATGTTATCCTATTGGAAATTTCTAAACTTTGGAATGTTATAACTGTGAAACCAATGTAAATTTTATGACCAAGCCAGCAAAAGGCAGATCTGTTGCACAAGTCCTTTCTACCCTGTAAATTTCAGCCTAAAAGTCCGTTTTTGAGATGTAGGCACCAAAAGTTACTATGACTGCTACAAAGTTATCCTACTGGAAATTTCTAAACTTTGAAATGTTATAACTATGGAACAGATGTATATTTTATGATCAAGCCAGCAAAAGGCACATCTGTTGTATAAGTCCATTTCGTCCCTGCAAATTTTAGACCAAAAGTCATAATCATTTATTTGCAGTGAAGTGGCAAAGAAACAGCAATTTTTTGAAAGTAGTGTCACACATTTGCGAAAGTATCAATGGCCAAATAAAATAGACATATTTCCAGACAACATTTAAAAAAACTAATGGCAGGACTGTGTTCCTTGGACCCTGATTAGGTAAACATAACTATTGGTGTTTACCAAGGGACAGTATTTTGTGAACTATAATGTTTTTTTTTTCCCCATCGCTCACTGAAAACAAGATGGTGGCAACACAACACTAATGAACTTATTTTTGACAGTAAAAAGTGCTTTCATGAAAGCAAAAAGTCATTTCACACCAGACATCTAATTTTTCCCATAGGCTGTAAACTTTAATAACTTTTGAATGAATTAATATTTTTTCACCAAACCTTCAAAAGGCACATCAGTGATCCAGACACCATATACCCTAACAATTTCAGACCAGATCCTCAAACCATATTGAACTGATGGATGAGCAAATAATTTGTACCTAAATGGTAATTTTCACATTTTTTGACACTCCTGAGCTCCACAACCTCACATCTGACTTGAACGAAACTTCCCATATCAAGAGATCTATGGAACCTGACAGTGAATGCAATATTTCAGGCAAATCGGTTGAATGGTTGCAAAGCTACTAAAGTGCAAACTTTGGGATTTAACACAGAAGTGGCCATGCAACCCTAACTATAGTGGTACTACTGAACCACTAATAATATAATATAATATAATATAATATAATATAATATAATATAATATAATATAATATAATATAATATAATATAATATAATATAATATATAATATATATATATATATATATATATATATATATTCTGCCTTTTCCAAATTCACTTTCTTTGTATTATTGTTTCTTTTCATACCTTCTTGTTTAAACAAAAATAAGTGGATAGGAGAGTGGGGGGAGTGTGAGTCAGGGTGAGGAGAGATAGGAGAGAGGGACAGTCATGCACTCAACAGATGGGACATGCTGCCCATCTGTCTGAAGAGGCCACCTGTTCAGGTGGCTCCAGCAGCACTGGATGTTGGAAGAAGGGCCAGCAAGAAGCCAGTAGCAGCAATGGTTTCTTTGGCTGTAGTAGCTCCCCTCCCACCCACATTGCATTATCTGTTTTGCCATCAGAAGAACCTGCAAGGGATAGCCCCTCAGTGCCCGCTCCCTGTGGTACCACTACCAGCACTGGCTGATCCCCATGAGAAGAAGCCTCCAAGACTATCCAGTTCTGGGTCCTCCCCTAAGCAGCAGCACAATTCCGAAGTTTAGGAACTTTTGTTTGGACCCTGCCAAAAAAAGACATGCAAACTGTGCCAGACAGTTGTCAGGCATGGTTAATGAGATAGACACCTGGGCACTGCTGGGCAAAACATCCATCTTAGAGTAAAGCACCATTATGAGTGGGAGAAATATAAGAAGTTTGCTGAGTCAAGAGTAGGTAGTGTCACTGCTAGTGGTCATTCTGTATCACATGGGTGGGAGGCACAGCAAGTGATGGTGAGGTGCAAAGTTGCCAGAAGGGGCAAAGATGACGGATGTCAACCTGCGGCCAGACTCAGCAGCTGCAGCCATGGAAAGAACCTGAATCCCCAGGTGCTGATCCACCTCCTTCTCAGTTAACAAATGAAGTAGCAGAACTGTTTTGAGATGAGGGACCTCAGTTGCTGAGATCCATCTAGGGAGGCCACACACCAGACACAGCTGTCAATCCAACAGACTCTCCCTGAGGGAAAGGTGCAACTCCATGATGTGGATGCACCCTCTATCACACCTAGGGCACAGCAATGATGCATACTATATGAAATTTTCATTTGCCATATGTCCTCTCAAGTCCCAGGAATTATACTGTATATGCCTTATGCTGTTGCACTGTGTCAGTCTCCAAACATGG
Source organism: Neoceratodus forsteri (assembly GCA_016271365.2). Classification (NCBI taxonomy): domain Eukaryota; kingdom Metazoa; phylum Chordata; order Ceratodontiformes; family Ceratodontidae; genus Neoceratodus; species Neoceratodus forsteri. The sequence continues at coordinate 62,720,570 of CM028137.1, read as the reverse complement.
CATGGCTATTTAAGCACTTTAATGGACAGAAACTCATGACAGGACAAGAAGAGACCTCAGAATATAAGAGTAAAATAATTTAACGTATATTCCTTCCCTGTGTCATTTTGTACCTGTGAAAGCAAAATTAAAATAAAAGTATAAGAAAAGAAACAAACTTTTGCAAATTATTTTTTTACTTACCCTCACACTGGTGATAGCCATGCCATGGAATGGCATGATGGTGCCCAAGAGGGAGAGAAGGAAGAGGCCACTTTCTGTCTGTTGTGGATGAGGCAGATGGAAAGGAGATCTACAAAGAAGTGAAATTATTTAAAGTGAAGCCCACTCACAGTCATTTATACCTGTAAGAGGAAAATGAAATTAGAAAAGAAAAAAAAAAACAAAGAAAAAAAACACAGTGTTACTTACCATCACATCAGTGATGTTCATGATGTGTAATGGCACAGTGGTGTGCTGGAGGTGAAGGAGGAGTTGGCATCTTGGTGGCTGTAGGAGGCAGCAGGAGAACAGAAGGAAATTCATATGGTAGTGAATGTGCTGGTCTGGGTTAAGAGTCTCTGTTTTCTAGAGGCATGCATGAGATTCAGGATGAAGAGGCACATGTTGTTCCTGGTTGAGGAGGACTGGATAAGAACGGAATGTGGAGCATCATCAGTGACTGCAGGCATTTCTGGAGGTTCACATTAGGCTGGTGTCTGGCACTTTCATGGGGATCAGAGTCTGGGTCTTTCTAGAGGCATGCATGTGATGTATGATGAGGAGGCTTATGTTGTTTCTGGGTGAGGAGGACTGGAGAAGAACAAAGTGTGGAGTATCATCAGTAGGGGCAGGCATGACAGCAGGTTCACATTAGGCTGGTGTCAGTCACTTCAGCTTGATTCAGTCTAGTTTTTCTAGAGGCATGCATGACATGGAGGAGGAGGAGGAGGAGGAGGAGGCCCATGTTTTACTTGGGTGAGGAGGACTGAAGGAGGAGTGTAGGCCTGCATGCGGCGTTACAGTCTCCTCCTTCTTTCTGTGTCCTTAAAATTAATCAGTCTACTGCTCCTCACACTCAACAACAAATACCCCATTGGTATAATCAATATCTGAATTTTTCTCCCTAAGGGAATTCTACATAAATTTAGTACACATCTACCTCCGAGGTGGGTGATTGTCCATCCCCTGCTTTATCATGGTATGTCAGTGATGCCCACAGCAATGCATTTCTCTTTGCGCTCTATTCATTCAGTGAATGTCAGCATAGTAATATTGTTGGGGAATAGGTTTGTACATTGGTCTGTGATAATTGGCCCATTGCTCTGAATGCACATTCAGAACTAGCACTAGATGTTGGGCATCTTAAATATTTAAAAGCCACATCTGCCAGTGCAGTTCAATCTTTAACTTTGCTGTTCCAGTACAGCAGGAGTTCAAGATCAGCTCAAGGATGTTTAGGGTCTGCCATATATGTCTCAACAGATCTGGCTACTGTCTTCAGCCTGGTATTCTCTGGTTGTTTCTCCTCCTCACAATCAGCAATGCCAGTCTCTTCAAGAACAGCTCATAGATGATTTGATTTTGGATGTGGCCTTCTGGTTGTCTTGCTTCTACATGTCGAATCTGCATCTCCACATCTTTCATTTCCCTTGCTGACTGTTGGTGAAGGTGATGCACTGAGTCTCATCTTGATATGTTGCTTTTTTAGCATTTGTAAACTGTGTGCATGACTGATCAGCAGTCTTTGCGATGATCATCTTTCTGTTTACCATCAATTATAGTTGAAAGTACTTATCTGTGTCGTGGATCCAGCATTGTTACAGTACTGTAATCCACATATTCAGGATAATATTCAGGTGTGTGTTATGATCTGATACATCTAGCATGTGTTCAGACAATGCACAGCTTATGGAGTCACCTGTTGCCTCAAACTGGTGCTGCACATTACAGATGGTCTGCCTCAGCACCGGGAGCAGTGGGATGCTCTGGCTCAAGCAGACAGTGTCCCCAATCACGACCTGTGGCATGATCAGAAGGCCTCAAGATTAAAATCAACCCATCCATGAACCTCCACTGTTTTGTGGTCAGCAACATTGAAGCACCAGAACTGTCACGGCTTCTATGAAGAGGCATATACTCTGATAAGGCCTTACACTGTTCGCACATCCACCACAGCAGATACAGGGTTGAATTCCACCTCATGAAAAATCCCTACTTTAATTGGTGCTGAAGCAGACCATTTTTTAATTGTAGTGTATAAAATTGATCCCTGGACTTGTTCTATGGCACAAAATGGCCACAAATTCAATGTTACAGGGTGAGCACTTCTTTAAAGTCACATTGTGACAAAAACTCACCTAACCAGGTCTAGACCATGTGTAAAACAGGGCACCCTAACAAACCACCCTTCTGTAATAGCTTTGACAACATTTGCACCACAGTCACTGGCTATGAAGCCTGACTTTAAGAATAGATGGTTCGGCCAAGTGTCAATCTCTTCCAATATTGATGCCAAAATGTTGTCCCCAAAGTGCAAATCAAACATGCTCTTCATAGCCAGTGTAGCATGCTTGTGCACTACAGGCATGTAGCTTCCATTACACTTAGGTTGTTTACATTTTCTGCTATGGTATTGACCAATCCCCTTATGTTGTACCGAGTGTGCTTTTATGCACATAAACAAACTAGCAGCTGTTGGCCCACTGCTCCACATATCTGTGGTAAGATGGATGTATGAAGTGGAGGAATGCTGCAGGGCATGTGAAACTTCTTTTTCAACAGCATCCCTCAGTTCAGGAATTGCCCACTATAAAAAGTAGTTCCTGGACAGTACTTTCTACTTGGGGCATGCTTTGGACACAAAGCAAAGGAAACCAGCATTTTCCACAAATGAAAATGGGAGATCTATAGCAATCATTTCTGCTGCAACATCATTCAGTTTCCTGGCCACTTAATGGCTGGGGGGGACTTACATTGCTCATATAGAATGCTAATAATAGTTGGCTGAATCATTTTTGGGTTGGTGATTTTTTGGGAGACAGTTTTGTGTGGGCACCACATTGCTCAGAGGCTGTCATAGATGGAGATGGTGTCAAGAAACTTGTGACTTGGCTGATGGGTTTTTTCAGGGTGACACTGCTACTGCTGCTCCTGCTACTGCTCCTATTGCTGATCACTGATTTCACACTTTCAGGAGCACTACTGATCTTCACTTTCTCGATTGTATTTTTCTCCACAAAATCTTCCACCTCATTACTACCTCCCAAATGGCCTGCAGACACTTTCCGCTGATGTGCTTGCTACCTTGCCATATGTATGACTTTTAGATGGGTATGCAGTGGGTATGCCCCCCATTCAGTGACATCTCTACAGTGACATGTGTTGGTATCGGCAATAGTGCCATGTCACTGTAGAGGTTCGCCTGGGACCCAGCAACACTTTTGCCCATCCTGCACCACCTCCCCGAACTATGATTAAGAGTTGGAATGTAAATTTATGGGGGGTGTGGGTGGCAGAGCCTCCCACCTGGGGGGTTCAGGGGGCAAAGCCCCCCAAAGAAAAAACACACTCCGATGTGCACAGCTCCCTGCCAACAGCAAATTGAGGTTGACATGGAGCCTGGCGCTGTGATGCTGGTTGACGAGTTTGTTGTCGAATTGGAATTGTAGAGCAGTATGCTGTGCACCTGTGCCTACACACAACCCTTTCTTGCCACAGCTTTCTTGACCCTAACAAAGTTATTATTCTGCCACAGTGTCATCTTTTGGATCAGTAGTAATAAAGTCACAAACAAGAGATTTTAAAGGATGCACAAATTTATGTAGAGCTAGAGCACAAGTTGTGGTGGCCTCAACACCATCACCGGTTTCTGTTCTGGAATATGTGTTCATATTTTATCTTTTGTTCAGAGGTTACCTACCCTTCAATTTGAAAAACAAATTGTACACTTTGCTATAACCATTTGCTTTTTTATCCTTTTCAGACTCTCACAATGGATTGATGACAGTGTCATCCTCACCTTCACCCTCCATTGCATCCTACATCTACTTTCCAAGCCCTTCTTCCACATTTTCCTGACATGGTAGTGGCACACACAACTCTGCCACTACACCATCATCAGTCTCAGGTCCAGTACCACTAACCACTGGGGGCTGTGTCACTGCATCATTCTCACACTCAGGTCAAGTACCAATAACCACTGAGGACTCTGACACTGCATCATCCTCACACTCAGGTCCAGTACCACTAACACTGGGGACTGTGCCACTGCATCATCCTCACATTCAGATCCAGTACCACTAACCACTGGGGACTGTGCCACTGCATCATCCTCACACTCAGGTCCTGTACCACTAAACACTGGGGACTGTGCCATGGTATCCTCCTCAGAGACAGGTCCAGTACCAGTAACCAATGGGGACTGTGCCACTGTATCATCCTCATACCCAGGGTCAGTACCACTAACCATTGTGGACTCTTTTTGATATTTATTAACACCACCATGTTTACACACTGGTGTTGATGGGTTTGAGGAAATTTCAAGTAACTGATCCTGGGTCTGGATGCCACCTCCATCAACTAAGAGAGCAGCCAAATCAAGTGATGTAAACACTTTTTTTACCAGTGTCTCTACCATCACACACTGTAGATGCACTACTACCTCCTGCATCCATACAACATTCTCATGTTCTTCAGCCAGTAGTCATCACTGCTGCCTGTCTTTCCTGTGTGTCTACCCTTTCATTTCCCTTTACCATTCATTCTAATGTGTTAATGCATAGTAGTACTAGTGGCCTGAATAATAATAAAACTGCTGAAAATAGTAGAACTGTTACAATTAAATTAAAAAAAATCAAAATAACAAGAAAGTGGTAAAGTATTTTATTAAAAAATAATAAATAATAACATCTACTATAACTGCCAGAGCCCTGGACCAACATTAGTATTTTAGCACCACTGGAACACTGAGAGTGTACCGGAATTACGGAACGTAAGGAAAAAATGGAAAATTAAATTCTCAGGACTTGAGAAAAATGAATTGTCTGAGAGTGACAGTAAAAGCTGAAAATTCACAGACGATTTCTGAAACTAAAGCTATTGCAGGCAGCAGACAAAAGCCTGCCCCTCCCCCATGCACAGCACTAGATCAGCAAAGCATCACCACTAGAGATGCAGTGAAATAAAATTTCACCGGTGAAATTGTGGCAAAATTGGCAATTTTGCTGCATGAAATGTTTCACGAAAATGGGGCGAAATTTCACAGTTTCACCCGCATTTTCGCCATCTGAGGAGTCCAGTACCAATGGCAAAATTTTGCCCGCGAGTGGTGAAATTCTGCCAGCAGTGGCAGAATTCTCTCCATGGTGGCAAAATGTTGCCCACAGGCAAAATGACCCCGGCTTTGGGGTGAAAATTTGTTCACAACTGTTGGCGAAATTTCACGCTTCGCCCAGCAAAATATTTTGCGTCATGCGCTAATTCTGCTAAATATTTTGCTGGGCGAAATTTTCCAGTTTTGCCCAACCCTAATCACGACACAGAAAGAGAAAGGAAAATCATTAATTTAACCACTGACAAAAGCATTCAAACTTAAGTCTGCAGATGCAGAATGCCAAGTAGATTTTTTTTTTTTAAGTTTGTTTTCTGCAATGAATAGTAGTACAAATCAAGTTAAAGAGCTAGTGTACTGCTTGGGATTAATAGTAAATTTCAGATGCAGTCAGCTAACACTTCTTATATCTCAGGTATTTTTTCTTTTCTGTTTATTAATTAGAAGATTTTCCACCTGACAGTACTGGGGTGTTGTGTGGAGCAGCACTCTGGAGGAAAAAAAAGTCAGTTCTGTTCCTCCCACTACATTGTCAGAAATGAGACCAAACACCTTGAGACACCACAATCCTTGCAGCCTGAGCAGTGACACTCATAAAATCCAGGAAATTGTGACATCACTAGTAACCAGGGAGATCCAGTCCCTGCTGCTTCATGTGAAAGTGAAACCTGGTAGTGAGAAATGGTTCTCATTGGTTACTAGTGATGTCATAATCAGTGTGGTCTCAGTGCTGAGGTAGTTGGAGGAACAGAACTGACTTTTTTCCCCTCCAGACAGTGTGCTGCTCCACACATCACTCCAGTATTGTCAGGTGGAAAATCTTCTAATTAGCAAACAGAAAAGAAAGAATACTTGAGATTTAAGAAGTGATAGCTGACTACATCTGAAAGTTACAACTAATTGCAGATGGTTTCCAGGCAGTACACTAGCTCTTTAAAACTGAGCTCTAAGTACAGTGCAGATCTCTTGAACAGTCTTTGTACAGTAGAACTGCACACAGCACAGCTTCTCTGGTCTGTTTTCTGATGCAGTGTTACCATGTGATCTCTGGGTCACATGATGCAGCAACAGCAATGAATGGCTCTGCCATTTAGCAAAGTCCCAATAAAGTCCGCCAGCAAAGTTGAAAATTCACAAATGTATAAAGTTGTCAGTATCTAGAACTGTGACATTGCAAACTGTGAAAACACTCTGCGAAATTGTGAAACTTCACAAAGTTATTGAGAACTGAAGTTTTCCATACTCTGCACATCTCTACTTTTCACCCACTAAAAACTGATCATTATGAAAATTGTAGGATCTAGGTCCGGGAACAAACTCTGTGCATGTTACATTTCAGGTGCACCTGTATCACATCCATCCATCTATCCATCCATCCATCCATCCATCCATCCACCCACCCACCCATCTATATAACTATCTATCTGTCTGTCTGCCTGCCTGTCTGTCTGTCTGTCTGCTTGTCCATCCATCAGTCTGTCTACAGTATCTATCTATCTATCTATCTATCTATCTATCTATCTATCTATCTATCTGTCTGTCTGTCTGTCTGTCTGTCTGTCTGGCTGTCTGGCTGTCTGTCTGTATGTCTGTCTGTCTATCTATCTATCTATCTATCTATCTATCTATCTATCTATCTATCCATCCATCCATCTAGCTCTAAACAGATAAGGGCAGTGGATGTTTCTAATTGTTGTTTCGAGCCACAAGCAAGCAATAATGCCCAACAGAGTGGGTGGTATTGGGCAATATTGGACTGCCCAGGGGTGTAATGAGGCCTGATGCCTCAGGCAGACAGCCTTATAGATCCTGGAAGGTCCGGTTTTGCCCATACCGCCCACCCTGGAGGGTATTATTGCACTTAGAAAGTGGGCTACCTGTGGCAGTTTTGCAGTTGTTTTTACAAAATTAAAGAAAAAATAAAATATATATAGTAAGACTTACTTTTAAGTCTTTTGCTTGTAAAGTAGTCCCTTCCTTTCTATGCTATTCCATCTCTTGTTGCTGCTCCCCCCACAGCTCCATTCTGGTACTTATCTCCACTCCCCCCAACCCACTTCCTAACAGGACACTGTGTTATGTTTTCATCCCCAGCTTGTTAGAACTGCCACATAAACCAGGTCTTACCAGTGACCTGTACAGTAATAGAATTACCCCCTCCTTTCTGGTGATAATCCCTCTTGCTATGCAGCCAGCATCCAATTTGCATTAGCTGTTGCTGTCTTGCAGTGTACAGAGTGTTTCAGGTCACTAGTGATCATAACTCCCAGGTCTTTTTCTCCTTCAGCCCTGGTTACCTGCACTCCACTAAGCCAGTATTTGTTCCCCTGGGTTCTTCACTCCCAAGTGCATAACTTTGCACTTTTTAGCATTGAACCCCACCTGAAAAATGCCTGGCCACCTTTCTGGCTTAGTCATTTCTTCCCTAAGTTCCTGTGTCCCCTCCTCTATGTCCACCTTTCCATGGGGCTTGGTGTTATCTGAAAACAGGCTGATTTTACCCTCAATTCTGTCTGTTATGTCACTAATGAAGATATTAAATAACATCAGGCTGAGCACTGGGCCCTGTGGGACCCCACTGGTCACAGGCCTCACTTCAGAGAATTCTCCTCCTACTACCACCCTTTGGCTTTTATCTTGCAACAAGTTTCTGACCCATCTCACAAGCTTGGCCCCACCCCCAAGTCCTCTAGCTTCCTGAGTAGTCTCCTATGAGGCACCGAGTCAATGGGTTTGCTGACATCCATATCAATTACATGGCCCCAGTCCACTGACCTAGAGACCCAATCCATGAAGTCAATTAGATTAGTTAAGCAGGATCTCCCCGACACAAACCCATGCTACCTCTTGTCCTGGAGCCCATTTTCCCCCAGAAGGCCCATCAGTCTATCTTTCAACATGGTCTCTATCAGCTTACCCACTGTTGAGGTAAGGCTGACTTGTCTCTGGTTCCCTGGTTCATCCCTTGGCCCGCACATATGAAGGGGCACCACATGCACCAATCTCCAGTCCTGGGCATGTCTCTTGACTCCAGAGAGGTGTTAAACTGGTCTGCCATGGGACCTGCCAGAACCTCCACCAGTTGGTACCAGGTCACTATAGCATGGAGAAAACCACACATGAAGAACCACACTGTCTTAAATATATAAGTAAGTACAGTGACAGGGATATTAGAGAAATACGAAAATATCACTACCCCTGTTACTGTTGAATGGAAGAGGGAAGTAGGGAAAAAGGATTTGAGCACTGCTGGTTGAGTGCTCAGTTGAGCTGTTCCCATGGTGGAATGGCCAAGGCACTTGACCCAGCAGCAGGTGAGACCAGGGTTCAAAACCCTGCTTGAGGGAATTTTTATTTCATCTGTCCAGCCACGACTAAATGCTGCAGTTGGAATTTTAACTTGTCCCTCTGTCCACACCACCTCGAAGTTGATTATAATTATTCCAGGAGGTGTGGGTGTGGGGGGTGGAACCCCCTATAAAAAACAAAGGAATCCATTGGGTGTGCAGCATTGTCATGCAGTCAGAATTGTGTACCACCACTGTGTTGCTGCATACTGTTTTCTGTGCATCGTGTTTCCTTGTGTGGTTTCATCTGCAACATTAGGACCCCGTGCCCTCCAGTTCCTTAAGGACCTTCTGGTGCATGCCATCTGGCTCAGGTGATTTTTCCACCTTTAGGGTCCATAGTCTCTTGAGTACCCTATCTGCCTGAATGTCACTGTCTGTGATTCCCCCATCCAAGTCCCCAGTCCCCCAGACTCCCTTGTGGTAATGGTCCTCCTGAGTAAAAACTGAACAGAAGTACCCATTAAGCATCTCCACCTTTTCTTCACTCCTATCTGTGTAACCTCCTTCCTTTTTTTGCATTACATTTTCACTCTTTATATTTCTCATTTTTTGTTCTCCCTTGCATAGCTGAAGAAAGCCTTCCCACTTGCGTTTACCCCCTGGGATAGCAGTACTTCTATTGTGATCTTTCCCTTCCTTACTGCCTTGTTTGCCTCCCTTTACATAGTAGCATAGTCTACCCTAGCTATCCTCCTTCTGAGTACACTTGCACTTTCAAAACACTTTCTTCTTGTCCCCCACTGTCTTTGCCATTTCCTTACTGAGCCAGATAGGTGTTCTGGCCTTAGCTTTCTTACTTTTGATTTTGGCACACTCATTAGTGGCCTCCATCAGTTCCTTCTTTATTATAGCCTATTTCTGCTCTACATCCATCCCCATTCTGATCCCAGCAATGTGTCCTTGCAGAACTTCTCCCATCCTACCAGAATCAGCCCTCCAAAAGTCCAAGACCCTCATTTTGATTCTGACAATCCCTCTGCCCATGTCCAGGTAAAACCACACCATGTGGTGGTCACTTCCTGATAATGGTGCATCCACCTTCACATTCTGAACATGTACACTGTTGGACAGAATCATATTCAGGACAGCCCTCTTCTTAATGGGTTCCATGACATCTTGGGTCATGAAGGAACTCCAGAAAGCATCCAGCAGCACTTGTTCCTAGCACAGAAGGTAGCAGGGGTTTTTCAATCCACCACAGGTAGATTGAAGTTTCCCATTATTAATACCTCCCTCAGCTAGACATGTCTATGACCTGGGACTGCAGTACCCCATCTAGTTTCTCATTCTGGGAAGGTGGCCTGTAGATCATTCCACCTCTTAGCTTCCTCCCTTTCATGGATTGGATCTGCATCCACAAAGCTTCAGGCTTGCCCTTCACATCTTGCTGTCTGGTGCAAATTATCCCCTCCTTTACGTACAATGCCACTTCCCCTTCCCATCCCCGTATCCTTTCTGTACATTTTATACAGTACCTGGGAACTGTTAGATCCCAGTCCTGGTTTTGTGTGGCCCATGTCTCTGTAATGGCCACTCTGTCCATCTCTCTCTTTCTCAGCCATTGATGACTACAATTCCACATTTTTGCTCCCTGGACTTCTGGTATTTAGGCATACCAACCTCCACCTAGACTATGGTCCTTTGCTCTTTGCCTGCCTCTTTCTATCCCCCAACTTTCCCATCCCTCCCCTCCTCCTCCTCCTCCTGTCCTGCCTGGGGTGGTATTGGCCCCCTCCACCAAATTACTAAGGGTGTTGTTTGTTGTGCACCCTGCTGCCTCCAACCACATGAAGTTTTACAGCTTTCCCTATAGAACCCCTGTGCTCTTTTTACTTTAGTGTAACCCATCCAGTGCGTACAGATCCTTGTTATCTCATATCCCCTCCCAACCACAAACACACCTGTGCCCTTCTGCCTCACACCACCCTGTAAGTCATTTGTTAAATTCATCAATCCTTAACTTTATTGCAGTACTAGCCGTCAGCACCAGAAGCACCTCCAAGAAGGTTACCAACTTCCCTTCCTCCCTGCAAATTTTTCTTACTTCCTTGAACCTCTCTTTCACTACCCCCATCTCACATCCTGCAAGGTCATTTGTACCCAGGTGCAGCATAGTGGTGGGCAAAGTGCCTAAAATTTGCTACACATAGTATTTTGTGTAGAACACAAATTTTGCTTACTACTCCACAAAGAGAAGTGAATAATTATGCATCTCGAAGTAACGCAGAGTTCCCATTGTTCTCTATGGACTTTGTGTCACTTTGCCTTGTTTTCTATTGACGTTGTGTTACTTTACCTTGTTTTTGTGCTCTTTAAGGTGAATTTTGCAGTGAATCATAAGATGTAAGGTCACATGGGCTCTATATTGTCTTGCACTGTGTCAGTTCATCATAGTGTATGTAGTGGAAAGCTGGTGACAGTTTGCTGTCAAAGCTTTGAGATTCAAACCCTCTAAAAACCTTTAAAAATGCATTTTTGCCACAGAATTTTGTGACAAAATTTAGTAGATCGATTGCAGTAAACCCTGATGTGGTTATATCATCGAGCAATTATTGATTGTTTGTTATTATTGAATGTTAATTTAGTTGATTCAGTCTCTGTACTAAGAGACACTGTAGAACTGTGCTTCGGGGGAGGGGCTGATCTGTGGTATAGAAGGGAGAGTAGTGAGAAAGGCATTTTTCCAACCATTGTTGGCTATTGTTTTATTACTTTTGTGTTCAGGTAGACACAGTACAACTTCACTGAACTATTTATAAATATTTTCTGTTTGCTGGGCAGTGTTTCAGTCTTTTTACAGGACTCTCTGTGTTGTACTGTACTGAACAGTTAAAGTTTCTGTGCCCGACCTTTAATCTGTGTGTGTGCTGTCAACTGATATGCATTTCATTGCAACACCGCAATAGCAGTACTCTGAATTTCTAAGCCTGTCTGCAATTTATTTCCCTGCTTCTGTGTAGCTAGGCACTGTGTCCCCCCCCCATCAAAACAATGTATTGTTTTTTTGACTTTTGGCTTTTTGAAGATTGGTTAAGGATTCAAGGACAGGCATTGTGTTGTGCCTGTGTGGCTGCATTTAGTGTTTTGCTTCTCAGCCACCCACAAGTGTTGAAATATCAAGTTGTTGTAAATTGTCTGTGTCATCTGAAAAAATGCCCATGAAGAGATGATCAGGCAAAGCAGTTTCTGGATATGGTGTTGTTGCCAAGAAGACTATTGTCAGTGGAAGTTGTTGTGAAGATGAGTCAGGTTCATCAGGGGCTGCCAATGGTAGCAGTGTTCAGAGTAGTCATGACCGTGGTAGAACAAAGCAGAAGGGAAAGGTAGTAGTTGATGCAAGTAAAGGGATTTGTTTGACTATGTTTTTCACAGTAAAATCAATGACTCCAATGCTAGTTGGAGATGGTGTTGTCCCTGCTGTTTGTAAAGTTAGTGAGGGCACGTTTGATAACAACATGAGTACTGCTACAAGTTCAACCCTGTTAAACTTATTATGTGGGGAAAATGTTGCTGAATCTGAAGACCTGAGTGCAGTTAATGTCCCACAAACTACAGTACTTGAACATGATTCTGATCATGATGATGACTCACAGTCTCATGTTTCCACTAATGTTGAGGATAGACCATCCAAACATTCAGACATTGATGAAAAAAGTGTGGCTGATAATATTATCATCATCATTATCAAAACAACTTTATTTGTGTGGCTGAAAAACCTTACAATAAGACACCAATACAAATCATTATGGCAAGAACCAGTACATACAGATTAAAAAAGAACATGAGGTGCTCAGACATAGATTAACAGTATATGTTACATACATATTAAATATTATAAAAAGGGTCTGAGAAATGAAGCTTTGTGATTGGCTGCAAACATTCTAACAGCCTTATGTTAATCTTTTATTAACATACATGTAGAGCTTAACCATATACTGAACAAGGTTTAACACTGTTCAAAAACATTTTTTATTATAATAGCAATAAGGCACTCCCAGGGATTATGTTAATGGTCAGTTAATCACCCTCTAGGGTCATATGGAACTCGGCTACACCTCATGCCACAGTACACCCTAGAAGGTGATTAACAGTCCATTCACATAACCCTTGGTCATGCCTTATTGCTTAATTCCAGTACAACCTGCAGTATAAATATAAGATGCATACATACATAGTCGTGCTAATTATCCATCAATTTAGGTTATATTAATATTTCTTCAGATTTTATCAGCTGCTAATAAAAACATTGCTAAACCATCAATAGATCATGCATCCTTAGTGTGAAATAATAAATTGTTTAACAAAAATGTATCAGTTGGACACATACTATTTAAAAATTGTCTTAACTGGTAGGCCCTTTGCACTTGATACAATGTACAGAACCAAAGTATATGGATGAGATTTTCTTCACCCCCCCACTGCAGTCACAGTCACCTGATGCATATCACCCCTTTTTGTCGACACCCCAATAGCGAAACAAGGAAAAGTACCATTACGGCGTATCGCTCACGGTAATGGTCAATTTCTCCTTGTTTCACCTTTCTCCAGTGTTCTGCCCCCTTCCCAGACCAACTTCGACCTGGAGTTGGAATCTTAGAGCCCCCCGCATGGAGGTGTGTGGGGGGGGTGATGCCACCCACAGAAAACAACGAGTCAAGAGGCGGCCCAATACCTGCATCGGTATTGTGCCGTCACTGTGGGGGAGGTTGGCATTTTCGCTGATGGGAAAACTTGATGATTCCCACCTGATGTAAGTCCCTTTGTTTTATAATGAAAAAGTAACATGTCACTTTTGGCTTGTTTGAACTTACAGTTCGATACAATAGCTCTCAACTTATAATCTGTCAAACTCTCCAAATAAGGCTTAAGCCCAAAGTAATAGGTATTTTCTGAAAACCATTTAGAATAATGTGATTATTTAATTAACTTTAAATCTTTAGATATCCAATTGTTTACAATTTTATTAGTTGTATATGTTTTATAGTTCAAGCTGAGTGTAGTGCCTTGCTCTGTTGCACTTTTAAATTTAATAATTTACGTATTTTTAATAATTTCATAAGAGTTGTGAACCAAAGGCCTGTATTAAATCCCAGGTCATGCCACTTTTCTTTTTCTTTTATGGCCCTGTTGGCAAGGGATGACTCCTCCGTTCTATTGAGTCCAATCCAATAATTAACTTTTCTTGACTCTATTAGTGCTTCAAAATTGTTAAGACCAAGTAAGAGGCTGAACAAGAGTGGCCCACTCTTAGTATAATACGTAAGTGTTTATATAATGGTGCAAGAAACTTATTTATATTTCTTGAGTCCCATATTTCATCCCTATACAGTAGTTGGGAATCAAATGTTGCTTTAATGACTTATAGCATAGGCTTAAGTGTCATCCCTCCATACTTTATGTTAAAACGTGTAAACCCAGCTACTGTAACTTTAAGTTTATCCATTAGAAGCTGTAAGTGTTACGTCCAATTAGAGTTCTCTTGAAAGTGAACTCCCAGATATGTGTAACCATTAACTATTTCAAGTCGCTCTTTGCCTAGTGTCCAGAAAGTAGAATCTTTTCTGGATCACTTTGAAAAGACTATGACCTTTGTGTTTTTTATGTTCATTTTCAGTTTTAGTGCATATGATTTTTCTAATATGAAACTGATGTTTCTGAGGCTGATAATATTGAGGCTGCTGTTGAACTTGGAATATCTCCACAAGAGGACAACCTCCAAATGAATTAGGGGATGATGATTGTGAAGATGATGCTAGTGACCTCATTTGGGTAGTGGAAAAAAAGGAAGTGAAGGTGGCTGTTTGTAAACAGTCTGTTAGTCAATCGCCCCCTCTTCAAAGTTCTGCTGTAGCTGTGTCTGTTGATGATGATCCTGAATTAATAGTCATAGATTGTGATGTTCAGTCAAAGTCCGAGTGTGCACAACAGCAGAAATCATTATTTACACCCCCATTTCATCACCACCAAAAGTGCAGTTACATATGCAGCAGCAGCACCAACAGTAACATGTGATTAGTAGGGCATCCAAATTCCAGATCTGGGATTTTTTTTGTTCAAGATGGCAACAGTGAAACAGTGGCTATCTGACAGTTTTGACAAGTGCATGTGAAGCATGATAAAAAGGGTAAATGGGGGCCAGCACACTCATCTGAAGAACAGACACTAGGCACTGCGGATGCAGCACCAGAGGGGAGCTAATGCCATAGTTGGGCATCCATCCTCAGCCGCCTTAGTGAGCATGGTGTTCCGTCCCATCAGTGTAAGTAGCCATGTCAGTAAAAGTGGTGAAATAACACAAGAGGATTACTACAGACATGAGGAGGATGATGATGATTTGGAATGTTCAAGCCGTGGTCAGAGTAGCAGTGGCGGTCCATGTAGTAATTCTAGTATATCAACCCTGTGCTTAAAAATCACCACATGTATTGGCTTGTCACCTGTGCACCCACCATCACACATCCAAGGTACCCCATTCATGTCAATGAGTAGAATAGAGCCATTTGGCCATGTGTAAGCTATGAACAATGCAGCCCAGACTAAACAGCCTTTCTGAGTGCAACACTAAATACCCACCCAATCATGATGGTGCCAGTGAACTCAATGCTGCCATAGCAGAAATGCTAGAATTTGTCCTTTTGACATTTCCCTTTGTGGATAATGTTGGCTTCTGGCACTTTGCAGACAGCTTGTGCATGTTCTAAATGGAAGGTCCTGTCCAGGTCATACTTTTCCACCCATGCTGTCCCTGAGTTATAGTGGAAAGTGACAGAGTCTGTAAGACATGCCCTTTAACATTCTGCATCACCTTATATTCACTTAAGCGTGGATATGTGGATAAGTGGCAAAATGTTAGGTAGTTCCTGTTTGTGTATTAGTGCACATTGGATGCATCTACCTGGGGTTGTCTGTGATGGTGGGATGGAAAAGCAGTGTAATAAGTCAGACTGTGGTGGTGGTAGCAACCTTCATGGCATTAGACAGCATGCCATGCTTGCAATGCATAATGTAGCAGAGTTGCATACAGGTGAACACCTGCTAAACTTGCTACTGACAGAAATTGATGAGTGGCTGCACCCCCATCTCTAAAAGCTGGCTTCATAGCTAGGGATAATGGATTAAACATTGTGAAATGTATCATCAATGGTGGCTTTGTGTGGGTTCCCCACATGGCCCACTGTTTAAATCTGGTGGTACAGAAGTTTCTGCAGTACCCTGAAGTAAAGCAAATGCTGACTGTTGTACGCTGCATCTGTGTGCACTGTGCACTTTGAATAATACTTCCTGCCCATTTAACTGCCTCCCTGAATCATGTGACTTGCAGACCTGCAGAGACAGTCAGATATGTGATCAGTGGCCTATTTTTTAATGACCTCGCCTTATCATACTGTAACTCAAAGTGGACAACGTGAAGTAAGGTGAATTTCAAGTTTTTTATGTATAATTTGCGTTGTGCTATGCAAATTCAAAGTGGACCACTTTGGGTTCACTTCAGCTGTGAATTAAAACTTCGCTGCATCTCTAGTGCAGTATAATGTGGAGTGGTCCTCCTACCTGTCCCACCTGCTGTGCTACTAGAGGTTCCACCATTCCTCCCATCATCGCTGCAATGCATTCTACCCTCCTACAGCTGGGCCCTTGCCTCCCATCGCACCCCTTTCACAATTGAATCCCCCAAGATCACAACCCCGCTCCCCTGATCATGAGCCCATCCTCCTTTTTGTCAATTATTGTTGCTCAATCCTACCTGCCTTAACTTTTCCATCTTGTGTCTTCCGCTCTCCCTTCTGACCCTCTATACCTATGATCCCCTTCTGCAGTCCTAAGCCATTCCTCCCTCTAGCAGACACCCTTTTCCTCCCATCTGTTTCCTACCCCTCCCTTCCCCCTCCTCAAGTCTATCCCATCATTCTCCCATGCCCACTTCCCTTTCCCTGCACCAACTGCACTTCCCACCTACCCTGAACAAACTTCCACTCCCTCCATGTCCCTTTTTACCCTGACACCCCTTCCCCACATTTACTGCAACCTTTCCTCTCTCACTGGCCCTTTTCTTCTCTCCACTGTCCCCCACTACATCCCCATCCAGTGTAAGAAATATGTTCCTCACAGGTAGTCCAACAAATGCTCCCACAGGACCCCCCTCTCATTGCTGCCTTGCCTTCCCCTCACTTGGCCTTCTCTACTGTTGGAGGAGGCAGACCCTGGGAACCCACCTACTCTTCTTTTCCCTCCTGTCCTCCTGCTTGGACCCCTTCAGTTCCTTGGGTCCACTCTTGGTCACTCCACCTTATCTGTCTCCAACCCCTGTGGCCACTGCACCCCTCCCATTGTTACCATTGATTCCCCCAACCACCAGTGTAATTATCTTTTGCCTCTGCTTCCAAACCTCTGCCCTCAACTGCCTAATAGGTTGACAAACCAGGCATCTGCACACCTCCTAAAGAGTTCCCAGAAGCACTGCAGCCCCACACCTCCTGTACTCCACCATTCTATCCACTTCACCCTGGCCCCACTGCATGCCAACTCTCCACATATTGACTTTTTTAGCACATGCCTCTTGGCATACTTAGCTACAGTTCTTGCTCTATACTTCCTTGTACCCCAATAAAAAATATGGTGACCTAGATATGGACTAGCTACACTCCCTTGCATGTATTACCCTAGTAGGCTGGTCCAAGATAAGAGCTGTCTGCCCTCACTATCATATCCCCAATAAGTTATATATTTGCAATCTAACCCTAGACTGTGATCAGCTGCAACCTCAGCAGTGTGTGACCCCTACCAATCCCTGACAGTATATTTTCAGTTTTATGTGATAAGGGCTACTGCAGCAGGGCAACCAGCTGAAGGGTGATGGCAACACAGCAAAACCCCAAATGCTCACACACAAGGAAGGCATGTGTCTCAACAGTGACTGCCGTTGCAAAAAAAAAACACTACTGCACCACCACAGGGAGACGGGGAAGACAGGAGACACACAGCGGGTGACCAGTGGGAAAAAACAGGACGGCACACAGACACAACATGGGGAGACAACCAGAGGGGTGTGCAGCAGCACACATGGAGGGGGCAGGGATGTAGGCCAATAGCACAACAGTGCAGAGGGCAGAATTGTGGGGATGCACAGGGACAGAGTAGGGAGACACATGAAGGGCATACATGAGAGTGTCAGGAGGCCACTGGAGTATAAGAGGAGGCAGCAGGGCACTGGCATAGATGGCAGAGCAGGCACCATAGCTGAATGCAGGTGGCATGGGGCAGGCGGGTGGCAACCATGGCATGGGGGAACCCTCACAGGAGGGAGCAGTGAACAGCGGGTGGAGTGGTTGCACAGTGCACAGATGTAGAGCAATGAAGGCAGCCGAGAGATGTGGGGCCTGGAGACAGTGACAGGGGGATGAGCAGCAGAGGCACAGCAAGGGAGGGTGCACCCTGATGATGGATGTACATGTGAGCATGGACAAGGCACAGCCATGATGGGTGCTCAAGTGGGCACATGGTGGAGGCCCTATGGTGGAATATGGTTAGAGGACAACACAGGTGTGCCATTGCAGTCACGGGTTCTACAGACTAGACCTGCATCTGAAACTTATGCACAAGACCCTTGATGTAGTCCTGCATGCTGCGCACACCATACTCCACAACAATGGCTTTGATGCAGAGCATCAGGTCCCTGTAAGCCCTCTTTGGCTTTTCAGACCCCGAGCCCAACACAAGCTGCTCCATGCACAGTATGCTGAGCCACTGCTCCTCCCTAGAGGCAGTCCAGAAAGCCCCAGATATTTGGATTGCTGACACCGAGGCTGGAGTTATAGGCACGGTGCCAGCCCTCGACTGTATTGTTGGTCCTCGCCAGTCCACCGTGCATCAGTTTGCACATGTTCCACATTGCTACCTGGAACAGTAAACACCGCCTGGCAGTCCAACCCATGGGGCGTCCGACCCAGGTGTCCTCCATGTAATCAAGGAGTAATCGGAGGACTGCCTCTTTATTATGGTAGAAGGGCAAGTCCACCAGCTCTAATTACACTGCAGCAACATCGTCCAGTGGCACGAATGCCAGTGGGAGGAGCATGCGTACCTGCAGGGCAAAGTCTGCATCCATGGCATACCTGTCATGCAGTGGAGCAATGCCCTGCACATGGTACCACACAGACTGGCAGAAGTGGAAAAAGCAGCCTGCAGAACTGCCCCATCAAACACTGCTGTGAAGGCACGCCAGGCTACATGCTCAAAATCCAACAGTTCAGACTGGGGTTGTGCACTACACAGTAGTTGCCACAGCTCAGTAAACAACTGTGTCTATGCCCGTTCTGTCCATGTACATATGAGGATGTACACAGCTGGCAGGAGGAGCTCAGACGACACGCCATGGATGGTGTAGAGCTGACTAAAGAGTGGTGGCATGGTGTGAAAGGCACCATCCAGGAACCAGTCCTGGCACCCAGGAAGGTACATCAGGTCATGATGTGTGGAATATATGAGCATGCAGTCCCCTGAGGGACCGCTGTCATGTTGCAAGAACACATCCCAATCGCGTGTGACTGTATGTGCTGGTGGCAGTGCTAGCTTGGTCACACTCCCAGGCAATGCTGGACAGCCCCTCGCAGCCTGGTGCACATGCTGGACCATGCAACACAGCAGGGGCACAGCAGGCAGCCTGCCAGTGATGGCATCTGTCACCCCAGATGTGGCCTGCACAACAACCTGGGTGGTACCCTTGAGGCTTGTCCGTGCATGTTCCCACACCCCTGACAGCACACCATGGACGCCAGCCTCCCCTACATCTGGAATGTGGCTGTGGGGCACCTAGTATGGACAACATGGTTCACTATGGTGTGTGCCCATGCAGGGCAGGCATGCCTGTGGCCCTGCACACACCTCCAATAGACCTTTTCTTTTTTCTCCTTATCCCTGTGGTAGAAATAGCTGTGGTGGGCAGGAGCCATCTCACATCCTGGCTGGTGATGAATGATACTTCCTCCATTCTTCACTGGCTGATACAGAGTGACAGCCTGAAATCCCAGTGCATGCATGTTTATGGGTGTGTTATGCAGTCCCGTTCCTGTCTGCCATGCCTAGTGACATGCCTATACTGCCGTCATAATGACGTGGTGCCAGCAGACATGCCCTCATGCATACTGATATAGCTGAGGTAAAAGTAAAACCATGGATGCCCGCTCCATGCTGGTTGGCTAATGCAGTGAGGGATCGTACTGGCCATGTTGCTGAATGGTCCAATTGTGCCCCATATTGTTCTGATGCTATGGTTGTTGTGAGTGACATGCTGTACTCTGCGCTGCCTGTGGCTGCTGATGGTTCCCAACGTGGTCTGGTGAGTAGTGCTGTTCATCTGCTAACTATGCTGTGGCATACTGTTTCTGTCCTGTGTTTTGTTGTTCTTGCAGACTGTGCTATTTGAACTCATGGTGGATGAGTGTGCGGTACTGTCGGTGGCACAGTGGTGATGCCTGCCATAAGAGGGGCTTGCCTGCAACCTGTTCGTGGGGGCCCTTCACAGCCCAGTTGACGTCTGCATGTGCCTGGTGGGAGGTGTGGCCTGCAGACTTCAGTGGGCCCTGGGAGGTGGGGGTTACCAGTTGTGGTCTGTAGTGCTGGTGGGGTGGCTGTGGTGGGAGGGTGCTTTGTGCCACTGGTGCTACCTGCAGGCATGCGTGCATGAGTGTGTGCACGCATTCGAAAATGGTGGTCACCATCTGTGTGGGGTCACCCTTTGATCTGGTCGCTCTTTTGCCCTAGGTGCCCATTTGACCTGGTCACCCACAGCACAGTCGCCCAACAAGTGCTGCCATTCTGTGGTCGCTATCCCTGAGTAGTCCATGTCACAAGCTACCATATTTTCTGCCCTCTCTACACTTACCTACCATCCATCGACCAGCATGGCCTGTTGCCTGCAATGCCTCCTGTGGATTGCCTGCTGACTCCCACAGATGCCACAAAGGTAGGAAGACACTCTTGCTTCATCGCATTCATGCTCTCAGGTCACTTGGACCTCTGGATAATTTATAGTGGACAGCAACTGTGCAAACATTTTCAGCACCTTTTTCACTGACCTCGATAAATACTGACCTCTCCCTTCTCCCTTACACCCTCTTCTTCTTCCAATAACCCCCCTGTCCCAAACGCAAAGGCAGGCATCTCCCCAAATTCTATCTCAAGGCCCTAAAACCTGCCAACACAAAAAACTTATCCTTGGGAACAACCCCAAACCCAGTAAAGGTGGTGATGGCATAGACTACAAAATCCTGAAACTCTCCATCAGTGCTGTGGTGATCCCCATTGCCAACCTTCTAAATCACTCCCTCTGCACCAGCTATTTCCCTACCAGCTGGAAAACTGCCACCATCAGACCCCTATACTAGCCTGGGTCCAGAAATGAAGTTGGCAACTACCACCCAATTTCCCTCCTCACTCCCATCTCAAAAATCATTGAGAAGGTTGTACACACACAACTCTTTGCCTATCTCGAATCTAACAACCTGCTCTCTAGCACCCAACATGGGTTCAGAGCTGGGCACAGCACAGAAGCAGCCCTGGTCAGGTTCACCAGTGACGTCATGAAAGACAATGACAAAGGCCAGTACACTGGTTCTGTATTTGTTGACCTGACCAAGACTTTTGACACCATGGACCACACCCTCCTCCTAATTGCACTTAAAGGGGTACATCTTTCAGAAAATGCCATAAAATCGGTCTGAAGTTACCTCTCCTGCAGATCTTACAAGACCATAATTGAAGGCTACTTCTCCTTGGAATATCCAATTAAATATTGGGTCCCCCAAGGCTTGATCCTTGGCCCTCTTCTTTTCTCACTCTTCATAAAATAACCTTCCCTCCGTATGCCACTCCACCCAACTTGTCCTCTGTGCTGATGACACAGCTCTTTTCTGCAGCAACAATAACCCCACTACCATGTTCCAGAATCTGCAGTCCAATTTCTTGAAGCTGCACTCCTGGTTTTCCGTTAATGGCCTGGTCCTCAATTCCAAGTAGATCAAGCTCATGATCTTCTCAGGGCCCAGGTAAATCCCAGCCCAAGAGTTTAAACTATTTGACAACTCTGGCAACCTCATGGATCAAGGGATGGAACTCAAGTACCTAGGGCTCCACCTACACCACCACCTCTCCTTCAATCTCCACATTAGTAACCTAATAAAGAAGATCCATCTCAGGTTTAGTCTTCTCTACAGGATTAGGAAGTTCCTCATCCCAGCATCCAGACTTAGCCTTGCTAGCTCTCTATTCCTGCCCTTATCAACTATGGATCCTCTGTCTTCTACCCTCTCTCCTCCTCCCTTCTTTTCTCCAAACTCAAACCACATAAAACAGCATAGCTCATTTTGTCACTGGTCTCCCCTGGAAAACACACCACTGCTCATTATATTCCTCCCTCAGCTGACCCACTCTTGAAGGAAGTTTCCAGCTAAAGATGCTATCCTTTCTCCACAAGGTACACCTCAGTATTCTTCCCCCTAGTGTCAACTCCTTATTCCCTCTCAAAGCCACTGGCCGCCCAACCAGAGGTGCCTTCAGTCCGATTTTTGACACTCCTTTCTGGAGGAGCAAGCAGGCACAGAACTCTATCTCCTTCAAGGGAACTAAACTCTACAACAAACTTCCTTCTTAAATTCAGGCCTGTGGGTTCATGTACCCTTTCAACTCTGTCCTCAAGGACCACCTCCACTTATAGTCAAACTGCTGCTGCCTTGATAGGCCTCCTCCATGGACAACTAACTAAACCTCAGCGGCACTCTCTCCCCAACATGACCCACACTTCTCCACCTACCTAGCACACTACAATCTTCTCTTGACTTGGTGTAGCAACCAGCCTCCCCAACATCCCAGATTTTGAAACTTTTTCACCCAGGGCATCCATTGCTTGCCCTCCTTTGCCTCTCCTGTCATTGATCTCCTACTGGTTGCTCCTCTCAGCAACCAGGTCATGTGTACATCTTGTTACTCTGTCTGGCATCAATTTACTCTTGTCCATTTCCACCCCTGGAAATATAATATTTTTTAGTTTGTACTTGTTAGCTCATTGTGTTTCTACCACTGTAGCTATTATGCATTTTCAATGCTTTTATGCTCTATGCTTTCAAATGGCCTCTGTAATTGTTTATCTGTCATATTCAAACACTGGACATTTGTGAAAATGGGCATTTTTGCTCACATACTTTTCCAGTATATAAATAAAATTAATTGATTGATTGATTGATGGTACTATTGGCAGCTGCAGTCACATGACCAGCACCCCACACTAGTGGCAGCAAAATCCAGCAGCCAAACAACAACCTGTCTTGATGTGATATTCTAAAGTATCTGATGACTCTGAACTATGTACTTTTTTTTAGCTTTAAAACATACTGTCCTGTTATTTTTTTCTTCTTCCAAGATCCCGCGCTCACTCTGCAGTGAATCCTGCCATCTTGGAACTAGGAAAGCTGCCCGTAGGGGAGAGCCAATCTGCTGTTTTGACTGTATCCCATGCTCCAAGGGGGAAATCGCCAATCAAACTGGTAAATAACATCTTTGAATAAATATTCAGTATTTACTTTACATTTTTAGACTTATTTTATACATTTTAACACATAGCAGTCTCATAAATAGTCCAATTTGTTATTTAAGTGAATAGTGCTTAATTGCTGGGATTTTTGATAATTATTTGAAGAGAAAATTAATATATAAAGCCATTACATTAGTGAGCTCAGTTTGGGTCCTCTATTTCAGTCAGTTTACCATCACTGAGTATTGTTATCCAATCTTGCAGTGTCAGTAATTTTCTAGAACCTGCAAAATCTCACCAAGAGTTGCATCTACTTTATTTTATTTTGCAGTTCATTTAATGGGGATATACCAACTGAGATGCATAACTCCTTTTTCAGCAGGGTCTAGCTTTTACCCAATTGTACATTTGGGAGAACCAAAGCACGGCGGGGGTTGGGGTTAGAGCAACTTTCTCAAAGTCACACTGAATTCCTGGTCTGGGTGTGATTGGAACTTTGTTCTTTTCCCATACATGCTTTAAATGCTAGATCCCACTGCCTCCCTTTGTCTTAATCCTCAGTTGAGTTTCATTATCTTTTACATAATATAATACCTACAGCATCAATGCCAATGATGTGATTCATATACCCTTTTAATCTTCTGACTTTCCCACTTCTTCTACTCTAGCTACTCTAGCAGTGTGCTCCCTTCTGGGTGTAACCAAATATACTGCTCTTCACCCATTTTTTTTGTTTTGTATTTCCTAGTAACACCCTTTATCACACTGATTATCATTGTGGTCAGACCTTGTAATAACTGGTTTATGACACCATACTCAGTTATTACAGTATTTGTAACACTCAAATGTTGTTTTCCTCTTGCTGTCTGTAGCACTCATGATCAATTTTCCTTTCTGTAGATGGGTAGCAGGAAACTTCACTCATGTACCTATGCCCCTATGCCACCAGAACCAGCACCAGTAAAAGTACCAGTACTAATTCCAGTACTGGCTCCAGATTTTGTATCACACAATATGAGTACTCTGTTTTGCATTTATTTTATAGAACAGACATGGAGTGTACTGGCATAATTCTAGCAGTTTTTATTATTGTTGTATAGTTTAGCACTGAGCTAGATAAAAGTACAGATTCATAATCTCATACCGGGATCTTTTCACAAAGATGCAAACTGCCTATAGGCCATGCATCTGAGGCATGTAGGCAACCCTAAGTTGGAATGCCATGCAGCAGGGGTGTCGCAGACCCCTAGCAGCATTCACAGCAGGAGCACATGATCCTTGTGCACACAATCCCCTATCCAATTCCTCATCTACATGCTGCAACTGGTCCGGGTGTGTGTCAGGTGTCAAGTTATGTGACAGGAGAGCCTGCTTTAACTGTTATGTTCCCCCCACTGATGAAACTCACCAGCACCAGTAGGGCATGGATTCCCCCACAGTGTTGCCTGAACCCACCTAGCTGCATGGTAGGTCTGGGGGCAACTGTTTGGGCACTCTTCCCAAAAAATTCCTGGGACCCATGCCTGCCCAGAATCTGCTGCTCATGTGGAGCAGGGGCTTGGGGCCACAGCCAGGTGCCCTGCATGGGGCCACAGCCAGGTACCTTTGGTAGTGAATACTGCGCACTCTGCTTATGTCGAGGGCCACATTGCTACACGGGTTTTTTATGTGCATTTCGTGTGCATACCCTGCACTTTAATGACTAGGGCCCATTATAAGGATCCTTTACTAAGCTAATGACAAATTATTATTTTCTTTAACCAGCAAAGCAATAAGCAAATAATTATTTCCTAAGGTTGGCAGCATTTTCTGCTCTATAGCACAGATTTTTAATCTGAGGTACAAGACATCATAATTGAAATAAGCTGTGTTGGTATTCCCATTACATATATATGCACATACACACATGTGAAGATTACATACATGTATATGTCTCTATGACCTTTGACACAAAGCATAGACTCTCTAGGCTCCACTCATTACTCTCCTTCCACACCCTTGATAGAACCATCCTCGAGGACAGATCCTCTTTTAGGTACCTTGGGATATAGCTTGACCAACACCTCGACTTCTCTGGCTATGTTAATCAATCAATCAATCAAGCATGCAATCATCTTTATATATAAAAGGTGTTATTCCAGATATCATAGTACTCTAACAATAAATACATAAATACACAGATAAAAACATCCTTCATAATAATACAGTATAATTCCTCCAAGTGTTATCACAGAAGGCAGTCCAAACAAATGCATTTTTAGTGTCATTCTCAAAAAGGTACGCTCCAAGCTTGGCGCACTATACAGGAACCGTAGCTTCCTCCTTCTACTGGCAAGGCATGAACTAGTCCAGAAGATGATTTTACCTACTTTTGACTACTGTGACATAGTCTACAGTGCCACTCCCAAGTTTTTCCAAACCAGACTGGACACTCTTTTTAACTTCTTCTGTCATTTTGCTGTGGATGTCTCCCCCTCTTACGCATCACTGCAATCTCTACCACTCCCTTGCTTTTTCATCTCTAGAAAACCGACGCCTCCTCCATTGCATTAAATCTAGGTCAAAGTTTTGGTTCAAATAATTCCCTCCTTATCTAGTCTCTTCTCTATTTCCCCTTCCCCACCTGCCCTCTCCCATAGATCCTATGACTCTCGATTAATGGTAGTAACCCATTGGTCAAATACTGTTGGACAGGCAACCTTCTCTTATCACTTCCCCAAAATATGGAATGCACTTCTGCACCAGATCCACCACTCATCTTCTCTCCACTCCATCTCCTCTGCTCTTTTACAACTTCCTCTCAGTAAACTGTACCTGTGGTTAAACCACCGCCCCACTTTATCCACACTCACTAACCTACATATTACCCATTATCTGATCTATGTCTTACTTCCAGCCTTTCCCTCTTGCCCCCTCACTGTCCCCCTCCCTCCCCTTCCTTTACATTACTTAACCACTTCCCCATGGTAACTGACTAATGCGCTATTATTATCACTTTGGGGTGTTGCTCGCAAGCATCTAGCACTAACTAGGCCCTCAGTCTCTCAAGGTTCACAAATCCTAATGATGATTTTAATTGTTGTTTACAGAGTTTATGTTAGTTTTGCTATAATCTCCATTACTATTACCTGTCATTTTTATACTGTATCCTGTATTATCCTTGTTGTGAATTATGTTATGTCCCCTTATCCCTTCCCCCAGAATGCACTATGAGATGAGCAACCTGTTGTTCAGTGTACATTTCCTGTGAAACTTTTCAGTAAATACTGTAAATAAATATGCATACCCACATTGTATCTTAGCCTTACAAGCAGTGCTCATTTTGCAATACAATATTTCTTTCATAAAGCAGTTATCCTACACCAACCTAAACACAAGCAGCTAGTCCCTAAAACAGTAACTAACAGTGACCTGGGGCAGAATTCACTAAAAAAACACAAAAGACCACAAAAACGTTTGCATGGCACCTCGCGGTTATGCTGAAGGGCAAATGTGCGATTCACAGTTGGATAGCGCGGTGTGCTATCCGACTGTGAATAGGGGCTTGAGGGGGGAGCTAACCCAGGAAAAGCAGTGGAATACCCAGTAGTGCTACCCCTACAGCCAGCCAGGAAAGTGGCCCTGCAACCAATAGAGCTCATGTGCTACATCGCTATTCACAAAAGTTACCATGCAAATTAGCCCATTGGGCATGCCAGGTGCTAGTGGCCATTAGCATGCCCATTATGGGCTCATTTGCATGGCACTAGTGAGGTGTTGCTTGGTCCCACAACAGCCCAAGCCCCATGCAGCTGCATTCCCCATGTGTACTGCCCCATCCTCTGATCACTGTCCTCCTAATGAAAATAACCCCTTTTGTAGTGTAGTAGTCCCTCCCCCTCCTCGATCTCCCACCCATAATGTAAAAAAATAAGTTCCATAGTGTAGGATCCCACCCCCCCCGATCTCTTACCCTTAATATAAAAAAATATCTCCATAGTGTAGGGTCTCTTCCCCTCCCTGATCTTCCACCCGTATTGTAAAAAAATAATTTCCATAGTGTAGGTTCCCTTCCCCATCCCCAGTCTCCCACGTGTAATGTAAGAAAACAGTTTCTATTGTGTAGTGGTCCCTCCCCCACCCCTGATCTCCTGATCTCCCACCAGATGGTGAACAATATTTCCATAGTGTAATCCCCCCCATCCCCAGCACTGATCGCCTTCCTGTAGTACACAAATTAACTCTCTGGTAGTCTAGTGTCCCTTCCCATCCCTGAGCTCCATCCCATATAATATGTACCTCTATACAGCAGTGGTCTATTGCAGCGTCCACACCCCCACCCTGACTGCTAGTGCCCCCCAACCTGCTTCCCTCCAACCCGATCCTAAGCTGGTGACCAGCACAGCCCATCTCTCACCATCATGGCTGGCCAATGACTGAGCTCTCAGTGAGCATGTAATGTCTACAGTATGACACATTGACAGTGATTGAGCACTCACTGTCAATCACTGTCAGTGAGCCATATTGTAGACAGACTGTGCTCATGGAGAGCTTAGTCGATAACCAACCAAGGTGGTGAGAGGGGGGCTGTGCTGTTCACCAGCTGGGGAGCAGGCTGTGGGGAGCGGGGTGTGAGGACACTACTGGACAGGGTGAGGGGTGCACAAGACCACCACCGTATAGTGGTAAATATCCGTCTTTCGGATGAGACATTAAACAGAGGTCTCATCTGCCTGGATTGGTGGTAGTTAAGGTGCGTGTTAAACATCCCATGGCACTTATCGAAAAGAGTAGGGGAAGACTTTATTAAAGAAATCATACAATACAGAACTCAAAATCACACATAGAAAAAAACAAGCTGTTCCCTTAGTAACCGTAATAAACTTATACAAAACAAAAGGAAAAGGACAAGCCTAGATGAAGGTCCTCAAATAACTGGAAAGTCATTGTCAGTAATCCAGAGCAAATTCCGCCAAATAGCCTGCAAATGTACCCTGCTGAGACTTTTGGATTAATAAAGATAAATATCCTGTAAAGATTTTAAAATATTACCATACAAATCATAATAGGAAAGCTCATGGTGTTGGAGAGTGAACAAACATCTAGAATGCTAGACAAACCATTTGATAACAACAAAAATTACAGTCAATGTATTTGCGTCCCAAATATCCCAGTTACTAGGATAACTGCCATACATGAGCACAGGATACATAAGGTGTATAAAAAAAAGAAAGATGAGACTTGTCATAAAGGAATTTCCAAAAATCAACAATATAAGTACAAGTAAAATACAAGTGCAGAAGGGTTTCTGGTTGATTAATACACCTAGATCTAGAGCAGATTCGTTCCTCCACCCGTTTATGCTTTTGATTAGCTTTTACATTTCATTTTTCATGACAATTAAGCCAGTGATGGTCTTTACATTTTTGTGGGACTCTCTTCTCATTCAAAAAGGTTAATAAGGCCTCTCTATAGGTCACCGGACATTTTGGAAAGATTGCCAACTCACTAAAATGATTCTCTAGAACAAATGCATACAACTGTTTTTTAGTTTTTGAAATCACAAGTCTACTAGTGATCCCCCAGGAATGAAGCTTGACAAAGGCCTCACGTAGATACAGTGGAGAAGTGACTATCAGCCTAATTTGTTGTAAATGACCCAGATTCTAAGCTACAAACTAGGGTGATATGGTGTGAATAAAAAAAAAACACCAGTATTTATCAGGAGAAACAAACAAAGGTTTCAAATTAGCATGCAAAAACTGACAGAAAAAAAATAACACAGAGTTAACCATTTGTTGTCCACCTCGATTGAGGGGTAAATACAGTGCATTCCTTTTGATGGGATTAAGACGACTCCTCCAAAAGGACTGAAAAAAAAGACTATACAGTTTAACCTCCCTTGACTTGGGGACAGGAAAAACAGAACTAAGAAACAGAAAAAGACACACCAGATAAGTCTTAATCAAATAAACACATTTACAGTAACTCATTTTGGTCTTATTCCAGTGTTGAACCATTTGAGTACCAAGCAATAATTTCTTATCCCAGTTTTCAATATCCATTTGGGATGACCCATATTCAACACCCAAAATTTTTAAAGGACCTAATATAAAAGGAAGACCAGCTGTGTGATCTGTGGGAACAACCTGACCACCCAGGGGCTTCCCAATACTCTTAGACAGGTTCAGACTGGTACCTGAGAATGTACCATAAGTGGTACAGACAGTCAGTGCCATTTCAAGGGACTGGGTATTCCCAACCAGAAGAACCACATCATCCATATAGGCCAAAGCAGTATATGGAACCGCAAAATTTGACATCTGAATCAGAGCAATACTAGGTGTGGAACTGAGAAGCCTTAATAAAGAATCTATACTAAATACATATAAAAGGGGACTGATCAGACACTCTTGTCGAGCACCTTTTTTAATATGAACATGAGGGCCTTGAAATCCATTAATACAGGGGCGAACAGTAGCAGTACGACAAATGGCCTGCAACCATTCTATAAAAGTGGCAGGGATCCCATAATAACGTAGAACATGCCATAAAAAGACATGAGGTACATTATCAAAGGCTTGCCTCTGGTCTAGGGAAAGAACACATCCATCCAATGGAAAAACAGAATCATGAAAAAATAGATCCCTTAATAAAAGTAGTTGGTCCATTACTGAGTTCCCAGGCACAGTACAAGATTGTGCTGGGGAAATCAAAAACATTACCACTGTTAGCAACCAAGTGTTCAAAAGCTTGAAAAGAATTTAAAATCATTATTCAATAGGCTAATAGGCCTCCAATTAGCGAGATCCAATTTATCACCCTTATTCTTAAAAATAAAAATGAGGATTCCTGTAGACAAATCAAATGGAACATTTTAAGTATGCAAAATAGAATTATAAACTGAAGTAAGTTCTTCCAAAAGTTCACTATGTAAAATATGGTAAAGGTCAGAGGTGAGGCCATCTAGACCAGGGGCTTTACCTTTAGATAAAGATTGGATGGCAGTAGCAACTTCCTGGGCCTGAAAAGGAACCGTCCAGCCTAAGAGCTGATCTTGAGGTGCCTGGGGAACCTGAATTTTATCGAAAAAGGAAACAAAATCTGGAGGCTGAACTGGTTGGGCAGCAAACAAAGAAGCAGCATAGACAAATGCTATGTGCAGAACGCTTCCTTGCTCAGTGTGGGCCACTCCCTGCTGGTCATAAAGAGCAGAAACAGTTTTAGCCTGAACCTTCTCCTGACTGCTAAGTAAGGGACAAGTGGTAGTAAATGGTCCCTGTGTACTATGGTGCTGTCGTGACTGAAGATCTACAGACAAATTCAAATGAAATTGCATCATCTTCTTCTGAAAATGAGCAATCTGAGCCGAGAAATCATGTCAGGTAAGTTGAGAGAGAGCATACAAGTGTTGACGCTGCTTTCTGTCCTGTAAATACATAAAATATGTTCCCTTCCTAAAGTATCTGCTGTGGGAAATGAGTAGTGATCGCAGGTCTGATTTGGTTTCCAACCACCAATCAACTGGATCATCATATAAGGGAAACAAAGATTTCCGACAGGTCAAAAAAGTGGAGATGAGCTGTAAAAAGTCAGCTTGCTGCAAAAGACTGGAATTTGATCTCCAGTATCCTAGTCCCATAGGAGCAATTGCTTTGCCCAAGGAAACCGTCAAAAGCCTATGGCCAGAATAAGCAGTTGGTTCCACTGAGATAGTCTGGAGTAACAAAGAAATAGACAGGAACAAAAAATCAATACTGGTAGATAATGCCCCTTTAAAACAAGTTCGCTCTCGCACACCAGTATGTGAAAAAACAGCATCTTTAAGACGAGCATCTCGCACAACCTTATTCAATGCAGTCACGACACAAAAAATCTTTTCCGTCATAGTGGCTGACCCCGATCCCATTTACTCAATCCGCAATTAAAATCACCACCCCAAATGACATAATGAGCAGTGTGCAGAAAGGGACTTCTTTGTTGAAAAAGAAGTGTATGCTCTGCTTTAGTTTGAGGTGTAAGTATTAATTAGTCGAAAAAGGACTTTGTCCAAAATGAAGTCAAGTAACAATACTCTACCAGGTACAAGGTCCAACATCTGAACAATAGTAGGCCAAATATGGTGAAAAAGGATTCCAACCCCCATGCAACATTCTGGGCCAATCGACCAAAAGGAAATCCCTGAGAGCCATGCTTTAGTGGAAATAGTAAGTTCTAGAGTAGCGTGAAGCCTACTGTGTGAAGTAGTATCTTGTAAAAGAAAGGCCCCAGGAGGGTAAGTCTGTAGGAATTCAAACACCGCACTCCGTTTAACAGCATTCTTAATACTATTGACCTTAGACATCAAAATTAAGAATGGAGGGGAAAAGGACATTTGAAAAATCAGGGGAGACTTAATCAACCTTTCTTCTTTCTGGGATTCCTTTTCCGATGGGAGGGCTGTGAGGGGGATTCGCCCTCATCAGGTATCAACAAATCAGAAGCATCCTTGGGTAGGATAGAGTCTGCTGAAGAACACACCGAATCAGCGTCGGAGTGATCAGCATCCAAAGAAGCTGAAAATCGATTGGAGGAATCATGCAGTGAAGTTTTAGGCATCTTAGGGGTAGGTAGGGCCCTGGTAGGCCTTTTCCTGGTTGACATTCTCCTCTCAGTAGGACCTTCAACTTCATGGGGGAGCATGGAGCCAGGTAGAACCTCAGTAATACTAGTGGGCACAGAATCAGCTTGCAAAACAGGGGAGTGCTCTGGTGGTTCTGGTGGTAAGCAGTTGTAAGACAGGAGTTTGAGTAAGTTCCAAATCCGAGGGCAAGTTGAGATGAGAATGCTGCAAACTGTCCATAGCTGTAGGAGGTTCCTGCACAGAAGTGGACACAGGTAAAGCAGGCAAAGAAACCCCAACAGTCAAAGTATCAGCTACAGTCTCAGGGTTAGTACTTACAGTTTCAGATTTAGTACATACAGGAGGAGAAGGTGAGAGCATGACTCCCGGTATTTTAATAGGCGCAAAGCCCGAAATCCAAGACCCAGTATCAGGGGAGTGTACCCAGCCTGCAACCTTCAAGGAGTCCTCAGTGGTCCAGGGACCCCCTTCCATAACAGGAACATCAGCCCAACTGAGTTTGCTGGGGCACCCTTTACGAGTAACTCGCTCCATGCGAGGTTCGTCTGGGGCAGCGTTGAAAGAAAAAAAATGGAGCTGCAGCTTGATCCTGTCCTGAGCGGTGAAAGACTACGCTCAGCTCAGTCCGAACCTCCTTCTGGTCCGTGACCATAGAAACGGGTTTTACGGCTTCAACTTGATCCTGTCCTGATCGGTGAAAGACTATGTTCGGCTCACTCTGAACCTCCTTCTGATCTGTGACCATAGAAACGAGCTGTACAGCATCAACAACAAGTCCTGGAGTCACTGCCGTAGTCACCGAGCATGTAGAATGAAAATGCTCCAGAAGTTCCTTTTTTTCTGTAAATACTGTTGTTCTTCTAACTGCAACAGCTTCTGCAGCTCAACATTAGTGGACTCAACATTAGGCAATGCAGAAGACTCAACAGGGCAATCCATAGGATCCGAAACAGACAAAGCTGTCGAACAGGCAGCCTCCTTAAGTTGCACAGACACAGCAGGATCAGCAAGAGCATCCGTCTCAAACAGTATTGTAGCTGAGGAGGAGACGGGCTCCTCGACCTGCTGCACGTCCTTCTCCTCAGTCGGCATCACAGCAACTGACTCGGCCATCCCACGACAGCCAAAGGATCCCCCTACCGATGAGTAGGGGAATTTCCCTGGTGTCCTGGCCAAATTTTCCTCATTCACTAAAAATACCACCAACAGCTAAATCTGGCTCAAGGTCAGTTGGCATTCATCTGTATCCCTCTCCCCCGGGTCGTGCCTGAATATAGGTAGGATTTGTCTAGTGCACTTACCCGGTCAACAAAAACTAAAAATATATGTATATATATATATATATATATATATATATATATATATATATATATATATATATATATATATATATATATATATATATATGTATTGCATGGGACAGATTTCAAGACTGGGAGGACTAATAGACTACTAGAGAGTTAACGTGTTTACTACAGGGTGGTTCTCAGTACTGAGGAGTGGGAGGGAACACTACACTATGGAAAATATTGTTCAACTTTGGGTGGGTGATGAGGGAGGAGGGAGGGACCACTACATTATGGAAAATATTATTCAGCATTAAATGGATGATCAGGGATGGGGGAAGGACCACTACACTGTAGAAAATCATTTTAAACATCAAGTGGTGATCA
This sequence comes from Neoceratodus forsteri, assembly GCA_016271365.2. Classification (NCBI taxonomy): domain Eukaryota; kingdom Metazoa; phylum Chordata; order Ceratodontiformes; family Ceratodontidae; genus Neoceratodus; species Neoceratodus forsteri. Next base: position 62,687,110 of record CM028137.1, on the reverse strand, counting down.
GAAAGGGGGAAGGACCACTGCAGTATGGATTTGTTTTTTTACATTATGGGTGGGAGAGCAGGGAACGTGGAGGGACCCTGCAGTATGAAAACAATTTTAAACATCCGGTGGGTGATCAAGTAGGGATGAAGGACCCTACACAATGGAAAATAATTCTAAACATCCGGTGGGTGATCAGGGAAGGACCACTGCACTATAGAAAGTTTTTTTTACATTATGGTTGAGAGATCGGGGAACAGTGAGGGACCTTACACTATGGAAAATAGTGTTTTACATTGCAGATGGGCAATCGGGGAAGGGGGACAACTGCACTATTAAAATAGTTTTTTTTTACATTATGGGTGAGAGATCAGGGAACAGGTAAGGAGCCTACACTATGGAAAGTATTGTTTTAAATTTTGGGTGGGCAATCGGGGGACCCTACACTATGGAAAAAAATGTTATACATCTGGTCAGTGATGGGAGAGGGACCACTACATTATGGAAATAGTTTTTTTACATTACGGAGGGGAGGTCAGGAAACGGGGAGGGACCCTACACTATGGAAAGTATTTCACACTATGGGTAGGTGATCAGGGAGAGATCCTACACTATGGAAAGTATTTATTTACATTCCAGGTGGGAGATCGGGGACCGGGGATGGACCACTGCATTATGGAAAGTTATTTTTCACCATGGGGTCAGCGATCACAGGACAGGGAGGGGGTTGGGGCACAGTACCTCCGGCAACCACTAGGGTTGCGTGGATTCCCACCAGGTTTTTGTCAGCAGTAATTTGCTCCATGTCTTTGTGAAGGCCAATGCCTAGAGCAAAATCTTAGTGAATGAGATTGAGGGAATATGCAGGTCCCCTCAACCTCATTTGCATTGCGGCTCCCTAACTACTTTGCTTGGGGGCAAACCCAGCTTGTGAGGGCAATCTGGGCTCTGTGAATACCAACTATTCACAAAGCCCAGTTTGCCCTGGGCAAAGTGGGTGTGCACCTGTGCAAAGTTTTGTGAATTTGGTCCCTGTAGTCTTAGTTTCTCAGATTTGGCATGAAAGGCTTATCAATGCTAGAATCAAAGAGCTTATCCAATTTCTTACCACTTTGTGACCTTGTCCACACTCTGAAGCCAATGCCTTCTAAGACTAGTACACAGCAGCCATGTTTCAAAGAGTTTTGCCTGTACTGTCCTCTTGACTTGCCAAAAGTCAGGGATTTTTATAATCTATTTGCAAGGTCTTTCCAGAAAAGACATCAACCACATAGTTTCTGGGGGACAAAAAGGGAAACAACAGTCATGTGGTTGCCTTAGAAACTAACAACAACTCAAGTGCTGCATGTTACATATAGTATATGAGAAAAAAATGGTTCTGTGGTTTTCAGCAACAGTAACAGTTACTAAATTGGCATTTTCATTTTGATACTTTTGTCATTGAACTGAGATGTTATTTCACCACCTTGTGGTCAGAAAAGATGCTATCTTTGATGCCTCTTGTGAGCGCTGCTAAAAGCTTTTTATAAATGTTTTGCAAAACACATGACAGAGTTGACTTTAGCTTGACTTTAGCATGCCTGCTTGTATTATTGAAAATTCAAAGTGCTTTGGCCTGGCTGGTCCGGGTCCTTATTATTTGCTTTGGCCTTTCCGATCCAGGTCCTTGGGAAGACTTTGCTGGTATCACCCGCTCTAGTTATTATAGACAAGCATTTGTCAATGCCGAATGTTGTCGCACTGGCATTGGCAGTGGGAGTGGTGTAGCTAGAGACACATAGTGCTGTGATTTGGGAATGTGTCTGAAAAGGTGATTTTGCACAGCAAGCACGCCATTGTGCGCCACAACTGCAGAAACACATTTTAGGCAGGCTGTGAAAAATGGCAGCTGGACTGTTGATAAGGAGATGTGCACAAATGCCAGTGGTGAAAATGTGGCATGAAAATATTGCAGATTGATGAAGTTACATGGGTGCATGGAAACTGTGCAATGCACACTTGCAACACAGTGATTGTATGGAGTTTCGGAACCAAATTTTCAACAGAGGTATTTTAGGACCTCTACTCATGAATAGTGTCACCATCATTTTCCCAAACTGTCCCAAAAACTGATTTCGCACAGCGGCTGTGCAATTCTGTGCCAGACGTGCAAAAACACATTTCAGGCAACTGCAGTGTTCATAAGGAGGTATGGAAAATGCCAATGATGAACAGCTGGAGGAAAGTATACAACTAAAGTCATGAGTAAGTGTGCAAACTGTGCAACGACGCCTCATGAAACACTCATTTTATTGACTTCGTTCCCAAATTTTCAACATAGGCATTTTAGGGCATCTGCTAATGAACAGTGTCACTGTCATTTTCATCATGTGTCTCAAACATGGACTTTCCACAGTGACCACGCTATTCTGCGCCAGAACTGCGAAAACAGATTGTAGTCAGGATGTGAAAAATGACAGCTGTACTATTCATTAGGAGGTGCAGAACAATGGCACTGTAGAAAATCTGGAGTGAGAATACTAGAAGTTTGCAAACATACGAGCGTGCATGCAAACTGCACAATGCACGCTTGTAACACAGTCATTTTATGGAGTATCATCACCAAATTTTCAACACAGGCATTTTAGGACCTTTGCTCATGAACAGTGTCCCTGTCATTTTCATAATGTGTCCTGAACACTGATTAAGATGTATCGCAATTGTTGCGCTCGAAAGTGCAAAACATATTTTGGCAAGGATGTGAAAAATGACGGCTGCACAGTTCACAAGAAGGTGTAGTAAAATGCCAAATTTGAGAATCTGGCATGAAAATATTCCGAATGCACTAACTTATGAGCGTGCATTGCACAGTTGCAATGCACCTCTTAAAACAGTCATTTTAAGGAGTATTGTCACCAAATTTTCAACAGAGGCATTTTAGGACCTCTGCTCATGAACAGTGTCACTGTCATTGTTGTAATGTATCCCGAACACTGATTTTGCACAGCGAATGCACTATTCTGCGCCAGAAGTGTGAAAACACATTTCAGGCAGGATGCGGAAAATGACAGCTGTACAGTTCACAAGAAGGTGTAGTAAAATGCCAAATTTGAGAATCTGGCATGAAAATATTGCGAATGCGCTAACTTACGAGCGTGCATTGCGCAGTTGCTACGCATGCTTGTAAAACAGTCATTTTTTGGATTTTTTACAACAAACTTGCAACATAGGCTTTTTGAGGGGCCCTCTCATGAACAGTAGCACTGTCATTTCATTATTAGGTCATGAAAGAGGATTCCACGCAGTGACTGCGAAATCACCTTTTGGGACCCAATAATGCCATGACAGTGCAAGAATTCATGAGAAGGGGTCCCAAAAACCCCATGTTGAAAATTTGGGGCCAAAATTCATAAAAATGGCCGAGATATGCATTAAAGTTGGAAAACCCCTATTCATTCCATTATACAGCTTACAGGTATTTCTTTAGTTCATGGTCGGCTTTGAAGAGTGCGGATGTGTTCCCAGTCCACAGAAGATTGTCGTGCCAGACTCCTCAGGTAAGTATGGGGTGGGGGTGAGGGAGGCAGGGTGTGCAGTGGGTGGGTGCAGGTGGGGTGAGGGGCCGAGACTATGAGGGACCATTTTTATTCTACAGGAAAAAAGTGGAAACACCTATCGAGAGACAGTTCTCTTTGCAGGAGATTTGGCATGCTGGGGTGGGCTCCCAGGTGCCACTAACTATTTTCAGGGGTCTGTAGCTGACAGAGTTGGGCACCCCGTCGCACACAAAGAAAGGGGCATGAGCCGAGAGTTGGTCACCCCCTGAGCATTCAACAATTGGGGGAGGGGGTTTATACTGATGGGGAGTGGGCTCCACCTTCGGCACACAAAGAAAGTGAGGGGTTACTGACAGGGGGATTTGGCACCCCTTAAGTCAGAACTACTTAGGCAGCCACCTGCTTGCCTACCATACACATAATGGGGGTGAGCACAGCAAGGAAAGGACCGCTGCGTATGACAAGCTTTGCTCAGTTTGCAGCGGACCTTTTCTTAGATGTGCTTGCCACATTATGTATGCATGGTGTGGCGCCGGCATGCAGGTTGATTGGGGAATGTGGGACGCACTTACTGGTGCATGCCCTGCATTTGCACAATGGCGACCACGCCTCTAAAGCTGTTCTGTCCCACTATGTTGGCTGCGCAAGCGCACCAACATAAAAATTAAACATGAGTGACTCTGTACTTTGTGAAGGTTTTTTTTTGGGTTACACATCCTTGATATGTGATGTCCACAAAAACCTTAGGATCTTCACTCTTGAGGTTTAAGGGACATCATACACCTCTGGTATTTAAAAATACTTCATAACACACAGTCATCTATGCATTATTATATCTTTTATAACCCCTTTCAATTCTAGAACAATCCTTTAGTGGATGCAATATAGTCTCAGAGATTTTTTTTTGTGATTCAAATTTTGTTTCATTTAGAAGAGAAAACAATAACCAAAACAGAGGACCACTGGAGGTTAAGTTGAAGGATCTTGGAGGGGCAAGCTTCCATGGCGGTACAACTTTAAGCATAGTCCAGCATGCATTTATAGTAACTGACCATTACAACAGAGTCATAGTATAAAACAGTCGAGCAATATATGGGACAAACTATCCAAAAAGAGATAATGCAGTAATATATACCACAAGTAACAATAACCCAACAAGTGAAGGGTAACTAACAAATTATACTTGCAATAACAGGAGACACACTCACATGGGGGGGCAATAGGAGAAGAAGGCAAAGTAAGGACATTCAAGTAAATTGTTGGTCGGGGGGCACATGCTTTATTGTATAGTGACCTCTATTGCTCTGTAGCTGTTGAAATGTGTACTGGGGAATCATAAAACAGCTTTGCACGGTAACACAGTAGGCAGAGGATAAGAAAGGGCCCCAGATTTTATCATAAAGATCAAGCTGGTGATTAGTAGAATATGGAACTTTCCCAAAGCAGGCTACCTTCTTGATGTCTAAGATCCACTCTGACAATGTTGAGGAGAGTCCTCTTTCCAGTCTCTGAGTATTATTCTTTCTGCAGTGACCAAGGCTTCCTGCAGTCAGCATATTTTTCCAGATGGAAGCTGCTGGCCTCTTTCTACATCTGGCATGAGTCTTAGCATAACCAATGTAGGGTTAAGGGCTAGATCTGTTCCTACAGTAGTTCTTCAGACAATTTGCACTATTCAGTCCAGAATGATTGTAAAGATGGCAGAGCCAAAGAAACATAGAAATATAGTTTGACAGCAGATAAGGACCGCTTTGCCCACCTAGTCTGCCCATTTCCTACCTAGAGGATAAACTGCAGTTCCTATTTAACCAACAGCCTATTTCTTCCTACCCCCCACAAAAATTGCCTTATATCTGTCCCATGCATTCTTGAATTCTCCCACAGTTTTAGACCCCACTACCTCCTCAGGAAGGCTGTTCCATGTGTCCACCACCCTGTCTGGGAAAAATTACTTCCTCACATTGCCCCTGAGCCATCCTCCCTCTATCTTCAAATTGTGTCCCCTTGTTCTTGCACATCTCTTTTCTGAAAGATGCTACCCTCTTGGACTTTGTTGATTCCACTGAGGTACTTAAGCATTTCTATCATGTCCCCCCGCTCCCTCCTTTCATCAAGGGTATACATATTAAGCTCCTTTAGTCTCTTCTTGTATGGCTTCTCTTGCTGACTCTTCATCATTTTAGTTGCCCTCCTCTGAACTGCCTCCATCCTGTCTATGTCCTTGAGAAGATCGGGTCTCCAGAACTGGACACAGTAATCCAGATGGGGTCTCACCAACTGTCTGTACAGAGGATAACAACTTCCTGTTTTCTGCTGGTGACACCTCTCCCTATACATCCAAGTATCCCCCCAGCCCTCCCTACCACCTTCTGACGTTGCTTGCCAACCTTAAGGTCGTCTGATATGATTACTCACAGTTTCCTTTCCATTTTTGTTGTTGTTACTACCTCCCCCCCCCCCATTGTGTAATCTTTCCCTGGGTTTTTGTTTCCCAGGTGCATTACTTTGCACTTCTTTGCATTGAATCCAAGCTGCCATACTTCTGACCATTCCTCCAATCTTGGCAAGTCCCTTCTCATCCTTTCCACACCTCCTTTTGTAGCAACCCTGTTGCAGATCTTTGTGTCATCTGCAAAGAGGCATACTTTTCCTTGCAGTCCCTCTGCAATGCCACTTATTAAAACATTAAAAATGACTGGACCCAGTACTGAACTGTATGATACCCCACTAGTAACCCCTCTTTCTTCAGAGTGGACTCCATTTACAATTACCTTCTGTGTCCTGTTGTTCAGCCAATGTTTTAGCCAGGCTACCACCCTAGGACCCACTCCCAGGCTGATAAATTTGACTACTAATCTTTTGTGTGGGACTGTGTCAAATGCCTTGCTAAAGTCTAGGTAGGCCATGTCCACAGCCCCTCCCTGGTCTACTACTTTGGTCACCAAGTCAAAGAAATCAATTAGATTCATCTGACATGACCTTTTCACTGTGAACACATGCTGCCTTGGGTCCTGTGCCCCACTGGCCTCTAGGTACTCAACAATTCTTTCCTTCAGAAGTGATTCCATCACTTTCCCTACCACAGAAGTTAAACTGACAGGTCTGTAATTTTCTGCCACTGTCTTGGTCCCACTTTTGTGAAGGGGAATCACATCAGCCTTCTTCCAGTCCTCAGGTACCACGCCATCCTCCCATGATTTGTTAAAAAGGGTAGTCAGTGGTGTCACTAGTTCTCTGCTTAATTCTTTTAGAATTCTGTGATGAATTCCATCTGGCCCCATTGCTTTGTCCACCTTCAGTTTTAGGAGTTCTTTCAGAACCCTTTCATCTGTGAAAGGACTGGGATTGACCCCTCTCTCCAGAGTGCTTCTGTTAATTGGATTAGGCACCTCCCCCACTTCCTCTTTTGTGAATACTGAACAGAAGTATTCATTCAGTATCCCTGCTTTTTCACTGTCACTCTCTGCCCACCCACCATCCATTTTATTCAGCCTCACTATCTCTCTCTTTGTCTTTCTATGCTCCCTGCTATACCAATAAAAGGTTTTATCCCCCTTCTTTACCGAGTTGGCTATCTTTTCCTCAGTTTGTGCCTTTGCTATTCTGACTACCCTCCCTGCTTTCTTCTGCCTTAACTGGTACAGTTCTCTGTCCTGCTCCTTCTGTGTTTCCTTATACTTCCTGAATGCTATCTTTTTCTCCCTAACCTTCACCGCCACTTCTTTTGAGAACCATAGTGGCTTTTTCTTTCATTTTAAAATGTGGGAGAATGTGGGAGATGTCTTCTGTTGAGGAAGAACACCTCCAGCATGCATCCAAAGTTGCTAATATATATTTATGCAGCTGTGATGGGGTTCTATGCCACTTATAGTGCTTGCTACAGTAAAGTTGTGCAGTAGCATGGTACACTGAGTGGTGTGCAATTGCGGTAGCCATTCAATAATATATGTACCACTACAGCACAATTTGCATGATAGTGCAGTACCGATCAACCTTAGTATAGCAAGCATTGTATGCAGGATATTAAACCGGCTGAAACAACTGTGGGTATCCTTTAAGGCCAATTTTAAACCTTTCCAGCAAGACTCCCAATCAATCATTCTGTTGCATGTTTATGGCCAGTTCCTGGTTCAATTTTGCCCACAGTTTTTCAAAGCCAGCTGTGTACAGAATGCACATCTTTTTATATATTTGACTGGGTCTCAGAAGGGGCCCCTCTTCCAGTGTCATAGACTTCTTGAGCTCATTGGTATTAATGAATTGGATCCTGGGTCTGAGAAGAGAAGTTAGTGAGGAACAAGGCTGGTGGTATTGCCAATGTCTGTGCTTCTCAAACTAGCATTCCATTTGCAGCTCTCCAAAGGACTTCAGATATCCCATTGTATGATTGATTAGGTAACTGTGTAATGCCTTTGTCTGACCACTGTTGCTAGTTGACTGGGGTACCACCAATACTAAGAAGGAGATGTTTCCAAAGAGGAATGGTGGGGAACCATCCGGTCTACAATTTGTACTTTTGATGACACTGGTCCAGATTCTTGCAGTATACCCGATAATGAGATGTATGCTCGGTTCAGCTGGAATTCTCATGTACATTATTGCACTGTATAGATCTCTGTCCAGTAGATGAGCTTCACATTCAGGCCACTTAGGCAGCCCTGTCTACATCGTGGGAGGCAAGGCCTGTGATAACTACTTCAAGACATGCACCACATGTTTCAATTCAAAATTAGGGAGGCCTAGTTCCCTGTTTTCTGGGGACTGGGCTAGTTTCTTGTGACTGATGTGTCTTGGACTGGCTCCCCATAAGAAGTGCAGCATCTTGCCATGCACATTAAAGATCAATCAGGCTTGATTTTCAGACAAAGACTGAATTTTGGCTACTGCTATCACCTTAAATGCTTGGGCTTTGTCCCAGTGAGACAGGGAAGAGCTCCATCTGGCAAGATCTTTAGTAAAGAGTGCAATACCGGGGGGGGAGTTGAGTATGCCCAGGGAGCTGAAATTCTAATCAAAATAAATTTCAAGGTACTTGAGGGATCCTTGAGCCTCTCAGAGTCCCCATGGTAATCCAGGCATATTCCTAGCCATTTGCTTCAGTGGCAATATCAGCGATTTGGTCACATTTGCCTTGTATCCAGATTAGGAGCCAAAATGTTGTAAGAGGGACAGCACTGCAGGGAATGATTCCTCTGGCTTCATGATTGTCAATAGGATATCATCTGCACAGGCTAAAGCTCTATTCTTCTCCCTCAGCACTATACTGTGAATGCATGGGTGGTTCTGGATGGCTTGCAGCAATGGTTCCAAAGCAAGAACAAATAAAAGTAGGGAGAGTGGGCAGCCTTGCCATGTCCCTTTCCCCAGCAGGAATGATGGTGAGGTCACTGAGTTAGTGAGTAACAAGGCAGCTGCCCCAGTATATAGAGTACAGATCTGCTGGAGATAGATCTCCCCAAAACCAAATACTTGGAGAACATGGAACAAGTTTGGCCATTCCACTCTATTGAATATCTTTTTCTCATTGAGGGTGAGAAGCACTGCTGAGGGATGGAGGTGGGATGCCTGCCACATGAGATTAATCAGGCACCTTGTGTTGTCTGTACCTCATCTTAGTGGTACATAGCTAACCTGATCTCTTTTGATTAGATCTGAAATAATTTCTCGAAGTCGGGCAGCTATCATTTTGGTGTGCGCCTTACAATCAACAGTGACAAGTGAAATGGGCTGTTAGCTCCCAGAGTGGAGGGTATATTTACCAGATTTTGGGAAAAGAGATTACTGCCATGCACATAGAGGCAGGAAGAGACCCTGTCAAGATAGCCTCATTGAGGGCATCCATTAAAGGGGGCAGTAGACTTTGTTTAAGTGCCTAAGAAACTTGGCCAGTAAGCCATCACTTCCTGGAGCTTTATCAGAGGGCATAGAGCAGATGGCCTCAGAGGGTTAGTGCAGCTTCTTACAGAGCTTTGGGGAGATTTTAGGCAGGCCTAACAAAGAGGTAAAGGAGGTCAATTCCTCTGACTAGGTTAACTTTCTGCCTGTAAAGGGTTTTGTAATAACTCCTGAAGGCAGCATTGATGTCTTCCTGCCTTCTGCAAACCACTCCAGAGATATCTTTGATCCCTGAGGTTTTGGACATTTCTTGCAGTTTTCAAAATTAATAGGCAAGAAGCTTCCCAGGAAATTCTCCAGAATCCCAGGAGGTTTACTGGAGCTTAAAAAGGGCAAACTTGGTCTGCTGATGCAGATTTAGGTTGAACAAGTACCTACAATCAAGGCCAGTAAATTGGGGATGGGATCTTTTGCCTTTTAATGTAAGAGGTGTAACTATTGCACCAACTCCTGATAAATGATTTGAGGGCATCCCATCTGGAGGCAGTGTAGGTGTCACCTGGAAGATTAGTTTCCAAAAAAGGTGGAAATCTCCTCCTGGAGAAGTGCTCAGAAATCTGGATCACTCAAGAAGGATGTATTAAGCTGCCACTGTTTACTGGATGGAGTGTCTGCAGCACCATAGAGCCACATAAAGAACACCAGAGGATGATCCAAAATAATGATAGTACCTGTAGAGGCTTGCAAAATCTCTGTCACCCAAAACTGTGAGATTAGCCATAAATTGATGAGGGAGTAAGTATGGTGTGTGCCTGAGAAAATTATATAATCTCTGGCACGTGGATGTACCAGGCACCAGATGATGGTGAGTTCTAGGTCTTGTGCTAGGTCTCTAAGACCCTGAAAGGCTAAAGACCACTGATCTGTTGGAGCAGAGCTCCTGTCCAGGAAGTCATCTAGGGTGACATTCATATCACCCCCTAGAATTATAAGACCCTTATCATTAATATGCCAAGTCAGTGCCAAGTTGTTGAAAAAAACAGGCTCACTAGAATTGGGGCCATGTGCCACATAGCTACGATGAAAGACTGTGGTAGTAGCAGAGGGGTAGATGAAGTATGTGGGGGAAGGGTATCACTGATAAAGAGGGCAGGACATGACTAAAGTAAAACCTATCTAAGGGAGGGGAGTTTGACATATTCATATCCCGTCAAGTTGCTGAGTGATTTTGGGCACGGCAACTGAAGCACTGCAACAAGGGTGACAGTGAAAGGGGTAATCTTGGTTTTAGATCACCCCAGACTCCTGTAGCCCTTTGCCACCACACAGTTTCTACCCCCTCCACTCCAGAGGAGGTTATATTTAGTTTTGGGGGGTGTAGGGGTGAAGCTTTTCTGCTGTACCACCCGGGAGATGAAATGCCTGGTGCTGTAATGCCAGGTGGCATTTTACTTGTGCCATAATCAGCATTGACACGATGCTTGTCTTGCGGCATGGGTGAACTTGTCATAGGCTTGAGGGAAAAGAATCCCAATGTAGTATCAACGTGAGAAATCTGAATATAGGCAGAGGGAGGCCCAACGGGGTAAGTATTAAACATGTGCTGTCACATCACTTCTCATCTATAAGATGTGCACCTTCACCTGACACCACATCCTTGTACGGTATCTGGACTTTAACTACTGGGCAAGAACAAGTGAGCCCATGTGCATGAATTCATGCTTGCAGCCGCTCCTGTGTTGCACTCTAGGTGGCCTCCAGCAACCCTTCCAGGGTTGCCAGTGACATCCTAAGGAGCAGCCCAGTGCGATAGACCTCTATGTTGTAATAATTTTTATTGATATTTCAGAACATAAAACAAAACATAAGGTCACATTACAAAATACAGTGATCAGTTATAAAGTACAAAATACAACTAACCCCCTACAAGTGCTGGGATGGTATACTGGTCTAGTTGTCATATGAAGGCAACCAAGAATACTTTAAGAGTAAACTATATAAATGAAACATTTCAGCTAACAGAATAAAGACTACTGTATATCATTGGGTTACATGCTCTATTATGTATAGACATACCATAGAATTTAAGCCAAGCAATCCCGGGTACCCCAAAACCTCCCACTATCAACCCTATAAGGAGTACTTAACCAAAGCTTTGGGTTGAATCAGATCCTTCACTATACTGGGTGTATTACACTGTAGAAATGATTTTATACTTGCTACCAGAGGTGTTCCTTTTCAAGGCAATCGTAGCACTAAGACATAGAGTGTAGATATGTTCTGCAAGGAGCGCCCGCTCCTGTAAAGATACCAAAATAACTCAAGCATAAATCTGTACTCATAAGCTAACTTCAGTGTGTCCAGCAGACCAAGCATATTCAATCTTAACACTTATAGTTCTGGGAATATCACATCCCCCACAAAACATGAGGCACCATTACCTTTACCTTTGCTGGAGTCCCACCACGACTAACTACATATACAGCCAACAGAAGAAACCAAGGTTGATCACCCTATTCCTGCTGGAGGAGGAACCTGCACTAAGTATCTCAGATATGGGTCCCAACAGGCTGTGAATGAGGATAATTTAGAGCTCTGTAGGTGGGATATCTTATCCAGTTTGGCCAGATTAGCCAAAGACCCCAATATTACTGTTACTGTAGGAATCACCACAGACCTCCACTGGCATAATATAGCTCTTTAGGTTTGTAACACTAACAAGGCCAGCCATCTCAATTTTAACGGTGACAATTTAGGCAATACCCCCCTTAACCCCAAGATACAAAAAAGGGGACATAGGGGAATGGTCTGTTGGAGAACCCAAGAAGCCAGAACCAGAATCCCTTGCCAGAGAGGTTGGATCCTGGGGCATGTCCACAGAATGTGCAGTAAGTCTCCCCCCAGCTGTTGACACCTCCAGCAATTATTGCTCTCTATTACTTTAGCTCTATACAGAATGACTGGGATTCTATAACAAGAGTGTGCAATTTTGTTTTGAATTAGTCTCAATTTGGCATCAGTAAACCAGGAATGAACATCTATCCAGGCTTTATCCCAAGCCTCAGATGATATAGAGTCTGCAACATCTTCTCCATCTAATCTCTGCTGTCTCAGATTGAGATGGAAGAGTATCATGCAGGGTAGCATATAACTGACCCTAAGTCCCTTAGTACATGACATCCACTTAACCAATGGAGATGGTAGAACCAGCTGACGAAGGCCAAAAAGCTATCTGATAACATCTCTGATCTGGAGGTATCTCCAAAAATCTTTGCTGGAATTCCCCATTGCTGTCTCAGAGACTGAAATGTCAGGATATTCTTATGATCAGGGGTCAACAAATCTCCTAACCTAGTGATAACCAATGCTGCCCAATGCCCCCACATAATTTTGCTGCCACCTATGGTGATGTCTGGATTGTGCCATATAGGCACATAAGAAAGAGGAAGAGGTGCCATCTTAAGTCTATGATGAAAGCAAACCCAGTTTCTCCTGGCCGAATCTATTGTAGGGGATGTAGGAGATGTACTCTCTTTCCCACCCTTATTAATATTAGCTTTTTTGAAATTATCCTTCTGTACTAGAAGAGATAAGGGATGACACAACCCTTCGATGTCTGTCTCTAGCTGTACCCATTGCGGTGACAGAGGGGAAAGGGGTCTAACCCAGTTGATCGTTTGAGCTAACAGAAAGGCCCAATGGTATCCTTCAAACCACGGGAGGTTCCACTTCCCCTGCCACCAGTGTGATCTTAATTTAGCCCTACTGAATCTAGGTTTAGATCCTCCCATAAAAATCCCAATTACTTTGTCAATACTCTGAAACCATTGTGCAGGTAAAGGGACCGGTAAATGTCTCAGGAGATAAAATAATTTGGGAGCCGCAATCATAGACACTGCCGCCACTTTCCCAGCAAGAGTTAGTTTAAGTAACCTCCATCTATCAAAATCTGTCTTCAGTGAGGAGAGAAGGGGTTGTATATTGGCCTTCCATATAACCTCTAAAGAGGGAGTGAGAAAAATACCCAAATATGTGATCCCAACTGGAGCCCAAACTAGCTCCTCCACACCCATGTCCTGCTGAACACAGTGCTCGTTCAGGGGGAGTATCTCTGTCTTGTGCCAATTCAACCGAAGGCCAGAATGTTTGGAGAATTCTTCAAGCAAATCAAGAAGCAGGGGGATAGCAGTATGAGCATCCTTCAACAAAAGAAGAAGGTCATCAGCATACATAAAACTTATGTAGGATATATTCCCCACTGTCAAACCATTAATCTTTGGATGACTGCGAATGGCAGCCGCCAATGGTTCTATCGCCAAAACAAAAAGTAAGGGAGAGAGCGGGCAACCTTGTCTCGTTCCTCTACCCAAAGGGAAAGGTTGGGAAAGGGTCGAATTGGTATTAACTCTTGCAAAAGGGGCCCCATATTTAGCTTTTATTTTTGCGAGAAAGGTGTCCCCAATCCCAAAATGAGCAAGGGTCAAATATAAATAGTCCCATTCCACTGAGTCAAAAGCCTTTTCGAAATCTACTGTAATGGCAGCCGCAGGGGTATGAAGAGATCTGGCCAGAGGAATCAAATTCAACAGGGTTTTTAAATGATCTGAACTATGTCTGCCTGGTATAAATCCCACTTGTGATGGGTGTATCAATTTAGCCAGCAAAGGACTAAGTCTGTTGGCCAGGATTTTGGCATAAAGTTTACTATCCAAGTTTATAAGTGAAATAGGACGATAATTTCCTGGATTCGTGGAGTCCTTGCCTTTCTTGGGAATCACAACAATAGTTGTCTCCCACATAGAGGGTGGAAAGACACCCTTAATTTCGACCTCCCGAAAGACCTGAATCAAAAGGGGAGCAATAATATGGCCCAGAGTCTGATAAAATTCTGCGGGGTACCCATCGCTACCTGGAGATTTACCCTTTTTTAAGTTTTGAATAGCCACCATCAGTTCCTCCTTAGAGATAGGGAGATCTAACCCCTGTGTGTTGGCTCTGCAGCTTGGGCAAGCTCATCGAATTTAAGAAGCCCAAGTATCCAAATTAAGCTTAGTGTGAGGGAGCAATATAGCTTTGTATAGAATGCAGACATAATCTCATTAATATCCCCTGAGAAGTACATAATGAGCCTAAATCATTTTTAGGCCAGGGATAAATCTGCTAGCCTGCTGTTTCCTTAATTGGTAAGCAAGTACCTTACCTCCTTTGTCCCTCCTTCCCAAAACATATGTTTAAGACGTAAAATAGCAGCTTCCACTTTCCTGTTCATATTCTGATTAATTTCAAACCAAATGGCTAATACAGATTTCCCTATAGGTGAATGAATATTGGGAGAAGGCAGCAACTTAAACTTACTCTCAGCCTCAGCCAATTTCCGTTCAAGGTCAAGCAGTTGAGCTTCTCTTTGTCTGCGTCTAGTAGCCGAAAACCCCATAATGCTACCTCACAATGTGGCTTTAAAAGCCTCCCAAGTTGTACATGCAGAGGTGTCCTCAATAGGGTTTTCTGCAAGGAAAAGAGAAGCCTCCTTGATAAGCCAAGGGGTGAACTCAGGGTCCTGTACCAGAAGTGGGTCCATTCTCCACTGTTTAGTTGGGGAGGCACTGGGTCCCATGTGCTAGTAACTGAACTAAAGCATGATCAGAGATACAGCAAGGAGAATTGAAACCTCCAAAGTTTTAGTAGTCAGGTTATCAGAGCCAAGCCAAAATCAAGCTACTATATGAATCATTGGGAACAGAATAAAATGTGTAGTCTCTAACTCTGGGGGTGGAACAATCTCCAGAGATCTACTAACCCCTGGTCAGACAACATTTGATGGAGAGCCTTCACACTCCTAGGATGTGCCTCTTTCCCCATCATTTCTATCCAACATAGGCATCAAGGTCAGATTAAAATCCCCACCAATGAGTAGCGGACAGTTTGGAGGGTTAAATTCTAATGTTGCTTCTGCCAGCTTATGAAAAAAAAGTGGAGCATCATCATTGGGGGCATATACATTGCATACAGTAATTAAACCTGTGGGCATATTATACGTAGCCATAACCCATCTGTCATCAGAATCTGCACGTGTCTGGGTTAACTTCCAAGGAAGAGACTTATGCACCAAAATCTGGACTCCATGTTTCCTGGTCAAGGCATTGGAGTGCACTTGCTGACCAACCCAATCCTTCATCATACGGGTATGATCTTCCCCATTAAACTTAGTATCCTGTAGAAAGGCCACTTGAGAACGTTTACATTTCAAGTATGCGAGAACTTTCTTACGTTTAATCGGAGAATTTAACCCACGGACATTCCAGGTATGCATCACTATATCAGCCATTTTGTTACCTTCCTCAATGTACCTTAGTCTAAACTATTAAAAGAACTAACTCTATCTATGCACCAGATATGAAAAGTGTCTGTGCCAATCAGGGCAAACACGCACCCCAACAATAGGCTGGAATTATCTAACCTAATTACAACTACTCTATACTCCTACACTATCTAAATAACAACCTAACAAACAAACTACCTACTATTATTAGAAGAACTGGTAGAATTAAGCCAGCTAGAAACCTAGCCAATGGTATATCCTATCGATCCTGGGGGGAACCAGGTATTTCTCAGAAGGAAAAATATCTCTATTCACTATGGAGCATATATCAAACTTCTCTAAATGAGGACCAAAGCAACCAACAAAGTCCGTATATGCTGGAGCCAACAAAGGGTCTGCCTACAGTCACCTCACTTGGGGAACTAGTCCTATAATCGAATCTTAGGACCAGTTATTGCTCTGCTCTTAGTGGAAACTCAGAACCCCTCATACCAGTTCCATGTCCACAAAAGATATTATAAGACATCTCCCTAACTAGGTTTCTAATACTCCCTAAACATTTTCTACTAATGAATCTTTACCAACACTCTTAGAGCCCACCTATAACCTAGCCAAGTACTGCATATTCTGAATAAAACTATGTGGCACATCTTAATCATTACCCCATAGTACAAAACCGATAGAATCCCTTTGGCAATGTTAAGTTCTACATATCGCCTCTATGGACCCATTGAGTCACTTAATCCCACCCATTAGGTCCTCACAGTAAAATACTATGGAGGGTGAAATGTTATCTTGACAAAAATATTAAACTTCCTCCTTTGAAAGACAAACAGGGAAGGAAGAAAAAAGGGGGTAGGTCACGCCCCTGGGGATCTACCCTATCACAGGCATATCTACATACATCCCTTAGCCACAAGTATACCTCCCACATTATATGTTTATATAATCATTCCTCTTCTGCCCCAGCCGATTCCCCTTAAATGTGCCATCAATAACAACTGCCATAAAACCTTCTGCTAGACATTACCCCCAAGGGCTACACCCAGGTATAACTTCAAGAAGCCATACCTATTTCCACCCGTAATATTATTACCATAAACAATCAGCAATTCAGATACTTATCTAACATTAAACAGTATAATCCAAGGAAAAAAGTCCATTTGCTCATGAAATTTTCAGTTGTTTTCCCTCTTCTTGTTCTTGATCCGTAGATTGACCTGGGGGGACCCTAGGGCCAGAAAGACCAATGATGTACTAGCTTTGGTACTGTCCATGCCCTGAAGGCAGTCCATAAGAGGGTCTTCCTGAAAACTTCCACCCCCATTGACCATTGCTTCACTACCTTCCTCCTCGGGAAATTGTTCAGAATGTGAACGGTTTTGGCAAAGTAAGGACTGACATATTCTAACTGAACTTCTCCTTGTGTATCTGGAGGGGGAGAAGTCAGATTGTCAATGCTGCTCTTCCTTTCCTGAGGATGGTCCCTTTTAGTATGCTGGGAAGCTGGAGGCCTCTTCCGTACTTTCAAGTTCCTGGGTTCTAATCCCATCAGCGGTACCGATTGAGGAGAGGTAACTGTAGTAACAGAAGCTGAAATGGGGATACCTTGAACATTTTCAGCCAGGCTAGAAGATTTGGAAATCAAACTTCTAGGACAGGAATTGGCATTATAGTCCAAAGCTGCCTCTGAAGATAAAAATTGCAGACTTGTACCATTCATTGAGATTTGTAGTGTGGCTGGGTACCTTAATGTGAAAGGGATCTTTAAAGCATGTAGCCTCCTTCGAGCTTCAGTGAAAGTTTTACTCTGAGCAGCCAGTTCCCTTGAATAATCTTGAAAAATCATAATCCTGTTCCCTTGCCACTGTAGTTGTCTGAGTTTTCTCGCCCTAGCCTGTATTGCTTCTTTTCAGCAAAATTCAGAATCCAAACCAGGATGGGGCGGGACGTTCCCCTGAGCAGGCCTAGGCTGGGCCATGCGGTGAGCCCTCTCCATTGTAATTTTAGTACCTTCAGGGAGCTTCAAGATTTCAGGCAGTACATGTTGTAGAAATGGCAAAACCTTCCCTTCCTCACAACCCTCCGGGAATCCCAATAGGCGCAGATTATTGTGCCTACTCCTATTTTCCAGATCTTCCACTTTATCTTGCAGCTGATTAATCTTAGTGGCCTGCTCTCTCATTAAGGCCGAGTAGTTAAGAAATGAGTCCTCCTGCGTATTTACCCTTTGCTCCACTGTGTCCACACGTACATTAATTTGCTGAATTGTGAGAGCAGAATTATTAGCTGCTAATGTGAGGTTGTCTATACTTGTCATGATCGACAAAAGCATTTCCTGTATAGAGAGCTCCTCTCACTCGTTTAGTAACTGCGCCATCATGTAGATCACATGTAGCTGGGATACAAATCTCTCACTCATAATCCGCTTTGCCAAATGCCCCAAGAGTCCAAAATTCCTGTGTCAATAATACCGAGTTTCGGCAGCCTGGTCCGTTATTATTTTTTGTGTATATCCTCCCCAAAGTGTATAAATCCCGGGTGCTAGGCTCCGTGCAATGAGAGCTACCCGATTAAGACACCATCTACAACGAGCGTTAACCATGCCCCCCGATAGTCCTCTATGAGTGGGATGGGGAAAGCAAAACTATCTGGGGAACAGAGAATGGGGGGGAAGTGGGGGAGTGGAATCAGGGGCAAACAAGCAAAGGAATGCTATAGAAATGTGGAGGTGGGGGGAGATGAGTAATGGGGCCCCAATGGATCTGTGGGTGCTGCAGATGTCATAGAGCAGTTGCCTGCAAGTGTGCAAAGAAATTTCCCCTCCAAATCTAGGGAAGTCACCGAGCAGTAGAAATGGAGTTCAAGGTCCTTTCAGCAACATGAAAGTGAGGATTAATGAAACCAGGAGGGGGACCTATTAAGAAATTCCCATAGAAGCCCATATAGCTTCTCTCCTCACGTAAGTAAACCATTCCTGTTCAGCACGGAATACCAAGAGTGGGATTAGAAAGTACCAAAAAAAAAACCAAAACAAAACCTGCATAGGGAACTTTGAACTGCAGGAGGATGCGTGAAGGAAAACAGTAATAAACCCCAGGAGAAGCCTCAAACCCTGCCCCCTCTTGTCAGCAGGTGGCACTGACATGTAGGTATTTGTCTAAACATGTGGGCACCCCTGTTATGCAAGATAAATCACCCCATGATTCCATTCACTCCCTATGTGCCGGCAGTCGAGGAGGGAAAGGAGGGATAGACCCCAAGGATGGAGAACAGAATATCATATGCTATATACATTGCTTCAAAATTATCTTATATTAGGGGAGGAGAGACAGTTCCCTCCCTCTCCATGACAGCACCCAAAGTAAGACCATGTGGCTGAGAATGAAACAACAAAGGTGTTTATAGCAATTCCCTTACTAATGTTCAGTGCTGACTGGGCGGTGGGGATGTCCTCCCCATCAGAAGGAGAGCTAGTGACCAAATACTTGAAAGAAGAGCGAAAAAGTGGGAGGAAAGAAAAACCAGCCAGAAAAGAGTACAAGTTGAAAGTGCCCCCATCCCAGCCATTACTGACATGTACACATTCAAAACAAGCAGCAGGTATACAGAAACACATTAATTCCTCCATGAAACAGTTCATTAACATAGCTCCTGTGAAACTATGAAAGCCATACTCAGCATCCTCTGCCCTGGCCCAGAGAAGCATCACCATCATCTCATGTTCTTGTAAATGAACTTCATGCCTGGTATCCTTGTCATCTATGTATGACAGTAACGTCTCTGTGTCCTGGGATTTCTGGCAGAGCTCCTGCAACTTTTCTTCCAGTGTTGTCACTGATTCATGAAGTTGGCGATTTCTTTTAAGACTTGCTACAAGAGACTTTTGATTTCCTGGGTATTATTGCTGGGTGCCTGGATTGCCATGCCTTCTGCCATTCCCATCCACCATGACTCTGACTGCCGATGTTTGTTCCAATTTCCAGAAAAGAAAAAATATATATTTTTGATCTGTCGCTGCAGTAATTCATTAGCTGAGATTTTCTCCTGTTGAGTACTGCTGTAATCAGATTGACAGCTTCTGTTTTTACCAGAACAATTAGTAAACTTATGGCTAGGAAGCACAGAGCAAAAAATCAGGCTGGCATCTTGGTCCATGGCTTGTGCACATGCCTCAACTACAGAGATTTTTTTGGTTGTTCTGTTTGTGCCCCTTCTGTCTCTGGGATCTGTGCTCTAATATTGCCATTTACCTCATATTTTCCAGCAGCTATCATGATGCCATTAACTGTGAATCTACATTGTGTCCATGTGTAAGAGAACAAATGGGTTGAGTTTGGGGGCTGCTTGCCCCAAGAGCTCAGGGACAATTTTCTTTGTTCTGCCCTCTTCTCACAAAGCCAGCATGTGGGTGTCATGATGATGCACACATCAAAGGTCAGCATATCAATTTCTTCTGCTGCCTCTTCCCAACATGTTCCTTCCCAGGTGGAATGCCAACTGAGGTCACTTAGGTGACAGTGATATGTTGGAAGAGGTAACCCTCTAAGGTTGCCTCTAAGATGCTCAATCCTCCTCCCCCAGCTGGCCTCTGATGTCCCAAGACCATTTCTGATCCGGAGTTACCTGCATTGTGAGCAGTAATAGTACTGCTGTACTGATGAGCCAGCTATCCCTGTTACTTATTTGGCTGCATCCTGCATGACTGCCCACTCCTTGCTCCTACAGTTCTTAAACAAGCATCTGTCAATGCAGAATGTTGATTGCTTATATGTACTGTTTAGGTATTTGGAAGTGAAAGTACCATGCCTAAGAACTGTCATGTGCCCCCCCCCCAAGACATCCACTATGTCCTTCTGTTCAGTATTCACAGAAGAGTGGGAAGGGCAAGGGCCACAGCAGTTGCAAAGGCATGTAGAGGAGGACAATAGTCCATTCACAGGCAGAAGAATCCTGCAGAAGGTTAGTAAACTAACAGTGGACAAAGCGAGAGGACCAGATGGCATACACCCAAGGATATTAAAAGAACTTTGAAAGGAAATAGCAGTACCTCTGGCAGCCATGTTCAGTGAGTCATTCAACAGAGGGGAGGTACCAGAGAACTGGAGCAGGACACCTGTTGTCCCTTTATAGAAATCCAGCAGTAGGGAGGAGGTGAGGAACTATAGGCCAGTCTGCCTCACTTCAGTAGTGGGGAAGATCATGGAGACATTGGTTAAAGAAAGGATAGTGGGGCATCTAGAAGCCATCAGAGGTCAGGACCATAGGCAACATGGATTCACAGTGGGGAGGTAATGTCAGACAAATCTGGTTGATCTCTTTGACAGGGTGACAAAGGAAGTAAATCAGGGTGGGGCAGTGGACAATGCTTACCTTGATGTAAGCAAAGCTTTTGACTCCATCCCACATAGGAGGCTGATAAACTAGCTGAGTAGGCTGGGCATGGGTGAAAGGGTGATAAAGTGGGTTAGAAACTGGGTAGAGACAGGAGGCAGGGGTGGTGGTAAATGGGCTGCAGTCTGGGAGAGGGGTGACCAGTGGGGTGTCACAGAGATTGGTCCTGGGGCCAGTCATATTCAATGTCTTCATTAGTGACATTGCAGAAGGGCTGAAGGGGAAGGGCTGCCTGTTTGCAGATTACGCCAAGATCTGTAACACAGTGAATACCCCAGAGGAGGTGGAGAAAATGAGGAGGGACCTGGGGAAGCTTGAGAAATTGTCTGAGGACTGGCAACTGAAGTTCAATTCAAAAAAGTGCAAAATGATGCACCTGGGACACAGAAACCCTGGGGAAAGGTACAGGATGGGGGGAGGGAGTTACTGACAGTCACAAAGAAGGAAAGGGACCTGGGGGTTCTTTTTTTAGATGACCTGAAAATATCAAAGTGGTAAGGCAGCTGGGAGGGCCAGTGACATGCTGGGGTACATATACAGGTGTATCACCAGCATAAGGAGGGAGGTAGTGATGCCATTATATAAAACCATGGTCAGGCTTCACATGGAGTACTATGTGCAGTTCTGGAAGTTGCACCTTCATAAGGATACTAACAGGCTGGAGATGGTCCAGAGAAGGGTGAATGAGATGGTACAGAGCTTACAACACAAGACTTATGAGCAGAAATTAAGGGACCTCAATATGTACTCAGTGGAAGAGAGGAGGGAAAGACAGGATATGATAGAAACATTCAAGTACCTCAAGGGTATAAATAAAAGTACTGAGAAGCAGGAGACAGCTGCTATAGGCATATGTGTCAGTTTCTGTGTGATATTCTTTTGTTCTCATAAATCTGTATTCTCCAGTATTTCAGTAACCACATGCCCACACTGCCTTCTTTAGGCAATTTTATGCTGGCTGATGCCTGGTGTCAGATGGTAGACAGACGGCTCACCAGCTTGTGTAGCCATTTGAAAAACTTCATAGAGTGTTCTTTTACTGGTAAGCATTTTGGAAAGCTGGTGAAGGTCTCACAATTTTTATTATGATTTTATCTCCTTATGTCTGTTCCCTTTGGTCCCCCCATCCCCACAGTCATCAGTGGCCACAGCTGCAGCCTTCTTTTTGCCAAAATGGTGGGTGGGAAACATAGAAACATAGAATTTGAAGGCAGATAGGACTGCCTGGCCCACATAGTCTGCCTATTTCCCTAGCTGTTGGATAAGCTGCAGATTCTAGTTAATCAACAGCTTACTTCCTCCTACCCCAGTAGAATTGCCTTATGTCTTTCTGTGAGCAGCTGCCTTCACAGTCTGTGAAGTCTGATGTCTTTCAGTGCTATTTATTGGTCATCTTCCAACACAAGTGAGGGTCTGCCAGCCCAAAACTAACTCAGGACAAGCAGTTTTCAAAGTGGGAAGAAATGGAGTGAGAAGAATCAAGTACTCATTCAGATGCAGCATTGATTTTAAGATCAGCACACTGGTGTGGACACTGCAAATAGAACCCCAGCTTTTTAAGTAGCCTTATGAAGAAAGAAACTGCTTGAAGCACTGGGGTTCTGTTTATTTACTATAAGTGGACTGTATCTAATTCAGTAATTACTGTACCTTACATCTGGATGTATGATAGGCCCAACTTTGAATAAACACTGCACCTGAATTAACATATGATGCCATAGAAACAGAATTTATTAGCAGAAAAGGACCACTCAGCCCAATCAGTCTGGCCAAGTGTTCTCTACCTACTTGTAACTCCTGCCTGCATATGTTACTGCATGTCTTATTCTGCCTGTGTCCATCAGGACCTCCTTGTGAATGAGCTTGCTTAATGGATTTTTCCTGCAATGAACTTGAACCTACTCCACTTCCATAGCCCTATTGATCTCCGTTGACCCCTCCTTCCCCTTTTTTCTAATATGCCCCTATGTTTACCCCATGCATGCTTCACGCCTCCTACCATTTTAGCTTCCACCACTTCTTCTGGTAGTTTGTTCAAGACATGTACCACCTTTTCAGTAAAGAAATATTTCTTCACATATATCCTGAATGCCCCCCAGCATCATTGTATATTCCTTGGTTTGGGTGCTCATCCTCATTTGAAGGAAACTCCCAAGCTGTACCCTCTTTACCCCTGTGAGGTACTTTGTAGGTCTTGATCATGTCACCTCTCACCCTCCTCTCTTACAGAGTGTACATGTTGAGATTCTTCAGCCTTTCCTTGTAGGGATTCCTGTGAGAATTCTGAACCGTTTTAGTTGCCCTCCTCTGGAAAACCTCCACCTTATGTCCTTTCTGAAGTGTGGACTCTAAAACTAGACACAGTACTCCAACTGGCGGTATACCAGGAAGTGATACAATGGCAGCACAACATCCCACCTCCTCCTACTGAAATGCCACTCCTTATGCACCCCAGAATCCAATTTGCCCTGCCCATAGCCCTGTCACACTGTACTGCCATCTTGAGGTCCTCTGATATAATAACCTCAAGGACCTTTTCATGTCTAGTGCTTATCAGTACCTCCCCATCCTATACCCAGCATCGTGGTTCCTATGCCTTAGGTACATGATTTTACACTTGTTGGCATTGAACCCCAAGTAAGTAAGAAAATGGAACTGATTTGAATGAACTGCAGGCTTTTAAGCAGCTTTTCGGGGAGTGTATATGCGTGTGTGTGTGGGGGGCTCTGCCACTATAACTATTTGCTTTTGATTTGGAATAATGTGCGAACAGACTAACCCTGCTCCCCACTCCTTGTGCTATATCAGAGATAAAGAGTCCAAAGGACTGGGACCAAGCACTGAGCCCTGTGGCACCTGCTTGTCACTGCTGTGGGTGCTGGGATATACCCCACCAGCACCACCCTCTGCACCCTCACCTGTAACCAGTTCTCTATCCATGTAGTCAGACCACCTTCCACCTGTACCCCTCCTTCTCCTTACTGTTCTCCTCCTTGGCCTGTGTCCGTGCTCCCAGTAGTCCGCACCCTTTTTCTTCCTTATTCTTACTGGCAGGTAGTGCCTTCTGTATTACACTCAGACCACTCTGCCTGCCCCCTTCCAGGGTTACTATGCCTCTGCCTTTACCTATATCTAGGGTGGTGAGCTCATCAATCTCCCCTGTCCGGACCTTTCTACCAACTTCAGTATTTTGGCCCTCCCACCTGCCATTTGTTTAAATCCATCTTAGTAGAGATACACCCTTCTAATCCTGCCTGTTTTTTATTATATTTTTCTCACTGGGCTACAGTCGACTTGGTCATCCTGACCAACCCCTAGCCCTGCCCCGACATCAGGCCAACCTGCTCACCACCATGGATTACTCCAGTGGTGGGGTGGAAGAGCTTCCTGGTCAACCCACAGAGTAGGATCCAGTTAAGAAGGTACCATTCAGGATGGGCAGCAGGGTTGGAAGCTCATGCTGCCTCACTGTAGCATATTTTGTACTTTTCTCCCTTTTGCTGAGTGCGACGTGCAATGACATAGGCACAGCATGCCGCATCCACCACAGTCTGCCACTCTCTACAATGTTGTAGTAGTGCCTGTGGTCGTCATCCAGGGGCTGCTAGAGAGTGGTGGGTCCCTGGATCCTGCCCCAGAATATGAGAGCAGTCATCCAGATGCTCAATCCTATCCCTCCTTGCCAAACCCTGGTAGGCCAGGCTTGCATCTGAACCCAGGTCACCAGTGTGGTGTGAGTGTGGCATCCAGTGCCTCAACCCTCAGTGCCAGTGGCCCGGCAGCAATGCTGCCTTAATACACCCCTCCTCTTCCTGCTCTAGTGTATCCTCTCCACCATGTACAAGTCACTATTCCTCCAAACCCTACCCCAGGTAGTCACTAACCCATAATGTTTCATGTGGCACCAATCCCTCAGCCACTCAAACTCCTCAAGCATACTCTTCCACTCCATGCTTGCACATGGTACCGGCAGTACATCCAAGAATGCCACCGACTTCCCCACCCCCTCACACTGATTGCCGAAGTACTCAAACCTCCCCCTCACTACTTCCACCGTGTCCCCTGCCAAGTCATTTGTACTCACATGCAACAGTATATGAGGTTTCTTCCTCTCCCTCGGTGCATGCTTGAGCAGTGCCTGCCTGCACCTCCTGCAGTAAACCTGGGGACAGCTTCAACCCAAATATGGCTGTGCCTTCCCCCTTTCCATCCCATCTCACCCATTTCAGTATAGAATCCCCCAGGATGAGTTCCCCCCCCTTTACCCCCTTCCTTCTTATGCCCTTCCACCACCCAGTATTCATTCTTCCTGTCCTTAACCCGTCAACTGCTCCCTTTTGACTTCTGTATCTGTATCCCTACTTCTGCCTCACCCCTTTCTGTGCCTTATTCTCCCATCCCCTTGAACCCCTTCCCAGCCTGACTACTTCCTACTGGGCTTCCCATGTCGACCTCCCTCCTTCCCTGCTGATTTCCAACCCATCTCCTATCCCGCTGTTATCGATTTAGAGCCCCATTTCCTTCTACCCCAATAGTGATGCCCCCATCCTTCCCCCTTCCTGTAGCCTTCTCTCCTTCAGTCATCATCCCTCCTTCCTTACTAGCTCCCTTCTACCCTTTTGTCCTTGCTATCTCTTCCCCTAACTGTTGCCATCCCTCTCATGCCCCTCTTGTCCTCCCCCCTTCAGTATGTTCCTGATCCCCCTCTCTGTCCCATAGCAGAGGTTCAAATCTATTTGTAGTTGATATCAGTCCTACATCTCTTTTCCCTATCAGTTCCTCCCCCTACATGTTCCCCTCCGTGCCACCCCTGGTCCTTCCCTACCCGCAGCCATCTGCTCTCTCCCCTGGTTCTCCCCTTGAACTCCTCGTCGTCTCTTCCTTGCCCATCATTATGCTCCTTACCTTGGGCACCCCTTCCCTTCTCCTCTCTTTTCTGCTAGTACCTCTGATACTGGGGTCAGTTTCAGTCCTTAGTTATTCTTCCTCTGTCCCCCTTTGCCATCCCCTATTCCCCCCTCAGGATGCCTACCATACTCATCTGCCCTGCCACTTACACTCCTCCCTAACCGCTACAGTTCCTCCCTCAATCTAGCCAGTCATCTACTGACCATACACCCCCCATTCTCCAAGCCCAGTCCAGGATTATGGCACACCCACACCCTGTACACCCCTACACCCTTCGAAAGATACCCGCCCTATTGATAGGCGACACCTGCCCCATTTTGACCCCCATCTTATGTTACGGGCTCTTACTCCAAGTTTCTGTACCCTACTACAACTGTTAGGGCCCTATTTAGTCAAATTTATGTCCCCCCCACACTAGTCCCCCTGCTGACCCCTATCCAACCAGGGTAATTCAGTCTCAAATCTTATCCGTTAGATACTGTATTAGTGTAGCAATCCTAAAGCCTCCTTGTCCGTTTTTCACCCCTCAGTTACCATACTTTTTGTTGTCAGCTCTCATATAGTTTCACTTAGCCCGATTAGAAATCCTATTGCACTCCAAGTATTACTCAGCTCAGTTAGAGAAATAAACAGAACAAATAAATATGTATTATTACAGCAATCATGGCAGTATAGCTCAGTACTTAGCTCAGTTAGAGAAAGAAACAGAATAACAAAATCTGTATTATTACAGCAATCCTAAAGTATCCAATCATTGCTTTTTCTCCACTCCAGAGGCCCTGCTGTAATATAGAACCACAGAGGACCTAGGCAGGAGGGTGGGCAACTGTAAAGTCCTGGCAGAGCTCCATTGAGCTCGCTTACTCACCCTCTCTCACTTGCTCTTTCAATTTCTCCCGACACTTCAGGTTGCCATTTTGTACTGGGCTCCTGCTTGCATTGGCACCTTTTCTGCCCACAAAGAAATCTGCAGCAGTCCTGACACAGCTCCGTTTAGGTCGCTCCGTCACCCTCTCTCACTCACTCATTCTGTTTCTCCCGATACTGGAGGCTGCCCTTTTGTACTGGGCTCTTGCCTACATTGGCACCTTTTTCTGCCCACAAAGAAATCTGCATCAGTCCAGACACAGCTCTGTTGAGCTCGCTCACTCCCCCTCTCTCACTCGCTTTTTCTGTTTCTCCCAGTGCTGCAGACTGCCCTTTTGCACTATGCTCCTGCCTGCATTGGCACCTTTTTCTGCCCACAAAGACGTTCACAGCTGTCCCAACAGAGCTCCATTGAGGTTGCTCACTCCCCCTCTCTCACTTGCTCATTCTTTTTCTCTTGGCACCGCAGGCAGTCCTTTTACACTGGGTTTCTGCCTCCGTTGGTGCCTTATTCTGCCCACAAACAAATCTGCAGCAGTCCTAACAGAGCTCTGTTGAGCTCGCTCACTCCCCATCTCTCACTCTCTCATTCTGCTTCTCCAGCTGCTGCAGGCTTCCCTTTTATACTGGGCTTCTGCCTACATTGGTGCCTTTTTCTGCCCACAATCTGCAGCAGTCCCAACAGAGATCAGTTGAGCTCGATCAATCCCCCTCTCTCACTCACTCAGTCCTAACCTGCCCCAAATACTGATTTCCCAAAGCGACTGTGCTGTTCTGCGTCTGAAGTGTGAAATCACATTTTGGCCAGGATGTGAAAAATGACAGCTGAATTGTTCATAAGGAGGTGTGAAAAAATGCCACTGCTGAAAATCTGGTGTGAAAATATTACTAATTTGCAAAGTTACAAGGGTGCGTGGAAACTGCACAATCATGCTCATAACACAATCATTTTGTGTACTGTCATCACAGAAGTTTCACCATAGGCATTTTAGGACCTCTGCTCATGAACATTGTCATGGTGGTATTCTTAATGTGTCCTGAACATTGATTTTCCATAGCAACCGCACTATTTGTGCAACTGAAGTGCGAAACCGCATTTAGGCCAGGATGTGAAAAATAACAGCTGTACTGTTCATAAGGAGGCGTGGAAAAATGCCAATGTTGAAAATCTGTACTGAAAATATTGCAAATTCGCGAAGTTATGAGCGTGCATAGCAATTGCATAATGCATGCTTGTAAAAGTAATTTTTTGGATTTTTTCTAGCAAATTTTCAGCTCAGCTCAGTTACAGAAACCAACAGAATAAACAAATATGTATTATTACAGCAATCATAACACTATAGCTCAATACTTAGCTCAGTTAGAGAAATAAACAGAAAAACTTAATCTGTATTATTACAGCAATCCTAAAAGTATCCAACCATTGCTTTGTCTCCACTCCAGAGACTCTGCTGTAATATAGGAAAACAGAGGATTCTGGGCAAGAGGGTGGGCAACTCCAAAGTCCTGGCAGAGCTCCCTTGAGCTTGCTTACTCCCCCTCTCTCACTGGCTTGTTCTTTTTCTCATGACACTGCAGGCTGCCATTTTGCACTGGGCTCCTGCTTGCGTTGGCACCTTTTTCTGCCCACAAAGAAATCCACAGCAGTCCCGACACAGCTCTGTTGAGCTCGCTCACGGCCCCTCTCTCGCTCACTCGTTCTGTTTCTCCCAGCGCTGCAGGCTGCCCTTTTGTACTGGGCTCTTGACTGTGTTGTGACTTTTTCTGCCACAAAGAAGTTCACAGCTGTCCCAACAGAGCTCTGTTGAGATCACTCACTTCCCCTCTCTCACTTGCTCATTCTGTTTCTCCTGGCACTGCAGGCTGCCCTTTTGAACTGGGCTCCTACCTCCATTGGCACCCTTTTCTGCCCACTAAGAAATCCGCAGTAGTCCCAACAGAGCTCCGTTGAGCTTGCTCACTCCCCCTCTCTCACTTGCTTGTTCCATTTCTCCCAGCACTGCAGGCTGCTCTTTTGTAATTGGCTCCTGCCTGCGTTGGCACCTTTTTCTGCCAACAAAGAAATCTGAAGCAGTCCTGATAGTGCTCCATTGAGCTCTCTCACTCTTCCTCTCTCATTCGCTCATTCTGTTTCTCCCACTGCTGCAGGCTGCCCTTTTGTACTGGGCCTCTGCCTGCATTGACACCTTTTTCTTCCCACAAAGAAATCCGCAGCAGTTCCAACAGAGCTCCGTTGAGCTTGCTTACTCCCCCTACCTCACTCGCTCTCATTCTGTTTCTCCCGGCACCGCTGACTGCCCTTTTGTACTGGGCTCCTGCCTTCATTGGGGTCTTTTTCTGCCCATAGAGAAATCTGCAGCAGTCCTGACAGAGCTCAGTTGAGCTCAGCCACTGCCCCCCTCACTCGCTTGATCTTAATCTGTCCTAAACACTAATTTCCACAGTGACCATGCTATTCTGAGCTGGAAGTGCAAAAACAGATTTTGGTCAGGATGTGAAAATGACAGCTGTACTGTTCATAAGGATGTGTGAAAAATGCCAGTGTTCAAAATCTGGCATGACAATATTACAAATCCGCAGGTTACAAGGTGGTTGAAATCACAAGAATCTATCATTTGTAACACAGTCATTTGATGGACTATCATCACTAAAGTTTCAACATAGGCATTTTAGGATATCTACTCATGAACAGTGTCACTGTTATTTTCTTAATCTGTCCTGAGCACTGATTTCCCACAGCCACCATGCTATTCTGCACTGGAAGTGCAAAAACATATTTTGTCCAGGATGAGAAAAATTACAGCTGTACTGTTCATAAGGAGGTGTGAAAATATGCCAATGTTGAAAATCTGGCATGAAAATATTGCAAGGTCGCAAAGTTATGAGTCTGTGTAGCAACTATGCAACGCACGGTTGTAAAACAGTCATTTTTTGATTTTTTCCACCAAATTTGCAACATTGGCTTTTTGAGAGCCCACCTCATGAATGCTGGCACTGTCCTTTCATTAATTGGTCTTGAAAGGTGATTCCGCTCAGTGACCACAAAATCACCTTTCGGAACTGAATAACGCACGACAGTGCCTGAATTCATGAGGATGAGTCCCAATAACCCCATGTTGAAAATCTGGTACCAAAATTCCAAACAATACCTGAGATAAAGTTGAAAAAATCCTATTTATGCCAATATACAGCTTACCGGCATTTCTTCACTTTGCGGTTGGCTTTGAAGAGTGCAGACGTGTTCCTGGTCCACAGATGATCATCGCGCTGGACTCCACAGGTAATTATGGGGTGAGAGGGGTGTAGGGAGGCAGGGTGTGCAGAGGGTGGGTACAGGTTGCAGGAGGGGTGCAGACAGCGAAGGACCATTTTCTTTTTTCTTGGGTAAAAAAAAATAGACTTCGTGGGATGTTTTTCCATTTCACAGGTACTTTTGGCATGCTGGGGTGGGATCCCAGCATGCCACCTGTGTGTTTTGGGGTGGGAGGACTGGAGCCGACAGGGATTGGGCACCCCCATTGGCAAAGAAACAGGGGGAAGGGACATGATGCTGAGGGGGATTGGGCACCCCTCGGCAGACACCAGAAACCGATGGGGACTGGACTCCCCATCAGCATATTGGGTTGGGGAAGGCAAGGGACTGCCCTGCAATGACGGGTCGCTCCCTCATTGCAGCATGGCTGATGCTGCAATGACAAGGCAGCCCCTGATTGCAGCGGCCGAAATGTTTCAAGGTTGTGGCATGCTGGCTGAACTAGTGTCAGCAGCAGCATGCCACCCCACTGAAGAAAGTAAGCCAAGCCTCGAAAGGCAGTGGGAGCATTGGCCACAACAGTGCCCCACCTCCAAAACCTGCTTCTGCAGCAAGTTGCAGCAACATGTTTCTCGTGATGCGCACAATCAACATAAAAGACAGTGACAATGATCTATGATATAACTGACAACTGTATAAAGACCTAGGTAGTACAATTTGGTCAGGAAGAAAAATTGCTCACAGCAGAAAATGTTGTTTCTTCCAAAGGGATCCTCACTATGTTTGACAGCTGCATCATTCCCTGGAATGAACTTCCCCAGAGTCTGGAATTTTATGCTAATTAGAGAACTTAGAATGAGATTCAAAACTTTGCTGTCGTCATGGTCTCCCCCTGCCGTCTAACTGCATATTTATTTTTCAAACTGGGGAGAGTAGTGACCACCAAATCTAGTTACATGACTACCAAAAAGTTTTAGTCAAAAAAACTTCTTCTTAAAGAAAAACAACTGAGAATAAGGCACACAAAAATTTCACATGTAAACAATGCAGCAAATAAAGCTTCAGTGCACCAAGGGTTGACTGTTGTGAGAACCTTTTCCAGGTTCTGCAATGGCAGGTAGGGAAGGGATTGTCAACCATACTGAGGGATCCCTTTGGAAGCAATAACACTAGTACAGTGAATAATTTTAATTCCAGCCCCAGGAATCCCTCACTGTTGCTAGATAACTGCAGCCTCCATAGCAGTATCTTGGAAGTCTGGGTATGGATTTTGTTTAGGGAAAAGGTTTTACAAGACAGCAGAGCCAAAGCTGGCATCCCTTCTGGATTGTATGTCCATAAAATAATGCTTTGTTAAGAACTACAAAAGAACCACAGAGAAAATGGCCTAAAGAAACACAATGGCACATACCCCAATAATGCAAACATCATGGGAAACATATGCAAATCTCCATGAGAGAATTTGGACTGGCTCTACTTTAGGCAGGATTGAATGGTGCCAGAAGGCCTCACAAGCGCAATCAGCAAAGGCTAAGAACAGCATATACATTTCATCATCATTTGGACTCATCAGTGTGCCATATCTGCATCTTAGTCCAGGGACAGGGAGCCAGCCACCCCTTAAGGGGGATATTATTTGTTTCAGTCATGGACCCCAAAATAGAGAAGGAAAAAACTACAAAAGAACCCCAGAGTAAATGCCCTGAGGCATGGGTTATCTCGGAGGACATTGGCCATACAGCCAAGTTTTAATTGAAACACAATTGCACATACTCCAATAATGCAAAGCATCATGGGGAACATATGCAAGTACCCATGAGAGAATTTGGACTGGTTCTACTTTAAGCAGAATTGCATGGTGCCAGAAGGCTTCACAGTGCAATCAGGAAAGGCTAAGAGCCGCAGACACATACACATGTCCCATCCTCATTTGGACTCATCAGTGTGCCATATCTCTGTCTTAGCACAGGGAGAGGGAGCCAGCCATCCCTTAAGGGGGATATTATTTGTTTGGGTCATGGGGACCCCAAAATAGAGAAGGAAAATAACTACAAAGGAACCCCAAAGGTGTACTGTATATTGTTTTCCAGGTAGCTGCTTTACAAATAACCCAATGGAGACATCCCATCTCTGAGGCAGAGGTTCCCCTTAGGAAATGGTCCCTTAGGAGATCAGGTGGATGTTTTCCAGCTTCCAATAACAGAACTGAATGCATGCCACTATCTAGCAAACAATGGTTCTCCTGGATGCTGACTTTCTTTGGCCTATGTCCCATAGGTGACAAAGAGTGGTGTGGCTGTGGACCTAACATACTTTGTGTAGTCCAAGTAGTTATATAGTTCTGTAAACTTCTGGACTACGGGGCCTGTGCTCTCCTGGTGTAGATTCTTCAGTAAGGAACAAGGGAGTGTGATAGATTGGTTGAGGTGAAATGCTGAAATCTAACTTTAGGAAGAAATTTCCTGTTGGGCCTCAAAACTACCATATCTCTATAGAAGATAATATCATTAGGATCTGTAGACAGAGCTTGGAGTTTACTCACTCTTCTGGAAGAAGTGAGGGTACCAAGAAAACTGTTTTCCAGGTGGCATACTTCAGAGCAGAAGTTACCATGGTCTTGAAGGGGAGCCACCATAAGAGTGGTTATACACAGGTTAAAATACCAGGAAGGGACTAGATCCTTAAAGGTGGGATTCAAAGTGGGTCAGGCCCTTGAAGAACCTATTAAAATTAGCCAGGGATACCATTGACCAATCTCTGCCAGTCGAAGCATCCACTGAGACTGCTGCAAGATGCACCTTAAGGGTTGAAGGGCGTAGGCCCAGAAACTGTAGGTGTACCAGATAATACAGTGTTGGACAGATTGACCTGGAAAGGATTAAGCTGGTTGAAAATGCACCACAGGGAAAACCTTTTACACTTTGAGGCATAGGTTTTCCTGGTGCCTGACTTTCTGGAAACATTTAACACACTTAAAACCATTTCAAGAGGCTTAAACCAGAACACTGTAACTCTTCAAGTACCTGGTCCAGAGGCACAGGGTGCTGGGGTCTGGAAACGTTATCCTGCCCTGATACCTGGTTAGAAGATTGTACCTCATGTGGAAAGTGATAGAAGGTTTGCTGAACAGTCAGGAGCTGAGATTACCAGATCTGCCTGGCCCAGTCTGAGGCAATTAGGAACATTGTTGCAAGTTCCATTCTGAGCTTCAGCAGTATCCTTAGTAGGAGAAGAAAAGGGGGAATTGCACAAAGGAATCTCCCAGTTCAACTGAAGACCAGGGCATCCTCTGGGCCTTGTCCCCACTGATGGAGACCTGCAACAACAAAAGAGGGGGAGCTGGTAGTTTTTTCCAAGAGGCAAACAGGTGTACCTCTGGTGTGCCCTACCTTCTGAACGCTGCTGCAAGAATTTGTTTGTTCAGAGTCTATTTGTGGGTTCTTTGACTGCTTCTGCTCAGGTAATCTACAAGGATATTGCCTTTCCCTGGTAGGTGGTCTGCAGATAGCTACACCTCTAGCTCAAATGCCAGGCTCCAGATCTTCATTGCCTCTGTGCAAAGCTTAGACAATGTTGTTTCTCTCTGTTTCTTTATATACTACATGGAGGAGGTGGTGTCTGTCCTGAGATTTGGACAGACTGACCCCTGATGTGGGAGGAAAAAGCCTGCATTGCCATGTAAACAGACATGAATAAATTAAAACTTTAGAGGTTTAAATGCACTTCCGCTAAAGCAGGAACCATATTTCAAAAGTGATTTCTCGGTTCCCTGAAACCATGAGGGAACTGAAGAAATTGAGTATGAACAACAAGAAATACCTTAATCTGATGCAGAGTTATCAAAAACTAACTAAACTTAAAGAAACTGAACCGAAATCAACAACCAACCAACCAGGAACCTGACACTGTGAAGACTGACTTCAGGGAGATGCTTCCTCTCAGGAGGAGAAACCAGTCACTGTTAAAGGACAGGGGAGAGCATAACCACAGCAGAGTGTTGAATTTCTAAGTTCTCTAGTTAGTATAAAATTCTAGTCTTCAGGGCACCTCATTCCATGGGAATAATGCAGCTGTCTAGCAATGATGTGGGATTCCTGGGGGTTGAATAAAGAAGTCTACTACAAGAGAATACTGTTTAAAGAGCAGCTGTCTACTATAATAAAAAGATTCAAAATGCCAGATTTACACCAGTTACAGTATGTTTGTACTTTAACTTTGTTGTTTTCTAGGGTTTGTTTTTCCTTTTCTTGTTGTTGGTCCACTAAGTACTGTAGATAATGCAGCATTAATTTCAGAGTCTTTCAAAATGTATTTGACTCTCCACTGCTTATCACATGGTTGCTGTTTGTGACATCAGAGTCTGTTGTCATGTTGAGCACCATGATGTCATAAACAAAGGCACTGTGAGGTTAACAGGGCAGAAGGAAATGATTTTAAATGTTTTCTATACAGTCCTTTTAGATGGACTATCAAGATGTGTTGTAAATCTTGGAAAGCATCAATGAAAATGAAAAAATAGCATTCTGTAGTAAATTGTAACAGCTGAAACATCTCATTTATGAAAACACATGCTGAAATGCAGAGTTAATCTAGAAGTACTACTGTAGACTACCTTATAGTGTATGTTTAGTTAATACAAAGCTACAGTAATCCCAATTGTCTACATACCACTATTAGTTTGGCCAAAAGTGAGGCCAGATTAAATGGACAGTCCCTATCTGACTCTAACTGTTATTAGCCAGCCTTTTTTCTTAATGGAGCAGAGGCCAATGTTTCTGCCTGACAAGTAGCAGCTATGAGAACTAATTTCTTTATATACAGTTGATATGAATATCTGTCAAATCAGTACCTATATCATATGGATATACAATGAAGGGGATTGTCTACAGTATACCTACATATGTAATTGTTAAGGATCAGTGTGCACACAAGGAAGATAAAAAAAATCAGTAACAATTCTTAAGATGACTACATACTGCATTACATGTGTTGCTTCTTGAAATAACTGTAGGTATGACAGTTGACCTTTTTTCTTTCTATTAGATGCCAATGACTGCTTCAGATGTCCAGAAGATCGATGGCCTAATGATAAACAAAATATCTGCTTCCAAAAATCTGTGGACTTTCTCTCTCATGAAGAGCCATTAGGTTTAACTCTGACAGGTTCTACAGTGTTCTTCTCTTTAATTACTGCTTCCATCCTATGTACCTTTATTAAGTACCGGGACACTCCAATTGTGAAGGCCAACAACCGTGAACTCAGCTACCTTATCCTTATTTCCCTATTCTTTTGCTTCCTGTGTCCCCTGATATTCATTGGCCGACCCAAAGAACTTACCTGTCTACTTTGCCAAACTGGCTTTGGTGTAATATTTTCCCTGTGTGTTTCTGGGATACTGGCCAAAACCATTATAGTGGTCATTGCCTTTAAAGCAACAAAGCCTGACAGCAATTTAAGGAATTATGTGGGACCCAAGACACCCTACTGCATTGTCTTCTTCGGCACCCTGCTACAAGTCACTATATACATTACATGGTTAGCAACATCTCCTCCATTTCCTAAGCTGAACATGAAAACTGCAGAGAGCAAAATTATAGTGGAATGTAAGGAAGGTTCAGTGATCCTGTTCTATTGCATGCTGGGATACATGGGTCTCCTGGCGAGTGTTAGCTTTGTTGTGGCCTTTCTAACGAGGACATTGCCAGATAGTTTTAATGAAGCTAAATTTATCAGTTTCAGCATGATTGTGTTTGTTAGTGTTTGGCTCTCTTTCATCCCAGCATACCTCAGCACAACAGGGAAGTATATGGTGGCCGTTGAGATATTCGCCATCATGGCTTCTGGTGCTGGAATAATCATTTGCATATTTTGTCCTAAGTGTTACATTATTCTTCTGAGACCCCACTTAAACACAAGAGGACACCTAATGGGGAATACAAACTCTTCTAAGAAAATGTAAAGACTGCTCCATATTCAGGAGAAGTGGGCTGACATATTTATTGGATCAGATATGTTGTACCTTGTAGGATTTATTTTGTAATCATTTATCAAGAACTGTAAACAACTACTAATGAATGTATTGATTGTCACTTATCAGACACTGTAGTAAACTGCCAACCACTATTTTTTTCTCAATTTTCTTTTTTAAAATTTTCATTGGCCTGCTGGAATACCATTACACTATCTGGCACACTTTGTATAATACTACAGTGGTTAAATGTATTAAAGTGCCAGCCCCAGAACATTCCAATAAGTAAGCAATAAACCATGTTGGGGGTGTGCGTTAGACAGTTCAAACACATGACTAGGGGGCAAAGTGAGCACAAGGCTGCAGGCAGAGTATGTCCAGTCCCCTAGCCATGCATTAGAACTGTCTAATGCACACCCCAGAATGGCGTATTGCTCTTATGAAATGGGTTTCCTTTTTTAAAATGTCTTTGTGAACTTAAACATGAAAATATATCTAACAAGTATTTGTCAATGCCTAATGTTTGCTTGGTGATATTAGCACTGGACGTGCAGGAGTTAGACAGATGTAGAATACGAGTGGCAGTGAAGTATTGAACTCACGCCAATACCACCTCCACCCTATAGAGATAGACAGGCATTGGGGTGTGCCTGTGGGTCACTGCCCATAATGCTAATGGCATTTCACCTTACCCTATTCTGTAGACACCGACACGTGTTGAGATGTGCCTTGAGGTGTTTGGCATCACAGTCACCCCATTTCATAAGGACATACAGTGAAATGGGTGCAGTACAAGAGAATGGGGTGAAGTCTGGGGCTGAAGAGTGCAAGGCACACCTCGATGCCTGTCACTGACTGCAGGGGGGTGGGATGGCATGAGCATTATAGCTGGTGATCCAAAGTTATACCTCTGATGCCTGTTAGTCTGTACAGCATGTGACATTATGGTTAGAAACCCTAATGCCCCTGGCATGTGTTGGTATTTGTACTACAAATTTTCAACATGACCTTTTGTGATGCCCACCTCATGAAAGCATTTAGGAGCTCTTCTCATGAACAGTGACTGTGTGATTTTGTTAATGTGTCCCGAACTTCAAGTTCCCACAGCGACCATGCCATTCTGCACCAGATGTGCAAAACAGATCCAGCAGAATGTGAAGAATGACAAAGTACCATCCATAGGGAGGTAAGAAAAGATGGCAATGTTGAAAATCTGTAGTGAAAATATTAAAAATGCTCAAAGTTCTGAGCATACAAGGAAACTGCGCAACACATGCTTGCCAGTCATTTAGTGGAATTACTTCACCAAATTTTCAACATAGGAATTTTGTGACCTCTGCTCATGAACACTGTCACTATGATTTTCTTAATCTGTTCAAAACATTAATTTCCCACAGCGACTGCGTCATTGTGCTCCAGATGTGCAAACACAGATTTTGGGCAGGATATGAAATATGACAGCTGTACTCTTCATAAGGAGATGTTGCAAAATGCCAATATTGAAAATCTAGAGTGAAAATACTACAAATTTGCACACTTCCAAGCATACATGGAAACTGCTCAACACACGCTTGTAACACAGTCATTTTATGGACTTTTGCCACCAAGTTTTCCACATAGGCATTTTAGGTCCTCTGCTCATGAACAGTGTCACTATGATTTTCTTAATAACACGTTTTGGTCAGGGTGTGAAAAATGACAGCTGTACTGTTCATAAGGAGGTGTGGAAAAATGTCAATGTTGAAAATCTGGAGTGAAAATATTACAAATTCATGAAGGTGCGAGCATGCTTGTAAACTGTGCATCGCAAGCTCGTAAAACAGTAATTTTTTTTATTTTTTCCACCAAATTTGCAACATAGGCTTTTTGAGAGCCCACCTCATGAGCACTGGCACTGCTGTTTCATTACTCAGTCCTGAAAAGTGATTCCTCCCAGTGACCACAAAATCACCTTTCAGGACTGAATAAGGCCATGACAGCAGCTAAATTCATGAGAAGGGGTCCAAATAACCCCATATTGAAAGTTTGATGCCAAAATTCCCCAAAATACCTGAAATATGCACCAAAGTTGAAAAAAAACTATTTATACCATTATACAGCTTACCGTAATTTCTTCAGTTCGCGGTCGGCTTTGAAGAGTGCAGACGTGTTCCCGGTCCACCGAAGATCATTACGCTGTGCTCTGGAGGTAATTATGGGGTGAGGAGGGTGTGGGGGATGCTGGTTGCACAGAAGGTTGGCACAGGTTGGGGGAGGGGCCACCAAACTCAACAAGGAACTGTTTTCTGTTTTACAGGTTTTCAAAAAATCTACATTGCAGGACTGTTTTTTTTTTTACAGGGACATTTGGCACACTGGGGTGGGCTCCTAGCATGCCACCTGAGTGCTTTTTGGGAGGGCTGTAGCAGACAGGGGATTGGGCACCCCGTCAGCACATACAGTGGGGAGATTGGGGATTAGGTGTTGCTATCAGTAGCTGAAGCAGGCCTTGGTTGGTGGGCCTGTTGTGTAAATGGAAAAAAAAAGAATGAATATAATTCATGTTGGTGACTGTATTCATTTGCATAGAATTAAGAATATATTAGTTTGGATTAGTATACATTGCTTACATAAAAATAGACTGTCACAAGTCAATAAGTAACGGGTGCATTTTTGAAATGTATTGATTCCAGCAGTTAATTGTTAGTTCTGATGAGTTTTACTGGTTTTAAAATGTATTGGCTTCTACTAACATATAGTGATTGAAATAAAATAAAAAAAATAATAAAACCTACATGGGTAGAATAAATATGGATTAGTTAACATGAAAATGTGTCATTCTGTATTAAAATGCATTTTATACAATGAAAGTACAATATATAATGTAGGGTTTATTGAAGTATATGCATAAGTACAGTATCACTAGATTAGTCTGATTTAAAAATGACAAGATTATTTTTACATCATATTTAGTGCCTTACATTTCCTTTAAATATTTTGGGGGTCATTTGTATTTAAGACACCATGCAAACTAAAGCTGCATTATATTGTGATGTAAATATGTAATATGAGAAAGAGTGGAATATGTTATGGCTGTCTTTGTGATCTATTTTTCCACATGTGAGGATAACAAAAGTCATAACTGGCATGGTCACAGGTGAGTTATGTATTGATAAAGGTTGGACAAGTATAAGGTGGAAGGGTATGACCCACTGAGGGGCTCAGGTGATGTAGAGTGGAATAACTTGTGTACATAAGCCCCTATACCTGCCCTGATGTACAGATGCTGTCTGTTACCCTCATCCATACCATAAAGCACAAATGGGAGATGCAGAGCTCCTCCCCCTCCCCCAATTCAGCTAATGTTCAGAAATATTGATGGGGTGGCTTCAGATGCCGGGACCAACTGCATAACCTGCATTATGACCCCCCACAACCACCCACCCACTGAATGGGATGAGGCATATGAGCACTGCCACTGAGGAACTATTATAAAGTATGGAAGTAGCTATAAGAGATTTGAAAGGAGGTATGATGAAGCGGACATTTCAAAAACATAGCGGATTTCTTTCACGATATTCTTGGTAGACAATGTTGACAGTTCTCAGCGGCCCTTTTTTTGCACAGCTTTATTTATCATGTCTGCAATGGAACACTACTAGAGAAAGCTGTTTTGAATTATTGCAGTTAGTGGCTGTTATCATTTTAACGCTTAGAGTTGGTATTACATTGATTTGTAACAGGAGTTATTTTTTTGGGATCTCCAGTGATGTATCCATATTATCACTGTATCATACATCAGAATAAGACAAAATGATGGGTAAGGAGTTAGAGTGAGGTATAAACAGAATTCCATACAGTAAGCATCATTTAGCAGCTCCTAAAGTACATGGGAGGTGCAGTAATTGTGCTACTGTATAGATCACTGGTGAGGACAGTTTTGGACCGTGTACTTGAAATAGGGTATTTCAAGGGCTGAGAAGGTTCACAGGACTCAAATTACACAAGGATTAGAGGATAAAACATAGGAGGACAGGTTACATTCAAAAGTTGGTTTAACTCATGGCATGTGGCACACAGGATCAAGATTCCTGATTGCCGACTAGGGAATGCTTCAAGCCCCATGCGCCATGTGTTTAGCGCATCCAGGGCTAGCTGCATTCCAAGTCTTTTGAGAATAGAGCCCTTGGTCTCAATCAGTAAAGTAAAATATTATTAACAACATTGTAAAATACCAAAAGTAGTTGGTCCAGAACAGTTGAAACAAATAATTTGGATCATAACTGTCATATTTCAGAATTCAGGTGTAAAAGGAAATTTTTTTTTTCATTATATTTTTTTGCCCGCTGGGCACCCCTAGCCCTGTGAATGAGCTTGCCCTGGGCTTGGCCACCCTCTCCTTCACCTTGGGAAGCCCCCCCCTCGAGTGGGGCCACCAAAGCTGAACTGTCATGGCTGGATGGTCGGGCATCGAGCCCCGGCACATTCACGGGGGGGCGGCGATTTTCTTGAGCTTCTTTCCCTTGAGCTGGGAACATGCAATGACACTAGTGGAAGAGCTTCCATCCCAGCTCCACCCCACATTGCAGTGCAAAACCTTGTCCTCCAGCCTCTGCCAAGGGGCAACTAATGCTGGTACCAGCTAACCCCTCCCCAGAGAAGGAGAGCAGTCCTCCAGACACTCAATCCTTCTCCTCCCCCTCTGTTGACCCATGGTGGCCTGTGCACGTTCCCAAACATGGGTCACCATCATGGTACGAGGTGTGGTATCCAGTGCCTCAACCCTCAGTGCCACTGGGCCAGCCTAAAACTACATTTTTAACACAGTGGTCAGGCATTCAAAAGACAATAAGAATTGACTAGACATTCATATGATATCCCTGGAGGAACCACATTGCCCTACTTGCTTTCCTAGAGAGTTACAAATACTAACTATAAATGATTAAATGTGCCATTAGAACTAGTCCAGGCTACAAAAAACAAGGCAATGGAAGGGGATGGGGAGCTATCCTTTTATCTGCAAGGAATTTCTTTGCTTCAATATGCAATATCTATGCAAAAATACATGCCAAAGTGATACCAATAGCAGGTATGCAAACCCACTCATCCACAGCACAATCAGCACCCTGTTGTAGCCAATTGTCACTGACCTTCACCTGTGTTCACCCCTTACAATGTCTTTGCACCCATGTTCAACCCTGTGCAAAGGTGGTGCACATCCAGATACCTGGACTCCCTGATCCCAGTCATCAGTCCTCCAGGATCAAGCCAAGGCTGACTGCTTGAACCCCAGGTAAAGTGTGGGTCCTAACTTATCAAACTGCACAATACTCCTTTCCTTGTACCAGGAATGAATATGTCTTCAGATTACTTTAACCAGATTTAGTGTGCTTCTACAGAGTGAATGGTGCCTCACAGATTCAGAAACTATGCCCGTTCTATTAAAAAGCACAACCAGCCTGTTTATGGTGATAAATCATAACTATTTTATTTGCACATTATGGCCAGGGTATTCAAAGCAGATGCATGGAGCAATCTGAGATGTACCAGTGCAAACCATGGGATGTGCCATGGGGCAATATTGAAAGGACATGTGTGTGCAACGGAAAACTGGATGCACTTGAGTGCAAATATAATGTATGTGGTGAATGTAGAGGTGGGCATTCCCATGAATGTGCTGTACAGCCCTATCTACAGCCAAAATGTGCTGTGCATCATGCAGATGTCCGTGAAAAGATAGGCATATAAAAAGCATGCCTAAGTCCAGTTCACCCACAGGCACAGAGCAGCATAGCACAACAAAGCAGCCAAGGATGTGTCTGCATTTCTGATGGCAGCAGTCATGAACGGAGTGAGAAGACAAGAGGAACAATAACATGGACTTGAAAGGGCCTGTAGGCAGTATGCCCAGCAGAGAAGGATCTGTGCTAGTGTCACATTTGAACAGCTGACTGACATATTGATAGTGGGCTGGTACTGACTCAACAGGGCACTGCTGAGACAGCTCTGTGAGCTGTTCCATGATGACCTACAGGCACCAACACACAGGAGTCATACCATGACAGTGGAGACAAAGGTGACAGCAGCCATGTGCCTGTTCACCACGAGCACTTTCCAGACACTGGTGGGTGACACAACCGGCATCACACAGTCTGCCACATCCTGTCACCTCACCCACTTCCTCACCACTCTGCTGTCACATGCTTCAGAATAAATCAAATTCCCAAGCACACAGGCGGAACAGACAGAAACCATGCAGCACTTCCACAGGGTGGCACACATGCCAGGTATGCTAGGGGCTATAGACTGTACCCATGTGGAAATACATGCATCACCTGGCCCTGAGGGTGTTGCATATGTCAAGAGAAAGGGTACCATTCTGTAAACTACCAGGTGATGTGCAATGCCATGGGATATATCACCAATGTGTGTGCCATGTACCCTGGCAGTGCACATGATGCCAACATCTGGCACCAGTCAGCCCTGTGCCACCTATTTGAGAGTGGGGGGATACCTAGTGGCTACTAAGTGGGTGAGTGGGGCTGGACAACAGGCCCACACAGCACACAGTGGCACACAATACAGCTGGTGGAACTGCCAGGTGAGACACCGACAAGGGTTGCCATGGCCAAAAGGAATGTCGTGCCATGGCCCACATGTGCCCACTGCACCATGAACTACAGGTGGCAGGGGGGCTGTGCACTTGGGAGGCATGGCTGGGGACACACACAGCATGCACACACCCCTAGGCATTCACTAGTACAGGGCTTGTGCCAGACACAGGTGCCATGGTGATTCATAGAACCACAGCTGGACAGGACAGGAGCAGTGTGCCTGTAGGGCAGGACAAGTGTACAGCAGGGCATGGCTGTGTGTGGTCCTGGCATGCCTGGCACATGCCCTTCATGAAAAAAACACACACACAGTGCACCCACCAATGTGACTTTGTGGACATGGCTGGGGTGGCGTGAGGTGGGAATGTCAGTGTGGAGACCACATGGAGCTGGGGCCAATATGCTTGTGCATAGGGACATTGCACACCTGTGAATGCAAGATGTACACTAAATGCTGTTTCTCATCCACAGGTGACTGTGCATGTCCCCTACAGCAGTGGTTGTGCACCTCAATATGCCACCCCTCATCTGAGGTGAAGAATAGGTATAATGAAGTACATGCCACAACATGCAGTATCATTGAGCATGTGTTCAGCATTTTGAATAAGTGATTCAGATGCCTGTACAGGTCTCATGGTGCAGTATAGCCCACAGAAGGCCTGTGGCATATTCCTGTCTTGTTGCATGCTACACAGCATGGCCACAGACTATGTAACTCATGCCCAGGTTGAGGCAGGAGACAGCTCAGAGGATGAGAAATCATCATACGGGGTGGGCAGGAATGACATGACAGTAGTGACCCACAGCTGGCTGCCAGGGCACAGTGGCACAGGGACATGTTTGTGGAGGAGTACTACAGAGACCACAGGTGGGTAACAAGAGAGAGACCATGGGGGTTGTGCAATGGCAGGTGGGATTGGTGGGGAACACATGCACTGGTCAGCTGATGCAGTATGGCTGACAGGTCCACAGTGGTGGTGGAACACATCCAAGCAGGTGTTACCACTGTGGTACCATCAGGTCTGGTGGTACATGGGGTTACTGTGGTGTTTTGCATGGATCAGAGGACACTGCCTGCACACATGCACAGTGGACACACAAGACTGCACTCATCATGCACATGCCAGACAACATAAGAGCAGTGCCCCAGCACATGCCACAAATACCACACAGACAGCATGGACATGCATGCTACAGGCACACACATGTGTCCCTGCATGTGGACCTGGGCACAGCCAGCAGGATGTGTGTGGGTCAATGATGCCTGAATGGTGATTGCATCATGAGGACTGCACACAGGTGACATCACTGTGTCCCACCACTGCCATCATGTACATGTGGGTTGCCATGCTTACAACTGGTGACCCCCTCTGGGGTGCCAACCACCTCAGC
This sequence comes from Neoceratodus forsteri, assembly GCA_016271365.2. Lineage (NCBI taxonomy): Eukaryota > Metazoa > Chordata > Ceratodontiformes > Ceratodontidae > Neoceratodus > Neoceratodus forsteri. The sequence continues at coordinate 62,643,065 of CM028137.1, read as the reverse complement.
AGGGGACCAAAGTGCACTAGCAGGGGTAAACCCATGAGACCATGACCATGTGCTCATGGGTGTCTCATTCCCAAAGTCCAGATGGGACCCAGGGGTATTGGAATACCTAAGGCAGGGGATGGCATCAGAAGCAATGGGGCCACACAACGCCATGGGGTGGGAGTTCTGACATCACTACGCAGCGGCGGCACTCCTGCAGTTGAGTGGGGCACAGACCACTTCAATGGCCTGTGCTGTCCTCTCAAAGCCTGTGGTCATATCTGCCCGCAGTTGACGAATCTAGCCAACCACATCCACCTGGAGCTGGCATATCTAACACTAACACTAATTCCTGAAGACAGTGGTGTATGCTGTTCCCAGGGGTGATGTAGGCACTGCTGTGGTGCTAATTTTAATTTACACTTCAAATCCTCGTCTCAAGGCACTGAGCCCTGTAAAACCAGATACAGGAAGAGGAGCTGTAGTCCCATCTAAACCTCGGGGACTACAACTCAGACAGCTACTTTTAAAACTTATTATTGCTGTGCAAGTTTGTTCTGTTAGAACACATATAAGTGGTCTTAGCTGTATTCTGTTCTTTTTAAACCTCAAAAACTGTATTTTGAATGCTTTATACATTTGGGCAGACTGTGACCCCTGGATAGCACTTCCGGGTCATGGGTGAATATTTAAGCTTGTCCCGTGGTGAGTGCTTTCAGATAGCACTAATTCCTGGGGACAGTGGTGTATGGTGTTCCCAGGGGTGATGTAGACACTGCTGTGGTGCAAATTTTAATTTACACTTTGAATCCTCATCTCGAGGCACTGAGCCCTGTAAAACCAGACACAGGAAGAGGAGCTATAGTCCCATCTAAACCTCAGGGACTACAACTCAGACAGATCCTTTTAAAATTTATTATTGCTGTGCAAGTTTGTTCTGTCAAACCACGTATAAGTGGTTTTAGCTGTATTCTGTTCATTTTAAACCTTAAAAACTGTATTTTGAAAGCTTTATAAATTTGGGCAGACTGTAACCCCTGGACAGCACTTCCAGGTCACGGGTGAATATTTAAGCTTGTCCCGGTGAGCGGGGTGAGCGCGTGTCTGCCGGGCACAAAGACACATGCAAACACATATGTTTTGCATGTCTTAGCATGGAAAAGCATGTCAGACCACACTTTGGAGGATGTCATTAAGGTAAACTATACCTGAAAGTCATTTAAGGCCTATAGGCAGTAAAATCAAAGTTGTATAGTCGAAAATAAGAAATAACATTCCTATTATTTTTTATTGAGACTAGTCCCTTTAGTTACTCTAGACAATAGCTTGTACGGCAGTATTAGACTAAATTGTACTACAGATCAATTACAAAATATAATGGCAAAAGTTTTGCAAATTGTAAATGGGGGCTTTGCATACAAATGTATCTCATGTGACATGTATAAGATATTATCACATAACAACAGTGAGCCATCTAGGTGTAGCAACTGTGCATTAATTGAGTCCCTTACAAAAGAAATCAAGCTATTTTGATCTAGAATGATTGATTTAGAAGACAGTCAGAAAGCAATGGCAGCTAGGCTTCAGGCTGAATTTAAATAAAACAACGTATTCCATCGATAGGACACCTACCTTTGATCGATCATTAAAAAATCAATCTAATAACATGACTTCAATGATATCATCAAACTACATTCCCTCACCCACAAATATACCTGGTACAGAGGTAAACAAAAAAAGGGCCCTGGAAATAGATACATCAGATACTACAGACGATGAATGGTAAATGGTTCAGAATGCTAAGGTGCCTAACAAAGGAAGGAGAGCTAATAATTTTAATATTCCTCTTTTTAATCATTTTCATCCCCTTCTACAGGTTACTGAACCTGACTTAAATGTTGACATGTCTAATAGGATTCAAATTGTACTGTAACACACTCCTGTGATTCATGTAACTCACAGGAGCAGAATAATAATATGAGCTTCACTACCACACTGACATTGGAACAATGTACTAGGGAACCAAATTTAATTGATATCTCCAAAACTAAACTGTTGACCCCATGTACCCAATTGGAAGCCCCCAGTACAGATATCCAGGCATCACCAACAGTATATGTACTTGGGGACTCAATAATAAAACACCTTAACAGGGCAATTTGTAACCCAGACAAGGCCAATTGAACCTTATCTAGTTTCAGAGGAGCAAAAATCAAAGATATTACATTTATGTACAACAATACTGTTGATAAGAATACCCCCTCCGTAGTACTACTGCATGCCAGTGCTAATGATGTTTTCCATAATTCTCCCCTAGAAATAAAACAAGATCTGATAGTACCTACAAATAAGTTAACACATATGGGTTGTACAATTGCCATCTCAGAGATTCTTCCCATGCCTAAGGCTTCAAAATTTGTTAGTAATAAAATAAAAAAAACATTAATTTGTGGCTGCATTTTTGGTGTTGTAAGCAAGGGATAAAGTGCATTACACACTGGGAGGAATTTATGGATCATCCAGAACTGTATTGTGGTGATAGCCTACACTTAAGTAGAAGAAGTAGTCTTGTTCTTGGGAAACAATTTGACATGTTTATAAATCATAATTTAAACGAATCACCTTGGGGGAGAGACAGCTTGTGTCTGTATCTCTTAACAATGTATTAAATACTCAATCAAATAAAACTGAACCTATCTCATATTATCAAGAAATTAATATATTACTGGTCAATGCCAGAAGTTTAACAAATAAAATGGAGGAGCTCAAATATATCCTAAGAGATCAGAATACAGCTATATGTGATATCACAGAGACATGGTTTAAGGATAGTGACTGGGGTATGGATATCCCAGGTTATAACAGATACTCAAAAAATAGATGAAAAAAAAATGGAGATGGGATGGCTTATATATATCTGATAAATATAAGTCTTACATGGTGGATTCAACCCAAGTTCCATGTCATGAAACAGAAATTTTATGGACCTACATTGATCTTCCAGTAAAGCATTTAACTATTGGTTTAGCCTATCATGCTCCCAATTTAGCTAATAATGAAACAGAAAGATTCTTGTCTCACTTGGAGAATATGAAAGTACAGTCAAATTATATATTAATGGGTGATTTTAACTTCCGTAATATTAATTCGTCCACTCTAAATGCTGTTGGCTCATTGGAGAACAAATTTCTTGATTTTACAATTAATTCCAACTTGGAACAGTTAGTTTTGAGTAATACTAGAGGAAACAGTGTACTGGACCTGGTCCTAACAAACTGTGATGAGGATATCACTACTCCTAGTGTCCTTGCCTTTAGGCACCAGTGACCATAATATGGTTATATGTAGTATTATTACCACTACAAAACATATTAGAGGGTCTACTATTGTGAAAGACTTCAATAAAGCTGATTATAAAAATATGAGAGAATATCTTGCCTGCTGGGAATGGGAGAAAGAACTTAGAGATAAGAACTTAACCACAGTATGGAATTTACTTTGGGATAAATTACAATTCTGTATAAATAAATGGGTTCCTAACAGAACAAAGTATAAAAATAATCACAGGATTCTGGCATGGTGGAATGGGAAAATAAAAAATAAAACATTAATAGAAAGAGGAAGCATTATAAGAAATTTAAGAAATCACCAACAAATAGAAACTGGAAACAATATAAAAAGAGTGAAATTAATGTCAAAAATAGTATAAGGAAATCTAAATTAAATCTAGAACTACAGTTGGCAAAATACTAAAGACAATAAAAAAAAGCTTCTTCAACTACATAGGGTCATTACGTGGTAATAAACCGAACTTAGGCCCATTAGTAATTGATGGTGAAGTAATTAGTGATGAAACAGAAATGCCAACCCAATTCAATAAACAATTCCTAAGCATACTTAATCCTAAAGAATCAGCTCCTATTCTTCCAGAATGTGACAGTTTAGAATGGACACCCTTCACAGACAATGAGATTTTGGATGCTTTCTCACATTTAAAATGTAACTGTTCTCCAGGTTCTGATGGGATGCACCCCAAATTAATTAAAGAATTGAGTCAAGTATTAAAAGGTCCCTTTACCTTATTTTTTAATACTTCACGGAAGGAAGGTAAAACCATTTCAATCTGGAATGAGGCTATAGTAACCCCTATTTATAAAACTGGTAATAAAAAAGGTGTGAACAACTACAGGCCCATAAGTTTAACTTCTGTTATCAGCAAAATGTTAGAGAGACTTATCCAGAAATGGGTAGAAATACATATTCTACAGAATAACCTAAGAGTTATTAACCAGCATGGTTTTCAATCAGGTAGATCCTGTTTAACCAGCTTAATTCATTTTTTTGAACATGTGAGTGAGGCCCTTGATTAAGGTTTGCCAGTGGATGTCATATACCTTTATTATTCTAAAGCTTTTGCCACAATCTCACACAAGATCATGATTGAACAACTCCTTAAGCTTAAAATCCAAAAAGATACTGTGAATTGGATTTCTTTAAGGCTCACTGACTGGAAACAGAGAGCAGCCCTAAGAGGATACCTCTCGGAATGGGGACCTGTCACGAGTGGTGTACCTCAGGGCTCAGTATTGGAACCGACATTATTTAAAATACTAATCTCACTTATGCAAACTTCTGGAGATACCTGGATAGTTAAGTATGCAGATGACTGTAAATTAGGCTGTGTAGTAAGCAATACATCATCTTCAGCTAATTTGCAAAATAACCTCAATCATATAGTACTCTGGGCAAAAAATAATAAAATGAAATTTAATATTAAAAAATGTAAAGTTATGCATTTAGGACATAATATTAAAAACACTTACATGATAAATGATATACAGCTACAAGAAACTATTGAAACTGATTTGGGAGTGATAATTAATAGCAAATTGACCTTTGAAATGTATAATAAAACAGCAGTTAAAAAATGTCATAAAATTATCAACTGCATTCTAAAAAAAAAACACATTCTAAAAAAAAAAAACAAAAGCAGAGATCCTAAGATCATTTTACCCCATTACTCAACTTTGGTATGTCCTCACCTTGAATATTGTGCTCCACTATGTGCACCAATAACAGTTCAAAGTAAACAAGCATTTGTCAACGCCAAATGTTGATTGCGTTGGTGTGTTGACCATGCTGACTGGCCCTCATCCAGTCGCTCAGTCTGCCAAATCCGTGCTGCAGGCTGCTGTTTTGTACTGGCTCCTGTGTGCTGTTGGTGCCTTGTTCTGCCACTAAGAGTTCTGCAGCTGTCCCAACAGAAGTCCATTGAGGTGGGTCACTCGCCCTCTCTCAGTCGTGCATTCTGTTTCTCTTGGTGCTGCAGGCTGCCCTTTTGTACTGGGCTCCTGCCTCTGTTGGGGGCTTTTTCTGCCCACAAAGAAATCTGCAGCAGTCCCGACACTGGTCTGTTGAGCCTGCTGACTCCCCCTCTCTCACTCACACTTTCCATTTCTGCCAGTGCTGCACGATGGCCTTTTGTACTGGGCTCCTGCCTGTGTTGGCACCTTTTCCTGCCAACAAAGAAATCTGCAGCAGTCCCGACAAAGCTCTGTTTAGCTTACTCACGCAGTCCCCATCTCTCACTCACTCATTTCATTTCTGCTGGCACTGCAGGCTGCCCTTTTTCATTGGAATCCTGCCTGTGTTACTGCCTTCTTCTGCCCACAAAGAAATTTGCAGCATTTACAATACAGCTCTGTTGAGCTCGCTCACTGCTCCTCTGTCACTCACTCATTCTGGTTTCCCCACCAGTGCAGGCTGCCCATTTGTACTGGGCCCCTGCATGCACTGGCACCTTTGTCTGCCCACAAACAAATCCACAGCTGTCCTGTCAGAGCTCTGTTGAGGTCGCTCAGTCTCCCTGTCTCACACGCTCATTCTGTTTGTCCTGGCTCTGCAAGTGGCCCTTTTGTACGGGACTCCTGCCTGCATTGGTGCCTTTTTCTGTCCACAAAGAAATCTGCAGCAGTCCTGACAGAGCTCCGTTGAGCTCACTCAGTCCCCCTGTCTCAGTCGCTTGTACTGTTTCTCCCATTGCTGCAGGCTGGCCTTTTGTACTGGGCCCCTGCCTGCATTGATGCCTTCTTCTGCCCACAAGGAAATCCACAGCAGTCCTGAAACAGCTTCGGTGAATTAGCTGACTCCCCCTCCGTCACTCGCTGTCTCGTTCTGTTTCTCCCAGTGCTGCAGACTGCCCTTTTGTACTGGGCTCTTATGTTGCGCCCTTTCTCTGCCCACAAACAAATCCACAGCTGTTCCAACACAGCTGTGTTTAGGTCGCTCAGTCTCCCTCTCTCACATGCTCATTCTGTTTGTCCTGGCACTGCAAGTGGCCCTTTGTACGGGACTCCTGCCTGCATTGGCACCTTTTCCTGCACACAAAGAAATCTGCAGCAGTCCTGACGGAGCTCCGGTGAGCTCACTCAGCTCCCGTGTCTCACTCGCTCGGACTGTTTCTCCCACCGCTGCAGGCTGGCCTTTTGTGTTGGGCCCCTGCCTGCATTGATGCCTTTTTCTGCCCACAATGAAATCCACAGCAGTCCTGAAAGAGCTCCGGTGAGTTCGCTCACTGCCCCTCCCTCACTCGCTCTCTCGTTCTGTTTCTCCCAGTGCTGCAGGCTGTCCTTTTGTACTGGGCTCTTGTGTTGGACCCTTTCTCTGCCCACAAACAAATCCGTAGCAGTCCCGACAGAGTTCAGTTGAGCGCAGTCACTCCACCCTCTCACTCGTTCGATCTTAATGTGTCCCACACAGTGATTTCCCACAGTGACCGTGATGTTCTGTGGCAGGAGTGCAAAAAGACATTGTAGCCATGATGTGAAACATGGCAGCTGTACTGTTCATAAGGAGGTGTGGAAAAATGCCACTGTTGAAAATGTGGGGTGAAACTATCACAATATTGCGAAGTTACAAGGGAGCGTGGAAACAGGTCAACGCACGCTTGTAACACAGTCATGTCATGGAGTTTCGTCACCTGATTTTCAGCATAGGCATTTTAGGACCTCTGCTCATGAACAGTGCCACTATAATTTTCTTAATCTGTCCCGATCAGTTGTTTCCCACAGCGACTGCGTTATTCTTCGCCGGAACTGTGAAAACACATTTTGGTCAGGATGTGGAAAATGACAGCTGTGCTGATCATAAGGAGGTGTGGAAAAAGGCCACTGGTGAAAATGTGGCGTGACAATATGACAAATCTGTGAAGTTACAAGGGTGCGTGGAAAGTATGCAACCACACTTGTAACACAGTCATTTGATGGGGTATTATCACCAAATTTTCAACATAGGCATTTTAGGACCTCTGCTCATGAACAGTATCACTCTCATTTTCTTATTCCGTCCCGGACAGTGATTTCCCTCAGCGGCCGCTCTATTCTGCGCCGGAAGTGCGAAAACACATTTTGGTCAGAATGGGAAAAATGACAGCTTTACTGTTCATAAGTAGGTGTGGGAAAATGGCAATGTTGGCAATCTGGAGTGAAAATATTATAAATTTGCGAACTTACGAGTGTTCGTGCAAACTGCGCAACGCACGCTCTTACCACAGTCATTTTATGGAGTATTATTATCAAATTTTCAACATAGCCATTTCAGGACCTCTACTCATGAACAGTGTCACTGTCATTTTTTTAATCTGTCCCAAACACTGATTTCCCGCAGCGACCAGGCTATTTTCTGCCAGAAGTGCAAAAACACAGTTCTGGCAGGATGTGAACAATGACAGCTGTACTGTTCACAAGAAGGTGTGACAAAATGCCAATGTTGCAAATCTGATGTGAAAATATTGCAAATTCACAAGTTATGAGCGCATAGCAACTGCGCATGCACGCCAGAAACAGTCATTTTTTGATTTTTCCACCATATTTGTAAATATAGGCTTTTTTTAATTTTCTTTATCTGGCAGGACCCATATACATCACCCTGGTCACGGCCCCAGAGACCTCCACCACCGCCTATGGCTGCCGGGGGACCCTCAGTCACACCGGCTTGCCCCCCAGGAGGGCCGGGGCGCGTCCTTCGTGACCACAGGACTAGTGTCTGGTCGGGGTCCCGCAGTGGTGGTGATGAGGTGAGGTCCTCTGGGGAGGGCTTCTTACTCACGGTGGTCCTGCCTGCCTCCATTTTCCCTTTTTTCTCCCCATGGAGGCAGGGACATGCAATAATGCCAGCGTCCGCCCCGCCTCCCCAGATACTGACTGTCGGCAGTGCGAGATCTCCCGGCCTCCACCAGGAGTCCTCAGCACTCTGAGTGCTTCCCACGCCCTCCCCCCAGAGAAGGAGAGCCATCCAAAGGATGCTCCATCCTTCTCCCCGCCCTCCAACCACCCGGGCCCGCTCCCAACCTAGGCTACGCCGCAAGCCGGAAACCCACCACTGCACCACTGGCTAGCCTGCAACATAAGCTTTTTTGAGAGCCCACCTCATGAACACTGGCACTGTCGTTTCGATAACCGGTCCAGAAAGGTGATTCCACACAGTGACCGCGAAATCACCTTTCTGGCCTGATTAACACCATGACAGTTCAAGAATTCATGAGGAGGGACCCCATAAACCCCATGTTGAAAATTTGGTGAAAAAATTCCCCAAAATTCCCAAGATATGCAGTAAAGTTTAAAAAACCCTATCTATTACATTATACTGCTGACCGGCATTTTGTCAGTTCGCGGTCGGCTTTGAAGAGTGCAGACATGTTCCCGGTCCACCGAAGATCATTGCGCTGAGCTCATCAGGTAAGTATGGGGTGAGGGGTGGGGAGGCAGGCGGCAGTGGTGGGTGCGGGTGGGAGGCAGGGCGAGCGCCGAGGGACGGTTTCCTGCTTTCCAGGTACAAACAAAACAAAAAACGGATGTCACGGGACTGTTTTCCACTTTGCAGGCCTCTGGCACACTGGGGTGGGTTCCCAGTGTGCCACCAGTGGCTTACTCATTCGGGGGCAGCAGTAGCTGACGGGGGATTGGGCATCCCCGTCGACAGGAACAAAAAGGGGGTGGGGGTGACAGAATTCCGACGGGGGAGTGGGCTCCCCCATCGGCAGCAAAACAAAAAGTGGGGTCACTACAGCTGACCGGGATTGGGCACCCCATCGGCAGGAACAAAACTGGGGGGGGCACAGAATGCCGATGGGGATTGGGGCCCCATGGCAACCAAACATGGGGATAGGTATTGTTTGTGAACATGGCGGCAAGCCACCCTCATGTTCACAAACAATCTCAGGCTTTACATCCTGCCCAGCAATGACGGTCGCCCCTCATTGCAGCGGATGACTGACACTGCAATGACAAGGCTCCCCTGATTGCAGCGGCTGGTTTTTGAAACTTGTGGCACGCTGGCTGAACTAGTGTCCAGCAGCAGTGTGCCGCGGCATTCAGGGAATCGGATAGCTTCTGCAGGCTATGGGGCATTGGCCACAACAGTGCCAAGCCTCCACAGCCTGTTTCTGTACAAACCTGTCGCAACATGTTTCTTGCGCATGCGCGCGATCAACATAAAAATTAGTGGAGGAAGTACAAAGAAGAATCACACAAAAAAATAATTACTGTAAAAAAATTTGAGTTATGGCAAAGACTTGAGCACCTGGGATTGTACTCTTTACTATATAGACAAATGAGGGGAGACCTTTGTTTTGTTTATAATGCTATTAAAGATGATTACCTTATGGAAACTCTAGGGTTAGTTAGACAAACTGACACTTTTACCACAAGATCTCATAATTTAAAATTAAAAGGGAATACTAATAGAACAAACAGGCTTAATAACTGGTTTACCCAGAGAATAATTCTGGAATGGAATACATTACCATCTAATGCTGTTAACAGTGGGACTATGGTTATCTTTAAAAACAGACTTGATTGCTACATGGGACAAAGAAAGACTTATTTTATTAAATAGATGTCTTTAATTTCCGCCTATAGGTGGCGTGTTTCCTATGGACCTTTGGTCCCCTTAACTCGTAAACATCCTATGAACCTATGAACCACTCTCACCAATCAAACGGGAGCACCCCACAGATGCATGGTCATCCTGGATGTCCAGCTTCACACACAGGTCCTGATACATCTCCCTGAGTGCACCCTGACACTCCATGGATACCAGCAGGAGCCGGGTGTGCTCATCCAGCCTGTCAGCAAGGGACCTGACCTGTAAGGGTTGCTGATGGGCAAGTGGTGTACTGGCCTGCAGTGCAGCATTAGTGGCTTGTGGATGCTGCATGGCCAGCCACTGTTCAGGCAAGGACTGTGCATGGCCAGGCACAGTGTGACCTGGTAAAGGTGTGTCATGAGCAAGGGCAGCATGTTGCTGATGCACAGTGCCCTGCTGCACCAAGGGGACAGCCCCAGTCCTCACAGCAACACCCCAGCCCTGGCTGCCCACAACTGCTGCAGGTGGTCAGCGTAGGGGCAACCTGGCTGGGGCCCTGCATGGGGACAGGGTGCCTAGCTCTGTCTGTCACTGTCCATGTAGCCATCTGCACTGTGGCAGTGACACAGCTGTGTGCTGTCACCAGTATCTGTGTGGCATCATCCTCCTCATCATCCTCCGTGGCAGATGCCAGCACTGTCAGGTCATCAGGCAACTCTAGGTCAGACAGGGCATTCAGACTCACAAAACCCAGATGGTCCTGGAACATGGGTATCCTGTCTGCACCTGCCATGGCCCTGGCTGCTGTTCATGGGCTGGGTTCCTCTTCCACCTCTTCCTCCAGCTCCACCATCTGTGGCATGGGCTCTGCAGCACCCCTGAGGCATGATCTTGCTGTAGGCAGGCATGTGCATGGTCAGGGTATCATGGCCATGGGTGGCCAATGGCCATTGTACATGGGCCCTTGTGCCATGAAGCACAGGTGTGCTGACACTGCCACACATGGCATTTACTAACACTGGGACCTGTGTCACCCACACCACCATATGGTGTGTGTGATGTATGCTGCTGGGCCTAGCCCGCACTGTTCCACATATTGTAAAGCCATTGGGCATTGGATGTGCACATGCCCCTCCCTGGACTGGACAACTGGCTTGTGGGAACACTAGCAACAGTGACTGCTCACTACAGTGAATTGAACCATCATGTGTGGTGGATGTACAGAGATATGGCACGTGTACACAAACGGCTATGGACCGTCACCAGTGGCCCCACCCCAGCAGGCCTACATCCCTGTTGATACAGTCTGAAGCAGCAGCACCCACTGGCTGCAATGGGGACACTGCATGCCCATTGGGGGACTGTACAATGATGGATACACTGCAGAGTTGCATAGCAACACATTGTGCATCCATGTGCAGCATACCCTGCACACCCAGGAGCACAGCATGCAGCCATACAGACAAAGTGACACATGCATACTCACAGTGCTGTGAAGCTTCTCCTCCTCCTTCTCCTGTCAGGAACCCACCTCCAGGGACACCCTCCTCAGGGCACAAGTCAGGGTGAATGTAAGCAGCTCCTCACTGGCCATCAGTGGTGGCACAGTGCATGATGTACACCCTGTGGCCTGCAGAGATACCCACATGGTAGCCATGCACTCCCTAGCCCTAGTCCTCTCACTGTTCATCCATTCCATGCACTCCTGGAGAGTGTGATTGTACTCCCCATGGGCATTCACAGCCTGTGCCACCATACCCCATCCCTGTGTCCACTCATGCTGTGTGCCTGTCTTCCCAGACAGGAGGTTCCCCACCTGGACATAGGCCTTGACTAGGGCCTTCATTTCATCCTCAGTGAAGCTGGGACATCTCCTCCATTTCACTTTCTCCTCCTCTGCCATTCTAGTGCCAGTGGGGTGGAAGGATGATAGGTGTCAGCATACCACCAAGTCCTAGTGCACAGTTCCCAGGCATGGTGTCTGCATGGCCAGACACCCTTCAACAATGTAACTGTAAAAAAGCAAACCCTTCAAGCTGTAGTATCTGCCAGTCACCAGTGGTGTATGGTGGAATTTCTGGATTTTTGTCTTGAAAACAATTTAATACAGCATGTGTCTTTTCCTACAAGGAAGCAAAACATTTTAGATCGTGCCTTAACAATGGAAAACATTAATGTTACCAATTGCAAAGTTAGTGCCCCTATTGGAAATAGTGACCATGCTACTGTGATCTTCTCCACTGTTCAGAGGTTACATATTTTGAAAAGATGCACTGAGATTTATTTATATAGAACAGCTAACTCTGATGGTATTAATGAGGATCTGAACAAAATTGACTAGGACACAGAACTGGGAGATAAACCTATTGAATAATCCTGTCAAAACTACAGCTCATTCAGTTATGGAAAAACATGTTAAACTAATTAAAAAATACAACAATAAAGGGTTAAAATCAAAGTGGTTAAACAAGGATATAATCAAAATAATAAAAAAGGAAAATAAGGCATATGGTAACTACAATGAATATCATTTAGAGATTAACGGGAATAAATTTAAACAAATTCAGAAAAAATGTAAGAATAAAATAAATAAGGCAAAGAAGAATTTTGAATTTAAATTAGCATCATCAGCAAAAAAAAAAAACAACAAACAAACAGCAAACAACTTTATGGATATATAAATTTTCTTAAAAAAATCAACTAGTGAATTAGCCTCTATAACAGATAATGGAGAATGTTATCTGACCCTGTCACAATAGCAAATACTTTTAATACATATTTCTGTTCTGTGAATAAATAAACAGAATCATCAAACGAATGAAACCAATACGGATATAGGAATAGGAAAACATGAAATCCATAAAGAAGATATCATTAAGCAGATTGATGGCTTAGAATCACACAGTGCACCAGGATTAGATAACATCACCCCGTCATGCTGAAATTAATGAAAAGTAATATCTGGAAACCCTTGAAAATTCTGTATGATAAGTCATTAAATTAAAGAATGGTTCTGACTGATTGGAAAAAATTTAAGTTCACCCCTACTTTCAAAAGAGAAATAAGACGAGTGTCTGTAACTACGGACCTATCAGCCTAACTTCAGTTTCATTTAAGATCCTTGAAACCTAAAAAAAAATAAAAATCATAGAACACTTAAAGAACATTCCATTGTTTGATATAAACCAGCATGGTTTTAAATCTGGTCGCTTGTGTACAACCAACCTAATGTGTTTTTATGATCATATCAATGAAAATTTGGATAGGAGTATACCAAAGGATGTTGTCTTTTTTGATTCCAGCTGAGCATTTTATATGGTACCACACTGGGCAATAAATGAAAAACTAAAGAAATATGAAATTGATACACATATAATAAGATGGAGCAACACTTGGTTGTGTGGCAGATCACAAAGGGTAAATATCAGAGGTCACTTATCTTCTGATGGTGACGTAACCAGTGGGGTTCCCCAGGGATCTGTTCTGGGACCTATTATATTACAAATTATCATAGCTGATTTAGAAGACAATATCAACAATTACGTTATCAAATATGCTGATGACACAAAATTGGGTGGGCCTTGTTTAAGTGAAGACTAGGCAAATTCACTCCAAAGAGATACTGACACCATTGCTTTTTGGACTACTAGATGGAGAATGAAACTTAATTCAGATAAATGTTGTAGTCTGCACATGGGGAGATATAACCCGCTACATATATGAACTGAACGGATGTAATATCCCACAGAAACATCTGAAAAAGATCTTGAGATTATTATAGATAATAATATGGACTTACAAAAACATTGTACTTCCATAATGGCCAAAGTAAATAGTGCCTTGATGATTATAAAAAGGAACATCAGAAGTAGATCTTCAGAAATGTTAATACCTTTGTGCTTATTGTATGTTAGGCCTCATCTAGATTATGGGAGTCAGTTTTGGAACCCACATACTAAAATACAGATAAATAAACTAGAGAAAGTGCAAAGGAGATTTACGCATGCAATAAAAGATCAGAAAGACGTCTCATATGATGTCAGACTAAGTAATCTTAGGTTATACAGCCTGGAGCTATGAAGGCAAAGGAGTGACTTGCTCCTCTTTTTATGATATAATGAATAATCCTGTCTTGATGACAGAATTATACATCGAATACAAACCTGATGACATAATCACTAGGGGTCACCAACTGCAAGTGAGACTAAATTACTACAAAACAAAAAAAGAAAATACTCTTTTACACAATGAACAGCAAATCTTTGGAATAGATTATCTGAATACATAGTAATAAGGATAAACAGAAATAGTTTTAAAAACAATTTGGACAAATGCATGTTCTCGGGAGTAAACTGGATGATTACTTTCTGTCATAAAGGAGCTGCTTTTGGGCCCCACCATTTTTAGCTTCTCATATCTTAAGTGATCCATTGTATGCACAAGCTAACATTGCATCATCCTGTGCACATTCCAGTCACTGTGTAGCCCTGTTGCACGGCATTCTGCCAGTCCATCGTGTGTGGTGCGTTGTCAGGCATGTTAATGTGTCCCATCAATGTCCATTATGCTTGTCACTCCCGTGGGGGGGCATGGCCTGTGTGAGATGTGACACTGAGTGCATGTCCTCTGTTTCTCCACACAGGTTGTCCTGCTGAGGGTGGTGCCCATGGATCAGGCCAAAGAGGTTCCATCAGGTGGAGCCAGGGACGCAGCGCTCCAGGGATCCTGATGTTGATTTATAGGAGACAGGGGGCAATGTTCCAGAGGATGGGGGCCATACTGAGGGCCATTCATGAGCAGACAGGGGTGCTGCATGGGGGGGAGCAGGTGAACCACTCTCCTGAAGGGGAGGAGACCAACAGCAGCATTAGGCCTGTGAGGCCAATGGACTTTTTTATTTAGCCTTTTTGATTATCCCCAGTACGTTCCTCACTTCACCCTGTTTCCCACCCTGTATTTGGTTGCCTCATCTGCATTCCCTTTTTCCTGTCCATCCTTTCCCCACTCCCATTTTAACTTTTGCTGTTGTTGTTACTGCTTTTGATGTTGTTGCCTCTTTGTATATATTTTAGACTGTTATTTTATAGTAAAGCCTTTTGAAATGTAGTTTGCCTGTGTCTGTGGTCATTCCTGTGCTGTGGTTAGGGTCTGCTGTTCTGTTGCATATGTTGCCCACTGCCCCTTGGGCTGCACTGCTTGCCTGTTTATGACAAGTCGAGCACACCCACCTTGTCCACCCACACATGCCCACACAATGCTTAACATGGGCATTCCTGTGCTGCTTCTGTGCTTTCACCCACTGTTGCCCACAGTGGCACATTCAGTGAGACCCTCTCCCAGTGCTGTGCATGACAATGATGTTGCACTGTATGCCATGCTGCACTTCTGTGCTGTTTGCCATCACATGTGCCCCTGGACATGTGCACCCTGTGTGGCCTATACACATCTGGCACATTTGGCCCTTGGCACTGTTGTCACGGGTGCCTGTGTTGGTTGTGCTATACACTGGCACCTCCAGTGTTGTGGCTTTTCATCCATGCCCTCATCTGTGCCATGCCAATGGCATCTGCTAGACACATTGCCTGCCTCTCTGTGTGTATTGCCCCATCCTGTGCCCCTGGTGTGGTCTTCTGTACACATCCTGCAGCTTTGCCGTGCCACTCTGTTCACCATGGTTGTGACTGCTGGAGCCCCCTGTTTGTGCATTTGCACATTGCTCATGTCCCACGTGGGCCCTGACATGTTGCTCCAGTCTTAGGTAGACTTGCTTCACTTGCTATGTTTAGTCCTGCCCTTCTGCGCAGCACATGTGCCATTGTGCTGTAGCCCATCCATGGTATATTCAGCAATGGGTGCGCTGGCAAATCTTTTGGTGCATCCACTGAATGTGGCATTATTTTGGAGCTGCGCATCTGGGTTGCACTTCACAGGCACTTGTGCTATGTGCCTGGTGACTTTTGAATACCTAGGCCTATACTGATACATTGGTCAAAGCAGAACAAAAGTGCTTACAGGTGAAACATTGAAAATAAACTGAGTTAAACCATAAAATGCAAATTTAGCTTTCCTTTAGTTAGGTCAAAACTTACAAATGAACACATGGAAAAGAAACAGTCTCTTGTATCTGGAGAACTTGGACCTGCAGCTGTGATCTCCCTCTTCTGTTTCTAACCAAGGAGCAGTTGTGTATACAGCACACAGATCTTCTCTCTCTCTCTCTCTGTCTCTCCCTCTCTCTCTCTCTCTCACTGGGTTCAGTTCCCAAAATGACACATGGTTGGTTTCATACTACAGTTAGAGATGCAGTGAATTTAAATTCTGCCAGCGAAGTGTCCGTGAAATGGGCACTTCGCATTGCCACTCCACTACGAGGAGTGGGCAATGCAAAGTGCCCAACCCACCTTGTCATTACCACTTTGTGTTAAGGTGGAATGACAATGCGAAGTAAGGTGAAGTTCTTGTTTTTAATGGACTTTGTTATGCTCTTTAGCCATAGCCAGGCAGGAAAAGGAAGGAAGTGAGTCATACAAGCAGACATTTTCACTTTCTCCTGTGCAGACAGAGACAGAGAGAGAGAGTAGTGAGTTGTTTTGTCACTGCTGAGACTTGGAGATAAGAGCGATGAGATTTAAACTTTAATTTAGATCCAACAGCTTTTTTTAAAGCTACATTTTTTTGTCTTTTCTGTACTCTTTTTTTACCTAATTTGTTCTTTCTGTAAATTTATTTTTCTTACCTTTATAAGTAGTTAGTAGTTTGTCTGTGTCTGTGTGTGTCTGTGTGACTGTGTGTGTGTGTCTGTGTGTGTGTGTGTTGTATGACAGTGTGAGTAGTCATTGCTCATACTGAGTGTAACTCCTCACCCCTGCCTTTTTGCCAAAATGACAGGTGGCATGCTGTTGAAGTTGACAGCAGTACCTGGTGGGGACCTGGGTTCAGGGAGGATGAGGTTACTCGGCACAGGGGGACCTAGGTTTAGCTACTCTGAACAGGGACACCCAAGCAAATCCAAACTCAGGAAGCAATAACTGTAATGTCCAGAACCAGGAATGGGATTCTTCAATGTGGCTTTTATTCACATACTAGCTGAACAAAACAAAGCAGAGATGGACCCCCATGGGGCTACATTTCCTGGTAATGCAGATTAGAGACTACAGAACACTTTATCACCATTTTCAGCCCTCAGGCTCTGAACCCACCAGGCACACAGCCCGGACTTGCACGCAGCTTTGGGTACACAGCCCGACTTGTACACACTTGGGTTTTCCCCACGGGCCAGGCTCCCCCGCCGGCCACTTGATCCATGGTCCATTGGAAGAATGAACCAATTATCCTGTCGTGGCTCCCCACACCACTTAGTCGGCGGCTCTTAGAGATAATTTTTCCTCACTTGTTGTGGCTCCTCATACCACTTAGACTCTGCAACTCCTAGAGAGAATTTTTCCTTGTTGTGGCTCCCACACCACTTAGAGTCTGTGACTCAAGAGAGAATTTTTCCTTGTTGTGGCTCCCACACCACTTAGAGTCTGCAACTCCTATAGAGAATTTTTCCTTGTTGTGGCTCCCCACACCACTTAGAGTCTGCGACTCCTAGAGAGAAATTTTCCTTTGCAACCCCATTCTGGGTACTTCCCCCATCACTGGCCAAGTGCATGAGGCAAAGTAGCAACCACAGCAGAAATCCGTAGAGGTGGACCTGGTCACTAAAGATGGGGGGTTCACCCACCTCCAGCTCCCACAGCCCATACCCGGCCATTTCCTCGGAAAACTGAACCATTCCTTTGCTGAACTTCTAAATGTAGATTAAAGGTAGATGTCTGTCACATCTCTACATATTATTTGAATCACACAACACTCTAGGATTTGACACTACTTTACTTGTTTGGCCCATTTCTCTAGGCTTCCCAATATGTAGCTCAATCCCTAGATTTTCCACACATGTCCCAGGGTGAAGAAAACATTTTGCCCTCTTAGTCAGAGCAGACACTCACCCTTTAGTTGCAGGTGCCCCACTGGTGACTCACAAATCTTCCATCTTCAAAATAAATGTTGAACTAAACAGGCAGCTTTTCTTCCACTTAGCAGAATTAAGGGTTGCCCCAGGAATCTGCTGGGATCTTACACCCCCGAGGGAGGGGCAGTGAGACCTGAAACAGCAGTCTCCACCACTTGAGTACAACTCACCCTCAGCCAACTGCAGACTCTCTCTCACTTACTGAAGACAAACTGGACACTGACCACTAATCTTATGAAAACTCCCAATGTTCTATCTAACTCCCTCTGCTGCAGATTCCAATGTGGCTTATGCAGCTGCGAAAGTTCTATTGGTGATGTCATCCCTCAGTCTCAGCTGAGACTGAGAACAGAGTGAGACAGTGTGAAACCCATTTAACTGGAGTTTCACAAGCTGCCTTCCCTGCCTACCACTAGGTCTTACTGGGATTCTAGTAACCCCAGGTAACAAGGGAGTTACACTCACCCTTGATCAGGAAAATGACTGTCCGCAGTCATTATTTACCCGGCCTTAGGCCATCCCACCTTATGTGCTACCTGGAGGGGGTGATCAGGCCCCTTCCTACCATGTGCAAGCACAGGCAGGCAACACTAAGGGCCTAGAGGCCTGTAGCTGACATATCAGCCTCTACTCTATCCACTTACTATGGACACCCAGTGGCTGTGGTAGAACTATCCAGAGCATAGCCCTGATAGATCAGCACTGTGGTCCCAGTGCCAGGTCAGGACACAGACTGTCTATCCCCCCTAACCCTCTAGGGAAAATCTATCTGCATTTAACATAATACCCCAAAATAAAAACAACCCAGGGACCTCCCTGACCTTGGGCAACCTGCAACCACACACCATTAAAATACCACATTACTGCCTCCTCCCTACCCCCACAACCACACCTGTGGAAGGAAAGGGTTAATACAGCAATAACAACAATAACACCACAGTACTTTAAATTTCTAAACACACTAAAGCACTGATGAGGAACTCTGATGAGCCCCTCCTCCTCTTCTTGTCTTCTCTTCTGTCTTCCCAGGAACACCTGTAAGAAAAAGAAAGACAAAACACACTCCTAATCTGCATACACAGTCTACCTAGAACCCCTACCATCAAAACACTGCAGAATCCCAAAAGATTTTTTTTTTTTTAGAAAAGAGTAGAAAACAGTATTTACATACATTAGAAAACAATGAACATTATTTACAATACATTTGGGGGATGGAGTCCCTTAAAAGTCCTAACTAGTGACCACAAGGCCCAAAGGCTAGTCCAATAAAGAGTCTGCCCTGGACCGGAGCCCGGTGAAGCACAGTTCTAACAGGCCAAAGTCCTGAAGGGGAGAGTCTTTGAGGACAGTTCACACTTTTTGAAGTCTGTTAGTGTAGGGTGTGTACTGCAATGTCATAAAGATAGAAAAGTTCAGACTTGCCAGCCACTTGTAGTATGAGATTCGGCACCAACCTGCACCTCAGCCAAAAACTCTCCTGGCAGCATTTCTTCGATACAGCTGGGCGGACATCTTCTGGGAACCACAGGAGAGCACATCTGGGAACAGCTGGGCTGACGTCATCTCCGGAGATGGAACCTTAGAACAGGAACAAAAAGAAAACAGCTGGTCCAAAGTCATCCGATTACCAGGCGATGAACAGGATACAGCTGGGCTGGTGTCCTCTCTGGATCTGAAGTCTTCTGGTGGGCCAGTCGATGGTTTCTGGAAAGGACAATACACTACAGACTGATGAATGTGGGGTACCTGAGTCCTGGATATTCATATTGGTGAATCAATAAGGGCACTTCACAGTCTGGTGTGGCAGTATTGACTACCACTGCTCGGCTCTCCATTTTGTAGGCACAGGCTTATTTGCTGGGCAGTCCTTGCACTGAGGCCAATAGTACCAGGGGTCAGGAGCTTGAATTATTACCCCATCTGGGCGCACATAATTCACACAGTGGGAGATTTCACATCCCTGTCCGTCCACTATTCTCACTCTGTCTATAAACAGTGTCCTGCCTCTCTTCCACTGGGTATACTTTTCGTGGAACAGTCTATTCTTCACATGTTTGTTGGCCCCAGGATGCACACTTTTCATGGCTTCATCCCAGATCCAGGATTTCCTGCAGTTCTCAATCTCCTCCCAGTCTTTCCGAGGAAAGGTAGGAAAGGTCATACCATAGATCTCATTTGCCTTCCTACGAACCAGTCTCTCCTCTTTACTTGCTTTGGTCAATCTGAGACCACTGGCTTGGCTTGGGGGTGGCCAGTCCTGGTTCTGTCAGCTTCCCATCTTTAAACAAATTAGAAATGGATCCCTGACTTCTTCCTCCTCTAAAGCCAGGGCAGTGGCATCACCACTTTCTTCCATACATTCCTCCGAGGCAAGATCTTGAGGCTGTGTACCTATTCCTTTTTCACAAGGCCACATAGGTTCCCCCTCATCTTCCTCTTCACTGAGGATCTGAGCCCAGGAGTGAGCAGTCGTTCTCACTCCTGAGACTATCCATTCATCACTAGGCGTGGAGGTCAACACCTCCCACTCAAAGGCCTCCCACATCTTATCTTCACCTAAGAGACTTGGGCTAGGCCCCCCCCCACGGGTCTATTGATGCTTTATCCAAACTTTCTTTCTGGGATCCAGCATCTGAAACTTCAACTTTGGGTTCTGTGTCTAACTCTGCACCCTCTAGCTTTGTGCCACAGTCCCCCGAGGGGCCTTCCTCCACAGGCTCCGCCTGGTGCTATGTGCTTCCAACTGCAGATTCCTGAATTTTTGTCCATGTGGGGACCAAATGAATTGGAGGTGCTTTATACAAGCCATATTTTTCTAGGCATCCAGCACAGTGAGGAATCACGAAGACGTCCCTTCCAGCTCCCAAGCATATTTGACATACATGCACTGGATAATTAGGAATGCCACCTGAGGAGGCAGTTGCCCTCCATAGCACCACTTTCAATATCTCTCAGTCTATTTACTGCTGCTGTTACTAACCAGGCATGATCCGGTAGTGAGCTGGTCCTGAGGCCATAACTGCAGAAAATAAATAAAAGTTCACTGTAACTGAAAGTCCCACTTTATTGAACACACTCTTTAGCTGTAAAATGGCTCCTCTGCTGCTGTGTTTACTTTACTACCCCACCCTGTAATGGCGGCTGCAGCACTCCTGTGCATCAACATTTAGAATCTGGGTCAAGCCACTGTGCACCCGGTTTACACAAACTACTGATAACTTTAGCTCAAACTGCACAACTTGCTCTGTTCTGGCTTTACACACATTGACAGGATTTTCCACAGACTTTTCACATGCTGGTATCATTTATTTTATTCACAGTCCCTTAAAGCTTCAGGTTTTTAGCACAGGATTGCCTGTATTACTAGTGCTGCATTTTGCTACAACCCACAGTCTCTCTCTGGCTGCAAACTTTAAACTGAGGCTAAATTTATTACTATGCACACAGCCAATGGCTTAACAGACTTGCACTTGCTGGCAGGACATTACACAGTCGTTACTTGCAAAGCGACTACACTGCTGCACACACATTTTATATGGCATAGGCTGAAAATCACTGTTTGAGCAGTTTTAAGGATGGTTACTTACTATTATCAGTAGCAGTTTGCTGTGATGGGGAAAAACAGCCTGCAGCCAGTTCTTGAAGGCCTTAGTACACAAACGGGCTGGCAGTCCTAGCGATCGTCTTTTTAACCACCAAACTTGCAATTTGGATGATCGATTAGCGGGTTGAGCCCGATTTTAAACTATAAAGTCTATTTTTGTACTGTTTACAATGCTTTGAACACTCCGAGATGCTCCTCCACTGCCAGTACATGCACTCCACTCTCACTCTCTCTCTCAAATGCTAGGGCAGTCTCTGTAGAGGTGGCTGAGGGGTGAGACTGATTGCAGCCTGACCAACCACACGACGCCATGCAAATGAGCCTCTTCTTCCTCACGAGGGCTCTTCTCTTCACAGTGATCGTCGTGCAGGCAAATTTAAACTGCAGAATGCAACTTTTTTTTTCAACTGACTCCATGGCGGGAGCCCATTTCAGCCATTTAACATAGCCATTTACTCTGCAGTCTCTCAGACATTTCAAAAAGCATTTCCAACATCCAGGGCACAATTTTTCTGTTGCTACCCGTATCTTCCACACTTTTCTTCACAACAATTCATTTTAAAAGCATTTCAAACGTCCAGTTCACATTTTTCCTGTTGCTACCCCTAGTCTTCCACACTTTTCTTCACTACAGTTCATTTTAAAAGCAGGCAAAAAATGCTGTAAACTATTTTGATGCAGGACAAGGCAAACTCTTTGGCTTTACAGCTCCTTGGTAAACAGTTGTCAATTTTAAACAGCAGCACAAGATCCACAGCACACAGCAACACACTAGGGAAATTGCTTCAGCTTTTTGGGCTACCCACTGCCAGATAGCCAAAACGCTAGCCCTCCTTGCCCGAGCACCTTCCTCCCAAAACAAAATCCAAAGCGGTGCCTCCATTTTTGTAACCCCTCACCCCTGCCTTTTTGCCAAAATTACAGGTGGCATGCTGTTGAAATTGACAGCAGTACCTGGTGGGGACCGGGGTTCGGGCAGGATGAGGTTACTCAGCACAGGGGGACCTAGGTTTGGCTACTCTGAACAGGGACACCCAAGCAAATCCGAACACAGGAAGCAATAACTGTAATGTCCAGAACCAAGAATGGGATTCTTCAGTGTGGCTTTTATTCACATACTAGCTGAACAAAACAAAGCATAGACGGACCCCCATGGGGCTACATTTCCTGATAATGCAGATTAGAGACTACAGAACACTTTATCACAATTTTCAGCCCTCAGGCTCTGAACCCACCAGGCACACAGCCCAGACTTGCACGCAGCTTCGGGTACACAGCCCGACTTGTACACACTTGGGTTTTTCCCACGGGCCCAGCTCCCCCACCGGCCACTTGATCCGAGGTCCATTGGAAGAATGAACCAATTATCCTGTCATGGCTCTCCACACCACTTAGAGTCTGCAACTCCTAGAGAGAATTTTTCCTTGTTGTGGCTCCCCACACCACTTAGAGTCTGTGACTCCTAGAGAGAATTTTTCCTTGTTGTGGCTCCCCACACCACTTAGAGTCTGCGACTCCTAGAGAGAATTTTCCCTTGCAACCCCACATCTTGGTACTTCCCCCATCACTGGCCAAGTGCGTGAGGCAAAGTAGCAACCACAGCAGAAATCCATAAAGGTGGACCTGGTCACTAAAGATGGGGGGTTCGCCCACCTCCAGCTCCCACAGCCCATACCCGGCCATTTCCCTGGGAAAACTAAACCATTCCTTTGCTGAACTTCTAAATGTAGATTAAAGGGTAGATGTCTGGTGCATCTCCTCTACATATTATTTAAATCACACAACACTCTAGGATTTGACACTACTTTACTTGTTTGGCCCATTTCTCTAGGCTTCCCAATATGTAGCTCAGTCCCTAGATTTCCACACAAGTCAAGTGGTGAAGAAAACAATTTGCCCTTTTTTGCCAGAGCAGATACTCACCCTTTAGTTGCAGGTGCCCCACAGACAACTCACAAATCTTCCGTCTTCCAAAATAAATGTTGAACTAAACAGGCAACTTTTCTTCCACTTAGCAGAATTTAAGGGGGTATCCCCAGGAATCTGCTGGGAATCTTTACATTCCCTCCCAGAGGGAGGGGGCACTGAGACCCAAACAGTGGTCTCCACCACTTGAGTACAACTTCACTCCTCAAGTCAAACTGCAGACTCTCTCTTCACTTACTGAAGACAAACTGGACACTCAACACTACCCTTTGAAAACTCCCAATGTTCTATCTAACTCCCTCTGCTGCAGATTCCAATGTGGCTTATGCAGCTGTGAAAGTTCTATTGGTGATGTCATCCCTCAGTCTCAGCTGAGACTGAGAACAGAGTGAGACAGTGTGAAACCCATTTAACTGGAGTTTCACAAAGCTGCCTTCCCTGCCTACCACTAGGTCTTACTGGGATTCTAGTAACCCTGGGTAACAAGGGGGTTACACTGAGGGAGCACAGTAGGAGAGATGGACCAGGGTGAGGGAATGTCTGGGGAGGGGGCAGCCCTTGGAGAGCATGGTACTGGTAGGCATCATACCATGCGCATGAGTGGTGAGCATGGCAGCCGGTTCCTGTTGGACCGATTGAAAATTCCAAGTGTCCCCACCCCGGAAGCAGGACTGGACCAGCACCACCTCCTGACTCTGAGACAGCTGAACCACCACCATGTCCAGCACCAGCTCCAGCACCAGGTCCTCTGGAGCAGGATGTGTCTGTGTCCCTGGGCCCAGGTGTGGATCCCAACCCTGCTGAACACTGTGATCAGCTGGCTGCCAGTTCATCTGGGCCTCCCCTGCCTGTGCCTGGTCCTCCCCACACCTCCATTGTTTGGCAGTTTTTTGACTGTGTCGTGGGGGACAGCAGCATGGTCAGGTGCCACCTATGTGAGGTGGAGGTGCGCCATGGCCCCCGGGGAACTCACTTGGTGACTGAGGGCCAGTGCACCTATATCCTCAATCACCACCAGCTGGAGTGGCAGGCTGCCACAGAACAGGCCATGCCTGTACCTGCTGGCCCTTCTGTGGAAGAAGGTGCAGCTGTCTGTGGTGGCAGTCCTAAGAAGAGGAGGAGGGCCAGAGCAGCACCTGCTGCTCCACCAGCCCCCAAACCACCACCACCACCAGCAGCAGGTCAGCCTGTAGAACATCTGGACCCAGAGAACTGCATGTAACACAGGCTGACTTGGTAGTTCTCTGGAGTGCTGTCGAGAAGAACAATGAGAGGGTGACTGCTGTTAAGAAGTGGCTGGATTACATAGAGGAACATCAATTGCAAATTGCGTCCATGCTGAAACTGCTGCTGGATCACCATCAGATCCCACATTAGGTTTTTTCCTCACACCATATGCCCCCCACCTTCCTTGCTGTGTTATAAAATCTATTCCTCCATCATCCCCGACCATTGTATGTAATTATGCCCCTTTTTTGTTGTCTCCTGTATGCATGACACTTTGTATTCTGGTCCCTTCCTTCTGTTAAGTGTGTGTGTATATGTGTGTGTGTGTGCTGTTTTGGTGCCTCATTAATGTTTATTTTCTATTGCGGAGTGTTTGTGAAAAAGCAGACTGAGCAGTGCAAGTATACTGTGCTAAACTGCATGTGTGCAGTCAGTCTTCTTTCCTGTCTGTGTATGTATTGCAGACACTGTCCAACTCTCTTACTTAAAAAAACGAATTAATGAGTACAATGGTGGGGTGGTGAAGCCTGGAGAGATTCTACAAAACAGACTTGCAATACATCCAAGTAATTAGTAAAAAATTAATGTTGTGATTCGTGAGTGACGGATCGTGAATCGTGATTTGTGACCGCATTTGTGACCATGATGATGAAGAACGTGATTCGCGTCGATAATCATGGAGTAAGAAAAATATGGAACTGTACTGGAAACATGAATGCCTATGGCTGTACTTCCTGATGAGCTGTAGCACAAAACTCCTGACTTAAAACACTCATTAATGAGTACAATGGTGGGGTGGTGAAGCCTGGAGAGATACTACAAAACAGGCTTACAATACATCCAAGTAACTGGTAAAAAAATTAATGTTGTGATTCGTGAGTGACATGATCGTGAATCATGATTTGTGACTGCATTTATGACCATGATGATGAAGAATGTGATTTGTATCATGAGCGACTCGTGAACGTGATGATGGTCCTGATTTAAAAATGCATATTAATGAGTACAATGTTCATGCAGAAATATGCACCACATCAGTCCAGGACTCTGAAGGGAAGCCAAAGAAACAACTGTGATTTAAGTTACAGATGGAGATTGTGCCCTAAAGAGATGCAAATGCACAGACACATTAAGATTGTGATGTGCACTGAAGAGATGCAGACACAAAGGCACAACACATAGCCAGTGCTCACCATCAGAAATTCAAATCTGGAAAAGAATACCTTTGCTGGTTGGGGTGGGCCATGAGGGGAGCAGTATCGCACTGCTGCACTAACAGTCACTAGTACTAGTACCAGTACCAGTAAAGATACCACAAAGAAGTACTAAAATCACACAGCTGCAGTGGATAGCAGGTTCACATTGCTGAAATTGCTATGTGGCACAATAAAAGGTGTCTGATTTGATGACACACGTCACAAACTTACTCACGCACACACTAAGTAATGCATAGCAAATTGAAAACGTCAGTAATATAACCACGTATTTTAAACAAACTAAAATTATACACTGCTGCACCAGAACAATCAGCAAAAATATGGCAAGAATTATTGAAACTATTACTGTGTGTACATTAAAACATTTATACAAGAACAATATCACCAAAACAGAAAGAACTGTCTTTTTCTCCAAGTTAATCTACCTACACCACAGATACACCCCTCCCGCAAAGCACACTTTCACTGTCTCTTACTACACAGACTCAATGTTGTACAGTATCATTCAAAATCCACACACAAAAACAATAAAAGCTCGATGATATGAGCATAGGAGGAATTCCTACAATCGATGAACTAAAGTTTGAGCAAAAAAAATACTAAAAAAGGCTTTTTAAAAAGCTTTTAGAAGGTTTAAATCACAGAGAGCTCTCAGAGCACACTGTCTCCTATCCTACAGCTTCCTTCACACCATACCCCGAACTGAGGCTGTGCAGAACAAACTAGAGACCATGTGACCTGAAATCCCATGAATCACTGCAAAATTCACCTTCAGAGCTTAAAAACAAGGTGAAGTGAGGTGAAGTGCATTGTTTTCAATGTACTTCACCTTAAGAGTTGGTAGAGTAGTGGTTTGGAAAGGCAGAGTGATGCAAAGTCATTGTTTTCAATGGACTTCACGTTACCTATTATAACATGAAGTGCTCCGCTTCGCATTGCTGGGCACGCCACGAATCTGCTTTTGTTTCGTGATTTACTTCGCAGAGCGGATTGGGGCCACTTTGCCCATCTCTAACTACAATTGTAATTTAATTGCTAAGCAGTGGCTAATACTGCACCAAACACATCAAATTGTTCATCTTGATTGTTCATAGTTGCAGGATATGTATAACTAGAGAAATGAAGTGTGTCCAGGACCCCAGGTCCAACCATGTGATCCAATAGCTCGGTGGTTAGAACACCTGGATGCTATTTTGGGGGCCTGGGGTTTAATTCACAGTAGGTCACATTGTTTTCTTCTCACTACAATCTGTGATTTAATTGCTAAGCACTGATCAGTGGCTAATAATGCACCAAAACATCGAATTGTCATATTTGTATCAATAGTAATTTATGATGAAATGTAAGAGGAAAACAGAGGGTGGAGGAAAGGGGAAACCTGGCAGAATAAAATGTATGGGTAGCTTACAGAATGTGACACACATCTAGAAAACAAAATGGTGGACAAGATCTCAAGGACTTTCTTTTTTTTAATTCTTTTATTGGGTAGGATTGTAGTATTAAATGTATTTAAACAGTTAAAAAAATATGTTTTACAATTTGAAATTCTAATCTCATCCTGAAATATTGTGTACCACACTGTTTTTAAAAAGGTGTGTCACATTCTATGCTTCTGTCATTTGAATTACACTAATTATAGGAACAAGAATTACAGATTTTTAATTACCTTAAAAAGTAAATGACCCACCTTAATGATAGAGGGGCAGCATCTTACACTGCTGTCTAGGTGACCTGAGTTTAGGAATGAGCTCACGGACTCACACAGGAGTCAGGCATGTCCACTGTTAGTGCTGTACTGGGCAGTGTGGTTGGGGTAAGCTGGCTAAGAGCACTGGTGCAGAAGTAACCATATGGATGGGTCAGGGAGCTTGCTCCCTCCATAAGACCATTATGCATGTGACTGAGGCATCGTGTGCTGGTTCGGGGAGGATGACTCTCCCTCAGACCCTTTCAAAGGAGGTGAAGCTCTTGGGGTCAGTGGCAGTGGTGGATTAATGGAGATGGAGATGGAGCTGGGTGGTTGCAGTCATAGCCTGAAGGTGGGGTAACCAGTGGCTGGGAGAAAACCCCTTGTAGAATAAACAGAAGGGGAATAATCCCAAACTCAAAATCCAGAAATATTTCCTCCAATAATTTATTATTGAAATCACTTCCCCTCACATTTTGTCTCCCCTTTTCCAGACCAACAAATTTAAAACTGTGGGTTCCATTTTGTTATGCTCTAAAACAATGTGCTGTGGGTGGTATATTTCTCATTTTTATCTCTTATGCCTCACACATGTTTCCCTATTCTGATTTAGAACTTTCTTACTGATTTCCATGTATTAAATACTCCAAATGAACACAATATGGCATACAGTACTCATATCGTGTGGCAGGTGATAAAAAAAATCAAAGTCATTACCTTTCCTGTTTTGGGATTGAGGAATTCTTTGACTTTAGGGAAAACTGCACAGGATATATACCATCTAACCACTGACCCCAGCCTCAGAGAAGTAGTTCATGTTAAACTCAGGACAGGAGGGGCCATAACTTAATGGACACATTGGTCCATGGTGCACTACAGACCCTATTGAATGATTCATCTAAAGATGCTCTGCCTTGTGGACTGTGTAAATCCTGTACAATTGTCCCAAAGGACAAAGCAAATAATATGGAAGTTCCACTTCGAATAACATGGGAAAACAGAAACATAGAATTTGTTGGCAATAAGGACCACTTGGCCTACCTATTCTGTCAGTTTTTCTCTGTCAGCAGTATCATCGCAGACCCTACTTGACACTGGCTCTTTCTCCCTCCCCCATTCCTTTCTACTAATGTTTCCTTATGCCTTTCCCATGCATTGTTGAATCCCACCACTGCTATCGCTCCCAGCTGGTAAGCTGCTCCTGGAATCCACCACTCTTTCTGTGAAGAAGTACTTTGCCACATTTCTCCAGAATCTGCCCCCTCCTCACATCTCTCCTGAATCTACCACTTCTAACTTTATACCATGTGCCCTTGTTCTTGTGCATCTTTTTTTCTGAAAAATACTTTCCTCCTGTACCTTATTTACCTTGTAAGGCATTTAAAGTTCTCTATCATCTCTCCTTTCATCTCTTCTAGGGTGTGCATATTGCATTCCTTTAGTCTCTCTTCATAGGGCTTTTGACACAGACTCCTCACCATTTTAGTTTACCTTCTCTGGACTGTCTTCACTATATCAATGTTCTTCCAGAGAAGTGGTCTCCAGAATGGTACACATTATTATAGGTGAGGTCTTACCAGTGATTTAATTAATTAATTAATTAACATCGAGGGAGTGATTACCCAGGATCCCCAAACCATTGCAGATGGCTTCAACAAGGCCTCCATAGACCTTAGTGGTGTGCTCCCTCCGGACTACCTTCAACCTGTGCCTAGCTCTGCCACATGTTGTACCAACATCCCTCCAACATGCATAACACCTCCCTTCTACCTGAAGGTAATCTCTACAACTGAGGCTAAAAAATACCTGGATAAAGTCCTCGGGGAAAACTAGATCCAGTGAGGATTCGCTTGATCTAAAGATTGTAGCTCTCACCTTGGATGCTTTACTCTTTGTTCTAACCTAGATCCTAAATATCTCACCAACCACAGGCAAGTTCCCCCAATGTTGGAAAGCTGTGGTGGTCACCCCAGTCTTTAAAAGTGGGAACAGATCCAACCCAGACAACTATAGGCCACTCTCAATTCTTCCCACCCTCTCTAAGGCACTAGAGAGGAGAGTATATGATCAGTTAGGTGGGTACCATAATAAGTACAACCTTCAATGCCTGGAACAGCACAGCATTCAGAATGCACACAGTACTTCAACAGCATTGATTGAATTTACTGGCCACATTCATGAAGCACTTGATCGGGGGCTCTTAGTGAAGGTCACTTTCATCGACCTCACCAAGGCCTTTTACACGGTCAACCATGACTTGTTTCTCACTCAGCTCACCAACATTGAAATATTATCTGTCTCTTTAGGATGGTTCCAGAGTTACCTATCTAACAGGACAGAGCAGGTCAAGATTCAAGATGTTCTATCTGACCATTGGCATGTCAACACAGGGTGCCCTAAGGCTCCATGTTGGGTTCCCTGCTGTTCAGCTTGTTTCTAAATGAGCTCCCTAAAGTTTGCCAGAATAAGATCCTTCTATACACAGATGATGCTGTACTTTACACTTTTCACTCTTCTCTGAAAGAGCTGGAAGAAGGGATGCAAGCCAACTTCATTGTTGTTGAAAAATGGTTCCTTCAGTCCAAGCTCTTGCTCAATTGCACAAAGACTAAAACTATGTTGTCTGCCTGTCATCAAAACCATCTTAAGTACCATCCCCTCAATATCTACAATAACAAGTTTGATACACTTGAAATGGTCAACACCTTTAAGTACCTTGGGGTTTTCCTAACAGCTCTCTCTCCTACAGCCAGCACATAGACCATGTAGCCAAGGCAGCTAGTGCCAGACTAGGTTAGCTCTTCCAGCACAGGCAAAGCCTCACAGAGAGTGCCATCAAACTCGCAGTTAACAGCTTCATGCTCTCTATCATAGATTATGGTCTAGTAGTCTATGAGGCCTGTACCGATACAGTACTAAACAGAATCAAGACTGTCTTAAACAAAGCCTGCAGACTAATCCTGGCTGCTGACCGAGTAACTCACACATGTGAACTGTACTCAAGTACTGGCAGGCTAAACCTGAATAGCAGAATACAGTACCAAGCCTGCCTATTAGCTAAAAAATCCACCCTTGGTCTTGCACCCTCAGGTGTGCAGCAGCTACTAAGAAACTCCACTTACTCCAGACTAACCAGGGGGTTGAGTAAAGCTGCCTTCATTATTCCATTCAGTGGGACCTCACTAGGCAATGGCCCTATGAAAACATGCCCCCCATCTAAATACCCTCATCTCTGAGCTGATAGTGGAAACAAAGCTAGGCCCATTTAAAGCATAACTGCTATATAACCTGACCACCCTCAGTAACTGTGACTGTGTTACTAACATAGAAACATAGAATCTGTTGGCAGGTAAGAACCACTTGGCCCACCTAGTCTGCCCATTTCCCCTACCTAATGGATAAGCTGCAGATTCTAGTTAACCAACAGCCTACTTCCTCCTACCCTCCTCTAGAATTGCCTTATGTCTGTCCCATGCCTTCTTGAATTCCCCACTGTTTTTGACTCTACGACCTCCTCAGGAAGGCTGTTCCATCATCTACAGTAGTAGCCACAGACAATGCCAACTATTTCAAGAGATTTTACAAAATTTCTAAGGCATTTCTCTCTGTTGCCCCTACTGTGGTAATGCAGAAAGTAGGAGATTTCTCTGGAAATATCATGGAAATTTTGGGAAATAGCTGGTAATCTCTGTGGCTACTACTGTAAAACCCTATCTGTGAAGAAATACTTCCTCACATTACCTCTGAGCCATCCCCTCCTCTATCTTCAAATAATGCCCCCCTTGTTCTTGCACATCTCTTTTTCTAAAAGATGCTACCTTCTTGGATGTTGTTCATTCGCTTGAGGTATTTGAAAGTCTCTATCATGTCCCCCCCTTTTCCTTAAGGCAATACATCTTAAGCTTCTTTAGTCTTTCTTCATATGTCTTCGGTGCAGACCATGCTCCATTTTGGTTGCCCTCCTCTGGACAGCCTCCACCTTGTCTATGTCTTTGCAGAGATGGGGTCTCCAGAACTGTACACAGTACTCCTGATATGGTCTTACCAACTGTATATACAGAGGGTCAACAACTTCCTATTTTCTACTGGTGATGCCTCTCCTTATGCATCCCAGTATCCCCCCAGCCCTCCTTACTGCCTTCTCACATTGCTGGCCTACCTTTAGGTCATCTGATATGACTACCCCCAGGCCCCTTTCCATTTTTGTTTCTGTCAGTATCTCCCCCCCCATTGTGTATTCTTCCCCTGGGTTTTTGTTTCCCAAGTGCATTAATTTGCACTTCTTTGTGTTGAATCTAAGCTGCCATACATTTGATCATTCCTCCAACCTTGCAAAGTCCCTTTTCATCCTTTCCACCCTACCTTGTATATCACCTTGCTGCAGATCTTTGTGTCATCTGCAAAGAGACATACTCTTCCTTCCAGTCCCTCTGCAATGTCACTTATAAAGACATTAAAAGACTGATCTCAGTACTGAACCCTGCATTACCCCACTAGTAACCCCCCCTTTCTTCACGGTAGACTCCATTTACTATTACACTCTGTGTCCTGTTGTCCAGCCAGTGTTTTACCCAGGCTATCACCCTGGGACCCACTCCCAGGCTGGCTAATTTCTTTATTAATCTTTTGTGTGGGACTGTATCAGAAGCCTTGTTAAAGTCTAGGTAGGCCATGTCCAAAGCCCCTCCCTGGTCTACTACTTTGGTCACCGAGCCACAAGTTCAGGGACTTTATTGTTAATAATAGATCTTTGATCATAAATGGGAGGGGAGATGAGGATCCTGATGGAGCATATACATACCATTCCTCTAAAGGAAAAAAGTGTTATAGATCACTTGTTGATCACTCCAGAATGCTACAGTCATTTTCATGACTTTAAAATATGTATGAGGCCCGAAGTGACCACGTAGCCTTAACAGTTAAAATAGATACAGCAAAGGACAGTAAACAGAGTGAATCCAATGCATTCTATTTAATCCCACTAGCATTGAGAGGGAAATATAGACTTAGTTTAAATAATAAGAACATGGAAAAAGCTTTAGAGGTAATTTATCCCACTGTGATGTCTTCATTATTTACACTTTCACAAGGCAAGAGTTCAGTCCAGTGTATTAGTGAACAACTAGAGGGGTGTCTCCTTAGAATTAATGCTGCAATTTATACCTATAAAGATCAAACATTTGTTCCTCCATCTTGGTTCGACCTCCAATGTATTAAAGAAAAGTAAAAATTAGGAAAATCGATTAGAAATATTAACAAAAATTCCTCAAGAGCCAGCATTGTAAGTATTAATAGGGTAAGAAAATTTTATAAAAAAATTCTCAAGCTAAGAAAATATGAATTTACTCCAAAACAATGGACTATTATGTATGAAACCAAAGCTATGAACAATTCAAAGGTGTTTTGGCTTATGGTAGAGAAAGAAGTAAAAACTCATCAACCTTCAATGGCTGTGTATATCCCAAAGGAAACGTGGGTCTCCTATTTCTCAAATCTATTTTATTGTGACATTACATCAGATAATATATGAAGAACTCCAAATCGGATGCATCCAGATACATACAAACTTTTAACATTTTCTATTACTGAAGTTGATCAGATCATCTCAAAATTGGCTAATAATAAAGCCCCAGGGCCAGATACTATACCAGGGTAAATTTACAAAGAGAATAACATTTTTGGGGTACCTTTTTTTGTAAATTTTTTCAACACATGTTTGAGAAAAAGGTATATCCCCAGCTCATGGCCTAAAAATGTTATAGTTCCTATTCACAAAAAAGGTTCCTTTAAATTGCCTAATAATTATCATCCCATAAGTTTACTAGACATTAGTTGTAAAATTTTTACCATTATTCTTTTGACAAAACAACAGCTTTGGATAGATACCGCTAGTCCTCTTTCCAAATTTCAAACAGGATTCCATCAAAGTTTTTCCACATTAGATAACATATTCATCTTAACTCACCTGTTAGAAAAATACAACCGTTATAGAAAAATGAAACTTTTGGTATTATTCTTTGACTTTACTGCAGCTTTTGACTCAGTAGTTAGGAAAACTCTTTGGAATATTCTTTACACTTGGGGTCTTTCTTTAAGTTTACTAATCTCCATATTTCTATTTTACTCCAAAACATATACTGCAATTGGATATGATTTAAAGGGTAACATTTCAGAATATTTTTTAACCAACAAAGGGGTCAAACAGGGTTGCCTTTTGGCTCCACTTCTATTCAATCTCTTCATAAATTCCTTATTATATTTTGATACCTCTATACCTTTGGACTCACCCAAAATTAACAATCAACATGTACACATATTAGCATATTCAGATGACTTAGTTATCGTGTCCATATTTCAAAAGGACTCCAGATAAAACTTGATCAATTCAAAAAATGTGACCAACTAGAGCTGGGGATGAACCTAAATAAAACAAAACTGATGATATTTGGGAATCAATCCCCAAAACCAAAAATAATGCTAAATAATTTACACATTGATGTTGCTACATCTTACACTTACCTTGGCATTAAATTACCTACAAAATGCTCTTGGAGTCTACACATAGATGAACAAATAAACAAAGCAAAGCATGTAGCCAAAGCATTGTACAGATTCAACTCCAAGTCTGGCAGGTTCTCTGTAATCCCTGCTATTACGGCAGGAGAAGCAAAAATGATTATTTTATTACTGTATGGAGCTAAAATCTGGGGGGGTTAAGGTTATTAAAAAACTGGAGTTACCTTTATCTTATTACTATAAAGCCCTTCTTCAAGTCCCTTCCTCCATGGCTATCTTCACTGTAAGAGCAGAACTAGGTAGAATTCACCGGGCATCTTTAATCGGCCTTAGACTCGTATTATATTATATGAAGTGGAGGTACCTTTGTAAATGAGCCTCTGGCTCAAAGGTTTCTAAACTGATGTTTAACTAAATAAAATAAATAAATATTGGCTCAGGACAGTTAATAACCAAAAAAATGACATCCCTTTTATGTGCGTAAAAGAAAAAGAAACATGGAATTCCAAGGTTTTTATATCAGCATGGTTAAAAGCTCTATTAGCAAATTTATATAATACCAACTCCATGCATCTATGGAGAGACTATCAGGCTAGTAGCTTGATAGCTCTATACCTCTATACCTCTGGACTCACCCAAAATTAATAATCAGCATGTACATACTGTATATTAGCATATACAGAAGACTTAGTTCTTTTGTCCTTTTCTCTTATAATCTTGATAGCTGAAACTTATAGAGCTAGACTTAAGAGGAAAATATTCATGCTAGCACAGGACAAGCAGATGCATTAGGTCTGTAATCAAAAACATGCCCTTTGGTATAGTCAACATAAAACTGACTCATAGAAACATAGACTTTGACGGGAGATAAGGACCACTTTGCCCACCCAGTCTGCCCATTTCCCTACCTACTGGATAAGCTGCACATTCTAGTTAACCAACAGCCTACTTCCTGCCACCTCCCACTACAATTGCTTTATGTCTGTCCCATGCATGTTTTTTTTTTTTAACTCCCCCTCTCCTGGCAGCTCTCCCCTCTTCGGGAGACACCTATGGCCTTTTCAGCCCTTGCTCACCTACCTGGTGACCGTGTAGTCCATCTCCCATGGAACCATGGTTATACCCCCCAGGCGGGTATGGGGTGGGGGCCCTTACACCCCAATGCATCTATGGTTCATCGGGATGCTGTCTCTGGGCCAGTAGGGGCATTGAAGGTCGGGGCCTGGTGCTCTGTCTTCTGGGAGGCCTCATGTTTTTTTTTCTGATGTTCACTCTGCATGCCATGTCCCTAGACAGCAAGGCACTGAAGTGCTGATGTCTGGCACGTTGCCCCTCTGTAAAGCATTGGGCTTGCTGTACCTCGGGTCTCCACCAGGGGCCAGACAAGAGCGGAGCTTTGGTTCCCCCCTCTCCCCAGAAAGGATAAGCAGTCCCTAGGATGCTCAAGTCCTCTCCCCCGGCCGGCCCTCCAGCTCCCGGGCTCGTTCCTGAACCTGGGTTGCTGGCGTTGCAAGTGGAAATCCAACCGCTGTGCCGGTGGGCCGGCTGTCCCATGCATGTTTGAATTCCCCCACTGTTTTAGACCCAACAATCTCCCCAGGAAGGCGGTTCCATGCATCCACCACTCTCTCCATGAAAAAAAATTTCCTCACATTACCCCTGAGCCATCCCCCCACTATCTTTAAATTGTGCCACCTTGTTCTTACACATCTCTTTTTCTGAAAGATGCTACCCTCCTGGACTTTGTTGATTCCCTTGAGGTACTTGAACATTTCTGTCAGTTCCCTCCTGTCCCTTCTTTCATCACGGGTATACATATTAAGGTCTCTAAGTCTCTCTTCATATGGTTTCTGATGCAGACCCTGCACCATTTTAGTTGCTCTCCTCTGGACTGCTTCCATCCTGTCTATGTCCTTGCGTAGATGAGGTCTCCAAAACTGCACACAGTACTCCAGATGGGGCCTCACCAACTCTTTGTACAGAGGGATAACCATTTCCCTTTTTCTACTTGTGATGCCCCTTCCTATGCATCCCAGTATCCCCCTGGTTCTTCTTACTGACTTCTCACATTGCTTACCCACCTTTAGATTATCTGATATGACTACCCCCAGGTCCCATTCCATTTTTGTTGTTAGTACCTCCCCTGCTATTGTGTACTCTTCTCCTGGGTTTTTGTTTCCCAGGTGCATTACTTTGCACTTCTCTGCATTGAATCTAAGTTGCCATATGTCTGACCATTCCTCCAACCTTGCAAGTCCCTTCTCATCTTTTCTACCCCCCCTTGTGTATCAACTCTGTTACAGATCTTTGTGCCATCTGCAAAGAGGCATACCTTTCCCTCCAGACTCTCTGCAATGTCACCTATAAAGATGTTAAAGAGAACTGGACCTAGTACTGAGCCTTGAGGTACTCCTCTAGTGACTCCCCTTTCTTCAGAATATGTTCCATTCACTATTACCTTCTGTGTTCTGTTGTACAGCCAGTTTGCTACCCAGACTACCACCCTGGGACCCACTCCCAGGCTGACTAACTTGATTATCAATCTTTTGTGCGGGACTGTGTCAAATGCCTTGCCAAAGTCTAGGTAGGCCATATCCAGAGCCCCTTCCTGGTCTATTACTTTGGTCACCCGGTCAAAAAAATCTATTAGATTCATCTGACATGACCTTCCTGCTGTAAATCCATGCTGCTTTGGGTCCTCTGCCCCACTGGCCTCTAGGTACTCAACAATTCTTTCTTTCAGAAGTGATTCCATCATTTTCCCTACCACTGACGTCAAACTTGCAGGTCTGTAGTTTCCTGCTTCTGCCTTGCTCCCACTTTTGTGAAGGGAAATCACATCTGCCCTCCTCCAGTCCTCAGGTACCACCCCATCCTCCCATGATTTGTTAAAAAGTGTGGTCAGTGGTGTCACTAGGTCCTCCCTTAGTTCTTTTGGGTTTTTGGGGTGAATCCTGTCAGGCTCCATTTCTTTGTCCACCTTGAATTTTAGGAGTTCTTTCAGGAGTCTTTCTTCTGTAAATGGACTGGTGTCAACCCCCCTACCCAGAGTGCTTCTATTGTCTGGTTTAGGTAACTTCTCCTCATCTTCTTTTATGAATATTGAGCAAAAGTATTCATTCAGTAACTCTGCTTTTTCACTGTCTCTTTTTGCCCACCTCCCCTATCCATTATTAATCTTCACTATTCCTCCCTTAACCTTTCTATGCTCCCTAATGTACCTATAAAAGGTTTTATCTCCCTTCTTAACTGAATTGGCTATTTTTTCCTTGGTTTGGCTTTTGCTATTCTGACTGCCTTCCCCACTTCTTTCTGCTTTAATTGATACAGTTCCCTGTTGTGCTCCTTCTGTGATTCCTTATACTTTTTGAATGCAGCCTTTTTCTCCTTAACCTTCCCTGCCACCTCTTTTGAGAACCACAGTGTTTGTTTTTTTTATTCCGCTTTGTTTTCTTTATCTGTTTCACACAAAGGCTTGTTGCCTCTATGATGGCAGATTTGATTTTTCTTCATTGTTCTTCTACCCCTCCTTTTTGGCCATTTGCTACTGTATTCCTCTGGTATTCACCCATTTTGCCAAAGTCAGCCCTTCTAAAGTCCAGTATGCTTGTTTTTGAATGGCTCATCCCTATGGTTGTGCTTATTGTGAAGCACACTGTGCAGTGGTCACTTGTTCCCAGATGTCTACTGACTTCTAAATTTGTGATCCTCTCTCCATTTGACAGTACCATGTCTAGTATTGCTCCCTCCCGAGTGGGTTCCAACACTAGCTGTCTAAGGTCTTCCCTGCAGGGCATCGAGAATGACCCTGCTCTTGGATGTGGCTGCAGTACATGTCATCCAGTTAACATCTGGCATATTCAGGTCCCCCATCAACAGTAGCTCCCCTTTTTCAGCCATTTTGAGAATGTCCTCTGTCATTTGCTTGTCCATTTCCTCCCCTTGAGATGGAAGTCTGTATACAACCCCTGTGCAGATTGTGATGCCATTCCCTGTCTCCAAGGTGACCCAGAGTGCCTCTTGTCCTTCCCCTTTACTTTTTAGTTCTGTAGCTTTTATCCCTTCCATTATGTATAGAGCTACTTCACCTCCTCTTTTCCCCTCCCTGTCCCTTCTGTAGACTGTGTAGCCCGGTATGTTGACATCCCAGTCATGGTTCTCCATGTACTATGTTTCCGTGACTGCCACAATATCCAATTGTTCATCTTCCATCAAGGCTACTAGCTCAGGAAGCTTGTTTCCCAGACTACAAGCATTAGGACTCATTGCCCTCCATTTAATGTTGGCTTTATCCTTATTTCCCCATGCCTGCTCTTTTTGCCCTTGTCTATTTTTCCATTTACCCTGTCCTGCCTCTGTTGAGCACTGTTCCTCAGTGTTTACCTTACTACCTGTCATGTTTTGTGGGGAGGCTTGAAATTTCCTGCCTCTTATTAGCACCTCCCCATGACTAGTTTAAAAGCTTGCCAAGAAAGCATTTAAATCTGTCACTTAGAATCTTGGTTCCCTTTGTGAACAGATGCAGACCATCATGCCAGTATAGACCTTCATTCTCTCCAGGTGTACCCTCAATGATCCCAAATAAAGTCAAAAGTCCTGTGCTCTGCAGGTTTGCAACCATTCATTAAACTGTATGGTGTGTAGTACTCTAGCCTCACCCCTGCCATGGACTGGCAGCACCTCTGAGAAGGTAACCATGATTGCTACCTGTCTGAGGCCCCTCCCCAACTCCACAATTTCATCCTGCACTGCACTGATCCTATGTCTATCTAGGTCATTTTTCTCAAGGTGGACAATGATATCTAGTTCCCTCTCCTGTGATGCTGCTTCTGCAATCCTGAGGATTCGCTTCTTGTCCCTCCAACCCATGGCACCAGGCAGGCACCTTACTTCCCTCTCCTCTCCCTTCCCTAGGTCTACCCCTCTAACAATTGAGTCCCCTATCAGAAGCTGTTTCCTTCCCCTGTGGTGTCCCTTGCCACCCTTCTGTGGGTCTCCCTTCTAGATGTCCTCAGCATTCTACTTGGTCTCCACTGAGAGTGCCATCATAGAGGAACCTTGCTCTGCCAGACTGGTGTATGGTTTGTGTAGAGGTACAACTAGGGGGCTTCACCTGTGTTCCACCACCTGCACCCTCCCAGAACCCACTGTGGTCAAATGGCTTTTCATACTTGGCAGCCTCGGCAGCCTCGGCCTCAGAAGATTACTTACTACTTCCAGTAGCCCTGCATATTTGGAAGGTGATCACATCGGCAAGGCTCAGGTTAATTTACCTTGAAACATACATATTTTAACAACCTTTTGCCACAAGAAAATCTTAATGAGAATAAATGCCTTTGCAACAGAGGATTTACTGAATCACTGGTACACATAATAACGCAATGCCCTCTGTACACCTCTCAGAGAAACCAGATCCTAAAGAACTTTTCAACCAGATAAGCAGACCTGGAGTATGATACAGTATTTATCTTGATGCATCCTGGAATAGTGGAAGATGCTGAAAAAATTGCTAAATTTTTATCATCTGTAATCAATTTTAAGAAAAAAGCTTATTTTAGGAGAATTAAAATAAATCATTCAAAAAACAGTCATTAATTTTGAGGGTAACAGCCATTCTCTGTATCCCAAGGTTCCGCCACCTTTCTTCTTTCCTTTTAATTAGTTGATATGTATGTAATTTGTATTTTATTGTCTGTACTTTTCTGTACTTAATTTATATACTTACATTATGATGCTTGTAATGTTCAAAATGTTAAATATTTTTTGGAAGAACAGATAAATCTGAAACTTGAAACTTGGTCACCCAGTCAAAGAAATCAATTAGATTTGTCTGACATGGCCTTCCTGCTGTGAATCCATGCTGCCTTGGGTCCTGTGCCCCACTGGCCTCTAGGTACTCAACAATTCTTTCCTTCAGAAGTGACTCCATCATTTTCCCTACCACAGAGGTCAAACTGACAAATCTAGTTTTCTGTCTCTGTCTTGATCCCTCTTTTGTGAAGGGGAATCACATCCTCCCTCATCCAGTCCTCAGGTACCACACCATCCTCCCATGATGTATTAAGAAAGGTAGTCAGTAGTGTTACTAGTTCTTCCCTTAGTTATTTTAGAATTCTGGGGTGAATCCCTTAAGGCCCCATTGCTTTATCCACCTTCAGTTTTAAGAGTTCTTTCAGAACCCTTTCTTCTGTGAAAGGACTAATATCAACCCTCCTATTCAGAGTATTTCTATTGACTGGATTAGGTATCTCCCCTGCTCTTCCATTGTGAATACTGAGCAGAAGTATTCATTCAGTATCCCTGATTTTCACAGTCGCTCTCTGCCCAACCACCTTCCTCTTCATTCAGCCTCAGTATTTTTGCCTTAGCCTTTCTTTGCTCCCTAATGTTCCTATAAAAGGTTTCATCCTCCTTCTTAACCAAGTTGGCTATCTTTTCCTCGGTTTGGGCATTTGCTATTCTGTCTGTCTTCCCTGCTTCCTTCTGCTTTAACTGGTATAGTTCTCTGTCCTGCACCTTCTGTGTTTCCTTATACTTACTGAATGCTATCTTTTTCTCCCTAACCTTCCCCACCACTTCTTTTGAGAACCATAGTGTTATTTTTCTTTCATTTTGATTTATTTATTTGCTTCACACAAAGGATTGTTGTCTCTGTGATGGTAGGTTTGATGTTTCTCCATTGTTGCTCCACCCTACCTTCTTGCTTGTTTGTTAGTGGTTTTCTGAGGCACTCCTTCATTTTGACAAAATCAGCCCTCCTGAAGTAATTATATGACAATTTCCATACTTCCTCCCCTCTCTAAAGTGCTGGAAAAATAGCTGCAGATCAACTTACTGACTATTTAGACTCACACCATCTACTGTGCCAGCAGCAGCAGCATGGCTTTAGCAAAGGGCACAACACAACTACTGTCCTGCTTGAGTTTACCTCCATTATCCGTGATGCCCTTGACCAGGGAGCCCTGGCTGGGTCTGTCTATATTGATCTGTCCAAGGCTTTTGATACTGTCAATCACAGTATGCTGATTAACTCCCTCCTCTCTGATGGTGTATCCCAAGATACAGCTGACAGGTTCTCCAACTATCTCCATGGCCGTACCCAGCAAGTAAAAATAAATAGCACCCTTTCTACTAGCCTCCCTGTCTGGTCAGGTGTCCCACAAGGGGCCATCCTTGGCCACTCCTTTTCTCCCTATACCCAAACTCCCTCCCTCTGGCCTCCTTTGGGCACCTGCTCCTTTTTGCTGATGATGCTATGAACTTTAGCTGGCACCCAGACCCTACAGAACTCCAACAGTTCTTGCAGGACTCCTTCACAGAAATAAAATCATGGTTCTCTTCCCACAAACTTGTCCTCAACTGCAAAAAAATGAAGGTCATGCTATTCGCCCACCCTCAACATAAACACAATATGACCCACACTATCCATACTGAATTCCCAGGGTATCACACCAGAGTCAGTTGCCAGTTTTAAATATCTAAGGGTCACCCTAGACTCGGCCTTTACCTTCTGTGAGCGTATAGCATCGACTTGCTCTGCACGAAACATTAGAATTGGCCTCCTGTATTAATATAGGCCCTGTCGCCCTCCTGATGCCCTCTGTTTAGCCATCTCTAGCTCCATCCTTTCCCTGGTAGACTATGGCATAGTCATATATGGTGCCACCTCCAACACTGCCCTGACCAGCATTAAGCATGCCCTTAAAGCCTGCTGACTAGCTATAGGCTGCGATCACCTTACACATACCTGTGACCTCTACCAATGGTCATCTTGGCTAAACTTTCAGGGGTGCCTACTCTATCAGACCTGCTTATTGGCTAAAAAATTCAACTAGGGCAAGCTCCCCCTGGCTGTCTCTCGCTCTTCCAGACATGCTTGCCAATGAGGGCCACATGACACTCTGTTGCCACTGCCTTTTGCATCCCTTTTGGAAAGACCACTGCCAGCCAAAGGTCCTTTTTTTTTTTTAGTTGTTTAACCAGGAGTAGCTCACTAAGCTGAAAGCTTTTTTACAGGTGCGACCTGGGAACACAGGGTTACTCAGTGTCACACAGTATGTAAGTGGAAGCTGTGGGATTCAAACCCAGGTCTGGTCTGCTGGATGTCACCAGATTTGCATCTCAGAGCCTTAAACCACTGCACTATACTGCCTCCCAAAATACAGTAATGGTGCTACACGGCACCATTATGGATGAAAGCCTCCCTAATACTGCCCTATCTATTCCCAGGCTAGGGCCTTTTAAATCTGAGTGACGTATCCACATTATGTCCCACTCTAACTGTGATTGCAGATAAACTCCTCTAGCAATGGCTAAGTTCCATTACTAAATTTACTCTGATTCTAATTTATGATTCACAGTTACACACCTTGGTGTTTGCTCTGCATAAGTATTATCCATTTTATCTCTGTACTTAGTCACTGTACTTATCATATTCTGTATTTGTCCACATTCAATGTATGATGTGGTGCCTTTGTAAATGGGCCCCTGACTCAAAGAATGTAATTCTGAGACTATAAAAAATATATATATATATATATATATATATATATATATATATACTGTATGTATATATATAGCTATATCCACTCCTATAACACGTACAGAACTATTTATAACAACAAAAATATTTTGATACTATCTCTTCCAGCATTACTCAGCTTTTCCATAATAAATCTGTCTTGTTTCATTCTCAGTGATTTTTTCATACCTTGTTTCATACACATTTCTCATTACCCTCAATACCATCATTTTGCACCAGCACTGGTTCTTCTTAGAGTTTGTTTGAAATGACACTACAGCAGATGAGTTTAGGATAAACACTGGATTCCTCGTTTATGTTTCATCACTTCTTATGAAAACAGGACGTTACTGAAACAAAAGAAATAGTGAGAGGCAGACCCTCCATTGACTACAGGTATATTATTTTGTTTAATATCAGCGTTTGAAAACTAAAGATAGAATGAAAAACAGTTTTAACATGTTTCCATTTCTGGAAGTAATGAATATTGAAAAGAAATACTAATTTGAGGGAAA
Organism: Neoceratodus forsteri; assembly: GCA_016271365.2. NCBI lineage: Eukaryota > Metazoa > Chordata > Ceratodontiformes > Ceratodontidae > Neoceratodus > Neoceratodus forsteri. The sequence continues at coordinate 62,599,995 of CM028137.1, read as the reverse complement.
ATTGAAAAATATGATACATACTTTGACATGCATATTAATCTTATTGGCCCACATTTTCAAAGAAGATGTGCAGCACATCTGGAGATGCACCAGTGCATCTCAACAAATGCACCAAAGCGTGATGTTCAAAGGACAAAGAAGCAGCACACATCTTCGGATGTGCCCAAGTGCATCTATAAAGCACAAGAGGATGCTGGGATGCATCGCTAGGGGGATCACCTCCAGAAGGAGGGAAGTGATACTCCCTCTGTATAACTGCTTGGTGAGGCTGCTCCTTGAGTACTGCATGCAGTTTTGGAGGCCACACTTAAAGAGGGACATTACCCTCCTGGAGAGGGTCCAGAGGAGGGTAACCAAAATTATTTGGGGCTTGGGGGACAGGACCTATGAGGAGAGGCTCGAAGAGCTAAATATGTACACATTGGAAGAGAGAAGGGACCGGGGGAACATGATAGAGGTCTTCAGGTACATGAAGAGGGTAAATAGGGGAGGAACAGTCAGGGTGCTTCGAAGGAAGGAGGAGGGGGCCACTAGAGGGCATGGGTGGAAGCTGGAGGGAGAAGATTCAGGGGAGAAAGGAGGAGGTGCTACTTCACTGAGAGGGTGGTGGAGCCATGGAATGCGCTTCCTAGGGGGCTGGTGGAGGCAGAGACAGTGGAGGGGTTCAAGAGGGGGGTGGAACAGGTACAGGGGAAGGGTTCTGGAAGCAAAATCCAATGCAGCAAGAATATCCAGAACTGGGAAGGGAGAAGCCAGAGGAGGCAAGGGGGGGCAGCAAGGTCAGCACCCAGGGTGGAGGCTGACCAAACGAACAGACACGAAAGACCGTTAGGCCTATTCTGCTGGCATTTTAAAATGTTAGTATGTTAGTAAGTTGAGGGGGCATTCCCATGAATGTGCTGCACATCACTATATTCAGCCAAAATGAGAAGCACAACTTTGGCGCATCTTCAAGGTGTGCCACTCAAAGTTGGCATAAAAGAAGCATGCCTAAGTGCAAGCCACCCACAGGCAGCAAGCTGTATTGCAACAGCCACAGCCAGGGATGGCTCAGCTTTTCTTTTGGTAGCTGTCATGAGGGGTGTGATGAGATAGGCAGAACAACGTGGTCGAGTAAGAGCCTGTAGGCAGTATGCCAACAGAGACGGTACTGTGCCTGTGTCACATTTGAACAATTCAGTGACACAGAGAACATGGGCTGGTACTGACTCAACAGGGCAATACTGATACAGCTCTGTGAGCTGGCCAATGATGAACTGCAGGCACCTACACGCAGGAGTCATGGCATGTCAGTGGAGACAAGTATGACAGCAGCATTGTGCTTGCTCACCACGGGCACCTTCCCCATGCTAGTGGGTGACACCACTGGCATCACACAGTCCACACATCCTGTGTCCTCATACAATGCCGCACCACTCTGCTGCATCCTGCTACAGAATGTATCCCTTTCCCTAGCACACAGACAGAGTGGACAGAAACCATGCACTACTTCCACATGGTGGAACTCATGCTAGGCATGCTAAGGGCAATCTACTGCACCCATGTGGCAATCAGGGAATCACCTGGCACTGATGGTGTCACCTTCATCAATAGGAAGGGATGCCACTCAATAAACTGCCAGGTGGTGTCCAATGCCACAGGCCGCATCACCAATGTATGCGTTAAACCCTCTGAGAGTGCATATGATGCCTACATCAGGAATTGGTCAACCCTGTGTTGCTGTTTTGAGAGTGGGGAGATACATAGTGGCCACCTAGTGGGTGAGTTGGGCAGGACACCATGCCCACACAACACACTTTGTGGCACACAACACAGCTGGAGGCAGTTCCGGGAGTGGGGCAGTGACAGGAAAAATGCATTGGCCAACAGGCACGGTGAATAGTGGGACAGGGGAGCCTACTGGAGTGGGACCCATAGACTGAGAGACAGTGGGGTGCAGGTGCACATGGTGTCACAGGGCAGGGGACATACACAGCAGGCACAGGTGGCAGGGAATTTGAAAGCACATGCCCTGAGGCACAAACAACAGCTGAGGCAGGGGAGAGCACCATAGCTGAACAGGATAGTGGCAGGGTGGCCACACAGGCATTTCTGGGATGGTGCAGGACATGACAGAGGGCAGCCAAGTCATGCCTGACCAGGTTGTGAGTATGCAATACATGGGGAGCCCCAACAGGTGTGACAGGGTGTGCACAGGAGGGGAGGGGGGAAATGGCAACCAGGTGGACAGAGAGGCAGCAAAAATAGGCAAGGGGGCTGGTGATAGACACAGCATATGCCTGATGGAGACTAACATATTGCATTGCCCCCCAGGTGAGAGTGCATACCCCATGGCCATGGCTGATCACCCCAAAATGGCGGCCCTTGAGACAGGTCGAGGAATGATATAATGAGTCACACACCATGACATGGAATATCATTGAGTGTGTGTTCAGCATGTTAAAAATGAGATTTAGATGCCTGGATAGGTCCAGTGGTGCCTTATAATACTGCCCAGATAAGGCCTGTGGCATATTCCTGGCCTATTGCATGCTTCACAACATGGCCATTGACCATGGAATACTTGTCCAGGTAGAGGAGGGCAACAGTTCAGAGGATGAGGAACCACATGCTTGCGGTGGGCAGCCAATCCTGAAGAGGAGGGACCCACGGCTGACTGAAAGGGCACACCACCACAAGGACGTAATTGTGGAGGAGCACATTGTGGACTGCAGGTGAGTAACACTGGAGGACCAGACAGGGCAGTCACACACACACGCACGTAGAGGATACACACACGTGCAGGTAAGCCGCCACTGCATGGATGCCATCGACTGCAATTGAGAGTGCATACAACCAGCACAGGCATTCACAGCAGTGCTTGCAAGGACTGGGGGCACACTGTTGTATAGTGAGGAATGGCATGGATCAGAGGGACTCTGCTGGCACACACGCACAGTGAACACACAAGGCTACTCTCATCACACTCATGCCATACAGCACAACACCAGTGCCCCCACCCATGCCCAGTACACCACACAGACAGGCATGCCACCAGAGTGTGCATATGCCGCAGCATGCAGCCTCAGGCAGTGACAGTTGGATGATTGGGCAGCAGCAGCTGCAGGGTGCAGTGGCTATTTTAACCCCACCCAGCAGGCATCACTGTGTGCCAGTATGGCTACAATGGACACATAGGTCATCATGCCTAGGCCAGGCAAGCCCCTCTGAGGTGTCATGTCCCACAGAGGGTGACTCATCCACACTTGCTGGGGTCAATTCACATGACCATGACTGGGTGCACATGGGTGTTGGGGTCCCAAAGTCCAGATGGGAACCGGGGGTGTTCAGGATGTAATTAGCAGGGGACAGCATTTGCAACAATGGGGTCAAATAATGCTGTAGTGTGGGAGTGCAGGCGTTACTATGTTGGGTGTAGCGGGAACCCCTGTAGCCATGGGGCACAGGGCTGAACAGCTTACTTCAATGGCCTGTGCAATCCTTTCAAGACCCATGGTTATGTCCATCCACAGTTGGCATAGCTCACCAATCATCTGAGTGTGCCTTGCAGCTGCATGCCCATCCATGTGGCTTACCTGCACCCACAGTCCAATGATCACCTCCATGAGCGCAGCCTGGCTCTCTACAGATGTCTGCAGAAGCTGGGTGTGCTCATCTAGCCTGTCAGCAGGGGACATGTTGGGGGCATGGGGCTGATGGGCATGGGGGTTCTGGCTGCACTACAGACCACTGTTTGGCCAGGGACTGTGCATGGGCAGGGTCAGTGGGCCATGGGCCAGTCAAGCCATTGTCCTCTACAGGTCATTGCTGCTCCACAGGACCCTGCTGTATGGTAGTGACAGCCCTGGGCCCCCACAGCAGCGTTCTGCCCTTGGCTACCCAGGGCTGTTGCAGAAGTGGACAACATGTGTGCAGTTTGGCTAGGGGCATGTGGAGGCTCAGGATGGCCCATGCTGCCTGATGCTGTCCATGTGACAACAGGGACATTGGCTGGGACACTGATGTGCATGTGTTCGCCCAGCTGGGTGGAATTCTGTATATCATCATCATCCTCCTCCTCCTCCTCTTTGGCCGATGCAAGCATGGCGAGGTCATCAGACATGTCCAGGCCAAACAGGGCATCAAAATCAGGAAGCCCAAGGATATCCCTCAACACATGTGCTTCATCAATATCGGCCACAGCTCTAGAAGATGTAGATGGTTTGAGTTTGTCCTTCTTGAGTCCCACAGGATGAGTCCAGGACCCTGCAGCACCCCTGAGGTGTGATGGAGCTGAAAGACAGAATGGAGATCATGGTCAGGGATGCATGGCCATGGTGCTGGATGACTGTTGGACACAGGGGAGTGTGCATGAGCTCAACAGGTGTGCAGGTGTTGCCACACAGGGCAGGCGCCACCTTTGTGGCCTGTACTGCATCCACGCAATGGTGGTGTGTGCATTGCACGTATGCTGGGGCATGCAAGCATGGCAGAATGTGGTGCATGTCCACAGGTACCATGCTGTGTCCTGGCAAATGCCACTTCCAATGGGTGTGCCACATGTACAGCGGCTACCATGTGGACCAACTGTCCACAGTGGCTGTACAGTGCAATTGCCCAATGTTGCCAGTGAGGTGTACACGCACACGGCACACATGTCCCTGTGGTCAAGGTCGATTAACTGTGGCCTGTGTAGCCAACAAGCCCATGTCCCTTGTTGCATGGCAGAACATCGGGCCCACACCACACCACATCAGGGACCATGTCAACCTATGACAGGGCTGTGTGTTGTTGGCAGCTCTGCTTGGTGCCATGGGAACACAGTGAATGGCCCTGCATGGCATACCATGCACACCTGTGACAAACACATGCAGCTCACCACATGAAGTGATATATGCATATTCACAGGGCTGATAAGAGCTGCCTCCTGTCTGGAACCCACCACCAGGGACACCGTCAATGGAGGCATGGCTTATGGAGTCTGCCAGAAGCTCTTCATATGCTATGAATGGTGGCACCGTGAGTGGCCCACCCTAGTGCTGAGCATGGATCCCTTGATGGCAGACAGCCACTCCCTGGCCCTGGTTCATTCACTGTTCATTCTTTTAATGCACTCCCATGGACAGTGATTGTAGACACTGAATGTTCATGGCATCAGCCACCTTGTCTCAGAGCCTACCATGCTCCTTCTAGGTACCAGTCTTGCCTGTAAGCAGGTCTTCCAGAAGAAAATATGGATGCACAAGAGCATGAAGTTCTTCTTCAGTGAAGTTTGTCTGCCTCCTCTTCCTTCCCTCAATGGCTTTGATTATGGTGCCTGTGGACAGTAAAAAGGACAAGCATCAGCACAGGTCCAGCATATCTGGCAAGTGTAGTATGTCCTACTGAATGCAGTGCACCAACATACCTCCTAGGCTGCAGTACCTACCCATCACCTGTAATGTGGGGTGGTGCAGGGAGCCTATTTATGGCTCAGAACATGCAAATGAGGTGGAGTACAGCCAGTAGTAAAATGCTAATGTGTGGACTTATGCCACGATTGGACAATGAGACAATTTGCATATCCTGGCTGAATATTGCAGATTTACACCTGGCTCATCTCATTGGGGGCAGTGCATCTATTTGGGCCAAAAATTTCTGCACAGCACATTTCCATGCATGTGCAATAGGCCATACTATCAGTGACATGTGCAATGGCACATGTGTGATGTCAATGGCTGTGCACCGGGCATATTCCACCACTGTGCTGTAATACATCATTTCACTGTCTGGTGCATGTCCACAGCATAGTGACATGTGGATGGCTGCAATTGTGGCATTTGCTGACTTCAGAATCATGGCCATGCTGCACAGCCATTCATGTGTGTGTGTCATGGGGCTGTGACCCCATTCTTCTGCTCAGCTGTGCACTGCTGCACATGTGCTGTGATGTGCCATTGTACGGCAATCATCCATTCCTATGGAATATTTGCAAGGGATGCAGGGCAATGCATTACAGGTCTATCACACAACTGGCATGACCCAGCCACATACTGCACACACTTCCTGCTTGCCACATCTGCTGCTTCTGCTACCCAATGAATCAATATGGCATGTGCCCAGGCTGGGAGACCCAGAGTCCTCAACTGGAGTGAAGTGGAGGTGGTAAATCTCAAAGCCCTGTTTGCTCCACTGGAGGGGCAGTTATTTGGGCAGATGCCCTACAGGAGGCAGGACCCAGGTGTGGGCTATTGTGGCTGTATGCCTTGAGCATCAGACAGGCACCCTGCAGTCCCGGGAGCAGTGCCGACACCGGTATGGTGACTTGCGGAGGAGAGACCCAGGGAGGCTGAGCCACCTATGAGGCCAGGCTTGCAGTGGGGCTGTGCCATGCTCAGGTATGTATGTGCCATCTCCATCCTTTCTTTGCCTGCTAATGGGTTTTTTTGGGTGTGCAGCAGAGGCATGTGCCACCACCCACATGGTTACCATGGATCTGGTGGCTATGCATGCCAATGTCTAGCCCTGGGTGCAGTGGCTGGGCCATGGTGCTGTTGCCATGTCACTGTTGGTCCCCCTTTGTGTGTTGCCTCTTATCAGGGCATGCATTGTGCTGCTCCATGCTGAGTTGTGCAACTGTTGTGCCACTGGGGAAGGGTTGTGATCCTGCATGTTGCTCACAACGCTTTTCTACTGTAGTCAGCTGGCAGATCGGGAGGAGCACCAACAGGCACAGGAACACACCAGCTGGAGTCAAGCTTATGGACAGGCTGGAGGGGTTGTCATCGGCACACCCGCCATGTGTGTTGCAATGTGCATCAGGTGTGCTGCTTGTGCATGTGTGTTCAGAGGGTTTGGGGTGGGGTTTGCATTGCCACTGTCGGGCCATTGCCTGCTTGTTGTGCAAGACCATGTGGTGCTGGCCATGCACACATGGATTGTTGTCTTGGCACCGTGTGGTGGACCCTCTGTGCACCTGGCACCTGTGTGTTTGTCCCCATTTGGTGTGTCTGTTCAGGATCTTGAGTGCCCATTGGTGCTCAAACTGGGTTGCCAAAGGGTCTGCACACATAGTGCATGCAGTTGTCAGGTTCACACTCTGTGGGGGACATGGCAACATGTCACTTGGCAACATCCAGTGCCTGCACATGCTGACATTATCTATTCCCTGTGACACATTCCATTTACTATAAGGCTCTGTTGCATGGCACGTTGCCAGTCTGTGGTGTGCATGGTGGGTTGTCGGCCCTATGGAAGGGGTCAAGCAACAGCAGGCATGCACGTCCACTCCATCTCGGGGGGTTACTGTGCCTGGGTGGGTTGTGGCACTGACTATGTGTTCTCTGTTTTCCCCAAATACATCATCAGGATGCCAGTGATGCACAGCGGAGGAGGTGGGTAAGATTGATGCTTGGGGGAAGGCTTCTATCCACCCAGGACCTTCTTGTGGCCATTTTGTGGAGGCAGGGGGACATCCTGTGTGTGGCACGGGAAATATTGCAAGCACTTCGCAGAGCAGGATGACCACCAGGGCCAGAAACAGGAGCACAGGAGGAGGTATGTATGTGGCCTGTTGGACATTTCTTTCTGTAAATAGCGAAAAGAACAGGATCCAGCACAGTCAGCCTTGATTAAAACAAAAATATATACTCATTAAGGAGGAATCTCTACCAATATAGGCTCCAATACAATCAGGAATACAATTTATAGAAACAGAGCCCACTCACCCAGATAATCATCAAATTATTCTTGTTTTATTTATCTTTCCTTTCAGAGTATTTTATCTCAAAAGTGTACAGTGTATACTATAAATCATAATGTTGGATAAAGTTTCTTTATCAGTGAACATCACTGTATCTGCATCAAACATAATAAAATATTTATAAAAATCTTACTGGTCTATTACATCAAAAGAACTAATAATTACACACAACATATACTGTAAAAGATCTCACACACCACTTAATGTCTGGCAGTCACTTGTTGTGGCATAGGTATAAATATTCTCTATCCATAACCTATATGGTCAGAGTGAACCTCTGTTACTTATGTCTACTTGATTAATTCTCCAAAATCAGTTTCTATAACTATTTGATACTGACTATAATTGTATTCTTAATTTATATTAAACAGTTTTCAAAAGTGCTCACGTTCTCCACAAATATCAAATCATATATTCAAAATACCTTATAAAGAAGTAAATACTGTGATCTCTTTCTATATTTTCATTATTTCCAGAATGCCCTGTTTACATAGTAAACTTCCTTTGATTTCTTTAGTAAATATCTGTTTTTGCTTTAAATATTTGAATCAATGTAAAAAGTACTTCCATACAACCAATGCACCATCATTCCTTATATGTATCAAGAAGTACGGTGCCTTGAGGGAGGGGGCATTTTTTATCTTAGTTATACGGGAGCATTTTTTACATTCTTTGCATGCCACTCTGTAATAAAGAAAGAGCACTTTATGGATATGTGCTTGTGGTGCTTTGAAGCAACTCACATGAGGTATCTGAATTAAAAAAATACAGACTCTATGCACAGGACCCTATCGGCCCACAGCCTTGGCTGGTATTGGCCTTTCCTTTGCAAACTCCATATATGGGGAATGCAACTGAATTGCTTGTCAATGTTATGTTTTGTTAAAGTTATGTTGAAGGCTTTACCTGCTCTTTAACATGTTTCCTTCTCCTATCTACAAATGTCAAGTATTTTTCCTATTAAAAAACTGTTTCACAATCCTTTGTGATGTTGCATTACATATTGTTGTGTGCAACATTATGAAGATGTAACACATCTGGTGCCGGCACTGAAAACATGCTCCAGAAGGCCAGAATTCCTGAAATGTTTCCCCGAAAATGTTACAAGAAACTCAGACAGAAATCAGGTGACAGACATGCAGTTACATGGTTCACTTCCATCATCAGGACCCAAATCTGCTGTTTTCTGCACCATTTCAAATGTGTTTTTAGGCCTAACCATGGTGCCACTGCCTAACATGCCCCCATATATAGTAAGGTCAGGTAGTAAACACCAGTGGTGTAACAGGGAGGAAAGGGTTAATATGGTAAGCAAATTAAATAGAAAAACAGGAACGCTGCAATGCAGAGGCTAGATCACAAGTTTATTTTCTGTGAGCAACTCAACAATGCAGTGTACCTGGATATGGACAAGTCAAGTGGTCAATGTACGTGAATACTTTCAATAAAAAAATAAAACACAAAAGTGATTAAGCAAAGTGAAACAGGAAATGAACTATTCAGAACGAGTAACTGTTCAGATAAAGTTACCCAAAAAGGGTCAACATGTAAGAAAAATGTAACAAATAAGCAGCACACCAACCAAAATATTAAGACCGAAAAGAAATTACAGAAACTCACTTACAACTTGTGAGAAATCTGTCAGATATTAGGAACTAGTCTGCTCTGCTTTCACATACACACACACGCACGCACACGCACACACACACAAACGCACACGCACACACACACACACACACACACAAAACAAAACTTATAAAAGAAACAAATCTGTAGCAAAAAAGGACTGAAATAAAACACTACAAAAAAAGATTCAACTTTTAAAAAAGCTTTTTTTTTTTGTCAAATCGCAAGATACCACCAAACTGTCCTCTACACCCAAAATGCTTCCTTCTTCTACCACTGCAAAGGAGAAAGTGAAACTAAGTGTTTTTATGACTCATTCCTGCCTGGCTAAAGCACATGACATACAGTTCTTAAGCCATGTGATTTGTGGGGGGCTGCTATATTGTTGTCACTTCGCCTTACTTCACGTTAAGGCAGAATGGCAACGTGAAGTTATAATGAGAAGCTGAAGTGAGAACTTTGCAATGGCCACTTCGTGTAGCAGTATGATAATGCAAAGTGGTTACTCGGGCCCACTTCATGGACGATTTTAAATTTGCTGCATCTCTGGGGTGCGCCACTAGACAACCAGGTAGGAGTACATATCTGTTTAATGGTGATCAGGGCATGGGAAGGGGGGGTGCCACTCGACTAGCAGGGAGGGGAGGGATTACACATGTATTTAATGGCAATCTGCTCTGTGGATAGGGAGAGGGCTTACCACTGGAATACCGGGGAATGGGTACAGGTGTTTTTCTACATCGATCACCACTACAAAGAGGGAGGATGGGTTACCACAAACGTCCTCTGGGGGCACTGCATGCTGTGCAGGGTGCCAGGTGCAAGTCACTGGCCTGCCCTGCACAACGCATGGAAATGGGGCCATAATGGCATGCAAATGGCCCCAGTTTTGCCTTGCATACATTATGGCTCCATTTGCATACTGCCAGCTGGATATCAGGAATTTGCACACAGCATAACTCTGTTGCACTGGAGTAGTTCCCATTCCTGGTATTTGGCCCTGTCTGGAGCGGGGGTGTCAGCACATCATATTTGCACAGTGCGCATTACCTGATATATTCAGAGGAGATGTGTCATTGCTCATCTCCCTAGAATATATCCCTGGGTTTCATCAGTGCAACACAGTTGCACTGCATAACAACTTGCACCATTGTCAAGTGCAGCACTGAATATCGGGGCCTATGTGTCCTTGAACAAGTCCATAGGTTTCTTGATTTTTTGCTTAGAGAATGGAAAGTTGAGTGGTGGGGTTTGCATGATGCACTAACCAAGTTTGGGGGGAGCTGGTCCTTGAGCAAGTCTGAGGACCTCATACCAAGTTGTGGGTGTGTGGTGTCACATCCTATACTGCCTACACTGCACAGTGTGTGATCCCTGTAAACTTGCTCTGTGGAAGCAAACAGAGACCCTCAGACTTGCTCAGAAACACAGCCATGCCACTCCCCCAAACTTGTTCTGTGGCAAGCAACAGAAATCCTAAGGCTTGTTCTGGGAGGTACAGGATGTGAGTCCACCCCAAATGCAGACTTCCTCTAGGAATGCAGTCATTTCTGTTGACCCCAAACACAAGTTTGCAGGTGTTGTTTAGGGATCTCCTGACTTGTCCAACCCTACAGGTCCATGGGTGGCTGTCTGCATTTTGTGCAGTAGGGGAACTGTCCATGTTGATGGCATGGGCACACAGTTGCTGTGAGTTTGGTGGGGTGAGAAGACTGCCTTGCTGGTGAGACAGGAGGACTGTCTGTGTCTGGTTGGGTTGTGAGAGTGTTCGTGCTTGGTGGGTCAGAGTGTGGAGTGACTGTCCTCGTGTGGTTGGGAGAGTGGCAGTGCTGGTGGGTCAGGGTGAGGAGAGTGCCCATACTACTGGAGTGTGGATATTAGTCATGCTGCAGTGGTGGGGAGAGTGGCCTTGCTGGTGGAATGGGAAGAGAGTGGGCGTGTTGTAAGATTCTACATTTATATACATAGTTACTCAGATAAAGGTATTGGTATTTATCACACTCCATTTATGTCCACCACATTGCATACATTTATAATAGCTGTCTCACCCTTTTTCCCATAGGAAACCATGGTGTAATTTGCTATTATAAAGGAGTGTTTATAATGGCAAACACCCTCCCAATTTCCCTCACTCTACGCATGCATCCACCACAGTTCACCCCTTCCCAACCACACCGCTTCCCTTCTCACCAAAAAGTCAACTGCCATCTACCACAGTAACTCTGTGATAAGTTATATATGTTTTTCAAAACAAATTCTGGTCACATTCAAGATTTACTGGGGCAGATAGAAATGTTTAAACACCACCAGCCACTTCTTAAATCTAGGCAACATCACCGGACGAAAAAAAAAAAACTGAGCATAGACTGGCCTGAACCTCTGCTATTTTATATAATTGCAGTTGCAAAAAAGGAAAACCCAGCTATTACATAAAACAAAATATGGGGTGGTGTGTGTGTAACAAGAAATTTACACACACCCTCTGGGTTAGATGCTTGCACAAACCCCTCGAGCTTTGCTCTCAGGGTTTATGTAGTATCTAACCCATCGGGTGTGTATAAACTTCTCGTTACACACACCACACCATACTTTATTCTATATTTAAAGTTTATCAGGGCTCTTTCTATTTATTGCTCTGTGTTTTTAAGGATAGACTCTCCTGGCCCATATGTTGTTCTTTTCCTCCGCCAATCCTTTAGTAGCCCATGGTGCTCTGACACTAGCCACTGTGTAGCTCTATTGTATGCAATTCCTGCCATTTCTTTGACTTCTTAGGGAGCCCTATTATTCCACCCTGCCTGCCTCCCACCACTACTTTTTTTTTTTTAATTTCTTCTTTATTTCATTTTTACTTAAAATCGATTGTGTCCAAATAGTAATCACAGTACATCAAGGAGTGAGTACTTACGGGATTCACAATGGTCATAGTACATGGTAAACTTAAAAGAGTAATAACATGCAATAACTCACATGTAACAAGAGCCTATTGTCTATGCAGAGGCTGACTGATTTATCAATGTCCCCACCATCAAAAGTCCATATATCTTCAGGGCTATTCTTGTAGGTCCCGGGTGCCGAGCAGAGAGATGAGGTACATTCAATATAATATATACAATAGCATTATTTCTCTCAATCATTCATTCAGGCCCCCTTCCTGGGAGACCATGGGAGGGCCCCCCTGGGACCCACTTCAAAGTGAATGCAGGGGCAGAAGGAAAAGAAAAAGAAAGGATGATATTGGGGAGGTGGAAAAAAAAAGGGGGGGCCTTTATTACACTACGGCACAAAGGTTGTATCTTTTAACATGTAATACAAGAGCCATCTGCTCCAACATGACCTGAATCGGTCGTCTCTATCATTTAGACTGAATTTTATTCTTTCCATCTGGTAGGTTTGCCTGCGTATGGCCCACCAATCCTTCATGGATGGTATCGTAGGGGTCAGCCAAAGTCTGGTGATGGCTTTTTTAGCAGCCGCTAGGAGGATAACTAAGAGGTATCGGGTATCTTGATCTCTATAGCCTTTAGGGAGTATTGACAAAATAAATATCTGCGGGGTTAATTGGAGGGGCCTATCTAAAATTTCTTACAGTTCTGACTGCAAGGTGTCAATAAATGGTGTTAACTTAGGGCAGGTGTAGAATACATGTGTTAGGTGGGCTTTGGCCTCACCGCACTTATGCCAGCAGGAGGCTGAATGTCCTATAGTATAGTGACTTGTGACCGCAGGAGTTTTGAAAAAACGTACCAGGAGTTTCCATGCAAACTCCCATCCCTGGTGTGAGCTAGATGTGCGTGTCACTTGTCTGCATGTCTGTTCCCATTGTGTGTCTTCTATGGGGGCATCTAATTCTCGCTGCCACTTTTCTCGGATTTCTATAAGACTAGCTGACTCGTGGGACATTAACACCTGGTAAAGGATACAAATCTGGTGGTTCTGCTTTGGGGAGGCAATCAGAGATTGCAACCCAGAGATCAGGGCAGACAGTACTCAGATTTTCTCACCTCCAAAAGTAATGATTCATAGTAATGTCTTATTTGTAAGTATCTATAATGGTATGTATTGGGCAGGCTAAATTTCCTTTGGACTTCTTGGAATGACCACATAGCCCCCCTGGTTGTAATCTGATATAAGTACTTCAGGCCGTATCTGGACCATTGACGGTAGGCATGGTCCAATCTCCCTGGTTGAACATTGGGGAGTACAGCAATTGGGTATATTAATGGTATAAAAGGGGAAAGCATAAATTGCCTTTTTACCTGATTCCATACTGTCACCCGATGCTGTAGCTCTAAAGTCAGATTCAGGTCTGCACCTGCGGACCTTCTCTCTTGGTAAAGAATGGCTAAGTATTCCGAGTCAGGGACGAGATCTTGCTCAAGCTCCATCCAGTGTGCCTTAGTGGTGGTAAGTTGTCTCACTGCTATCTGGACCAAGTGGGCTGCCTGGTAGTATCGGTAGAGGTCAGGGAAGGCTAGCCCCCCCAGATCTCTTGGTCTTGTTAGTAATTTCAGCCTAACCCTCAGTCTACGGCCTGACCAGACAAATTGGGAGATCGCCCTCTCCCAATCTGCAAAGTCAGAATGGGCAGGGTAATAGGGATATTATCAAAAAGGTATAGGGCTCTAGGTAAGGTCACCATTCTAACAATATCTATTTTCCTGGTGAGGCTAAGCGGAAGAGCACTCCAACGTGCCAAGTCTTCTTTGAGTTGAGTAGTAAAGGGGGCATAATTCTGCTTATAGGAGTCTCGGAGGTCTCTAGTTAAATTAATCCCCAAATATTTCATCTTTTCTGGGTCCCATTTATAGGGAAATTGGTTTTGTACACCATGATCAGGGATGAATTGGAAGGTCAGGATCTTGGTCTTTGAGATATTTACTTTATAACCTAAGACTTGTCTGAAGGCTTCTAACAACTCACTAACTTTCGGGAGGGTGGTTGATGAGTTCCGGAGGTATAAGAGGACGTCATCCGCATAAAGTGCTATACGGTGCTCCGTCTCTCCCACCTCAATCCCATGCAGCTCATGTGATTGCCGTATTAGCTGTGTGAGGGGATCCATAAAAAGGGCAAACAACAGTGGGGATAAAGGACACCCCTGTCTGGTGCTTCTGTATAACGGAAACCAACTAGAGTGATGCCCTGAGATCCGAACCCACGCCCTCGGTGCCGAATAGATGTTCTTAATTAGTTTAATTAATGATTGCGGCAGGTTAACACTCTCCATTACTGAATATAAGAATGGCCAAAGGACCCTGTCAAAGGCCTTTTCTGCATCAAGGCTAACTAAGGCCACAGGATCATCACTGGTGTACATCTTACGTATTACATGATAGGTCCTCTTGATGTTATCAATTGTTGTACGCCCACCAACAAAACCGGTTTGGTCTTTATGGATTATTTGCAGTAACACTGCTTCTAACCTGAGGGCAATTATCCCCATGAATAATTTATAGTCTGAATTTAAGACCGATATCGGCCGATATGATTCACAGAGTTGAGGATTCTTGCCGGGCTTGGTGATAACAGAGATGGATGCATAGGACCAGGTGGCGGGGGGAGAGTCCCCCTCCAGTACCGAATTGAAGGTACGGAGAGGGGTAGGTAAAAGTTGTTCTTTATTTGCTTTGTAGAATTCAGTACCGTACCCATCAGGGCCTGGTGCCTTCATGGTCTTGGAACGAGCTAGGGCCATAACCAATTCCTGGTTTGTAATAGGGACAACAAGCTGTTTTCCCTGGTAGAGAGTAATTTTAGGGAGCCTGAGGGGCTGCAGGAATTCTTTTATCTTTTCAGGCATTACCGGGTGTTCTGTGGTATAAAGGCACATATAATATGCGGTAAATGCGTCGGCTATGTCACTAATTTTGCCCAATGGTCTGCCATCGGATGGATGGCAAATAGTTGTTATCGCAGCTGCCTTCTTCTGTCTCCTAATCTGGTAGGCCAGGATTCTAGCGGCCCTAGGTCCCACCTCGTAGTAGCGCTGCTGAAGGTGAAGAAGTGCAATCTCCGTCTGCTGCAATACCAGTCTATCCAGGTCTAACTTGACCTGTTTGAGCTGAGGGAGCACTGAGTTATCACCCTGCTTGTGTGCTGCCTGCAAAAAATGGAGTGTTTCTTCCAGCCTGTCCTGATGTTGTTTGCGTGCCTTCGCCTGCAGGGAAGTGAATTTAATAAGATGTCCACGTAAAACTGTTTTTATAGTATCCCAGAGGACTCCAGGGGAAGTCTCTGGGTTAGTATTTTCCATAATAATCTCAGTTAACTTGTCTGCTACGTATTTCTTGAAGGGCTTGGACTTTAGATGGTAGGGGTTTAGATGCCACAGAGTTGTTCTTTTCTGCAAACCAAGTTTCCATGTACTGGTGATAGGTGCATGGTCATACAGTGTGATATCTCCTATATGGGTGTCTGCGGCCTATCCTGTAGGTAGGGAAATGGGCAGACTAGATGGGCCTAGAGGTCCTTATCTGCTGTCAAAGTCTATGTTTCTATGTTTCTATGTTACTACCCAGTTTAGGTGTTCTACCTGGGTGAAAAACAGGTCGATTCTAGAGTATGTGTGATTAACCGCTGAATAGTGTGAGTAGTTCCTAGTGTGGGGGTGTAAATGACTCCAGAGATCCGTCCAGCCCACCTCAGCCGTAAATCTACTTATAAGCCATTGTTGCGGGGTTTTCCTAGGGGTATTAGACTTGAGGAGTCATGAACAGGATTAGGTAGGATATTAAAATCCCCTCCTAGCAACAATACTCCACTATTGAATTATATTATCATGTCTAGTAGGGTCCTGATATCGTTTACTGAAGAGTCTGGGGGAAGGTATGTGTTTGCTAAAGTAACTTCTGTCTCCCCTAACTGACCTTGCAGTAGCACCAACCGGCCAAAAGGGTCTATCCATCTGGCTAGCAGCTGCCAAGGGTTTTTTTGTGGAATTATTATTGCTACTTCCCTTCTTCTACCATCTCTAAATGTAGAGCTATGCACCTCACCCCTTGAAATACGGCCGAGTTTAGTGCATTCCGCTTTACTCACGTGTGTCTCCTGCAAGTAAATAAGGTCTGCTTTACATTTCTTAACTTGTGAAAGCACCCTAACTCGCTTGACTGGAGAGGTGAGTCCATTGACGTTCCAGGACAATAGTCTTAAGGGGGCCTCTTCCATAGCAAGTACTGGGGTTTATGCAGGTGTGGGGAAAGTATTCCATTTGGGTCCCAGGGAATCCCCCCGCAGTCAGCCTCCTTCTCATCTCTGCTTTATAGCAAAATAGATACAATCGATATACTGTGGATAAACAGCTGTTAGTGTAAATTCCTCTAACTATAAACACTCTCTTCAGTGCTAACAACTGGTTGCCTTTGAACTGGCAACTAACAAGTACTGATATAATAATAAAAATGGCAACCATTCATTTTAAACAGTTGAACATAACAACGTAAGTAACTTAGGGCCTGTTAGGCTTAACAGGTGTAAACAGGTGGTAATTCTGAACTTCCAAGGTTTGGGAGCTCCCTGAGCTCCCGACTGCAGGGAATCCTCACTATCGATGGGGGTGTCTCAGATTGATAAACCCCTAGGCACCTCTAATACCTAAAGGAAAGGGGAAGGGGGTGTTGGCTAGTCACGTTCCAACCATTAGCCATCTGAGAAGTGTGTTACTTCATGGGGAGAAATGAGGGGGTGAGTGAGTGAGTTATGGGGGGGAGAGTAAACCGAGCACAAGAGAAGCCACATGAGCTCCTCAGTAGTGGCAGTCATTATCAGTCTGAGGACCACTTGAGTCTTCCATGGCCAGACCGCACCAGGCCGCAGCCCCCCAGGCCGCCCCCCCCACCCCCGAACCGCACCACAGGCCAAGCTTTAATATAGTCTGAAGACGAGGGGGGGTGAACGGCCAGGCAGCCAAGTACAGCCCAGACAGCCGGGAACGTCCTGGGGGAAGGGGGCAGCCACTCAAAGCCATATCATCCAAATGTTGCAGCTCAGATAGGCTGAAGAATTGGGCCACTGCCACGCACCAGGCAATGTGCCCGGAGCATCACCGAGACCCAGTATTTTTTAAAAGTGGAGTTGACATCCATCCCGAGTCCCAATTATATATGCACTGGCATTAGCCCCCTGCACTCCAATAGATTATTTTGATTATAATAGGAACAAACAAAGGAGGGTACCCTCACACAATCCCAGGTTACGAGGAGAAGCCTGATACTCAACGTCACTAGGATAGGGGGAACCCATCCAGCATCGGTATTGTCTACTGTCTCATATTCTGCAAGTTTAATCACAATTATAAAAGTTAAACTGACCTGCATCTATGAAGTGAGAGAAGAGAGAAAGGAAGAGATAAGAGAGGGGAGTGGGTATAGGGAGCAAGGACAGACAGCTTAGGTGTTAGTAATAATTCTACAGCCGAGATGAGTATGAGGGACGCCATCAGCGAGATAGAGGCAACACCACAGAAGCAAAGTTAACAGATTAGACTTATCTGGGAGTTAGTAGTCAAGGGCTAGCCAAAAGGAGTAGAGAAAAGGGGGTGTAGCAGTAGCCATCCAGTTGTTCATAGAGCTTATGAGTCAATGTAACAAAGCTCTCAGGTATTAAACTCCTGAGCTAGGTACGTCAGTTCATAATCCATGCAATCTGAACTAAGGCAGAAAGGAATTCTTGGAACTATACTTCGCAAGGCCACCAGTCAGGTGTTCTCTCGGGTCTGCACTCATAGGGAATCAACAATTTTACGGATCGCCTCCATCCCCTGGCATTTCCTTGCATCGCGTTGGCTGGACTGCCAAACTTGCTGTGACAACTTTGCTGAAAGTGTACCCACCACAGAACGTCCCGCTTGCTTCTGTATTTCTATTTTGCATTTCTGAAGGCCCTCCACTGCCTCCTCCGACGAGCCAAATATGAGTTGGCCATCAGAGTGAGGAACAATTAATTTAGCTGAGTAGGAGGTCTGGAAGCACAGGCCCTCCTTTTTCAAGGCTTTCATTATTGGGATATAGGCCTTACGTCTGGCCATCACCTCAGGTGCAAAGTCATTTTCAAAATATAAACGCTGACCATTGCCCTTTTTTCCAGGCCGTATGCAGAATTAATTCCTTTTCCTGAAATCTAAGGAAGCGGACCAGCATTGTGCGAGGCCTAGCACCAGGAGGAGGATTGGGATTCAGAGTGCGATGTACTCTCTCGAATTCCAGGGTAAGATCACTCGAGATGTCCAGGGTCTGCCGCAGTAAGCCACGTACGAAATTATGTGGATCTGCAGTCTCCTCTCCTTCTGGGATCCCTGAGATTCTGATGTTATTTCGTTGATTCCAACTTTTGGCATCCTCAGCTCACTCTTGTAAGGCCTGCAGGCCCCGACTTAATTGTGAGATGGCTAGCTCCGTCCTGTCTATCCTAGTGTCCGATTCCAAAGCATGTTGTTCCAGTTGTTCCTGTTGCTTTTCCAGCTTCCTAATATCTGTTCTCAGGGCAGTTGTCATGGATCGAAATTCATTTCGAAAATCGCGCAGTTCAGCTAGGACTAAGGTCATCTGGCGCTGCAAGGCAGTCAGCGGGGGCTGGTCGGGTCTATCTGTGCTCTGCTGCGAGGTTGTAGAGGCCTGCGATGCTTCGCTCCCAGAGTCCGATAATCCGCCGTCATCAGGCACAGCTGGCGGCTTTTTGCCAGTTTTCTTCCCTCGTTTCGACATAACCCACCACTACTTTTAAGCCCACTTCAGGCATTGGCCTTTGGCTACAGTGCAAGTTTTCCTTTGTGGCCCCTATTCTATGTGTCTGCTGTCCAAGCCCCTTCATACCAGGCCCATGGGGACACTTACACTTGGCCACCATGTGGCTTAGCTGGCTGTTCCTTCCACCTACTGCAGGCTGCCCACCCCTCTGGACTCTCTTAACCATCCCTCCAGATCCTCTTCACCAGCCCATTGGGGGGCGGGGGCTCTTCACATAGCTTCTGTGTGGCTGATTAGTAAAGGAAGGTGTATCTCTATCTTCTTTCCCACCCACATGGAGTAGGTTAAAGCCTGAACTTCATACAAGCTGGGACTGGGAACTGAAAAGTGTCTTCCAGCACTGTCATTCTAACACAGTAGCGCTAAAATGATGGTTGCATAGCAAGAGCCGGAACATTTCTGAGAGGCAGTTTTCTGACCAGCCTACCTGTCTGCTAATTACAGACAGGGCCCAGGGACTCTTCCCCCTTCCCCAAGATGCCAGGGAAAGATTAACTCATTCAGGTTTAGATATGCCTGTAGGTGGCATCTGAAAGCATAGCCACTCAGGCCAATAACGCCTGTAGACGTACTCAGCTGACTTTCACTCAGGCCCGGAAATGTCTGAGGAAGTCAGCAGTTTTAACTAAATATTAAACAAACTGAATTGCTTAGAATTGACTGCATAGCACAGGTAGAAAGGTAAGTTTGTGCTGAACAATTTTGCTTCTGATAGTTTGTGTCTATCAAGCATATTTTAGGAGTTATTCGCATTTGTTTAAGGTACTGTGTGCATGGCTGACATTTCTCTCTCATGCCTCACCTAAGCAGATTGAAAAATTTTTTTTTTGGTATTTCAGCTGGTATAAAATAAAAACCAAATGGATTACAATTGATTGCATAACACAACACTATTGGAAAGGTACTGTAGTGCTGGCCAACTTTGCTGCTTGCACTTTGTGTGTAGCACTTATGGTTCAAGAGGTATTTACATTTGTTTGTGGCATGCTGATTATGGCTTGATTTTGTTTAGAATGGCCCAGGATGCAGTGCACAAGTGGTGGAAGTCTCAAAGAGCTTGTGGTGTGAATGAGTTAAACAGAATAACCAAAAAAACACTATTTGCCACTAGCCACGAGGAGTAGTCCCACTATACCACAAGGACTATACCTTTAAAACACTGGCCACCTGGGACAACTCAAGACCCCTGAACCACCGGTGTCTTTTTAAATGATGCACAGATCATTAATCCAAGAGCACCCCCACTAGCCCATTTAGGCTACTACTTAAATCTGCTGGTTGCAAACAGGCCAACTTGTGGCACTATGGGAGTTTTGCCTAGCCCTCAGTATCTCTTTATTATTTTCTTAGAAACATAGAAACATAGAAGGTGACTGCAGGTAAGGACCACAAGGCACATCCAGTCTGCCCATTTCTTTTTCTACCTCATGAATGTGCCATTGGACTTTGCTCTGTCAATGGCCTAGTTATTCATACTCATCTGTTTTTCTCCCTTATGCCTATCCCATGCCTGTTTGAAGCCCTACACAGTATTTATATCCACCACTTCCTGAGGTAGCCCGTTCCATGCATCCACCACCCTTTCTGTGAAAAAGAACTTCCTCACATTACCCCTTAATCAGCCTCCCTCTAATATCATGCTGTGTCCTCTTGTCCTGCTATTTTTCTTACATTGAAACATGTTAGACTTTTTCACCTTGTTAATGCCCTTAAGGTGTTTGAATGTTTTGATCACATCACCTCTCTCCCTCCATTGATCTAGGGTATACATGTTGAGCTCCGTTAATCTGTCCTCATAAGTTTTCTGATGTAGTTCCTGTACCATTTTGGTTGCCCTTCTCTGGACTGCCTCAATTTGGTTAATGTCCTTGTGAAGGTGTGGCCTCCAGTACTGCACACAGTACTCCAGATGGGGCCTAACCAGTGTCTTGTAAAGAGGGATTATTACTTCCCTCATACGACTTGTGATACCCCTACTAATACATCCCTTAGTCTTACCTACTGCTTTAGTGGTCTGCTTGGATGATTTCAGGTCATCTGTGGTGATGATGCCCAAGTCCCTTTCTTCCCTTGTGACTGCCAGCAACTCCCCTCCCAGTCTATAGGTGGCTTCAGTGTTTCTCTTCCCTATGTGCATGATCTTGGACTTCTTTGTGTTAAACTCTAGTTGCCAATCTTTCGACCATTTGGCCAGTTTATCCAGATCTCTTCTCATTCTGCCCACCCCATCTGGATCATCTACTCTGTTGCAGATTTTGGTGTCATCTGCAAACAGACAAATCTTACTCTCCAGTCCATCTGCAATGTCACTGATGAAGATATTGACGAGGACTGGCCCCAGGACTAATCCCAAGGGTACCCCACTTGTGACTTGCATCTCTTCTGACTATATCATTTACCACCACTCTCTGTTTTCTGCCCATCAACCAGTTCACCACCCAGTTGACCAACTTCTGACCCACCCTGAGCCTACCCAGCTTATTAATCAATCTTCTATGTGGAACAGTATAGAAAGTTTTGCTGAAGTCAAAGTAGGCGACATCAACTGCTCCCCCTTGGTCCACCACTCTGGTTACACAGTCAAAGAAATCTATGAGATTAGTTTGACAAGACCTTCCTGTTGTAAACCCATGCTGTCTTGGATCCTGTGCACCTATGGATTCCTGGTGTTGCACTATTCTTTCCTTAACGAGTGCCTCCATAATCTTGCCAACTACTGAGGCAAGACCGGCTGGTCTGTAGTTCCCTGCCTCCTCCCTGCTATCACTCTTGTGGAGCAGGATAACATGAGCCCTTCTCCAGTCTTCTGGGATGTCTCCTGTGCTCAGAGACTCACTAAACAGTTCTGATAATGGCTCTACTAGTTCCACCCTTAGCTTCTTTAGTACCCTGGGATGTATGCTATCAGGTCCCATTGCCTTGTCCACCATGAGCGTAGCAAGTTCTTGTAGGACCCTTTCTTTTGTGAAGGTACTAGGGCTCACCTCTCTCCCCCATGTCTATGGTGCTGAGCTATGGGCCCTGCCCTGTCTTCTCTTCAGTAAATACTGAGCAGAAGTATCTATTTAGGACAGATGCTTTTACATGGTCCTCCTCCTCACATGCTCCCTTATACCCCTTGATCTTAGTAATACCCCCTCTGGACTTTCTCCTTTCACTAATGAATCTATAGAAAGACTTGTCACCTTCTTTTACTGTTTGTACTAGTGTTTCCTCGCTTTGGGCCTGTGCCTGCCTTACTGTCTTCCCTGCTTCCCTTAGGGAAGTTTGGTATGCCTTCCTATCTTCATGCTGCTGTGTTCCCTTATTCCCTGAAGGCCAGTCTTTTGGCTCTGACCTTTTCTGCTACTATTTTTGAAAACCAAAGTGGTTTCCTTCTTCTTTTGCACTTCCTTTTCTCTCTTCCATAATTGGATGTTGCTTCAAGTATTGCATCCTTAATGCTTGCCCACTTTGCCTGTACCTCCTCACCTGTATTTCTTTTGCCAGGGCTAGCTTATCTCTGTTGGCCATCTTATCAAAATCAACTCCTCTGAAGTTCCATATTTTTGCCTTAGAATGGGATGATTTAGTTCTAGTGGCCAAATTGAGCCATACAATGTGATGGTCACTGGCCCCCAGGTGACCTTCTACCTGGAGATCTGTGATCCCTTCCCTGTTAGTCAGTACTAGATCTAGGATAGCCTTGTCTCTTGTGGGTTGTTGTATCAGTTGTTTGAGGCCCTCCCCTGGCAGGGAATCTACCATGTCTCTAGTTCTAGCAGATATTCCTGCTGGTATTGACTAATCTGTATCTGGCATGTTGAAGTTTCCCATTATCAGAACCTCCCCTTTAGCTGTGGCTCTGGGTTCTATCTGGTCTCTGTCCTCCTCCCTGGAACTGGACAATGCGACATCCCTTGGTATTTCCATGCCCAAGGTCTTGTCCCTTTCAGTCACCAACTGTAACTCAATGTACTGGGCAGTCACTTGCTCATCAGCTGCCACAAGAGCCTCTACAAGATGCTTTTTGTTTCATCTCTCGCACTGGGTCCTTCTTTCCAGACACAATTGCTTGAGATATTCTGCAGAGTATTCACTGTAGATGGATGCCATCTTCTTTCCTAAGTACTGCTACACAAGCTTGCACCTGAGAAGAAAAAAAAAATGGGTAGAGAACTTTATACTGTAGGCAAATTATATAGTTTCTCTGAATTTCTGCCTTGATTATGTATGGACTGTTTACAGTTTATCAATCTGATACACAGGGCTCAAATCCACTGTTATGCCTGTGCCACCAATATCTCAAATCACAACAGTATGAAGACAAATTTCACAGGTCACAATGCTGAACACCAGATCTGTCATGCACACACTCCTGGGAGCAAGCCCACTGAGCTCACAGTGCCCACACTTAAGTGCAATCTGTGACAGGAGAGAATAGGGATACCCTCCTCATCCTTTAGAAAGCTTGCTGAGGTCAGTACTGTACCTCTGCCAAGAGGATACCAGTCATCCCTCTTGCTTTGGATAAGGGCACAAAACCAGTCTCAAGTCTTGTGCCAAATATAAACATTTCTTTAGCTATTACACAAAGGAGGAAGACCCAGACTTCACACTCTCTTTGGGGTAGCAGTGTAACACCTGATTTGACCTTCTCCCTACAGGACATGCAACAGCCTGGTTCAAAATCTTTGTAGACTCTGGTGTTCTTCCTATCCTTCCAGATGTTCCTTTATAGACCCTTTTCTCAATTTGGTTGCTTAAGGTGGTCCCTCTAAGCAAATTACCAGTTGCCACAGATTATTAATAAACCTTCTGCAGTCACACATACAATATAAGAACTCTCAAACAGGCAGAATTTCTGTAGAAAAGCAAACATTTTTACTAAAATAAATAAATGTAGTTACCACTAAAAGAGAGCATATACTAAATTAGGTTATATTATAAGACACAAAATGGAGAAGTGTACAGAAAAATGCACTAAGACAGGTTAGCTAATTCTACCTGAGGTATGAAGATTTCAAAGTCCAGAGAATTGACAAGGCAAGGCAAGGCAAGGCAAATTTATTTAAAAGATGCCCAATCCTGGAGGCTCTGGGCGCCGTACAAATTTTAAAACATTATACATAAACAATCAAATGCAATAAGGATAATAAATCACAAATTATATACTAAATCATACTCTAAACATCAAATGCTTGTGAGAATAATAGTGTCTTCAAGCAAACCTTGAAGACATCTATTGTGGGGGCCTCTCTGACTATAGCTGGTAAAGAGTTCCATAGAATGGGAGTCATAACACTAAAGGCTCTATCACTGGCTGATTTAAGCCTCATTCTAGGAACGGTCAGGAGGCCACCACTGGAGGATCAGAGAGGGTGGACAGAGGGAGTAGGTGTCAGAAGGACTGACAGGTAACCAGGGCCCTGTCCGTGTAGGGCCTTATAGGTGAGAAGACCCACCTTGAAGAGGATTCTCCACTTGACTGGCAGCCAGTGCAATTTGCGCAAAACCGGTGTAATATGACAGAACTTCTTCTGCGCAGTCAATAACCGGGCAGCTGTGTTTTGCACCAGCTGCAGTCTGTGGAGAAGTCCCCCTGTGACCCCAAGATAGAGCGCATTACAGGAGTCCAGCCTAGATGTGACTAAGGCATGTATCAAGGTAGGGAGGTCCAGAGGCGGAACAAGGGGCTTAATCCTGGCAATGTTTCTGAGATGGAAAAAACAGGTACGAACCACGGAAGATATTTGGGCCTCCATGGTCAGGTTCCTGTCCAGAATCACTCCAAGATTACGCACCCAAGAGGAGGCCTTCAATGACACAGCCCCCAGAACAAGTCCATTTGCTGAGTCAGAGGCCATCCTATCACGTGCTCTGTTTGACTCCACTACCAATACCTCCATCTTGTTAGGGTTCAGTCACAGCCAGCTGGAGGCCATCCAGTCATTTATCTCGGTCAGACAGATGTTTAGCACTTCTACTGCGTTGAATGTTCCTGGGGCAAAGGACAAATATAGCTAAGTATCATCAGCATAGCAATTAAAACTCAAGCCATATTTCCTAATGATCCCCCCCAGGGGCAGCATATACACTTCGAACAACATTGGGGCCAGTACTGAGCCCTGAGGAACTCCACAGGGAAGGAGACAGGGTATAGATGAGAAATTACCCATCGTAACCCATTGCCTCCTATTGGTAAGAAAGGACTCAAACCAGTTGATGACAGTACCGGTGAGTCCACACAGCTCCCTGAGATGGACAAGCAACACACAATGGTCCACAGTGTCAAATGCTGAAGAGAGATCAAGGAGAACGAGAATTGTCCTGTCCCTCCGATCTCTAGCCCTGAGGAGGTTATTCTGCACCCGAACAAGCACAGTTTCTGTGCTATGTCTTGCCCGAAAAGCTGACTGGAAGGGATCATACATCTCATGAGTCATGAGGTGCTCCTTCAATTGAAGCGCTACCACCTTCTCCACCACTTTCCCCAAAAATGTGAGGTTGGAGATGGGATGGTAATTTGCCATGATCTCCAGGTCGAAAGATGGTTTCTTTAAAAGGGGTCTCACCAGAGCCTCCTTCAAGGCATCCAGAAAGACTCCCTCAGATAAGGAACACCGTACAATCACGGCAAACACCAGGCCAACAGAGTCAACACATCTCATTAAGAAACGTGTTGGCACTGGGTCCAGCTCACAAAATGTATGCTTCAAATTGGTTGCCACCGCGATAACCTCACTCACCTCCACTGGTCTAAACTACCCCCAACTCGGAGGAGTGCACTCAGAACACATCTGGCGACCACTGTCAGCTATAGTATTGCTGCCTGAAGAAGCCACCCGCCGGATCAAGGACACCCTGTCCGAGAAAAAACGAGCAAACTCCTCACAGTCTTCGTGAGAAAAAACCCTCCCAGGCTGCAGGCAGACAGGATGAAGAAGTCTGTCTACAGTCTGAAAGAGTGCAGCCAGTCGGTTCTTCTCAGCAGTAATCTACCTGGACAGGAACACTGTCTTCTTACGGTTGATTGCCTCCTGATTTGCACAATAGTGCATACGCAGGACCAGTTTGTCCGCCCCCAAGTGGGACCTTCTCCAGCAGTGCTCTAATCTCCGACCCATCCTCTTCATCACCCTGAGGTCCACATCAAACCACGGGGACCTCAGGTATGAAGTTCTGGGTCATACATGGACAGGTGCGAGGGAGTTTATGGTGTCAGAGAGCACCCTGTTATAGGTGTCAACCCCAGCATCAACACCTCCGATGCATGCAGCACCCACACTAGACAATTTAGCTGCCACCAAAAAACCCTCAGGGGTAAGACCCCGCAAAGGGCGACAGCCAATCATCTCAGCAGGGGAAGGACTTATGGCGAGAGCCCCAAGCGTGAACTTAACCGTGCAATGATTGGACCAAAAGACCTGATCAATCTCAAGATCAGTGATTTCAAGCCCCAGTGAAAACACCAGGTCCAATATGTGGCCATCCTGATGGGTGGGTGCAGCAACGACCTGGGACAGTCCTAAAGAGGACATACTCTGCAAAAAATCGCCACTGCATCTTTGATCTCCATCATCCACCCAAACATTGAAATCCCCCAGAAAAACACATCTGGGGGATCCCAATGTTTTACCAGCAGTGAACTCGGCAAACTCCTGCAGGAAATTCCCCATCAGACCAGAAAGATGGTAGATGAGGAAGATCCTGCAGCCCACGCTGAGACCACAGCGGATAGCCACACACTCAAAAGAACCCAGAGTTTCCACCGGGTGCACGGTGAAGGTCAGGCTGGATCTAAAGCAGATAGCTACACCGCCACCCCTGTGATTCACTCTGGGGCAGTGCACCACGGTATACCCAGGAGGGAATTGCTGGTTTGCAAAATATTGTAGTCTTTCTGTAGCCTTTGGTTCTTAGGCAGTCTTTGTGCTGACAGGTGTTCTCTGTGGTCAGGAGTGTCCAAGCAAAATGTTTGCAATGGCTCTGAGCATCTGTGCTGGGGAGTTTATATAGAAGACCACCCCCCCCCACCCAGCCTGTGAATAAACTCTGGCCCTTCCAGGTCAATGAATAGAGGCTGGCCTTTCTCTATAGGCCACCGGTGTCACTCTTGTGCTTCCCAAAAATGTAAATTTTCCTGATAATCGTTGACATGTCAGATTCCTATTGTTAACCTAGGTTTTACAGTCTCACACAGGTATGCTATAAGGATGTGTTTCCTTTTTCCACTACCTCACACAGGCCTGTTAGAAGGATCCTTCCTGGCTAAAACATCATGGGCTTTGAACTGGCTTAATTGAATTAGTTATAAGGAAGATCCTGTAAGTTTTATGATTATACAGGTGATTTTATAACTTCTGTTTCCCTTGGTCAGTCAGTTTCTATTGGAAATGCCCCTTTAATCATGCATCTACAAGCTTTTTGGCAAGAACTTGTCTGATTCCTACAAGCAGCTAGCTTCTCAGGGTATGAGAAAGTCAAACCTCCAGTCTTTTCTCTGTGTGCCTTTACTGACACTGGAATGTACATAGAATTACAATTAAAAATAAAACATATATACAACAGAATAATATCTACAAATAAGGGTTAGCAGCCAGGTAGCTTACCACAAAGGGTACTTGCAAGGAGTCAGTGTAGAGGACAGCCATCTGGGATGTTGGGGGCACGTATAAGGCTTTCATGTCATCTGGATCCATTCATTAAATTGGAAAATAATAATGATCATACCACCTGTTTTGCCTTTTTGTTTACTTTTTAAAAACACTACAGCAGGGATATAAAAAAATGAAATTATTACAATAAAACATGAAAGCAGAAAAAAGTGATATGTCTAAAATCGACTTTAGGTATCAGAGTATCGCACTGTAGGAGTTGTTCAGATTAGTAAATGATTCCCCCAGGAAAGTATGTTTTTCTGATCACTTGAGTGTATCAATGATTTTTGTTGTAGATTGGGTGAAAGTCCATAAAAAGCAAAACGCATGTGGATGCACAGATAGGCTGTTCTGTATGGACCTGAGCTTTTTTTTTGTTTGTTTCTATTTCTCTCTCCCCACAGTGATCTAGAGCGGAATTTTCTTATGCCTCAGGTTGTTTATACTATACTGGGAAGTCAACTTTTAACCCTGTCTGTGCCAATATTCCATGACTTACCCAGTAAACAAAGAAATCACAAGCTCTGCTGCTCACTCTGTTCTTGCAGGAAAGGGTCTTGAATTAATCCCTTTCTATATTTAAAAAAAAACAAAAGTTTAATTCGATATTTCTAATTATGTATGCTGCTCAAAATAAGTTTTTAAGCTAATCCAAACTAAAGAATGGGCGATTCTTCTTTTTGTATAAAAATAGAAAATAAATATGTGTAAAGGGGTTGACTGTTCAGGAAACAAACAGTATTTCACCTTTAATGTTACAAGTCTGACCCAAGAAAATCTTCACCCCAAAAGGATAATTCCAACTGACTTCCTGTAATGTGGAAAATTTGATATTTTCCTATACAATAGATAACTTCACACAAAGCATGTGGGCTTTATTTGGAAAAGGAAATGCATTTGTTTTATAAAGAATATACTGTATATATTGTATTGCTGCTGAGTACTTCATGGCTGTCATCTTAGATTACATTTGACATCACAGTTTGTGAACTGCAATGGCCCTTATATGTGAAACTAATAGTTTCAAAAGTTAACATATGCTATACAGTATACATCTGAGAGATCTGCAAGATGTGCACATTGAGTGAACACTACAACAAAAGTGATGTCTCCAACAAGCTAACATGTATCATGAGAAGTAGAATTGAACAGTTTACCAGATATTAATAAAATGGAGCATATCAGAAATATGCATCTATTCATAATCAAGAATAACACAATTTAATACTTCATAAATTTCAAACCGCTGATTGGATATTTTACTTCAGCAAATGCTAATCACTTGTTTACAATTTAAATTCATTTCTTGTGTCAAGTGTTTAATCATATCATAGCAATAATATTTATTATGCTGTGGTACACTCATAATAACAGGCTTCTGCAGCTGATTATATATCTTGGACTTTGGCTTCAGGCGTTTAGTCACCATCAACCACATATTGCTTTGCATAATCCAGCAAACTGAATGGTATCACAAAATTAAGCAAATATGACTTGTTTTGTAATGTACTTACCCAAGGTAGCACATAGAAACATAGAATTTGAAGGCAGATAAGGACCGCTTGGCCCACCTAGTCTGCCCATTTTCCTACCTAACAGATAAGCTGCAGATCCTAATTAACCAACAGCTTACTTCCTCCTACCCCCCACTAGGACTGCCTTATGTCTGTCCCATGCATTCTTGACTTCCCCCACTGTTCTTGACTCCACAACCTCCTCAGGGATGCTGTTCCATGCACCCACAACCCTCTCTGTGAAAAAATACTTCCTCACATTACCTCTGAGCCATTCCCCCTCTATCTTCAAATTGTGCCCCCTTGTTCTTGCACATCTCTTTTTCTGAAAGATGCCACCCTCTTGGATTTGTTGATTCCCTTAAGGTACTTGAAAGTTTCTATCATGTCCCCTCTCTCCCTCCTTTCCTCAAGGGTATACATATTAAGCTCCTTTAGTCTTTCTTTGTATGTCTTCTGGTGCAGACCCTGCACCATTTTGGTTGCCCTCCTCTGGACAGCCTCCACTCTGTCTATGTCTTTGCGGAGATGGGGTCTCCAGAACTGCACACAGTACTCCAGATGGGGTCTCACCAACTGTCTGTACAGAGGGATAATAACTTCCTGTTTTCTACTATTGATGCCTCTCCCTATGCATCCCAATATCCCCCCAGCCTTCCTTACTGCCTTCTCACGTTGCTTGCCCACCTTTAGGTCATCTGATATAATTACCCCAGGTCCTTTCCATTTTACTGTTTTCAGTATCTCACCCCCATTGTGTACTCTTGCCCTGGGTTTTGTTTCCCAGGTGCATTACATGCACTTCTTTGCATTGAATCTGAGCTGCCATACATTTGACCATTCCTCCAACCTTGCCAAGTCCCTTCTCATCCTTTCCACTCCATCTGGTGTATCAACCCTGTTGCAGATCTTTGTGTCATCTGCAAAGAGACATACTTTTCCTTCAGTTCCTCTGCAATGTCACTTATAAAGACATTAAAAGGACGGTCACAGTACTGAACCCTACGGTGCCCGCTAGTAACCCTCCTTTCTTCACTGTGGACTCCATTTACTACTACCCTTTGCATCCTGTTGTCTAGACAATTTTTATCCAGGCTACCACCTTGGGACTCACTCCAAGGCTGGCTAACTGGTATATTAATCTTTTGTGTGGGACTGTATCAAATACCTTGCTAAAATCTAGGTAAGCTATGTCCACAGCCCCTCCCTGGTCTACTACTTTGGTCACCCAGTCAAAGAAATCTATTAGATTCGTCTGACACGACCTTCCCATCGTGAATCCATGCTGCCTTGGGTCCTGTGCCCCACTGGCCTCTAGGTACTCAACAATTCTTTCCTTCAGAAGTGATTCCATCATTTTACCTACCACTGAGGTCAAACTAACTGGTCTGTAGTTTCCTGCCTCTGTCCTGCTCCCACTTTTGTGAAAAGGAATCACATCCATCCTCCTCCAGTCCTCAGGTACCACCCCATCCTCCCATGATTTGTTAAAGAGAGTAGTCAGCAGTGTCATTAGTTCTACCCTTAATTCTTTTAGAATTCTTGGGTGAATCCCATCAGGCCCCATTGCTTTGTCCACCTTCAATTTTATTAGTGCTTTCAGAATTCTTTCTTCTGTAAATGGACTGGTATTGACCCTTGTCTTCAGAGTGTTTCTCTTGTTTGGTTTAGGTACCTCCCCCTCCTCTTCCTTTGTGAATACTGAGCAGAAATATTCGTTCAGTATCCCTGCTTTTTCATTGTCACCCTCTACCCACATTCCCTCCCCTTTATTAAGCCTCAGTATCCCTCCTTTGGTCTTTCTTCATTCCCTAATGTACCTATAAAAGGTCTTATCCCCCTTCTTAACAGAGTTGCTATCCTTTCCTCGGTTTGGGCCTTTGCTATTCTGACTGCCTTCCCAGCCTCTTTCTGCTTTAACTGATAAAGTTCTCTGTCCTTCTCCTTCTGTGTTTCCTTATATTTTCTGAATGCTATCCTTTTCTTCTTAACCTTCCTTGCCACCTCTTTTGAGAACCATAGCTTTTTTTTCCTTCGTTGTGTTTTGTTGATTTGCTTTACACAAAGTCTTGTTGCCTCTGTGATAGCTGTTTTGATTACTCTCCATTGTTCCTCCACCCCTCCTTCTTGCCTGTTTGCTAGTGCTTTTCTGAGGCACTCTCTCATTTTCCCAAAGTCAGCCCTCCTTAAGTCCAATACTCTTGCTTTTGTAAGGCTTGATTGTATGGCTGTGTTTATCGTGAACCACACTGTTTGGTGGTCACTTGTTCCCAGATGGCTACCCACTTCTAAATCTGAGATTCTTTCTCCATCCCCATTTGAGAGTACCAGGTCTAAGATTGCTCCCTCCCAAGTGGGTTCCAGTACTAACTGTCTGAGGCATGCCCCCTGTAGGGCATCAAGAATGACCCCGCACTTGGTTGTGCCTGAGGCAAAGGTGCTCCAGTTAACATCTGGCATATTCAGGTCCCCCATCAACAATATCTCCCCTTTTTCTGCCATTCTAAGGAAGCCTTCTATGATTTTCTTGTCCATTCCCTTCCCCTGAGATGGGGGTCTGTATACAACCCCCATGCGGATTGTGGTGCCATTCCTGTCTCCAGGGCGACCCAGAGTGTCTCATCTGCTCCCTGTTTACTCTTTAATTTTGTTGCTTTGATCCCTTCCTTTACATAGAGAGTTACTCCTCGTCCTCTTCCACTTTTACCCTCCCTGTCCCTCCTGTAGATTGTGTATCCTGGTATGTTGACATCCCAGTCATGGTTCTCTGTGTACCATGTTTCTGTGACTGCCACAATATCCCAGCAACCCTCTTCCATCAAGGCCGCTAGTTCAGGGAGCTTGTTACACAGACTACGGGCATTGGTACTCATTACCCTCCACTTTTTGATGACCTTACCCCTTTTAGCCCCATTCCTGTCCTTACTGCCTTTGCCTTATTTTACATTTACTTCTGGCCTGCTCCCTAAAGACTTCTCTGCCTTAGTGTTTACCTCAATAATTACTGTTGTTTGTAGGGGGAGGCTAGGATTTCCCTGCTCCTTTTCAGTGCCTCCCCCCTTGGCTAGTTTAAATGCTTGCCAATGAAGCATTTAAACCTCTCACTTAGGATCCTGGTTCCTCCCCGGACAGATGCAGACCATCGCGCCAGTATAGGTCTGCATCCCTCCAAGTGGCTCCCAGTCCCCAATGAAGCCAAAACCTGAGGCTTCACCAGTTTTCAACCATTCATTGAATTCCCTGGTGAGGAGTAACCTAGCATCACCCTTGCCATAGACAGGCAGCACCTCAGAGAAGGTTACTGTATGCACTACTTGTCTAAGGCTCCTCCCCAACTCTACAAACTCCTCTTGCACTGCTCTGATCCCATTCCTAGCCAGGTCATTTGTCCCTAGGTGGACAATAACATCCAGCTCCCTCCCTTGTGCAGCTGATCCCACGATTCTGAGGATTCACTTCCTGCCCCTCCAAGCCATGGCGCCAGGCAGGCACCTTACCTCCCTCTCCTCTTCCTCCCCCATTTCTACCCCCTAATGATTGAGTCCCCCACTAGGAGTTGTTTCCTTCCCCTGTGGGGTCTCATGCCACCCTCCTGTGGGTCTCCTTTGTGAAGGTTCCCAGCATCCTCCTTGGTCTCCACTGCAGGTGCCTCCATAGAGGAATCACTATTCACCAGAAGAGTGAATGAATTGTGGAGAGGTACAGCTGGAGGGATGCAACTCTGTTCTACCACCATTTCCCTCCCTGAGCCCACCCTGGTCAAGCCTCTCCTCTTTCTTGGCAACCTCTGAGGTAGTGGCATTGGCCCTGGTGGTCCCTGGGTGGGGGAGGAGGTTTCACGAATCCTAGCCAGGACAGCCTGGAGATGGGCAACCTCCTCCCTCAGACCAGAGAGGTGCCTGCAAATAGGGCAGCATTGCAGCCTCCAGAATGTCTCCCGGAACACTGCCACCCCACAGCCATTGCACTGCACCACTCCTATCTTGTCTTATTTTGTATCCCTTCTCCTGTTTCTCTCTATGCTTACTCTCTCCCCTCCTTACAACTCTCACCATTCCTGTTCTGGGACAGTAACTTCCTATATTCTTCGGTAGCTTCCTTCTTCCTTGCTCAGTGTCAGACCACCAGCAGCTAGGGGGGGAGAGTGAGCTACGTTTTTCCTTTAGGGTTGACAAAACCAATGTTTCTCTATGATCCTTCCCCTCCTACTGCCAAACAGGAAGTTCCTGTTGACAGTCAAATCCAGTGGCTATAAAAGTAGAACTGGCTTAGGGTGGGTGGGATGGAGGGCAATTAGTAAGAAAAAAGGCTAGCAACAAGAAGTTGTAATTTGAGTCACCTGCTTTTATAGTGTCTAAGCCACGCCCCCAATTAAGCTCTCTCTCCTCCTACTGGTTTAGCAAAGTGAACTGATACAGAACCCTTCCCAGCACAGAACACACACTGACTTTCTTTCTTTTCTTTCTTTTTTTTAACCCTAAATAAGGCCCCTTCTACTTCTAATAAAGTATCTGTTTGCTTAAATTCAACAGACACTGACTCCTGCTAAGTTATAAGTGTTAAATTAATAAGAAAATGTAGCTTCTTTTAGTTAACTGCTTTCTGCTCTACAAGCAAGGCTAGCAACAGCAAATCATGCTATATATGCTATATCTCTTTTGCAGTGGGGTCCTGATTTTAAATTTAACCAGGGTTGCTTAAATAAGATGTATTGTATTGTTCTCAGGGCAGTGCTGCTTTTACACATATTTCCAATGTACTTACCCAAGACGGCCCAGCTGTGATGCATTATTTTTTTTTTGGTAAGTTTCTGCTTTTAATGATTTCACGCTGTTGTCATACTGGGTAGACCAGATAAGATTAACTATTCTGTTTTTGGTGGGGTTTAGCAGATATTCTAGTGCTTATTTTTAGTAAGGACTGCTTTTACCCAGCACAGACCAGCCTAGATGTAATACCTAGTTTCCAATGGGATCCTGCTTTTGCTCAATTTTCCACGGTATGTAACCAGGACTACCAGGCAGAGATGCAGTATCTTTTCTTAACTGGTGTCCTGTTTTATTGATTTTTAAAATGTATATATCCAGGATAGACCACCTGAGACACACTATATATTTTCACTGGGGTCTTGCTTTTATATATATTTACACTGTATCTAGCCAGGACAGCACAAAACAGATGCATGGTTTCATTTTTAGTGGGGGTCCTGATTTTACCCAATTTTAAAATGCATTTACCCAGGATGGCAGGCAGGCAATATCTCACTGAAGTCCTGATTTTATACATGTGTACACTGTATTTATCCAGGATATCACAGCAGTGATGCTATGTTTCATTTTCAGTGGGGTTCTTCTCTTATACAATTTTACAGTGTATTTACCCGGTATAGGCCTGCTGAGATGCAATATCTTAGTTTCAGTGGGGTCTGGAGTTCACCCATGTTTGCCTTCCATTGAACCAAGATAAACCAGCTGACAAGCCATGCTCACTGGGGTTCAACAGAAATGGTATTTAAGAGCCTGGACACTCGCCTGCATGTATCGGTATTAGATGGCATCTTATCAAGGAAAGTTACAATTTCCCCCAGAGTAGAACTGCAAATGTAACCAGGTGGGTACACAGACATGGGGGCCACCCCACTTGGTCAGACAGAAATCCACAATTCTGCACACTCCAAATGCTAACTGCATGTTTGGTTCTGTGGACTATAGGCAATGCCACAATACACATATACCAAGAATTAAAAAAAATAAGGTGGGAAGAGTCCATGTAATGAATGGAACCCCAATTTATTGTGAAAAATTAACAAAATGAAAGTAAGTGAGAGTAAGCCTTACACAGCCAAACTTTTCCCCAGTGCTTTGGATCACAAGACCCTTCTTAAGTGTAGCTGTGTAAGGCTTACTCTCACTTGCTTTGATTTTATTATTGTTTCAGAATTCATTGGAGTTGCGTTCATTACCTGGACTCTTTCCACTTTATGTTATGAATTCTTGGTATATGCATATTATGGCATTGTCTACAGTCCAGAGAAATAAACATACAGTGGCCATTTGGAATGCACGGAATTGTGGAGTTTCATCCAGCAGAGCGCCAGCGTTAAACCATGATGACCAGTGCTACACCAACACCAGTCACCTTTGCACTACTAATCTGGGGCAATAGAGATTAATGACACCATAGCACCACGCCCTGGTGCACCATAACAAGATATCTGACACACACAAACTACATTGTCCATACCAGAGCTGGGACTAAGCATAGTGCTATGTTATTATTTAACTGAAAGCGGATACACAGTTCTCTGGGCATTTTTCTGTCCATTACTCTTTCCAGGTGTTTTTTTCACCTTTCTAATCAAATCCAACATCAGTTTTGCAGCCCTATCGACTCCGACTAGAGTTTTTTTTTGACTGTCTACCAGGCAGAAAAAACAGTGTCATCAGAAGTTGACATCACTGGTAAAACAGAAACAGAGGCATAGAAAAGCAGTCACACAGTAAAGGGAGCCTTGCATCAATCAAGTAAGATTTTTTTCAAGAAGAAAGCCCCCCAAAACAGTAAAGCAAATAGAAAAAAAAAATATGTATTTTTCGTATTCTACAGTTACACCACAGGCTACAGAAACAGGATAGTATAGAATAGAGGTAGATGGACAATCCAACAAAGTAGATCACTGATCTTCCCTCACCCCTCAGAGGTTTACTTTACTTGAATCAGGCAAGAGGAGGCAGGGAAGTAACTGATTTTTGCATTCATGTTCATAATTCTTATTTCTTTTATTTTAAGTCACTGAGTCCCCATGTCCAACACACTACACAGACACTCACACTTCCACACAATCAGACAGTACCCTGCAACCCCCCTACCCCCCAGCTAGAATGAGCTCCTTTCTTTCCCTTTGGTTCCTTTTTGTTTTGTTTTTAATGAAATATAAGCTAGTAAGCCTCTTAGACTTTAGTTCAAAAGGAAACTTCTGCCAGCACAGTACACACATGGTGACACACTATTCCCTTTCCTCCCCCCCCCCAAGCCAAGGTAATCTCCCTTTCTCTCCCCTTGCCCTTTTGTTTCTTTTTGTTGTTTTTCTTTAGTTTTTTGTTTTGTTTTTAAATAGAAGCCTTAAGCCAGCTGTAATCAACTTAGGCTTTAGACTAGTTTTAAATGCTGCCCAAGACAACGTTAAACTTGAGGAGCATCCCAGCACATCTGACCATACTCAGCCATGCTCTCACTGATTGATCCTACCAGACAGGCTTACCCCTTTCCATTCCACCTGACCAAATAGCAGCTGGTCAGTTGAATGCAAGATTACTTTGAGTGTCTCTGACTGACCCCCCAAAATTGAGCCTTTAAGGAAAAGAGTTGGGAAGCAGCAGCAGCTAAGAAGAGGGGGACAGAAAAGGATTAGGTAGAATGTATGTGACTATGCTAGTGCACGTTATTTTGTTAAAGGCAGGCATCTTGGCTTTACTTGTCACTGTCATAGTGTAACAAAAGATATGACACTGAGTGCACAGGTCAGACTGTCAGTAGTAGCCACTGACCACAGGTGGCCCCCTGGACAATTGAAAGAATAGAAAATAAACACTGAAAATCTCATGAAGATAAATTAAATCAAACTAACTTAATTT
Source organism: Neoceratodus forsteri (assembly GCA_016271365.2). Taxonomy (NCBI): domain Eukaryota; kingdom Metazoa; phylum Chordata; order Ceratodontiformes; family Ceratodontidae; genus Neoceratodus; species Neoceratodus forsteri. Next base: position 62,563,116 of record CM028137.1, on the reverse strand, counting down.
AATTCATGTGCATTTGAGATTTTTGGAATTTTAGTTTCTCTACTCAGTCTCTCTGTCTCAATGAAAATACTGTAGTTTTTAAATGGGTGGGAGGGAGTTTCCTAATCTCAGTCATATTTAAATGGCCACAAAGGGCTGACCTGAACTTGGTACATTTGGGCACAAGGTTCTGATATAGGAGCACTGGATCTGGGAGGGGGCTCTGATTTGGGGTGGGTCAGTTTGCCCATCCCTACCATAAATGTTCCTTAAATTGACCTCTTTGACAATCAGGAGGCTAAAGAACCTTGACAAGATTTTCATTCTCTGTCCTCCATTTTTGAGATCTGGGTGTGGAATGCTGCCTGACAAGTTAGATGACACAAAGTTGGTCTAACTCCTAGGACAGAATAACACTGCTGCATCCAAAAAATAGACGTGGGCTCCACAGCTGCAGCAGAAAGTGCCGTAAACTGTAAAAATACTCACAAATTCATCCAGATGTATATGAAAAGTATGCAAACATCTGGGCACAACTGTGTGAGCACAGTATAAGGTACAGCCAAAACACAGATGCAAGTGCTGAGTCTAACCCTTTAAAAACCTCTGAAACTTAAAGGCAGGGATTTTCAAAGAGATACATTCAAGATCTGTCTGCTGCTTTTGTTCAGAGCAGAAATGTATCAAAATGTGGTAGACCATCTGTTAGATGGCCTAATAGCATCTAAAGTTTGCATCCAAAAATGGACACAATAGCAGTCATAATCTGTCCACATGCTCAAGACAGGTGTCTTATCTGTGGGCAGATCATACACTGATCAGCTGGAACTGCAATGCTGAGGTGGATGATTCATTCCTCTGCATAATTATCAGGTAACTTTTGAGTGTGCTGACTTTGTAAAGCAGATGTTTTCCACTATGATTCCATGACATTTACTGAAACTTGCTTCTGGTGTTAAAACTGTTGTTAGCTGTGACTTTTTACTTGAAAGGTATTGGCTATCTTGACTGCCTTATGACAGATTAGCATTGCAGCAAGGAACAAATTGCATAAATGCCACCATTCAAGTCTCTTACCACTCTCTCTCTCTTCTTCCATTCTTTAAAACAGCTCTTCGGAGGTAGTGCTTATACATGAGATCCAGATCAGTGGAGAAGGGGTGTCTCATCATGCAGATCATGCAGTAGGCCCCTTGTGTTTCATGCCACCCCATCAGTATTTCTTAGCACTGGTGCAACTGAGCGGATAGGAGCACAGCTTTTTTTTTATAATGGCATTATGGTGGGGCTGAGTGTAACAGGCATGCCTGGATATTCAGACTGCACCAGGCAGTGGCACAAGCCTGGGTGCAGTGCTACAGGGATGTGCTGGGGCCAGGACCAGGTGATATTCAACAGTGATGTACCATGGTGCAGCACCATTGAATATGGCATACACTGCACATGGCACAGTGGCACTGTGCCAACGCAAGCCACAGATAGGGAGCATGGGGATGCACCAGCACAAGTGCAGTTGCGCTAGGTGCATCACCCGAGATATTCATCAGGGAGCATGCAAATGAGGCCATAATATATGCAAGGTGCAAATGGGGCCATTTGCATGTCATTATGGTCCCCTTTGCATGCCTTGCTCAGGGCAGTCCTGCAACTTGCACCTGGTACCCGGCACAGCATGATGTGTGCAGTGGGGATCCTGGGGCATCCCCATGCCATAGCCACAATCACGTATCTGTACAGCAATCAATCTCTGGTAGTCTAGTAGCCCCACCATCCCTGATTCTCCGATGAATATGATAAATGACCATCCCTGGTGTTCTAGTGTTCCCCCTCCCACCAGAGCCACTGATTCATGAACAAATGTATAACAGACCATCCCCAGTGAACTAGTGGAACCCCCTCACCCATTGCTGCGATTGCGGTAAACCTTAAAATGACATGCCCTGATGATCCAGTGGCAGCCCCACCCCATCCCACTCACACAGAACCCCTTTCCCACCCCACTCCCCCCATAATCAGCTGGTGGCTACAACCCACTCGCATGCCACCCGTCCACTCACCGAATGACAGGTACAGTATGGGCTGTAAGCCCATTGGTCCCCAGTGTGGACCAATGGGCTTGCAGGACATACTATACTAGATAGTCCCAAATATGTGAATGACTTAATTCACACGTTTGGGACTGTCTAGTACAGTATGCCCTGCGCGACCATTGGTCCACACTAGGGACCAATGAGCTTACAGCCCATACCGCACCTGCCATTTGGCAGGTGGCTGGGCAGTAGGCGGGTGGGTTGCAAGCCACCCGCCAATGATAGGGGCAGTGGGGAGGGCTGAGGGGTTCTGTGTGAGTGGAGGTGGAGGTGCCACTGAACACTAGGGCATTTCATTTGAGTGTTTTACCTGCATTGTGGCAATGGGCAGGGGGCCCACTAGACCAGCAGGGATGGTCATTTAATATATTTATTGCGGAATCAGGGACTTGGGAGGGGGGTCTCTAGACTACCAGGGACCTGGCATTCCCTCATCTACAATGATCGTGGCAATGGGTGGGGGGGTTCCACTTGACCACCAGTGTTGTGTGTTCTTGCAGATGGTGTTCTGGGTGGGCGGGTGGCCACCCACGGCTTAGCTGCTGTGTTGCACCTTGCAAATACAGCAGCCTGCCTGTAGGTGGCCTGAGTTGTTCCTATTCTGCTCTGGCTCAACTTTGAGCCCTCCTATGTGGCATAATGCAGGGTTGTGCCAGCATATCCAGGGCTGAATATCGGGATGTGCCGCATAAGCTTGGGCATGCCCCCTGCATCTGTGCCATATACGATTACATTGTGCCCCGGTGCATCGGGATTTGCACTCTGCCAGGCAGCCTTTTCAGTATCGCATTGGAGCGCAATGCGGGGTTGCACTGGTACAACTCTGTTGCACCAGGCAGAACCCCTTTGAATATCCAGGCCTCAGTGTCTGTCCATTAGGATTGTAGTCAGGGCTTATGCATGCACATCACTCAATTGGATGTCACCTGAATCCCTCAGTAGAATTATAAATTTATAAATCATTTACCGCACTAAGAGTTCCTGATGCCTTCCAGAAAATGGCATCCAAATGCTCTGGGGCCTCCATAGGTAAAGGTGCCCTTGAATAGGTGCCCTAGTGCCATAGTGTAGGGAAAGGGGAGTCATGTTTAAATATGATCGTCAGCTCTAGCACAATATCCCCTGTAAAGTCCCAGCTAAGTTTGCTTTAAAATGTCTTTTTCTGGCCGGCCTGGTGGCACTGAGGGTTGAGGCGCTGGATGCCACACAACGCGCTACACCAGCGACCCGGGTTCGGTAATGGACCTGGGGAGCCGGGGGCTGGCAGAGGGGGAAGGAGGATCGAGCGTCCCTACGGATGCTCTCCTCCTTCAGGGGTGGGATACCCGGGACACGCAAGCGTCCATCATTCCCATAAAGGATTCGGTGGAAGCACCGATTCCTGAAAGGGATGGGCGACTCCAACTTAGGGGTCGGGGAGGGGGGATGTCGCACGGCACATGAGAGGCTAGACATACATCAGCATGTTGCCTCTCAGGACCTAGTCCCAAGAGCCGGCGTCCCCAGGGGATGGAATCACCCTCGTGGCCCTGGATGACGGCCTCTCCACTCAGACCATCACCTGACAAGACCCCACTGTTCAGGAAAGGAGAGGAGGCACTCTAGGGGCAGATCCAGGGATGGCTTAGAGCATTGAGAGGCCCGAAGGAGTAGGACCATGAGGGCAGGAAAAACCAGGAGGGAGAAAAAGAAAGTATAAAAAAAAAATGTCTTTTTCCCCTCCTGTGGTGCCCCTTTTCCCTCCTGCCAGCTCTCTCCTGGGACCCCTCCTCCTGTTGCCAGGCACTGGGAATCTGTTCTAGTGGTTTCAACTACGTGAGCAGGAGTAGCAGGCGTAGTAGGGCTCATAATGTTCCCATTTGGAAGCCTCTACTCTTCTGAGCTGCAGCATCTGTTCATTAAATCCAAGAGACTCATAGAGGCAGCACAAGCAAGGCGAGTGACAGGCTGGTTTGGGTAAACTCAAAAGATTAGGAACTGCACTAATGGAAAACACTGTAGAAATTCACCCAGGACACCAGAGATAGTGACCAAGTACAGCTTTATTAAGCAAGCACAATTTAAGGAAAGGTTTAAATAACCACAGCCACTAATGCTTCAAAAGTCCTTTATTTGCTGGCCCAGTGGCTCTGAGAGTTGAGGTGCAGGACGCCACACCTCGTGCTGCACCGGTGACCTGGGTTTGGGAATGGACTCGGGTCGGCAAGGGGCAGGGGGAGGGAGGATTGAGCATCCCAATGGATGCTCTCCTCCCTCTGGGGAGGGTTACCAGAGGTGCCTTGTGAACCTGCATCCCTAGAGAGCTGGTGGAAGCATGGGCTTTCCAGAGTTCTGGCAGCTTCGTTCACTGAAGTCGGGGAAGGGGGACACTCTCAGGCACTTGGGAGAAGGCGCGCATCAGCATGTCACCTCTCTGGATGTATGTCCTTGCACCAGCATCCCAGGGGGGGTCTGGGAACCACAGAAAAGCAGAAAAAAGCCTCAGTGAGCCTGGATGATGGCTGCTCCAAACAGCCATCCAGGTCCAGAACCCACGGGCAGATCTCCACTGTGCAGGTGCTCCACAAATAGGAGGAGGAGGTAAGGAGTAACCGGGCACTCTAGGAGACAGACTTAGTGGTAGCAGGACCTCAGAGGGACATGAGAAATGCCAGAAGGAGTGGAGCACTGAAGGAGTACAAGGGGTATAAATGGGGCAAGATGTCCGAACGTAAAAAAAAAAAGTCCTTTATTTAACCCTCACACTAGTCCGTAGGTGGTACAGTGTTTCCCAGCTCCATTGTTTCAGACCAGCTTCTGGAGGGTCCATGATGTCACCTGCAAACTTTGTCCCAGTGACCCAGGTGAGGTCTGAATTGCTGATGACTTTCTCTAGCACCTGTCTTCATTCAAGAGGTGAGACCCATCCCAGAGGTCCATGAGAGACCTGCAGCTGATTAACAGCACCACTTCCATTGTATTTCTGTTTCCTCAGCCCAGGACAGACATTGGGTACCAGTTTTCTGTATCAGGCCTGAACCTGATGACAAGTATCCTTTCAAAAGTTATTTTTCTCTCTCTCCATAGAAACATAGACTTTGATGGCAGACAAGGACAGCTTGGCCCACCTAGTCTGCACATTTCCCTACTTACTGGATAAGCTGCAGATCCTAGTTAACCCACATCCTACTTCTTCCTACCCCCCCACCAGAATTGCCTTATGCTTGTCACATGCATTCTTGAATTCCCCCACTGTTTTTTACTGCACAACCTCCTCAGGAAGGCTGTTTCATGCATCCACCACCCTCTCTGTGAAAAAATACTTCCTCACATTACCTCTGAACTGCCCCTCCTGTATCTTCAGATTGTGTCCCCTTGTACTTGCACATATCTTTTTCTGAAAGACACTACCCTCTTGGACTTTGTTGATTCTGTTGAGGTACTTGAACCTTTTTTTCATGTCCCCACTCTCCCTCCTTTCCTCAAGGATATACATGTTAAACTTTTTTAACCTTTCTTCATTTGGCTTCTGTTGCAGACCCTGCACCATTTTAATTGCCCTTCTCTGGACTGATTCTATCCTGTCTATGTCCTTGCTGAGATGGGGTCTCCAGAATTGCATGCTGTGCTCAGCCCCTCCCTGGTCTACTACTTTGGTCACCCAGTCAATTAAATCTATTTCATTCATCTGACATGACCTTCCCACTATGAATCCATGCTGCCTTGGGTCCTGTGTTCTACTGACCTCTAGGTTCTCAACAATTCTTTCTTTCAGAAGTGATTCCATCATTTTCCCTACCACTGAGGTCAAGCTAACAGGTCTGTAGTGTCCTGCCTCTGTTTGCTCCCACTTTTGTGAAGGGGAATCACATCTGCCCTTCTCCAATCCTTAAGTACCACACCATCCTCTCATGATTTGTTAAAAAGGGTAGTCCGCAGTGTCCAGTCTTATGCATTTCTCCTGGAAAGGAACAGTTCTGGTAATTCAAGGGGTCATGTTACCCAACTTCCCCCTTTTTAATTGACACTTCCAGTAGTGGCTGGACTCTAAGTGGACTGTAAAGTTTGTGCCAACAAGTTGTTTATTGAGAGTGTTATGAATCATTGTAGAGTGTTGGGAATTATTGTAAATGTTTTACAGAAATTTTGAATTATTAATAATAAATACTAAAGTATAGATGCTATGGTAGAACTGTTACATAAAACCTTTGTTGCATTCAAGTCAGCTTCATACCCTTCTCTTGTATGTAAGTAAGTAAGTAACATTTAATTCATACAAGGTGCCCTTCCATAGCTTAGGGTGCCCTTATACCATACTTACAGACAATATAAATACAAACTTCATTAAATTATATAAATACAATCCACTTAAAAATCAGCACATAAAATCTTAAACTCTTAGCTTCCTTCAAAAGCTATTTGAAAAAGATATGTTTTAAGGGAATTTTTAAACCTTTCTACAGTCAGTACTGGTTAGTGGCAATTGGCCTGTTTTCACTTCCACCAAAAGCCTGGCACCCATTTGCCAGGTGTCACACAAATGTTCATTTTGGGGTGGTTGATGTATGCTTTCCCTTCCAAGTTCTAGCCAGGTGACCTGCCTCCATGGCCAGATACATTAAAGTCTGGTAGTGCTGTTTGGATAGCAACCACATCCTGCACTCACGGCTGTTCATCATTTATTCTATACATAACTCACCTGTAACTTTATGTTATGAGTTGAGTCTTCTTCACACATGTCAATAAATATCATATTACAAAAGCAGTCAATTGATATTCACACTTGTTCTCATATATATTATACGTGTTCAGTCATGCCCTTATAGTTAGGGTTGGGAAGGCACTTTGATGTTAAGCCTCAAAGTTTGCACTTAAATAACTTTACAACTGTTCAACAGATTTGCATGAAAGTGTGCAAGTGCAGTCTTGTGTGGTAGATCTCTTGACATGGCAAGTTTTGTTTTCATCAGATTTGTGGATTTTGAGCTGCACATAGTGCAAAAATGTTTAAATTCATTTTGGCCGGCAGTGTTTTGTTATCATGCTGCACCTAGATGATTTAGAATTTTCGGCTGAAATTTTCAGGTACAAGGATCTTGACCCACAGAAGTGGAGAAAAAATATTAATGTGTTCCAAAGTCACTTGAAGTTTAATTTTCTTGTTATGAGCATGGTCAGTATAGTCTTTTGTATAGCTTCCTGGAACGACAAAGGAATTTGGTCTCATGAAAAAGGATTCTTTTTCTTCAGGGTTCAATTCTTTTTCATGAGAAAAAAATAATTTTTTATGAGCTGCCTTCTTGTTTTTACTTTTTCCACAAAACAAACTGTCATAATCTTGCTCATCAGGAGTTGATGAGCTTCATTCTGGAGTTTGTAACAGCTCCCATGGTCCCATAATGTTTTTTTCCCCTGTATTTAAATCCTTTTTTGTGATTCACTAAGTTCCTTTTTTGTGTATCTTTTTAAAAAAAAAACAAAGTCCAAAATCCTTTTTTGCAAGCCAATTCTTTTTTTATAAGAATGACAAAGGATGTGCGATAAATGAATCATCTCATGAAAAAGGATTTGTAAAACAAAAAAAAAAACTAAGTCCAAAATCCTGTTTCACAAGATTGAATCTTTTTCCATGACCACAGCAAAGGATTTGTGGCAAAGGATTCCTTTTTCATGAAAAAGGATTCCTTTTCCAAAAGTAAGGCAAAACATTTGCGAAAAAAAGTGCCTTTTTCCTGTATCCTATCCATAGTTTCATGGGTGTCAGTGGTACCACTCACCCTCCAAGTTTCACCCTTGGCAAAATGTACATTTTTATAGATTTAAAATAAATATTTCTGCATGCACACTGGTATCCTCCACCCTCTAATTGAAATAAATGAGTAGCACCCTCAAATGTATATCCCTGGGCCCAGATATTCAAACTGTGCCATTCTGTGGCGTAAGCCCCTGCGCTGCTCAAAAAAGTTGTGCAGGGGTGTGGCCAGGGTGATATTCAACGGAGTTGCACTATTGAGCAACTTCTTTCAATATCGCCCCTTGGCCACACCCACTGTGCATGGCACAGTTCGTGGTCAGAGTGGAGCATTCAGATGCGGTGGCGCAAGTTCCATTGCGCCATGCGCAGCACTTGCAATATTCAAAAGGTGACATGCAAATGGGGCCATAATTTATGCAAGGCACGGGGGGCATTTGCATGCAGATGCACCGATTCCTGACGACTTGCGCCCGGTGCCCTGCCAGGCAGCAGCCGTCGGGGACTGACACCCCCTGCAGCCCGATCATGGGCATAATAGTATTCCTCCCATAGCCTGGTCGTGGGCAGCACAGTAGTCTTCCCCTCAGCAGTCCGATCGCGGGCATAATATGATGTTTTCCCCACCTCCCGAATAGCCTGATCGCGGGCATAATATGATGTCCCCCAATAGCCAAATCGCGGGCATGATATGATGTTTCCCCAAGTAGCCTGATCACTGGGCATAATATGATGGTCCCCAGTAGCCCGATCGCGGGCATAATATGATTGCTCCCACTCCCCAGGTAGCCCAATCGTGGGCGGCATCCTCACCCCGTTCAGGGAAACCCCTGGTGATCTAGTGACCCCCATCCCTCCTGCCCACAGATCCCGCCACCCCTCCCCCCTGTCAGCGGCGGGCGGCAGCACCCACCCGCCCAAATCCGCTGCCTGCTGACTGACAGCTCGGTAGGGCTGCGCCCATGGTTCATGCTCTGAACCAATGGGCGTGCAGCCCTAACTATCCTTTCAGGTTGGCGGCAAGGTGGCAGGCGGTGGTGCCACCGGCTGACGGGGAGCGAGGTGGTGGGGCTCTGTGGGCGAGGCCACTAGATCACCAGAGTTTCTGAACATGGGGGGTGAGGATGCCTCCACGATTGAGCTACCTGGGGAGAGGGCCATCATATTATGCCCGCGATCGGGCTACTGGGGAAATAACCTACGCCCGATCGGGCTAATGGGGGTGGATAACGTTATGCCCATGTTCGGGCTGCTGGGAAGGGACACTTCAGCCCGTGATCAGGGCATGGGGGGCACCACCAGGTGCAGCGGGAATGAGTGGAGGGCCACCCACAGGTGGCAGCTGTTGTGTTGCGCCCTGCAATGCGGCAGCTCACCTGTGGGTGGCCCTCGACTTGATCCTTTTTTTTTTAGCGCAAAGTTGTGCAGGCGCAGGTAGGGGTTGCAGCTGCATAACTCTGCATGGCCGGCTGAATATCAGGCTGTGCAGTTTATGCATGGGCACGCCCCCCCCACCTGTGCCTGCATACAGTACTGATGCACCCTTGCGCATCGGGATTTGTGCAGGTGCACTTTTCCCTTTTAAATATCGCACCGGGGAGCATCAGTGGGTTGTGCATGGTGCAACACTGTTGCGCCATGCGCAACCATTTTGAATATCTGGGACCTGGTGTCTAGTGGCCTCATACCTCCAACCCATGATTCATTTGCAATTTTATCTCCCATTGGTGGAAGTTGCACCCCCCCCCACATAAACCTTTCTGTGTCAGTGTCAACCTGAAAATTAGAAAATGGTCCCTTGCTGACTTGATTTGTTTTTTAACCTGAAAACCTGAAGACCACTGATGATTGCACTCGCACTCACAACCCCGCCCAACTCCACCCAACCACCCACTGTACACCCAACTTCTCGCTCCCCCCATGAACCCCCCACATACCCTCACTCACCTGAACTTGCCCAACAGTAAAGATCCACTCTCCAATCTAGGAAGCAACTGCATTTTTCTCAAAGGACATTTCAAAAATACACTATAAAGATGAGCATGTGAGGTTAAGCTTATTTTTCTTTTGAGTTTGGTGAATGATGGCATGAATCAGAACATGAGTTTCATGACCCATTACAGCATTTGAAATGATCTGGGTTGTTTTTTTGTTTGTTTGATTGTTTTTTCTTGTTGTTTCAGGTACACTACATAGATAGATATTGAGAATGATTTTACCTATCTATATAACAGTGTATTTCTAGGTTTGTTTTTAATTGGTTTGTGGGGATCTCATGGGTTTCAATTTACAGATGGAAATATGTTATTTAGTAGTAGAAAGTGTTGTTTTCTGTAACCCCCTAATAATTTGGGGTTTACCTTAATGTCTTTCTGAGATCCTTCCATGCCCACTACCAGACTGATGTCCTGTAGAAGTAATAGATCCAGGGGTATCTGATTGCTTCTGTTGATTTAAGTGCAGTTTTGGGTAAGTTACTTTTTCTATTACTTTCTATTTCGTTTAGAAACTTGATCCAGGAAGCTCTGTGCAGTCACTAGCAAGGATGGAGAAGTACTAGAAAAAGTGTAATACCCCTGACAGTTACAGTTACTTATTTCTTTTTATACAAAAACAATACAAAAATAATAAAAAACTATAACAGATGACATATATTTGAAAGTAATTGGTTAGTTACTTTCAAATAAATGTAATCAGTTACCGTTACGTATTACTTTTGTATAGAAAGACATAAGTGATTGTAACTGTAAGGTGTATTACTGTTTCCAGTACTTCTCCATTCTTGCTAGTGACTGCACAGAGTTTTCTGGAACAAGTTTCCAAAAGTAATAGAATGTAATAGAAAAAGTAAGTTACCCAACACTGTTTACGTGTGAGTGTCATGCTGTGCCTCAGTGCCTGTCCATTTAAGAGTATAGACAATACGTGTATAGTGAATGGTCTGAGTTGGGTCCAAGGGATTTAAAGCTTGCAACTGGCCAGACACTGCTCTGATTTGCTCCACTCTGCCATTGATAAAAGTGCATAGGGACCCTGTATGAGAATTGTACTTATTTACTTTTAATGTATTGTTGTATTTGAAATAGAGAAGTTTGTTTAACCTGCTTTCATTGCAGTTTGCATTTTGAAATGAGAGCCACCATGTTTGGTCCAAGATTTCCAGTAAGTGGACCAACGGGACTTCAGAGATCTCAAAGGATCACCAGCCCAAGTGTCTCATGGGAAGGAAAACTCATTTTTGTAGTTTTTGGGGTTGGCACTTAAGCTGAACAGATGGGTGAGTCTGACATGTGACTGACAGCTTTCCCAGGCAACCCAAATCCTAGAATTGAAGGGAAATGCCCAATACTGCAAGAGACAGTGTATCATTTAGAGTTGAAGGTTGAAGTTAGAGCAGTTTGAGCATTCAAGCAGGGGTCTATGAAGGGAGTTTAAGGGAATCAGTGGGAAGAGGCCTAACATGCCTCCCTGCCACTGTTTCTCCTGCATTGGACTGTCTAACTGCAGAAGTCAGAAACATCTGATTTAAGACTGAAACTACAACAGAAAATATTGAAGAGTTTGAAAGCTCCTCTTGCATTTTGGACCAAAGATTTGCTCTTGTTAAATGATCAGCCCAGCTAGTGTGGGAGACTGATTTTGAATCAAAAGACTTGCTCAGTGAATCTATTGCAATAGCAACCAGACTATACCCAATCTGTGAGAAAGGTATTTTTTTTAATTACTGTAAATGGGCTGAATGTTTCTTCTGGGTTGAGACCTGCCCGTTTGTAACCCAATTTGTTACGCCAGCTGAAGGCTTCACTAGCAAACCCAAACTGAACTTTGCCAATATGCTCATCACACCTGGGCCTTTGCCATCCATTCTAGACCAACTACCTTGAACCAAAGACTCTCCTCAGTGAGAGACCAGCTTTGGGGATCTGCCCCTGTGCAAAAATAACTCATAGGTTGTGGCCACCTGGAGGGAAAGGCCATGAAGAGGAGGTGTGTCGTGATGGCTCTGCTTCCTCATGTTCATCAGTGAACAACACGACTTCTTCATGTTGCCTGCAACACTATAGGCAACTGCTGGAATGAGTACAATCAGGGTAGCTCCCTGCAATGAGTCTTTTAATTATCTGGTACAATCTGATTTATTTTCTAAATTCTTGGGTTTCGCGAGAGTGGGCCAACTGGCCAGGATTACAAATAATCATCTTGTTGTTGTGCATGCTAACTGTCTTTTCTTTCCATCAAGGGTCCCAACAGCAGCTGAAATACTGGCTACCCTTGGGCAATGCCTCTGGCTAGCCAGCATTCCATCCTGGGTACTCAGTGTTGTAGAACTGTCTATTTTGGGAATAAAAGTGAATGCCAAGAACCTGAATTTAATCAGAACAGCACTCATTTAACTAAATTCATGACCCCTAAATAAATCTGGTTGTCTTTTCATATTTAAATTGTCTTATGTTTTATATTATTAGTTGGGATATGGTACTGAAAGTGTTCAGTTGCCTTGCTAACCTTGCTTTACAGGTGGTCTCCCTTGATATTGCTGAAAGTCCAACCCTGGTGGTACATGTGAAGGGTATGTGCATATTATTACTGCTACTTACTGACTGTGTGTTTACTGATGTTAATGGTTCCATACCACTAGGAGGGATAGTGAGTGGTTACAGCTTCCCAGAGGGCTATAACGGGATAGACAGACACCCCATTACTGTTACTCTGGATGGAGGTTCCGAAATACTGAATCCATCCCCTCAACCTGTACTTAGAAATACAGGCGGGGTAGTAACCTTAGGGATAGCACTGCCTAGGGGTTATATCTTGGAGGCACTGCTGGGATTACTCCCCCCTAGTGACCAAAATATAAAATTGCAATCAGTTGTGAATTTAGCGCTAAATTTAAAATGGAGAATCTTGTAAGGCTAAACTTAAAATTCCTCCTCCTCACAAAATGTCTGTGCACCCACCTGTTGGGTTGGAGTGTGGCAGAAAAAGGATAAATTCTAATTTGATGCTGAAATGTCTGAAAATGATAATTCTGATATCATGATGGACAATTACACTAATGTAAATGATTCTGAAGGTATCAGCAATGTATTTCATAATTTAAATTCCATGGAGTTTCCTCCCAAAGAGTAACCTGGAATTTCAGAGCAAGCTAATGCAAGTGTTCCTTCTAGTTCTGAACCAACAGTAAAGTGCAGAGGCACCCCTTTTGTCAGAAGCTGACTTATTGCTGGAAAATGAGCCAGGACTGATCAACCCAAATGTCAATGGTGAAAGGACTGAGCCTGTGCTGGCCCCTGCCAGAAAATCTGGAAGAGCCAGTAAACCTGTACATCTTAGCTATGATTCACCATGGAGGCCTGCAGATCTTGCCATGAATGTAGTTCATAAAGGGGTTTACATTTCTGAAAACTCTTCCCAAAATAGGTTATGCTGCAGCCTCTAAGCTAATAATAAAGCTCTCAAGTCACTATTATATTGATCCCTTCCCATACAGCCCAAGATTAGCTGATAGGGTCAGACCCCGAACCATGTGGGTTAGTGTACAGAATGTAATCCAGATAAGGGTGGTATGTTTAACTACTTGAGATAGTTTTTTGAAAGTAACATGTTTCATATACAGTATTCACTGAAAAATGTGAACTGTCTAAGCAGTACTGTTATCGATTGACAAGCATGCTTAATTTCTACTAATGCATCAGATATTATGGTTGCAACCTGTAGATATATATATATATATATGTGTGTGTGTGTGTGTATATATATATATATATATATATACACTTGTGTGTATATATATATATATATATATATATATATATATATGTGTGTGTGTACAGTGGCGAATGGTGCCCCCTTCCTGATTTTCTCTATTATTGCATATTTGTCACACTGGATGTTTTCAGGTCTTTAGAAAATGTAATACTAGACAAAGGGAACCTGAGTGAACAAATAACACTTGTTTTTTTTAATTTCACTTATTTAATGAAAAAAGTTAACCAACACCAACTGGCACTGTGTGAAAAAGTAATTGCCCCTTACACTTAATAACTGGTTATGCCACATTTAGCTGCAATGACTGCAACCAAACACTTCCTATAATTCAATATCAGTCTTTCACATCGCTGTGGAGGAATTTTAACCCACTCTTCCTCACAGAACTGCTTTAATTCAGTAACATTTGGTAGGTTTCGAGCATGAACTGCTCATTTCAGGTCCTGCCACAGCATCTCTATTGGGTTTAAGTCTGGACTTTGACTAGAGCCACTCCAAAACTTTAATTTTACTTCTTTTTAGCCATTCTGATGTGGACTTGCTTTTGTGTTTTGGATCATTGTCTTGCTGCATGACCCAACTACGCTTCAGCTTCAGCTGACAGAAGGATGACTGGACATTCTCATAAGAATTTTCTGGTACAGAGCAGAATTCATGGTTCCTTTAATTATGGCAAGTCATCCAGGTCCTTAGGCAGCAAAGCATCCCCACACCATCACCTACCACCACCATGTTTGACTGTTGGTATGGTGTTCTTACTGTGGAATGCTGTGTTTGCTTCAGCGAGACATTATGGGATCCATGTTGTCCAAAAGTTCCACTTTGGACTCATCTATCCATAGAACATTTTCCCAAAAGGCTTGTGGATCATCCAGGTGCTTCTTGGCAAATGAGAGACGAGCATTTATGTTCTTCTTGGTTAGCAGTGGTTTCCGCCTTGCTACTCTCACATGAAGCCCATTTTGCCCAGTCTCTTTCTGATTGTGGAGTCATGAACACTGACCTTAGCTGAGGCAGAGAAGCCTGCAGTTCTTTGTATGTTGTTTAGGATCCTTTGAGACTTCTTGGATGATTTTACACTCGCCCTTGGAGTAATTTTGGCAGGCCCACTCCTGGGAAGGTTCACTACTGTTCCAAGTGTTCTCCATTTGGAGATTATGGCTCTCACTGTGGTTCAATGGAGTCCCAGAGCCTTAGAAATAGCTTTGTAACCCTTTCAGACTGATAGAGGGCAACAAATTTTTTTCTGATCTTTTCAGGAACTTCCTTTGATCATGGCATAATGTGCTCGTTGAATCTTTGTGCTGGCAACGTGACTCTGATGGTAAGGGCCAAAATAAGTGAGGTTTATATTGAGCAGGGCTGGCTGTAATCAAGCCTGGCTGTGTTCAATCAGCTGACTCTAATTATCCCTTTAATTGGGTTGATTTAACTAGGGGGCAATTACTTTTTCACACAGTGCCAGTTGGTGTTGGTTAACTTTTTTCATTAAATAAATGAAATAAGTAAAAAAAAAAGTGTCATTTGTTCACTTAGGTTCCCTTTATCTAATATTATATTTTGTCTAAAGACCTGAAAACTTCCAGTGTGACAAATATGCAATAATAGAGAAAATCAGGAAGGGGGCAAATACTTTTTCACGCCACTGTATATATATACTTGTGTGTGTGTGTGTGTATATGTGTATATATATATATATACATATGCATATGCATATGTGTATATATGTATGTATATGAATGTATATGTATATTCCTGTATAGTGGTTTCTATTCAGAACTGTTTTTAAAAATGTATAAACTTGATGCTGATGCCATTTTTTTCCAGGCAGGGAAAAGTGTAAAACCCCTCTACTAATTTGAGGTTTATCTTAATGTCTTCCTGGGCTCTTTTCATGCTCAATGCTAAGCTGACATCCTGTAGAAGTAGTAGATCCAGGGCTATCTGTTTGCTTCTGTTCATTTACGTGTGCGTGCCAGGCTGTGCCTCAGCACCTGTCCCTTTAAGAGTCTAGACAATATGTGTATAGTGAATGATCTGAGCTGGGTCCATGTGATTTAAGGCTTGCATCCGGACAGACACTGCTCTGATTTGTTCCACTCTGCAGTTGATAATAGTGCAGAGAGAGGCTGTATGGGAACTGTACTTATTTACTTCTAATATATTGTGTTTGAAAAACAGAGAAGTTTGTTTAAACTGCTTTCCTTGCAGTTTGCCTTTTGAAATGGGGGCCACCATTTTTGGTCTGGGATTTCCAGTAAGTGGACCAACAGGACTCCAGGGATCTCAAAGGGTCCTCAGCCCAAGTGTCTCATGGGAAGGAAAACTGTAGTTTTTTGTAGTTTTTGGGTTGGCGCCTTAACTGAACAAAAGGGGGAGTCTAACCTGTGCCTGACAGCTTCCCAGCCAACCCAAATCCTATAATCAAAGGGAAATGCCCAGTACTGCAAGAGACAGTGGATCAGTTAGAGTTGGAGCTTGAAGTGTGAGCGGCTTGAGCTTTTGTGAACGGCTCCCTGAATGGAGCTTAGGGGAATTGACAGTAAGAGGCCTAACTTGCCTCCCTGCCACTGTTTTTCCTGCATTGGACTGCCTGATTGCAGAAGTTTGAAACATCTGATTTAACACTGACACTTTGGCAGAAAATATCGAAGAGTAAAAAGCACCACTTGCATTTTGGACCGAAGATTTGCTCCTGTGAAGTGATTGACCCAGTTAGTGTGTGAGACTGATTTTGAATTGAGAGGTTTGCTCAGTGAATCTACTACAACAGCAACTGGTCTGTACCCGAATTGTGAGAAACTAGTGCTGTTTGATTTAAATGTGACAAATGTTTCTCATGGGTCAAGACACAGAAACATAGAATTTGATGGCAGATAAGGACTGCTTGGCCCACTCAGTCTGCCCATTTCCCTACCTAATGGATAAGCTGCAGATCCTAGTTAACAAGCAGCCTACTTCTTTCTACCTCCACCCCTTAGAATTGCCTTATGACTGTCCCATGTATGCTTGAATTCAACCATTGTTTTTTTGACTCCACAACCTCCTCTGGAAGGCCGTTCTATGCATCCACAACCCTATCTGTGAAAAAATACTTCCTTACATTACCTCTGAGCCCCCTCTATCTTCAAATTGTGCCCCCTTGTTCTTGCACACCTCTTTTTTTTTTGAAAGATGCTACCCTCTTGGACTTTGTTGATTCCCTTGAGGTACTTGAAAGTTTCTATCATGTCACCCCACTCCCTCCTTTCCTCGAGGCCATACATATTAAGCTCCTTTAGACTCTCTTCATATGTCTTCTGGTGCAGACCCTGCACCATTTTAGTTGCCCTCCTCTGGACAGCTTCCATCCTGTCTATGTCCTTGTGGAGATTGGGTCTCCAGAACTGCATGCAGTACCCCAGACGGGGTCTCATCAGCTGTCTGTACAGAGGGATAACAGCTTCCTGTTTTCTACTGGCGATGCCTCTCCCTATGCATCCCAGTATCATCCCCCCAGCCCTCCTTACTGCCCTCTCACATTGCTTGCCCACCTTTAAGTCATCTGATATGAAAACCCCCAGGTCCCTTTCCATTTTTGTTGTTGTTAGTATCTCACCCCCCATTGTGTACTCTTCCCCTGGGTTTTTGTTTCCCAGGTGCATTACCTTGCACTTCTTAGCATTGAATCTGAGCTGCCACACATTTGACCATTCCTCTAACCTTGCCAAGTCCCTTCTCATCCTTTCCACCCCACCTTGTGCATCAACTCTGTTGCAGATCTTTGTGTCATCTGCAAAGAGACATACTTTTTCCTTCCAGTCCCTCTGCAGTGTTGCTTATAAAGACATTGAAGAGGACCAGTCCTAATACTGAACCTTGCGATACCCCACTAGTAACCCCCCTTTCTTCACAGTAGACTCCATTTATTATTACCCTCTGTGTCCTATTCTCCAGCCAATTCTTTACCCAGGTTATCATCTTGGGCCCCACCCCCAAGCTGGCTAACTTTTTGTGTGGGACTGTGTCAAATGCTTTGCTAAAGTCTAGGTAGGCCATGTCCACAGCCCTTCCCCTGATCTACTACTTTGGTCACCCAGTCAAAGAAATCTATTAGATTCATCAGGCATGACCTTCCCACTGTGAATCCATGCTGCCTTGGGTCCTGTGCCCCTCTGTCCTCTAGGTACTCGACAGTTCTTTCCTTCAGAAGTGATTCCATCATTTTCCCTATCACTGAGGTTAAACTAACAGGTCTATAGTTTCCTGCTTCTGCCCTTCTCCCACTTTTGTGAAGTGGAATCACATCTGCCCTCCTCCAGTCCTCAGGTACCACCCCATCCTCCCATGATTTGTTAAAGAGTGTAGTCAGTGGTGTCACTAGTTCTACCCTTAGTTCTTTTAGAATTCTGGGATGATTCCCATCAGGCCCCATTGCTTTGTTCACCTTCAGTTTTAAGAGTTCTTTCAGAACCCTTTTTTCTATAAATGGGCTGGTATCAACTTCTGTATCCAGAGTGTTTGTATTGTTTGTTTTAGGTACCTCCCCCTCTTCATTTGTAAATACTGAGCAAAAATATTTGTTTAGTATCTCTGCCTTTTCACCGTCACCCTCTGCCCACCCCCTCTCCTCTTTATTAAGCCTCACTATCCCTCCCTTAGTCTTCCTTCACTCCCTGATGTACCTTAAAAAGGTTTTATCCCCCTTCTTAACTGAGTTGGCTATCTTTTCCTCGGTTCAGGCCTTTGCTGTTCTGACTGCCTTCCCAGCTTCCTTTTGCTTTAACTAATACAATTCTGTGTCCTGCTTCTTCTGTGATCCCTTGTACTTTCTGAATGCTTTCTTTTTCCCTTGAACCTTTACTGCCACCTCCTTTGAGAACCATAGTGGTTTCTTACATCATTTTGTTTTGTTTATTTGCTTCACACAAAGGCTTGTTACCTCTGTGATGGCAGTTTTTATTATTCCCCATTGTTCTTCCACCCCTCCTTCCTGCCCATTTGCTAGTGCATTCCTTAGGCACTCTCCCATTTTGGTAAAGTCAGCCCACCTGAAGTCCAGTACTTTTGCTTTTGTATGGCTTGACTCTATTGCTGTGTTTATTGTGAACCATACTGTTCAATGGTCACTAGTTCCCAGATGACTACCCACTTCTACATCTGTGATCCTCTTTCCATCTCCATTTGAGAGAACCAGGTCTAAGACTGCTTCCTCTTGAGTGGGTACCAATACTAATTGTCTAAGGCATGCCCCCTGTAGGGCATCTAGAATAGCTCCACTCTTAGAAGTGGCTGCTGCAAGTGCACTCCAGTTAACATCTGGCATATTCAGATCACCCATCAGCAATATCTCCCCTTTTTCTGTCATTCTAAGAATGCTTTCTATCATTTCCTTGTCCATTTCCTCCCCCTAAGAGGGGGGTCTGCATACAACCCCTGTGTGGATTGTGGTGCCATTGCCTGTCTCCAAATTGACCCACAGTGCTTCTTCTCCTCCCTGTTTATCCTTTTGTTCTTTTGCCTTGATTCCTTCCCTTGTGTAGAGAGCTACTCCTCCTCCTCCTCCTCTTTTACCCTCCCTGTCCCTCCTGTAGATAGTGTAACCTGGTATGTTTATGTCCCAGTCATGGTTCTGCGTGTACCATGTTTCTGTGACTGCCACGATATCCAGATGTTCCTCCTCCATCAAGGCTACTAATTCAGGAAGCTTGTTACGCAGACTACGGGCATTGGTACTCATTGCTCTCCATTTTTTGATGGCTTTACCTTCTGTAGCAACATCCCTCACTGACCTTTCTGCCTTGGTCTTTTTCTCATTTAATACCCTGTTTTGTAGGGGGAGGCTGGGATTTTCCTGTTGCTTATCAGTGCCTCCCCCTTGACTAGTTTAACAGCTTGCCAATGAAGCATTTAAACCGATTGCCCAAAAGACTTGTTCCTTCCTGGACAGATGCAGACCATCCTGCTAGTATAGGCTGGTGTCCCTCCAGGTGGAACCCCAGTCCCCAATGAAGCCAAACCCTGTGCTCCACACCATTTTTCAACCATTTGATTAAATGGCATGGTGCAGCATGCCCTCGCCTCACCCATGCCACTGACAGGCAGCACCTCTAGAGAAGGATACTGTGTGTCTACTTGTCTTATGCCCCTCCCCAACTCTACAAAGTCCTTCTGCACTGCTCTAAACTCATGGTGAGCCAAGTCATTTGTCCCTAGGTGGACAATGATGTCCAGCTCTGACTCCTGTGCAACTGTTCTCGTGATCCTAAGGATGTACTTCCTGTCCCTCCAAGCCATGGCACCAGACAGGCACCTTACTTCAGTTTTCCCTGCTCCCCCCAGTTCTATCCCCCTAATAATTGACTCCCCCACCAGGAGCTGCTTCCTTTCCCTGTGGTGTCCTCTGCCTCCTTCCTGAGGGCCTCCCTTGTGACAGTTGTCTGCAACCTCCTTAGTCTCCTCTTCGGGTGCATCCATAGGGGAACAATGCTCCCCCAGAATGGTGTATGGATTGTGGAGTGGAACAACTGACTGGGTGTGCCTCTGTTCCACCACCCTTACCCTCCCTGAGCCCACTGTGGTCCAACTGCTGTGCTTTCTTTGCAACCTCTGAGGTAGTGGTGGTGGCTCTGGTGCTCCCTGGATGGGGGATGGTTCCCTTACTACTGGCCAGTGCGGTCTGGGGGAAGGTTCCCTTAATACTGTCCAGTGTGGCCGGAAGACAGGCAACTTACTCCCTCAGGGCAGAGAGTTGTCTGCAAACAGGGCAACATCTCAGCCTCCAGAAGACTCCCAGAAGACTGCTGCCTCACAGCCATTACATTGCACTACTCCCCACATGTCTGTCTACCTTCTTCTTTTTTTTGTGTGTGTGTGTGTGTGTGTGTGTGTGTGATTGGTTTGTTATATAGAAATATCTGTTAGCACCCTTTGCAAACTGTGTGAGAGGCCTTTCGGCACTATGCAATTCTGCTTAAAGTTGAACCAGCATAGCATTCTGTGGTGATTTGTATATGCAGTCCCTGATGCTTTGCATTGTGTGGGCATGTGTGATTTTATATATTATATAATGTGTATGCTTATATTGTCAGTGCAAACCTGCTTGTTCATCACCCAATGTGTTACAGCAGCTGGAGACTTTACCAGCAAACCCAAACCAAACTTTGCCAACATGCTCATCATGCCTGGGCCTTTGCCATCCCAGCCAAGACCAACTGCCTTTCACCAGAGACTGTCCTCGGTGAGAGACCAGCTTTCCGTATCCAGCCCCTATGCAGAAACAAGTCACAGGTTGTGGCTACTTGGAGGAAAAGGCTATGAAGAGGAGGTGTGTCATGATGGCCCTGCTTCCCCATGCTCATTGGTGAACAACACAAGGTCTTCAGATCACCTGCTACACTACAGCCTACTGGTAGCATGAGTACAATTAGGGTAGCTCCCTGCAATGTATCATTTAATTATCTGTGGTACCGTCTGGTTTCTTTTCCAAATTTTTGGGTTTCACGAGACTGAGCCAACCGGCCAGGATTACAAATAATCATCTTGATGTTATGCATGATAACTGCCTTTTCTTTTCATCAAGGGCCCCAACAACAGTTGCAATGCCAGCCACCCCTGGACAATGTCTCTTGCTTGCCAGCATTCCATCCTGGTTATCCAGTGTTGCAGAACTGTCTATTTTGGGACTAAAGGTGCATGCCAATAACCTGAATTTAATCAGAATACCAATCATTTAATTAAATTCATACCCCCTCATTGTTCAAGTCCCCTAAATAAATCTGATTGTCTTTTCACATTTAATCTAGTTTATGTGCATATTATTACTTGGATTACAATACTGAAAGTGTACAGTTGTCTTGCTAACCCTGTTTTACAGGGGGGTCTCCAGGGATATTGCTGAACGTCCAACCCTGGGGGTAAGTGTGAAGAGTGCGTGCATAATATTAACGCTACCTATTTTTTTTATGGATTTCATTTGTTTAATGGGTGGGTGCTCTGATCCCCAGGATGATTTCAGGCATGACCTGGGTCACTCAGATGGCACATCTCTAACAATACACAGTTACATTTCACATACAGTGAAGTCAAAAATCACCACATTACAGCACAGATAACACTTATTGGCTGTGTGTTAACTGCTGTTAAAGGTTCCAAGTCACTAGGAGGGTTAGTGGGTGTTTATATTCCTGAGGCCTTTAACAGGTGAGACAGACACCCCCATTATGGTTACTCTGGGTGGAGGCACCTAAATACTGAATCCAGGACCCTCAGACTGTGCTTAGAAGTAAAGGCAGTAGTAGTAACCTTAGGGATAGATTCACCCTGGGGTTACATTTTTATACAGGTGGTCTTTTTTCAGGTTTTATTTTTAATGTTCAAAAATAATATTGACAAATGAACACTGACTTATAAATGCACATGTCTAAACAGTGCAAGTTTGAATATTCAGTAATAATAATATTGACAAATGAACACATAATTACAGACAGAAACATGTTTACCCAGTGCAAGCACAAAAAATATAATTGAAGTGCATCTCTAATTCCATAAAGGGCTTACACACACACACACACACACACACACACTTGATGTAACATACACACACACACACACACACAGTGTTATGGATATTGTACATCTGCATAGCATTACTTTTAACAGTTGACTTTCACACTGCTACATTGCAAGTTTTTTCTTGTCTTTTAGTTGTGTATCCCAGCTAATTTCTTCCCTTTAACTGGGGGTATTAATGTAGAATGAACACATTATTTATCAACTTACCTGTCACATGGATATGTTAAGGTATTTTTCCCCAATTCTGTTCTATGTAGTTGAGGTGATTTCTTGTATAACTGCAATTTTCTGATGAAGGAATCTGTTGTGTAATCTGAAAGCTAAAGGTTTTTTTTTCTGTAAAACTTTGTTGGTCCAATAAAAGGTAATAAATCACCTATTTTGTGCATTACTTTCTCATATTGCAGTTGCAGTTCCAGCAGGAGGATTTCTTTCCAATCATAGAGCAGTTCTATGCTGTAGAACCATCTTACAGTGGGTTTGGGTGTTTGGAGGATGTGGCGTGGTGTGTGCTAATTTGAGGGGTTGAGGTGGGGTGGTTGAGAGTTAGTTGGGGAAGATCAATGAGGGACTGTTTTCATTTTTCAGGCTTAAAATAAAAAAAGGAGCAATGCAGGACAGTTTTCTTGATTTAAAGGGGGACCACAACAGCACTGAGGATTAGACAACACACTGTCAACATAGTGTTTCTTAGCACGGGGGGGGGAATCCAGGTGACACCACCTATGTATCTGAAGGTGCAAGTGATGTGGATGGGAGAGAGGTTGTGAGTGGTACCAGGGCTGGGTACCCAGGTCTGCTTAAACAGTTTAAATTGAGAAGTTTTTGTTCAGTGGCACTGGAGGTGAGCACACTGGTGTCATCACCTATGTGTTTGGGTGCCAGGCAATGGGAACTAGAGGTGGGTTCAGTATGAAGGTGCACAGTGAAAACACTTCCCCAGCCCAGAATCCAGTTTTTTGCTTTAGGTAAAGCACTAGAAAGTTCAGGACAGGCTGGTATCTTTAAGAATATAGGTTACATTTGAACAAGCAAGTATGCAAGGGCTTCAGGATGACCCCTGGTAATAATGTTATATGACAGCACATTCCAGGTATAGATGTGTCCAACTCATTGTGGCATGATTTTCAACCTCATAGTTTTGGATGTGAGCTGAAAATTCAGCTGTTGTAGCACTTTATGTGTGATAGGGAAATTATTGGCTCAAGACCTTAAAACTGGCTCTTCTTGCTTAGCTGAGCCCCCAGGATTTTGGATTGCCCAAAAGAAGGTATAGTATTTCTGAACCAAATCTTAAAAAACACACCAAACTTTAAACTGGTGCCATTTACCATATCTTAGGTCATAGGCGGCCTGGTGGTGCTGAGGGTTGAGGCGCTGGACGACATACCTCGCTTCACACTAGCGACCTGGGTTTGGGAATGAGCCCAGGTCATCGGGGGTCAGCAGGGGAGGACTAGGATTGAACATCCAATGACAACTCTCCTAGTCCCAGGGAGGAGGGGTGGATGCACACCATGCTCTGATGGTCTCTGGGGATGCCCAGAGGTACTGCAGTTGCACAGGTGCTCAGCTGGGGGGAAGCACAGCAGACGTCCACACATCAGTGCATGGATGTCATTGCACATCCATGCTTCCATCAGGGAAAAACGGGGAAAAAAATGGCAGCAGCACCAGTCCAAGGCAGCTTGATGGTGGTAGTTTCACTGACTGATGAGGCCTGTAAGGCGTGTGCTGGTAATGGATCCTCACCGGGTGCTGGAGCTAAGAGAGGGGCCCCTTTCATTAGTGTAACTGCGTATGCCAGCTGGGCATGTCAGCTTCAGGGTCAGAGATGAAAGGAGGAGTGGTGGCTGGATACTAGGCAGAGAGAGAAACTCTGAATAGTGGAGTCGATACCAGTCCATTCACAGAAGAAAGGGTTTTGAAAGAACTCTTGAAACTGAGGGTGGACAAAGCAATGGGGCCTGATGGAATTCACCCAAGAATTCTAAAAGAACTAAGGGTAGAACTAGTAATACCACTGACTACTCTCTTTAACAAATCATGGAAAGATACGGTAGTACCTGATGAAGTTGTCTCCAAGGCAGATCTGCCTCTGAGACAGCCCTGCCTTTGACACAGAAATAATAAGAGCTGCCTACCAGGCAGGGCTTTAACATCTATAGCTAAATACCTGATCATCACTGCTATGCCAGCTTGGTGGTGTAGTGGAAAGATCTACTGCCTAATAAACAAGAAGTTGAGAGTTTGAATCCACACAATGTCCCCTTAGTTATCTTTTGTCAGAATTTCATTTGCGTGGTGATTCAATGGCACCATAGTGTTAGAATAGTAAGTACATAAGAAAAGGGACTTACTGTAGCTGTGAGAAAGAATAATTGCAACAATAAAGTTTTGCATTGGAGGCAGATCTACAACACTTTTCTTAAATATTGCCTCTGAGGCACAGCTAAGTCATTTTCTTACATACTTAGTATTCTAACAACATGCTGCCATGGATCACCACTCAGGTGAAATTCCGACGAAAGAGTACTGAGGAGACCCTGTGTGACTTCAACTCTCAACCTATTGTTTATCAGGCCATGCACCCTTCCACAACACCACCAAGCTGGCACAACAGTCAAACTTGGGCCTTTAGCTATAGAGGGTAAAGCCCTGCCTTGGAGGCAGCCCTATCTATTCCTGCCTCAAAGGTAAGGTTGCCTTGGAGGAGGATCTGCCTCAGTGGCAGCTTTCATTTTAAAAAAGGTGTCTTAAAAAAGGCATTTTCTGTATGTAAACCAATCAGGGGCAGGCTATAACCACCCAATCAGAGCAAGAAAAAACACATGGTATGGCCATTTCGTGACCACATGAATAATCAATCAGCAACAACAGGCAGCAACCTCAGTTATTGCCTTCAGAAGATATTAACCAATGAGACACAGTGGTGGGCGGGATTAAGTGATCTGCCTCCACGGCAGTGTTATGTGTAACCAATCAGCAGCAACAGGTGGCAACCTGAACTACTGCCCTTCATAAGGTATTAACCAATGAGACACAGCAGAAGGTGGGATTAAGTAGTCTGCCTCCTAGGCAGGGCTGCCTCAGAGGCAATATTCATTTAAGAAATGTGTCTCTTGCAAATACAATCTATCGACATGCCACTCAGACACATTTAGACAAACTGGATAAGACCTACTATAGGATGGCCCAATTTGTACTAAGTTGCCATTTTGCCACTCACCATTGTAGTATGTTACAACAGTTAGAGTGGGACCCCTTAGAAATTCAAAGAAGAAAGCAAACTGGGGTAAAGGCCTTCACAGAATTTGATGGAGAAAATATGCCCTTGTTTAGAGTTGCCAGGACAAAAAATCATGGACATAATTTGAGAGAACTAACAAAACAAAGATGTCTAGTTTAGGACTTTTTAAAACTAGCATTGACACTATACGTAAGGAAAGATGTACCTGCTTTGATTAAATTACAGGTTTTCTTTTGGGGACATGCTTTTTGATGCTTTCCCAAGACTCTAACCAGCTAGCATCATTTACTTTAAAACTGTAAGCCTGTAATGTGTCTACATACAATGTTTGATAGATGGTCTGTGTTTTGTAAATACTATTTTAAAAATTCATAACATTTTGTATTTATTGTTTGTACCTATTGTACGTGTGTCATATATATCTGTTTTATACAAATTGTATGTGTGTGTGTGTAAAATGTGTCTGCTTGTAACCATATGAATATCAGGAAAACTTTGTAAAACAGGACTATCCAGTCCTAAACATTAAATCCTGTTGTAAAGTTTTTTTTTCTATCTATCTATCTATCTATCTATCTATCTATCTATCTATCTATCTATCTATCTATCACGGTGGCCGGTTGGATAAACTGAGAGAAACGGGGGTGGTGAACCAGATGATCAGATGGATAGGAAATTGGCTCCAGAACTGGACCCAGAGAGTCATGGTTGGTGGGATAGTCTCATCCCCAAGGAGGGTCATTAGTGGAGTCCCTCAGGAATTGGTCCTCGTGCCTCCTGTTCAACACCTATGTCTCTGACATAAGGAAGTGTATCAGGAGTGAGATGAGTCTCTTTGTCGATGACTCAAAACTGGGGAGCGGTGGTGGGTGGGGAGGAGGGAGGTTGGCCATACAGGGGGACCTGGAGACTCTGGAAAGGTGGTCTAGAAAGTGGAAACTGAGGTTCAATGCAGGAAAATGCAAGGTACTGCACCTGGGAGCCAGAAACCCGGGCCAAGTGTACACCCTGGAGGGGGAATGGTACAAGTCTCGATGGCTGAGAGGGACCTGGGGGTGGTGGTGGATGTCAAGATGAACAACTAGGAGACTTGTAGAAGGGCAGCAGCAAAGGCCAACAGGATGCTTGGATGCATCGCTAGGGGGCTCAGCTCCAGAAGATGGGAAGTGATACTCCCACTGTATAACTGCTTGGTGAGGCCGCACCTCGAGTACTGCGTGCAGTTTTGGAGGCCACATTTAAAGAGGGACATTGAACTCCTGGAGAATGTCCAGAGGAGGGCAAACAAAACAATTTGAGGCTTGGGGGATAGGACCTATGGGGAGAGGCTTGAAGAGCTAAATATGTACCCATTGGAAGAGAGAAGGGACCGGGGGGACATGATAGAGGTCTTCTGGTACATGAAAGGGGTATATGGGGAGGAACAGTCAGGGTGCTCCAAAGGAAGGGGGGTCAACTAGAGGGCATGGGTGGAAGCTGGAGGGTGGGAGATTCAGGGGAGAAAGGAGGAGGTGCTACTTCACTGAGAGAGTGGTGGAGCCATGGAATGTGCTGCCCAGAGGGCTGGTGGAGGCAGAAACAGTGGAGGGGTTCAAGAGGGGGTGGGACAGGTACAGGGGAAGGGTTCTGGAAGCAAAAACCAGTGCAGCAAGAATATTCAGGACTGGGAAGAGATAAGCCAGAGAGGGAGATGGGGACAGCAAGGTCAGCTTCCAGGGTGGGAGCTGACCAAATGAGCAGACATGAAAGAACATTAGGCCTATTCTGCTGGCATTTTAGTATGCTAGTATATTAGTATCTATCTATCTATCTATCTATCTATCTATCTATCTATCTATTTCCTCTAGGCTATAGGTGAAAGCAAAAACAACAACAAAAAATGTTTTAAAAGTTACTTCAACTACAAAAGTTTTACAAAAAAATCCCATACCATCTAGGCTATACAGTAGGTGAGACCAAATAAAAGTAATAAAAGCCCAGCAAGAGTTTTCTGGATCTCAGAATCTGGATAAGTGCCCATCACAAAGCTTTCTTCATCTTGAAAACTTTCCTTCTGAACAACACATGCCAAATTTTGATCAGTTTAATTGAGAACTGCCAAAGT
Source organism: Neoceratodus forsteri (assembly GCA_016271365.2). NCBI lineage: Eukaryota > Metazoa > Chordata > Ceratodontiformes > Ceratodontidae > Neoceratodus > Neoceratodus forsteri. The sequence continues at coordinate 62,535,637 of CM028137.1, read as the reverse complement.
TTTTCAGCTGCAAAATTTGGGGTTAACACTGAGCACAGTACTTAATTCTAACTATACTATAAGGTCACAATAGCACCCCTGTAGTTAGGGGTTGAGTAGGGTGCTAAAGGAATAATGTCTGATAGGGTGGGTGTTATGCTGTGATAATATCCCACCTCAGGCGGCTGGGCCCGAGGCCACAGACTGAGGGCATCCAACACCCAAGAAGGGATGTTATCCCAGCATAACACCCACCCTGGAGGGCATTGTTCCTATTATACAATGATTCGTTTACACTTACATTAGAAAAATTATTCCAATTATACAATGGCTCATTTACACTTACATTAGAAAAATAGTTAAAAAAAATGCTGTTTTAATTGTATTTTTGTATTTTTTTTTATTGTGGAAGGATATTGATTTGAAAAGTAGTGCCTTATACTGTTTGTACAGCAGGTGGAGCTGTTCTCCTGTGTGTCTGTTGTAGGTGTCTAATAGTTGTGCCTTCTCCCCCCCCCACCACCGATCATCTAGGTGTTTTCATATTGGGTTCCTTTCTTTACTGTTTTTTCTGCTGCTATTGCTTTGTATATTTGAAGAAAAAAAAGATATAGAAGGAAGATGAGCTGAACGACGAGCGAACGTTAGTACAACAGGCACATGTTGACTGTTAAACGGCACCATAGCTCCCTCACTTGTTCAGCTCCTTCTTCACTAGTATCCCGTACTGTTTAACTGTTGTATTTATTTATTTAGAATTAAACTAGGAGTAGAGTTAAAGTCCGACGTTTGTTGTGGAAACCAGTAACGGAAGTCAAGGAAGTAGGAAGTGAAGCCAATGGTGGAGTTGGTGAGGCGGGCACTGGAGAAGGAGAGGGAGACTGCTGTGAAGCTAATCCTGAAGATGGCTTTGATTTCAGCATTTTTATTATTTTTCAGAAAGAAACAAAGCTTATTTGGGGAATGTGTGAGAGCTGTGCCTACTGTGAAGCCAATAGGAAATGCAGCTTTCACTTTCAGTGGGAGCAGGAAGAAATGGACGGCTGCAGATGGATTTTTTTTTAATTTTCCATGCAGTCATGACTGTACTGGAACTGAAGCCGGGATGTTATGCTGGGATAACATCCCGGGTCCAGTTCCAGTCTGACCAATCAGGGACCAGGATTTTCTCTTGCCATTGTACAATTATTATTAAACCCCTAAATTTGCACTTTACAAATGTCAACTCTATTCAGCAGAATTGCATGAAAATTCGCATGCACGGTCTGGCAGCCAAGGTCTCTTCATTTTTCAAGTTACATAATGGTCAGATGTCTGGGTGTCTAGATCTAGATATTGGAAAAAGTAGAAAAATCAGAGGATTTTTTTTTGCTGTTTGTTTACTCTCACCTACAGTCTAAATGGTTTGGAATTTTATTCTGACATTTTCAGGGTAGAAGGCACTTATCCTACCAAGATGCATTTTTTGGGATTTGGTGAAAACATATTAATCAATTCTCAAGTTATAAAGATGTGAAATTTCAGTTCTGAGCATGCTCAGTATTGTCTTTCATTTATATGTCTGATACAAAGATTAAGAAAGAAGACTCTTCTTTTGTGAACTGAAAATTCTTCTTTTGTGAGAAAAAAATCTACTTCTGTATGCAGCCATTTTGATTTTTTTTTATAAAAAAAAGAAACCTTGAAAACCATAAAGGTATGAGAAAAGCAAACACATGAATCTCACTAAACAGGACCTGTTACGCCTGATTCTGGACTTTGTTTTTCCAAAAACATCAGCAAACTATTGTTTTGGGACATCACTAAAATCTCAGGTGGAAGGCTTAGTGAGAACTTTCCATTCTTCTTTCAGGAGCCAAAATTCTCCTTTTGTCTTGAGTCACATGAAACTAGTACCTCGGCTCATGATAGAAGAGTTTGAACTTAATCTTTTTTTTTCTCTAACTGACATTGCAGAGGAGCTTGAGAGGAAGGTGTGTCTCTTTGCAGATGATACAAATATCTACAACATTGTTCCCACTTAAAAAGGGGTAGAGAGAATGGAAAGGGATCTAAGGAAACTAGAGGAATAATTTAGGGTGTAGCGACTGGGTACCAATATTGAAAAGTGCCAGGATATGCACCTAGGGCAGTGGAACCCAAGGACTGTGTATAGGATGGGGAGAGTGGAACTTACAGTCACCAAGTAAGAAAGAGACCAAGAGGACATCATGTCTGAGGACCTCAAGGTGCCTGGGCAGTTTGACAAAACAGTAGGGAAGGCTAGCAAGATGCTAGGGAACATTGGGAGAGGGATTTCTATGGTAGCAGAGAGAGGGAGGAGGTGCTGTCACTGTATTACTGTCGAGGCTCACTTGAATGCTGTGTCCAGTTCTGGAGGCTGCATCTCTGCAAGGACAATGAAAGGGTGGAGGAGGTATGAAAGAGGGTTGCAAAAGAAGCCATATGAAGAGAAGCTAGAGGAACTCAACATGCACTTCCTAGAAGGGAGGAGAGCAACCCTAAAGGTCTCATTTTCTTGCTTGCTGTGTTTTCACACTAAATGATGCATTAACAAAGTTGTTTGCATAGAATTTCCTTACTTTTTGAGAAAGAATAGAAAAGTAGAAAGTCACATAAGTTGGTGGGAGTGCGGGGCCTGACAGTACAAGTACTGAATATCATATGTATTAGTTGGAGCTCATATGGCTGGGGGGCCCCATGCTCCAACCACCGTGGAACAAAGCAAAGTTTCATTCATCAAAGTGGCATCATTCCACACCTGTTTACATGTCAGATACCTAACCACTGAAAATTACCTCCATGGCAGCAAGGTTAGGTACCCTATAAATATGAAGCCACTACCACAATGCAAAACGCTATATGCAAAATGTAAAGTGTCACACAATATCTCTGCAGCAAATTATTTTTACACCACCTAAACACCATAATTCACATGTACAGGATATCCCCTCAACACCCTCCAAATTTCAAATTTAAAAGACCAAACCGTGTCCGAGATATAACATTTTAAAATTTGAGATTTTCATTCGTTGGAGTGGCAGAATTCTGCACCTGTTTACATTTTACACACCTATCAACTGAAAAGTACGTCCATGGCAGTAAGGCCAGCTACCCTATAAATTTCAAGCCACTACCACAATGCAAAATGCTGTCCGCAAAATGTAAACTGTGCCACACAATATCTCCTCAACAAATATATTTTCTGACACCTAAACACCATAATTCACATCTACAGAACATCACGTCAACACCCTCCAAATTTCAAGTTAAAAGACCAAACCGTTTCCAAGCTGTTTAATTTTAAAAGTTGTTAAAATTGGGCTAGCTGGTCCCTCCAAATCTGGCCATCTAGTCCCACCCTCGTGAACAAAGATCACAATCAAAGAATCTCGTGATCAAAGAATTTGCAGGCTCGCGACCAAAGAATTTGCAGGCTTGCGATCAAAGAATAAAAAATGTTAAAACTCAACTTTTACATATAAATACATGAAACCATGGCCATGCATCAATAGAATGAATCCCTCTGAGCAAAACCCATTCTAGTTTGACTTTATAAGTCACCCCTGGGCTGAGAAATTAGATTTTTTAATCTTGCCATCTAGTCACACCCTCATGATCAAAGATCGTGGTCAGAGAATCTCATGATCAAAGAATTTGCAGGCTTGTGATTAAAGAATTTGCAGGCTCATGATTAAAGAATAAAAAATGTTAAAACTCAGTTTTTACACATAAATACATGAAACCACAGCCATGACTTGATAGAATGAAGCCCCCTGAACAAAATCCATCCTAGGTAGTCTTTATAAGTTACCCTTGGGCTGAGAAATTAGATTTTTTAATCTGGCCAACTAGTCACACACTCGTGAGATCAAATATCGCAGTCAAAGAATCTTGCAATCAAAGAATTTGCAGGCTCGCAATCAAAGATCATTAGCGATCCGCGATCAAAAAATTAAAAACTTTAAAACTCTGTTTGACATTTTTACAAGAAACCAGAGGCATAACTCGATAAAGGGAAGACCCCTGAGCAAAACCCAACATAGCTTTACTTCAGAAGTCACCCCTGAGGCGAGATATTTGTTTTTTATGACCGCAAAATGAAAACAAGATGGCGGCCATCGAAATCAAAGAATTCCATTCGATCAAAGATTCTTTGATCACAATTCTGCAAATTCTTTGATTATGAGGAGTAGCCAGATGGCCAAAATCCCATTCTTCTTTGGCAAAATAACCATATAAATTTTCCCATAGACTTATAATGGGAACTTAAAACTTTAATAACTTTTGAAGGGATTACTATTTTTTCACCAAACAAAAAGTGGCATATTCCTTGACCCAAGTTTTCTCAATGTGCCAAGTTGCAGAGTGGCATGCCACATAATGGCTGCGCACCACCATGGAAAAAATCAAAAAAAATTCCCCCATAACTGGCGAAAAGTGCATTGTTCAGTGTTTTGGTGTGCAAAACCTGTACGTCTGACTGAAACATAATTTGGAATATCAAGAGATCTACTATGCCCCACCAAGCATGCCAAATTGCATGTAAATCTGTTGAACAGGTCCAAAGTTATTAATGTACAAAATTTTGGGTTAAGCATAGAAGTGGCTTCATAACCCTAAATATAGGGGCACGACTGTACCCCTGTAATATATACACATATATATATATATATATTTTGTATCACACCATTACTTGCCCTAAAAGACACTTGATGGCTTAATTGGTCCCTCCTATCTACTGTATATACTCTCAGAAGTACTTCCTGTCCACCTCTCCCAAAACAGAACTGTAGCTTCAGCTCCATTTTAAAATTGTGCCACCAAGGGAAAGTCTGGGAAGAGTAGGAGTTACAAAAGCAATGCTTGTTTCTTTTCATCTGATAGGTATATCCCATCATATCAGCAACTGGAAACTGTATGACGAGAATACTAGCTGTTTAATGGAATATTTATTAAAGATAAATAAGTGTCAAACTGTAACATAAAATAATCAGTTCCTCCACCTAATGTGGGTACTCAACATTGGCAGCAGTTTCAGGTTCTCAAGTTTCTTTTCCTTTGATAAATTTGCAAGAAAAAAATCTACAACTTCCATTGGTCAAAACCTGACCATGCATTAAATTCCTAGAACCATGGTTAGGTGTTGGATCTTATTACCAAGGCAACATCCGAATTGACTACACAATCAGGGATTATTTCATGTAAACATGCTGTCATCTAACAAGTATTTGTATGGGAAGACCAGCCAGTGCAGAGATAGCGCTACCGCTTGTGGTGCTGATGACCATGGTTTCAGACATGAGCTCAGGAATCAGAGGGTCGCCATGGAGAAGAAGAGGATAAAGCATCCCAGAGACTGCTGTCCTCCTCCAGGGAGTAGTGGGTTTGGTGCACTGTGTTAGCATGGCCCCTTGTGATGGCTGGGGCTCAGCACAACAGGGAACATTCAAAGAGGTGAGTGGAGGCAGGGCAGATGCTTGTCATGTTGCACACATGAGCTTGCATGGCCCTGCCATTGGCATCATTACACACCACTTACTCTGCACCAAGGAATAACAGGAGGGAAAAAGGACAAAACAGCAGGATGACACCTATCTCTCGGAGGCCATACACCTGGCTTTCTGGGTTTGTTAAAGCCATCCAGATCCTGTCTCAGCGGGGCTACAAGGGGAACCATGCCAACCCTGCTGGGGGAAAGCCTTGGGGGAAAGAGTTGGACAGGTAAGTCCTGGAGGATGCCGGGGTGATGAGGCTGTGGAGACTGAGGAATGGGGGCTGACTGGCAAGACAGAAAAATATTCAACAAAAAAAATTGTATTTAAACAAATTATTTTGTAAACATTCTAATATGATTGGGTGGGCAGAATGAGAAGAGATCTGGATAAACTAGCAAAAGGGTCAGAAGAGTGGCAACTGGGATTTAATGCAAAGAAGTGCAAGATCATGCACATAGGGAAGAGAAACCCTGAAGCCACCTATAGGCTGGGAGGGGAGTTGCTGGCAGTCACAAAGGAAGAAAGAGACTTGGGCATCATCATCACCGATGACCTGAAATCATCCAAACAGACCTCTAAAGCAGTAGGTAAGGCTAGGAGGATGTTAGGGTATATTAGTAGGGGTATCACAAGTTGTAAGAGGGAGGTAATAATCCTTCTTTACAAGACACTGGTTATGCCCCATCTGGAGTACTGAGTGCAGTACTGGAGGCCACACCTTCACAAGGACATTAACCAAATTGAGGCAGTCCAGAGAAGGGCAACCAGAATGGTGCAGGGACTGCATCAGAAGACATATGAGGACAGATTAATGGAGCCCAATTAAGGGGGAATGTGAGGAAATGATTTTTCACAGAAAGGGTGGTGGATGTATGGAACGGCCTACTTCAGGAAGTGATGGTTATGAATACAGTGCAGGGCTTCACACAGGCATGGGATAGGCATAAGGGAGCAATAAAGATGAGTATGACTAGATAGGCCACTGACAGAGCAAAGGCAGATGACACATTTATAAGGTAGGAAAAGAAATGGGCAGACTGGATGGGCCTTGCGGTCCTTATCTGCTGTCAACTTCTATGTTTCTATGTTTTAATGAGTAGTGAGCCATTGTATTAGTGAAATAAGCTACTCCAAGGTATGCATTAAAGGATTGGAATGCACTTCCCAGGAGCAAAAGGACATGTGATCTTCAGTCTCATGCTCACTCCCCTGAGACATATATTACAAGTAAGTAATAAGCCATGACAGGGTGTGCATTAAAGGATTTTAATGCACACTCCAGTGGAGTGCTAAGACTCAAGTCCAAAGATTGAGTGTCCTTATGCCTCTGGGAAGTGCAATAAAATCCTTTAATGCCCATCCCTGAGTAGCTTATCACACTTATAAACTGGCTTGGTTACACTGTGATTATGTTAAAAAAATATAAACATTTCTTGCATTTACAATGCTGTTATATGGTTTAAAAAAGGAAAAGGTATTAATATAATAATTGAATAGTGTCATTGAAGGTATTGTAGCTAGCAGGTTTAAATAGTGCTATTGGAAATAGCAAGCAGGTGGAGCTGTTGATATATAGGCTATGGAATTAGAGCCAATGAGCACAGTGAGGTCAGGAGCAGAGTGAAGCTGGGAGTTATGTTGTTTGTGCTGTTGGTTTTCTCTCACTACCAGCCCCCAAGAAGTCAGCAAATCAGCCTAGGGAGCACAACTCTTGGAAGCTGCTTTCACTTATGGCCGGAGTCCTTCATGATCTCAAAATACTCTGCAGATGGGGCAGGCGAAATCATTGGCTGCAGCAGCCATTTATGATTTTAGCCAGTGGCTGATTTTGTTTGTGGACTGTGAGAGGAGTCTTTAAATACTTGCTCTCCCTATCCTGCTGTTTTTAGTTTTAATGCGTGATTTATTTTATTTGTAGTCTGAACTATGTTTGCTCAGTCACTCTCCAGTCAACACAAAATCTGAAGATGGGGCAGAAGAGCCCAGAACAAGAAGCAAAAGTTCTTGCTTGTAGTCAGAACCACAGAAGGAGTGGATGTCCCGTGATGTGCCCCCCAGCCTGCTCACTGCCATCACTATTTACCAGCAAGAGAAGTTGTCAGGCATGTTGTTAGTTGGAGCTATGTAAAAGATGTGTTGAGGCGGAGCAGTGGTGAACACCATGTGAGCAGTGATGGAGAGCATTGGTGAACTGTGCAAATGTGGTTTAATAAATGCCATGGCTTTTGTCCTGCTTGTATGTGTGAAAAGCTTGGATCATGGAGGGGGGTATATTATAAAAACCTACTAAGATTAATATTAAGCATCTAAAGAGTTGTAGGAGACTGGGAGTAATATGTTTATTAACATAAATATGTGAAGCATGAGAGTGAATGACAAGTGATTTTTAAAACAAATTGGGGTAATAAAGGTTCAGACTCTATGTAGTGATATTGCAGATGCCAGGTGACTTGGTGTTTTTTTGGCCATGGTAAAGAGATCCAACAGCTGAACATGCATTTATAGAACTATAATGCATGGTCAGGTGACATCTCTCGGCCAATTAAATTTCTAGAGATTTTTGGAGAGGTCACGTGATGCAGGGTGCCTGAAAGCAGCACTATTCTGGAGCTCCCACTTATCGACTGCTTTTAACCCTCTTTTTGCCCTTCAATTGTTAAGGGGTACAAGTTAGATGTCGGTTTTAAGCTTCCTTATCATTTAGGATCTCAGTGGCAGAGGTTTTGGCTGGTTTGTACTAACGTAACCGGCTTTACAGCTGAAATGGAAGAGGAGATGAAGCAGGCCGGTATCCGACATACCCCGCCACCCACCCCAGAAAAATCGTCCAAGAAATCGAAATATCAAAGTTCTGGGAATGCTCCCAAGTCTGGTTCTTCCAGCACATCAGCGATTCCTCTAACTGAGGACTGTTTTCTTCAGGAATTGCTCCCATTTAAAGAAACTCTAGAGGATATCTTGGCAGAGCTGAAATCTATTCGTGGAGACCTAAGCTCTTTATCTACAAGAATGGAAGATTCAGAAGCGAGAACCTCCTCTCTGGAGAAATGGAAAAGAGAAATCAGAAGCAGAAATCGTACATCTGAAACAGCAAATTAGTAAACTCCAACTGAAAACCGAAGATCTAGAGGGGAGAAGCAGAAGGAATAATCTGCTGATCCTGGGTTTGCCTGAATCGGAGGAAGGATCTGATACCTTTGCCTTCCTGCAGAAATTCTTCCTCAAGATTATTGGCCCTTCTCCCCTCAACCCACAGTATCACATTGAGCGAGCCCACCATTCCCTGAGACCAAAACCCCCACCTGGTGCATCCCCCAATTGTGAAATTCCTAAGTTTTCTGGAGAAGCAGCATGTGCTCACTAAAGCGAAGGAGCTCCAGGCCATTTTGTGGGGTAGTTCCAAGTTGAGGATTGCCCAAGATCTCCCTTACGAAACCCGCCAAAGAAGATCTGCTTTTCATCCTACGGTCAAGAAGCTAATTGCAGCAGGAATAAGATTTAAGATGCTCTACACTGCCGGGTTACAGGTGGCAGTCGACGGAGTATGGTACTCGGATGATTCTTCGGAGCAAGCTGCCACGGATCTTCCCAGCAGACTACCTAACCTGTTTAAAGCAGGGTGAAATTTCCACTGCAGTTGCCTGTGGACAATTGTTATTTTTGGCTGTGGGAGTTGTTTATTTACCTATTTGATGTTTTTTCCTTTTCCCCTTTCCTCTGGTCTCTCGGGGATCGGATGGGCGGGTGGGGGAGGTTGCAGTGAGGCCTAGTGGGCCTGGATCTGTCTCAGTGGAGTGTTCGTGTGCTCTGGAATGAGGGTGGGTGGGAACCTTATTTCAGGGGGCGTTTCTGCACGTTGTTATTACAGACGGACCTGTTGGTCCCACTGGTTTGTTTCCCCCCCATCACCTCACATTGCTCAGTGCTGGGTTCACCTCAGAGGAGTTGAATAGGGCAACAAGCTAACTGGGTACCTGGGGACTTTGCCTTCCTGAGTGTTGGCCCTTTGGGTAAGTCTTGTCCAAAATGCTTCGGCGTGAGGCATCTGACTCTTTGCGAGGGAACAAATTTGGCAAGGTCTGCGAGTGAGCAAGTTCGCAGTCTGATTTCAAGATTCCCACTATTATTTTAGCATGTTAAATCATTACTCATTTGAGTACTCCTATGTTAGTCAGGGCTTTTGTTTGCCAGTTTTCCAGAGGGTCGATGGGCGAGAAGGCTTCGGGATGGAGTAAACTTCAGGAGCAATGCATAGCGCACCTAAGAAGGGGGCTAAGGGTGCATTCCCTGTGAGTTATGGGGTTCAGTGAGGACTTCAACTTAATACGTCTTTCTTTCCGGAATCAGTTTATGGTGCTCTAATTCAGAGTTGGTTCTTAAACATAGTGTAACCTTCTCATAGGAGTGCAGCCTATCGGGTCTGATTCTCATTACAAGCAATAAGGATCCTGAAATCCTTTCTAGTATACAGGTGGGGACCTTTTGTATATAGGTTGAGGGGTTTGAGGGGGAGGGGGGTTTTCTGTTACTGTCTTGGTCTCTTCCCCACTTACTACATGGCCTGAGTCTACTACTGGATGGTTAAGATTTTCTACCCTCTCAGTACCTCGAGCATTTTACGAATTTCCCTGGGAAGGGAAACTTTTCCTTACTAATTCCTTTCCACAGGGGTTGTTGGGGATGGGGGGTGGGACTGGAGTGTGCCTTTTGGGATCGTCTGGTCTGTTAATGGTACATGCTTCCTTTTCTTTTAATAAAAAGTTACATGACCTTGGTGCCAATTAAAATCGCAACGTGGAATGTCAGAGGTGCCAGGGATCTGTCCAAAAGATATCAGGTTCTCAAAAATTGTGCTTTCTTAAATATTGACATTCTTTTGATGCAGGAAACCCATCTCATGGCCTCGGAAACAAACGGGCTACGTCGGCAGGGTTTCTCTCAAATTTTCATGTCCTGTTGGTCATCATCTAGTAGAAGGCTGGCAATTTTGGTTAAAAGACACATATCATTTGTGGCAGAAGAAAGTCTAACAGATCAAGAGGGCAGATTTATTATTGTTAAGGTATGCTAAACAATGTCAAGGTGGTGTTAGGGGCAATCTATGGTCCAGTTGGAGGGGATGTGGACTACCTTAGGAGCTTTGCCGACAAGCTGAGTGGATTTTTGCCCTCCTTGCTAATTCTAGGGGGCAACTGGAATATTGCTCTGTCACAAGACCTAGATAAAAATTTTAGGCCATTAAAACCCCTTACCCCTCCACAAATAGCCCTGAGGGATTTTATGGACTTATTGGGTTTATGTGACCCATGGCGTTTGCTCGAATCCCTCTAGCCAGCTCTTTCCCTTCTACTCCCAGGTCCACCGGTGGTGGTCCGGAATTGATTTAATTTTAATCAGCACCACTCTTCTGGCTGGTACTCACCAGACAGGAATTGAACCTATTGTTATATCTGATCATTCGGTGGCATAGATTTTGATCTCCCCCGATCCGAACCTTCAAAGGGACACCTCATGGAAATTAAACACAGAACTCCTAAAAGAGGAATGAATAATTTCCCTCATTAAGTCACTAATCTCTTCCTTTATAGATTTCAATAAGGGTTCCACATGCAGGGAGGACCTGATTTGGTGCTCTTTTAAATGTTACATCAGGGGAGAATTTATTAAGCTAGCTTCCAAAAGGAAAAAAACAGAGAGAGGCTAGAGTTATTTCGTTGTTGAACCAAATAAGGATGGCTGAAAATAGCTTATCCTCTTCATCTTCCCAATCCGATTTGGAAACCCTACTGAAGCTTAGGAACGAATATGCGGATTTGCTAAGAAAAAAGGTAGAATACGCCATTCTTAAAACCAAAGCTCGTTATTTAGACCAAGGCGAGAAGCCAGGTAAAATGTTAGCCCTTCGACTGCAGGAAGTAGAAAGCTCAAGACTGATTCCTGCACTGTATTCCCCAGATGGCTCTATTAAAACCTCCCCTCGAGATATTTCCTGGGTTTTTGAATCCTTTTTAGGGACCTATATAGTAAGGGTACTTCTCAAACGTCCCATTCTCGTATTGAACACTTTCTGGATGGCCTTAACCTCCCCTCCCTGCAGGCCCAGCAGTGAGCGATTTTGGCCTCTCCCATTACCCTGGTTGAAATAGAGGAAGCAATTAATGGGTTAGCACTTGATAAATTCCCAGGTCCTGACGGTTTTCCCTCCAACTTCTATAAAGTCTTTAGTAAGGAGATAGCTCCCATTCTCTTGAAACTATTTGATTATATGTTCACCTCAGATCCCTTAGACCCCACTTTGCTGGAAGCCATGATAGTCCTGATTCTGAAACCAGACAAACCCCAGAGTGAGCCGGCCAGTTACCGTCCGATTTCATTACTAAATTATGACATTAAAATTTTAACCAAAATCCTATCTCTTAGAATTAAACAGATTTGGTCTCATCTGCTGAGTCCTGAACAGGTGGGGTTTGTGCGAGGCAGATCTTCTGCCAACCACTTGCGAACCCTCTCACATATTTTTCAGGTTGCCCAAGACTCCCAGATTCCATGGCTTTAGTCTCATTAGACACAGAAAAAGCTTTCGCTAGAGTAAACTGGGAATTTCTTTGGGCCACTCTAGAAAATGGGTTTTCCAGAAACCTTCATTCAATGGATTCGGATGGTATACAAGGCACCCACTGCTTGAATCTATTGTAACAGGGTTTTCTCCTCTCGGTTCCCCCTGTTTACAGGCACTCGGCAAGGTTATTCCCTGTCTCCCTTTTTGTTTAATTTATATTTGGAACCCCTTTTACTTAGTATTAAGAACTCACTTCAGGTCACAGGTTGTTCTGTATACCAGCCATCTCGGACCCTCTCAGTCTATGCAGATGATATTCTTTTACATTTGGCCAACCTGGAAACTTCACTAACACATGCACTACAAATTATTGAGCAGTTTGGTCAAGTAGCTAACTATAAGCTAAACCTATCCAAATCAGTTATATTCCCATTAAATGCTCTCACACATCAAGTTAACTTCTCTCATTTTGGTAGGAGATGGTCCCCTTCCTCAATCAAATATTTAGGCATACATCTCACTAGAGACTCAGAGGTTCTCAGGAGACTCAATATGAATGATTTGATGTTGAATATCCAGCAGGATCTCCAAAGATGGGTCAAACTCCCATTGTCGTTATGGGGCCGTATTAGTATTATAAAAATGAATGTACTACCCCATCTTTTCTACCCTTTAAACTTACTGAACATCTGGCTCCCAATGTCTTATTTTCAACAACTCCACTCTGCTCTTTCTAAATTAATTTGGCAGGGCAAACATCCTAGATGGGCCTTCCTTAAACTTAATATACCCAAGGAGAGAGGTGGACTCCGCCTCCCCAATTTTATTTATTACTATTGGGGAGTCATCTGTCCAAAATGGGGAGATGGTTCGAGTCCATACCTGATGAACATTCTCCTATCTGGCTACAGCTGGAGAAAAGGCTTCTGGATATGCATAATCTTAACTTACCCAGAGTTTTTTATTACACTTTCTCGACATTACCCCCTCTTATACAAAATTCGACTGTAGGGGTCGCTATAAAGGTTTTGACCCCATGTTGGAACTTCTTTAACATCGCATCCATAAAGGATATGGCTCAACCCCTCACTTTAAACCCCAACATCAAAATAGGAGGTTCTCCGCTTTCCCCAGACTGGCTTCCTCAGTTACAAGATACTCTTGTGCAAAGCCTGTTCTCTCAGGATTCTCTCCTCTCCTCAACTGACATACTAGCTAAACTGAATATTCCTCAGAAACATATATTTAAGGTATTTCAGTTGAGAAATCTTATGGTCTCTATTTTTGGGACCACATTCATGTTGTCCCAAGTCAGGCCTTTTTTAGATCAGATACAGGAATGTGCAAATAAGGCTCATAGAATCTCCAGGATTTATTCCTTTCTACTGGGTATCAAATATCCTAATGCCCTTATAGGTTCTAAAACTTGGACTTCTCTTCTGCCTGATTCCTCCTTGATTTGGAGTCAGATTTGGGTGGACATGCATAGATATCTTACTCAAGATAGGCACAGACTCATACAGTATCATATCTTAAATAATCTGTACTATACACCGGTTAAGTTGGCCAAACTAGGCAGACTACCTTTGGCTAACTGTACATGGTGCGGCACAACTAAAGGGAACCTGATACACTTTTTCTGGCATTGTGATAAGGTGGCTCCATTATGGAATACAATTCAGTCTAATCTAGATCCCCTTCTTGGATTGGGTGATTTGTTTACCATGGAAATATGTATCTTAGGGGTGTTTTCCAATATTAGAGTTCAGGAGCATAGATTTCACATGGCTCTAATTTCCATAGCAGTCAAAAGACTGGTTCTCAAGCACTGGATGGACCAACTGGCCATATCATATGCTGAATGGCTGAAAGAAATATCGCTTTGTTTTAACACTGAAAGGTTAATAGCAAGTTCCCAGAACCGTATAGCCTCTTTTAATCAGAAATGGGGTAAATTACATGCTTTATATTTGAACTAAGATTCATGTAATACATGCCTCTGACTGTCGCAGCTTATTTTATCTTCTTTTTGATGCCTGTTATTGCTGAAATCTTATTTGCTCTTTTGTACCACTTTGTTACTTCACTTTTAATAAGACACACTCCAGGGAGGGTGGGAGGATAATAGGAGGGGTGGAGGGATGGTGGGCATTAAAATACATTATCATTTGGTTATATTTGAACCAGTGACATTCTGGAGTCATGTCACCATTAAGCTATTTTTGTTGTTATTAGTGTGTGGCTCATTTGTTTTTGTTATACACTTTGTGCTAAGACATAAATTAATAAAAATTTTGAATTTCAAAAAAAATTTCTAGAGATTTTCTTGCCATTTGATAAAATTCTTTAGTACACACCGCATTGTGGCTTATAGCTAACTTATTTGAATGTTTTAGGATTGGCACTTTGATATGATTAACTGCTGTAATATTATAGGGGTGCGGTAGCTGGTGAATTCTATTTTAAACTTGATGTTTTGTTTGCTACGTGCAGAAACATGGTTTTGGGTCTGCATATTTACATAAAGCTTTCATGATTTGATGTCCATGGCAGTATCTACAATCCCTGAAATTCTCATATAAATTGACTCAATAGCGTTAGAGTTATTAAAATGTAAATAAAAGATGCAATTTTCTTACTGAGTTTCAATGGTGCTTTTTTTGGATTTTTGGTCTCGTCTAGGGAAAAGAGTATACATCTTTGAATTGTGAAACCTTTTGTGCATGATGACTGAACTGGAATAACCTCTGCTCATGCCTACTGTCGTGTGAAACTATACACTGAGTAGCTGATCACTTCTTGTTATGAGCGATAGTGTAAATTACTCCCTCATAGAATGGGCATAGATCACCACCATCACCCCTCAATTCCCACTACCAATGCAACCAACATGAGCAGATACACTGTGAAATGCAGATATATTTAATTCTATTAACCAGACCAAATTTACTGTAGATGACTATTCCATGTGTATTCAAAAATGTTTACAGTGTAATGCACAATTTTAATTCAGTCAGGGATAAATATGAAAAGGCTATAAAACAATTGAATAATTTCCATCCTCATTTTTATGTCTTTTTCAATTAAAATGGCAGTACATTTCCATTCAACCAAAACAAATGCTAGCATATGAAGTATTCTGGATAAAAATACCATTAGTCTGGTTGAGATTATCTGCTGTCATTCCCTTCCTTGGCTTCACTAGCTGTCACTAAGTTCCTATTTCCCAGAATGGCAGGTACTCTAATAGACTGCTGAGCAGAGATTGCACCCAGTAGCAAACTATTTCCATGGAGGCAGTTATGCAAATAAGCACCACTTATGATGTGCATGGCATTCTGAGGTACCAGGCAGTTCAGCCAGACTCTGAGCATGAAAGTTTCATGATGAAATGGGTGGTTCTTCAGGTGCTGTGCACAGTCATTGATTAAATATGCCCAAAGTAGTGCAAATACATTTGAAAAACAGTTGCAGTTCTGTAATTTGGCTTTAAAGAGAGTGACTGACAGCACTGGGCCCCATCAGAATGAACACAGTCTGCCAATAATCTTTAAGCGGCCAAGGGTGCCCACCCCCGGAACCACTTCTTTCTTCCCCTTCCCCTCCAGGTTGCCTGACTGCCTTCCTAATATTAAGGTTAGCAGATTGGGGTACCCACCTCTGGTATTGCTACTGTTGACCCCCCCCTCCAGGTAGCCTGCCCCCACATTCCACATATGTACATGGCGGCCCCAGGGTCTTCACCCCTGGTGCCACTGAATAATAGCCCAACACTGGGATGCCAAATCTCCAACACTGGAATATTTCCCCTGGAATAGAGAAAACCTTCCCTCAGTAAAATAGGGTAGTAAGAAGACTATGCTGAAAATTTGGTGTACAAATACAGTAAAATGGCCAAGTTATGAGTGAACATTGCAATATTACAATGTTCATGCATAACTTTACACATTTTCAATATTTTAACACCAGATGTTTAATGTAGCCATTTTTCTCACACCACCTCATAAATGTGACAGTAGAAATGTTGCAAAATTATATTTCGCTGGCGAAATTTCCACAAAATCTTGAATTTTGACTCATGAAATATTTTGCAAAATTTGCTCATTACATGAATTATTTCATGGGGTGCGAAATGTGGAATTTTGCCAATGAAATGTGACATTTCACTGGAAAAGACAAAACATTTTGCCAGTGAAAGGCAACTTTCACCATTTTGTGGCCAAACTTTTGCCTTCCAAGGGCAACATTTTGCATTCCTCAGGCGAAATTCCAAATTTTGCTTCCATAAAAAATGTTATGAAATGGGTGAATTTCACAAAATATTTTACATAATGAAATTTTGCAATTTTGCACATCTCTACATGACTGGTGTCATTTTTTAAATCATGGGCAAGACATGTTTTCACACTTGTGGCGTGAAATGACATTTTGAACAATATACTATAATTGCCGCATGTCATGTTAGTAAGGGGCATCATAAAACAATTATCTTGAACAATTGGGGTCAAAATATTTATTTATTTATTTATTTAAATTTTGATGATCAGGTTGACCCTCTGAAATGTATATCCTGTGAATTCAGATACTGTGATTAGGCACCTTCCGAAATGTTGACACAATCGTGGTGCCTCACATTGCAGCTACCAGGGGGAGGGAGGGTGACCAGATGGAGGTGTGTAGAATATAGCAACATCCTGGTGCTGCATGTATATGCATGCAGGGGGGAGCAAGCATGCACAGCAAGGGCAGGAGGGCAGGATGTGAGGATGGTGCCACTGCGAGCTGCCAAGCTGCTCTGGTGGTGTGGTGGATACAGGACTGCACTGCACTGCACAGGGGCTGGGTGCCAGTACCTTTTGTTGCACCCCGGCCCGAAATTGATTTTCATTTTGCCCCCCCGACATGTGCCCCCTTTAGAGTTGAGAATCCTTCAGTGGGGGTGGGGGGGTGAAGCACCCCAAGGGGTGCAGTGTTAGGTGCACAGGCCCCCGCATTAACATTACAATTGCAAGTTCCTGGTGCCCTTTTGTTGTGCGCTGGGGACTACATCGCAAAAATATTTTTTTTCGGCTGTGTATTCACCCTAATGACAATCACTATTCTGTGATCGCTGTTATCACATAGATCCCTCTATGACTGTCAAGTCCCTTTTTCAGGGGTGACCCATGGAACCAAATGTTCCATTCATAAGAAAACAGTACAGATACAGATAATTATGTGCAAATATCATTGGACAGTTACATACATTCATGGACTAAACTGGCCATCCCATTCATTGGGAGACAGTACAAATTACAGATGTCAGTTGCAACATAGGTGAATAAACAGTAAGGATGATACAAGCCTACAATATAATCATAGTAGAGTCAATTAGTATATAAGTGCAGATTATAGATGATTGGCTGTGCACAGACTCATAGCCTTAGACATTGATCATAGACACCAGGAGCGTATAGGCAGCAGGTGGAGATAAAATAAAATAAAGAAAAACTATTAAAACACTTTGGGTCCAATTTCAAAAGTGGCTGTGAGTGCTGTGGGGGACATGTGGCAGGCTGTTTGAAGCAAGTGCTGACTTGCTTCAAACATGGTATTCTGGAAGCCAATGCCACAAGTTCCTGACACTGCAAAGTTAGACCATCTCCCCAGTGGTCTAACTTTGCATCCATGGGGGTACTCTTACTACAGGACTTGCACCACTCATTTGGTGAAAGCTGCCGTAAAGTGTGAAAACTTTTGCAACTGCGTCAGTCCTTCTGGAATGGTGCAGAGTTGCATTGAAGGGCTTTGACACAGCTACGTCAAACATTGTGGTGCACAACCCTGTGCCCACCTTCTGGAGTCGGGCCCTTTGTGTCTAGTGCCAGTCTTCACCTCAGCAGAGATACTTTATAATCATGTGGTGGTGAGCTGACTTCAGGTGTGAGCCTACTGACCCAGCTCCATGGGATGAGTGTGCTGGAATGGCACTGTTATATGACACCCCCATCATTCTGGGAATAAAAGCTGCAGGGTACCTGCACTGGCCTGGATACCATGTAGAGAAGACAACTCTTCTCTTGGCATAGACCCCTGCAATTTTATAGCCATGGATGGCAGACAGCCTGTGCATTGGCTGAAGAATGGACTTGTTACCCTGTTTGTCTGTATCTCCTGCTACATGCAAGCAGAAGGACCAGAGGGCCCTGTGTTTCTGAAGCCCACCATATAGCCACCTGAATTCTTCACATCTGTTGCTGTATAGAAGTGCAGGGCCTGCAGAGACCCTGCACTTCCTTAAGCATCCGGAGTGAAAGGGTCCTGCATGTCTGCTCTGTTCATGCAGGTCTCTGAGGATTCTATTCCACTATCTCACTATCTCATAAAAAAAGGAAATTCTTTGCAAAAAAAACTTTGTTAATGCATCAGTTTAATGTCATAATAAGTGGGGAAATGTGGCCTTAGGGTTTCCAACCCTAACTGCCCCCCAAGCAGCAAAAGGAAAAACATTAGAGTTTTGGGTCTCCAGAGTCTTGGTGAATCAGTGGCGGGGTCTTTCATGGGGTTGTCAGCCCGAATGCCCACACCATTTCCTGAACAATCAGCATAAGACATGAACAAAGGTACAGCAGATTTTGTTGACAAGTAGCAAGACAAACCTATTTACTGTACCTTGGAAGGGTGTATCACTATGAGACACAGGCTTGGAGTTGTACCTTGTACTTTTGACAGGAGGCTGCAGACTGGGGGGAGAGGGGGGTCAGAATTAAGGCTGACAACCCCAAGGAAGACACCAACACTGATTTGACAAGACTCCAGAAAGC
Source organism: Neoceratodus forsteri (assembly GCA_016271365.2). Lineage (NCBI taxonomy): Eukaryota > Metazoa > Chordata > Ceratodontiformes > Ceratodontidae > Neoceratodus > Neoceratodus forsteri. Next base: position 62,516,798 of record CM028137.1, on the reverse strand, counting down.
CTAAATCATACAATTTTTTTCCATTTGATGCTGGGAGAGGGGGACTTAGGGTTGGAAACCCTAATGCCACATTTTCCTACCTTTTTGGTGTTAAGTTGGTCCCTAACTGGTGCAATAACAAAGTTTTTTTTTTTTTTTTTACAAATAATTATATAATGTATGTGCCAAATAGTGTATTGGCATTCCTGCAGTATAATGAAAAATGAAAAAAGAGAATTCAGAAATACAATAGTGGTTGGCTTTTTTACTGCAGAACATTATCACCAGTAATCAATACATTCATAGTAGCTTTTTACAGTTCATACTTAATAATTGTAATATAAATCCTACAAGGTACACTATATCTGATCTTACAGATATTTCAGCACACTTCTCCTGGATTTGGAACAGTTTCTTCATTTTCTTGGATGAGTTTATATTCCCCATTAGTTGTCCTCTTGTGTTTAAGTGGAGCTGGAAAAGAAGAAATAACACTTTGGGCAAAATATGCAAATGATTATTCCAGCACCAGATTCCATGATGGGGAATATCTCAACAGCCACCATATACTTCCCCACTGTGCTGAGGTACGCTGGGATGAAAGAGAGCCAGACACTAACAAACACAATCATGCTGAAACTGATAAATTTAGCTTTGTTGAAACTATCCGGCAATCTTCTCGCTAGAAAGGCCACAACAAAGCTGTCACTGGCCAGGAGACCCATATATCCCAGCATGCAACAGAACATTATCACTGAACCTTCTTTACATTACACTATAATTTTACCCTCTGCAGTTTTCATACTCGGCTCAGGAAATGGAGGATAAGTTGCCAATCATATATTGCATATAATGGTTTGCAGCAGGGAACCAGAGAAGACAATGCAGTAGGGTGTCTTGGGTCCAACATAATTCTGTAAATTGCTGTCAGGCTTTGTTTCTTCAAAGGCAATGACAACTATAATGTTTTTGGCCAGTATCCCAGAAACACACACGGAGAATATTATACCAAAACCAGTTTGGCGGAGAAGACAGGTAAGTTCTTTGGGTCGACCAATGAATATTAAGGGACAGAGGAAGCAAAGAAACAGGGAAATAAGGATAAGGTAGCTGAGTTCATGGTTGTTGGCTTTCACAATTGGAGTGTCCCGGTACTTATAGAAGGTACATAGGATGGAAGCTGTAATTAAAGAGAAGAACACAGTAGAACCGGTCAGAGTTGAACCCAATGCCTCTTCAGAAGTAAGAAAGTCCACAGATTTCTGAATACAGATTTTCTGTTTATCATTTGGCCATTGATCATCTGGACATCTGAAGCAGTTACTGGCATCTAACAGAGAGGAAAAGGTCAAAGGTCATATCTATAGTTATTCCAAAATGCAATAGCAGTATACGTTATATGGTATGTAATAATGTTGAGAATTGTTACTGATGTTTTTTTTACATCTTTGGGAACACACTAATTCCTGTCAACTATATTGGTAGACATACTATGGATAATGCCCTTCACTGTATATCCACAGGATATAGACATTATTTGACAGATAGTCATATCCACTGCATATACTAACATTCATACACACTTGCTAACAGATAAAGGCCTTTCAGTCTATCGAGTCTGCTTGACTGTGTAGCGAGCAGCCCTTATACTGCAGCTGTCCCTCCCTCCACCCCTTCCAATGACTCTCCCCCTTACCTTGTCCAATCCCATTTTGAAGCAGCCCACAGTATTACAGGCTACCACCTCCTCTGATAACACATTCCACCTTGACACCACCCTCTCTGTAAAAAAAGTCTCCTCATTTTTCTTCTGAATCTTCCCCCTTCCAATCATGTAAATAAAGTGCTGCAGTTAATGGTTCTATGTCATAAGTGTGATTGCCAAAAGACAATCTTCCTTATGGCTAGTGTACATTGCTGAAATTCAGTTTTGGCAATGTACAATCCTAGCGACAGTGACAAGGGTACAAGCACTTGTATTTTTTACTGTTATGCAGGGGGTTGTGCCTCCCAACCCCCTCATGGGGGGCTTCACCCAATACACACCACTACTTTTACATCCTCAACTCCAGGGGGGTGCAACTGTAAAAAAAAAACAATGTAACTGTCTCAAGCCAGGCACAACAAAGCATGCCTGAGCCTGGACCTGAACCCTGCATTCCAGCCACCCCAAGCCAGCACCCACCCCACCAAGCCACGGACCAAGCTCAGTGGCAGACTGCAGCACCACTCTTCACAAACCCTCCTGCTCCTCGCTCAGTGTGCTCACCCCCCCATGCATGTGTGTACATGTAGCGACATCCTGTCACCTTTCGTGAACCCTCCCCATCCAGTTGCCCTCCTACTCCCTCGCCATCGGGGTATATGCCACAAGTGGGTTGCAGTTTCAGTAGGCACCCACTTGCAATGTGCCCACATCACAGGATACTGTAGTTCATATAGCTAGAACTGCGTGTAAGTTCATATAGCTACTACTGGTCAGACAGAAACATTGTACTGTCCAATTTAGAAAAAAAAAGTCTGGCTAACTACAATTAAGGTCAGGACTGGCCCAGCGGCACTGAGGGTTTTGGTGCTGGATTCCACTCCTCATGCCACACCAGTGACCCAGGTTCAGGAACAGACTTGGGCCGCCGGGCTTGGCAGGGGATGGAAGAGATCAAGTGTCCTAGGACTGCTCTCTCTTCCCGGGGTGGGCTCTGGGGGACATGTTACACAGGAGAGACCTCTGGTGATGGTCAGAGGAAAGCGAGGTTTGCAACACTATGCAAAGTGAGGGGCAGAGCTGCAGCAGGCATTGGCACTCTGTGCTTAGATGCCAGTGCTTGTCCGAGCTCTGGGGGAAACAGTAAAGTGAACCTTCTCCCCGGATTATAGGTGAAGGCACCACCTCCTGCACCTCACTCCCAATGCTGGGTTCTTCACTCTCTCTCTATGGCCGACACTCCGACTGGCACTCTATACTCTAGGTAGAGCACCCTGGGAGAGTAGAATGGCCCTTCCTCATCAGGGTTCAGATCTGGGGGTTTCGGCAGTTGAAGTAAGGGGAGTAGTTGTGGCACCACAGCAGGAGATAGAGAGCAAGGTAAGGTGGATGCTGGAAAGAGTTCCTCTGAGTGGGGTAAAGAAATAAAGTCTACAAAAAAAACAACACTACAGTTAAGGTCAGATAGACTATCCATTCCATCTGTCCTCACTTTTGGCCAAACCAATAGTGATAGGCAGACAAGTGGTATTACTGTACATCTGTATTTTATTTATTTAAAGTTTGCTAAATGGGACAGGCACACTGACCTGAGGCTCATTTTCAGGTGTGACCCTGGCGAGGAGAATAAGGAGAGAAGGTTACAAAAAATAATTTTCAGGCTGGTTACAAATTGCCTAGAAACAGTACATGAATACAAAAGTTTTGTCAAGCTGGTTACAGATATCCCGGGAAGAGTACAAGTACACATATAATACAAGGGTAAAATAACAATTGAGGTTTACATAATTTTTACTTGTGTTACAATGCATTACATGCATCAAGAGCAGTTAGTTTGGTTAGGGTAGCTAACAGCTGAGCTAGCACATGTTTTTCAGCCTGAGTAAATAGTAACGGACTTAGCCTGGCTGGTAGCAAGAAAAGGGGGAGGTAAAGAGTTGGAAAGTGCACATTTAAGAAGATTTAGTTATGGTAGCATACAGTGTCATTTGAAAGAAGCTCCAGTTATGAGGAAAATGGTAGGAGAAAGCAGCCTTGATTGAGTTTGAGTGGGGATGAGGGAGGGAGAAACTGTGAGGGTCTCTAGGGCTAAGATGATAGGATGTGTGTGAGGCAGGGGAAAGGAGGGAGGCGAGCTAAGGGGTGAGTGATGAAACCAGTATTTTGCTGTGATGATAGAGGTGTGGTGGTGGCAGCAGGAGGATGGGGGGGGTAATAGAGAGAAATTGAGGGTGCAGTTGTGGTCCTAAGGGGAGTATTTAAGGTAAAGTGACAAAAAGCATCAAATAAACAGTCCAGCCTAGAGAGGTTTGAGGTGGAGGTGGGCCTATAGATAATGCCAGCAAAGTCAAGGATGGGGAGGTTGTTTTTGTTGATAGAATATGGTGGATTGAGATGCAGAGTGTATCCTTATTTCTGCAAAGAGCACCGAGCTTTGGACGGAGTTTAGAATGAATGTAGTTGATGTGGGTTTCAGAATCTAGGCAGCTGTCTAGCCAGATGCCTACCTACATAAAGGAGGAGACAGTGTCCAGTACAGTCCTTTTGAGAGTAGAGTAAGAGGGTTGTGTGTGAAGATTGGAGAGCTTTGGGGTGGGGTGCTGAAAGTCAGTGATACTGATTTTTTTGGTACTGAATTTTGATTGGTTGGCTTGTAACCATTTCAGAATGTGGGTAAAGTCATTTTGCAGCTATGTAGTCACTGTGGGCAAAGAGGGTCCAGAGGTATCGTCTGCATAAAGATGTATTTGGGATGATGAGCATACAAGAGGTAAATCTTTAAGAAAGACAGAAAAGAGGATGGGACCTAGGATAGAGCCTTGGGTATGCCTACTAGGATTGGGAGAGGGGGGGGATGACATCACCTGCCTAGATGCATTGGATGCGACCGGACAGGTAGGATCTGAAACATTCACATGGGTGGGGGCAATGCCAGTAGGTTCTAGTCTAGTGAGGAGGAGATGATGGAATACAGACTCAAAAGCCTTTTCTAGGTTAATGAAAATGGCAGAGAGAAGGTGTCCTTGGCCCATGCTGGTAAGGATGGCATATGTGACCCAGAGAAGAGACGTGGCAGTTAAATGTTTTTTTTGAAAGTCAGACTGACAGGGGGAGAGGAAATATGTGGAGAAAAGGAGGTGGGAGAGCCTGGTTAGGACTGGGCACTCCTAGAGCTTGGCTAATATGGGGAGGAGGGAGGTGAGACGGTAATTTCCAGGTGAAGGGTTATCATCTCCTTTGTGAAGGGGATGACTTTGGCAGACTTCCAAGCTTGTAGGACTGTGCTAAGTGAGAAGGAGAGGTTTAGCAGATGGGATAGGGAATGGGTGATGGGTGATGGCTGGGGCAGAGGTTTGAAGGTGGAGTGGGTCAACCCCCCTCAGGGCTTTATGTGCAAGGATTTTGTGATTGGAGGGCACAAAGAACTTCATGTGCTGTGATGTGAGAAAAATGAAAGTTATGTGTGGTTCATAGCTCAGTGCATGTGCTACATACTGTAGCTGAATGATGGAGGTTGTGCTTGGATACAGAGGCCAGACCAGTAAGTAGGGCAATGCTTACAAGGTATTAGTCGTATGAAATGATTAGTGATTAGATACTTCAGCATAGTCATGAGCAAGTCAGTGATTGTAGTACATGTGAACTGGATAGTATATACAAGGTGCTTAGATGCTTGGACTGATGAGTAACTTGTTATGACTTGATGTTTTGGCCTTTCTCTGTATCCCACCATAGGAAAGATGCATAGTCAAGTAGAATGAGACCCCCCGGATGGTTGGATAAGAGTGCCGGAGGAGGAGTCAGGGGAGGATGGAGGGTGAGGGTGACTCACTCTAAGCAGAGCGGCGGTTGCCTGTTAACTTAAGTAGGATGTGGGGGAGGAGCTCTTCTGCCACATAACTACAGGCATGCACCTTTCAACTATGTGTGGTTCATAGATTAGTGCTTGTGCTATGTACTGTAGCTGAATGATGTAGGCTGTGCTTGGATACAGAGGCCAGACCAGTAAGTAGGGCAATGCTTACAAGGTACTGTATAGCAGGTTGAATTAGCGTCCATTATATTTAGCATGAGTCAACCTTCTATCCATATTTGCATCCAATAGAATTAGTGCAGACAGCTTACTCAATACTGGTAATCACATCTATTTTTTTCACTATCCATTTATTTTCACTGCTTTTCAGCAAAAGCGAATACAGCGAAAATAAATGGATAGCGAAAATAACCTTCTGTACAGTATTAGTCGTATGAAATGATTAGTGCTTAGATACTTCAGCATAGTCATGAGCAAGTCAGTGATTTTAATACATGTGAACTGGATAGTATATACAAGGTGTTTAGATGCTTGGACTGATGAGGAACTTGTTATGACTTGATGTTTTGGCCTTTCTCTGTATCCCACAGTAGGAAGGATGCTTAGTCGAGTAGGATGAGACCCTCCCAGTGGGATAAGAGTGCCAGAGAAGGAGGAGGAGTCAGGGGAGGATGGAGGGTGAGTGTGACTCGCTCTAAGCAGAGCGGTGGTTGCCTGTTAGCTTAAGTAGGATGTGGGGAGGAGCTCTTCCCCCATATAACTTCAGGCATGCCTTTCAATTATGTGTAGTTCATAGCTCAGTGTTTGTGCTCAATACTGTAGCTGAATGATGTAGGTTGTGCTTGGATACAGAGGCCAGACCAGTAAGTAGGGCAATGCTTACAAGATATTAGTCATATGAAATGATTAGTGCTTAGATACTTCAACATAGTCATGAGCAAGTCAGTGACTGTAGTACATGTGAACTGGATAGTATATACAAGGTGCTTAGATGCTTGGACTGATGAGTAACTTGTTATGACTTGATGTTGTGGCATTTCTCTGTATCCCGCCATAGAAAAGATGCTTAGTCAAGTAGGATGAGACCACCAAAAATAAATAACAATATTGTACGATTATCTCCTCCAACTCCAGAGAGTGTTGCCAGTAGCATGCAGGAAAGGAAAACTCCCCTTGAGGGAAACCTCTGAGGACCCATGGCTACTGACCTGCCCGTCCTTCTGGGCATACTAAAGGAGAATAATCCTAAATTAATGATTTACATTGTCGGCTAATCCAAAGTCCATAGTTGTAAATCCTGGTCCACTGCAAGCTGGAAGCTGAATGAAAGTACTAATATTTGAGTGTTGGGTAAAGATGGCAGCACATCCTTCTATTGAACTCTTAGTCTAAATCCATGTCCAGGGTAGAATCTAACAGTAGACTGGAATCCATAGCCGAGCATAATAATTAGAAGCATTTAAAGTTGCATTGGTGAAGCGATCCTGAAGGTGAGGAAGTCTTCTCCGAGGAAAACCAGTAACCGAATGGCTAAGTCTCCAAGCCCAGACTATGAGGACAGTCGGTTTGTGTTCTGCTTGGCAAGCTTGTAAATGAAGGCCTTGGTGATGAAGCACAGGAGCTAGGCACAGGCTGTGTGATCTGGAGATGGCAGAGCAGTAGAAACCTTCGGTCCGGAGTGGGTGATGTGGTAAAGTGAATTGGGAATAGATCTTAGTGCGAATAGGTAGACATAAGTTAGCTGGACCTCCAGGTCCAGGCTGGCAGCAAAGAGCAGGGAAGCATGCCAGGTGAAGTTCCTGCATGGCCAGCGGTATGGTCTGACCTCACATAGGTCAAGCAGAAGGGGAGAGAGAGTCAAGCTGGTACCACACGGTTAGCAAGACCTGGAGATGCTTCCACAGAGGGAAGCCTGGCGCTGTTGGTATCCCAGAGGCTGAAGTGGAGGGGATAGCAGGGTACATAGGATTAGGCAGCCAGTGTTATAGGCATGATGTTAGCTATAGTTTAGAAGTGGCAGGGTCCTAAATAGTAACATATAGGCAGATGTATTCTCCGCAGCAGGGCTGGTATGCTAGTCTTCCACTGAGTATCTGTATGACTGCTCAGTGGCCCTTGTAGTTCTTGCAAAGTGATGCTCATAAGAAATGCATAATAACCTACACTTTGCGTGCATGAGGCTAGCAAGTAGAAGTAGCTGGCATCACTAGGAAGAGAAAGGCATGGAAACTGAGCTGCTGATAAACCTGACCATTAAGCTTACCCTTCTGAGTAAATGTTTGAATGCTGAGTCACATAGAAAATGGTGGCAACACAGTTATGTATCCTGTATGTTGCTGAGTACTGTAACAACGAATCCCCTACTACCCTTAAAACGTCACAAAAGTCATGATTACAGCTCAAATTACTTGTGCCATCATTTAGTAGAGCTGGCGGTGAAGCCACATCAGCAGAGTTGTGATCACTGATCTATGGGTGCTGCCATTACTCCATACAGTTCAGTGGGAAGCTAAATGGCTGATAGGTAGTCCTGACTTGAATATCCAGGCACCTTCACACCAGCTTGCCCTGATTGGACAATGTTCCATTCTGCCTTTCTGCCCAAGCCTGCTGCTAGCAAGCTAGGAGCACCATAAATTGTAAAATAGCAGCTTTGTTTCATTTGTTGCTTGTAAAATAGTATTTAATTTCAGTAATGTTTGGGTAGAAACTTGTAAAGGTAAAAGAGAAGTTTACATCGCTTGTGGTTTGAAGCTCCAAGTGCGTTAGTGCTCAGAGTAGGTGCAGTAGCAGGAAAAACTCAGAAGAGTGCAAGAGTAGCAATCTAACAGCCCAAAAAGAAATGAGCAGCACGTCACATAGCACACTGCAGTCAGGAGACAATCCAAGGGCGAGGCCAGGGAATCAGCAGACTGGAAGGAGTGAGTAGCTGCCAGAGCAGCCCCGGAGCAAGCAGCACACGTGGACAGATGAAATGGAGGGCTGAAGCGTGGACTGTATCAGGACAAAACAGCACCAGACACCGCAGAACATGAGCGGCTGGGCTACACAGGGAGGAATGCAGGGTGGCGGTTGAAAGGAGGCCACAGAGGATGTGAAGCTGGCTGAAGAAGGACGGCATGAACTGCGGTGCTGTGAAGCAGGAGGGGAGGTAGACAAAAACACCCAGAAGCAAACAACAAATGGAGAGGGAGGGCAGGGGGAGAACAAACAAAATGCAGGAGGCAGGGAGCACAGGGAAGGGGGGGTGTAGAACAGAGAAAGGAGCCAGCCTCCAGCACGCAGCATGGAGTGAGTGCAGTGAGTCAGACTCACTCTAAGCAGAGCAGCGGTTGCCTGTTAGCTTAAGTAGGATGTGGGGGAAGAGCTCTTCCCCCACATAACTACAGGCATGTGCCTTTCAATTATTTATTGAAGTGGAAGGTGTAGGTAAGAGGGGGTGTTTGCAGGGGTGAAGGGAAGGGCACAGGTAGTGAAGAAATAGTTTTGGGTGGAGGCAACACTAAAGGAATCAGACTAGCTTGCCATCAGTGAAGAAGGAAGGGGTGGAAGATTGAGGGTGTTAAATAGGAAAGAGAGGATTTGCCAGAATTTGTAGGGAGAGCTGAGGGTTTTTTTTGTAAGGTGTTCCTGAAGTAGTGAGCTTTGACTGCTCCAATTGCTTTGGTGCATAAGTTTCTTAGGGTGCTGTAGGTTAAAAGGTTGATATGGGGGAATAAAGAGTGGAGTGTGCCCATGCACAGTCACGGGAGGTGCAAAGCTTCATGATGTCTGTAGATATCCATAGGTGGTGGTGGTGTCTTACTCTGTGGTGTCATGATGGGGCATGAGTATTCCATGCCATATTTACTGTAGTGAGTGTCAAAAGAGGGATAGTGCAGTGTTGATATCAGTCAAAGTGTAGAAAAGAGACCATTTAGAAGAAGCAAGATCATGTAGGAGTGCTGCAGTGTTTAGGAAGCGTAAGGGTCTAACCCAATGGTAAGCAGAGGAAGAGTGGGGTAGTTGTAGTTTGTGCACACAGTATGTAATTAGGTGGTCACTGAATATGTCAGGGATTATTCCAGAGGAGGAGAAACATAGAAACATAGAAGTTGACGGCAGATAAGGACCACAAGGCCCATCCAGTCTGCACATTTTTTCTACCTTATGAATGTGCTATAGGTGTTTACTCATGGCCTATCTATTCATACTCATCTTTATTGCTCCCTTATGCCTGTCCCATGCCTGTTTGAAGCCCTACATTGCATTCATATCCCCCACTTTCTGAGGTAGGCTGTTCCAGGGATCTACCACCTTTTCTGTGAAAAAGAACTTCCTCACATTCCCCTTTAATAGGCCTCTCTCTAATCTCATGCTGTGTCCTCTTGTACTGCTATTTTTCTTATATTGAAACATGTTAGACTCTTTCACTTTGTTAATGTCCTTAAGATGTTTGAATGTTTCGATCCTATCACCTCTCTCCCTCCTTTGCTCTAGGGTATACATATTGAGCTCCATTAATCTGTCCTCATATGTTTTCTGATGCAGTCCCTGCACCATTTTGGTTGCCCTTCTCTGGACTGCCTCAATTTTGTTAATGTTCTTGTGCAAGTGTGGCCTCCAGTACTGCACACAGTACTCCAGATGGGGCCTAACCATTGTCTTGTAAAGAGGGATTATTACCTCCCTCCTATGACTTGCGATACCCCTACTAATGCACCCCAACATCCCTCTAGCCTTACCTACTGCTTTAGTGGTCTGCTTGGATGATTTCAGGTCATCTGTGATGATGATACCCAAGTCCCTTTATTCCCTTGTGATTGTCAGCAACATCCCTCACAACCTAGAGGTGGTTTCAGGGTTTCTTTTCCCTATGTGCATGATCTTGCACTTCTTTGCGTTAAACCCCATTTGCCACTGTTCCGACCATTTTGCCAATTTATCCAGATCTCTTCTCATTCTGCCCACCCCATCTGGATCATCTACTCTGTTGCAGATTTTGTTGTCATCTGCAAACAGGCAAACCTCACCCTCCAGTCCAGCTGCAATGTCACTGATGAAGGTGTTGAAGAGGACTGGCCCAAGGACTGATCCCTGAGGTACCCCACTTGTAACTTGCATCTCTTCTGACTGCATACCATTTACCTCCACTCTCTGTTTTCTTCCTGACAACCAATTTGTCACCCAATTGACCAACTTCTGACCCACCCCAAGTCTACCAAGCTTATTAATCAATCTTTTATGTGGAACAGTATCTAAAGCTTTACTGACGTCAAGGTAGGTGACATCAACTGCTCCCCCATGGTCTACCACTCTGGTTACCCAGTCAAAGAAATCTATGAGATTAGTTTGGCAGGACTTTCCTGATGTAAACCCATGCTGTCTTGGATCCTGTGCTCATATAGATTCCAGATGTTGCACTATCCTTTCCTTAAGAAGTACCTCCATAATCTTGCCCACTACTGAGGTATGAGGGAGATCCAATGGGGGTGTGAGGCCAGAATCCAGTCCAGGAGGGTGTGGTTATCAAAGCGGTAGCATTATTGCTCATAATGCTTGTAACCCAGGATCAGCAGTGATCTCAGGTCAATGGCACAGCGGTAGCATTGCTACTCATGATGCTGGTAACCTTAGATCAGGAGTGATCTCGGGTCATCAGCAAAGCAGTAGCATTACTGCTAATGATGCCAGCAACCCAGGATCAGGATTGGTCTCAGGTTATTGGCACAGTGGTACCATTACTGCTCATGATGCCAGTAACACAGGATCAGGAGTTGTTTTGAATCATCGTCACACTGGTAAAATGGAGCACAAGTGCTACACAAGGAAAATTAAGTACAAGCACTAGAAATGCTGTGTAATACTTGGGTGTGATGTCATAATCAGTGATAAAGGTGGTACCTAGTCATTGTAAAGTATAACTGGGTGAAGAGCAGGAATTGTGGTTACACCCCAAAAGGAAAACACTGCTAGAGTAGCAGAAGTGTGAAAGTCAGCTCTATGAATAATAATGCTGGCCTTAATTCTGCAAGTGTTGTGCTGTATAAAAGATAATTAAAACTGAAGTGTGGGTTAGGATAAGGGGAGCAGTGGGGTTTAGTTTTTAAAGCACAGGTTTGGGAATCAGAAGAACAAAGTTCAAATCATACCTGAACCAGGTATTTGCAGTGTGACTTTGAGCATGTTGATTTAGCGACCCCCACCATGCTTCAGTTCTCCCGGATGTGTAACTCTAAAAGCTGGACCCCACTGAAAAAGGGATGTTGCATCTCAGTGGACTATCTTGGGTAAAGGAAAAGTAAAATAAATAAAACTGAACCACTTTTCACAGATTCATAGATTCTGTCTGCAGAAAAAGATAGCTTGGCCTGCCTAGTCCCACTGTAAAAACCCTCCCTAATAGTGTCACCCAAGTTACTACTGGAGGCTATCTCTTGCTGAGATTTTTCAGGACTCTTTAGAAAACGTAATGGCACTAGAGGACCAGACAACAGTACTGAGTATGTAGACCAAAATAGAGGCCCCAACTTGAGCTCATTAATGAAATGGCTTTATATATTACTTTTCTCTACAAATAATTACCAAAATCCCTGCAATCAAGCATTATTCATTTGATGATTCATCCAAAGATTGTGCTTACCAGTTTGATTGGCAATCTCTCTCCCTTAGAACATGGGATACAGTCAAAGCAGCAGGTTGGTTCTCCTCTACGGGCAGCTTTCCTAGATCCAAGAGGGCAGGATTCACTACAGACTGAGCGTGGGATCTGGGAAGGAAAAAAATTATAGTGCAGTGTGTTTTAAAAACTAAGATAAAAGTACCTTTTTTTAGAGACATCAGATATAATTAAATTCAATTTACTTTTTTATACTGGAAAGTACGTGAGCACAACGGCCTGTTTTCACAAATGTCCAGTGGTACAGAGAATTGATGATACAGAGAAAAGGATAAAACAAATATTTGCAAAATGTTACGGTATTTATAATAGGAACAGTGTATAGGACAGGATCATCTAGATTAGGAAAAAAATTACAGAGCACACAAAAATAGAGCCAATATGCAGACCCATATAAACTCTACGGTAACTCAAGGGCTGGTAGACATTCAAGGGAGGTTGCCTACCAGGACAAGCACAAGTGGTGGATTGGAGGAGGTGTTCCTTGAGGACGGAGGTGAATGAGCCAATTGAACTACAGGCCTGAAGTTCAGGTGGCACTTTATTGAAAAACTTGGGGCCATTGTATGTGGTGAAGTTCTGTGCATGCTTGGTGTGGTAAACAGGGGTGCCAAAAATATGACAGGCAGCCTCTCTTGTACTGAGCTTGGGAACAGGTATGAGGAATGCGGAGTTAATGCCGATTGGCATATGGTTATGGTGAACTTTGTGTAGGAAAGAGAGCATTTTAATCAGGAACCTGCCTTCAAGAGTGAGCCAGTTGAAGGAGGCATAGAGGGTACAGTGATGGGTCATCTGGGGAGACCAGTTACAAAGTGTGCCATATTACCATATGGGTAGCATGAGATATGAGCACTGTGGATTGGGCACCTACAATAACAGTGACCCAATCCCTGGCACATGTCTCCAGGGCTACCATGAGTAGGGCGGCCAGATTGGGGGGGGTCGGCAAATATAGCGACAGGATGTTGCTTTACTTACGCACATGGGGGGAAACGAGCATGCACAATGAGGGGGTGGGAGGGAATGTGAGGGGTTTTGCCATGGTGGGTTCGCTGAGCCAACCCCTTGTCGTGTTGGGTGGATGGGTTGGCAGCATTGGTCAGCAGGGTACTGAGTTTGGGTCCAAGCGCTGATGCGTTTTTATTATGCCCACCTCTAACCTTTTTTTTTTAAATGTTTTCACCCCCCCCCACATGCACCCTCCTGAAGATGAGAATCCTTAAGTGTGTGTGTGTGTGTGGGGCACAGCCCCTCACCTAAAACATTAAAAAACTCAGTCCCCAGCACCGTTTTGCTGTGCACTGGGGTGTCAGAGTGCTGAAATAAATTTTCGGCATGCTGACTTTGTGATAACAGCTATCGCCTTTAGGCTTTCGCAGTTATCACATGTAGCCTACTGTATATAGTCCTGAGTTTGGAGAAAAGGGTGGATGTGTTGGGGGGGAGAATAGACAATAATCAAGGAGGGGCAGGAGAAGGGAGCTGGTGAGGTGTAGTCTGAAGACAGGGATAAGGAGCTTTCTGATTCAGTATAAGAGATCTAGCATCATGGATTTTGGATCGATGAGGTTGGTTTTATGGATATTGTAGGTCAGGTAAGGGTCTAAGTACAGTTCAAGGTATTTGAATTTGTAGACTTGTTCTACGATGTTACCAATATTGTCTGAGAGGGACTGATCCAGGACTGGGACTTTTCTTGGGCTACATCATAAGCTTGGTTTCTTGGAATTGAAAACCATGCCTTTTGCAGAGAACCAAGTGTGTAGATTGCGGATACTTATGGCTGTCATATTAGGAGGTTTTCCACTGTCAGCAGCACTGTTTGTCTTGTACTCTGTCAATGTCCTTTGTAATAATCACTAGTAAAAGTTTATTCTGTCAGTTTTGTTTCATAGAAGTGCTAAAAATTGAACGAACGTGAACAAGTTGTTCAATTACCAAACTATAAGAGCTAAGAAAGCAACATGAATGGGAAAAGCAGGCTTCTAAGCAGAGAAACATTAGGTTTTTCCTGGCACATAATCTTTATACTAGTAAGCCAGAAAGGAAAGAGATGAAATCTGGAAATTCTTAAGCTCTGCCCTGGCAGAGAGTTAGAAGACATGAATTCTGTTCTTTCAGACTCTGGTAACCTCAGTTCTGTTAAAAATGATTCCTCTAAAGCTGATGCAAAAGGCCATTCAGGTACTTCTCCAGCTTCTGCCCTAAGATTTCTAATTGTATAGATGACGCAAACTCTTTCCATGTTCTTATGAATGCAGTTTTTAAGTTTGATGCCATTATTATATCCTGACACAGTAATGTGAAGAACACCTCTGTTATGGAGAAAGTGGCATAGGAGTCAAACACTGATTCTTGATTTGAAACAAAAATTAGAAACATCCACTGCCCTTATCTGATTAAAGACAGACAGATAGATAGATAGATAGATAGATAGATAGATAGATAGATAGATAGATAGATAGATAGATAGATAGATAGATAGATATGTAGTGGTAGCCTGTTCCCTAAGATAACACAATTGTTTTTTAACAGCAAGGGGTGACATTTGGCAACAGCTGGCATTAGCAGCAAACAGTCCACACACTCCACAAGCAATTATTCTCTTGATCTGTCTTGGGATGAAGGGGGCACACAAGAAGCATTTATATTTTTACCAATTTCTGGCGTGGCCATGGCATTTGGGGGTCTCCATGAAATCATACAATCACTCACACAATGCTTTGCTATCCATGGTACCAGCACTTCTGATGGTGTCCCATCTCATGGACAGCAACCATGTATGTATATGTACTAACCTTAGGGCAAAGACACTTATCACATAAGCATAAGTGTCAGAATTTGCATTGTATTATGCATTACTGATATTTAGCCATGAGAAATGCTTTTGCTCTATTTTTACTGTATTCCTATATATATAAGGCAACAGTGCCATCTTTATTATGTGTGCATTACTACAACTGAGATTGGAGATCAGTACCTTCTTTGTACTGTTATCTGCCTAGCAATGTGCTTTCTAAATTAGTTAGGACAGTTACTCAAGTGACTAGATTTTTTTCCAATTATATTCATTTTATGTTTCTTCTTTGGTAGTTGCCATACTATTGATCAGGGTACAAGACCATTTGTAACATGTAGCTTCTCTAAGAGAGACAAGACTGCTATACCTATGTAAGGAAACCTGTTTCTCCCAGTGTTTACACTGTACTGGTAATAAGTCTGTATTATCCATCTGTAATAAAGTTCATTTATTACATGAATACCACTTATCTGTCTTCTATTCTACATTGTTTAGTTCCACCAAGAACCTGATGAGGGATTTGCAACCCTTTCACGCTGGCGACCACATGCAGGTATAATAAACAAGGGAAGATTCACATTTTATTTATTTTGAATGTCGAGTAGTGTAGCATGATCTTTATATTGCCTACTTGGACCTACTCAAACTTACAATGGTAGCGGGTGTGGAAGACCCACACTGTTTTTGGTCACAGGAATGGCAGACCCACACTGGACCACTTGCTCTCCCTCTGCAAGTGATAGCATTCCCCCTGGCACAACCGATCAGCTTCCATGGACCAGAAAGCAGTAGGTGATTGCACTAGGGTATTTTACCAGGTTTCTACACTTTGCTTTTCTGTTTGATTGTCACTTATTTGTCATGTCTGATGTGTGCACAGAACTAAGACTCGATGTCTCAAACTACCTCACATACCATGATGGATAGACAGATTTTGTGCTGAATTCGAAATCTGCTGATAAACCATTGCTGCTAATTTCTGGCCAATACTTAAGAGACCAAACAAGCAACCAAGTAATACAACCTCAAAGGTCTTTTGGTGTGGCTCTACATACTGCTGTTGAGAGTCTCGCAGCAAGGTGTGCCTCCCTTGAAATGCAAAACTCATCTCTAAAAAAGAGATGGGCTTGCAGGCATTGGAGTTAAAGAAAGTTGGAGGAAATGCAATCACTTCGCAGTGCTAATTCTGGGCTTCTGCACTATACTGCTCAAAGCACTGAGCAACAGGTATGTTTGTTAAGAGACGACTGTGAATGACTAAAGTGTGATAAGAAGAAGCTAGCACATATGAATGGTATTTTGAGTGATACAAATGAGACTTTGAGAGAGGAGAATACAGAGCTAAGAGAGGATTACAAGCATGAGAATAATGAGTTGGACAAGGAGCTTAGGGAAAACATCAAACTGGGTGTTGCGTATAGAGTGTTACAGAAAAGTATTAAGAAAGGTATTCAGCAGGGCAGTGCAAAACTTGCCACAAAAAGTGTAGACAAAAGGGGGTGAAATTGTGCCACCAATGGGAGGTACTTGACAGGCATGTTAAGGCCATGAATGGGTTCCAGAACACACTCACTGATATTGCATCATCCAGCGATGATGACTTTGATGAAGAGGCCTGCCACATCACACACCAGTCCACCCCCCATGGTGAAGCAATTTCTACTCACCATTCCCAAGATTGTGCTGATGTCAGCATGGACACTGCTACACCACGTCCCCACAAACATGGTGGATGCCACATACAATGTCAAGATTGCAGCACCCATGACACAGGTGGAGGGCCTATACAGCATAATGCAACTCTGCTCAGTTCTATCACTAGGAACAACAAGACACAGATCCTTAATGTGATTGACAATGTAATCAGTCGAGTCACTGTCCCAGAGGAACAAAAACAGGCCATCTGGGAACAAATAGACAACATGCTGAAAGAATCAGTTACACAGGAAGAGACATAAAAAGCAATCACAGAAGCAGCCACAAAGGCCACGCACCATGGAGCTATGGTTCAGCCTGGGATCAGTCAGGCAATGGCAACTACCAACCCACAACATGTTGCTCACTCTGTCCAGAAAATTGCACAGAGCATTGAGCAGATGGGCCCAACTGACAATCTCAGTAGCCATTTGGAGAAAGTGTGCTCCCTTTACGAGAAGCTCTCTCTCCAACTCCCACACCAGGTAGAAATCTTGCAACAGATAATTGAACCAACTATCTTGGCCAAGTTCTTAGAGACAGCATGGAATGCTGATAACATGCATTTTGACAAGACCACAACTGCACTCATAAATGCAAATTCTCCAGGAATTGTGGGTACTTGCTTGGCCTACAAAGTCAAGCAAAGCATAAAGGAAAGCCAGCCACCTACCATCAATGATTGTGGTGTGAGTACAGAACTGGAAAGGCCCTCACGCATGAGGAGTCAGACAGAGATCAAATCAAATATAAAGATTTGTTCATCCAGAACATGTATCTAGCCTTGCAGGAAAAGGTTGAGCTTAATGTTTTCCCAAATACCAATACATTTGAGGATATTCTTACTAAAATGGAATGATCCTGTTAGATCTGTCTCCATGCCCTTTCCTCTGGCAAGTCCAACAAGACAGCTGCAGTTAAGCCTCCCTCTGATGCCCCACCCATTACATGGTGGAGGGATACAACCAGAAACATGATACTTCTTCTGATGACAAATAGTCATACAAGGAGGGATCCAGAATGAGAGAAACAGCAAGAACAATAGGGATACAGTAACAGAGGCAGTTGGAAAACTCCAAGTACCCAAAACAGAATAGTGAGAACTGATATCAAAATGGTCCAAGCTATTGACAAATTAAAGAGGAGAAGGAAAACCTCTGAAGACTTGTGGAGGAAGCTCGTGTGGGGAAAGAAACCACTCCCATGTGACAGATAGCTGCCCTAGCCTCAGCAGTCGAGTCATCGAACAGCCGAAGGGATGTTGCATCGGTTACTGGCCAGGCCGATGCAGCATCAACAGCAGAACTGTCAGTAGAGGTAACTACTGCAACTTTGATGTCACAAGTACACTTGTACCCATTACGAAACTTGAAGAAAGCCCTAGCAGATCCAGCAGGCCTTTGATTTCAGTAACAGGCAGATGATGCCAATTTGGCTGAATTGGATTGACAATTAGAAGCTCCAGTCCAGATTCTGAGTAGCCTGTTCATTGATACGAATGGACCTTGTGTAAAGGCCATAGTCGGAGGCCACCAACTTACTATGCTTCTGGACACTGGAGCAGCCATGTCAGTCATTCATGATGAGGATCCAGCCTCATCTGACTGGTTTACCATCTGGAAGACCAGTGCACAGGGTGTAGATGGTACCCAGCTGCACACTTACTGATCTTTTCCTCTACCTGTAGTGGTAGGCCACTTCAAGGCAGACTTCTATTTTGCCATCATGGTTTTATGTCATCACCCCAGTATCCTGGGAATTGATTTCTTAGCACTGCATGGCTGTGTAGTGGATCTAGCCAATAGGCTGCTCATTCAGATCAAGGGACAATATCATACTGCCACCATCTCATACCTGCACATGGTGGCAGCCATCTCCCACAACAACAAAAAACATGATGTTATGGCCTTGTTCCAGAGTCATGACTTGTTTGCCAAGCTTGCAACTCTGCTGCAAAAACACCTTGATGTATTTACCACCAACAAACATGACTGTGGTAGAATGCATACTACCATTAAAATCACAGAACCTGGTCCAATGAGGTAGAAGCAGTATCCATTTTTTGCTGAAGCCTTGTCATCGCTGAGGGAAACCATCCAATCACTTCTTCAACAAGAGTGATTAGGACATGTGTCTCTACTGTTAATATTAACTCACCCATTTGGCCCATGAAGAAGCTGAACAGAGTCTGGAAACTTACAACTGATTACATAGAACTCAGTCAGGTTACCCCTTGCTGCTCACCAAAAGTAGCATCAGCACCTGATGTACTCAAGCTGCTGATGCCTGACAAGAAATGGTTCACAGCTCTTGACATTTCTAATGGGGTTTGGTCACTCCCACTAGCACAGAAAAGCAAATACAAGTTGGCTTTCACATTATCTGGATGTCAGTATACCTGCATGTTCCTTCCACAGGGATTTCACAACAGCCCCTACCTCCTCCATCTTCACATGATGGATGCTCTGCAGGGGGGTTCTACACCACAGTGCATTTTGCAGTACATGGACAACTTGCTTTTAGCAACCACCACAAAACAGAATCTTGTAACAATTCTAGACAAACTATTATCTCTATTAAAGAGAGCAGGCCTCAAGTGCAACCCTTCCAATGCACGACTGTTCGAAAAGGAGGTCATCTTCTGTGGCCTATGTATTACAGACCAAGGCAAGAACCCAACTGTCAAAAAGATCCAGGGCTTGCAAGATCTGCCACTTCCTACTAGAGTGGCAACACCAAGGTGCTTCCTAGGAATGGTAAACTACTCCAAGGATCTCATCCCTGACTTTGGCTTGAAGGCCACTCCTTTGTATGAACTTCTGAAAAAGGATGTCCCATGGACATGGAGTCCTACCTGCTAATCAACTCCAACCCAGATCTTCAATTCTATCTAGAAACTGCCACATCTGATGTGGCCATGTCTGCAGTGTTGGCACAAAAGTACAATGGGTACTTCATGCCCATTTCCTATGCTGCTCAAATGTTATCCCCAGTAGAGAGGAAGTATATTCTCTGTGAAAGAATATTTTTAGCAACCAATTTGGCTGTTAAAATTTCATGCACATCATTAAGTATGCACCCATCATCTTGCATACGTGCCACACCCTTACCAACTTTTTATTTTTAGCTAAAGTGAAAGATGGTTCCATCTCCAATGCCAGACTTACACACTGGTCTTTCCTTTTGCAGGATAAGGACATCAAAGTACTACCTTACAAAATGCCATTCCTCCTGGCTCATGGCCTACTCTACACAGGTAAGCCTCATGACTGTGCACTCCAACCTCCTGAAACACCTGAGCCAGGACCATTTCTACTGGCTACACCAGCTAGCTAACAGAATACCACCATGTATTGCACCTTTACAGATGGCTCCACCTCCTATGTGGAGGGGGAACAAGTAGCAGGTATGAGCATGTTGATAGTCAATCCGGACAGTGATTTCATCTGAATTGTCAGGAAGTGCACCATTACTTCCTCACAGTACGTCGAATTGGAAGCTGTGACCTGTGGTTTAGAGGGTTATGCCCCATGGTACTAATCATGGTATTATCTTTGCAGACTCCAACTAGGTCTGTTCCTCTCTTACTGCATTTATACCATTATGGGAGATAAACAATTTCACATCATCTGATAGCACACCTGTCAAATACAAGGATTTGTTTGTGTATACACACACACACACTGATGCAACAGTTTACTCATAAACTGTACATTCAAAAGGTAAAGGCTCACTGCAAGACTGTTCCTTACCATGAATTCATTGATCGAGCAGACATGCTTGCCAAAGTGGGTGCTCAAGGGGTGGTTATATGAGTGATGACTCACCTAGCAGCCCTGGTGGCCATTTTTTATTGCTGCAAAAGTAGGCAGAAACCACAACCAGTGCTTCCACTGGACGTCTCTGCTGAACATAAATCTGACCCAGAACTAAAAGATGTGTTCAAATACCTAGACAAAGGGATTGAACAGGAGCTGCCTACTGGTAGTCTATACAAAGCACACTCTGGCAATTGACACCCATCTCATGATCAGAAATGGATTTGGTATGGGAAGAAGAATACAGGTCACAGACTGTGAGACATACCCAAATCCTTACTATCTGAATTAATCCATATGGTTCATAACACTCAGACTGTCAGACACCAGGGGGCAGAAAATACCATTCAGTGACTTACAACCACTGTTGGGTGGCCTGGTGTGACCAAAAATGTGGAGCACTATGTGAACAACTGCATAGTGTGTGCCCAAAGCAACCTGATTTCAATGAAAAGAAATGCCAAGTTGTTGCCACAGAGGCAACCTAGACCATGGAATGTAATACAAATCAGTTTCATTGGCCCATTGACCAACTCCAGTAAGAACAAGAAGTATGCACTTGTGTCACAGATTTGTTTTCCAAGTGGGTCGAGGCATTCCCTACTTGGAAAAACATGGCAAATAAAACTGCCAAGATCCTGGTGGATCAATTGTTTTCCAGATGGGGACTATCCCTCAAGGTAGACTCAGACCAGGGAACCAGTTTTACAGCTGAGCTGATGAAGGAGACACACCAATTAATAGAATGTCATATTCCATACCATACTCAATCCTCAGGTCAGGTAGAAGGAGCAAACAGAAGAATCAGAAAGATGTTATGCAAATTCATCAGTGACAATCCTAAGGATTGGGATTCCCTCTTGCAACTACTTCTGATGTCAATATGGGGCAGCCCTGCAACAACTACTCAGTACATACCATATGAGGTTATGACTGGTAGAGTCATGAGATTGCCAGAGCACCTGTTGAATAACCTGCACACGCCTACAGCAGAAAGGGTATCTGTGGACAAATATGTTGAATAACTTCAGGATGATATCATGAAGACACACTTGTTGTCTGTAAATCATACGGAAAAGGCTCAACAGCAAGTAAAAGCCCATTTTTATAAGCATGCTAAAGAAGTTGACTGGCAGGTTGGAGATCAAATCATGCAGACCACCAACTCGCTCACTTGCCAACAATTGGGAAGGTCCATTCCCTATTGTCATTGTCAACAAACTCAGTCCTGCAGTTTATCAGGTGAGAGTTAAGCATCAGAAACAGACCACTGACAAGTGGTTCCATGCTTATCAGATCAAGTTGTATAAAGGTGACTAATTACTTTTCCCAACCCTGTTGGGGCAGAATAGTTCCCCCACACTTAATCCTTTTCTGTTTCTTTTAGATAAACTGGCAGGATGGTTATCTTGCATCTGATCCTCCTTTTTGGTCAATTTTCTTTGATGTACTGTCAAGACAGACCTTTCACAACTGACCAAAGACAACGCATAGCACATTTGCTCCAGAACCTTCAACATGCATCTAGAGATGCACGCATCTCCAGCTCCAAGAGAATCCATACAGACCTCCCCAGCAAACTAGTTACTGTTAAGGAAGGTGCAGATGCCTACCTTAATGCTATGGTAGTAGCTCCAGATAGGTCTAAATTACAGATAAAATGGGAACCTGATTACAATGGAAGTACTCCTCCCATAGCACATTTGTATAACGGCACTTTTCAAGGCTGTCCTAACACTGGGATTGCACCAAACAGTACATTCTCCATTCGACAAGCAACTTCCAGATACTGTGGTCTCTACAACTTGACTGTCTTAATAGATCCAATATTTTGTGACCACCTTACCTCTGAAGAATCACATGGGTTCTTTCTTCACAACTGTATGGCTACTGAAGCTATATTCCTTACTGTGTTCCCACCCACTGAAGAAGAACTGACTGAATGTTCTCCCCAGGAGCCTGGTCCTTCTAGTGACCTGATCACCACTTAACTTCCAGGAACTTTAATTAGCATTGTGCAATTTATGCACATCCCTGTTATTTTTAATCTTACACACTGGAATATGGCTGAGTTATGTCTCTGTTATACAACAAACACTTCTAAATTTTTCAGCATGATGCTTCTAGATATTATAGCTGCTTACCACACTCACAGCCGGGACTGAGTTAATGGACCACATCCTAATGAACACTTAGGAGTTTGTAGACCCATACCTAATGTTAAGGGTAAATCATGCACCAGGCATACCACTGCTGATATTACCAGTGCAGCAGACACCCTCTCTGGACATTTTGGGTCAAGAATGTCAATCTGAAATAGAGGAGATGTAGTTGCTATTAAAGCACAAACACTTAAATTTCAGCAAGCTATGAAAAATGATGTGTTACTACCACTGTTACATGGTACAGTTGGTTTAAGTAAGGAGGACAGTATATGATATTCACAAATTTGCAAAAGGGTTCAATGAAACTAAAAACAAAATTAATAAATTGATTTTTCAAAATAACAAGGAGGCAGACAAGCATTATTTTATATATATTTTTTGCTAATGGCTCTTATGCAATTACTACTGTTAACAATCTCTTAGAGGATTTGGAAACAGGACGTATTCCAGATATAATTCATGATAAGAGGGTGTCTAAATGGTACTGTGTTCAACGTAAATCTACAACTTGCATTACAATGTGTATGTCAACTTCTGTTAATATCTCTATGTCTACTGCTAGAAATCTTGATTAATACGTTATCCTAACCAAGCACCTTGCTATTTTAACAATCATTATATAATCCATGATAACATGTTTGTTACTTTCACAGAAACATAGAATTTGATGGCAGATAAGGACCGCTTGGCCAACCTAGTCTGCCCATTTCCCTACCTTATGTATAAGCTGCAGATTCTAGTTAATCAATAGCTTACTTCTTCCCACCCCCAGAACTGCCTTATGCCTGTTCCATGCATTCTTGAATTCTCCCACTGTATCTGACTCACAACCTGTTCAGGAAGGCTGTTCCATGCATCCACAACCCTCTCTGTGAAAAAAATATTTTCTAACATTACCTCTGAGCCATCCCCTCTATCTTCAAATTGTGCCCTTGTTCTTGCACATCTCTTCTTCTGAAAGATGCTACCCTCTTGTATTTTGTTAATTCCCTTGAGATACAGTACTTGAAAGTTTCTATCATGTTCCCACTCTCCCTCCTTTCCTCAAGGGTATACATATTAAGCTGCTTTAGTCTCTCCTCGTATGTCTTCTGGTGCAGACCCTGCACCATTTTGGTTTCACTCCCCTGAACAGCCTCCACTCTGTCTATGTCTTTGTGGAGTTGGGGTCTCCAGAATTGCACACAGCACTCTAGATGGGTCTCACCAACTGTCTGTACAGCAGGATAACAACTTCCTGTTTTTTACTGTTGATGCCTTTCCCTATGCATCCCAATATCCCCCAGCCCTCCTTACTGCCTTCTCACATTGCTTGCCCACCTTTAGGTCATATGATATAATTACTCCTAGGTCTCTTTCAATTTTTGTTGTTGTTATTAACTCACCCCCCATTGTGTACTCTTCTCCTGGGTTTTTGTTGCCCAGATGCATTACCTTGCACTTCTTTGCATTGAATCTGAGCTGCCACATATTTGACCATTCCTCCAACCTTGCCAAGTCCCTTTTCATCCTTTCCACCCCACCTTGTGTATCAACCCAGTTGCAGATCTTTGTGTCATCTGCAAAGAGACATACCTTTCCTTCCAGATGCTCTCCAATGCCACTTATAAAGACATTAAAGAGGACCAGTCCCAGTACCAAACCCTGTGGTACCCCACTAGTTACCTGCCTTTCTTCACTGTGGACTCTGTTTACTATTACCCTTTGCATCCTGTTGTCCAGCCAGTTTTTTATCAAGGCTACCACCTTGAGACCCACTCCAAGGCTGACTAACTTGTATATTAATCTTTTGTGTGAGACTGTGTCAAATGCCTTGCTAAAATCCAGGTAGGCAATATCCACAGCCTCTCCCTGGTCTACTACTTTGGTCATCCAGTCAAAGAAATCTATTAGGTTCATCGGACATGACCTTCCTGCTGTGAAACCATGCTGCCTTGGGTCCTGTGCCTCACTGGCCTCTAGGTACTCAACAATTCTTTCCTTCAGAAGTGATTCCATCATTTTCCCTACCACTGAGGTCACCCTAACTGGTGTGTAGTTTCCTGCCTCTGCCCTGCCCCCACTTTTATGAAGTGCAATCACATTTGCCCTTCTCCAGTACTCAGGTACCACCCCATCCTCCCATGATGTGTTAAAGAGAGTAGTCAGTGGTGTTACTAGTTCTACCCTTAGTTCTTTTAGAATTCTTGGGTGAATCCCATCAGGCCCCATTGTTTTGTCTACCCTCAGTTTCAAGAGTTCTTTCAAAACCCTTTCTTCTGTGAATGGACTGCTATCAACCCCCTATTCAGAGTTTATCTTTTGTTTGATTTAAGTACATTCCCCTCCTCTTCCATTGTGAATACTGAGCAGAAATATTCATTCAATATCCCTGCTTTTTCACTGACACCCTCTGCCCACATTCCTTCCCCTTTATTAAGTCTCTGTATCCCTCCCTTGACCTTTCTTCACTCCCTAATGTACCTATAAAAGGTTTTATCCCACTTCTTAACAGAGTTGGCTATCTTCTCCTCAGTTTCTGCCTTTGCTATTCTGACTGCCTTCCCTGCCTCCTTCTGCTTTAACTGATAAAGTTATCTGTCCTGCTCCTTCTGTGTTTCCTTATATTTCCTGAATGCTATCCTTTTCTTCTTAACCTTCCCTTCCACCTCTTTTGAGAACTTAATGTTTTTGTCCTTCATTTTATTTTGTTGATTTACTTCAGACAAAGGCTTGTTGCCTCTGTGATGGCTGTTTTGATTATTCCCCACTGTTCCTCCACCTCTCCTTCTTGCCTGTTTGCTAGTGCATTTCTGAGGCACTCTAATTTTCCCAAAGTCAGCCTTCCTAAAGCCAAATACTCTTGTTTTTTTATGATTTGGCTCTATGGCTGTGTTTATTGTGAACCACACTGTTTGGTGGTCACTTGTTCCCAAATGGCTACCCACTTCTAAATATGAGATCCTTTCTCCTTCCTCATTTGAGAGTACCAGGTCTAAGATTGCTCCCTCCTGAGTGGGTTCCAACACTAGCTGTCTGAGGCATGTCCCCTATAGGGTATCAAGAATGACCCTGCTCTGGGATGTGCCTGCAGCAAAGGCACTCCAGTTAATATCTGGCATATTCAGGTCCCCCATCAGCAATACCTCCCCTTTTTCTGCCATTTTAAGGATGCCTTCTATCATTTCCTTGTCCATTTCCTCTCCCAGAGATGGGGTTCTGTACACAACCCCCATGTAGATTGCGGTGCCATTTCCAGTCTCCAGGGTGACCCATAGTGACTCATCAACTTCCTGTTTACTCTTTAGTTCTATTGCTTTAATCCTTTCCCTTATATAGAAAGCTCCTCCTCCTCCTCTTTTACCCACCCTGTGTCCCTCCTGTAGAGAGTGTATCCTGTTATGTTGACATCCCAGTCATGGTTCTCTGTGTACCATGTTTCAGTGACTGCCACAATATCCAGGCATTCTTCTTCTATCAAGGCCACTCGTTCAGAGAGCTTGTTATACAGACTGTGGGCACTGGTACTCATCACCTTCCATTTTTTATGGCCTTACCCCTTTTAGCCCCATACCTCTCCTTACTGCCTTTTGCTGCATTTACCCCTGTCCTGCTCCCTTCTGACTTCTCTACATTGGTGTTTACCTCTCTAACTACTGTGTTTTGTGGAGGGAGACTGAGATTTCCCTGCTCCTTTTCAGTGCCTCCCTCCTTGGCTAGTTTAAATGCTTGCCAATGAAGCATTTAAACCTATCACCTAGGATCCTGGTTCCCTCCGTACAGATGCAGACAATTGCACCAGTAAAGGCCTGCATCCCTCCAGCTGATTCCTCAGTCCCCAGTGAAGCCAAAACCCTGAGCTTCACACCAGTTTTTCAACCATTCATTGAATCCCATGGTGTGGAATACCCTAGCATCATCCTTGCCATAGACAGGCAGCACCTCAGAGAAGATTACCACACATGCTACTTGTCTATAGCCCCTCCTTAACTCTACAAACTCCTCTTGCACCACTCAGATCCCATTCACAGCCAGGTCATTTGTCCCTATGTGTATCCTGAGGATTCACTTCCTGTCCCTCAGATCTGTGGTGCCAGGCAGGCACCTTACCTCCCTATCTCCTTCCTCCCCCTCTTCTACCACCCTAATGATTGAGTCCCCCACCAGCAGTTGTTTCCTTCCCCTGTGGGGTCTCATGCCACCCTCCTGTGAGTCTCCTTTGTGGAGGTTCCCAGCATCCTCCTTGGTCCCCACTGCAGGTGCCTCCTTAGAGGAACCACTCTTCACCAGAACAGCATATGAATTTTGGAGAGGTACAACTGGAGGGATGCACTTCTGTTCCACCACCCTCTCCCTCCCTGAGTCCACTTTGGTCCAACCACTCCTCTTTCTTGGCAACCTCTGAGGTAGCAGTGGTGGCCCTGGTGGTCCCTGGGTGGGAGAAGAGGTTTCACAAATCCTAGCCAGGTCAGCATGGAGACGGGCAACCTCCTCCCTCAGACCACAGAGGTGCTTGCAAACAGGGCAGCATCGCAGCCTCCAGAATGTCTCCCAGAACACTGCTGCCCCACAGCCATTGCACTGCACCACTCCCATCTAGACTTATTTTGTGTCCCCTCTCCTCTTGCTTTGTATGCTTACTGTCTCCTCCCTCTATGTATTTTTACATTTACTTTCCTACTGCCTATGTGCCCTTACAACTCTCACCTTTCCTGTTCTGGGACAGGAACTTCCTGCAGTCTTCAGTAGTCTCCTTCTTCCTTGCTTGATTTCAGACCTCCAGCAGCCGGGTGTGAGTGTTATTTTTTTAGGTTCCTTCAAGGTTGATGAAACTAATGTGTCTCAGTGATCCTTCCCTTCCTACTGTCAAACAGGAAGTTCCTGTTGTCAGTCAAATCCAGTGGCTATAAAAGTAGAACTGGCTTAGGGTGGGAGGGTGGAGGTGTGGGAAGGAGGGCAATTAGTAAACAAAAGTGTAGTTCTAGACTGCTGTTACTTGCTGTGAAAACAAAGTTCTCCTCTGTCAAAAACAGCAGGAATCTGTAATTGAAGACACCTGCTTTTGTACTCCTAAGCTCCTAAGCCACACCCCCAATTAGCCTCAGCCTATACTCCTGACTCAGTAAATTAAGCTGATACAGTTCCCTTCCTCAGATAAACACACAGTGACTTTCTTTTTTTCTTTTTACTTAAATGATACCCCCTTCTTCTAATAAAGTATTTGTTTGCTTAATCCAAGCAGGCACTGACTTCTGCTGAGATAGAAGTGATGTATCAGTTAAAAAAAAATGTAGTTCTAGACTGCTGCTACTTGCTGTGAAAGCAAAATTCTCCTCTGTCAAAAACAGCAGCAATTGGGTGAGTCCTTCCATTTCTGGGGGGGGGGTACTGGCCTGCAAGTGCTATGGCCCTTGGCCGGATGTCTTTGTGGATCCCCTGAAATAACAGAGGAAACAGGAAGAGGGTGGAGGGCCTGGTGGTGTGACCCTTTTGGTGGCCTAGTATCGCCCTGTTACTATGGAGCTTCCTACGTGATGGAAAGGGGGGTCCCTGTGGGCTGACCAGGACACAGATGAGACACTTAACAAACTTAATAAATTGAAGGGATTGAGGGCCCCATTCCCTGTGACTATAATAGTATTAGTAATTAGAGAAAATAACTTTCTCCTCTTTATAGCCAAGCCCTGCAATGGATGAATCCTGGTCCCTGGTGACACCCCTCTGGCCTGACCTTGCTTAATGGATCTTATATATGCACCCAGATATACCCTACATAGGGGAGACCATAACCAAAATATAAGATGAGCCTGAAGTGAAGGGGAGAGCCGGAGTTCTGATTGGGGTGAAGGTCCCAGACAACCCATGGAGGACCTCAAGCTTTATGAGCCAGAATCAATGCTAATGGTGGGTGGGATTGTATATTGACATGATCGGGACTGGTTGGGTGGGGCTGCTGGATCATGGACTGATGAACAATTCTTGAGGCTCAAGGGGCATTTCTTTAAGCTCTGGGCTGTCTACCGGGGAACCCCTTCAGGTTTACTGAGGGGGATCTGGGGCACTTAGGGGATCCAACTGGGCCCAAACCTGCCTATTTAAAAGTCATGAATACATTTCTATACTTGCAGAGAAAGATACTGGCTGAGATGGGGGATCCGCTGAGATGCCTGGGGGGGGGAATGGGCACCTGTGGGAGCACACTCCAACCCTGGATGGGAGGATGACCCATTCAAATGGTCTAACATGACAATCCTTAGGTTAAGTCTAACCAAACTTGGTGTCTCGGGCCTTGTGACATTCGGACTCGACTGAAGCTAATATGTGCAAGTTGCTTCTTCAGGTCTTGGGATTCTCTCCAAGAAGACTAATTTAATTTATTTAAATAAGATATATGAATCTATTTAAACCAGAGACTTATGAACTACATGGGCAGATCTGCTCTGATACTGAACTACAGGACATAACACCTTCCTATTAGAACAGAACCATAGCACTACTTTTTCATTTTTCTCTTTTTCAGAGGAGGGTAGACATGAGATTTGTGTGGTCTTTCAGGGTGCGGCACCTTATGTATTCCCATTTTCAATTTTACCTGAATCTAGACCATCAAGGTCAACATCCCTTACATTTTTTCCTCTCCCTTACCTTCTTACACCTCGTTTTGGGTCAGGTGTACCCAGAGGGAGCCCCTTGGTTGCGTTGTTACACAACGCTCCACCGGCAACCAAATAGGTTGCTACAATTAGGTTGGCAAGAGATAGCCACCTACACTCTGGAAGTCACTAATGTATATAGTTTAAGGTTACCTTGCACTTGGTCTCCCACTTCTCACTTGCTCTCCAGTTGGGACCAGGTAGAGGACGTTTTGTTAATATACCAGGACTGGGAATTTATCACTGAACAGGTTGCAGAATTATATTTGGAAAATTATGCAGCTAAGGATTGGAGGGGGGATGGTGAGGGGAGTATTACACATTCTTAATCCTAAATGAGTAACCCATTAAGAGTGCTTTCACACAATGTAAACGGTTTGACTGGACCATTGAAAAGATATAGGACTATTAAGGCACTTAAGAAATTTAATACTGAGATACTTTTATTGCAAGAAACCCACCTTAACTCCAGCGAGCACCAAAAACTACTTATATTTTGATTTTGTCAGCTTTATGAATCGACTTACTACAGGGGGACACGTAGAGGGGCAGTCATATTAATCACTATACGATCCTCTTTTGATGTCTCCAGTCATTATTCAGATCCCAAGGAAAGATTAGTTTTGATGGTGGGTACACTTAGAGGTCAACAATATACCATAGCAAACATTTATGTTCCCCCAGCAGTGATGTCTTCTCTATCCTCTATAAGATTCTTGAACTCAAGAAAGAGATCCTGGTCTTGGGGGGAATTGTCTCCTCAACCCCTCCCAAGACACATCAGCCCCAAAGCCCCTCCACAGACATCAGGCCAACGTCACTTGAGAAAGATTATTAAGGAAGTGGGCCTTGTGGACACATGGTATAACCTACATCTTGCAACTAGGAAATTTATCTTTTATTCTCATGCCCACAGGCATTACTCTCACCTAGACAATTTTTGTATATCAGAGAACATCTGGATCAGGTTCGAGAGACAGAGATTCATAACATATGTTTATCAGATCATGCTTCTATTCCCTTGGACTTGGAAACCCAAGGGAACAGGAAGAACACCTACTGGTGGCTTAATAATTCCCTATTACAATATCCAGAGTGTAAAGAATTAATAAAAGCAAAAATATCAGATACTAGCTGATAACTCCATCCCACAGACCCTACCTCAATTAATCTGGGACACTATGAAAGTAGTGCTTAGAGGCTATATTATAGCTTACGCATCTCAAAAAAAAAAAAAAAAGTAGAATGGAGGCTAAATTACAGCAGCTACAGGAACATTTGAGCTTTATGCTACTTGCCCATATGCAAGGAAACAACTCCCTATTAGATCAAATTGCAACTACCCAACACTCCATAGAGAAATTACTCACTGACAAAACAGAACAAGCACTACTCTGGCTAAGACAGAGATATTATGAGGGGGGACCTAGGGCTCATAGGATATTAGCACATTGACTTAGGAGACAGATTCAGCAAACAACAGTCACTAAAATTAGGGATCCTTTGACGGGATGCCCATGCCTTACAACTTCAGCTATAGTCTCAGCTTTTAAAACTTATTATACAAAGTTATATACAGCTGAATCCTCAGCGACTGAGATGGAGGTGGACACCTTCTTATCTACCCTGAATCTCCCACAGCTTACGGAAAGACAGATACAGTCCTTGACCTGGCCCATTACTACTTCAGAAATGTGAACATATGAAATTTGCCAGCAGATAAAGGCCTACAGGTCTATCGAGTCTGCTCAAATGTGCAGCTTGCACCCCTTATTCTGCAGCTGCCCCTTCCTTCCACCCTTTCCCTTCATTGACCCTCCCTCTTGTCCTGAAGCAGTCCACTGTTATACTGGATACCACTTCTGCAGGTAATGGATTCCACCCAGCTACCACCCTCTCTGTAAAAAAGTGTCTCTTCCTCTCCCTCCTGAACCTTCCTCCCTCCCTCCAGTCTCATATCATGGGCCTTGGTGTCCCTCTCCTCCCTTACTTTGAACAGCCCCTGTGTACCTGTCTTGTTTATTCCTTTCATGTACTTAAAGATTTCAATCATGTCTCCTCTGTCCCTCCTCTCTTCCAGTGAGCACATGTTTAACTCCCTCAGCCTCCTCTCATATGATAAGTCCCCCAGTCCCTTGATCATCTTTGTCACCCTGCGCTGCACCCCCTCCAGTAACTTTATGTCCCTCTTCAGATATGGGCGCCAGTACTGCATGCAGTACTCCACATGCAGTCTAACTAATGACCTATAAGGACTGTAATCACAAATCTTAAAATTGGCAAGAGCCCTGGTCCAGATGGCTACAGAGCAGTGTTCTATAAGGTGGCCTGGGAATGAGTTAAAGACCCACTGATAGAAATCCGAAAAGAGAGCCATTCAAAAATGATATATCCACTATCTTGATCATAAGCCATAATATCTGTGATTTTAAAACCAAAGAACCCCCCCCCCAATCTTTATGACTCCTATCGACCAATTTCGGTGCTAAACCAAGACTACAAAATATATACCAGCATATCGGCACGCAGGCTAGATGATATGATGCCCTCGTTGGTGCATCTGGACCAGGCTGGATTTATCCCTACATGACAGACCTTAGATAATATTAAAAGAACCCTATACTTAATTGAACATGCAAATAATTCTTAAATGCCATTGTTAATATTGGGATTAGATGCCTAAAAAGCATTTGATAGGGTTTCCTGGACATTTCTTGAAAAAATTCTTATTAAATTGGGCGTTCCCCTGGGTTCATTAATAATATTATGGGTAGTTATTCGGCTCCTCAGGCAGTGGTCAAGGTTAATGGCTCATGCTCCACAAGATTCTCGCTCACCCGAGGCACAAGACAGGATTGTCCCCTCTCCCCTACTTATTTGCCTTATAGGTGGAACCATTGGCGCAGTTTCTTCGGCAGTTAGAGGGAATTTATTTATTTATTATTTAGGTTTTGTTGACCGGGTAAGTGCACTAGACAAATCCTGCCTATTTTCAGGCACGACCCGGGGGAGGGGGATACAGATGAATGCCAACTGATCTTGAACCAGATTAAGCTGTTGGTGGTATTTTTAGTGAATGAGGGAAATTTGGCCAGGACACCGGGGAAATTCCCCTACTCTTTTCGATAAGTGCCATGGGATCTTTAACATCCACCTGAACTACCACCAATCCAGGCAGATGGGACCTCGGTTTAACATCTCATCCAAAAGACAGCACCTCAGAAGTGCAGCACCCCTTTCATGCTGCACTACAGTGTCAGTACTGGGATATTAACCCAAGTGCCAGATGTGGGAACTGAACCCACAGCCCTCTGATCTCCCCGCCTCAGAGGCGAGTGTGCTACCTACTGAGCCACTGACAGGGATACCAGATAGGGGATAGAGAGCACAAGTAGCACTGTACACCGATGACCTTCTACTATATGTCATGGATCCAGAGAATTCCTTCCCAATTTTAGAACAGGCCCTGACATTATTGGAAAGACTCTCTGGCTATAGGATTAATACTCAGAAGATGGAGACATTATATACAGGGGCACATATTCCAATGTTCATAAAAAATAAACATCATTATAATTGTAAATGTAAATCAATCAGGTATTTGGGGTTAAGTATAACAGGGAAACCATGGTGGACCTTCCCCCTTAACAATGACACATTGTTTAATCAGGTTAAACAGGACCTTAAAATCTGGACCCACCTCCCAATGTCATCGGTCGGCACTCAACTGGCCCCTAGGAGAGGCTGGAGGCAGTCCAACAATGCTGCAACAAGGGAGAAGAGATGGTGCAGACACCTAGAGGAGCACATGTGGAAGCGTGCATGCTTCCTCTGCTGGCATCATTGCATGCCTCATCTCCAGAGAAAAAACTGGAGGAGAAAAATGTTGCCACAGAGCATGATGGAGGGTGCTTCTGACTAGCTACGGCACTGGCCACACTAGATCCGGTCTCCGGAGGGGGTTGGGAAACTGCACCGGTCCCTCCAGGGGGGCTAAGCCCTGGGGGTAAGGGTCCATGCCAGCTGGTAGACACTGGGGAACAGGACTGAGGGCTCCATCCTGAGATAGGGCCACAGCAACAGGAGCAGAAACATAGCAGCAAAAAAAAACATAAGGGAGCAGCCCGGAGCAGTTGGGGTGGTTAGTCCTTCCCTTGATGTCAGAATCTGGGACTGGCAATGTTAGGAGATAGGATGTATTAATAGTATTATCATCATCATCATTATTGACATGCCTCACAAATAGTGGTGGGCGAAGTGGCCGAAAGTCACTCCACAAAGAGATTCATGGAGTAACGGGAATGCGCTAAGTACTCCGCAACGTGAAGTGGAGTACTTCATGTCATAATGAGGAATGCTAAGTCCATCAGAAACAATGACTTCATGTTATTCTGCCTTCCCCGAACCACTTTTCCACCAGTTTTATGGTAAAGTATATTGAAATCAATGTACTTCACCTCACTTCGCCTTGTTTTTGAGCTCCAAAGGCGAACTCTGCAGTGCTTTATGGAATTGCAGATCACATGGGCTCTAGATTGTTCTGCACAGCCTCAGTTCTGTGTAGTGTGTGTGTCATGGAAAATGGAGACCATTTCCTCTCAGAGCTCTTCGAGGCAAATCCTCTAAAAGCTGTTAAAAAAGTATTTTTGAGCTTTTTTTTTTTGCTCGCAATTTAGTACATCAATTATAGAAACCCCTCCTGTGTTCATATCATCAAGTATTTAATGTTTGTGTGTGGATTTTTAATGTTAAATTAGAACAGTCAGTCTGTGTACTGTGAAGTGTGCTTTGGAGGAGGGGTGTATCTGTGGTGTAGGTAGATTAACTGGAAGAAAAAGGCAGTCTTTCTGTTTTTGTTATATTTTTATTGTATGACTGTGTTATTGTATGCACAGTAATATGTTCAGTAATTCTTGACATATTTTTGCTGATTGTTGTGGTGAAGCAGTGTATAATTTCAGTTTGTTTAAAACATTTGGTTATATTGCTAAAGGTTTTCGATTTGCTACGCATTACTTGTAGTGAGTGTGTGTGTGTGAGTGTACTGTAGGTGCGATGTGTGCCATTAAATCAGACACTTTTTATTGTGCCACAGAGTAATTGAAGCAGTGTGAACCTGCTATCCACCGCACCTGTATGGATTTTTTTAATTGCTTTGCGGTATCTTTACTGATAGTGAACTGTTACTGCCATGCACTAACCCCCTCCCCCCCATCCAGCAAAAGGTATTCTTTTCCAGATTTGGATTTGTGACTTGTGAGCACTGGTTAGGTGCTGTTGTGCCTTTGTGTCTGCATCTCTTGAGTGTGCAGTGCAATCTTTGTCTGTGGGTTTGTAGTACACCATTAATTCTGGGAGACTTTGTAGTTCTTGTTACACTCTCATTTCACTTCATCAGCACTAGAGAATTTTCTGGACATAAGACAGTAGCATTTTTGGGATGCACATTAACTCTGGCGACTGTGTGTGACCACTGTACACATAACAGAATGCACCATTAATTCTGGGAGACTTTGTGTTTTTTTTACCCTCTCATTTCACTTCATCAGCACTGGGGAATTTTCTGGACACAATACAGTAGCATTTTGGGGATGCAAATTAATTCTGGTGACTGTGTGTGACCACTGTGCTCATGACAGAGTGTGCCATTAATTCTGAGAGACTTTGCATTCCTTGTTACACTCTCATTTCACTTCATCAGCACTAGGGAATTTTCTGGACACAAGACAGTAGCATTTTGGGGATGCACATTAATTCTGGTGGCTGTGTGTGACCACTGTGCACATGACTGAGTGTACCATTAACTCTGGGATACTTTGCATTTCTTGTTATGCTCTCATTTCACTTCGTCAGCACTGGGGAATTTTCTGGACACAAGACGGTAGCATTTTGGGGGATGCACATTAATTCTGGTGACTGTGTGACTACTGCATGCATGACGTCTGATTGTGCTATTAATTTTGGGAGACTTTGCATTTCTTGTGCTCTCATTACTCTTTGTCAGCACTGGGGAGTTTTCTGGACACAAGACATGAGCATTTTGAGGATGAACATTAATTTTGGTGACTGTGTGTGTGTGAAGGGCTGCCAATATTGTTGTCACTTCACCTTACTTCGCATTAAGGCAGAATGACAATGCAAAGTAATAATTATAAGGTGAAGTAAGCCTTTTGCATTGGCCACTTCACATGGCGGAATTACAATGTGAAGTGCCCACTGGAGTAATTTAAATTTTCTGCATCTCTAATCACAAATTATGTTACAGAGCAGCACAAGAAAAAATGATGTCAGTTCTCCCCTCGCCAGCAGGTGCTGAGAAAATAATGTTTACATGTTTTTATCACAAGTTATGTAGGTTATGGAACAGTCCATAGCAATCAGTGTCAGCCCCCCACCCCAAGCAGTAGCCCATACCAATCAGGAGCAATGGAGAAGTTTGTGGTCCTTGCTGGCTAGAGCTGTTCTAATTGAGATGAAAAAAAGTTTTCCTTTTTTTTTTAATTACAACTTAGAAAATGACACAGGGCAGTTGGGAGACAGTCTTTCCTTCTCCAACAGATGCTGTGGTCAATGCAGGGAAAATATTTTTTGGTTTTTCTTGTCTTTTGTTTTAATGAGGAAAGAGCACAGAGCAGCCGTGGGCAGTCAGTGATCAGTATTCCCCTTGCTAATGTAGTGATGCCATGTGCATTGCAAAGAAACAGAATCTGCATTTCCACCAGAGCCAGTTAACAAGTGGCTGACTATAAAAAACAGTTATAGATAACCAGTAATTCATGATAATTTACAATTTACATGTTTTCTAAATACAGTTTCTGTAACACTTCATGGGCAATACAGCATTACCATTGATCTATAACTGTATGTCATTATCAAGTCCTTGTCAATTCACACTGGTAAAGTACAGTACATATCTTTATAATACACACAGCATCACTAAATTAAAAGTTGTAAGCAGAGTTCTAAATGGGGACTGACTCTTTCATACTGCCACTTATTCGAAAAGCCAGTATTGATTCTGTGATGTAAACACCCTGATTCAAACATTATATTGTCTTGTGTCATAATTTGTTTATGGGCAACATTTAGCCTGGTTTTCTCCTTTTCCAGTCAGATTTAATTATATCCAATATTTTTCATTGATAGATTAATTTAATCAGGTATATCATAACTATGAGGTTAGGGTAAATGACCTTTCTAGTAACATTAAAAAACAAGACAGCATTATACAGGAAGTGACAAATAAACTTCTAAAGACATTTTATAACAAAATAATGAAACATAGAAAAGATTCTAAGAAATAAAAATAATAAATCAATTTGTAAACTACATTGTCATTAACAGGCAAACAATAGAGAAACCTTAGGATAAAAGCTTACAAAAATTATGACTCTGGAAAACACAAGACAATTCAGAGAAAAATAATAGACAGAGCTTACTTAACCCTAAAAATATTGGCCAATATAAAAAAAAAACATAATTATGAATGTTGGCATGGATGCCGGCAAGAGGCCAACTTAACCCATTGCTTATGGAACTGTTAAGGGGTAAAGGGAGGGTGGGAAGAAACTAAACAAACTGTCTCAATATTAATTAAGAAGAACGTATCCATGAAAGTGTGTCTTTACCTTTTTAATACTACAGAATCACTTGGTTTGCTGAAAACACAGGAAAAAATTATAGCTCTAGTGACCATGGCTACAAAGAGACTATTGTTAGAAAACTGGAATGCCCAATCCCTTCCAAAATGGGGCACACATAAATGGTGGAATACACTGTGAGAGACCCTATCCTTTGAAAGGATATGGATAGATGTGAAAATGATGGATGATATTCAGGATGTTAGCTGGAGGGAACTTGAAACAAATTTTCCTCCACTATTACAGATATGACCATTTCTGTTCCTTTTTTTTTTTTGACCAGGATTAACACATTAAGCTGAAAGTTCAGTTGGAGGTGCAACATGGGAGCACAGGGAAGTTAAGTGACTTGCTCAAGGTCACACAGTATGCAAGTGGGGGCTATGGGATTCAAACCCAGGTCTTCAAATTTGCAGCGCAGAGCCTTAAACCACTGCACTATGCTGCCTCCTCTCTCTCTTTCCCTTTATTAATTTAGCTATCTTAGTTACTTTAATAGGAAATTACATAACCCTTATATGAATTAGATAATGAAGTTATTAAATATTTGGGGAATAAAACAGTGTATAGAGGGTGGGTGGGAGGATGGGGGAGGGATGTGTTATCATTTGTCTTACTATTAAGACATATGTATTATATTTGTATCTCCTGGAATTTATACCCTAACAGTAATTCAATGGAATGTTCACAATAGCAATAAAAATGTATTTGAAAAAAAATAAAGAAACCTATGAGTGTCAACTTTCCAGTCCTTCTGAAATGGGTGTATGTGGCATATGTCAGTATCTATAGTGATCTCCCATTTACGGGGGTGGATTTGAAAGTTAACACAAGTAAGGATCATGATGGTGGGGTTTACAAAAAAGTGGTTACAAATGTTTGAACACAAAAAGTTATGAATTAAAGAAAAAAACATTTCAATGAATGGGACAATTCTTTCTTTGTTTCATAAATTTTATGTTTTTCAAATATTTGTACCCAACTTTTTCTGTTGGTATCTTTTTCGAGCCACCCTAAAGAACCCCAAGTATCTATTCTGGGGGATTTGCAAATTGATACACATAGGGTTTATGAGGGTGGGGATAAAAAAGACTTTGGGGCCGATTCTCAAAAGGTTGGTGCAAGCCACTACAAAGGTGACTTGCACCGATTGCCAATGTGCCAGGGACCCTGCCCTTGATTCTCTATTAGGTAGGGTCCCAGCAGTTAAGTCCCATGGCTTGTGGCAACCTTGGCTGTGTACCAAACTGCACATAGTGAAGGTGTGCTGCAAGTCCCAGGACAGCTGTGTGGCAATAGCACCACAAACAGCAGCCCATGGTGGCTAATGCCTCCCCCAAGCCCCAATCACCCCTTACAAAAAAGGTAAACTTCCTGGTAGTTTAGCCCTCCCCCCCAGCCCTGATCACCTGTCAAAGTTATGTAAATATCCCTGGCAGTCTAGTGGCATTTCCCTCCAGCCACAATTGCCCATATTTCATTAAATTTTGTTGGTGGTTTAGTGGTATACCCCCAAGCCCTGATCACCTGTTATGAACTATAAACTATCCCTGGTAGTTTAGTGGAGAGCTCCAGCCCTGATCTCCAATTTATAGTTGTTTCCAAATACCTAGTGGTCTCCTGGAACCTCCAACCCACTATCCTGCAGTGCCCCACCACCCTGCTGCCCCATCCCATAGAGAAGGCGATGACTGCACAGCCCACCACTCACCACCACAGCCAGCCACTGACTGAGCTCTGTATGAACACATACTGTATATACTGTAGTATATGCTCAGTGATTGACAGCAGCTGTCATTCACTGAGCATGTATTGTATACAGTACATGCTTATTCAGAGCTCAGTCAGCAGCTGGCTGTGGTGGTGAGTGATGGGCTGTGACAGTCACTGGCTTGTCTATAGGATGGGGGAGTGGAGTGGTGGGTCTCTGTGGGGTGGAGGGTCCACTAGATGACCAGGTATTTGGAAACGGTGATAAATGGGGGATCAGGACAGGAATGCTCCACTAGACCACCAGGGAAAGTTTATTCATAACAGGCAAGCTGGGCCTGGTGGGGGTAATAAACCAGACCCATCAGTGAAATTTAATGAAACATGATGGTGATCAGGGCTGGGGGGGAGGATGCCACTAGACTGTCAGGGAAATTTATGATGGGTGATCGGGGCTTGGGGGGATACCACTGGACTACCAGGGATATTTCTTCAACTATGATGACTTATTGGGGCTTGGGGACATATTGGTGCACCCTCCAGTGGATTTCAAAGTACTGTTAGACCACCCTTTGACTGGTCTAACAGTACTTAAACCATTGCCCTCTCAAAGGGTTTTGAAAATAACAAAGTTGGGATGTGGCAGCCATGCATCTGCTGCAAGCTCCTAGTGCCATGTCACAGTCCATTTTGTGGTGCAGGTCTGGTACACCCTCCCCTTTGGAGCAAGCAGCCTGCATTTAATGCAGGCTGCTTTTGGGAATATCTCTCTACGTATTTTTATGAATCTCTTATCTTTGATGCAGGCACTTTGCATCATTCTAAGTGCTTTGAGAATTGGTCCTCTTGTCTGAAAAAGTAGATAAAAATATTAAAAACCCCAAAATGGTATGAATTAAAGAAAAAAAAAACACCTTAGAAATAAAAGGTCCTTTGAAATGAATGGCACCTAATAATTTTAACGTGTTTGATGGTCAGAGGAACAGCACTTCAAGATATATTGAGAATTTTGCATAAAGAGACAGAGGAGTAGTGATGAGGAATAAAAGCAGGTGCCAGTGGGGGTGGGGTGGGTGGAAGGGTCACACAGAACATGGAAAGGGAGTTATTTTTAAAGATTGTGGGGCAGAAGGTGGATACAGATAATGAGATTGGGCACCAACCACTGGTATTTCTTTGGGTGGTGTTTGGGGGGGTTTAAGTCATCGTGAGTGGAGGTACACTCAGTAGGCAATCAAGGATGACCACTGGCAGCATTACACTAAGCCCACTTAGTGGGTAATTCTGGAGCCACTGCTAGTGGCATGACATTCAGTCCACTCGGTTTGCATTATCTGGAGTGGAGGAATATGGGACAGGAAGTGGTATGCTTGGAGTGGGGCAGAGAATCAGACAGGGAGCACTGACACATGGTATCATCAAAATGGCAAAAGGTAGTACACTTATGAGAATGGTGAAAACTCTTTTGGAAAGAGTGCTTTCTAGTGGGAAACCTTTATCAGCATTTTCCAATTGTGAAACATTAAAATTAAGTGATTGTGAGCTTTCTGGCTATAATATATCAGAAATTGAATTTTATGAGATTAATAAGTAGAAACATAGAATTTGACAGCAGATAAGGACCTCTTGGCCCACCTAGTCTGCCCATTTCCCTACCTGATGGATAAGCTACAGATTCTAGTTATCAACAGCTTACTTCCTCCTATACCCCACTAGATTTGCCTTATGTCTGTCCCATGCATTCTTGAATTCTCCCACTGTTCCTGACTCCACAACATCCACAGGAAGGCTGCTTCATGCATCCACAACCCTCTCTGTAAAAAAATACTAACAATATCTCTGAGACATCCCCCCATCTTCAAATTGTGCCCACTTGTTCTTGCACATCTCTTCTTCTGAAAGATGCTACCCTCTTATACTTTGTTAATTCCCTTGAGATACTTGAAAGTTTCTATCATGTCCCCCCTCTCCCTCCTTTCCTCAAGGGTATACATATTAAGCAGCTTTAGTCTCTCCTCGTATGTCATCTGGTGCAGACCCTGCACCATTTTGGTTGCCCTCCTCTGAACAGCCTCCACTCTGTCTATGTCTTTGTGGAGATGGGGTCTCCAGAATTGCATGCAGTACTCCAGATGGGGTCTCACCAAC
Source organism: Neoceratodus forsteri (assembly GCA_016271365.2). Classification (NCBI taxonomy): domain Eukaryota; kingdom Metazoa; phylum Chordata; order Ceratodontiformes; family Ceratodontidae; genus Neoceratodus; species Neoceratodus forsteri. Next base: position 62,476,031 of record CM028137.1, on the reverse strand, counting down.
TGTCTGGTCAGAGGGATAACAACTTCCTGTTTTCTACTGTTGATGCCTTTCCCTATGTATCCCAGAATCACCCCAGCCCACCTTACTGCCTTCTCACATTGCTTGCCCACCTTTAGGTCATCTGACATAATTACTCCTAGGTCTCTTTCATTTTTTGTTGTTGTTATTAACTTACCCCCGATTGTGTACTTTTCCCATGGGTTTCTGTTTCCCAGATGCATTACCTTGCACCTCTTTGCATTGAATCTGAGCTGCCATATATTTGACCATTCCTCCAACCTTGCCAAGTCCCTTTTCATCCTTTCCACCCACCTTGTGTATCAACCCTGTTGCAGATCTTTGTGTCATCTGCAAAGAGACATACTTTTCCTTCCAGGTGCTCTCCAATGTCACTTATAAAGACATTAAAGAGGACCGGTCCCAGTACAAAACCCTGTAGTACCCACTAGTTACCCTCCTTTCTTCACTGTGGATTCTGTTTACTATTACCCTTTGTGTCCTGTTGTCCAGACAGTTTTTTATCCAGGCTACCACCTTGAGACCCACTCCAAGGCTGGCTAACTTGTATATTAATCTTTTGTGTGAGACTGTGTCAAATGCTTTGCTAAAATCTAGGTAGGCCATATCCACAGCCCCTCCCTGGTCTACTACTTTGGTCACCCAGTCAAATAAATCTATTAGGTTCATCTGACATGACCTTTCTGCTGTGATACCATGCTACCTTCGGTCCTGTGCCTCACTAGCCGCTAGGTACTCAATAATTCTTTCCTTCAGAAGTGATTCCATCATTTTTCCTACCACTGAGGTCAAACTAACTGGTCTGTAATTTCCTGCCACTGCCCTGCTCCCACTTTTGTGAAGTGAAATCACATGTGCTTTCCTCCAGTCCTCAGGTACCACCTCATCCTCCCATGATTTGTTACAGAGAGTAGCCGGTGGTGTTAGTAGTTCTACCCTTAGTTCTTTTAGAATTCTTGAGTGAAACCCATCGGGCTCCATTGCTTTGTCCACCCTCAGTTTCAAGAGTTGTTTCAAAACTCTTCTGTGAATGCACTGCTATTGACCTCCCTATTCAGAGTTTCTCTCTTGTTTGGTCTAGGTACTTCCCCTCCTCTTCCGTTATGAATACTGAGCAGAAATATTTGTTCAGTATCCCTGCTTTTTCACTGTCACCCTCTGCCCACATTCCCTCCCCTTTATTAAGTCTCTGTACCCCTCCTGTGGTCTTTCTTCACTCCATAATGTACCTATAAAAGGTTTTATCCCCCTTCTTAACAGAGGTGGCTATCTTTGCTTCAGTTTGTGCCTTTGCTATTCTGATTGCCTTCCCTGCCTCCTTCTGCTTTAACTGATAATGTTCTCTGTCCTGCTCCTTCTGTGTTTCTTTATATTTCCTGAATGCTATCCTTTTCTTCTTAACATTCCCTTCCACCTCTTTTGAGAACCATAGTGTTTTTTTCCTTTGGTTTTTTTTTTGTTGATTTACTTCACACACAGGCTTGTTGCCTCTACGATGGCTGTTTTGATTATTCCCCATTGTCCTCCACCCCTCCTTCTTGCCCATTTGCTAGTGCTTTTCTGAGGCACTCTCTCATTTTCCCAAAGTCAGCCTTCTTAAAGTCCAATAATCTTGATTTTGTATGGCTTGACTCTATGACTGTGTTTATTGTGAACCACACTGTTTGGTGGTCATTTGTTCCCAGATGGCTACCCACTTCTAAATCTAAGATCCTTTCTCCTTCCCCATTTGAGAGTACCAGGTCTAAGATTGCTCCCTCCTGAGTGGGTTCCAACACTAGCTGTCTGAGGCATGCCCCCGTAGGGCATCAAGAATGATCCTGCTTTTGGATGTGCCTGCAGCAAAGGTACTACAGTTAACATCTGGCATATTCAGGGTCCCCCATCCGCAATATCTTCCCTTTTTCTGCCATTTTAAGGATGCTTTCTATCATTTCCTGAGATGGGGGTCTGTACACAACCACCATGCAGATTGTGGTGCCATTTCCTGTCTCCAGGGTGACCCATAGTGACTCATCAACTTCCTGTTTACTCTTTAGTTCTGTTGCTTTAATACCTTTCCATATATAGAGAACTACTCCTCCTCCTCTTTTACCCACCCAGTTCCTCCTGTAGATTGTGTATCCTGGTATGTTGACATCTCAGTCATGGTATCTGTCTACCATGTTTCAGTGACTGCCACAATATCCAGGCATCCCTCTTCCATCAAGGCCACTAGTTCAGGGAGCTTGTTACACAGACTGTGGGCATTGGTAGTCATCACCTTCCTTTTTTTTATGGTCTTACCCCTTTTAGCCCCATCCCTGTCCTTACTGCCTTTTTCTGCATTCACCCCTGTCCTGCTCCCTACTGACTTCTCTTCCTTGGTGTTTAGCTCTCTAACTATTGTAGCATTTTGTTCTATGCAATAATAGTGAAAATATTACCACCTCTCAAAAAAAAGTGAGTACATCTAGTAGAATGCCTAATCAGCATAAAACACACCAGAGCAAACACAAATTTGGCACACAGTAAAATTAATGTTTAATGGGGGGGCAACATACCCCTTTGCAGGGTGAAACCCACCATACCCCCAAACTAAAATAACCAAATGCAGTGGGGGAGGACACCGGGGGACAGGAGACTGCTGCAGCCCCAGAACCAGATGACGGCAACAAGTTAAAAAAAATCCTCCAACACCGGTAAAAGTACAAAACCTATAGGCAGTCCCAAACCCAGAACCATCATCTCCACAGGCGGCATCCCTACCCATGATGCCAAGTGGCCAGCTTGGCAGCAGCAGGCTGAACTCCTGTATTTCACCAATACTTCCTGCAAAACCATTACCAGTCACTGTTCTTTCCCCCCTCTGTTGCTATTCCCCAACCCTCACTATATACTCAATGTCGCTGCTCCTATAGATGCCCAAACTAAGTTGTTCATATTCAAGTCACTCAGTTTGGTATGCTATTTTAACGTGCCTACCATAGCATTTATTTCAAGGCTAGTTCTGAGGTTTAGAGGGCTGCCTGTTGTCTTGTGCAGATGCCTCCCAGGATGTTTTTTTGTTTTCCTCGTTGGGGGGATATTGCAATGGGAAGATGTTACAAGAAAAGGACACCATGATGGGCAGGATGTCCAACAGCAGACCTTCCTATGATTGAGACAAGAACAGAAGAAGGAAAGCATTTTGAAACAAATACAGAAGACACCATAAAGACACCTTTTATGGTCTGTAAAAATCCATACCAGGTCATAATGTTGTATGCTTAATAGCGTACGACATTATAGCTACCCTGAAAGAGTGCTGTCCAGGACAGTGAATGGTGCAATACCGCATATATTGCTGTAAGCAGTATTGCACCATTCACACACTAGCAGGCAAAGGATAAGACCTCTGCTCCAAGTGAGTTCCATTGAGCAGCTGCCATGGCTCACTGGACTGAGCCACAGCAGCAGAAACCCAGGACGGGTTTGATTCCCAGTCCCAGACATTTTATTTTTCACACTTTGTGCTCTACCTGAGTTGCCCCCGGTTGAGAATCTTTAATGGGAGCATCTGGGGGTAGCCCCCTTTAACAGGGGTGTGGGGGGGCAGAGCCCTCCACAGAAAAAAGAATGATTCCACATGGCAATATAATGCTGCATTGGCAGCATGATTTTGCCATGTGGCATAATGTCTTGTGACATTATGACCCTGTGCCATAAAAATCTATACATGTTCTAACATTTTTTGAACATCAGTGTGTTTCACTGGCAGTGTTACCAGAGGCTGATTGAGAAGAGCTACTGTGTATTCAAGGTCTGTTATACATGTTGATATTTATTTAAGAATTACTGGTGACCCCCCCCTTAATGTGCAGTTCACAGACAAGTTTCAAATGTCGTAATAACTGAGCAACCCGGTTATTAAGGCATTCTGAGAAAAGTTTCTCTTCAGCTTTGTCCTCAAGCAGCAATCTCTGCCTTGAGACTGCTACTGAAGCCCACTCACCATTAGTAGATCACAGAAGTTTCTGAAGGCGTACAGAAGCAGCCACTGTCATCTTGTCAACTGTGCTCCTTTGAATACCCTAAAAAAAAACTTAAAATTGAAAACTGCTTCATGCTACCAGCTGAAGCAGAAACAGAACAATTAATCAATCAGCAGAAAAACCTACATGCAATAAGATATCATCTGCATAGACGGATAAAATTAGTTCAGCAGAGCTTAACTTAACACCTTTGATATGAGAATTATTTTTTAAGAAACAGAGTATGGGTTCCAAATAGAAATTAAAAAGGATCAGGAAAAGTGGGCATCCTTTTCTAGTGCCAGAGGATAATGTAATGTTACAAGACAGGAAACCATTTGCCAATATTTTAGCTGTCGACCTGGAAAGAAGAACGCTCAGCCAGTTTATAAATTTTATAGGAAATACAAATTTAATTAAGGTTTCCATTGAAAATGGAATATCTACCCTATCGAAAGCTTTCTCTGTGTCTAAGGAGACCAGCACTGTAGGGGTGGTGGTCCCCTCAGAAAAAGAAAAAATATTTGAGAGTTTTCTAAAATGATCAGAGCCACCTCTTCCCAGCATAAATCCAACCTGTTCAACTGAAATTAGATTTTGCCAAAAGGATTTAATTCTGTTTACCAAGACTTTGACTAAGAACTTTTAATCATTATTAATTAAAGAAATAGGCCTATAATTAGTTACTAAATCTCTAGCTCTACCTGGTTTAGGGGTTACTATTATTGTGGCTTCTAAAATAGAATAATCTGAAATACCATTGTTTAAAATATAGTTAAATAAAAGCTTGAGAAATGGAACCAACTTATCTCTAAAGACCTTATAAACATTTGGAAGTAGACCATCAGGGCCATGGGATTTGTCCAGTTTTAGTGAATTTATAACCTACCAAATTTCAGAACTTGTTATTGGAGCCACTACATCTAACCTTGATTGCTCAGAAGGATAGAGAAATTTAAGTTTGTTTAAATAGGATTTATAGTTTAAAGGAGCTGATGGGTTTCCCTGTGGATTATAGAGATGTTTAAAGTAAGTTTCAAATTCCAATAAAATATCTTTAGGATGAGTTTTAATAGAGCCATCAGTCTCAGATTTAATCGAGGTGATAGATCTTTTGGTTTCAATAGATTTAAGTCTGTTTGCCAACAATTTTGATGGATTGTCTCTTTGTTCTATATAGGTGGCTTTAGTTTTTAACATGAAATATTCAGATTTCTCTCTAAACAGATTAGCATACTTATCTCTGAGATTTTGTAGGGTGATCACATCTTGATCTTTTAATAGATGTCCTTCTTTTGACTCTCAACTACTAACCTCTATTATCTTTTTCATCCTGGTTAATCTTTGTTCTTTCCATTTGGATGTGAATCTGTTAAAATGTCCCCTTAGAAAGCATTTGAATGATACCCAAATCAAATCCGGTTTTCCAATAGAGTCTATATTTTGCTTCTAAAAATAGCCTATTTCTTGTTTAATATAGTCCACAATGTATTTATGTTTTAACAGTTGATTGTTGAGTTTTCATAAACTGGGTTTGACCATGTCATTAAATGATAGATTTAAAGCAAGCTTTATTAGGGAGCGGTCTGAAAGAACTCTAGTCATAATTTTAGCTTCTACTATTTTAGACATTAAGCTCCTTCTAAGTAAGAAAAAGTCTAGTCTAGAAAAGACTTTATGAGGGGGTGAATAAAATGAATACTGTCTTTTTGAGGGGCTAAGTGTTCTCCATTGGTCTACCAGGAGGAACAAATCAATAAATTATTTTAAGGCCCTATTATCCACCCTATTGCTAAGTCTAAACAATGAAGTACTCTCTATTTTAACATCAATGAAGGTGTTCCAATCTCCTCCCAGAATCAACTCAAAGTCTTAGAATGATAGTATACTGTAGTTTTAGATAAGTCTACTTAAAAAGAATGGAAAAACATATTGGGGCCATACATACTTCTAAATAATAGTTTAATGTTATTTAGTTCTCCTCCCACCTATATATATCTGCAATTTAGGTCAGTAATTTTGAATTTTTTAATAAATGGGATACTATTGGCCAACATTATACATACTCCTTTGTTATTAGTAGAACAACCCAACCCAAAAACTTGAGAGGAACCCATTTTTGCAGGTAAATTAACCTCATCATTTAAAAGATGGGTCTCCTGTAAATATATAATTTGCCCTTGCATAAACTCAAGGTGTCTCAACAATTGCCACTTTTGGTTTTGCCTCTTGCTCCTTTCACATTCCATGATACAAAATTAAAAGTATTAACCATATTTATGTAGAGAAATTATGTTTAAGAAAGTTGTATGGTGACCAAGAAGTAAAAATGGTCATAGGCTATAGCAAACATTTATACTTTTAAACATTAAATTCTTCTTAAACCTATAATGTAACAAACCATCCAATTATAACAAAATAAAACCAAAACCTATCCTGGGCACTATTTACCCAGTCATGATCACAAAAAACAGTGACTCTCAGCACTACAGCTTACAGTGCCATGGCACCTCCAAAACATATAATATTTTTAATATGACCTTACGAAATTTTGTAGACACTACCTTAGCATTAGAACACCAAGGTAATATTGGAGGAATGTAAATGCATACCTAATGTTATAACAATAAATCGCATTTACTGAACCTATTGGTGACGACTGCCAACTATAACCAAAAATATCATTATATACTAGAAAAAGAAAGAAAAATTTCCTTAGGATTATTTTGCTTTTACCCTTATTATTGGTTCAAATCAGATTACATTAAGTAGATGTAAAAACAAATAATTAAAGTTTAAAAGATGCATCAGCAACTTGTAATGAATTAGTGCTATTTAATCTGTACAGTGTATGTAAAGCTAAAAATGTCTTCTTGACCTCTTACACAGTAAATGAAGTGGTAAAATACTTCATTCAGTAGAAGTCTCTCAAAATCAAGGACATAGTCCTATAATAAATTAAATGTGGAAAAATATAACCTTCAAACCTTTTATCCATTGGTTTTAACATGTTTACAAAGCTTGTATAACACAAGGTTATGAAAAGCAAAAACATTCTTTAACCCCTACTGAAATGTCTAAATAAAATGTGCTTAAATTTTATACCAAGGGTAGGATATTAGTACAAAATATGGTGCAACAGTTTGCACCATGTTAACCCACTGATGCGCCCCGGCCATATTCAAAAGAGGAATATGCTCCACGTAAATCCAGATGTGCCAGGGAGCACCAGTAATATATGCTGCGCAAGTGTGGGTGGCGTGCCCATGCATTATTCTCACATCCCGACATTCAGCCTGGGGTGTGCGGCGCATATGCTGGTGCAACCCCTACTTGTGCCGCACACTGGTGCTTAAAATTGAGCCTAAAAGAAATAGGAGCAAGGGCTGGCCACCCACAGGTGAGCTGCCATATTGGAGGGTGCAACACGGCAGCCACCAGCTGTGGGTGGCCACCCAAATGCCCCCCATGCCCGATCACAGGTATATGTGTAAAAGAAGACACGTCCAATATCCCTGGTGGTCCAGTGGACCGCTTCCAGCCCAATTGCGGGCATAAGTAATACATTAATCACGTCCAATATCACTGGTTGTCCAGTGGACCGCTTCCAGCCCGATCAAGGGCATAAGAAATAAAAATAAGGTAAACAAAAAAAAAGGGTAAACGAAAAAAAGTAGCCAGCCACACCTAGTAAAAGTTATTTTATTGTGTTTTTGTTGGTATTACTTTAGAAATACATTTTAAAGTTTTTAATAAATGAACATGGTGGGAGGTCATCCTAGGTCATGGGAGGTCAATATTGGAAAGCATCTAGTACTATATAGATGAGGTTCATGGTTAGGTGGAGTTAAGGGGGTTAAAAGGAGGCTAGGGAGTGGGGGGATTGAATAAATGTTATAAGTTGGTTACAGACACGTATTTAGTAAAGTCATATCAGCCTACTTAAAATTAAAGAGTTACCAGGGAGTACCCCAATTTTCTTCCTCATTCAGGCCGTATCTGTCACTAGTTGTATTTAGTGGGCTGGGTTGTCAGACTGCACCAGGCTGTGGAGCAAGCCTGGGCACAGCACAAATTGGCTGCACTAGGACATTGACAGGGTGATATTCAATGGAGCTGTGCCACGGCACAGCATCATTGAATATTGCACCCTGGCCACCTGCAGTGCACATGACACAGTGGTACTGCACCAGTGCAAGTGGCCAGAGTGGAGCAGTGGGATGTGCTAGCACAAGTTCTGTTGTGTTAGGCACAACAACCGCAGTATTCAAAAATGCACATGCAAATGGGGCCATAATGCATGCAAGGAGCAAATGGGGCTATTTGCATGTCATTATGGCCCCATTTGCATGCAGGTACGCTGATCCCTGGTGACTTGCGCCTGGCACGTTCCCAGGCTGCAGCTGTCAGGGACCGACGTCCCCTGCACATCACAGCAAAGTGCCTCACTGCCCGATCGCGGGCATATGTAGAATATTAGAATCGTCCTATATCCCTGGTGGTCCAGTGGACCGCCTGCAGCCTGATTGAGGGCATAGATCTGTTTAAAACATATAACACTATCCCTGGTGGTCCAGTGGATCACTCACAGCCAGATCGTGGGCGTCAGTGAAAATAATGCAACACCAATCCAACCATGGTGGTCTAGCGGTGCCCCCACCCACCACTGGGCCCGCCCTCCCCAGTCAGCAGTGGGCAGCAGCTCCCCATGCCTGCCACCCACTGACTGACACCATCGGGAGGGCTGTATGCCCATTGGTCCACAGTGTGAGCTAATGGGCATGCAGCCTGCACCGTACTACAACTACTGAATATGTGAATGGATCCATTCACATATCTGGATTATAAGTATTTTGTCGCTACCGCCCATTGGCTCATGCTGTGGACTAATGGGCATACAGCTTCACTGTATGGTGTCAGTAAGGAGCGGCAGGGAGAGACAGGTGGATGGGGAGCTGCCACCCACCTCTGACCGGGGGGAGTGGGGTGGTGGGGCTCAGTGGGTGGGTGGGGAGGTGGATACCGCTAGACCACCAGGGTTGGATTGGTGTTGCATTATTTTTCACTGACACCCACGATGGGGCTGTGAGTGGTCCACTGAACCACCAGGGATATGGGACATTTATATTTCTCAGCATACACCCATGATTGGGCTGCGAGCAGTCCACTGGACCACCAGGGATAGTGTTGAATGTTTTAAACAGACCTATACCTGCGATCAAGCTGCAAGTGGTCCACTCGACCACCAGGGATATAGGACTGTCCTCCTTCTACATATGCCCGCGATTGGGCATGGGGGGGTCGCCGCCACGAAGGTGTAGCTGGAGCTCGGTAGTGGCAGTTGCCGTGTTGCACCCTGCAATATGGCAGCTCACCTGTGGGTGGCCAGCTGTTGCTCCTTTTTTTTTGGCTCACCTGTGTGCAGCACAGGTAGGGGTTGTGCATGCATGGGCTCAGCACATCCCGGGCTGAATATCGGGATGTGCGGAGTATGCATGTGCACGCCCCCACCTACCTGTGCCGCATACATTACTGATGGGCTCTGGTGCATCGGGATTTGAGCCAGGCTCAATTCCCATTTGAATATCGTGCTGGGGCATATCAGTTGGTTGTGCATGGTGCAACAGTGTTGCACCATGTGCAACCCTTCTGAATATCTGGGCCTGTGTATATATCCAATACATTTCTCTGGTTTCGACTGCCTTGTTCCAATCACCTCCTCTATTTGGAGGATTCATATGCTCAATTCCCCAAAATTTTAAAGAAGAAGGACTGTGACCTGCTTCTGAGAAGTGGATAGCCACTGGTGACATTTGGTTTCTTAGCCTTATGTTGCTCTTATGTTCAGAGATATGCTGTTTTAAAGGTCTTGTCGTCATTCCTACATAATGTTTGGAACAGGGGCAAGTTAATAGGTAAATGACATGATCAGTGTTACAAGTGATGTTGCTGTTGATTTTATGTCTTATTACCATTAGGGTGTTTAAATTCTGTTTTTTTGGAAGTATTATTGCAGTGGCAACACCTTCCACATGGTTACATACCGGGAAGTAGAGGCCCCAATATTAGTTGTCCAGTTTGTACAGTTCTGTTCTTTGTTCTGAGTGTACCAACCTGTCTTTAATGGTGTTAACTCTTTTGGAAGCTATTATAGGTTTTTGCACTAAGTGATGCCCATAGGTTTTAGTGTATCCCAATATTTGTTTATGATCTGCTTGATAAGTTCAGTAAATCCTGAAAATATTAAGGGCACCATCAATCTATTGCCTGCAGCTGTCTCTGTACATGTGTTAGAGAGTGATATATTTATTCTCTGCACTGCTTCATAGATTGTTCTATGGTCATAACCCTGGTTGGCGAACCTAGCAGACATTTCCTGGATCCCTTGTATTTTCAGTGTCGGCTCACTACTGTTTCTGTTAACTCTCAGCATTTGTGAGTAGGGTATGCTTCTAATAAGGTGAGGTGGATGGTAACTCTGAGCATGTAGCAAAGTATTGTGATCTGTTTCTTTTCTATAAAGACTGTTCGAAAGCATACTGACTTTTATAAATCAGACAATCTAAGAATGGAATCTCAGATACACTGGTTTTCATTATGAATTGTAAATTTTCTCCAAATGAGTTTAAGTGGTCAAAGAAGGCCTCCAGTTCAGCCATTGTCCCATTCCAGATAAATAGCAGATTATCTATGTATCTTTTATAGCTGACAATATGTTTAAAGAAAGGATTATACATGGGATGTGTGATAAATGATATTTCAAAGTGTTCCATAAATACATTTGCATATGTGGGAGCCATGGTACTATTCATGGCTGTTCCCTGTGTTTGTCTGAAATAGACCCCATTGAATATGAAATAATTTTCATACAACACTAGTCTAGCCAGCTCTTATTTTTTTTTTTATTTAGTTGTTTAACCAGGAGTAGCACACTAGCTGAAAGCTTTTCCACAAGAGCGACCTGGGAGCACAGGGAAGTTAAATGACTTGCTCAGGGTCACACAGTATGCAAATGGAAGCTGTGGGATGTACCCAGATTTTCAGCTCAGAGCCTTAAACCACTGCGCTATACTGCCTCCCAGTTCTAGTAGTGTACTTGTGGGTGGAGTGAGTGCATCTCTTACTTTGTTGATGCCTATCTTTAGGGTGTGTAATCCTGCCTCATGCTGAATGCAAGTATATAAACCTTTGACATCCATGGTGCACAATACAAGATTTTCCAAATTTTGAGTGTTTATTGTTTCATTTAGTGACTCTATGATTTTGATGACATCATTAGTGCCCCTCAAATAACTTAGCATTTTCTGGACTGCCTGTTTTGCAAAGTGGTTTACAAAGTTTGAAGGTCCCTCTATTATAGAGTCATTGCCTGACACAATTGGTCTGGCGGGTGGGTTTTCTAAATTGTTATGGATTTTGGGCAGTCCATAAAATACAGGTAATTTGGGAAATGTATTTTTTATCTACTTATCTTGCCATTCTTGTAAGTGTCCCAAGTCCATTTCTGTTTTCAAGATCTTAGTAAGGCTTTCAGAGATTCTGTTAGTGAGGTCCCCAGGTAGCATTTAATAGTTTGCTGTAACATTTAATAAGTCTTCACACATTTTAATATACTTTTCATGATCCATGACAACAATTCCACCCCCTTTGTCTGCTGATTTGATGACTATTTCCTCATTCTGTTCTAATTCTTTTAGAGCTTGTGCTTCAGCCTTACTTAGATAATATTTAGGTTTTGGATTTGATATATCCTTAAGTATTGTTTCAACATCCAAAAGGACCTGATTAATGTATGCCTCAATGTTGGGATTCCTCCCTTTGTGTGGGTTGTATGTGGATTTGTGTTTCATATCTGTTTTTAGACTTATCACTACAGGGTCTTGTGGGGTTTGTAAGTGGAATTATTCCTTACGTCATATTTGTTTAAAGAACCTGTGTAAATCACTCATGATTTGAAATCTATCTGGTGGGGAAAAAGATAGACCGCTACTGAACACCTACATTTCTGTATTCATTAATTCTTTTTTTACTTAAATTAAAAATTACTATGTCCACTTTCTCTTGTATCCTCCTCCTCTCCCTCTGCCTCTGCCTCCTCTTCCTCCTCCTATAGCTTTACTTGGTGATTGTCTGTTTCTTCTGTATAACCTTGGGATCTGGAGTGATACCACTGTAATTGTTCTTCCTGATAAGTGCGCTGTCTCTCTTCCTGCACCTGTCTGTGGTCTAAAAAAACCCATCTGGTAGGTGTGTACCCTGTCTGTTCTATGGGTGTAACTGTCTGAGCTGTCAGGGTCTGTTTCTGTTCTGGTATTTCTATAGCTTCTTTTGATTTTCCAGTTATACACTCTATCTAAATGATAGTCATTTGAGTCTCTTCTAAATTTCTTAAGATTTATCTTTTTTAAGGTTATCTTCAAAATCTTGAAGTGTTTTTTTTCTTTCTAAACGTCTCCTCTTCCTCTGTGGCCAGTTTGAGTTGATCCTGAATGTTTTTAATATCCTCTGCAAGAGCACTTCTGCCATCTAATACTGCCTCAATAATAGCATACATAAAGTCATTACTGCATCTGTTTCTGATCCCCTCCCACTTGTCAGATAGTTTCCTAGACTCAACACCTATGTTTGGTTCAATTAGGACTCTGAGTTCTCTTGGAATTCTCTTATCATTAAGGTATTCTCCTAGCGTGATCCCATACCATTCTAATTTTGTGTCCTTTCTTTGTAGTTGTTCAAGTCAGTTTTTCAATTCTAACTCATTTGTACTTACTTCAAGGATTCTTTTTTTTTTTTAAATTTACTTTTTTTATAAGATATGGATACAGGGTTTACTTCAAGGGTTCTTTGTGCCCTAATTGCAGTAAATAATTTTAGTTGTTCTGCCTCGCTAAATCCAAATGTCAACTGCCTGTCCTCAGCACTACCTCCAGCCTCTGCAAAGCTTGTCATAACTATATATATATATATATATATATATATATATATATATATACTAAATAACAAAAACAACAGTTTTTCTTGTTTTGTAACTCAGTCTCTGTAACTAGTTTTGTTCATAAAGGATTAAAGTTCATAGGCATCTGAGAAGTTGTCATGCGATTTAGCCCAAAAAGGTTCAAATGTCAATCAAAGATTGAGAGTCCTTCCACATTGCAGTCCATCTGCTTGGTCCGCACATTACAGAATCACAATCCAGAAAATGTGGGTTCACTCCCAGTATGGCATCTATCAGTTGGGGGCTGATGGACGGACAGCCATAAAAGGTAAACAATAAAAAGTAGCCAGCCACGCCTAGTAAAAGTTCCAATTGTTTTTATTTTACTTATTTTTTCTTCCAAAATGATCATTGTAACCCAACGTTTCACCTTAATAGGCATCTTCAGTGGAAGGATCTATTTATAAACATATATAGAATATTTTATTATATGATTATACATTCTAACATCCTATGAAGACAGGTTGAAGGGACTGAACATGTACTCCCTGGAGGAGAAGAGGGAGAGAGGGGATATGATAGAGACATACAAGTATCTTACAGGGAGGAACAGGGTGCAGGAAAACACTATTTTTAAGTGAAAAAGATGTTTCAGGACTAGAGGGCATGGGATGAAGTTGGAGGGAGGACGATTCAGAGGAAACATGAGAAAGAATTTCTTCACAGAATGGGAGGTGGACAAGTGGAACACCCTGCCAGAGGAAGTGGTGGGGGCTGAAACAATCACGGGATTTAAGAATACATGGGATAGACATAAAGGAATTCTAGAGGTCAGGGGTAAGGGGAAGTTGACTTCTAGGAAAACAAACTGAACTTACAAGCTCAAATGGGCAGACTAGGTGGGCCATAGGCCCTTATCTGCCGACACTGTCTATGTATCTATGTATCTATGTATTTCTATTTAACATTTTTCAACAATTCTTTCATGTAATTTTAATTCATGCCACTAGGTGGCAGATGCCTAGAGTCACTGATTCATGTTTGACATTCTTCTGGTCTAACATGATCAGAGTTCTTTTATATAAAAGTATTGTATAAATAAAGTAAATTGAATGAAAGTTATGTAGCAGTTACATCGGCTGAAGTTTAATGTCTTATGACCCCCCCCCATATATCTTCTGGACTCAACATTAAACACCCAACACTAAAGAAACTCAGTACAGATTCTATTTTATTTAGAATCTTATTTGCCACTTTGTTTACATATTTGTAAAACACACATACCTTAAATAGATAGTGTGATGCAGTCTTTTACCGTCTTTCCTTTTAGGCAGTCGGACTTTATCCTATGTATTTAAATAGAAAGTTCTATATTCAGCATTTAATTCTTATTTTGAGTGATTTCCAGACAGAATTCAGGGTTTAATTTTTGTAAAGTATCAAGGATCGCAGTTGGCCACTCTTCCCTGCAGACCATTTTCCATTTTGCTGTCCATCTCTGCAGATCCCGTTTCAGGTTTGTTAGACTGGAAAGATCAGTTTGTAAGCTTTATAGAATGCAGTCACCTTACTGTCATCCTGAAGAACATGCAGGGCACTGGGCACTAAATATTGTGCTAGGAAACAGGGATGGCATTCAATGAGTTTCTCCCTTAGTTCAGATCTAACATGATCCAAGAATGGTATGAAGGTGTTCTGGAGGTAGTACTCCTCTGGATCTGCTGCAGTGATGTTGCTCCTTTGAGTCTGCCTTCCACAGATTCTGGGAACTGATTCTTGGACTAGGGAACTATCTGCTAGCTACTTCATCTCTTCATACAGGCTTGCAAAACTGATTTCAACATCATCTCTCATGCTTTTTAGTGTCTCGATGATGACATTTACTTCCTCCGATGCCTGAATTAGGTCAATTTGTTCATGATGACGGTATAAATGAAGTGGCTTTGTTGTTGCAAGCACAGATTCCACACACACACACACACACACCAAAGTAACAAAAAAATTAAACTTCCTAATGGGGAATAAAAATCCTTCTGCTTCATTGTCATCAAACCCCGCAGTCTTCCCCAAGGTGTTGACTATCACAACATATTTATTTTTGAAACCATGAAGTGAATCAGCTTGACTCATCCAATGTGTGTTGCCAGGTGCCCTTAAGGATGTACTTCTATCCTCCTCAATGTCTTCATATTCATTTGGCAAGCTTGCAAATTCCATCAATTCTGATAAATACACATTGTGACCCTTTGCTGAAGTCTTTAATGAAGAAATAACTTTTCTTCATGTGTCGAACATGTTAGACACTTAACGTGTTGCACAAGAATGAACAACGGCTGTGTTAAGGTTATGTGCCATGCAGGTGCTATACATTGCTTCTGGAAGTACAGCCTGAATTTTTGCCTGCACCCCATTGAAATGATCACTCATATTACTTCCTCAGTCATAACCTTGTCCTCACAGGTATTCCATTTCAACACCCCCGGGCTCTCAGCCACTGTAAAAAGAGATCTGCATGACCTTTTCCAGTGGTATCGAAGGCTTCCATAAATTCAATGCAGTCTTTTTGGAGTTCCACATCACCGTATTCACTTCTGTGTACATACTGCAATGCCAGGGTGATCTGTTCCTTGTGTGAAATATCAGTTGTCCCATCCACTATTAAACTGAAGATTTTTGCATCCTTGGCTCTGTTGAGAATTTTCTGTTGAATCTGCAACTCGATTAGCTAAATCAGTTAATTCTGGATTTGTGCTGAGACGTACGCACAGTACATCGCAGCACAAATCCAGAATTAACTGATTCCTTAGTGTTTCCTTCAAGTGTTCTTCAAATTCTGGATCCAGTTCTGCGGTGCAGTCAAGCAAAGCCTTGACATTTCCTGTACTGTAGTCTCTTCCATGCAATGCAAAATGTTGTCTTCCACAAAGAATGATTATTTTCACAATCTATCTCAGGGTGTGCCTGATGCATTCAGTCAACTTTTTTTCCTGTTGCACAATGGACAGATTTGCTGTCTTTATTCTACCCCCACAGACTTCAACAAATGGCTCAGCCTTTATAATTCTATTTCCATGTTCCTTCGACTTGCTGTGTCTCTCCAATATTTGCTTTCCATTGAATCAGTCAGTTATGGGCATAGGGACCAAAACATCTTCTTTACACATTGTGAACACAAAGCAGGGGCCACAGAAGACAGCATCTAATTCTGGGGAGTACCGTGCAAACTTAAATTTGTGGAGAAGATGTGGATTGAATTTTCTGTACTGTTGGCTGCCATCATATCCCATCAGTCATTTTGGGAACTGGAAATCAGGAGATGGTTGCCACTGCATTGTTAGGATTGTTTGCTTCTCTCTCTCAGTCAGGTGCATGCATTTATATAAAATGACATCACCATCAGTCTGCTGCTGGGTGTCATGGTCCTCTTTTATTCTGCTGCTTTGCAGAGCAGCTGGCTTTTCACACTCTGCGTAGTTGGTGCAAGGAACACTACCTGGTTCTTCATGACATGACAGTGATGCATCCAAAGCAGTATGGTTGTTGCATGACATAATATCTGAGATGGTCATATTCCTAAAAGGAGAGAGACAGGGAAAGAGATAATTAACATTATGAATAAAGCAACATCTGAATTATAGCTTATTAAAATTCATGTTTTACAAATATACCAGTAAGAACATGCTCCTAGTATAACTTTGGTCTCGAAGTTCCTATAATATAACAAAAACACTGTTACTGAGCTTGAATTACCATCGTAAACATTTTGTATATATTAGAAGCATGCAGTGAGATATGCGCCTGGAAATGTTTAAGAAATATCACCTACAGCCAAATATTGTTCAAGCTCATCTACCTCCCCTACCAGCTTCCCCTTCCCCAGTTGAGGCAGGAATAAGCTGCATTGTCACTGTCTCAGAGTGTCCCAGTCAGCATAAAGTCAATAAAAACAAAGGTGAATCATTGATGGTTCCTCCTGGAGATCTTGTGTCACAACAGGAGCAGGCTTCTCAGCAACAGGCCTAAGAAAATACAAATGTACTATTAGAAAGAAACAGTTATCAAGAAGACAAAACATTATTCACAGGTTAGACCTGCCAATTCAATTGGCCATTGCATCACAAAATCTGTAAGGCCATGGTCTCAGCAAGCTTTCAGCACTCAGATACCCCCACCAAGCTTGAAATGACTGCCTCACCATCCCTTTTTGTTTTATTTCCAAACAGTGCCCACAGGGAGGACTTTGACATAGTGGCACTGCTTTTCACCAGCGCTCCCCTTACTTTTCTTAGTTGGGACACAAGGTGGTAAACTAGGTCAGAATTTGGCTTAGCAACAGCAGAGGGTGGGTGTAAGAGGAGTTCAATGTGAAGAAAGGAGACTAGCCAGAGGTGTGCCACAGAGTTCAGTACTGTATTAACCAAACTGGAAAGAGACCAGTGGGTAGTCCTAGCTGAACTGATGATCTAAAGGTAGCCAAACAATCGGATCAGCCAGTGAGGAAAGTGTGTGGGGGGCTGGGGTGCATAGTAAGAGGTATCACAAATAGAAAACAGGAGAAGGTGATGACGCTGTACAGACAATTAGTGAGACCTCATGTGGAGTACTGTGTAGAGTTCTAGAGACCTCAACTTCAAAAAGACATTGACAGGGTACAAGTAATCCAGAGAAGGCCACATAAATGGTGAATTGGATATGATAGAGACATTCTAATACCTCAAGGGGATCAATAGAGTTCAGGAGGCGGGGGTTTGAAATTAGGTTTTGCAGCCACCGGGGCTAGTGACTGATAATCCACTGACCTTTCCACTGGCCCAGGTGGTGTACATACTGAGCTGTTGCCTTCTCCACTACAAGCCCACAGGGCAGTTAAATGAAAATCTTACTAGCCAGATATAACCTCTACCTGCAGTCTGCTGGCAGGCCAGTGCCAATTTCGACCCCTAAAGAGTGCAGCATCTCTCAGAAATGCAGATGTGCAAGAACAAAGGGCCACAATAGGAGACTGGAGGTGGAGGACCCAGGGGCAACATGGGGAAGTATTCTTTAGCAGAAAGGATGGCGCATACATGGAACAGCCTCCCTGAGGAGGTTGTGGGTGCAACAATGGTAGGCAAAATCAAGAATGCATGGGACAAACAAAAGGCAACACAGCAGGGGCAGGAAGGCAGAAGTAAGCAGCAGATCAAGTAGGATCTTGGGTTTAAACAGTAGGTAGGGAAATGGGCAGACAAGGTGTGCCAGGCAGTCCTTATTTGCTGTCAAATTCTAAGCTTCTAAGTTACAGATATGATCCAGGGTCCTGATGAGGGACATGCTGTAAATAAAGTACAATGATATGCAATGATATAACAAACAAAAAGGTTTCCTACGTAGTGTAATTATATATATTAACATATATACTAAAAGGCCAGAAGATTAGGCCCAATGGTCTATTGATTCTGCTCATGGACCAGTGCCCTCTCATGGCACTGTTTTAGCCCCCAAACAAGATCCCACCACCCACCCACCCCTGGTGAGGCTCTGGGCCTCACCATCCCCTGTACCTATCCCAGCCTCTTTTGAATCCCTCCACTGTCCACAGTTTCAACAGCCACCAGTTCCACAGGCAGCACATTCCAGGGCTCCACAGCCCTCTCTATGAAGTACTGCTTCCTTGTCTCCCCCTGGTCACCCCCTGTGGACCCTCTCCAGAAGAACAATATCCTTTTTTAAGTAAGGATGTCAAAACTGCACGCAGTGTTCAAGGTGCGGCCTAACCAGGCAATTATACAGTGGACAGAGCACCTCTTGGCTTCCTGAGGTTATCCCCCTGGCAATGCACACTTGTATTTTATTAGCTTGGGCTGCAGCCCTTCTACAGAGCTCATTTTGGCATCCACCACAACCCGGGATCCTTTTCTCCTCTAGAAACTTGTAGTGCCCACCCACAGTGTACACATGTTCTGGGTATTTGGCCCCCAGAAGGAGCACCTTGCATTTCCCAGTGTTAAACTTTAGTTTCAAGGTGCAGGACCACCTCCCCAGGGTCTCCAGGTCCTTCTGGAGAGAAAACCTACCCTCCTTCTCTTCCACCTCTGACCACAGTTTCAAGTCATCAGCAAATAGGCTCATCCCACTCCTGATACCTCTTCTGATGTCTGTGGTATAGGCATTAAACAGGAGTGGGTCCAGCACCAAGCCCTGTGGAACCCTGTGAAGAAGCCAGAAGGGGAAGGAAGGAAACATATTCAATTCAGTGCTTTAGAGTAACTGGTAATTGCTATTTTTCTTTTAAACTTAGATTGTGGGCTTTTAGTGACACTATACATTCTTTGTTGTCTTTACTTATAATTGTTTTTGGGCTGTTGAAAATTTAAAACATAGTGGTGGTGTAATTCTGTGCTGTCTTTAATTGCTGCAAATTTTATCTTGGCTTGTCTGACTGCCCTGTAGTTGGGTGAAGGGTGTTAATTGTCTGGCCTCTGACCTCAGCTACGTGATAACTGGAGGTGGGGCTTAGTCAGAGTTAAATTAGCAAGCAGAGTTTTATTTTCTCAGAAGAAGCCAGAAGGGGAAGGAAGGAAACATATTCAATTCAGTGATTTAGAGTAACTGGTAATTGCTATTTTTCTTTTAAACTTAGATTGTGGGCTTTTAGTGGCATTATACATTCTTTGTTGTCTTTACTTATAATTGTTTTTGGGCTGTTGAAAATTTAAAACATAGTGGTGGTGTAATTCTGTGCTGTCTTTAATTGCTGCAAATTTTATCTCGGCTTGTCTGACTGCCCTGTAGTTGGGTGAAGGGTGTTAATTGTCTGGCCTCTGACCTCAGCTACGTGATAACTGGAGGTGGGGCTTAGTCAGAGTTAAATTAGCAAGCAGAGTTTTATTTTCTCAGAAGAAGCCAGAAGGGGAAGGAAGGAAACATATTCAATTCAGTGCTTTAGTGTAACTGGTAATTGCTATTTTTCTTTTAAACTTAGATTGTGGGCTTTTAGTGACACTATACTTTCTTTGTTGTCTTTACTTATAATTGTTTTTGGGCTGTTGAAAATTTAAAACATAGTGGTGGTGTAATTCTCTGCTGTCTTTAATTGCTGCAAATTTTCACCCCCCCTCCCCTTCCCCCAACTCTTAATTATATACCCTGTTAAATCTGGTTGACAGGATCTAAACACAGGGTATAGTAAGGGGTGTGAAGTAGGAGGGGCATAAGGGGGAAGAAGCCCACCCTCAGCACGACAAGTGTTTTGACTCATTTATTTATTTATTAGTTTCTTTTTCTTTAAAAAAAGGAAAAAAATTATCTGAGGATCAGTTGCAGGATTTTAGTACAGTAAATTAATAAAAAGGGAACTAGGAGAGCTTCAGGGGCAGACAAGTAGTGGAATTGCAGTATAATGTGGGGAGTGGTGCAATGCAGTGGCTGTGGGGCAGCCATATTCAGGCAGACCTTCTGGACACTGAGGTGCTGCCCTATCTGCATGCATCTCTCTGGACTGCGGGATGAGGTAGCCAGACTCAGAGTGGAAGTAAACTGGGTCAGGAGTACCATCACCACTATCCAGAGACCACCCAGTCCAATGCAACTGCCTCAAAGGATGCCAAGAACGAGGAGCACTTGGATGACAGTGGGCTCAGGGAGGGTTAGAGCTGTCAGGCAGAGGCACATCCCAGATCCTATTCCAATCAAGAACTCATATGCCACACTGGCAAATGAGGAGAACCAAATAGAGGTACCCAGAGAAGTGGAAGGAAAGGATGTGGAGGTTAGCCAAGGAGATGACTTCAGCGGGGAAAGCAGTTGACCCCAGAGGAGGAGGAAGCGAATCCTGGTGGGGGACTCCATCATAAGAGGGATCCAGCTAGGAACACAGGAGGGGGAGGACAGGGAGGTGAGGTGCCTACCAGGTGCCACGGCATGGAGGGATGGGAGGAAGATCCTGGGGAGCACTGGGAAGGCAAGACAGGAGGGTGAGCTGGATGTCATTATCCACCTAGGTACTAATGACCTGGTAAATGGGGAGCCAAAGGAAGTTCAGGAAGAGTTTAGGAAACTGGGGAGGGGTCTCAAGCAAGTAGCTACTTCTGTCACTTTCTCAGAAGTACTACCTGTGCGAGGCAAGGGAGAGCATAGGAGTGCATGCACCAGGAACTTTAACTCATGGTTGAAGAACTGGTGCTGTGAGGAAGGGTTTGGATTCATTGGTGACTGGGGACCCACCTGGAGGGATGGAGGTTTGTTCAAGCCTGACGGCCTGCATCCATCCTGGAGGGAATCCAAGCACTCTAATGATAAGTTTAAATGCTACATTGACAAGCATTTAAACTAGCAAAGGGGGTGGCAGGCCAGCAAGGATGGTCCTACTATGCTCATCCCCCACAGCTAGCAGTGGAACCAGTGAACCAGAGGAGTGGCTATCTCTGCAAAGCAGTGTGCAAAAGATGGAGATTAGTGCCCAAGAGGTGGATAAGCAGAAAAGGGGCAAAAATTCAGCAGAAGGGCAGACAGCAAGGAGAACCAGGGATAAATGACAACCAAGGAAGGGGCTGGAGAGAACAGTGAAACAGTCTAGGGAGGTCAAATCATGGAAGCTATGTGTGCAAATGCCAGAAGCCTTAGCAACAAGATGGAAGATCTGGAGGCTGTCATGGCACAGTCAGACCTGGACATTGTGGCCATCACTGAAACCTGGTGTAATGATAACCATGACTGGAGATGGCCATACCTGCTACAACATATTCAGAAGAGACAGAGCAGGCAGGAAGGGAGGAGGAGTGGCACTGTATGTGAAAAATGACATAAGGACCACAGAGATCCAGGAGGAACAAAATGGGGAGATACTGTGGGTTAGCTGGAAAGGAAAATGGTACAGCCATCTGCACAGGTGTGGTCTATAGACCACCACCCCAGGAGGAAGAAACAGATAGGAGTTGATGCTAGCCATCCAAAGGATGGCAGACAAGGGTGAGGTAGTACTGGTTGGAGACTTCAATATTCCAGATGTGGACTGGAGCATCCCAGCAGCAGCATCAACAAGAGCAGATTTATCCTGGACTCCTTCAGGGTGCCTTCCTCAAGCAACTGGTCATGGAACCAACTCGGCAGAAGGCAATACTGGACCTTGTGCTCACAAACAGGGACAGTGTGATGGGGGTAACAGGGGGAGCACCTGGGAAACAGTGACCACCAGTCATTGTGGTTTGAAATCACAGAAAGAGCAGAACCAAACCACACAAAAACACGTATCCTGGATTTTAGGGGGGCAGACTTTGGGAAAATGGGGAGATACTTGAAAGAGGCATTAAGGGGAATGGGACAGGAATCAGGGGTTGAGGAACAGTGGGCAGTATTTAAATGGGGATTACAAGAACAACAGAATTATGCATTAAGCAGGTTAGCAAGAGGAAAAGGAAGAGGAGACCATTATGGTTTTCCAAAGAGGTAGCAAAGAAAGTGAAAGCCAAAAGATTGCATTCAGGCAATACAAAAGACACAGGCAGAAGGGGTGAGGGAGAAGTACCAGGAAACAAGGGAGGCAGCAGGGCAGTAAAGGGAAGCGAAAGCTCAGAAGAACACATTGCAAAATCAGTGGGTAGAGGGACAAAATCTTTTACAGGTACATAAGTGAAAAAAGAAAGACAAAGGAGGGATAGTGAGACTGAAGGGGAGGATGGGGGCCGTGGAGGATGAAAACAGTAAAGCTGACATATTGAACAGGTATTTCTGCTCAGTCTTACTGAGGAAGAGGAGGGTAATGGGTCTGAAGGGAGTACAAGGGGTGAGAATGGTGCAGAAATGGACACAAGTCCCTTTACACGAGAAAGGATCCTGAAGGAACTGGAAGTAATAAGAGTTGATAAAGCAATGGGGCCAGATGGGGTGCACCCCAGGGTCCTTAAAGAACTAAGAGAGGTGGTGGCTGAACCTCTGGCTATCCTGTTTAGCCAATCACTGGAAACAGGGGCGGTACCCAAAGACTGGAGGACAGCAGATGTAGTCCCCTTATACAAAAGTGGGAACAAAGAGGAAGCAGGGAACTACAGACCAGTCAGCCTCACCTCGGTAGTGGGGAAGATCATGGAAGCACTACTGAAGGAGAGATTGGTGGAACATCTGTTTGTCAATGGACTACAGGACCCAAGGCAGCATGGTTTCACCAGGGGGAGGTCATGTCAGACCAACCTCGTTGAATTTTTTGACTGGGTGACTAGGAGGTGGATCAGGGAGAGCAGTGGACATGGCCTATCTGGACTTCCAGCAAGGCCTTTGACACTGTGCCACATAGAAGACTATTACACAAACTGGGGAATATGGGTGTGGGCAGGACAGTAGTGTGGTGGGTAGGTAACTGGCTGGGTGGCAGGACACAGAGTGTGGTGGTAAATGGCTGTCACTCCACAGAGGGAAGAGTGACCAGTGGGGTACCACAGGGATCAGTGCTGGGACCGGTCCTATTCAACATCTTCATCAGTGACATTGCGCAGGACCTAGAAGGCAGAATTTCACTATTCGCTGATGACACAAAGCTCTGTAACAGAGTAGACACACCAGAGGGTGTAGACATAATGAGAAGCGACCTGCAGAAACTTGAAGAATGGTCAGGGGTTTGGCAGTTGAAATTCAATGCAAAGAAGTGCAAGATAATGCATATGGGGCACAAAAACCCTGGCACAATATATCAATTGGGGGGTGAGGATATAGCATGCACCAAGAAGGAAAGGATCTTGGGGTTGTCATCTCTGATGACCTCAAGGTAGAGAACAGTGTGACAAGGCAGCTGGTAAAGCAAATAGGATGCTGGGATGTATAGGCAGGGGCATCACCAGCAGGAAAAGAGAGGTCATAATTCCGCTATACAAGACACTAGTGAGGCCCCACCTGGAGTACAGTGTACAGTTCTGGAGACCATACCTATGTAAGGACATAGACATGGTAGAGAAGGTTCAGAGGAGGGCAACAAAGATGGTGCATGGATTGCATCACAAGTCCTATGAAGACAGGTTGAAGGAACTGAACATGTACTCCCTGGAGGAGAGGAGGGAGAGAGGGGATATGATAGAGACATACAAGTATCTTACAGGGAGGAACAGGGTGCAGGAAAACACTATTTTAAAGCGAAAAAGATGTTCCAGGACTAGAGGGCATGGGATGAAGTTGGAGGGAGGACGATTCAGAGGAAACATGAGAAAGAATTTCTTCACAGAACGGGTGGTGGACAAGTGGAACACCCTGCCAGAGGAAGTGGTGGGGGCTGAAACAATCACGGGATTTAAGAATGCACGGGATAGACATAAAGGAATTCTGGAGGTCAGGGGTAAGGGGCAACAGACTTCTAGGAAAACAAACTGAACTTACAAGCTCAAATGGGCAGACTGGGTGGGCCATAGGCCCTTATCTGCCGACACTGTCTATGTATCTATGTATCTATGTAACCCACTGATGACTCTCCTGGTAGATGAGAGCTCCCCATTACCATCTCCTTTTGTACCCTCCCCATGAGCCAGTTTCCTATCCACCTTACCAACTGCCCCCTTACAACTGCCCCCCCCACACCCATATCCTCCAGCTTCATTAGCAACCCGGGATGCGGCACTGAGTCAAACACCCAGCTAAAGTCTAAAAGGAGGACATCCACTGGCCTGCTCTAATACAGCTCTCTCGCCACCCCCTCTTAGAACTCCACCAGGTTAGTCTGACAGACTGCGGTACTATTTTGAAGTGATATACTGTTCACCCCCCAGAGAAAATAAATGTAAAATACTATTTGTTACTATTTGAAAATGCTTGAATTCTATTAGAGATTAAAAAGCTTAGTTGCAAACGATACTTAACTGAACATTGCCCTTCGCTGTAACAAAAAACAAGGTCACACTTTGTTTTGCTGCTCCAGCGTGGATGATTAGGCTAAGCATCTGCTAATGTCCTTAATGAGGTGCTATGGACCATTGGCTAATTTATTTTTATTTTTTGTTATTGACTGGGTAAGTGCACTAGACAAATCCTGCCTATTTTCAGGCACGATCCAAGGGAGGGGGATACAGATGAATGCCAACTCACCTTGAACCAGATTAAGCTGCTGGTGGTATTTTTCGTGAGTGGAAGAAATTTGGCCATTGCACTGGAGAAATTCCCCTGCTTTTTTTGAGAAGTGCCATGGGATCTTTAACATCCACCTGAACTACCACCAGAACAGGCAGATGGGACCTCAGTTTAATGTCTCATCTGAAAGATGGCACCGCAGGAGTGCAGCACCCCCCTCATGCTACACTACAGTGTCAGTATTGGGATTTTAACCCTAGTGCCTGGTGTGGGGATAAAATCCACAGCCTACTGATCTCCCGGCCTCAGAGGCGAGTGTGCTACCTACTGAGCCACTGACATTGCTCATTAAAACTCCCAATTTAATTGCTTTTTACAATTGCTTTTTACAAAAAAGTGCAATAGTGAAAAACAAGTTTGTAATCTGGAAATGCAGCTGACAATTAAATGACAAAATTTTGCAAAAGTAGGTAAGCACTGAAACAGGCTGAAAAAACCCGACCTCTACAGAACAAGAACAGACTTTCTGTTGCCAACTTCTATGCATAAAAAAATGTCGGGAGAGACAACAATATTGAATTTTCAACATTCCTTCCAAAAATCACAGCACATCTTGGTGGTCCATTTAAACATGTGACTCTCCCCTGTTTAGCTCAGAGTGTGTTTGTTTATGGCATTATAGTGCTAGTCATGACAACAGAAAGATGGCAATCATCAATTATGTGGTTACCGGGGGGGGTACATTTTAGAAGTTTCAGGGCAATAACTACAGCCTTATTTGCACTATTTAGCAAGCAAACAGTGGAAAGCAAACACAAAAATTGAAAGTTGCTCTTTAAGAAAGCTCCCAATAGGATGCTACCCACTGCTTCTCCACAAGCAATGCTTATACTGTGCATAGCACAGATAGACCACTTCTCAATTTCCTAAACGCTCACAGGACCCACTATAAATAAAGAAAGGAAAACTTTCTGCATCCCACACAATGTGTCAGGAAAATTAGTTTGCTTCACATTTTGGCTCCTAAACAAAAAGCAGCATAGCTTGCAGAGGAGAGGCTGATCACACAGCTTAAGCTGTTTAAACTAAAGTAAAAGTAAGCAGGGACCACCTAATTTTGTGTGTGTCGACTGTTTCTTTACCTATGGGTGATCAGAATATGCCAGATGTTAACTGGAGTGCAGTTGCAGCAGCCACTTCTAAAAGTGGGGTTATTCTAGATGCCCTGCAGGAGGCACGCCTTAGACAACTAGTATTGGAACCCACTTAAGAGGAAACAATCTTAGACCTGGTTCTCTCAAATGGAGATGGAGAGAGGATCACAGATGTAGAAGTGGGTAGCCATCTGGGAAGTAGCAACCATCGAACAGTATGGTTCACAATAAACACAACAATAGAGTCAAGCCATACAAAGGCAAAAATACTGGACTTCAGGATGGCTGACTTTGCCAAAATGGGTGAGTGCCTAAGGAATGCACTTGCAAATGGTCAGGAAGGAGGGGTGGAAGAACAATGGGGAATAATAAAAACTGCCATCACAGAGGTAACAAGCCTTTGTGTGAAGCAAATAAACAAAACAAAACGATGTAAGAAACCACTATGGTTCTCACAGGAGGTGGCAGTGAAGGTTCAAGAGAATGCAGTTTCACTAGTATATAAAAGCTGCAGGAACTTGATCCTGCTCTCCCCTCAGGTGTCTGTTATTACTGGTCACTGGCACTACAACTATCTGACGAACCGGGTAGTTGGAGAAGGCTGTGGCAGAACATGTACAAGTTTGTTAAGTAAGACAGACTCCGTCAAGTTCATTTTAAGATCATGCACAATATATATTTCACTCCGGTGAAATTACATAGAATGGGGCTTTGCCCTTCCCCAATATGTGCACATTGTAAAATGGGAGATGGTACCCTATTTCACATGTTATGGACCTGCCCTAAGGTTCAGGCTTTTTGGTGAGCCATTAAAGGTACTTTAGATCCCTTAGCCTGGATGCCTTGTTCACCCCAAATGCTGCCTCATATACTCTTTTCCCCCTTGAACGCCTAAAATAAGAAAGGCCATCTCGCCTTGATAACTGCTACTGCTAAACTTTTAATCATGAAGCACTGAAAGGAAGATTTTCTTCCCACAATTAAGGAATGGTATAGAGAAGTATTCCTGGCTCTGCAATTGGAAAGGAATATTGCTTGCATGAGAGACAGGCTCACAAACTACCAGAATGTTTGGGGTCCGTTAGATGCTTTGCTTTCCACATGGAAACCATAATTTATTTCTCGCATTTTATAGTGCACTGAAGGATCTTACATCTCAAGTTTATCTATGCTTTAGCGCTGGATACCAAACCTCAACTCATATTAATTGTGTAAGGACGTGCTTGGTAGGATGGGTAAGGAGGGGGGAAGGGGGAAGGGGGTTGGGTTATGTAAGCATAACTGTTTTATGTTTTGAGTTTTAAACTGTCTGTATCTCATATCCTGTTTAATATGACAATATGCAGTCCTTCTGATATGTGCTATTCATGGGAACTATATGTAAGACTGTTTTACATTGACCTGGATGTGAAAAAAGAAAAACAAATAAAGTATATTTAATGATAAAAAAAAGAAGCAGATCTAATAATACATACATAGGTAATATAATAGTTATGATAAAACGAGTACAACAGTAGAGGTTTTTATACATATATAATAATACATGCACAGGTTATACAAAAGTTTTGATATTGCAAGTAGAACTGCAGAGTAATCCTGGAGTACAGCATATACATATGAGTAAACAGGTCTGCAGTTAATCAAGAATTGCACATGCAGTGGAATGGAGGGCTCTTTACCCTGAGTAGACCCATGGCTGGGAGTCACAGGGGGCAGAAGAGAAGCATGAGCATAGGGGGGCGTAAGTGCTGTTTGAGGGAGATGTAAGTGGGAAACTGATGGAGAGGAGGAGGAGGAAGATGGTTCCAAAGAGAGGGGAGGTGGAAGGAAATTTGCCAGATGGCATATGGGAGAGGGGAAGGAGAAAGAGCAGGAGTGCATAGTGTATAGAACATAGGAGGAAGGGGTAGCAAGGGACAGCAAAGTAGAGAGATAGAAAGGAAGTAACCCAAACCAGAAATTGGCAATGAAGCATAGTGAATGGATATAGTGCCTGTGGGAAAGGGGTGGGATGCCCAAGGGAGGAAGAGAGGCTGCTGTGATGGGTATGAGGGGGGGAATTAGAAGTGAAGCAACAAAAAGAATTCAACAGTTGATATATAGCTCATGGTTTTTGAGGTGTTACCTGTATTACGCTATGGCCTGTATGTTGGAAATTCTAATAAACGTGAATTTAAAAAAAAAATAGAATTCAACAGAATGTCAAACCTTGATGGTGAGGATACAGGGGCTGTGTTCTATACTACATCGACAATAACTAAATAAGGGAATAATCATTTGTTTTACCAATTTGTGGTAAACTGAGACTGGGAGAGAGTATTTGTTTCTATATATTTGGTGGGGATGATGACCTGTGTATGAACTGAGAAATCCAGGTGGGAGTCCAACCAGCCCCCTAGATATGTGTAGGCTGGGACATAGTCCAGGAGATTACTGTCCAGGGTGGTAAAGGGTGTGGGGGGGTAATCTTGCTAATGTTTTTGTCTAATCTAAAGATTAATGCAATGGACTTAGATACATTAATATTCAGCTGATTTGCAGTGAACCAGGAGTGCACCTTGAGTAGGTCCTGCTGGAGAGGGGTGTGGGCATCAAGAAAAGTGAGTCCGGAGGCAAACCAGATAGTGCCATCTGCATACATATGTATGAGAGAGGAGGAACACACAAAAGGAGGTCATTTATGAAGACTGAAAATGAGATGGAGCCCAGGATGGATCCTTGTTGGACCCCCGCCAGTATGGGTATGGGTGGAGGAGGCGTTACCCACATGCACCGATTGCAACCTGTCACTAAGGTAAGATTTGAACCAGTTCACAGTGTGGAGTGCCAAGCCAGCTGCTATGAGCTTGGAAAGGAGCCATCTTGGAAAGGAGGCAGAGTCAAAAGCCTTTGCAAGATCTACAGAAATTGCAGCAGTTAAAAAGCCATGGTCCATAGCAGAATGTACTGTATGCGGTCAGTGACTCAACGGATGGATGAAACTGTTCAGTTGTGCTTACAGAAGCCAGACAGGAACCGGAAGAGGAAGCTGGTGGAGGAGAGGAACTCAGATAGTCTGGAGAAGACAAGGGATTCTTATAGTTTGGCGAGGGCTGGGAGAAGGGAGATTGGTCGGTAGTTGCCCACTATGGAGGGGTCACCACCTTCATGCAGGGGGACCACACTAGCTAGCTTCCAAGACTGGGACACAGTTCCAGTTGAAAAGGAGAGGTTTAGGAGGTGAGCTAGCAGGACAGCCATGGTGGGGGCAGAGAGGCAGAGCAGCATGGGATGAATGCTGTCTGGACTGGATTTGTTTGTGTTTAGTGAACTGAGCACCTGGAGGACTTTTTGCGATTATACAGTTGAGAAGAGGAATCCAGCCTGAGAGAGGTTTGGTGGTGGGGGGAGGAGACCTGATTGGGGGTGAGTTGGTCGGGCATGGTACAGGTAGTAAAGAACCTATTAAGGATTTCTGCTACATTGACTGTGTCAGATACTTGTCAGTCATTTTGCATTAGGACAGGTGTTGTCTATTTCACTGAGGGGTCAATTAAGGAGTGAACTGCCCTCCAGAAGGAGGAGGGAGTTTTAGAGTTAGACTGCAGTTTTTCTTTTTTTTCTTAAACATGATGTGACTTTGCTTGATATATAGCCTTGGTGCAGGCATTGCTGAGGGGTTTGTAGAGTAGGCGTGCTTGAAGGGTTAGAGTAGACTTGTAATGTACCAGGTTTTGTCTCGGTCTTTGCACTGCTTGATAAGATGGGCCAAGATCCAGGGGTAATGGTGACTCCTGACCCTGACATTGACCATATGGGCGTGAAAGTTCCAGGTCTGGGTATGTGTGGAAATGAAATGGTCCAATGATGCTGTATCCATGTCAGGAGCAGAGAAGACCTGTGACCGGTTAGTTTGGCTCATGTCATGATGGAGGACATTAGTGTATATGGAATGTTGAGAGCAGACCTTTATGTATTTAGGGGTGGCTCGAGGGAGGTGGGTCTTCCTGATGCAGTAAGTGATGCAATGATCACTTAGGGCACTAGACAACACACCATCTGTGATGATTCTGTGAGAGTGGGAGGCAAGGGACCATGTTGAATAATGAGTGATTAGAGGAGTAGGGGGTTGCATTCAGTGGGCTTGGAGATCATGTGGGTTAAGTTTAGGTCTTCAATTGTAGGGAGGAAAGAACTTGCAAAGGGGAAGAGCCAGTCTATATTGAAATCCCCCATAAGGATGAACTCACCATCTGCGATAATGGGAGTCAAGGATGCTATGCTGTTGATTAGGGGGTTCAGAGAAGTGTGGGGGAGGCATAGAAAACCCCAATGTAGATGGGGAGAGTTGAGGGAAGGGATAGGAGGGCAAGGATTCGTACATGAAAGGTGGGGCAGGATTCAGTCTTGGTGATGGAGTAAGTAATTGATTGCCAGACATAGAGTGCAACCCGCCTCCTTGCTTGCCACAATTAAACATACCATTACAGCAGTGCTAAATTATTTAACAAGAAGTTCACTGGAAACATAGAAACATAGAAATATAGAATTTGACGGCAGATAAGGCCCACTTGGCCCACCCAGTCTGCCCATTTCCCGGCCTACTGGATAAGCTGCAGATCCTAGTTAACCAGCAGTCTACTTCTTCCTACTCCCATCCCCTAGAATTGCCTTATGACTGTCCCATGCTTGAATTCCACCACTGTTTTTGACTCCACTACCTCCTCCGGAGAAGACGTTCCAGCCATCCACAACCTCTCTGTGAAAAAATACTTCCTTAAATTACCTCTGAGCCGCCCATCTTCAAATTGTGCCCTTGTTCTTGCACACCTCTTTTTGAAAGATGCTACCCTCTTTGAACTTTGGTGATTCCCTTGAGGTACTTGAAAGTTTCTATCATGTCCCCCCTCTCCCTCCTTTCCTCGAGGCTATACATATTAAGCTCCTTTAGTTTCTCTTCATATGTCTTCTGGTGCAGACCCTGCACCATTTTAGTTGCCATCCTCTGGACAGCTTCCATCCTGTCTTATGTCTTTTTGAAGACTGGGGTCTCCAGAACTGCACGCAGTACTCCAGATGGGGTCTGACCAGCTGTCTGTACAGAGGGATAATAACTTCCTGTTTTCTACTGGTGATGCCTCTCCCTATGCATCACAATATCCCCCCAGCCCTCCTTGCTGCCCTCTCACATTGCTTGCCCACCTTTAGGTCATCTGATATGACTACCCCCCAGGTCCCTTTCCATTTTTGTTGTTGTTAGTATCTCACCCCCCATTGTGTACTCTTCCGCTGGGTTTTTGTTTCCCAGGTGCATTACCTTACACTTCTTAGCATTGAATCTAAGCTGCCATACATTTGACCATTCCTCTAACCTTGCCAAGTCCCTTTTCATCCTTTCCACCCCACCGTGTGCATCAACTCTGTTGCAGATCTTTGTGTCATCTGCAAAGAAACATACTTTTCCTTCCAGTCTCTCTGCAATGTTGCTTATAAAGACATTGAAGAGGACTGGTCCTAATACTGAACCCCAGATTCCTTCCCATGAAGCTCACTGGGAGCTAGATTCTTTAACCTGAATATCACTGGGTGCTAGATTTAACATTAAGATCACTGGGTGCTAGATTATTTAACATAAAGATCAATGGGTGCTAGATTCTTAACATGAAGATCACTGGGTGCTAGATTCTTTAACATAAGGATCACTGGGTGCTAGATTCATAATATGAAGATCACTGGGTGCTAGATTCTTTTAGATGAAGAGTCCAGCCCAGTGCCATGGTGGGCTGAATTAAGGGGGCCTCCAACCAGCCAAGTTAGTGACCCAACTTCAGAGATGAACTAGGGTCGCTCTGAGGCTAGGCAAAAGAAGCAGTATTGAGCAGCATCCTATGACCGCTGTCCTCCTTCAAAGGGACTGACAGCATGCACCGCTACTTGGTGAAGTGAAACTAGGTGATGTGGCTGTAGCCCCCAGACTTGGTTGGCCGGAAGCATTACTGCATCATCATGCAGTACATGCATGCTATTGCATGCATGCCAGTCTAGCGGACAACTGTAAATGGGAAAACAGCTCAGGCCACAATGATTGCAACATTCCCCACTGGTACTGCAACACCCACCATAGGCACCCACCCATGGTGGCTCAAGAGGTAAAGGGGTAAGTCCTGGGTAGTGTGGGTGATGGAACTAGGGGTCACCACTGGAAGGGAGACCACCATAGTAAGAGACAGATAAACACTGATTAGGAAAAAAAACCATAAAGATCACTGTGTGCTAGATTCTTTAAAATGGCGTTCACTGGTGCTAGATCCTTTAAAATGAAGATCACCGGGTGCTAGACTCTAACATGAAGATCACTTGGAGCTAGGTTCTTTAACATGAAGATCACTGGGTGCTAGATCTTTTAACATGGAGATCACTGAATTCTAGATTTGTTTTTATATGAAGATCACAGGGTCTTAGATTCTTTGACATGAAGGTCACTAGGCCTGAGATGAAAACAGAGGTGGTGGAGATGTAGGACAAAGAGGAAGTCAGTCCAGGAAAAAGAGTGCTGCCATTCACAATGCTGGTGTCCCAGGTTAAGTGTCCCTAGAAATGCTCTCCTCCTCTGGGGAGGGAAGCTGTCCGGCTCCTGCCATGTTGCTGCCACCAAGGCACTCGCAGGTTGGAGCACTGTTGGTAGCTGCTTAATGGATGAAAGAGCAGAGCAGTCCAGACTCTCTGCATGTGTGTGTGTGTGTGTGTCTGTGTGTGTGTGTGTTGGAGTTCCTTTGAGCTGATGTCCTGGGGAAGGACTGTAGGAAAACAAAGAAGTAAACCCAGAAAGCAGTTCAGGTAATGGCCTCTATAATGCACTTTAAACCTTGTGCTGCACCACTGTCCCATGATTAGGCACTTTGCCCTGGTGGGTTTCCCTACACCACCAGCCCCTCCACGGGCATTAAGCAAGGGTAACAGAGTAGCAGGGATGGCGGATGGTGAAGGGGTTCATATGTCACAGTGAGTGAGTGAGTGAGCCTGGTGAAGCAGCCTGACTGACAGGTGAGGAGGACAATGAACAAATAAAAAATAAGTTCCGCTTTACTATCATCAACAGTTATAGGATGAGTGCTAGGCTCCAGTACTGCAAAACATCATGATTATCAACAACAACTTTGTTATTGACAGAGTTGTAGAAAAACAGGGTATAAATGAATGGTTATAGCACTTTAATTACAGAGAATCGCTTTCCACACAGATCAGAGTCCTGTTCAAGAATTCGACGGTACAGATTAACCAATGTGTTATTATTTTCAAACACTATTTCATGACAAGTATAATGATCATCTTTATAATGATGTAATAACTCTGGGAGTGCTAGGTGTCTCAGGTGGGGAGAATGTCCAATGACCTGCTTTATGAATATTGTCTCAACAAACATTTTGGTTGAAATTATCTTTAGTTTCCATATTTATAAATGGAAATCTCACACACGAAACCAAGTAACAAATATTGACAGTGACTTGCCACCAACAACTCCAATATCTGCGAGCAGGCTTCTTTTTGAAGGACCTCTATGAGTATGGTTCTCTGCTGTATTCTGCTACTGCTAACAGGGACTGATGTCACCTACCAAACCAAAGAGACCGGATGTAAACTGCAGAGACAGAAAATGAAGGCATTCTTCAGGACGGGAGACATCATAATCGGTGGGATCCTCCCGGTTCATTTCCAAAATGTGTATCCTGACATTATGTTTACTGAGTATCCTGAGCCACAACGTTGCAAAATGTAAGATTCAGAATTTCTTTCCAATGAAAATTAATAAATAAGCTAATATACATGAGAACATGATTGTTCAGAGATTGTATTAAGCTTGCAGAGAGAAATGCAGATCTTTGCTATTATGTATTTTTACAGGGAACAGTATGTACAGTGTCTCTAAACAGTAGCTGGATTCTGTCATGGGGATTTTCACTTCACAGTGAGTTCCAGCAGCAATCTCATTGTGCTTTTATATTTCAGACTAAGGTGTGCATATATTAAAAGTCTAAGGCAATGATACTTTGTTTTAAACTTTAATGAAAAATAGGAAGGGAAAGTTTTGAAATGCTATTGAAACTATAGAGTAAATGATCTGAAAAAGATAACTACATGCATATCTTGTGAATGCAGGAAGCTAGAAAAATATAAGGAGCAGGCAGGGGCAGAGACACAGAGCTGCAGGCTGCCACCCATTGACCCAGAGTTGGGCTATTTTGTAGGGAGCTGGGTGACCACTGATCCACCAGGTTTGTGCAGTACAGAAAAGTAGGGATGGGAGAGCTATTGGACCACTGGAGTCTCAGGAACATGATGGACTGGGCAGAGATAGAGAGGATGGACACATTGAGGTCAGATGGTTGTGTGCATGAACAAATAGAGGATGGAAGCACCCAGAGGGCCTGCAAACAAAGTAAAACATTTGATGTAATCATAATTGAGAGCCCACAAGTTGAAATACATTATCTGCTAAAAGTATTGTAAATATATTCCAACCCAGTCAAAATTCAAGAGAAGGCAAAAGGTAAATCAATG
This sequence comes from Neoceratodus forsteri, assembly GCA_016271365.2. NCBI lineage: Eukaryota > Metazoa > Chordata > Ceratodontiformes > Ceratodontidae > Neoceratodus > Neoceratodus forsteri. The sequence continues at coordinate 62,441,370 of CM028137.1, read as the reverse complement.
TCTGCTTGTGCGCCTTGCTCAACCAATACAGAGCAACTTTAGCCATAATGACATGCAGTGTATGAATTGGTATGGGGTGCTTTTGGGTGCATGCTGTCCGTGTGTTGGCAGCAAATCCTGTTTGCACCAGTCAATTCAATTAACAATTCACCACACCTGACCTTTGTGTTTCAAACAGGAGTCTACTCAATATGATCCTGGAGAAAATGTTTTCTCTAATATCGATTAAGCTATAGTAATGGGTTTGTACAGATAATTACTAGAGACCATCCTATCTCCTTTCTTATGTAAGGGTATAATTACAGAACCATGCCAAGATTGAGGTATCTAATTTTCCAGAATGCACTTGTTAAAGAAGTTTGTTAATACATTTTCCCATTTTTTTATCCATACATCTATACACGTCTCCTTGCATCCCATCAGGGACCAGTGCCCTATTTAGCTTTATGTGTTGTATTGATGCTAAGACTTCCAAAGAAGATATTAGAGGAAAATGTGACCTCTCTGTACTAGGTTCTAAAGGTGACCAATTATTACCTTTTGTTGTATCATACGAAATGTGTCTATAATAATGGACCCAAGTGTTTGTGGGAATGTAATTTTCAATTTTCTTTGCAGTACCCTTGCATCCGATGGCAACCAAGGACCAAAATAGTTTCATATCTCTGCAGACAATGGCGGTAATCATATGTTTCCATTTGTAGTGGGGTGTAGGATTTCACAAGAACTTTAGACTCAGGCAGGCAACTTTCAGGTGCATGAAAAGTGCTTGAGAGCATTTGTCATTTTATTTTCCGAATACTGGATGATGAAATAAACAGAAAGCCAAAAGTAAACTGGTTAGTCAAATCAAACAACTGTTTTCATCACAGTTTCTGTAGCTCTGCCATTCTTTAAAATGAACCATGTGCAAGCACACATCATTAGGAGATGTTTTTCCCACCTCAGTCAGCCTCCAACTGACCACGCTATCTAAAACAAACTCTGGTCAGATTCACCACGGATGCATAATGAAGTTAGTGAAGTTGGGTGGAATTGTTAAGGAGGTATGGAGAAACAACACAATAATTTGTAAGTAGTAAGATTTGTTTTAGTTTCTGTTCTAAGGAAGGAATACACATTATTAGGAAAATATATGGAGGTGTACATTTTAATGGAAGGAATAGGAAGCTTACAAAAGAACCTCAGGCCAAATGCCACTGATGTATGTGTTATCCCGGATGATATTGGCCAGAAAGTCAAATTTTAAAGAAAACATAATTGCACATATCCCAGTAATGCAAAGCATCAAGGGAAACATATGCAAATCCCCATCATGGTACAGAAGGTGGCAGTACATGAAAAAGTAATGGCTGGCATATATTCAGCCTTGGGATCATTTACACATTTTTATTATTGCTTGATTGATTGATCGATTGATGTATTTATTTTTTTAAGAGAAACAGGGTTTTTGTCCATGAGGTGATGTAAGTTATATTTAAGCAATGTGTTGATGTCAGGAAGTCAGGTGTAATGATGATGGACTGTTAGAGAAAATGTGATATTAACTTTCAGAGGGGGTTACTTCTGATAAGGGCAAGGTAGTTAGGCTTGTGATAATGGGAATATTGGGAAAGTTTGAGGTCTATGCAGAAGTGGAGTACAAATATGCAGTTTCATAAGTATGTGCTCAGAGAGCAGGCAAATGTAATATGCAGTTTTGTTTTAAAAACAGCTAAAAATAGTGATACATGCAATTAATAGAAAGATAGGTAATTACATATACATATACAGTAGAGAGAGAGAGACACACAGACAGACAGGCAGAATAGGAATGGCAGTGAAGTATTGAAGTGACACCAATCCTATCCCCATCCCGCAGACATGGACAGGTATTGGGGTGTGCTTTTGGGTCATTGCCCATAACACTCAAGCCATTTCACCTCACCCTACCCTGCAGACACAAACAAGAGTAGAGGTGTGCCTTGGGGTTTTCAAACATTACACTCACCCCATTCCATAAGGAAATATGCTGAAATAGGTACAGTATAAGAGAATGGAGTGAACTTTGGGGCTGAGAGTCAAAGGCACACCTCAATACCTGTTACTGGCTGCAGGGTGGGGATGGGGGGTGGAATGGAGTGAGCATTACTGTTGACAATCCCAAGTCACACCCCTGATGCCTGTCAGTCCCTACAGTGCAGAGTGTTATGGTCAGAATCCCTAATGCCCTAGGTGTTTCTTGGTATTTGCGCTCCAAGTTTTCAGCATGGGCTTTTTGTGACCCCACCGCATGAACAGTGACATTATCAGTTCATTAGCCGAAAGGAGATTTTGCACAGTGACTGTGCCATTTGGCACCACAGATGCAAAAGCACATTTTGAACAGGATGTAAAAAATGACAGCTGTACATTTCTTGCTTCAGTAAAAGTAACACACACACACACACACACACACACACACACACACACACACACACAAGAACACAGTGGCAAAATGATTAGATTTGTCTGCAAGCATTATTTTCTATGCAAGTTGGAGCATGGGGGGTAAAGCTGGAGATCAGTTATGGTCCATGACATAACCACATGGTGAGAATATTAAATATTTTAAAATAAACATAAATGCAAAAGTAACCATTTCAAGAAGAAAATGCCAGCTGTGACACTTAACAGTTATAGGGCAAGTTAGCACATCTGGACTTATTTTCTGCATATGCATCTCAATTGCTAAGGGGTCCTGACCATGTTCACCCTTCCTCAAGTCAAGCTAGCTACAGTATGCCTAACAATAACATGGATGGAAAAATTATGCCATATTTTCAACAAGAAGTTATCATTTTAAAAAGACAGTGCTGTTGACTGAGAAGTAGCTTGTGTAGGTGCATTCATCATGCTAGCCAAGATATGTTCTGGTTGCGTTCCATAAGGTTAACCAGTGGGAGAAGTAGGGGAAAGGGACAGCAATCTAAAATAGAACCATTTAACCCATTTTTGACTTAAAGTTACATGACAGAAATGTGACTTCCAGAACTGGATACCATATTCCAAATGAGGCCTCACCAGTGATCTACACAGTGACATCACCACCTCCTTCCTTCTGCTGGTAATACCCCTCTCTATGCACCACAGCATTCCCCTGGCTCTCCTCACAGCTTTGGTACATTGTTTGGCCACCTTTAGGTCATCCAATATGATTAACCCAAAATCCCTTTCCATTTTGATGACCATCAGCCCCCCTGCCCCCCCCAGTAAGCATTCCTTGGGTTCCTGCAACCCTTCCTTATTCAGCAGGCAGTTAGCGCATCTGGATTTATTTGCTGCATATGCATCTCAATTGCTAAGGGGTCCTTACCATGTTCACCCTTTCTCAAGCCAAGCTAGTTGCAGTATGTCTAGCAATAACATGAATGGAAAGATTATGCATAAAAAACATATTAATTATGCTGTAACAGAGGACATGGTAAGAGCACCCACAAAAATCAGAGTGCACAGGACCTTGATGAAAAAATGAAGCCCTTTTATTTAAATACAAAACTGCATATTACATGTGCACCAAGTCCCAACAATATGCGATAAAAGCTGTACCAACACTAACGTTTCCACTGACCACTGTCAGGCATCATCAGAGTGAAACTAAAACATCACAACAGTGCCTCCATATAAATAGTGATTAAATTACATGTTACTAATTAATTCTAACCAATCATAAACTAAAAACAATTTAGCTTTATTATTAAAAGCAGTTTCCAATAAACAACTCTAGTAACCATTAATTCAGACTTGAAATAGCAGCAAGGTCTGTGTGGAACTTTAAACTGCACATTTAGATCACACTGTTGTCCTTTACATGGGTTACCATGCTCATATATTGCTAGTTGCAGTACCTCATTTTATTTTATATTGCAACCTCATATTTCATTTCAATATTTCTGGCCTACGATCCATATAAAGAATCAAAAACTGTGAAGAGAGGAAAAAGAGGGTACAAGTACAGCAAATATCTTGAGCTGACTATTTGTTGTGAGGTTTGGATAAAAAACTATGTTGGGCTCCAACCCATCTGTTTAAATTGCACTATCGCTATTTAAAACTAAAACAATTACCACGCTCATACATTGCTAGTTGCAACACCTCATTATATTGTGTTTTGCGACCTCATATTTTATTTCAATATTTCTGACCTAAGATCCCTATACAGAATCAAATAAATCCATAATTGTCCTTTTGTGACTACAAATTCCAAACAAAGTGACAAAATAAAGGAAATTATAACTAACAACTGGCCCATACTGCAATTAGAGCTCAGGGTCCCATAACCACTTAAGTGCCAGTATATCCTGCTGCAGCCAATTCTTTGCCCCGGGACTGTGTTGAAAAACTTTTTGTAGTATATCAAAAGTTACTACCTACTGAAAATATGAAAGTTTCATTATCCCAACTTTTTTAACTCTTTACAATGACACTGGAATGGTATGGAGCTTTGGCCCACCCTTTCCATGTAGCTCCACCCCAGGGTCCCTTATTTGTGATATACTTTCATTTCTAGGGTCTGAGGGCTTGAATCTGCAGCCCTCCCCAACCCAGCCAAGGACAGCTTGCTGCCAGAATTTGCCCCACAGGGTCTGAAGGCTTGCTTCTGCAGCTCTCCACAGACCAGCCAAGGACAGCTCGCTGCCAGAATTTGCTCTGCAGGGTCTGAGGCCTTGCTTCTGCAGCCCTCCTCAGTCCAGCCAAGGACAGCTCGCCACCGGAATTCACCCCGCAGTGTCTGAGGGTTTCCTTCTGCAGCCCTCCCCAGCCCAGCCAAGGAGCCCGGAGTGCACCGAATATTTGAACTTGGCACTTTTTTTGGCACAGTATCCCAATTTCATGGAGCTTACATTTCACTGCTATTCAGAGGGAGCAGCTTACATTTACCTAGTGTGAACTGTGCTCCTTCAAGCTGAAATTTTAAGGACTGCATTGTAATCTGCTTTTTAAACTAAATCTTACAAACTCATTTTCTCAAGTTGTTTAATTGTATGGTTAATGATTTCCCTACTGAGTTCCAAATTCGGTCCCCCTGCCACTAGAACTTTCCCTCCCTGAGAACTTGCTCTGTAGGTCAACTCCTCCCCCTCTTCAAGCCCCCTACTCTCTCTTTGTTTCTGTTTAACTTTGATTTTCCTTCCCTATTTAAAAGGCTAACTCCTCTGTCTCCTCTTCCTACCTTTCTTGGGTCTGAGGGCTCGCTTCTGTAGCCCTCCTCAGTGCAGTCAAGGAAAGCTCGCTGCCAGAATTTCCTTGCAGGTACAGACATGGAGGAGACTGGAGTGCACTGTGTGCACCGAAACTTTTAAACTTGGCACCTTTTGTGATGAAGTAGCCCAGTTTCGTGGAGCTTAAATTTCATTGCTGTTCAGTGGGAGCAGTTTACATGTACCTAGTGTGAGCTGTGCTCCTTCAAGTTGAAATTTTCATGACTGCATTGTAATCTGCTTTTTAAACTAAATCCTGCAAATTAATTTTCTCAAAATGTTTAATTGTGTATTAAGTTTGGTGATCTCCCTACCTAGTTCCAGATTCGGTCTCCCTGCCACTAGAACTTTCCCTCCCCCTCAGAACTTGCTCTGTAGTTCAACTCCTCCCCCATTCAAGCCCCCTACTCTCTCTCTTTGTTTCTGTTTAACTTTGATTTTCCTTCCCTATCTAAAAGGCTAACTCTTCTGTCTTCTTTCCTTTCAAGGGTCTGAGGGCTTGCTTCTGCAGCCTTCCCCAGCCCAGCCCCACCAAGGACAGCTCACTACCAGAATTTGCCCCACAGGTACAGACACGGAGGAGCCCTGAGAGCACTGTTTGCGCCAAAACTTTTCAACTTGGCAAATTTTGTGGCACAGTAGCCCAAATTCGTGGAGCTTAAATTTCATCGCTATTCAGTGGGAGCAGCTTGCATTTACCATGTGTGAGCTGTGCTCCATCATGCTTAAATTATGAGGACTGCACTATAATCTGTTTTTTAAACTAAATCCTATAAATTAATTTTCTCAAATTGTTTAATTGTATGGTTGGTGATTTCCCTACCTAGTTCCAAATTTGGTCTCTCTGCCACTAAAACTTTCTCTCCTCATCAGAATGTGCTCTGTAATGCAGCTCCTCCCTCTATTCAAGCCTCCTACTCTTTGTTTCTGTTTAAGTTTGATTTTTCTTCCCTATTTAAAAAGCTAACTCCTTTGTCTCCTTTCCTTTCCAGGGTCTGATGGCTTGCTTTTATAGCCCTCCCCAGCCCAGTGAAGGACATCACACCACAGGAATTTGCCCTCCAGGTATGGACACGGAGGAGCCCTGACTGCACTGTGAGCTCCAACCCTTTTGAACTTGTCACCTTTTGTGGTGCAGTAGCCCAATTTCGTGAAGCTTAAATTTCATTGCAATTCAGAGGGAGCAGCTTGCAATTACCTTTTGTGAGTTGTGCTCCTTCAAGCTGAAATTTTCTGGACTGCATTGTAATCTGCTTTTTAAACTAAATTCTGCAAATTAATTTCCTCAAATTGTTTAATTGTATGGTTGGTGATTTCCCTACCTAGTTCCAGATTCGGTCTCCTGGCCACTAGAACTTTCCCTCCCCCTCAGAGCTTGCCTTTTAGTGCAATTCCTCCCCATATTCAAGCCCCCTACTCTCTCTTTTTTCTGTTTAACTTTGATTTTCTGTCCTTATTTAAAAGGCTAACTCATCTGTCTCCTTTTCTTTCCAGTGTCTGAGGGCTTGCTTCTGCATCCCTTCCCAGCCCAGTCAAGGACAGCTCACTGCCGGAATTTGCCCCGCAGGTATGGACACGGAGGAGCCCTGAGTGCACTGTGTGCACCAAAACTTTTGAACATGGTACCTTTTGTGGTGCAGTAGCCCAATTTAGTGGATCTTAAATTTCATTGCTATTCAGAAGGAGCAGCTTGCATTTACCTTGTGTGAGCTGTGCTCCTTCAAGCTGAAATTTTCAGGACTGCATAGTAATCTTCTTTTTAAACTAAATCCTGCAAATTAATTTTCTCAAATTGTTTAATTGTATGGTTGGTGATTTTCCTGCCTAATTCTAACTTTGGTCCCCTGCCACTAGAACTTTACTTCCCCTCAGAACTTGCTCTGTAGTGCATCTCCTCCCCCATTCAAGACTCCTACTCTCTCTCTTTCTTTCTGTTTAACTTTAATTTTCCTTCCCTACTTCAAATGCTAACTCCTCTGTCTCCTTTCCTTTTCAGGGGCTGAGGGCTTGCTTCTGAAGACCTCCTCAGCTCAGCCAAGGACAGCTCGCTGCAGGAATTTGCCCTGCAGGTACGAATATGAAGGAGCCCTGAGTGCACTGTGTGCACTGAAACTTTTGAACTTGGCACCTTTTGTGGCGCAGTAGCCCAATTTTGTGGAGCTTAAATTTCATTGCTATTCAGAAGGAACAGCTTGCATCTACCTTGTGTGAGCTGTGCTCCTTCAACCTGAAATTTTCAGGACTGCACTGTAATCTGCTTTTTAAACTAAATCCTGCAAATTAATTTTCTCAAATTGTTTAATTGTATGGTTGGTGATTTCCCTACCTAGTTACAAATTCAGTCTTCCTGCCACTAGAACTTTCCCTTCCCCTCAGAACTTGCTCTGTAATAGAAACATAGACTTTGACGGCAGATAAGGACCTCTTGACTCACCTAGTCTGTACATTTCCCTACCTACAGGATAAGTTGCAGATCCTAGTTAACCAACAGCCTATATCTTCCTTCCCCCCAAAAGAATGGCCTTATGTACAGTATATCCTATACATTCTTCAATTCTCCCACAGTTTTAGACCCCACAATCTCCTCAGGTAGTCTGTTCCATGCATCCACCACACTCTCTGTAAAAAAATACTTCCACACAGTGCCCCTGAGCCGTCCCCCTCTATCTTCAAATTGTGTCCCCTTGTTCTTGCACATCTCTTTTTCTGAAAGATGCTACCCTCTTGGACTTTATTTATTCCACTGAGGTACTTAAAGGTTTCCATCATGTCCCCCCTCCCTCCTTTACTAAAGGGTATACATATTAAGCTCCTTTAGTCTCTCCTTGTATGGCTTCACTTGCAGATCCTGTACCATTTTAGTTGCCCTCCTCTGGACTATCTCCATCCTGTCTATGTCCTTGCAGAGATGGGGGTCTCCAGAACTGGATGCAGTACTCCAGATGGGGTCTCACCAACTGTCTGTACAGAGAGATAACAACTTCCTGTTTTCTGCTGGTGATGCCTCTCCCTATACATCCCAGTATCCCCCATGCCCTGCCTATTGCCTTCTTACATTGCTTGCTAACCTTAAGGTCATCTGATATGATTACACCCAGGTCCCTTTCCATTTTTGTTGTTGTTACTACCCCCCATTGTGTAATCTTCCCCTGGGTTTTTGTTTCCCAGGTGCATTATTCTGCACTTCTTTGCATTGAATCCAAGCTGCCATACTTCTGACCATTCCTCCAACCTTGTCAATTCCATTTTCATCCTTTCCATGCCTTTTTGTGTATCAACCCTCTTGCAAATCTTTGTGTCATCTGCAAAGAGGCAAAACTTTCCTTCCAGTCCCTCTGCAATGTCACTTATAAAGACCTTAAAAAGGACTGGACCCAGTACTGAACCGCACAGTACCCCACTAGTAAACCCACTTTCTTCAGAGGGGACTCCATTTACAATTACCTTCTATGGTCTGTTGTCCAGCCAATATTTTACTAAGGCTACCACCCTGGGACCCACTCCCAGGCTGGTTAATTTCATTATTAATTTTCTGTGTGGGATTGTGTCAAATGCCTTGCTAAAGTCTAGGTAGACCATGTCCACAGCCCCTCCCTGGTATACTACTTTGGTCACCCAGTCAAAGAAATCAAATAGATTCATCTGACATGACCTAATCACTGTGAACCCATGCTGCCTTGGGTCCTGTGCCCCACTGGCCTCTAGGTACTCAACAATTCTTTCTTTCAGAAGTGATTCCATCACTTTCCCTATCACAGAGGTCAAACTGACAGGTCTGTTGTTTCCTGCCTCTGAATTGCTCCAACTTTTGTGAAGGGGAATCACATCCGCCTTCCTCCAGTCCTCAGTACAACTCATGTAGTGCAACTCCTCCCCATATGCAAGCCCCCTCCTCTCCCTTTCTTTCCATTTCACTTTGATTTCCCTTCCCTATTTAAAAGGCTAACTCCTCTGTCTCCTTTCATTTCCAGGGTCTGAGAGCTTGCTTCTGCAACTTTCCCCAACCCAGCCAAAGACAGCTCACTGCCAGAATTTGCCCTTCAGGTACAGACACAGAGGAGCCCTGTGTGCACCAAAACTTTTGAACTTGGCATCTTTTGTGGTGCAGTAGCCCAATTTCGTGGAGCTTAAATTTCATTGCTATTCAGAGGGAGCAGCTTGCATTTGCCTTGTGTGAGCTGTGCTCCTTCAAGCTGAAATTTTCAGGACTGCATTGTAATCTGCTTTTTAAACTAAATCCTGCAAATTAATTTTCTCAAATTGTTTAATTGTATGGCTGGTGACTTCCCTACCTAGTTCCAAATTCAGTCTCCCTGCCACTAGAACATTCCCTTTCCCTCAGAACGTGCTCTGTAGTGCAACTCCTCCCCCTATTCAACCCCCTACTCTCTCTTTATTTCTGTTTAACTTTGATTTTCCTTCCCTATTTAAAAGGCTAACTCCTCTGTCTACTTTCCTTTCCAGGGTCTGAGGGCTTGCTTCTGTATCCCTCCCAAGACCAGCCAAGGACAGCTCGCTGCCAGAATTTTCCCCACAGGTACAGACACTGAGGACCCCTGAGTGCACTGTGTGCACTGAAACTTTTGAACTTGGTGCCTTTTGTGGTGCAGTAGCCCAATTTCATAGAGCTTAAATTTTATTGCTATTCAGAGGGAGCAGCTTGCATTTACCTTGTGTGAGCTGTGCTCATTCAAGCTGAAATTTTCCGGACTGCATTGTAATCTGCTTTTTAAACTAAATCCTACAAATTGATTTTCTCAAATTGTTTAATTGTATGGTTGGTGATTTCCCTACCTAGTTCCATATTCGGTATCCCTGCCACTAGACCTTTCCCTCCCCCTCAGAACTTGCTCTGTAGTGCAACTCCTCCCCTATTCAAGCCTCCTTCTCTCTCTTTGTTTCTGTTTAACTTTGATTTTCCTTCCCTATTTAAAAGGCTAACTCCTCTGTCTCATTTCCTTTCTGTGGTCTGAGGACTTGCTACTGCAGCCCTCCCCAGCCAGCCAAGGACAGCTCGACACCAGAATTTGCCCCGCAGGTACAGATATGGGGAAGCCCTAAGTGCACTGTGTGCAACAAAACTTTTGAACTTGCCACCTTTTGTGATGCAGTAGTCCAATTTTGTGGAGCTTAAATTTCATTGCTATTCAGAGGGAGCAGCTTGCATTTATTTATTTTTTATTTATTTAGTTGTTTAACCAGGTGAGACACACTAAGCTGAAAGCTTTTTTACAGGTGCAACCTGGGAGCACAGGGAAGTTAAGTGACTTGCTCAGGGTCACACAGTATGCAAGTGGAAGCTGTAGGATTCAAACCCAGGTCTAGTCTGCTGGATGTCACCAGATTTGTAGCTCAGAGCCTTAAACCACTGCGCTATACTGCCTCCCATTTAATGTGTGTGAACTGTGCTCTTTCAAGCTGAAATTTTCAGGACTGCATTCTAATCTGCTTTTGAAATTAAATCCTGCAAATTAATGTTCTCAAATTGTTTCATTGTATGGTTGATGATTTCCCTACCTAGTTCCAAATTCGGTCTCCCTGCCACTAGAACTGTCCCTCCCACTCAGAACTTGCTCTGTAGTGCAACTCCTCCTTCTATTCAAGCCCCCTACTCTCTCTTTATTTCTGTTTAACTTTGATTTTCCTTCCCTATTTAAAAGGCTAACTCCTCTGTCTACCTTCCTTTCTGGCGTCTGAGGGCTTGCTTCTGCAGCCCTCCCCAGCCCAGCCAAGGACAGCTCGCCGCCAGAATTTGCCCCACAGGTACGGACACAGAGGAGCCCTGAGTGCACTGAAACTTTTGAACTTGGCACCTTTTGTGGCGCAGTAGCTCTATTTTGTAGAGCTTAAATTGCATTGCTATTCAGAGGGAGCAGCTTGCGTTTGCCTTGAGTGAGCTGTGCTCCTTCAAGCTGAAGTTTTCACCACTCACACCCCCACCTCCTCCATCTATTAAATACTCCTTTACTCCACCCTATGCCCTATCCGACTGGCCTCTGGTGATAAAGGGGTGGGGCACATAACTGTGGCCAGTCCTAGAACCTGCATTCTACTGTGTTTGCTGCCTGAGTCCTGCTTTTGGAAAATATCAGATTTTATTACATGATCATGCAGCCCCCACTCTACCTGCTAGTCCTACTGACTCCTCCCTGTTGCGGTATTGCCTTGGAATACTTCACCCCCCTAACTGCTGCTCTTCCAGGCTTTTCTTCAGACATGAAGGACTTTACCTTCTCCAATCTGTTACCACTCCCTAAGCGACTCAATAGCCATATCAAACACTCTTGCCCAAAACTGGTTCTCCACCTGATTAGGTCTTACAGCACATCTAAATGCATCTCCAGAGCTAGGACCATCCTCACTTTTTTGATTGCTGCTACCTGAATTATTGTCCTTTCTTATCTTTGGCAGGTGATGTGGGAACTAACCCTGGCCCCATGCCCACAGGGCTCCCTCACTATTCAGTCAGTTCTTCCCCTGGGCCCCTTTCCAGGGGACTAAAAATTGTCCACCTTAATATAAGAAGCTTGGTGGCTAAATATGCAGAACTTTTAGCTTGGACCACCACTCAAAGGTCTGATCTCCTTGCAATTTCTGAATCATGGCTGAAGCCTTCTCTCCCCGACTGTTTGTGTTTCCTCCCTGGACACAGCTTGTTCTGGGTTGATCGGCCCGCATCAAAAAGAGGTGGCGGTCTGGCACTATTTTACAAGTCTCATCTAAACCTAACCTTACTACCATGCCCCTCACTTGTGCCTTTAAGATACTTCATGCATGGCTTCTGCTAGGTGGCTCAAAAAAACTGCATATTGTTTGCACCTACATGCCTCCAGTTTCCTGCAATAATGGATTCAAGGAGTTCCTGGCTTTCCTCCCCCAGTCCACCAAAAACAATGAAGTAATTTGTCTAGGTAACTTCAATCAGAATTGGCTCAGCCCAAACCTCCCTGTCCTTGACTCTAATATAAGCAAAATCAACCTAACCCAGCTTGTCTTGGTACCTACGCAACATTCCAGCAATGGCAATAGCCACACCATCCTTGACTGGGTACTTACCAACAGGCCGTACAGAATATGTTCCATGACCGTGCTACCAGACTCCATTAGTGACCATCCACCTGTCACCTGCGTCTGGGATGCCAGCCCCACCACGCACCCAAAATCATCTCTATGTCTGACTTCTCTAACCTCAACACCTCAGCTTTTCTAAGGGATCTTTAGCATGTCAACTGGTCCCCCATATTCATGACAAATAACATTAACTTGGCTGCTGAATACTTTATCAACTCTCTGCGCTCCTTGCAATCCAAGCACATTCCTTCCATCAGGCACAGGGTACAGGGTCTGCCTACCAAATGGTATACTAGCCCTCTTCTATGTATGCTTAAAGCACAGGACAAATTCTGGACCAGATGGAAAACCTCCTCCCTGTTCTCTGACTTCATCGCATATCGCTCCCTTCGTAACTCTTGTAAGAAAGTGCTACGGGCTGCTAAAAGCAATTACTATAAAGGCCTTCTTCATGCCACTTCTAGTAACCCAAAAAGGTACTGGGCACAAATAAACCACATAATGGGATGCTCTATGTCCCAATCCCCCTGTGACATTCTAATAAATAACATCTCCTGTACAACCATAATACCATAGTTAATGCTTTCAGTTCACTCTCTACCACCCTCCCTTGTTTTGATGCTGATGGTCCCCCCTCGCCGCACCTCCCCCTGACTTCCCCCATCCCATCCTTCCCTTATTCTCCACCCAGTCTCCAGGCTGGATGTCCTACGAGCTCTTAACATGATGTCTCCCCATGGCAGCGCAAATCCAGAAGGACTGGAACCTAGAATTCTCAAATTAGGTGCGTCTCTTCTTGCCACCCTCATCATGAGATTGTTCAACCACTCCATTAGCTCGGGTACTGTGCCCCTCTCCTGGAAAAATGCCAGGGATATCCCAGTCTTCAAAAAGGGTGATCCAAACAACCTAACAAACTACCATCCTATTTCACTCCTTCGACCCTCAGTGAACTTCTGGAGAAGCTTATCCCTCGCCAGGTGTCAAACTTCATTGACAACTTTAACCTGCAATCTCCTGCTCAGCATGGCTTTAGACAAAACCACAGCACCATGACAGCCCTAGTGCAATTCATCAGTGACATCAAATCTGCTATGGACCAAGGCCAGCTTACTGGTGCTGTTTTCACTGACATGTCAAAGGCGTTTGACTCAATTAACCACAACCTGCTCCTGCATCAACTAGGCTCTATTGGTGCCTCCGAGTCCACACTTGCCTAGTTTGCCAGCTATCTGTGGACCCGCTTCTAGTCTGTCTCCTGTCATAAAGTTCTCTCTGCCCCTTCTCTGCTTCATTCAGGTGTCCCACAAGGTTCCATACTTGGGCCCCTGCTCTTTTCTTTGTTCATCAATAACCTACCTTCAGTGCCCTCCCACAGTCTCTCCTTACTCTGTGCTGATGACTTGGTTCTCTATTTCTCCTCCAGCTCTATTCATGAAATTAACTCCCACCTCTCCTCTGATCTTCACTGAATCCAAACTTGGCTTACGTCCCACTGCCTGGTGCTAATTGCTGCCAAGACCCAGGTTATGCTCTTTGGGTCACAAAGGAAAACTGTCACTTCAACTCCATCTCTCCAGGTTTCTTGCCTTGATGGCTCCCTTGTGGAAGTAACTCAGTCCTTCAAATACCTAGGGATCACACTGGATCCCTTAACTTAACTTAACTTTTCTCTGCATGTCAAAGCTATCTGCAAATCAGTCAGTGCTAAAACTGAACTGACTTACTAAGTCTGTCAGTTTCTGACCCTTGCCACCAGGCTCTGTGTCATCCAAGGTCTTCTCCTCCTCCTCCTCCCTGGACTCTGCTACGCTCTGCCTGTCTTCACTATGGCACAGACATGCATCTTACAAATGTGGGATGATGCCTATAACAATGTTTATAGATTTGTGCTATCTGCTCCTTATCTTAAGCACCACTGTACTCTCTACTCTGACCTCCACTGGTTGTCCCCTTCCTCCCATTGGGCATATTCATTAGGTTGTCTGACTGACAACATTATTCATTCTTCTATCCCATCCACACTCGCTGCTATCATCACCCCCATGGACTGCCCTCGTTCCCTCCATTCCATGTCTTTAGCTCTGCTATCTGTCCCAAAATGCTCTACCAGGATGGGTGAACTTGCCTTCTCCTTCTATGCCCCCAAATTTTGGAACTCTCTCCCATTTGATCTTAGGCACTCCAAATCCCACCCAACTTTCAAGAAAGGCCTCTCCAATTACCTTGCCTCCATTGACATTTGCAAATGTCCTGAGCTTCACGAGTCATGCAAATCTACCATTGTCCTGCACTTACATTTCCCTGTGGCCTCCCATCCCCACTCTTCCTCAGCTGCAGCTATGCACTTTGTTCCCTGTCTCTGCCTGGGAATTTTCTCCTTGCTGACTTCTCAACAGCACTGTCATGTTTTGTACATTATTAACAGTAAATTGTGCCTTTTTGGTTTTTTGGTTCCTATTATACTGTGTGATATCTACCTCTTCTATGTACTATGTAACTTGCACCTCTGTATAATTGTTTGCAATCTTGTATTGTACAACACTGAATACGTATTTGTTTTTACCTGTTCCTTGATTTGTACTCTCCTGGGTCATGCCTGAAAATAGGCAGTTCTGTCTAGTGCACTTACCCGGCTACCAAAAGCAAATAAATAAATACTAGGCACTGTCCACCATACAGTGACTTAGAAGTATAACAATTCAACTTTAACTTTACCCTGGGCTCAACAGTAATGCAGCAGACAGTGAAATTTAGCAATGCCTACTGTATTTAGTTTCTAATACAAATCACACCATAAATATAATGCTGGATACTAGTACCCAGTGCTTTTCTATGAAATGTCAGGCACCTATAAACAGAGTGCACCTTCAGATATTCTCCTGGTGGTTAAATTCTGCAACCTCCCAACTACTGGAGGTCAACTTCTGTAACCTCCCTATACCTGGACCAGAAAAAAGGGGAAAAAAACAAAAGATTAAAAAGAGGATCTGATGGGTAGCCAACCTATCAGATGAAAAATGAAACTGATAGAGAACAAGATAGAAAAAAGACTCATGACCGCAGGTTTTCGTAAACCTAGTAAAAGATGGTCCATTTTTCTGTGGCAGGCTTATCTGCCTTCCCTTTCTCTAGAAGGGGATGGAGCGATGGCCCACCCTCTCCATAAGCTTTGTCTCAGGGTCCCATAACTGAAAACACTTTCTGTAAGTATTTCTGTAAATCAGATTCATTCTGCTCCTTACATTACATGACCCTGAGGCACTGCTTAATTACCTTCCTCGCGTATCATCCTCAGTATCTATCTGCAATAATTCCCAGCAGTTTTATGCTGTCTTCTAACTTCTGACAAGCTCATGCTATAATATATTTCCTGGCCATATGCATCCAGTTTTAACAGTCATAGTTATTTAAACACAGACATTTAAACATTTAAAATAACAGAGTAGTACTCATGGTGCATGAAGGGCTACCATCCTGCTCTGGTTGCCTTATGTGGGAGTCTCCCATGCTTCCCAGGGTGTCACTTACATTGGCCTTCTACCCATCCAGCACCTCCTCCCCTACACCTTTTTGATACTTCCCGCTGACTGTACCCAGTACTAGCCCTCAGGTAGTCAGCCACCTTCTACACAACCCATGCCAGTAATAACAGGGGTTAGTTGTGATAAGACCTCTCCCTGGTCTAAAGAATTCTTTGGACTGCCACTTGTCATGTCCAGTATCCTTTCCTTAAGGGCTATAGGCACCACAACCCTGGCATCCACTTTTTTTGTGTCGGGGTTATGCCTCATGTGGTAAAGCACTCCCTGTCTCTTTTCATATCACCATAGCCTATTTCCTACCCCACCATTAACTGGTCTCCCATCCTGAACCTTAACGTAGTCCCTTAAATGAGCAACTTCAGGGTCCCTCCCCTGTAACTGTTCCCAATCAGGCTCTAAAACACATTCTGGTTTTATGATAGGTGTTTTGCAACATAACAAAGTCCTTTATGCCTTAATGGCCTCTTCCTTGTTGCTTAGAGTCTTCACCCCAGAAGGTTAATGGACAGTCTCAGTCTTATCTGGTAACTTCTTCTCTTGTAGATCCTCCTCCTCCAGGTAACAGCTGGGAAAAATTGGTAATAAGGGCAGACGGGTTTCTATCAAGGGTTCCTCCTCTAGTAGGTCCCATAGCTCTGGGTCCTCTGCTGCCTCCTCCAGTTCCTCTGAATGGGACATCTCCAGCAGCACCTAGATATGGTGCTCAGCCTCCCTCCAGCATTGGTCCACCTCCAGCCATTTTCCACTGAGCCAATTTACCAGCTTTATCAGCTCGGCCACCTAGTCCTTGGATCCCTCATGTTTCCATGGTACCTCACCCAGATCACCACCTCCAGTCATCCACATCCTCGTATCTGGTGCCATGCACCACTGCCTGTTCACCAAAATAGTACCAGGGCTGGTACCACCTGACTGGAATCCCCCAATTCCTGGACTTCCAGCCAGATCCCACCACTGCCAGCATATGTCATAGAGTGTGGGATTTCAAATCATAAACAGACAGACAAATTGTAAGGTGCATAAAAAATGATTAAAAAGCATTTGAAATTTTATTGTAACTCAGAAATAATAAGGTGAAATAAAGAAAATAAAGGTTAGCAGATGGTTAGCATTTTTCAGCTTAGCCTGGCATGGCTTCAGCCTCCCTGCTGAACACCCTGAAGGTCTTACACCTTTCCTTGCCTGTCAGGAACTGACCACCCTATCTAAAAATAAAACTAGCCCCTAGTGGCAGAATTAAATAAATTTCTTTAGAGTGACATCACCGTCAGGTGACCATGTCATTGTCTGTCTCCCTGTAATTTCTTCTTTTATACATTACTAAAGTCCCTTTACAATTTGCTATCTGTTGTGGACTAACAGACTGTATCATGACATATAACATTCTCTAGACATATATTACTCAGAAGTTTGCTAACTTCTTAATTAGGGTCTGAGTCCTCATAATGAGGTTAAGCCCCTCCCTTGGACAGTGACCTCACATCTTTGGATCATTATAAATTCCTACACTATGGGCTGCTGCTGCCCTTTAGTGCTCAATTACACAGGAGGCTTCCCCTTGAAGCAGCAGAGTCCACACTTGCTTATGAACTAGGGTCTTTGGAAAAAGTTGCTACCTTGCTACAATGGGGCTCCTTCCATTCACTAGAGAGCCACTTATTGAGCAGGGTAAGTTCCTATTTATATAGCATGACAATACGTTGACAAGATATAGTAGATTGTACCAGTTTGGCTAGGTGTGTTCTGTTGGAGTTTTGTCCCCAGTTAATATTATAAATTTTACAAACTGTGAGTACCAGCTCTATAACAACATTTAAATGCTTAATTGGCAAGTTTTTAAACTAGTCAAAGGGTGAGGCACTGATAAACAGTAGGAAAATCCCAGCCTCCCCCTACAAAACAGGGTACCAAATGAGAAAAAGACCAAGGTAGAAAGGTCAGTGGAGGATGCTGCTACAGAAGGCAAAGCCATCAAAAAATGGAGAGCAATGAGTACCAATGCCCATAGTCTGGGTAACAGGCTTCCTGAATTAGTGGCCTTGATGGAGGAGGAACATCTGGATATCATGGCAGTCACAGAAACATGGTACACACAGAACCATGACTGGGACATAAACATACCAGGATACTCTGTCTACAGGAGGGACAGGGAGAGTAAAAGAGGAGGAGGAGGAGGAGTAGCTCTCTACATAAGGGAAGGAATCAAAGCAACAGAACAAAAGGGTAAACAGGGAGGAGAAGAAGCACTGTGGGTCAATTTGGAGGCAGGCAATTGCACCACAATCCGCACAGGGGTTGTATACAGAACCCCCCCTCAGGGGGAGGAAATGGACAAGAAAATAATAGAAAGTATACTTAGAATGGCAGATAAAGGGGAGATATTGCTGATGGGTGATCTGAATATGCCAGATGTTAAATGGAGTGCAGATGCAACAGCCATTTCTAAGAGTGGGGTTATTCTAGATGCCCTACATGGGGCATGCCTTAGACAACTAGTATTGGAACCCACTTGAGAGGGAGCAATCTTAGACCTGGGCCTCTCAAATGGAGATGGAGAGAGGATCACAGATGTAGAAGTGGGTAGCCATCTGGGAACTAGCAACCATCGAACAGTATGGTTCACAATAAACACAGCAATAGAGTCAAGCCATACAAAGGCAAAAGTACTGGACTTTAAGAGGGCTGACTTTGCCAAAATGGGTTAGTGCCTAAGGAATGCACTAGCAAATGGGCAGGAAGGAGGGGTGGAAGATTAATTGGGAATAATAACAACTGCTATCACAGAGGTAACAAGCCTTTGTGTGAAGCAAATAAACAAAACAAAACAATGTAAGAAACCACTATGGTTCTCACAGGAGGTGGCAGTGAAGGTTCAAGAGAAAAAGAAAGCATTCAGAAAGTACAAGGAATCACAGAAGAAGCAGGACACAGAATTGTATCAGTTAAAGCAAAAGGAAGCTAGGAAGGCAGTCAGAACAGCAAAGGCCCGAACCGAGGAAAAGATAGCCAACTTAGTTAAGAAGGAGGATACAACCTTTTTTAGGTACATCAGGGAGCGAAGGAAGACTAAGGGAGGGATAGTGAGGCTTAATAAAGAGGAGAGGGGGTGAACAGAGGGTGACGGTGAAAAGGCAGAGATACTAAACAAATATTTTTGCTCAGTATTTACAAATGAAGAGGGGGAGGTACCTAAAACAAACAATACAAACACTCTTGATACAGAAGTTGATACCAGCCCATTTACAGAAAAAAGGGTTCTGAAAGAACTCTTAAAACTGAAGGTGAACAAAGCAATGGGGCCTGATGGGATTCATCACAGACTTCTAGAAGAACTAAGAGTAGAACTAGTGACACCACTGACTACACTCTTTAACAAATCATGGGAGGATGGGGTGGTACCTGAGGACTGGAGGAGGGCAGATGTGATTCTCCTTCACAAAAGTGGGAGCAGGGCAGAAGCAGGAAACTATAGACCTGTTAGTTTAACCTCAGTGATAGGAAAAATGATGGAATCACTTCTGAAGGAAAGAGTTGTCAAGTACCTAGAGGCCAGAAGGGCACGGGACCCAAGGCAGCATGGATTCACAGTGGGAAGGTCATGCCAGATGAATCTAATAGATTTCTTTGACTGGGTGACCAAAGTAGTAGATCAGGGAGGGGCTGTGGACATGGCCTACCTAGATTTTAGCAAGGCATTTGACTCAGTCCCACACAAAAGATTAATATACAAGTTAGCCATCCTGGAAGTGGGTCCCAAGATGATAGCATAGGTAAGGAATTGGCTGGAGAATAGGACACAGAGGGTAATAGTAAATGGAGTCCACTCTGAAGAAAGGGGGGTTACTAGTGGGGTACCACAAGGTTCAGTATTAGGACCGGTTCTCTTCAATGTCTTTATAAGCGACACTGCTGAGGGACTTAAAGGAAAAGTATGTCTCTCTGCAGATGACACAAAGATCTGCAACAGAGTTGATGCACAAGGTGGGGTGGAAAGGATGAGAAGGGACTTGGCAAGGTTAGAGGAATGGTCAAATGTATTGCAGCTTAGAGTCAATGCTAAGAAGTGCAAGGTAATGCACCTGGGAAACAAAAACCCAGGGGAAGAGTACACAATGGGGGGGGGAGATACTAACAACAACAAAAATGGAAAGAGACCTGTGGGTAGTCATATCAGATGACTTAAAGGTGGGCAAGCAATGTGAGAGGGCAGTAAGGAGGGCTGGGGGGATACTGGGATGCATATGGAGAGGCATCACCAGTAGAAAACAGGAAGTTGTTATCCCTCTTTACAGACAGCTGGTGAGACTCCATCTGGAGCACTGTGTGCAGCTCTGGAGACCCAGTCTCCGCAAGGACATAGACAAGATGGAAGCTGTCCAGAGGAGGGCATCAAATGGTGCAGAGTCTGCACCAGAAGACATATGAAGAGATACTAAAGGAGCTTAATATGTATAGCCTCGAGGAAAGGAGGAGAGGGGGACGGATAGAAACTTCAAGTACCTCAAGGAATCACCAAAGTCCAAGAGGTAGCATCTTCAAAACAGAGGTGTGCAAGAACAAGGGGGCACAATTTGAAGATAGAGGGGGGGCAGCTCAGACGTAATGTAAGGAAGTATTTTTTCACAGAGAGGGTTGTGGATGTATGGAACGGCCTTCCGGAGGAGGTTGTGGAGTCAAAAACAGTGGTTGAATTCAAGCATGCAAAGGACAGTCATGAGGCAATTCTAGAGGGTGGGAGTAGAAAGAAGTAGGCTGCTGGTTAACTAGGATCTGCAGCTTATCCATTAGGTAGGGAAATGAGCAGACTGGGTGGGCCAAGTGGTCCTTATCTGCCGTCAGATTCTATGTTTCAATACAGCACCACATGTAATGGAACCTTTAAATACATATAAAGCAGCATTGTGTAGCCCTGTTGCAGTTTCTGGGATAGCAAGTGGAATGGAAGAATGAGGGTGCGCTTCTCTTCTCCCTTCTCCTGCTAACTCAGTAACAGCAGAATACATACTCTACTATTGTTTATTTTCTCCCGTTTTGTGTGACTAATGTCTTTTTCATATTCTCTCACACAACATACTCTCCTGCCTTCTCCCTGGGCAGACACTTTCTAAGTTCAGAAGCTCCTAATTTGTAAAGAGCAAATTACCTAGTTATCTTCTCTTACTGGGGCGGAACCTAAGACAGGGATCATCCTGTCACACTGTTGTTTTACCGGAAATGCTTTTCTTATTTCTTTTAATAATCATTTAGCACCTAGAAAGGCTTGAGGAGTCACTTAGTCTGGTCCCAAGAGAGGTTCAGTGTTGCTGTGATAATGCCTAACATAACAAAAGTAGGGAAGGAACAATATAGTATTTTAATGTCCCTTGAACAGTGTTTGAGTATTTGTTGCCAAAAGGTGGAAATGCATGGGAATTCTTATAAAATATGCAACAGACTTGCATGATTTTCAGCGCATCTCAAACATAGCCCATCATATAGGAATCCCATTTCCTCTAGCTTTTTATGTGTATAATAGTATTAATGTAAAATGTTAAACTGTAATAATTTACCTTGTGCTTCATTTGCTTTTATCGTATTGTTCCATACTGTGACTCATTCATCCACTTATAGTTCAATTCCAAACTCTGCCTCCCACTTATTCTTAGCTGACAGGGTTAGCATGATTTCAACATCAGTAAGGAGCTCATAAATCATATTTGAAATCTTTAAACATACCATCTTGACTCTTTGGTCCCATTTGGCACTATCTGCCTGGGCAACATTTTGTTTCAGAATTCCATTATTAAGGGCACTTTCAACCTGTAGGTAATTACAAACCTGAAATCTATGTATACTGACATTTTCCCTAAGATCTGCAAAGGATAACGGTGTATTAGTCCTGGGGTAAACTACAACTTCCAACTGTCAACCCCATAATTTAATCCACTCTGGATCAGAATACCATTATTATGGGCACTTTGAAACTGTAGGTAATTACAAAACTGAAACTCTAAGTATACTGAATTTTCCCTGAGCTCTGCAAAGGATAACAGTGTATTAGTCCTGGGGTCATTGCCATCTTCCAACCATCAATTCCATAATTTAATCCACTCTGGATCTTTCAGTGGGCTAACATTACAACAGATGTGTGGGTTGTCCCAAAATGGTTGTTTTAGCCCAGAGGAATTACTGATTTTGAGGTTCTGCATGGTAGCACTCGGAACCTTAAGAGAGTTTGCAGTGCAGTTGGTTTGCAGTTGTTAGTTGCTTTGGTAATGGAAGATGTAGATAGTCTGGAATTAAATGAGGCTCAATAATTTGTTTTTTCTATGCTCAGCCAGATGGGTGTGTCAGATGCTCTATGTTTAAATGTGACAAAGATAGCTGGCCCAGTGGTGCTGAGGGTTGAGGCACTGGATACCACACCTACTCCATGCCGCACTGGTTCGGGAATGACTGCCTGGGGCCTGGGAGGAAGGACTAGGATTAAGCGTCCAATGACAGCTCTCCTAGTACTGGGGAGAAGTAGTGGATGCACAGCATGCTCTGCTAGTCCCTGGGCACGCCTGGAGGTACTGCAGGTGTGGGGGTTCCTAGTGGGGTGGAAGCATGCCAGACATCTGCACGTCAGTGCACCAATGTCATTGCATGCCTGTGCTTCCATCAGTAGATAAGTGAGGGAAAAATGGGGACACAAGTCTTTAGCAGCTTGATGGCCGCAGTTTCACCAACCAGCAATGCCTGAAAGGCATGTGCTGGTAATGGATCCTCGCCGGTCTTGGGGGCCAAGTGGGGGCCCCTTTCACAGGTGTAGTTGCATATGCCAGCTGGGCATGCTGAGCTTCGGGGTCAGCAGAGGAATGGAGGAGCCATGGCTGGATACAGAGCAACACTGTAGCTGCAGGCAAAAAGTGTTAAATGATAAAAAAATTAATGTGACAAAGCAAGAATGCTTCACTGTATTTTTTCCCACTAAGGTAGGGCCAAATCCACCCTTATCTCGTTTAGATCTTGACTTACATAATGATAGTCTAGATGGTTTTATTCCCCATATAAATCTTCTTACTGCTATTTTCCTTTCATTTGACCTTGACAAGATTGCCAGAATGTTCTGTACACATAAAAGTCTTGGTGTCAAAATTATGTTAAAGCATGTATCATCCCCCATATAGAAAGATTACATTTATTCCATTTTTCAAATTCTTGTTGTAAAAACGTAAGTATAGGGATGAGGTTTTGATCCAATAGCTTATCTCAATTGAAAGATATTTTCAGACCTAAGTTAAGATATTGTATTTTGTAATAGTCCCATGTTGACAGTTTGCTGCAGATATTTTAACAGAAGTGAGAGAGAGTACAAAGGCATAATTTGTGCTTTCCTCCAAGTTTTAAACCAGAGAATTCTCCTGATTTTTCCATTTTCAGTTGAAGGTGGAAGATATATTCCTTAGAACAGCTTAATGTTAAAATTAGATCATCTGTGAACACAAACATTTTATTTTGTACTTTAGTCACTAAAACACTGTTAATTGAGGGGCCCTGTTGAACTCAACTAATTAGTAGTTCCAGACCAAGATAAAAAGATATGATAACAAGTGACATTCTTTGGACAATTCCCCTTTCCAAGTTAAAGAGTGAAGATGTTAACTCATTAGTGATTAATTGTGTTGAGGGTTTTGCATAGATTATGGAGATCCAAGATATAAATTCTGCATCAAAACTGAAGGTTTCTAATGTCTTATAGAGATATTTCCATTCCAGTGAGTCAGAGGCTTTTGAATATTTAATGACGTTGCCATGGAAGGTACCTTTTTTTCTTCACAGACCAGATAGTGTAGTAAAGTCTTCTGAGGTTGTCTGCCCGACCTTCATACGAACATTCAAACATACAAAATTAACAGCAGATACAGGCCCTTCGGTCTATATAGTCTGCTCGAGTGTGCAACATGCCATTTATTAAACTGCAGCTGCCCCCTCTCCTTTGCCCGCCCTTCTGATTTTTGTTCCCAACCTCTGACTTCTCTCCCCCAATTTTCCCCTCAGTTCTGACCCTCACTTTTGCCTTGTCCCATCCCCTCTTGAAGATGCCTACCATCTGTAGTGATATCACTTCTTCTGTTAGCACATTCCAACCTACAACCACCCTTTCCATGAAATAATGCCTCCTCATCTCCATCTTGAATCTTCCTCCCTTTAATTTTGGACTGTGCCCTCTGGTGTCCCTCCCCTCATTCAGCATAAATGAATTCTCAGAATTAACTCTGTTTATGCCATTTAGGTACTTGAATATTTCAGTCATGTCCCCTCTCTCCCTTTTATCTCCCAGGGTGTGCCTGTTAAGCTCCCACAGTCTATCCTCATATGCTTTGTCTCCCATTCCCAGGATCATCTCCATCACCCTCCTCTGGAAACCTGCCAGTAGTTTGAAATCCCTTGTCAAATACAGGCACTACAACTGCACACAGTATTCCAAGTGTGGTCTCACCAGGGACCTGTACAGGGGCAGTATGACTTCCACCCTCCTAGAAGTGTTCCCTTGCTGATGCACAGAGCATTTTATTCACCTTTGCAGCAGCCTTCCTACACTGCACTGAATGTTTCATGTACCCTGTTACCAGCACCCTAGATACTTCTCCTTAGCCAAAGTGGTTAACTGCACTCCCCCCCCCCAACAGTAGCTGTTTTCAGTTTTTTTTTTGGCCCCAAGTTCAAGACATGGCAATTTTTAGCATTGAACTCCAGCTGCCATGTGACTGACCAACACTCAAGTCTCCCCAAGTCGTCTTGTATTACTTTACCCCCTTCCTCACTATCCACCTCCATGCAGATGTCAGTGTCATCGGCAAATAAATTGATCTTGCTACTTATCCCATTTAATATGTCAGCAATGAAGATATTAAATAGTACCAGTCCTAGCACCGAACCCTGTGGGACCCCACTGGTTACAACTCTGGATGCTGATAGCTCTCCTCCAACTACCACCCTCTGCTGCCTGTCCTGCAACCAGCTCCTAATCCACCCAACCAGTTTATTCCCAGCTCCCAGGCAGTTCAACTTGTTGATCAACCTTCTGTGAGGCATCGAGTCAAAAGCCTTGCTGAAGTCCAGGTAAAGGACATTCACCACATGGCCCCATCCAGTGACCGTGTCACCCAGACAAAGATGTCAACTGGGTTAGTCTGATATGATCTGCCAGATACAAGCCCATGTTGCCTGTCATCCTGTAGACCATTCCCCTCTAGGAAACTCATCAGCCTTTCCTTGAGGCATTAGCTTTCTTATGATGGCTGTAAGGATCACTGGTCTGTAGTCCCTGGTCCATCCCTGGGCCCACGCTTAAGGAGGGGCAACACGTGTGCATCCTTCAATCCCTGGGCATGCATCCAGTACTCAGGTAAGTGTTGAACAAATCCACCAGTCTTCCTGCCAGGACATCTGCCTGCTCCTTCAGTATCCTAGGATGCACTCTGTCCAGTCCCAGCACCTAATCCACCCTTAGGGACCTAAGGCCTTCAATACCCTGTCCACCTGGATCTCCACATCCATTGCCTCCTCTCCCCTCAATCCCACCCCACCCCTTCCCCTGAGGTATAGGCCCATCTCTCTCCCTGATAAAACACTGAGCTGTAGTACTTGTTTAGTGCTTCTGCCTGCTGTTCCCCCTTATCTGCCCACCTACCATCCTTCCTAATCTGTACTATATGATTCTTGGAATTTCTCCTCTCTCTCATATACCTGAAGAAATCCTTTTCCCATTCCTTGATCCCCTGTGCCAGCCTTCACTCCTTTGAGGCCTTGGCTGCCCTCACTACTCTGCTCAGCTCTCTAGATTTCTTCACATATTCTTCTCTGTCCTCATGCTGGTTAGATCTCTTATACTTTCTAAAAGCTGATCTCTTTTCGTTCACCCTCTCCATGACCTCCTAAGTCAACCAGCTTGTTTTTTTGGTCCTAGATGTTCTGCTGTGCAACTTCATGCAAGAGCTAGAGGCATCTGCTAGTCCTAGCTTTATGAAGTTCTATTTCTGCTCAGCATCCATGTCAGGTCTGTTGTGGTTTCCTTCCAAAATGGTTCCTATCCTGCCAAAATCTGCCCTTTTAAAGTCCACAACTCTTGTTTTTGTATAGGCTACCTTCTTCCCTGGATTTGGGGAGAACCACACTGTGCGGTGGTCACTTCCTACTAGGGGGTTCTCCACCTCTATATCTTGAACTAATTCTCCATCCATCAGTACTAGGTCCAGAATGTTCCCCTCTCTGGTTGGCTCTGTCATTTTCTGCATAAAGAAACAGTCCTGGATGGCCTCCAGGAGGACCTGCTCTCTGGCACATGAGGTAGCTGGGGTGGACTCCCTTGCCTACTGGCCATGACTGCTGCCCAACCCCACGCCCCCCCAGCTAGTTTAAATTGTACCTGTATGCCACAAACTCCACTTGCTTTTTTCCTGTTAGCTTGTGAATAAAAGTGTTGCAGTCTTTTAGCTAAAATATTTGCCAAAATCTTATAATCATCATTTAGTAATGAAATTAGTCTGTAGTTTGTACAGTGCAAAATATCATTCCCTTTTTTAGCTATGAGTTTTATGTATGTATTATACATTGTTGGGAGTAATATTTTATGAGTCTGTGCTTCCTGTAGTGTCATATGAAGATACTTAACTACATCTTGACTTAAAGATTTAAGTAGTTCTCCAGAAAAAAACAGCAGGACACTATGTTTTATCATTCGGGAGTTCCTTAATAGCCTGTATAACTTCACTCAGAGAAATACAGCTAATTAGTTTGCAATTTTCTTCAGAGGACAGCACTGGTACATGTGCAAGAAAATCAGACATTTGAGAATCCATGTTTGTTTGTGTGTGTATATATATATATATACAGACAAACAACCTCTGTGTGCAAGCACTGAGGCAATGGTTACCTCAAAGGGCATTTGACTGGGAAGCCAAGTTTCAAAGAAATACAAAATCACACATACCCTCACAATGCAAAGCATCATGGGCTGCATATGCAAATCACCACAGAATATTATGCTAGTTCAACTTTAAGCAGAAATGCATGGTGCCAAAAGGCCTCTCACACAGTTTGCAAAGGGTGCCAACAGAAGACATAGACATGTGTTTCATCCTACCAGGACTCATCAGTATGCCTTGTCTGTCTGACACTCCAGTGGAATGAACCAGCTACCCTAAGATGGTCTATCTGGGCTATGTTGTGGAGAACCCAATTAAAACAAAAAACAATTTAAAAGACAAAGAACCTCTGTGTGCAAGCACTGAGGCAATGGTTACCCCAAAGGGCATTTGGCTGGGAAGCCAAGTTTCAAAGAAATACAAAATCACACATGCTCCCACAATGCAAAGCATTGTGGGCTCTGCAAACTGTGTGAGAGGCCTTTCAGCACCATGCATTTCTGCTTAAAGTTGAACCAGCATAATATTCTGTGGTGATTCTCATATGCACCCCATGATGCTTTGCATTGTGGAGGCATGTGTGAATTTGTATTTCAATATATATATATATATATATATATATATATATATATATCTTTATAATATTAAACTAGTATGTCACAAATGCCTTTATTAGAAACATAGAAGTTGAGTTAGTATAAACTATCTCCCCTGTTTCCTTCCTTTTAAGGCAATTTTAGGGTTTCTGACCACCAAACTAAATGCCAATGTTCAACCATGGTTTCAAACAAATGTTATCTTTTTTGCCCCTTCCCTTGCCCCGTTGGTGTCCCTCTCCATTGGGCACCCCCCCCACTGCAGTCATTCACCCCCAGGCTCCATTGGGATGTTCTGATACACCCTCAGGTTTAGCTTATTCCTGCCAGCAGGCCCCCAGTTGTCACCAGGGAGAAAGCACCTAAGACATCATAGCTGATGGTTGAGTTGCAAGGACACAGATCATGAGGCATGGAGGTCACATAGAGGGCTGCCATTGGAAGTAAAGTTTTCTCCCTTTCCTCTGCACCCCTTCCCAGCTCATGGTCACACATCATGGTATCCTGGGAGAAATGCATGGCAGAGTGTGGTCACCCACAGTGTTAAGTGCATCTCCACTATTCTACCACCAGGAGTTGCTGTAAGAGTGGTATGAACCATGTCCTCCCTCTGAGGAAGTTGAACATCCATCCAGATGCTCCTCACCCTCTCTGCAGGTCTCTAGTCCAGTTACGGGTCACTAGCATGACAAGCAGGTGCCTTACTGCTCAGTACCATGGAGACAGCCAAACATGTTTTTTTTTCCATACATACTTTTTGGTTCTTTTTTGGTTTTTTCTCCCAGATCCCCATTCCTACCTCAGATGCATGTGCACATGTGGAGGCATGCAAACACTGCATCTTGATGCACCCTTCTGACATGTCACCCTCACTGCCTACACTGACCACTGGACCTCTGTCCGGTGGCAGCAGGACTATTGGTGGGTGGCAACCACCCCCAGAAAAGGAGAGCCATCTTTCTGCTGCTCAGTCCTGCTCTGACTCTCCACCCGGGCTGGCTCCCTGATTATTCAAGGCTGTTCTTGAACCCAGGTCACTGATGTGGCATGAGGTAAGGCATCCAGTGCCTCAGCCCTCAGTGCCACCAATCTGGCTAGCCATACATGTTTTAACATCATCAGTATATAACATAGTACGAGGAATACAGTTACACTCCATGACAAACACAGTGCTCGTATGTTAATGCCAGAGGATACAGGCCTGTGGCACAGTGTTTGTGTGTGTGCTGCATGCAAAGCAGCTGCATCATAATACACATTGCATCAGACATGCAGCAGACTTCAGGAGTGGCCCAACATTACCCCAGACATGTAGCAGACT
The DNA here is from genome assembly GCA_016271365.2 of Neoceratodus forsteri. Classification (NCBI taxonomy): domain Eukaryota; kingdom Metazoa; phylum Chordata; order Ceratodontiformes; family Ceratodontidae; genus Neoceratodus; species Neoceratodus forsteri. Next base: position 62,412,726 of record CM028137.1, on the reverse strand, counting down.
GTGCAAGTGGTCCAACATTGTGTTGGACATGTTGCAGATTTTTTTTGAATGGCTAACATTGCACCAGATGTGTAGTAGACTTTGTGAGTTGCTTGCACAAAGGTTTGTTTTGTTCCCCCACTTTCCTGACCACTAAGTCTCACAAAACCACGAGTCTTACCGCACAAAAGTACATCTCAAAAGTGATGTACAGTGCATCAAGTTTGCAAAAATTCAGTTAACAAAAATTTGTGAAATTTAAGAAACAGTGAATTGCAGCATGCAAGAAAATGATATCTGATTCTTGTAATACTTTTAAATCTGAAAATTTTCTCAGTAAAGCCACCAATTAAAGAATCATCCTTTGACAAAACTCTAACAAACCCAAACGTTTCAAGTTTCAATTCATATTCATTTGTGTGCTGTCAGTGAACAAAAAAGGGTATTGAAATCCATACTTTCATGTATTTCAACTTTCTTGAACATTTCAAAAAACCCGACTAACCCTTGCCAAATTTACAAGATACAGAGAGGCTGACACCAACTACACCCTTTTGAAAGGCCACAGAGTTATGGTGCAAAAAGTCAAGGTTGAACATAGAAATGGATTTGTAACACTAAATATAGGGGTGCAAGCATGCTCATACAAATGAGCTGACTTAGACTGTCCATATGCATCTATTATCCCAAATATTTAAGTTTTTTATATAGCTTTAATTACATACATTAATTTAAAACAATAGCCATCTCTGTCTTATTTTTGAAACAATTTTATGACAAATCTCCTGTCATCCTACTGTATCTATATACATGCCAGCTGGTAAACAAAATCCAGGCATAGATTCACTTACTCACTATTTCATGCAAGTCAATCGGAACTGGGAATAAGTCTTTCTGGTGACTTTAACATCAGCTGGAATACTATTTCCAGCACAGGTCACAGGGACAAGATGTCCAGCCTCTTTCTCATACAAATGGTCACTGAATGCAACAGGACCAATTACGAAACAGGGACCATGATGCTACTTGACTGGGTACTAGTTATACACCCTGATAGGGTTAAAGTTGTCGAAGTTCTGCCAGATACCCGAAGTGACCACTCTCCAGTACAATGTCCCTGGGCAGTGAAACAGACAAAGCCACCCCCCAACTCACAGTCCGCTAAGACAAAAACAAAATGAAGGTGCCTAAATTCAAATCTTTTTTGGTTCAAATTGATTGGAGCTTCTTGGATGCCATTCCAGATATTAACTCGGCCCTAGAATTCTTTGTCTCTGAATTCACACATGCCTTTGATAAAATTTACACCCTTTAAAGAACACAAGGCAAGAGGAACATCATCTGGATGGATCACTGCCAAACTCCTTGTATACGTGAAGGTTAGGGACAAACTGTGGGCATTGGACTGGGAAACAGGGCCCTTGTCCATCTGTAAAGATACAAGGAAGCCCACAATAAGTGCACCAGTTTGATTAGAATGGCCAAATCTGAATTCTGTAAGGACCAGATGAACCAGAACTGGAGCAATGGCAAAAGATTCTGGGACAACTCAGAGCTCCTAAGCAAGGGAGTTAAAACCATTTCTCAAATGCTCATGGTGAAGGACTGAGAGGTCCTTGATCTCACTGAAATTGCCAATTACTTCAACACAGCCTTTACTGATACCAGTTATCCTCACTGAGCCTGCCCAGACCCATCATAAGGAACTCGATCCTGAATCCTCACAGATGGTCGGCTAGGAGCCAAGGTACCCTGAACCCAATCTTGTAGCCTCACAGATGGATGGCTGTGAGCCAACATACTTTAAATTCTACTTTATGTCTATTTCATTCAAAAAAAACAAGATGCTACATCAGTGTGGTTTTCTGAAAACAAAACAAAAAGGTAATATTAATTGCATGCTGAACATTGAGTAAGAATGAGCAATTCTTCTACTGGTCTTCAGGAATTATTTAAAACAAAAAAAAGTTTAATGGCGGGTAAGGGGAAATAAGGGGAATATATGTAAGGAAAAAAAAGCAGACAGAGGATCGAGGAGAAAAAAGTGATAATAGGGAAGGTAATGACAGAAGCTGGAAAACAAAAAGGTGCTGATGGATATGAAAAGGTACAGTAACAGTGAATAAGCTGAGGAGTCCTCAAGTGGGGACTAATTAACAAAGCCTAGTAAGAAGGCTGAAAGGTGACAAAATACGGGGTAGGAGAAAGAGACAGACATCTGGAGAAAATGAATGCCCACACATGCACACCACACACACATACACATGCACACTCGATAGAAGTTTGCAGGAATACCCACACATGCAAACATACCATGCACAATTGCAAGCAGAGATATGACGGGGGGGCCCGGAGGGTTTAAAGTACAGACTATAGTGGTGATCCAAAAGATGGCGGAATGATGTAAGTAGAAAATAAGTCTTATCATTTAAACCAGAGAACTGCTGAGAGCCTAGACAGATGATCAGCTTAGTTTCTGTGTTTTTTTTGATTATTGTCCTGGAACCCCTGCTGGAAGACATAAACAGACCATTGTCATTAAGGTGCCTGGCAGTAAAATTGGATACAATGGGTTTATCAGTGTCTCCATTCCTGACTGTCCTGCAATGTTCCCTGAATCTCTCTGCCTGGCATCTGCCAGCTGCGCTGATGTAGACAGCTGCACACTGCCTGCCAAAAATACTGTATATCACATTACTGGCAGTGCACGAGAACTCCTTGGCGCCATGAAAAACACCCACAGGAAATTGAATTTCAGTGACACTGGAAAGAAATTTGCAGAAAAAACAACACATTCCTTTGCGAGCTCTGGTACCTGGTAGGGAGGAATTCTTAGGATTGTGTAGGTTGCTTTGTACCAGGAGATTCTGCAGGTTGGTGGTCTGCAGTAAGAAGCAGCTGATGGTTCTGTAAAGGAATCTTCGATATTAAAGTCAGTTTGCAGAACAGGGATGCTCCTCGTGGTGGTTCTGTAACAAGAAGGTGTATCATAATGGAATTGAAGAGAAGCACCAGAATAATGAATCATTGTTGTTGAGGGGTCATCCTTAACTTTTTTGGCACGAGCCAGCTGGGCTAGTGAACCAGAGATTGAAGTAGTTCACAGAAGTTTGCAGTAGCCTGCAGCCAGTATGGTTAACAGTGATTTTTTAAATGAAAGGCAAATAAAACAACATTTGTCCTTCCAACAGTCTGGCAACAACCAAGTGATTTTGCACTGTGACTTTAACTGCAAATCTCACATATACTATCTCAGCTTCTGTGACTGAAGAATCAGTGGTTCTGTCACTGATGACTGAAATGAACTTTGTTCCCATAATTCTTTCTCTTAGTGCCATGTGTTCAGCCTCGGCTACATAGTGGATACAGTTGCAGTCATATTTGTCATTCTGATATGCTGAACTGATATCTAGCCATTTCATATCATCAAGGCTGCACATCCACACACAAACAACAAAAATGCTAGCACCCATACAGGAAAATAAAACAGCCATAGATGGAATATAAATCCAGAATTTAATATGCTGACCAGCACAAATGCAAAACAATGGCTAAAAAAGTACTAATGTTTCACCTGGTACACTGCCAGACTTCTTCAGAGTAAAAAGCAGCATAATAATGCCTCAATAAATACACAGTGCAATTAACCATGTGACATGAATCCACCAATACATATGATGCCCCTATTAAGTAAATAATGGTCAATTAATGGACCTTGGAAACTAGATTAAGCTCTCAATATGATCTAATTATCCATTGGTCCCTTACTTTTACAAGGTAACACCCCAAAACCAAATATACTAAACTTGGTAACCTCAAATGAAATATTACATCTAGTAATATATACTGTACATATATTGCATGGAACAATTTCAAACACAGTTCATGTTGCATATACATTTCAGCATTGATCACTGTCCATGCAATTAACTGAATTAAATGAGGTAACTAGGCACTGTCTATATACAAAGCAGCAGGGGGAGAAAACAAGACAATATATAACTTGTATTTTTTAAAAAGGGCTGCAAGCTCTATATTTTCATTAAAGCTCATGTTTAAACAGGCTCCTAAAGTTTGAATACAAAAACGTTATCTGTCCGATCTTTTTATTATTTAGGTCACCCCCTCTGGGACCTACAGTATAGAGACCAATTCCATATATCACTCATATTTTTTTAAAAAAGCTGCAAGCTCAATGTTTTCATTAAGGCCCGTATTTGAACAGGCTCCTAAAGTATAAATCCAATAGCTTTCTGTCTGTCCTATCTTTTTATTTAGGTCACCCCCTCTGGGACCTATAGTGACCAATTCCAGACCCAGAAAATTAAAGATGTGTTTCTTTGAAACATGTTTTAAAATATGTTTAGCAATGGCATAAGCCATGTCTCCTCTTTCTACTGCCCTTACATGCTCACCTATCCTTACTTTAAATTTTCGTATAGTGCATCCAACATAGTATGCCCCACAATCCCACGTCAACAAATATACTACACCAGAACTGTTACATGTGATGAAATCATTCAGTTCTATGTTGTTCCCTGTGACTGGATGTTTAAAACCTTTACAGCAATTGATGTATTTGCAATACATACAGTTGCCACACCTGTGTGTGCCTTTAGGCCTAGATGTTAATAACATTTGTTTATCATTAATGTTGGTAGTTACGGTATTGGATACAACATAATCCCTTACACTTTTACATTTTCTATATATAACTTTTGGTCCATTCTTAATCACATCTTTTAATTCTAGTTCAAGCTCTAAAATAGGCCAATTATTGACAATAATCTGTTTGACTTCATGAGCTCGACTAGAGAAGCTAGTAACAAAGGGGCACTCAGTTTTTAATTTATTATTTTGTTGTTTGTACACCAAGGTTTCACTCCTATCCAATTGATCCACTTTCCTAATAGCTGATACAATACTTTTATTGCTATAACCTCTGTTTAGGAACCGTTGCACCTGTTCGTTACGTTTTATATCATGTTCTGAACGTTCAGTACAGTTTCTTAAAGTTCTTATTAACTGTCCCTTAGGGATATTGAACCTAGTAAGAAAAGGATGGCAGCTATCAAATCTTAAAAGAGTGTTCCTGTCTGTATTTTTTTGAAACAAAGTAGTACAAGCTCCACCTTTACCATCCTTATAAATTTTCAAATCAAGGAATGTAGCAGCAGTCAGATGGAGTTCATATTTATATGTTAAACTACTGCTAGTGGATTCCATCCACTGAATGAACTGTCCAAAATCATCTGCTGTACCTTTCCAAATAATAAATATGTCATCAATAAAGCGCCGCCACAAATCCACACTGTCAAAGTATGGATTTGTGGTGGCACTGTACAGATAATCCAACTCTCATTTCCCCACAAATAAGTTTGCATAACTGGGAGCCATTGTGGTACCCATTGCTGTATCCCAAAGTTGATGATGTAATTGTCCATCAAACAAAAATATATTCATGGTCAAAACCAATTTTGCCAACTGTACCAAAAAACGTGTAGGTGTTTTTACTCTGTCTTCCTCTGATCTAGTGTCTAAAAAGTAAGACAGAGCTCTCTGTCCCTCATCATGTGGTATTACTGTGTATAATGAATTAACATCAACTACAGCAAAATGCCAGGGCTGTTCAACACACAGTTCCTCAATGATTTGCACTACTTGAGTAGAATCTCTCAAATATGATCTCAAATTCTGTACTATAGGCTATAAAAAACTATCAAGATACATGGAAATCGGTTCAGTAAGCCAACCATTTCCTGAAACAATAGGTCTCCCAGGGGGATGTTTTAAACTTTTGTGGATCTTAGGTAAAGCATAAATGGTTGGAATAACTGGATGTACAACTGTGAGTGTTCTATATTCAATCTCAGAAATATATCCTCTCAAACAACCTTGATTTAGACAACTGTCAACTTCTTTTTTAAAGGAGTCCACAGTTTTATGTGTAATTTTAACATAGAAAGTCTCATCACTAACAAGTCTATTTACTTCACTTATTTAATCTGCAGTATTGAGTACCTCAATGGCTCCCCCTTTATCTGCTGGCTTAATGGTTAATTGTTTATTAGAATTCAAATTTTTCAAAGCCTCCCTTTCTTCTCTAATACAGTTATCAAAATGCTGTATTTCCTTATTCTCCTGTAGATGTTTTAAATCCATCTCACATTTTTTAATGAATACTGCAACAGTAGAATTTATGGGCGAGCAGTATTCAGATCTTGGTTGTAATCTTGAGATATCACCCCCAACACCGGAATTATCATCAGATTTATTCATTATGCATTTAAAGGTCAAATTCCTACCTAATTTTTACAGATCCACAAATATGTTAAAATGATCAACACCTGTCATGGGGCAAAAGGACAAACCCTTACTTAAGACTGAAAGCTCATGTTGGGTCAGAAAATAATTAGACAAATTAATGACAGGCACCAAAGGGTCTAGTGAATTTTTATCCAGCAATAATGCACCTTCTGTGGAGGAAAAACCACTACATGATAATATTTGGCCACAGTCTTGAGCATTATTTTGCATATCAGAGTGATGGTCAAATCTGAATAAATTATCACAAGGGTGACCAAACACCTCATCTACCTGGGTGTCTGACAGGATGTTACAAAAATTATAATCAACACCCTCACTTAGGCTTGATGTACCTTCCAATATATCTGAAACAGAAACTGCATCAGTTGTAAACATGGATGTTGGTTTAGAAATCAAATTGTTATCATTACTGGACACAGGAACAATCAAGGGTGGTTCTACATCATACAGTCTGTTTTATGAACTAACTTTGTAATATGCATCATGCAAACTCGTTCTTAATTAATAGTTGGTCCTGTTTTTTCTGCAACGTTGCCCGCCCCCTGACCTGAATACTGCTCGCCCATAAATTCTACTGTTGCAGTATTCATTAAAAAATGTGAGATGGATTTAAAACATCTACAGGAGAATAAGGAAATACAGCATTTTGATAACTGTACTAGAGAAGAAAGGGAGGCTTTGAAAAATTTGAATTCTAATAAACAATTAACCATTAAGCCAGCACATAAAGGGGGAGCCACTGAGGTACTCAATACTGCAGATTATATAAGTGAAATAAATAGACTTGTTAGTGATGAGACTTTCTATGCTAAAATTACACATAAAACTGTGGACTCCTTTAAAAAAGTAGACAGTTGTCTAAATCAAGGTTTTTTGAGAGGATATATTTCTGAGATTGAATATAGAACACTCACAGTTGTATATCCGGTTATTCCAACCATTTATGCTTTACCTAAGATCCAAAAAAGTTTAAAACATCCCCCTGGGAAACCTATTGTTTCAGGAAACAGTTGGCTTACTGAACCGATTTCCATGTATCTTGATAGTTTTTTATAGCCTATAGTACAGAATTTGAGATCATATTTGAGAGATTCTACTCAAGTAGTGCAAATCATTGAGGAGCTGTGTGTTGAACAGCCCTGACATTTTGCTGTAGTTGATGTTAATTCATTATACACAGTAATACCACATGGTGAGGGACTGAGAGCTCTGTCTTACTTTTTAGACACTAGATCAGAGGAAAACAGAGTAAAAACACCTACACGTTTTTTGGTACAGTTGGCAAAATTGGTTTTGACTATGAATATATTTTTGTTTGATGGACAATTACATCATCAACTTTGGGGTACGGCAATGGGTACCACAATGGTTCCCAGTTATGCAAACTTATTTGTGGGGAAATGAGAGTTGGATCATCTGTTCAGCGGTGCCACAAATCCTAACTTTGACAGTGTGGATTTGTGGCAGCACTTTATTGATGACATATTTATTACTTGGAAAGGTACAGTAGATGATTTTGGACAGTTTATTCAGTGAATGGAATCCACTAGCAGTAGTTTAACATATAAATATGAACTCCATCTGACTGTTGTTACATTTCTTGATTTGAAAATTTATAAGGATGGTAAAGGTGGAGCTTGTACTACTTTGTTTCAAAAAAATACAGACAGGAACACTCTGTTAAGATTTGATAGCTGCCATCCTTTTCTTACTAGGTTCAATATTCCTAAGGGACAGTTAATAAGAACTTTCAGAAACTGTACTGAATGTTCAGAAAATGATATAAAACGTAAGAAGCAGGTGCAACGGTTCCTAAACAGAGGTTATAGCAATAAAAGTATTGTATCAGCTATTAGGAAAGTGGATCAATTGGATAGGAGTGAAACCTTGGTGTACAAACAACAAAATAATACATTAAAAACGGAGTGCCCCTTTGTTACCAGCTTCTCTAGTCGAGCTCATGAAGTCAAACAGATTATTGTCAATAATTGGCCTGTTATAGAGCTTGAACCAGAATTAAAAGATGTGATTAAGAATGGACAAAAAGTTATATATAGAAAATGTAAAAGTGTAAGGGATTATGTTGTATCCAATACAGTAACTACCAACATTAATGGTAAACAAATGTTATTAACATCTAGGCCTAAAGGCACACACATGTGTGGCAACTGTATGTATTGCAAATACATCAATTGCTGTAAAGGTTTTAAACATCCAGTCACAGGGAACAACATAGAACTGAATGATTTCATCACATGTAACAGTTGTGGTGTAGTATATTTGTTGACTTGTGATTGTGGGGCATACTATGTTGGATGCTCTATACAAAAATTTAAAGTAAGGATAGGTGAGCATGTAAGGGCAGTAGAAAGAGGAGACATGGCTTATGCCATTGCTAAACATATTTTAAAACATGTTTCAAAGAAAGACATCTTTAATTTTCTGGGTCTGGAATTGGTCACTATAGGTCCCAGAGGGGGTGACCTAAATAAAAAGATAGGACAGACAGAAAGCAATTGGATTTATACTTTAGGAGCCTGTTCAAATACGGGCCTTAATGAAAACATAGAGCTTGCAGCTTTTTTTTTTAAATATGAGTGATATATGGAATTGGTCACTATAGGCCCCAGAGGAGGTGACCTACATAATAAAAAAAAAGGACAGATAAAGGTTTTGTATTCATACTTTAGGAGCCTCTTTAAACATGAGCATTAATGAAAATATAGAGCTTGCAGCCCTTTTTAAAAAATACAAGTTATATATTGTCTTGTTTTCTCCCCCTGCTGCTTTGTATATAGACAGTGCCTAGTTACCTCATTTAATTCAGTTAATTGCATGGACAGTGATCAATGCTGAAATGTATATGCAACATGAACTGTGTTTGAATTTGTTCCATGCGATATATGTACAGTATATATTACTAGACGTAATATTTCATTTGAGGTTACCAAGTTTAGTATGTTTGGTTTTGGGGTGTTACCTTGTAAAAGTAAGGGACCAATGGATAATTAGATCATATTGAGAGCTTAATCTAGTTTCCAAGGGTCCATTAATTGACCATTATTTACTTAATAGGGGCATCATATGTATTGGTGGATTCATGTCACATGGTTAATTGCACTGTGTATTTATTGAGGCATTATTAGCTGCTTTTACTCTGAAGAAGTCTGGCAGTGTACCAGGTGAAACATTAGTACTTTTTAGCCATTGTTTTGCATTGTGCTGGTCAGCATATTAAATTCTGGATTTATATTCCATCTATGGCTGTTTTATTTTGCTGTATGGGTGCTCGCATTTTTGTTGTTTTGGTGCGGATGTGCAGCCTTAATGATATGAAAGAGCTAGATATCAGTTCAGCATATCAGAATGACAAATATGCCTGCAACTGCATCCACTATGTAGCCAAGGCTGAACACATGGCACTACGAGAAAGAATTATGGGAACAAAGTTCATTTCTGTCATCAGTGACAGAACCACTGATTCTTCAGTCACAGAAGCTGAGATATTATATGTGAGATTTGCAGTTAAAGTCACTGTGCAAAATCACTTGGTTGGTGCCAGACTGTTGGCAGGACAAATGTGATTTTATTTGCCTTTCGATTAAAAAATCACTGTTAACCATTCTGACTGCAGGCTTCTGCAAACTTCTGTGAACTACTTCAATCTCTGGTTCACTAGCCCAGCTGGCTAGTGCCAAAAAAGTTAAGGTTGACCCCTGAACAACAATAATTCATTATACTGGTGCTTCTCTTCAATTCCATTGTGATACACCTTCTTGTTACAGAACCACCACTAGGAGTGTCCCTGTTCTGCAAACTGACTTTAATATCGAAGATTCCTTTACAGAACCATCAGCCGCTTCTTACTGCAGACCACCAACCTGCAGAATCTCCTGGTACAAAGCAACCTACACAATCCTAAGAATTCCTCCCTACCAGGTACCAGAGCTCGCAAAGGAATGTGTTGTTTTTTCTGCAAATTTCTTTCCAGTGTCACTGAAATTCAAGGTCCTGCGGGTGTTTTCATGTCGCCTAAGGAGTTCTCGCACTGCCAGTAATGTGATATACAGTATTTTGGCAGGCAGTGTGCAGCTGTCTACATCAGCGCAGCTGGCAGATGCCAGGCAGAGAGATTCAGGGAACATTACAGGACAGTCAGGAATGGAGACACTGACAAACCCATTGTATCCAATTTTACTGCCAGGCACCTTAATGACAATGGTCTGTTAATGTCATCCAGCAGGGATTCCAGGACAATGATAAAAAAAAAAAGCACACACAGAAACTAAGCTGATCATCTATCTAGGCTCTCAGCAGTTCTCTGGTTTAAATGACAACTTATTTTCTACTAACATCATTCCACCATCTTTTGGATCACCACTATAGTCTGTTCTTTTAACCCCCCCCCCCCGTCATATCCTCTCTGTTTGCAATTGTGTATGGTACATTTGCATGTATGGGTATTCCTGCAAACTTCCATCCAGAGTGCGTGTGTTTGTGTGTATGTGTGTATGGTGTGCATGTGTGGGCATTCATTTTCTCCAGATGTCTGTCTCTGTCTCCTACCCCGTATTTTGTCACCTTTCAGCCTTCTTACTAGGTTTTGTTAATTAGTCCCCACTTGAGGACTCCTCAGCTCATTCACTGTTACTGTACCTTTTCATATCCATCAGCACCTTTTTGTTTTCCAGCTTCTGTCGTTACCTTCCCTATTACCACTTTTTTCTCCTCGATCCTCTGCCTGTTTATTTTCCTTAAATATATTTCCCTTATTTCCCCTTACCTCTCCATTACACTTTGTTTTAAATAATTCCTGAAGACCAATAGAAGAGATGTGCATTCTTACTCAATGTTCAGCATGCATTTAATATTACCTTTTTGTTTTGTTTTCAGAAAACACACTGATGCTGCACCTTGTTTTTTTGAATGAAATAGACTGAAAGTAGAATTTAAGGTATGCTGGCTGACAGCCGACCATCTGTGAGGCTACAAGACTGGGTTCAGGGTACCTTGGCTCATAGCCGACCATCTGTGAGGATTCAGGATCGAGTTCCCTACGGTGGGTCTGGGCAGGCTCAGTGAGAATTTAAACCCAGATCTGCTGGATGTACAAAGCCTATTCACCACCTGTTGCTCTCTCTGGTAAACACTCTCCAGTTTTCCTTTCCATGACAGCCACGTATTCTGATATGCTTTGACCACATTTTTGATAGTTGAACTATCAGTACTTGTGGTATCCTCAATAAAACATTGTGTTCCCTTTACCTCATCAGCTACTGCTGTTTCTTTTCAAATGTCTAAGACATCACATTCCACAATTTCAGACACACCTTTCCATGCTATTTATTCCAAAGGCCTGTAAAGGTGTAGCTAATATCATGGAATGTTCTGGTTGGCAGTATAAAAAAATAAGAGCAGCAGCTGCTAAGGACTTAGGAGAGACATAATCAATGCAGTGACAAAGGCAATAACAATGTGAAAACTAATTTGAAAGTGTGGGTCTAAAACATCTGAGAATATAGGAAAAACAAAAAGAAACCCATTACAGCATGTAAAGGTGTAAAAACAGTTTCCTATAATGGCAGTAAACAACCATACTTAAAATTCAGAGTTGAAAAGATTGGGTTGATTTACTGCTAATGGTCTTAATGGCCATACTTTACATCTCCAAGACAGACTGGTTTGACAAATAGATGCCTGTGACTATTGACATCAGAACTTTCTTTTAACCTGGGCATGCATGCAACAGTGAATGATTTGAGGCAATCAGTTTTAATACTGCATGAGCACTCAAAATGGCCCAAAAACTGGACTACATTTAATCAAAACCAGATGACCAAATAAGGACCCTGAAAACTGGATTATCCAGTCTACAATTGGACAGGGGGCAACCCTAGAACTGTGCTGCTCCTGGACACAGTCACAAATTTGCCTACCATGAGTACGCTGAGCTAAACAAAGAAAGAAAAAGGAGAAAGTATCTTTACAAGCAAAATAAAAGCAGTAGTTAGTATAAAATGAAACAGTTTGTAAATATACTACACACAGACATACATTTTTTTCATTTCACTAATGCTAAGGCAGCACATAGTTAAACCTCATACAAACATAGAAACATAGAAGGTGACTGCAGATAAGGACCGCAAGGCTCATCTAGTCTGACCATTTCTTTTTCTGCCTTATAAATGTGCCATTGGCCTTTGCTCTGTCAATGACCTATCCATTCATACTCATCTGTATTGCTCCCTTACGCCTATCCCATGCCTGTCTGAAGCCCTGCAATGTATTCATATCCACCACTACCTAAGGTAGGCCATTCCATGCATCCACCACCCTTTCTGGGAAAAATAACTTCCTCACGTTACCCCTTAATCAGCCTCCCTCTAATCTCATGCTGTGTCCTCTTGTCCTGCTATTTTTCTTATATTGAAACATGTTAGACTCTTTCACCTTGTTAATGCCCTTAAGGTGTTTGAATGTTTTGATCATATCACCTCTCTCCCTCCTTTGCACTAGGGTATACATATTGAGCTCCATTAATATGTCCTCATATATTTTCTGATGCCATCCCTGCACCATTTTGGTTGCCCTTCTCTGGATTGCCTCAATTTGGTTAATATCCTTGAGAGGGTGTGGCCTCCAGTACTGCATGCAGTACTCCAGATGGGGCCTAACCAGAGTCTTGTAAAGAGAGATTATTACCGCCCTCTTACGACTTGTGATACCCCTACTAATACACCTCAACATCCCCCTAGCCTTACCTACTGCTTTAGTGGTCTGCTTGGATGGTTTCAGATCATCTGTGATGATGATGCCCAAGTCTCCTTTTTCCCTTGTGACTGCCAGCAACTCCTCTCCCAGCCTATAGGTGACTTCAGGGTTTCTCTTCCCCATGTGCATGCTTGCACTTCTTTGCGTTAAACCCCAGTTGCCACTCTACTGACCATTTTGCCAGTTTATCCAGATCTCTTCTCATTCTGCCCACCCCATCTGAATCATCTACTCTGTTGCAGAGCTTGGTGTCATCTGCAAACAGACAAACCTTACCCTCCAGTCCATCTGCGCTGTCACTGACCAAGATTTTGAAAAGGACTGGCCCCAGGACTAATCCCTGAGGTACCCCACTTGTGACTTGCATCTCCATTTACCACCACTCTCTGTTTTTTGCCTGTCAACCAGTTTGTCACCCAGCTGACCAACTTCTGACCCACCCCGAGCCTACCCAGCTTACTAATCAATCTTCTTTGTGGAACAGTATCGAAAGCTTTGCTGAAGTCAAGGTAGACAACATCAGCTGCTCCCCCTTGGTCCACTACTATGGTTACCCAGTCAAAGAAATCTATGAGATTAGGTTGACAGGACCTTCCTGTTGTAAACCCATGTTGTCTTGGATCCTGTGCTCCTATGGATTCCAGGTGTTGCACTATCCTTTCCTTAAAAAGTGCCTCCTTAATCTTGCTCACTACTGAGGTAAGACTGACTGGTCTGTAGGTCCCTGCCTCCTCCCTGCTACAACTATTGTGGAGCGGGATCACATGTGCCCTTCTCCAGTCTTCTGGGACCTCTCCTGTGCTCAGAGACTCATTAAACAGTTCTGATAAAGGCTGTGCTAGTTCCACCCTTAGCTCCTTTAGGACCCTGGGATGTATGCCATCAGGTGCCATTGCCTTGTCCACCCTGAGCTTATCGAGCTCTTGTAGGACCCTTTCTTTTGTGAAGGGACTAGTGCATCCCTCCCTCCCCCTGTGTCCATGGTGCTGAACTGTGGGCCCTGCCCTGCCTTCAGTTCAGTAAATACTGAGCAGAAGTATCTAGTTAGGATAGATGCTTTTACATGGTCCTCGTCACATGCCCCTTTATCCCTTTGATCTTAGCAATACCCTCTCTGGACTTTCTCCTTTCACTAATGTATCTATAGAAAGTCTTGTCAACTCCTTTTTCTGTTTGTGCTAGTGTTTTTCTCGGTTTGGGCCTTTGCCTGCCTTACTGCCTTCCCTGCTTCCCTTAGGGAAGTTTGGTAGGCCTCTCTATCTTCATCCCACTGCGTTCCCTTATATTTCCTGTGGGGCAGCTTTTTTGCTCTGACCTTTTCTGCTGCTGTTTTTGAGAACCAAAGTGCTTTCCTTCTTCTTTTGCACTTCCGTTTCTCTCTAACACAATGGGATGTTGTTTCAAGTATTGCATCCTTAATGCTTGCCCACTTTGCCAGTACCACCTCACCTGTATTTCTTCTTGGCAGGGTTAGCTTAACTCTGTTGGCCATCTTATCAAAATCAACTCCTCTGAAGTCCCATATTTTTGACTTGGAATGGGATGGTTTAGTTCTAGTGGCCAAACTGAACCATACCAAGTCATGGTCACTGGTCCCTCGGTGAACTTCTACTTGGAGATCTGTGATCTTTTCTCTGTTAGTCAGTACTAGTTCTACGATAGCCCTGTCTCTTGTGGGTTGTTGTACCAGTTGTTTGAGGCCCTCCCCCCGCAGGGAATTCACTATGTGTCAAGTTCTGGCAGATGTTCCTGCTGGTATTGACCAATCTGTATCTGGCATATTGAAGTCTCCCATTATCAGAACCTCCCTTTAGCTGTCATGCTTTGTATATCTTCTAACAGTAATGTGTCTACACCCTCCCCCTGGTCTGGAGGCCTGTAGATAACCCCAGTTCATATGGCTGTCCCATTTCCTGTTTCCAGGGTGACCCATAGTTCTTCTGGCTCCTTATGTGAATTCTGAATTTCTGTAGCTTTGATATTTTCATTGACATGAAGGGCCACTCCTCCCCCCTTTTTGCACCTCAATCTCTTCTGAACAGTACATAGCCAGGTGCTGAAGTCTCCCAAGTGTGGTTACTTGTAAACCATGTCTCATTAATGGTTACTATGTCCAGTTTAGCCTCTGTCATTATTGCCTACAAGTCTGGTATCTTGTTTCCCAGACTGCGAGCATTTGTGTACTTGATTTTCCATTGATCATTGAATTTAAAGCCATTGGGGAGAGGGATGCAGCATTCGATACGTTGAATGGGAAGAACATCCCTCCCCCCTCAGCTAGTGGTCAAACAGGAGTTCAGCATGTTTGTAGTTCATTTGCATCACCAGGTAAGGAAAAAGGTCCGGCTCCCCATACAACGCACAGGGGAAACAGCAGACCTCACCCAACAACTAACACACCGAAATCTGATCAATGGAAAATCAAGTACACAAATGCTCGCAGTCTGGGAAACAAGATACCAGACTTGTAGGCAATAATGACAGAGGCTAAACTGGACATAGTAACCATTAATGAGACATGGTTTACAAGTAACCACACTTGGGAGACTTCAGCACCTGGCTATGTACTGTTCAGAAGAGATTGAGGTGCAAAAAGGGGGGAGGAGTGGCCTTCATGTCAATGAAAATATCAAAGCTACAGAAATTCAGAATTCACATAAGGAGCCAGAAGAACTATGGGTCACCCTGGACACAGGAAATGGGACAGCCATATGAACTGGGGTTATCTACAGGCCTCCAGACCAGGGGGAGGGTGTAGACACATTACTGTTAGAAGATATACAAAGCATGACAGCTAAAGGGAGGTTCTGATAATGGGAGACTTCAATATGCCAGATACAGATTGGTCAATACCAGCAGGAACATCTGCCAGAACTTGACACATAGTGAATTCCCGCAGAGGAGGGGCCTCAAACAACTGGTACAACAACCCACAAGAGACAGGGCTATCTGAGAACTAGTACTGACTAACAAGAGAAAAGATCACAGATCTCCGCAGTAGATTCACCGAGGGACCAGTGACCATGACTTGTATGGTTCAGTTTCATTACTAGAACTAAAACCATCCCATTCCAAGTCAAAAATATGGGACTTCAGAGGAGCTGACTTTGATAAGATGGCAAACAGAGCTAAGCTAGCTCTGGCAAAAAGAAACACAGGGGAAGGGGTACAGGTAAAGTGGGTAAGCATTAAGGATGCAATACTTGAAGCAACATCCCATTGTGTTAGAAAAGGAAGTGCAAAAGAGAAGGAAACCACTTTGGTTCTCAAATACAGTAGCAGAAAGGGTCAGAGCCAAAAGGCTGGCCTTCAGGAAATATAAGAGAACACAGCAGGATGAAGATAGGGATGCATACCAAACTGCCCTAAGGGAAGCAGGGAAGGCAGTAAGGCAGGCAAAGTCCCAAACTGAGGCAACACTAGCACGAACAGTGAAAAAAGGTGACAAACATTTCTATAGATACATTAGTGAAAGGAGAAAGTCCAGAGGGGGTTTTGCTAAGCTCAAAGGAAAAAAGGGAGCATGTGAGGAGGAGGACCCTGTAAAAGCATCTATCCTAAATAGATACTTTTGCTCAGTATTTACTGAAGAGAAGGTAGGGCAGGGCCCACAGCTCAGCACCATGGACACAGGGGGGAAGGAGATGAGCACTACTACCTTCACAAAAGAAAGGGTCCTACAAGAGCTTGCTAAGCTCAGGGTGGACAAGGCAATGGGACCAGATGGCATACATCCCAGGGTACTTAAGGAGCTAAGGGTGGAACTAGCAGAGCCATTATCAGAACTGTTTAGTGAGTCTCTGAGCACAGGAGAGGTCCCAGAAGACTGAAGAAGGGTCATGTGATCCTGCTTCACAAGAGTGGTAGCAGGGAGGAGGCGGAGAACTACAGACCAGTCAGTCTTACCACAGTAGTGGGCAAGATTATGGAGGCACACCTTAAGGAAAGGATAGTGCAACACCTGGGAATTCATAGGGGCATAGGATCCAAGACAGCATGAGTTTACAAAAGGAATGTCCTATCAAACTAATCTCATAGATTTCTTTGACTATGTAACCAGAGTGGTGGACCAAGGGGGACCAGTTGATGTTGCCTACCTTGACTTCAGCAAAGCTTTTGACAGTGTTCCACATAGAAGATTGATAAATAAGCTGGGTAGGCTTGGGGTGGGTCAAGAAGTTGGTCAACTGGGTGGCAAACTGGTTGATGGGCAGAAAACAGAGAGTGGTGGTAAATGGTATACAGTTAGAAGAGATGCAAGTCACAAGTGGAGTACCTCGGGGATCAGTCCTGGGGCCAGTCCTCTTCAATATCTTCATTAGTGACATTGCAGATGGACTAGAGGGTAAGGCTTGTCTGTTTGCAGATGACACCAAGATCTGCAATAGAGTAGATGATCCAGATGGGGTGGGCAGAATGAGAAGAGATCTGGATAAACTAGCAAAATGGTCAGAAGAGTGGCAACTGAGATTTAATGCAAAGAAGTGCAAGATCATGCACATAGCGAAGAGAAACCGTGAAGCCACCTATAGACTGGGAGGGGAGTTGCTGGCAGTCACAAAGGAAGAAAGAGACTTGGGCATCATCATCACCGATGACTTGAAATCTTCCAAGCAGACCTTTAAAGCAGTAGGTAAGGCTAGGGGGATATTAGGGTGTATTAGTAGAGGTATCACAAGATGTAAGAGGGAGGTAATAATTCCTCTTTACAAGACACTGGTTAACCCCCATCTGGAGTACTGCTTGCAGTACTGGAGGCCACACCTTCACAAGGACATTAACCAAATTGAGACAGTCCAGAGAAGGGCAACCAAAATGGTGCAGGGACTGCATCAGAAGACATATGAGGACAGATTAATGGAGCTCAATATGTATACCCTTGAGCAAAGGCGGGAGAGAGGTGATATGATCGAAACATTCAAACACCTTAAGGGCATTAACATGGTGAAAGAGTCTAACATGTTTAAATATAAGAAAAATAGTACAACAAGAGGACACAGCATGAGACTAGAGGGAGGCTGATTAAGGGGGAATGTGAGGAAATTCTTTTTCACAGAAAGGGTGGTGGATGCATGGAACAGCCTACCTCAGGAAGTGGTGGCTATGAATACAGTGCAGGGCTTCAAACAGGCATGGGATAGGCATAAGGGAGCAATACAGATGAGTATGAATAGATAGGCCACTGTCAAAGCAAAGGCCGATGGCACATTTGTAAGGTAGAAAAAGTAATGGGCAGACTAGATGGTCCTTGCGGTCCCTATCTGCCGTCAACTTCTATGTTTCTATGTTTCCCTCCCCACCTCACACAGCCAGGATTGCTGCCGCTAACCAGGGGAGAACACACAGAAACACCACAAAGCCTGGCCGCAGGACCCCCCTCTCACCTCACACAGCCAGGATTGCTGCCACTAACTAGGGGAGAACACAGAGAAACACCACAGAGCCTTAAAGGTTGTGGGACCTCCCTCATCACTTCACACAGCCAGGATTGCAGCCAGTAACCGTGGGAGAACACAGAGAAACACCACAGAGCCTGGCCATGGGACCCCCACCTCACACAGTCAGTATTGCAGTCACTAACCAGGGGAGAACACAGAGAAACACCACAGAGCCTTAAAGGTAATCACAAGCTGCCTACCTCAGAGGACATCTTTTGAGTGGGTGATCTTTTCTGCTCTCCTACTCCTACTGATATTTCTGAAGGATCTACAGCATTTTGTATTACTGCTGTACTCTGCAGTATTTCAGATATATTGCTTAGCCCTCTCTCCCATGTTAGCGACTGCTTTCAGCCATTTTGCCTACTACTCTCTGATCAGCATTGTTTTCAGTTTACATAGCTCAGTATGTTACAGCTTAACTAGCAACCTTTCCGCATTTGTAACTTCTGCTGTCTCACTTGCAGTTTGCCTAGTTTGTAACTCAGCTCATATAGTGTTTAGAGACTTAACAGCATGTGGTTCTAATCCCTTACTGGGAGCAGCTGCAGGCCCACTCGGTAGCTGGCATCTCCAGGTGTCTCTCATACAGGCCTCCATTGTTTCCCCCTGCTATCCTCAATCCTCTCCAGACCTGTGCATGTGCACTGAGGCCCAGACCCACACATGTACGCTGGAGTCCAGACACCCCCCAGCACCTCAGCCAGCTCCCTGCTGCATGGTAATTAACCCCTTACAAAAAGAAACCCATTTTTTTGATCACTTTCAGCTTACTTCTGTCTTAATATTATTTTTTTTTTAATTTTTGTAGATTAGTCTCATCTTGTTTTCTGAAAATAATTTTTTCTCCTCTACCACTGAAGATTTTTTTAGGATTTAAAAATGCTTCTAGACTTGTTTCAACAAAGTAAGATAAATATGGCTTGAAAGTAGATTTCCTTTTTCAGTTCAAATGTATTTTTGTTAGGCCTCTAACTGAATTACATACCCTTGTTAAGCAGACATTTTTTCAGGCTTTTACTGAAGGGCTCCACCGCCTTCATGCTCAGTATCTCCACTATTCGGTTGTTTCACAGATTTACTACCCTCTGGAAGAAAAGTGCATTCTAACATTACCACCAAATTTACCACCCCTAAGATTCACGACCTACCCCGGCATTACAGGACACCAAATAAAACATCTCCAACAGTTCAGTCTTGTCAGAACCATTGAATGTGCAAAAGACAGGTCATGTCCCTTCAATGCCTCCTTTATTCCATGGTAACATGTTAAGGGCTTTCAGCATCTCCTCATTGATTCCTCCACACACCACTGATTATTTTGGTGGACTTGTATTGCAACCTGACCATCACCTGAATATCCTTTTTGTACTGATGAGGCAGAAACAGCATTCACTACCCCAGGCAGGGCCTGTCCAGAGCTCTGTAAAGTAGCAGGATCACTTCCCCAGCCCTGCCAGTCACCTCTTTTCGAAGTGTCCCAGCATTCTGCAGTCCCCCTCGATAGACGCCATATGCTACTTATTATGCTTCAACCCATTGTATATAATGATCCCTAAGTCCTCATCTGCCTTGACTGCAGTTAGAGCAGTTAGAGGAAACTCACATAATGTGTACAATAAATTCTACATCTGTTTTTCTTCCCAGGTGTAGCAACTTGCATTTAGCTACACTGAATCTGAGGCACCAGCAGTTAGACCAGTCACCTAGGATAATCCCCAAATGATACCAGTAAATGTATTTATCAAAAAGGGTCAAGATGGCCTGCACTGATTTCTGACTAGACGTGGCAAGCCACCTGGTGGGTCTTTACATTTTCATGAATGCATGATGCTGCACTGACAAGCCAAATGTTTCATACCGTGCCATGTTCTGAATGGAATTATATACTTTAGGAGGTTGCTTTCATAGGGAGATATAGGCACCCGTGATGCATGCTGAGAAATCAGCCAGCAGCCTCATGCCTCTGCATACACAAGAGGTATGACTATAATGCTCAAAGAAGACATGCTCTATTGTGTGTAACCACATACATTTCTAGGTACATGCACAATAACATTTTATGGACTGCATACCTCTTCTTCAGGGTATGCAATCCTATGCAGATACTCAATGATGTTCGGTCAGTCTTAAATCACTTTTAAGGCTATTTAGGCACCATTAAGCTCCAACTCTGTTACACTTTCTCTGTTTAGAGGCAGTGTCATATTACACGTCTGTTGTCTGTAATCTCTTCTACAGTAGATCTGCCCTTTTCTACTTTTATCTCCTTTAAGATTTTTTACCTTATAGGTCTAAAACTGCTTCTGTTTTCCTTTCCAAGCAGAAGAGAAAATATATAGAAAACTGGCTGGGCTACTGTGCACAACCAGCCTGTGCTGCCACTGAGGGGTTCCGATTTCATTTGACCTCGAGAGAGAGCTTGAGAGGTCCGATGGAATCAGAACCCCGAGCAGGCAGCACAGGCTGGTTGGGCACAGTAGTCCAACCAGTATTTTGTTTAGTGTACGGACGCCCCTTGTTTAAATACCATGGCAAACAAACATCCATGGCCCTTAGACAGGAGGGGAAGACTTTCAGAACATTTGCAGTTTTATGTTCTGTGCATTTATTCTGCTGTTCATCAAAAAATTTCAAGTGCTTCTCAGCCAGCTTTGAAAAAAACACTGTCACCAACCTGTCACAGTATTGACTGTTTGAATATTGAGATGTGCGTGGGGCATTTTTTTTATTACTGGAAGTGCTGCAACATGCGCTCCAAAAAACATCCAAGATGTTGTTGTACCACGGTGTGGTTGAACCGCATTCCATGAACTTTGAACTGCGGTACAACAACATTTGGACTGTGATAGAATTCCGTGTGGAACAAGGAGATTCCATACACTATAAAGAAGTGTTGTTATACCCGCCAGGAATTCCTCTAAACTAGAGATACACGGATATCACTTTTACACTGGATATCGGATCCTGATATCCTGCATCTACTATCCAACCAGATCGGTTCAACATCAGGTCGGATAGTAATTAGTGTGACGTTAAAAAAAGTATGCTCTCGTAGTGCTGGATTGGAGAGGAGAGCTTAATTGGATGTTATTGAGCTGTGCTAATCGGGCAGTTAAGAATTTCTGCAGCCCTACCTCACCACCGCTTCCGGTCCCCAAATCCTCTGTTTCCACAGGGAATGTGGGGAAACCAGCATGGAAGTACTGAGCTGTCGGGCAGTCCAGAAAAGCTACCAGTCACTTTATCCTCCTGGTACTCACCACATCTTCCATTTGAATGCGAAGACACAAGGCATTGCGGGAGCTCATCTTTAAAACACACATGCTACTATACACTGTCCCTTTCCTGCAGCCCTCCCTCACCACTGCTCCCTGTCACCAAATCCTGTCTCTCCATGGCCTTCCATTGTATGGTCCATTTAGAATTAGGCAGCATACTCGACCCGACCTGATTTAAATTTAAAAAACGATTGGGTTAGATATGGGTAAAAAGCCTGATATCCGACCGGATCGGATCTCTGGGTTGGATATCCATGCATCACTAATCTAAACAGAGGACATGACATTGCTTTTGTGCTGTGACTGGTGGTTAAGTTTCTTAAAAGTGATGTTTTGAAGAAAAAAAACTAGAAAATGTCTTTCAGAGGCTGCATAAGACTACCCTGAAGAAGTAGCACACAAAAAAAGGAAATGTTGGTCATGTATGCATGTAACCAGAGAAACATAATAAATACTGTATATTATTTAGTGACTGGACATTTTTCCTTACTTTGCATAGAGTAAGATGTCTTCTTACAAAGGGCAGAGTCTGTCCACAGAATTTATTTTTTCTTCAGCTGTACCAAGTATCAGCTCTGGATGCTTCCTTCTTACAGTCTAAATTGAATAAGCCCAAAGAATGTAACATCTCAGTTACGTAAGTATCCTAATGGATGGCAGTGCCCAATTGTGTATGTACACACACTGACACACACACCCTTACTAAAGCAGACTGCTATATTTGCAGTATATTAGCATACAGATGGTCTTCTGATTGCAAAAATACAGTGTTCTTTAGTAGTATTTTAGCAGTCAATCAGTTTATCATCAGTTTAGAAGTCATTCTGAGTGGATTTAATGTCAGAAACTGCTAACCATATTTACTGTTATTAACGGTCATTAGCGTTCAGAAGCAATATAAAGATTCCACAGAATAACATTATAAGACTTCAGTAAATTTCTTAGTTTCCTTGAGCCAGATATCAACCATCTGCTGAAGCTCTTACCTTGAAAACCGTGTTATGCTGATGAGAAGAAGGGGAAGAGCCATTTTAGGCATACAGCAATAGGCATACAGACCCATCGGTGCAGTGCTGGTCTTTCAACATTCAACTGTACATACAGGGTAGTACAGTACCCCTTAACATATACAGTAGCCTGCAGAGTAAAATAGCTATGTTTAAATAGGGCTGGCACTAACCCTGATTGCTCTGTATTCCTATTAGTATCACTGCAGTCCCTTCCCTACTTTGCATCATCCATTGCGGCAGACAGGAATGCTTGAGCACAAGTGAAGATGAGGGAGTGATCAGTTCAGATGAGCAGTGAAGAGTGAGTCCAGCGACTGAGGGACTAGGATGCAACCCTGTGTGTAATTAACTGCACCCAGTGGGGCCAGGAATGAGGGTAACCATGGCCCCAGAGATGCCATCATGAGTGGCCAAGCAGCTCATATGATGGAGCGTCAGTCGTCATGCAGGCTGGGGAAGGCAGCAGCCAGCCAGCCAGGTGCTGAAGAGGCTGGAGGAGTTGGAGAAAGAGGATCAGTCCAGCAGTCAATGAGAGGAGCACCACATCTCACCGTAGGGTGGAAAGTAACTGATCCTGATCCCCTCCCCAGCCAACTACAGCAGCAGGGACCAGGTAAGGTGAGGAAGCTGAGGTGGGCCTGAATGCTGTTTTTTTCATTTTCTTGGCCAGCGCTTCAGTAGTGGGAGGGAGATCCACACCAGGACAGGCTGAGTCAGCTGACTGTTCCTAGGTAACCAGGCCTCTAGGCCAGCACAGCAGCACTGCACAGGGGTGCAAATAATTAAAATTAGAAAGAAGTGGACCTGCCCTATGTGCCACATTCTGCCCTTGCCCTGACTTGGTGGTGAAGATGAGCAGGTTGAAGTATCAGTGATTACTGGGCTGGGGTCATCATGTGGCCATCCTTTGTCGGTCTGTTGGCCATAGTGGTGGGCTGGGCTGCTTGTGCTTGGTGGCAAAGTGGGGATGGGGAAGGTAGCATTGTTGGAAGTCAAGGAGTGGAGACTGCCTAGATCCTCAGTGCCCCTACCTAATCCTATGGTACCCAGCCAACTGGCTGTCTATCTGCCTGAAGGAGCTATCTGGACTTGTCTGGTCCCACACCGCTTCTGCTTAAACAAACTACATGAACTTGTGTGAGGCAGGGCCCTTTTGCCTGAACCTGTCTAGCTGAATTTGAGAAGTGTCCTGCTATTCAAAAGAGCTATCTGCTAACTCTGGTACTCTCTTCTTTCTCAAGCAAAGTACATGAACTTGTGTGGTGCCTCTTCTCGTTGGCCCCCCTGAGAACCAAACTGACCACAACATGGGGCAAACCCTCCTGCCCCAATGGAAGAAGGACGCCTTGCTTCCACTAGAGTAGGAAATGGACCACCCCATGCCAAGGGACAATGCAGCTCCGAGAGGGCAAGATGAAGTGCTCTCGGTGTTACACTGGCACATTGAGATATTGGACATTAGTGGGAGCCACTAGTACTATACTCCCCCCCACCATGACAAAATCCACGTGTTTTTTTGTCAAACAATTGTATCAGAATCTTTTGGACAAAGATCAGAGTCAAAATCAGAACTGAGTTGCAGCCAGCCATTTACATCCTTAAATATATCTTGTTTTTGCTGATTTAGTCGCCAGGCACTGGATGTGTCCCTTTATTGTTTTTACTGATTCAGCGGCCTGGCACTGTGTGTCCCTTTATTATTTTTACTGATTCAGCAGCATGGCACTGGATGTGTCCCTTTATTGTTTTTACTGATTTAGTGGCCTGGCACTGGATGTGTCCCTTTATTGTTTTTACTGATTTAGTGGCCTGGCACTGGATGTGTCCCTTTATTGTTTTTACTGATTCAGCGGCCTGGCACTGGATGTGTCCCTTTATTGTTTTTACTGATTCAGTGGCCTGGCACTGTGTCTCCCTTTATTATTTTTACTGATTCAGCAGCCTGGCACTGGATGTGTCCCTTTATTGTTTTTGCTGATTTAGTGGCCTGGCACTGGATGTGTCCCTTTACTGTTTTTACTAATTTAGTGGCCTGGCACTGGATGTGTCCCTTTATTGTTTTTACTGATTCAGTGGCCTGGCACTGTGTGTCCCTTTATTGTTTTTACTGATTCAGCAGCCTGGAACTGGATGTGTCCCTTTATTGTTTTTGCTGATTTAGTGGCCTGGCACTGGATGTGTCCCTTTATTGTTTTCACAGATTTAGTGGCCTGGCACTGGATGTGTCCCTTTATTGTTTTTACTGATTCAGCAGCCTGGCAATGGATGTGTCCCTTTACTGTTTCTACTGATTTAGTGGCCTGGCACTAGATGTGTCCCTTTATTGTTTTTACTGATGTAGTGACCTGGCACTGGATGTGTCGCTTTATTGTTTTTGCTGATTTAGTGGCCTGGCAGTGGATGTGTCCCTTTATTGTTTTTTACTGATTTAGTGGCCTGGCACTGGATGTGTCCCTTTATTGTTTTTACTGATTCAGCGGCCTGGTACTGGCTGTGTCCCTTTATTGTTTTTACTGATTCAGCGGCCTGGCACTGTGTGTCCCTGTATTGTTTTTACTGATTCAGTGGACTGGCACTGGAGGTGTCCCTTTATTGTTTTTGCTGATTTAGTGGCCTGGCACTGGATGTGTCCCTTTACTGTTTTTACTGATTTAGTGGCATGGCACTGGATGTGTCCCTTTATTGTTTTTACTGATTCAGTGTCCTGGCACTGGATGTGTCCCTTTATTGTTTTTACTGATTCAGCGGCCTGGTACTGTGTGTCCCTTTATTGTTTTTACTGATTCAGCAGCCTGGCACTGGATGTGTCCCTTTATTGTTTTTGCTGATTCAGCGGCGTGGCACTGACTGTGTCCCTTTATTGTTTTTACTGATTCAGTGGACTGGCACTGGATGTGTTCCTTTATTGTTTTAACTGATTAAGTGGCCTGGCACTGGATGTGTCCCTTTATTGTTTTCACAGATTTAGTGGCCTGGCACTGGATGTGTCCTTTTATTGTTTTTACTGATTCTGTGGCCTGGCACTGGATGTGTCCCTTTATTGTTTTTACTGATTCAGCGGCCTGGCACTGTGTGTCCCTTTATTGTTTTTACTGATTCAGCAGCCTGGCACTGGATGTGTTCCTTTACTGTTTTTACTGATTTAGTGGCCTGGCACTGGATGTGTCCGTTTATTGTTTTTACTGATTTAGCAGCCTGGCACTGGATGTGTCCCTTTATTGTTTTTGCTGATTTAGTGGCCTGGCACTGGATGTGTCCCTTTACTGTTTTTACTGATTTAGTGGCCTGGCATTGGATGTGTCCCTTTATTGTTTTTGCTGATTTAGTGGCCTGGCACTGTATGTGTCTCTTTACTGTTTTTACTGATTTAGCGGCCTGGCACTGGATGTGTCCCTTTATTATTTTTACTGATTTAGCGGCCTGGCACTGGATGTGTCCCTTTACTGTTTTTGCTGATTTATGGCCTGGCACTGGATGTGTCCTTTTATTGTTTTTGCTGATTTAGTGGCCTGGAACTGGATGTGTCCCTTTACTGTTTTTACAGATTTAGGGGCCTGGCACTGGATGTGTCCCTTTATTGTTTTTATTGATTTAGTGGCCTGGCATTGGATGTGTCCCTTTACTGTTTTTACTGATTTAGCGGCCTGGCACTGGATGTGTCCCCTTATTGTTTTTACTGATTTAGCGGCCTGGCACTGGATGTGTCCCTTTATTGTTTTTACTGATTTAGATTCCTGGCGCTGGATTTGTCTCTTTACTGTTTTTACTGATTTAGCAGCCTGGCACTGGATGCGTCCCTTTACTGTTTTTACTGATTTAGTGGCCTGGCACTGGATGTGTCCCTTTACTGTTTTTACTGATTTAGTGGCCTGGCACTGTATGTGTCCCCTTATTGTTTTTACTGATTCAGCGGCCTGGCACTGTATGTGTCCCTTTACTGTTTTTGCTGATTTAGTGGCCTGGCACTGTATGTGTCCCTTTATTGTTTTTGCTGATTTAGTGGCCTGGCACTGGATGTGCCCCTTTACTGTTTTTACTGATTTAGTGGCCTGGCACTGGATGTGTCCCTTTATTGTTTTTACTGATTTAGTGGCCTGGCACTGGATGTATCACTTTACTGTTTTTACTGATTTCGCAGCCTGGCACTGGATGTGTCCCTTTACTGTTTTTACTGATTCAGCAACCTGGCACTGGATGTGTCCCTTTATTGTTTTTGCTGATTTAGTGGCCTGGCACTGGATGTGTCCCTTTACTGTTTTTACTGATTTAGCGGCCTGGCACTGGATGTGTCCCTTTACTGTTTTTACTGATTTAGTGGCCTGGCACTGGATGTGTCCCTTTATTGTTTTTACTGATTTAGCGGCCTGTCACTGGATGTGTCCCTTTACTGTTTTTACTGATTTAGTGGCCTGACACTGGATGTGTCCCTTTATTGTTTTTACTGATTCAGCGGTCTGGCATTGGATGTGTCCCTTTATTGTTTTTACTGATTCAGCAGCCTGCTACTGGATGTGTCCCTTTATTGTTTTTACTGATTCAACGGCCTGGCACTGGATGTGTCCCTTTATTGTTTTTACTGATTTAGCAGCCTGGCACTGGATGTGTCCCTCTACTGTTTTTACTGATTTAGTGGCCTGGCACTGGATGTGTCCCTTTATTGTTTTTACTGATTCAGCGGCCTGGTACTGTGTGTCCCTTTATTGTTTTTACTGATTCAGCAGCCTGGCACTGGATGTGTCCCTTTATTGTTTTTGCTGATTCAGCGGCGGAGACTGACTGTGTCCCTTTATTGTTTTTACTGATTCAGTGGACTGGCACTGGATGCGTTCCTTTATTGTTTTAACTGATTTAGTGGCCTGGCACTGGATGTTTCCCATTATTGTTTTCACAGATTTAGTGGCCTGGCACTGGATGTGTCCTTTTATTGTTTTTACTGATTCTGTGGCCTGGCACTGGATGTGTCCCTTTATTGTTTTCACTGATTCAGCGGCCTGGCACTGTGTGTCCCTTTATTGTTTTTACTGATTCAGCAGCCTGGCACTGGATGTGTCCCTTTACTGTTTTTACTGATTTAGTGGCCTGGCACTGGATGTGTCCCTTTATTGTTTTTACTGATTTAGCAGCCTGGCACTGGATATGTCCCTTTATTGTTTTTGCTGATTTAGTGGCCTGGCACTGGATGTGTCCCTTTACTGTTTTTACTGATTTAGTGGCCTGGCACTGGATGTGTCCCTTTATTGTTTTTGCTGATTTAGTGGCCTGGCACTGTATGTGTCTCTTTACTGTTTTTACTGATTTAGCGACCTGGCACTGGATGTGTCCCTTTATTGTTTTTACTGATTTAGCGGCCTGGCACTGGATGTGTCCCTTTACTGTTTTTGCTGATTTATGGCCTGGCATTGGATGTGTCCCTTTACTGTTTTTACTGATTTAGCGGCCTGGCACTGGATGTGTCCCTTTACTGTTTTTACTGATTTAGTGGCCTGGCACTGGATGTGTCCCTTTACTGTTTTTACTGATTTAGTGGCCTTGCACTGTATGTGTCCCCTTATTGTTTTTACTGATTCAGCGGCCTGGCACTGGATGTGTCCCTTTACTGTTTTTGCTGATTTAGTGGCCTGGCACTGTATGTGTCCCTTTATTGTTTTTGCTGATTTAGTGGCCTGGTACTGGATGTGTCCCTTTACTGTTTTTACTGATTTAGTGGCCTGGCAGTGAATGTGTCCCTTTATTGTTTTTACTGATTTAGTGGCCTGGCACTGGATGTGTCCCTTTATTGTTTTTGCTGATTTAGTGGCCTGGCACTGTATGTGTCTCTTTACTGTTTTTACTGATTTAGCGGCCTGGCACTGGATGTGTCCCTTTATTGTTTTTACTGATTTAGCGGCCTGGCACTGGATGTGTCCCTTTACTGTTTTTGCTGATTTATGGCCTGGCACTGGATGTGTCCTTTTATTGTTTTTGCTGATTTAGTGGCCTGGAACTGGATGTGTCCCTTTACTGTTTTTACAGATTTAGGGGCCTGGCACTGGATGTGTCCCTTTATTGTTTTTATTGATTTAGCGGCCTGGCATTGGATGTGTCCCTTTACTGTTTTTACTGATTTAGCGGCCTGGCACTGGATGTGTCCCCTTATTGTTTTTACTGATTTAGCGGCCTGGCACTGGATGTGTCCCTTTATTGTTTTTACTGATTTAGCTTCCTGGCGCTGGATTTGTCTCTTTATTGTTTTTACTGATTTAGCGGCCTGGCACTGGATGTGTCCCTTTACTGTTTTTACTGATTTAGTGGCCTGGCACTGGATGTGTCCCTTTACTGTTTTTACTGATTTAGTGGCCTTGCACTGTATGTGTCCCCTTATTGTTTTTACTGATTCAGCGGCCTGGCACTGGATATGTCCCTTTAATGTTTTTGCTGATTTAGTGGCCTGGCACTGTATGTGTCCCTTTATTGTTTTTGCTGATTTAGTGGCCTGGCACTGGATGTGTCCCTTTACTGTTTTTGCTGATTTAGTGGCCTGGCACTGGATGTGTCCCTTTACTGTTTTTACTGATTTCGCAGCCTGGCACTGGATGTGTCCCTTTACTGTTTTTACTGATTCAGCGACCTGGCACTGGATGTGTCCCTTTATTGTTTTTGCTGATTTAGTGGCCTGGCACTGGATGAGTCCCTTTACTGTTTTTACTGATTTAGCGGCCTAGCACTGGATGTGTCCCTTTACTGTTTTTGCTGATTTAGTGGCCTGGCACTGGATGTGTCCCTTTACTGTTTTTACTGATTTAGTGGCCTTGCACTGGATGTGTCCCTTTACTGTTTTTGCTGATTTAGTGGCCTGGCACTGGATGTGTCCCTTTATTGTTTTTGATGATTTAGTGGCCTGGCACTGGATGTGTCTCCTTACTGTTTTTCCTGATTCAGCGGCCTGGCACTGGATGTGTCCCTTTATTGTTTTTACTGATTCAGTGGCCTGGCACTGGATGTGTCCCTTTATTGTTTTTGCTGATTTAGCGGCCTGGTACTGGATGTTTCCCTTTATTGTTTTTGTTGATTTAGTGGCCTGGCACTGGATGTGTCCCTTTCAAGAAGATACTTTATTAAGCCACTGGGTCTTTTCTGCTGACATTTACTAAGTTTTCTAGTTCTGTATAATCAAAGTCTCACTTTTAGACTGCCCACTTGCAAAAGTCCCAGCTTCTCAGTAGAAAAGTCACTGTTTCATGTAACTTTAAATAATCAATGACTTTTCTACTGTGTTTTTCCTTTTCTGTTATTGCTGCATACTCAAAATGTAGCTGAAGCACTATTGTGTGTGTCTGTATACTGTCTCTAGGCAACCGAGCGGGGGGGCACCTGTGTCTCTTTTGTTTGACCAGGCAGCTCACCTGACCCCCTGAACCCTTCCACACTCCCAGGTTCCTTCCTTTGCCCTTTGGAGTTGGTCATACTGTTTGACTCCTCCCCACAATGTTAGTCTGTATACTGCGACCATTAGGATCGGATGTGAGGAGCACCAGGGAAGTGGCTAGCACATGGATTTTTCTTTCATTGGTCTTGAGCAGCAGGCCTGATGCTTCCTCTTTGCCTGTTGAGCTCCTGTGCTGGTAAGGGTACACAGGCAGTAGGGAAGTAGGTGGGAAAATAAATAGAGGGAGTAGGGAGTAAGCATACAAAGCAACAGGAGAAGGGACACAAAATAAGACATGATGGGAGTGGTGCAGTGCAATGGCTCTGGGGCAACAGTGTTCTGGGAGATATTCTGGAGGCTGTGATGCCACCCTATCTGCAGGCACCACTCTGGTCCGAGGGCAGAGGTTGCCCATCTCCAGTCTGACCTGACTAGGATTTGTGAAACTTCCTTCTCCACCCAGGGGCCACCAGGGCCACCACTGCTACCTCAGAGGTTGCCAAGACAGAGGAGGGGTTGGACCAAGGTGGGCTCAGGGGGCGAGAGGGTGGTGGAACAGAGGTGCATCCCTCCAGCTGTACCTCTCCACAATTCATATGCTGTTCTGGTGGGGAGTGGTTCCTCTATGGAACCAGCTGCAGTTGAGACCAAGGAGGTGGCATGGGACCCCACAGGGGAAGAAAACAACTCCTGGTGTGGGACTCAATCATTGGGGAGTAGAAGTGGAGGAGAGGGGAGAGGGAGGTAAGGTGCCTGCCTCGCACCACAGCTTGGAGGGACAGGAAGTGAATCCTCAGGATTGTGGGAGCAGCTGTATGAGGGAAGGAGCTGGATGTCATTGTCCACCTATGGATAAATGTAGTAGTAGTAAAATTTATTTTTATGCAGGAAACAAATCTTTAAGCCAAAGGACCAGTTTACAAGAAAGTCCTGTTTACAACATGTTACCTATACAAATATCCCATATAAAAATACAAAAAATATAAAAATAAAATAATACATATAGGTAGGAATAAGATAAAAATAAAAAACCAAAAAATAACAATACATATACAATCAATAATTACATTACCCCCTTAGTATCACTCAAACACCCTAATTATTTCATTCATTCACACTTACAAAAAAAAAACAACATGTAACATAGCTCCATTCCATCAAGTTCCAATGTAGTCTAACTGTACATTGTGCATACAACTATAAATGTAACTAAATGAAAAACATATTTACGCATTCATAACAATGTGCAAACAATCATTACAATTCCCTTAACACCTCCATATAAATTCCTTCATTTAAATATACCTTGAAGCATGAACATCTAATATGACTTAATGCTATCACTTCCTGTAAAAACTGGCTATACACTGGGAATAGGCGTACAGAGTGAGGTAGTTTATTCCAATATTTAGCAGCCTGGTGGCATAAGTTTTTTTTCACCATATCTATTTTTATTAGTAAGAGCAATAATCTTATTTATTTGACAATTTATTTTTCATCTTGAATTTACTTGATCACACCCTCCAAACAGACATTCATTAATATAATGTTCTGGGTAATCTACATGGTATTTATAAATTAATTTTTACCACGTCATGGCACATCTATTCTCAAGTGTTTGCCACTGTAGTGTGGTCAACATCACACAGTGATGTGTTCTCAACTCACACCGTAGCACATATCTAGTGATTCCATTATAGACAACTTCCAATTTTCTCAATAATGATTTGTTGACAGTTCGGTATATTAAATCTCCTAATGTTAGTACAGATAGTAATAGTTGTTCAGCTACCCTTTTCCTACTACTCGTATCTAAGCAACTAGTTGTTCTCCACAAAGTCCCCACTCAATTTGTCAACTAGTAATTCAATATGATCTCTGAAAGTCATTCCCCCATTAAATGCATTCCTAAATATGTATAGGATGACACCTGTTCCAAATAACTGTCATTATGCACTTTAATAGTGAGTTTTTTTTTTTTATGTGTAGATCCTAAATACAGCACCTTTGTTTTCTTTGTGCTCATCACAAGGCATGACCTGGTGAACCATCCCCCAATGCAGTCAAAATCTGCCTTCATTTTTTTCTTGTAATTCCATGCCATTACATCCCATGGTCACCATTATAGTGTCATCGGCATACAGCCATATATGTGAGTATTGTATTGCTTGTGGGAGGCCATTGGTAAATATCAAAAACAACAGGCGGCCTAATATGGACCCCTGTGGCACCCCCCTATTTACTAACCTTTTGGTAGAATAATCCCCATTTTTTTTCACAAATTGTATACGCTTCTCTCAGTATGATCTTAACAATTCCTTAGGACCTTCTGTAATTCCCATCCATTCTGCAGTTTGTAGCAGGAGGGAGTGGCCCACCGGGTCAAAGGCCTTGGATAGAACAGCTGTATCTAATCCCTTATGTAGGGAGGTGCTAATAAGATTATTAATCTCGATTAGGGCAGATGTTGTAGAAAAACCTTTATGGAACCCTGATTGGTAAGGTGTAATTGAGTATTGACTTTTGCTTTGTTTTTCTCATTCTCATTTTGGGGGCATGCGTATCACATAGATTAATGAAGTTTTCCATAAAGTATGCCAAAGTTGAATCTAAATCTGGTATCATTTTATACCTCTTCCCTTTTTGCCTCTCTACACTTAACAAAAAATTAGTTTCTGAAAAATACTTCATGTTCCTTATCCATGTATTATTATTTGGTGCTAACAATTTCTGTGTTTACCCTAGCTTTATGTTTCCCCAAATTGGGCTATGATCTCCAAGATAAGGTGCCAAGATTCCTGTGGTCTCTACTGACAATGAATAAGATGTAAATAACAAATCCAATATTGTTCCTTTTTTAGTGTACCTGTATGTAATGAACTACTATTAATGTTGACATTATTTCCTTCAAGGACCTTCCCCTCTCTTCTTCCCAATTACAGTTAAAGTCACCTATAATAACTATACACTTGTCCCCTACAACCCCTTGTATTGTATTAATTATTTCCTCTATCTGTTCCATTTTTGTTTTTGGAGGAGAGTAAACCACAGAAATGGCCAAATCTAATTTTGTGATTTTTGCTGTTATAATTTCTATATTGCGTAAACTTCCTTTATGTACAGAATGACCCCCTCCCTTTTTTAGTCTATCCTGTTGACATAGTGTATAATCTAATATACCAAGTTCATCATTGTCTATTTCTTTTGTCAACCAAGTTTTGGTTAGCCCCATTATATCTGGTAAATGTTCCCCAACCATTACTCTCACAGTGTCCATTTTATTTCTTATGCTTCTGGCATTATCATGTTTTAAAAACTTCAGGCCCTGGATTTAACTCAACATCCCCTCCTAACATTAACAGTGTAAAGACAACATCAACAAAGGTTTGTTTCATGCCTAATCCTTTTTTCGAAATTATTAGAGTTTAGTACTATTACCATGCCCTGCTGGTTCCACTGTTTCCATTTGTTTGTGAAGATATTTCTTCTATTTGTAATTTCATAGAACTGTTGGGTTTGAGAACAGGGTACAGGCCAATAGGCTCCCAACTTTCTTTCTTGCAAGTCCCCTGTGGTTATCCCTACAAGGCAATGTAAAGTCAAACTCAGAAATATCAAACAGTACCTTTTAATTTAACAACAATCTCAAGTGTTATATAACCCTATAAAAATGACAAACTCTCTTACCATTTTAATATATTTAAAAAGGGCAAATAAAGCCAATCTCCCAATATGTAATGAATATCTACTGCATGCTACCATAGGAGGGAGAAAATAGCAAGAGCACATTGGGCACTTACTTTTTGTAATTATTCCCTAGCTTTTCATTATGTTATATAAACTCATCCAGCCTCCAAAGGGAGCACTTTTCAAATTTTTACAATAGACCTCAAGGTAAAATGGGTATGATACTACATATCTTAACTCCCTATGTAAACCGTTTTTAAAACTCCAAGTTACTGATGTAACTCTTTCCCTATATCCTGATTTAATTTAACCCAGTGTTCCAAGTCCTTGTAGCAGTTTGTATTTTTTGCTACCGAATGGCGCTTGTGCCACTCATGCTCGTGCTGTGAGCTGCGCGATGCTTTTATCTTGCTCTGCCCCCCTCCTTCTTGACCAGTGTGCTCCGTTCCCCTTCTTCCCACTACTATTGCATGCCACAGACTCTCCGGTGTACCAGGGACTCAAATACAGCAAGGGTCTCAGTCACAGTAAGAGAAGCACTGGCACAGAAATTACTGATTTACTACTACCGCTGCTACTGATAAATGACCTAACTGGGAATGGGATCAGAGTAGCGCAAGAGGAATTTGTAGAGTTAGAGAGGGATCTTAGACAAGTAGCATGTATGGTAACCTTCTCAGAGGAGCTGCCTGTCTATGGTTGAAAAACTGGTGCAGAGCTCAGGGTTTTGGCTTCATTGGGGACTGGGAGTCCACCTGGAGGGATACAGGTCTATACTGGCATGATAGTCTGCATCTGTCCGGGAAGGGAACCAGAATCCTAGGTGATAGGTTTAAATGCACCATTGGCAAGCATTTAAGCTAGCCAAGGGGGGAAGGTACTGAAAAGGAGCAGGGAAAGCCCAGCCTCTCCCCACAAAACATAGTAGTTAGAAAGGTAAACACTCAGGTATGGAAGTTAATAGGGAGCAGGATGATGGGAGGGTAAATGTAGAAAAAGGTAGTAAGGACATGGATGGGGCTAAAAGGAGTAAGGCCATCAACAAATAGAGGGCGATGAGTACCAATGCCCATTGTCTGTGTAACAACCTTCCTGAACTAGTGGCCTTGATGGAACAGGGACATCTGGATATTCTGGCAGTCACAGAAACATGGTACACTGAGAACCATGACTGGGATGTCAACATACCAGGGTACACAATCTACAGGAGGGACAGGAAGGGAAAAAGAGGAGGAGGAATAGCTCTCTGTGTAAGGGAAGAGATCAAAGCAATGGAACTAAAGGATAAACAGGGAGGAGAGGAGGCACTTTGGGCTACCCTGGAGACAGGTTATGGCACCACAATTCACACTGGGGTTGTATACAGACCCCCATCTCAGGGGGAGGCAATGGACAACAAAATGATAGAAGGCATCCTTAGAATGGCAGAAAAAGGGGAGATATTGTTGATGTGGGACCTGAATATGCCAGATGTTAGCTGCAGCACCCTGGCTGTAGCCACATCAAAAAGCAGGGTTATTCTCAATGCCCTACGGGGAGCATGCCTCAGACAACTAGTGGTGGAATCCACTATGGAGGGAGCAGTCTTAGACCTAGTATTGTCAAATGGGGATGGAGAAAGGATCACAGATCTAGAAGTGTGTAGCCATCTAGGAACAAGTGACCACAAAACTGCAGGTCACAATAAACACAGCCATAGAGTCAAGCCATACAAAAGCAAGAGTGTTGGACTTTAGGAGGGCTGACTTGGGGAAAATGGGAGAGTATCTCAGAAAAGCACTAGCAAACAGGCAAGAAGGAGGGGTGGAGGAACAATGGGGAAAAATCAGAATAGCCATCACAGAGGCAACAAGCCTTTCTATGAAGCAAACCGACAAAGCAAAACAAAGGAAAAAAGCACTATGGTTCTCAAAAGAGGTGGCGGGGAAGGTTAAAGGGGACAGGAAACCATTTCTAGCTGACAGCTTTTATAAAGTATTTATTCTCAGACATTATATGCATTATCCTAAATTAACAATATTTAACAGTACATGAATAAAAAGTGATAAGAACAAATGCATTTTACATTGTTCTGGGCAGCATTCTTTTACAGTTCTCTTCATGGAACTAGTACTTTGGAGTTTTTACTATGTCATGGTTTGTGTAGAGAATGCTAAATATGAGCTACTGTCCTATCAGAACCTTATTCAGAGTTCTGTGCGTAAACCGTAACATAGTTAAAACTCCAGATCGCAGGTCCCATGAAGAGAACTGCAAAAGAATGCTGCCCAGAAAAACAAAACAATGCAAAATACAGTTTTTCATACCACTTTTTATTCAGGTACAGTTAAATATCGATAATTTAGGGGAAGGCATATTATTTCTGACAATAAGAACTTTACAGACAGCTTCCAGTTAGAAATGATTTCCTGTCCTCTTTAAGGAGAAAAAAATAGCATTCAGGAAGTATAAGGAAACACAGATGGAGAAGGACAGAGAACTGTACCAGTTAAAGCAGAATGAAGCAGGGAAGGCAGTCAGAATTGCAAAAGCCCAAACTGAGGAAAAGATAGCCTACTCAGTTAAAAAGGGGGATACAACTTTTTATAGGTACATTAGGGAGTGAAGAAAGATGAAGGGAGGGATAGTGAGACTTAATAAAGGGAAGGGAGGGTGGGCAGAGGATGACAGTGAAAAAGCAGAGATACTGAATGAATACTTCTGCTCAATATTCACAAAAGAAGAGGCAGAGGAGGCACCTAAATCAAGGAATAGAAGCACTCTGGATAGGGAGATCAATACCAGTCCATTCAAAGAAGAAAGGGTTCTGAAAGAACTCTTAAAACTGAAGGTGAACAAAACAATGGGGCCTGATAGGATTCACCCAAGAATTCTAAAAGAACTAAGGGTAGAAATAGTGACACTACTGACTACCCTTTTAACAAATCATGGGAGGATGCTGTTGTACTAGAGGACCGGAGGAGGGTGGATGTGATTCCCTTTCACAAAAGTGGGAGCAAGACAGAAGCAAAAAACTACAGACCTGTTAGTTTGACCTTAGTGGTAGGAAAAATGATGGAATCATTTCTAAAGGAAAGAATTCTTGAGTACCCAGAGGCCAGCGGGGCACAGGACCCAAGGAAGCATGAATTCACAGTGGGAAGGTCATGTCAGATGAATCTAATAGATTTCTATAACTGTTTGACCAAAGTAGTAGACCAGTGAGGGGCTGTGGACATGGCCTACCTAGATTTTAGCAAGGCATTTGACATAGTCCCACACAAAAGATTAATATACAAGTTAACCAGCCTTGGAGTGGGTCCCAAGGTGGTAGCCTGGATAAAAAATTGGCTGGACAGCAGGATATAGAGGGTAATAATAAAGGGAGTCCACAGTGAAGAAAGGAGGGTCATTAGCGGGGTACCGCAGGGTTCAGTACTGGGACCAGTCCTCTTTAATGTCTTTATAAATGACATTGCAGAGGGACTGGAAGGAAACGTATGTCTCTTTGAAGACAACACAAAGATCTGCAACAGGACTGATACACAAGGTGGGGTGGAAAGGATGAGAAGAGACTTGGCAAGGTTGGAGGAATAGTCAAATATTTGGCAGCTCAGATTCAACACAAAGAAGTGCAAAGTAATGCACCTGTAAAACAAAAACCCTGGGAAAGAGCACACAATGGGAGGGTGAGATACTAACAACAACAAAAATGGAAGGGATCTGGGGGTAGTTATAACAGATGAACTAAAGGTGAGCAAGCAATGTAAGAAGGCAGTAAGGAGGGCTGGGTAGATGCAGGGATGCATGGGGAGAGGCATCAACAGTAGAAAACAGGAAGTTGTTCTCCCTCGGTACAAACAGTTAGTGAGACCCCATCTGGAGTACTGCATGCGGTTCTGGAGACCCCATCTCAGCAAAGACATAGACAGAATGGAGGCTGTCCAGAGGTGGTCAACCAAAATGGTGCAGGGCCTGCACCAGAAGACATATGAAGAGTGACTAAAGGAGCTTAATATGTATACCCTCGAGGAAAGGAGGGAGAGGGTAGACATGATAGAAACTTTACCTCAAGGAAATCAACAAAGTCCAAGAGAGTAGCATCTTTCAGAAAATTAGATGTGCAAGAACAAGGGGACATAATCAGAAGATAAAGGGGGGACAGCTCAGAGGTAATGTGAGGAAGTATTTTTTCATGAAGAGGGTTGTGGATGCATAAGACAGCCTTCCTAACGAGGTCGTGGAGTCAAGAACAGTGGGGGAATTCAAGAATGCATGGGACAAACATAAAGCAATTCTAATGGGGGTTAGGAGAAAGCAGGCTGTTGGTTAACTAGTATCTGCAGCTTATCCATCAGGTAGGGAATGGGCTGACTAAGTGGGCTAAGCAGTCCTTATCTGTCATCAAATTCTTTTTTTTTTAATATTTCTCTTTATCCCTCCTACCTCCCCATCAGAGCCACACCATCGGGAGTTGCCTATTAAGCCTGCCCCTGCCAGTGCCTTGCCAGATAGTCTCCAGTCCCTCCATCATGCCATGGAAACCCCCTGGGCAGGGGCGGGGTGGGCAGATCCCCGACTCTTGCATTCATCATCAGGGTCCGAGACTGTAGGCAGGCACTGGCACAGTGGGACCCGGCTCAGTGCTCTGTCTTCCCGACTCTGATTGGGTGTTTTTCCTGTGTACCAGTGGGATGTTGCGGGCCCATACATCATGGCGCATACTCCGACATCAGCAATGTCCCTCCCTCTCCTTCCTTGAAGGAGTAGCCCCTGAGGCTGATTGGCCACTGGCCCACACCAGCGGCCAATCATACCCCAGTGACTCCAGCTTGCCGTCGCTCCCCTAACCTCTGTCACGAGTCACCGCTTGCTGTGCTGAAAGACCCCCCTCGCCCGGAGAAGGTGAGCTGTCATCAGACACTCCAGCCTATCTCCCCCTGACCAACCCCCAGTGGCCCGAGCTCACTCCCGAACCTGGGTCACCGGCATGGTGCGAAGTGTGGTGTACAGTGCCTCAACCCTCAGCACCACTGGGCCAGCAGCCATCAAATTCTATGTTTCTGTGCTTCCAGAAGCTTTTATCCCTCAGAGTCACTCCCGGCCTGACCGACAGACACACCCAATACAGCCACAGGTAGTACTAGTGGCTGCCAGTCATCCACCAGGCCTGAAAGTTTGGCCAGCTACTGCCATAGGTCTTAGATCATCAAGTCATCGATGGGTGCTCCAGCCACCATCTCTCTCCCCCTGTCGGGTCTCTCTCAGTCCCAGGGCACTCCCTCTGTGTGGCCGGGCACTTGGCGGGCCCTCGGTACCTCTGCCCTCGCTTGCTCTCCTGCCTGCCTAGGGCGGCAGTCAGCTCAGCTCCAAGTCCTCAGGTAATTAAATGTTCACTTCCTTCCTTTCCTCTACAGGCAGTAATGTTTTGAATTGTTATACATGATTGTTGTTGAAATATAGGTACAAGAGAAGTGCCTTCTGCAACCTCACCAGCCTGCATGGCGGTGGACTGGCCCCAGCCTGTTTTCTTTTCAGGGGCGACCTACCAGGAGCACAGCTAGAGCACGGGGTGGTAGTTAAGTGACTTGCTCCTCAGAGTCATATATACAGACTGCTGCAAGTTGTAACCAGGACGAGGACGTTGCAGGGATCAAACCCAGGTGTGCTTGATCTGTTGACTGTACCAAAGCTCATTTGCAGATTATTACTCAAACCAAGGGGCTAGTAACATATTTGTGCATGTTTATCTACAAAAAGAATAAAGAATATGTCAAAAAGAGACCTTGTAGTAAAGGGTGGAGGTACAACTCTGACTATGTTCAGTGATCTTATTAGTTCTGTGCTGCTATACCGTATTAAACTGTAGTAGAGGGTAGAATCTGCACTGAGTTGGGCGTTATGGGTGCTGCGTTCATTGCTCTTTGCTGTTACTGGGTTCTACTGGAGGGTGGAGGTAATATGCTGACAGGAAGAGGCTGCATTCAGTGCTCTGTGAGTACTACTCAGAAGGAAAGTTCTGTGACCAGTGCTCTTTTCTGCCACTGGCTTCCACTGGAGGGTTGAGGTTCTTCACTGACTTAGAACAAGGGACTTTGTGCGCTGCTTTATATGCTTCCGTTGGATTCTATTGAATGGTGGGGGTACTGGACTGGATGGGAAGAGGCTGTGTAGCACTCTCTAATGTATGTGTGTTATACTGGATGGCAGAGATACTGCACTGAGTGGAAAGGGAGTAGTGCTCTGTACTTTAACCACTAAAGCATGAAGGTTCTGCCGGTGCACTGAGGAGAAGGGCCATGCCCAGTGCTTTGTATTACCACTGGGTTCTGGCGGTGGTACTGAGTTGGAAGCGGAGCCTTTTTCCAGTGTTCTGTGCTTTACCTTCTAGTGGAAGAATAAGGTATTGATATAAGCCACCCAGTTACTGCTCTACCCAAGCAGACTGCTATATTAACAGTATATTAGTATGCAGATAGCCTTCTGACTGCAAAAAACAGTTCCTTAGTAGTACTGTAGCAGTCAATAAGTTTAGCATTCAGTTTAGCAGTCATTCTGAGCTGATTCTAATGTTAAATACTGCTAACCATGTTTACTGTTATTAATAGTCATTAGCAATCAGAAGCAGTATAAAGATTCCACAGAACAACCCATTCAGAACTGCATTTACCAATGCTTCGCCCATAGTAGCTGAGCATCAAGAAAACATGGATTGACATGTTAAGCACTTAAACTAAACCAGCACTCAACAAAAACTCAACTTACGCAGTTGAATGCTTGTTGAGTATTTAAATTAGCAACTGCATACCGGTTCAGGATTGTATTTTCAGAATATGTTAATTAGAGATGCATTTGAGCACAAATTGAGATCTTAAGCTTGCAGAAAGCACTCAACAAAAACTCAACTTGCCAGATTGCAGGCTCATATAGTCCCCATCCTCCCAACAACTGCAGCTGTATACTGATTCCACTCAGACTCAGCTGTTAGTACACAAAGACCTACCCAGCCAGCCATGGAATCTGGCTTGCCTCCCCCCTCCCATAGCCACAGGCTCCCACACCCATCCCCAAGCCTATACTGGGACTCCGCACACACTGCTCAATTTATGTGGGTGTCAGTGTGATCACTTCTGACAGTTACAAGAAGTTGGCTTATCATTCATCAGTGTTTATCAAACGCAAAAGGACACTGCTGTGTTGCAGGACAGTAATTAAATTTACTGAATTCAACGTACAGCATCACACACTCTCACAGCTGACATTTCATAGATGCTTTATGCATTTTCTCAAGGTGTGATGTTGAGAATGCAAAACCCTCTATTTATAGTGCTTAATGATAAGACATTTAAAGGGACAATGCAGTTTCTCATCAATATGCTTTTATACAGTAGATTTATATATTTTGTAAATAATATAAAGGGTCTGGACCAGTAGTGCTGAGGGTTGAGGCACTGGATGCTACATTTCTCTCCATGCTGATGACCTGAGTTTGGAAGTGGGTTTAGGTTTTTGGGGCGAGCTGGGGAGGGTGACAGACTGAGCTTGGGACTGCTCTCCTTTTCCAGGGGGGGAGGGTTTGTATGCCCAACCTCTGACTGGTAATAGCACAGGCTAGGGTGGCACAGAAGAGAGGTACAGTAGGCTGATGATGTTTGCGTACCTCTACATGCATGCCTCACACTGGTTGCAGAAGGGATGGGAAAAAACTGGAAAATGGAAGATGGCATTTCAGTGAAGCTCTGCATGTTTGTCTGTAGACCCATAGTGCCACCCTAACAATGGTCTGAATTAGATTGTGTCTCAGGTGGGGGGGTATGGCCCATCTTCTCTTGACCCTGTGGTGGCACCCCTCCATGATGTAGGCCCTGGGGAAAACAAGCACTGATCTGTAGGGAGAGGGACAGTGCTGAGAAGCCTCCCAAATCAACCTGCTGAATAGATAAAAAAAAAGGCAAAATATAATAAGCTGCAGTGTTTTTTTTTATTGTTATTTTAACCATCATCCAGTCGCCATCTGTCTGACACCTAGTCCTCATCTCCCGGGACTTACCCATCCTGCTGAAATGCATTCTGACTTACCCTTTGGGCGGGGCTGCTGAGGAGGGGCCTTTCATAGAAAAATAGAAGTTGTCAGCAGAAAAGGACCTCTTGGCCCACCCAGAGTAGCCTAAAATGCCTTCCTACTGTGCTATCACAGACCCTACTCTCTCCCCTAATGAATACTGCCTTGTGATCCTGGGAAGGGGGATGCCTTACTTGGTTGCATGGGTCTAGTGGAGGGTGGGTGTCCTCCTGCAGGGCCAGTGTTTTTTTTGTATGTGCTGACCCCCAGAGAGGCATGACATACAATGACATAGTGGCACAAAGAGTGTTGGATGTCTGCCACACCTCCCGGAGATCTCAAGCAGTCACTGTCAGACCCCCAGTCTCCACCAGTGGTTGGTCAAAAGCCAGATGCTTCTCTCCTCCCAGTGGAGAAGAGCAGTCTATGGAACATTCAGTCCTCCTCTCCCCAGCTAGCCCTCCAACATGCTGGGCTCACTTCCAAACCCTGGACGTCAGCGTCACAAATGGAAGTTCTACTGCTGCGTTGGCAGACTGGCAAAGTGGAGTTATAAAGTGCTTAGCTGTGCTCTTCATTAATTTCACCTGGCATTATGTGGCAAAAACACAATAATAAAAGGCGGCAAATAACACAAATGATTTTTTGTAGCATTTTAATATGAACATAGAAACATAGAAGTTGACAGCAGATAAGGACTGCAAGGCCCATCCAGTCTGCCCATTTCTTTTTCTACCTTATAAATGTGCCATTGGCCTTTGCTCTGTCAGTGGTCTATCTATTCATACCCATCTGTATTGCTCCCTTATGCCTATCCCATGCCTGTTTGAAGCCCTGCACTGTATTCATAGCCACCACTTCCTGAGGTAGGCCGTTCCGTGCATCCACTACCCTTTCTGTGAAAAAGAATTTCCTCACATTACCCCTTAATCGTCCTCCCTCTAATCTCATGCTGTGTCCTCTTGTCCTGCTATATTTCTTATATTGAAACATGTTAGACTCATTCACCTTGTTAATGCCCTTAAGGTGTTTGAATGTTTCAATCACATCACCTCTATCCCTCCTTTGCTCAAGGGTATACATATTGAGCTCCGTTAATCTGTCCTCATATGTCTTCTGATGCAGTCCCTGCACCATTTTGGTTGCCCTTCTCTGGACTGCCTCAATTCGGTTAATGTCCTTGTGAAGGTGTGGCCTCCAGTACTGCACGCAGTACTCTAGATGGGGCCTAACCAGTTTCTTGTAAAGAGGGATTATTACCTCCCTCTTACAACTTGTGATACCCCTACTAATACACCGTAACATTCCCCTAACCTTACCTACTGCTTTAGAGGTCTGCTTGGATGATTTCAGGTCATCGGTGGTGGTGATGCCCAAGTCTCTTTCTTCCTTTGTGACTGCCAGCAACTCCCCTCCCAGCCTATAGGTGGCTTCAGGGTTTCTCTTCCCTATGTGCATGATCTTGCACTTCTTTGCTTTAAATCCCAGTTGGCCACTCTTCCGACCATTTTGCTAATTTATCCAGATCTCTTCTCATTCTGCCCACCCCATCTGGATCATCTACTCTGTTGTAGATCTTGGTGTCATCTGCAAACAGACAAACCTTACCCTCCAGTCCATCTGCAATGTCACTGATGAAGGTGTTGAAGAGGACTGGCCCCAGGACTGATCCCTGAGGTACCCCATTTGTGACTTGCAACTCTTCTGACTGTATACCATTTACCACCACTCTCTATTTTCTGCCCGTCAACCAGTTTGCCACCCAGTTGACCAACTTCTGACCCACCCTGAGACTACCCAGCTTTATTTATCACTCTTCTATGTGGAACAGTGTCGAAAGCTTTGCTGAAGTCAAGGTAGGCAACATCAACTGCTCCCCCTTGGTCCA
The DNA here is from genome assembly GCA_016271365.2 of Neoceratodus forsteri. Taxonomy (NCBI): domain Eukaryota; kingdom Metazoa; phylum Chordata; order Ceratodontiformes; family Ceratodontidae; genus Neoceratodus; species Neoceratodus forsteri. The sequence goes on along the minus strand of CM028137.1, from coordinate 62,368,899 downwards.
CCACTCTGGTTACCCAGTCAAAGAAATCTAAGAGATTAGTTTGACAGGACCTCCCTTTTGTAAACCCATGCTGTCTCGGATCCTGTGCCCCTATGTACTCCTCACACACCATATTTTGCTATATGTATGCATCAACATTTGGTTTTACTCACCAGTGTTCAAAAGTGAGCAGTACACACTCTGAAAATATCTTATCAGGAGCCCTGCATGGCACAGCACAATGCTGGCATCACATGTGACATGGTGCAGTGTCTGCATTGCACGTGGCAAAGTGTTGTGTCAGCATCACCATGGCACAGCATAGCGTTAGTGTGCCACATGGCAGTGTCGTGTTGATATTGTCTGTGGCACAGTAATGTTCAAGCAGTGCAAGTGGCACAGTTTACTGACAGTGCACAGTGTGGTGTTGGCAGTGTATGTAGCACAGCACGGTATCTCCATGTCATTTAGCAATACACCAAGTCTGCATAGAATGTGGCACTGTGACTAACAGCAGTGCACATTACACAGTGTTATCAGCAGTGCACATGGCACTGTGTGGTGTTAGCAGTGCATATTGCATTGCAAAGTGTCAGCCCTGCAACTGACACAGTGCTGTGTAAGTGCTGTTTGTGATGCACTGTGGTGTCTGCACTGCATGTAGCCTAGTACAACGCTGTCACTGCACGTGGCCCAGCAGTGTCTGCACTTCATATTGTACAGCATGTCTTTTTCCAGTGCTTGTGGCAGGGAAGTGACAGCAGTTCTCATGGCACAGCAGTAACACATGTTGCATAGCAAAGTAACAGTAGTGCACGTGGCATAGCGTGGTACTGGCAGAGCATGTGGGACAATGCAGTGACACTGGTGTTGGAGCACATGCAGTACAACCACAGCGAAGTGCCATGTGTAGTGCCTGCCACCAGGGTGGGTTGTCTCATCAGGAGCCTGCCATCAGTGCAGATTGGATTCGGGGGAGGAGGGGCCAGTTCCCAATGCTGAGAGGAATGGTTGCAGGTGAGATAAGTCTGAGGTATGTGTGTCACTCAGGGATGGTTCTACTCCTTTAAGCTGCCTATATCTGTCCCCATGAGCTATGCTGTGCAGTTGCTAGATACAGTGCATCCCTCAGTCAAAGCACAGTCTGTGAGTTTGGACCCCGCCAAAAACAACCTGTCCCTCCACCCAAGCAGCACCCCTCCCAGTACACAAAGCTGAGCAGCGCTTCTCTGCTGTGGATCTTCCACTCCCTGGGCCTCTCCCAATGGGAGACAGGGGGTGGCAGCTGCAGGAGGTGGCTTGTATATGGGAAAGGCATTCCTGCTGTTGGGTGGGGCAGGATACAGTATGTAGTGCTTCCAAGTAGCAGTGGCTAGGAGCCCTACTTAAAGAAACAGCTCGCCAGGGACCTCAGGCAGGGCATGATAGGATGCTTGTGACCCTTTGGCCAATTTAGTTTGCCTGCAGGACAGAGAAAAAAAAAGTTTACTTTAGGCATATTCAGCCCAAACAAGTCGCCAGTAGCCTCAGCAGTCCCTATTAGCAACTACTGTATCCAGTAAATTCTCCCACAGTTTGAGTACCACCTGTGGCAGATTAGTGATGGCCATGACATTGTGGGTAACCATACATCATCTGTCCCTACACAGTGACCTGAACTGTAGATGGCCATGGCAGAAGCTGGGAGAATGCAAAAGCAGGAAAAATTCCAAACTGGGATGGCACTCAGCCCCCGAGACATACTGTGGTTGCCCTCCTTGATCACATGCCCCCTCCCATTTTTCTTTGTAGTCCCAGCTTAATTTCTTTGACCCCCACCACATTTATGTTTTTGTGCTATACCTCTTTTTACTGTCATCCCCTTTGTCATTTCCTGCAGTTGAAAGTAACTTTTACAGCCACTAGCAGGCAGGGCTAGTTGACTGGAAAAGTCCATCTGATTTTCAGTAGCCCAGACCAATTCATTTTAATAATGTTGTTTTTGTCATGCACTTAGGTTTCCTACCTTTTATTTTTTCCTACTTTTTTTCTGTTGGGGGCTTACTGAGGTTCCTTCTAACAATTTACAGCAAAATGGAAAGGTAGAAAAAATATCAAAAGAGCAAAAAAAAAAAAAAAACTATGAGTAAAAGAAAAAAATGACACAATGTATGGGTGACTTTCTCTAACACTGTAGTACAGAGGAAGGTGTTGCATCAACAATATTCTGGCTTGGAAACAACAACACAAATATTAGGTCCAGTAGGACTATTCTCCAGAGGAGCTCGGTAAAGCTGTACATGTGGGGACCCTTTTTCATTGTGGCACAAAACCAGAAGTGATCAGGATGGAATGTCTGGTTGCACAACTCTGAGCCTGTTGGAAAACACATGCTTCAGTATATAATGCGAGACCAGCTATTTCAGGCAGACTTCAAAGCATTCTTACACCAAGCAAGCTGCACAAGAAATGTTCTGCAAACAGAAGAAAATGGAGCAGGCTGAGGATGGGCAGCATCCAAGAATCAAAAGGTAGGATTTTTTTTTTTTTTTTGATCTTTCAGACAGCATTTAGATGAAAAACATGTAGGCCAAACTGTACCTACAGAGATCTTTAAGAGCTGAAGGAGGGGCCACAAAAAGGTTGAAAATAATATACCAGTAAAAGTCAATACAGTTCTTTTGCTACAGAATCCTAGCTCTGAAGAGGCTGTTGCATTTCTGCAAATTCAAATCTGAGTGAGGGGGAAGGGAGTTGTGTTTATTGGTTAGTGCAGCAAATGAAACTTTGAGTTATGGAAGACATGCTCTGAGGGGGTCTGTGCTGTAGCGTGTGAATTCAAACCTGAAACTAAGTAAGGGAGAGGGGAAATACTTAGATCTTTGAGATGGTGCAGTTATTTTAAAATTCAAACTTGAGGAAGGGAGTTGGGTTTAATGCAGTATTGGAATGAAACTTTGAGCTGTGAATTTGTGGATCTGTCTTCCCATTTGAAAGCAGTAATGTGTGGGCTACAGGAATTCACTACAGAGCTTGGGGGTTAGGAGGGAGGTGGGGGGGTTGTATGTAGCCTGTAGTTGCTATGGGGAAAGGGGCTGTGGGGAGGGAGGCTGAGGAAGCCAGTACGCCGGGGGGCGCTTATCACCAACTTGATCCATGCATCTGAGCAAATGATTGGGTCAGGGTCTGCAGGACATGGTCACACTATGGACGTGCTCAGCACTCTATGCTGAGTAGGACTGTAGAAGTATGCACCACACCTTTTGTACGGAGCTGTAATCCTGGAGACCAGGATCCCACAGCCCTTTGTTACATACTGTGTAACCTTGTGCAAGTCACTTAATTTCCCTGTGCTCTTAGGCCACACCTGGAAAAAAAGCTTTGGCTTATTGTGCTTTTCCTGGTTAATCAGTTTCTTCTTCCCTTTCCCCATTTCATTAAAGCCGAATCATTAGCCCATCAGAAGGTCCACTAACCCACCTGGGCTACTGTTCTGAAATACTGGCCACCCAGCATACTAAGGAGATTTAGATGAGCCCCTCCCCAAAAACCTTCTCATTTCTTTCCTGCATTATTTTATTTTCCTTCTCTATGTGTCTTTTTTTCCTACTTTGACCCAACTGCACATTTATTTCTAAATTCACCTTTCCTTACTTCTGCGCTGTTCTATAAGTCTTGCATTTCTCAGCTCTGTTTCTGATCTTGCTACGGTATTGTCTCCATAGTAACCTGATTTTCTTTTTTACAGGTCTGACATGACACAAACTGTCCTTCCTTATCAAATAAGTATCATTCAATCTTTAATTTGTTCATTCCGTCCTATTTAGTCTCTAGAACTTCAGATCCTTTGTGACCTCTCTTTTGTATTTTATTGTACAGGACCCATGGACATCCTTCTTTAAAGACCTACTTCTAGCTCCTTGTTACTCTCGTAAGAGACTCCACTTCTACCTACACATGGCTGAGTTTGCTGTAATGCTGTGTCCATTACAGTGTGTGTTATAGTTGGGCATGTGTGAGGGAACTGAGAGAGACACTGTGTGTGTGTGTGTGTGTGTGTGTGTGTGTGTGTGTGTGTGTGTGTGTGTGTGTGTGTGTGTGTGTGTGTGTGTGTGTGTCAGGGACCTTGGAGGGAGAGGGTTAGTATGCAGCTGTGGACAAAACAGGGTCATTTTTGGGAACAGTGGATGTGGGGATATTGGTGGTCATCGTGAAGGAAGGCAGGGTGCTATCTGTGGCAGTGGAAGAAGGGGGCTAGTTCAGGGTAATTTGGAGGGTGGGGGCTATTGTTTGGGCAACTGTCTTGTGTTGTGCAGGAAAAGGGCTAGTGTTGGGGCATGGTGGGAGGGAAGCTATTATCTAAAGCTGTGGAGTAAGGGGCTTTTGAATTGGGGCTGTGGAGGGAAGAAGCCAGTGTGGTGGGGGCCATTGAGGGAGGTGGCTGGTGGGTTCTGTGGATGGAGGTGTCCTGCTGTAGGGTTCTGTTGATGGAGGTGGGCTGGTGAAGGGTACTGTGGATAGATATCACAAAATGTCCGAGCGTGGGGGTGTGGTCAACGGACTGGGAAGTGGAAGGAATCAGCAGGCCAGTAGTTTGGCCAGAGTTATAATCTCTTCCTTCTTTTACAGGACAGCATTAAAATGTATAATTTTGACAAGGAGAGACTACCACTGCAGCAGAGTAATGGGCTATGAAGCCCAAAAATCTCACACCTTTACTTTAACAGAAGTGTGTTGTATGTTCACAATATGCTCCAAAACTCACCACATAGCTTCTACAACCCAATGTAAAGCAAAACTGCCCAATACATAAACACATATGACTTATTTCCTCAAGCAAGTATGCTTGCTTGATCAGACTTGATGGTGTACCACATTAAGATGGTGCAAGCCAGTGCACATAAGGGGCAAGATATTCAAAGGGTTTGCACCTGGTGCAACCAAGTTGCGCTGGTGCAACCTTAGTAATGTGCCCCGGTGCGATATTGAACAGGGGAACATGCGCAGCACATGTCCCGATGCACAGCAAATGCAGGGGGGCGTGCCCATGCATATGGGGCACATCCTTATATTCAGCCCGATGCGGTGACGGAGCATGTGGCACAACCCCGAGTTGTGCCGCATACAGGGGCCCAAACGCTGAGCCACTGATAAAAGGTTAAAAGCCAGGCCACCCACAGGTGGGCTGCCATATTGCAGGGTGCAACACAGCACCTGCCAGCCATGGGTGGCCACCCACCCAGCAGGGACACCGTACGCAAGCACTCACATCCTTCCCAGTGGTCTGGTGTCCCCCCTCCCATATGTCATCATCTAGGAGCCTAAGGGCCCACTCCTGTCTGTGAAACTCCTTCTCTCCACTTTCACTTCATTACCCCACTTCTTTCTCTCCCCTCCAGATTATCCTATTTATCTTTTCTCCACCTTTCTCCCAAGTTCCTCCCTTATCAATCTACAAATAGGGGCTATGGCTCTAACAGCTCCGTTTTCCCTAAATTACTTGTACAGTTCCTGGTAGCATAATTTTGACCTTATTATGTAGTTTTTATGTAAATATTAATTGCTATATTTTGATCTTACTACCTCAATTTTCCTATACTGACCTGACTGTATTTTGTCTTAATCTAAAGTGCTTATTTTGGTCAAACTAACTCAGTTTCTTTGTCACATTGCTGCTGTTATGTAATCTGTACTATGTATCATAATTTCCTGCACTTTGTATGATGTATTATGATGTTGTTTGGAAGTTTGTCTCCGTACTCTCCCGGGTCGTGCCTGAAAATAGTCTTTCTGGCTAGTGCACCTACCTGGTAAACAAAAACTAAATAAATAAATATGCCCGGTCGTGGGCATTTGTATACATTAAAGAACCCTGGTGGTCTAGCTGGTCCCCCCCCTTCCCTCCAGCATGCCCGATAGCAGGTGTTTGACAACTATTAGCTGACCTGGTGGTCTAGTGGTACCCCCTCCCACCCACAGAGGACCGCTGGCCACCCAGCCTCCCCCCCATCATCGGCGGATGGCTGCATCCCACCTGCATGCTGCCGGCCGCTCACCAACATTTTTACAAACCTTGCTCCTATCATTAGCGAGAGCACACCATGCTTGCTAGCTGTCTGTATGTCAACTGACCATACTAGACAATGCTGAGTAGAGTGACCGACCCTGTAGAGAGTAAGTTAGCAAGTTTTGGCAACAATAAATTTCTGAAACTGGCTGAGTTGCACTGAAGTTGGAGGACCAGTCTGCTTTGCTGTGTGACCTGATCTAAAACTGTCTGTGATTTAAGAATAGTAGTGGTTGTCGCTGTAGGGTGGGTGTGCCGAATTCCTGAACATTCATCACTGAAACTGCTAGTTGACTAGGGCTGTGGCCATTTTTTCTTTTCCTTTTTTTTTTTTTTAAGTAACTGCCGGTTCTGGACTACTGTGACCTTGGGCTTGCCTCATCGCCTGTTGCTGTAAGGAAGAGAGAAGAGAAAGCTGTCATCGGCTTGGCTGGCCTGAAGTAATCTGACTCCAGGAGTGAGACACTAAGTGAGACTCTGCTGCTGGCTGGCTGGCTGGAGCTGCCTGGGAGCAAAGAAAAGAGCAAACCACATCGGACAGCCCCAGAACAGAATTATGTGGTGGCGAGGTGCCTTTTGGGGCCTAGGGGAGAGGGGAATTGGGTGATTGGTTTGGGCCTGTCCTTTTTTCCTCCTCTCCATCCTAGTCTCCTTCACTTCCATCCTATCCTCTTGCTGCTGCAACTTGCAAACTTGCACTGCACAACAATTTACAACAAACCACCTCCCTCCTTCAGCTCCACAGTAGCATAGCAGCTCTGTTCTGCTGGGTCTGGGGCATGCATGGGATTGGACAGGGCTGGAATCAGGGAATCTGAGGACAAGGAGGCCCTAGTTGGGCCCAGCAGTTGTGGCAATGGAAGAGGTTAGGCACGTGTTTTTCTAATTTGGTGCAACTGCATGGAAGAAGAGGCAGTGGAAATGGCTGGAGAGTTCACTTTCTAACTGGTTTATCAGGGAAGGGGCCCTGTCCCTTATTTTTAAAATCTAATGTTGGCAACCCTATGATGTCATGACATGCCCATGACCTGATTGCTGTATGAAAATTTGGGGAAAAAGAGGCAAGGGCTCACTCAGAGGGCTGGAAGGGGGGCAGAGTGGTTGCGTGGCACTGGAACTCTTGGGCAGGTGAAGTACTTTGTGGTGTCCTGTTGCACCCCCGCCCCGATCTCCCAAACCATGCCCTCTGTATATTCCCTGGCATCCTGTGCAAGGGCAAGATATATGCAGAATGAGTGTTTGGGGATGGTAGGGGATGCCACCAAGCACCAGGGATGGTGTCAAGATGAGTGCAACTCAGCCACTGCTTCCCATGCAGATGTGCCCACAATGGGCACTCAGATGGCCCCTTAACACCATGCAGGCCCAATGGGCGGTTTTGCATGGTGTGACTCAATATCACACCATGGCTCCTAGCACTACCAGTCTGGGGACACAGTTCTCTGTGGGCTGGATGCAGTCCAGGTCCCTGTTAGGGCTGTGCACATTGTGACCCCAAATTTTCAACATAGACGTTTTTCACACCACCCCATGTAAGTGATGTGTTCTTTTGTTTTTCTTTTTAAATCCTAGCAAAAGTGTTTTTTTCCCATTTGTGGAGCAATATGACCTTTTTGGTTGGGATTTGACATTTCTTCACTTACTGCGTTAAATGAGGTGGGGTCAAAAGACAGTGTTCAGAATTTATCTCTTCCAGTTTCAAATGTCACTGAAAAAGAAAAATTATGAAGTGACCTGTTTGCATGATGCCATTGATCCATTGAGAACCATGCCTTTCCATACCTGTGATCTGGGTTTGGGTGTAACCTCTGTGAGCTAGCTGAATGGTCTATGGCTGGGGGGAAGGCACAGTAGTGTGGCACTGGCCCAAGCCTGAGGAGGGATGGATTTTAGAAACATAGAAAAGTGTCGGCAGAATGGGCCTTTGGTCCACCTAGTATGCCCAAAGTATTGTTTTATACTCACACACACACACACACACACACACACACACACACAAATGAGGCAGGCCCCCTCACACTGGCACTGTATACAGGCCATATGCATGCTGGTCCTTACTCAAAACCAGTCCCCGTGAGCTGCACCTAAAGCTGGGCTAGCTGGCAAGCACAGCTAAAGTACAGCACGCAGCCTATATGTTTGCAGACCATCCTGCTATATGTGCCCCTCAAAGCAGAGGATATATCATGGCTTGAGGGTATCCCAGTTCTGTTATCCCCATCCCTTCCCTAGTGTAAAAGAAACAAATTTAAAGTTTGCATCTGTGAACACTGCAAGTATGACTGTACTCTATCCCTCTGTGGCACGCAGAGTCCGTATGCTGCTTTTGTAATCTTCATGTGGCCAGGGTTTCCTGTTTAATGACAGATTTGGGCTGTACCAATACCCAACTGTTGCTCAATTTGCAACCCATGTGCACATTGGTAATGTAAAGCAATACAGAAATGCTGTTACCTACACCCTTATTTTTCTGATGTATCTACATCTGTTAATGCTCCGATATGTATTGGCACTTTAACACACTTTACTGTAAAATGTACTGGCACTTTTACACACATCTCCTTAATGTAATGACACACCAGTACCCACAATCCCCTACTCTGCATGGTTAAGGGGATCCAGTCTGCGGCAGAATGGATATCCAACTGGATGCCAACTGGCATCTTCCTCTCCCCACTACACTTCTACATGCACAAGTGGGGAGGAGCAAGATAGGCAAGATTTCTAAGCACATAAAAAGATGTTTGTCCAGCTTCTTTAACTCCCAAAATAAGTCTTTATCAATAAAAATTAACTTATCTTTGCTGACATTTGACCAGTTTAAAGATTACACCAAAGAGAAGGTCCAGATGTTTTGCTGTGTAGAACCACCTAAAGCGAAAAAAAATAATTATTGAAGCTACATAGGCATGTTACTTTATGACCAAAATGAGTGCTGAATAAACTTGATCAAAACAGTTGTATGCTACATTTTTTATGTTCATTAGAGGAAAACTGCAATAAATGTACACTTTTTCTAAATCCAATCTAAATCATGCTTATAGGCCCAACAATATTCAAGTACATTTAATGTTACATGTCTGCACTTACACCTTAAAGCCGACAATTATGATGCTCTCCACGCACTACAGTTACAGCTCAGTAAGCAAGTCATTACTGGATATACACAGATACAAAGATGTTGCCGGCAGATAAGGCCTTGTGGCCCATCCAGTCTGCACTATCCCTCTTTCTAATGTTTAAGGTACCCTAGATGCTACAAGCCCCACTTCACCCCTAGCTTGATAATTCCTATGTGCCTATCCCACGCATTCTTGAATCCCTGAACCGTCACCACCACCACCACTTCCTGGGAGAAGATTGTTCCATCTCTCCACCACCCTTTCAGTGAAGTAGAATTTCCTCAAGTTCCCTCTAGGTTTTCCCCTTTTTAGTCTCGTGATGTGCCCCCTTGTTCTGATATTTCCCTTCATGTGAAAGATACTCCCTCAGGTATCCTGCTGATCCCCTTTAGATATTAGAAAGGCTCCATCATGCTCCCATCTCTCTCTCTCTCTCTCTCTCTCTCTCTTTTCCTCCAAGGAGTACATACTCAGAGCTCAGTCTCTCCTCATACGACATATGCTACATCCATGACACCATTTTTGTTGCCCTCCTCTGTACTGTCTCCATCCTGTCTTTTTGGTGATGGGGCCTCCAGAACTGAACACAGTACTCCAGTTGAGGCTATACTATAGGGGGTTGTACAATGGTACTACCACTTCCCTCCTCTTACTTGTTATACTCCATCTATGCACCCTAGCATTCCGTTACTCTTTCCAGCTGCTTTGTCACACTGTTTAGCCACTCTGAGGTTGTCTTCTATGACTACCCCTAGATCTCTTTCCTCCATGGTGGCCTCCAGTGTTATCCCGTCTAGTTCATACTCTGCCCTAGGATTCTCTCTCCCCCCAAGTGCATAATCTTGCACTTTTTTGCATAAAAACCCAACTGCCATTCCTTGGACCAGTTGTCTAGCCTCTTGAGATCCATCCTCATTTTTGTAATACTTTCCTGTGAATCTACACTGTTACATAGCTGTGTATCATCCACGAACAGGCTAACCCTCCTTTCAAGACCCTCTGCAACATTGCTTATAAAGACATTAAAGAACACTGGTCCCAGCACTGATCCCTGAGGTACACCACTTATTACCGGTCCCTCCTGTGAGCTAACCCTCTTTACCACCACTCTGTGTTCCATTACTCAACCAGTTTCTAACCCACGTGACTACCTCTGTCGCCACCCCAGCTTTTCCAGCTTGTGGATTAGTCCCCTGTGTGGGAATGTGTTGAAGACCTTCCTGAAGTCCAGATGGGCCACACCTACCGCTCTGCCCTGCCTGATTTCCTTTGTTACCCACTCGAAGAAATCAAGTTGGTCTGGCTTGACCTCCCTGAATCCATGTTGACTTGGGTCCAGCAGCCCCCTGGTCTCTAGGCAGTCCAACAATTTTTTTCTTAAGTAGGGTTTCTAAAACTGACCAGGCAGTAGATTCCTGCCTCCTCCTTGCTACAACTTTTTTTTTTTTTAATTTCCTTTTCTCCCTCCTCCCTTGCACCAGAGACCGCTTAGTTGGGAGACAACAAGGCACCCCCGCTTCCCCACCTACCTGAATCCCTAGGAGACCCCCACGGAGCCTTGGCTATACCCCCCAAGCTTTTACGAGGTGGGGCCCAAGCACCTTGAGAAGCCTTCATTTCGTCGGGTCCCCATTTGGTGGCCAGGTAGGCAGGCACAATCGAGGATCGTGCAAGCGCTCCTTCCCCTCAGTACTCCAGTGCTGTTTCCACCATTATCTCCCTACCATGTGGTGTGCACCCTGACATCAAGGCGCTATGTGCCAACATCCACCACACGCACTGAAAGGCCCCTCCTGCTACTCTGCTTGGGGTCAGGCAAACTGCTGATCTTTGGTCCCCTGCCTCCCCCAGGAGAAGACTAGCAGCTGTGGGACATTCTAGTCTTCTTCCCCGGCTGGCCATACCGTGGCTCGGGCTCATTCCTGAATCCAGGTCGCTGGTGTCACAGACGGAAGTCCAAGCGCTGTGCCAGCAGGCCGGCTTCTTGCTGCCACTTTTTACAGGGTTACCACTTGTGCCCTCCTCCACTTCTCCAGAACCACACCTGTTTCTAGTAATCCACAGAACAACTTAGCCAGAGTTTTAGCCAGTTCCTTCCAGAGCTCCCTTAGGATTCCCAGGACTATCCCATCAGGCCCCATAGCTTTGTCCACCCTAAATTGTTCTAGTGCTCTTTTTGCTCTATCCCCTGAAAATGGTCTAATGTTCACCTCTCCTCCATGTTTGCCCTTCTCAATTAATAGGGGACCATCCCCATTGTCTTCTTCTGTGAATATGGAGCAGAAGTACTTGTTGAGGATGGTTGCATTATATGAACATACAAACTTGCCAGCAGAAACAGACCACTTGGTCTATCTAAGTCTGCTCGAGTGTGCAGCTAGCACTCCTAGTTTGCAGCTGCCCCAACCCCCTTCCCTTTGTCATCCCACAGCCTCCCCCCCACCCTCACTCTCTCCTGCCCATTTAAAGCTGTTCAGATTTACATGATACCACCATTCTGGTAGTGTGTTCCATTTTGCTGCCACCTCTTTATGAAATAGTGTCTCCTATTTCCCTCTAAATTTCTTCCCTCTATTCTTAGCCCATGTCCCTCCTTAGCTTAAAAGATCCTGTCCCTCCCCTCCTTAGCTTAAAGACCCTGTCTGCCCCATCCTTACTGATTCCACCTTAGACACTTGAATGTTTCTGTCATGTCCTCCCATCCCTTCTATCCTCCAGGGTGTATATATTTAGGTCTCCAAGCCTGCTCTGTCTCTTCCCTCCATTACACATAGCATCTTCGTTGTCCTCCTCTGCACCCCCTCCAGCAACCTGATATCACACTTCAGGCATGGCCTCCAACACGGCACATAATACTCCAAGTGCGGCCTTACCAGTGACCTGTAGAGGGGCAAGATCACCTCTCTTCGCCTAAATGAAAAAAAAACTCTTTGCACCCCAGCATTTTGTTCGCTTTTGCAGACACTTTCCTGCATGGGAAGTGTTGTTTATGGTCCCTGTTAAGATTACTCCTAGGTCCTGCTCCTCCTCCTCAGTGATCCCCAGCTTAACCCCTCTAACCCAGTATTCTCTCCTTGGGTTCTTTACCCCAAAGTGCATAACCTTGCACTTCCTTGCATTAAACCCCAGCTGCCACCTTTCTGACCACTTCTCTAGCTTGCTTAGGTCCCCTTGCAGCTGCTTCCATCCCTCCACTCCATCCATCACTGCTCCCATTTTGGTGTAGTCTGTGAACAGACTTACCTTGCTCACCACCACATGCACAATGTCTAATATGAAGAGCCCAAATAATACTGGTCCCAGCACAAAGCTCTGTGGCACCCTGCTCATCTCCTGCCTTGGAGTTCAGAGCTCCCCTCCTACCACCTCCCGTTGCATCCTCCCACTCAGTCAGCTTGTAATCCAGTTCATCGTTTTTGCCCCTTCCCCTACACCAGTTAGCTGCACCCCCAAGCCAGCCACAAGGCACTGAATTAAAGGTCTTGCTGAAGTCCAAGTAAAGAACATCCACCGCCGGACCCTTATCCAGCTCACCTATCACCCAATCATAATGTTGGATCAGGCTGGTTTGGCAAGACTTCCTTCTAAATGAATTCATACAGCCTCACATTCTGGAGACTGTTGTCATCCTGGTACAACACCAGTCTTTCCTTTAGTATGGTTTCCACACTACAGAGGTGAGATTTACTGGGTAATAATTACCTGGTTCATCCCTTGATCCGCTCTTGTGTAATGGTACTACTGTGACTCCACTCTATTGGATCCCTGCCTTCCTGCTGTCCACTTGCCACCCCATCTAGTTTAAATCCACCTTTGTCACAATATACCTCTCCAGTCTTTGCTTTAATACCACCTTCCCCTCCCCACTCAGGTGTACCCTATCCCTTGCAAACAGATTTTTATCTCAGGTACTGCCGTAGCTGCCCTCAACCCCATACCCCTTAGTTTGACACAATTCCACCAACCACGCATTCAACTCCCTAATCCTCTCCTTTCTCACTGTGCTTGCTCAGGGTACTGGGAGCACCTCTGAGAAGACCATAGACTATCCAGTCTCTTTGCACAACCGTCCCACTTCCCTCAAACCTCTCCCTTGTTACCTCCAGTGTTTCCCTCCACTAGGTCATTTGTCCCCATATGTACCACAATGTGCGGCTTCTTCCTACCCCTCCTTGCGCACCTTAGGATTGCCTGTCCTGCCTTGTCTGCCTTTAATCCCAGTATGGACTCCACCCATATCTGACTGTGCCTCCCCCCCCCTTGCTGCCCCATCTGATCCCCTTGAGTATGGAGTCCTCCAACATCAGTACATCCCCCTTCTCTTTTCCTGTGCCTGTCACCACCCCCCACCCATGTTCTTATTCCTGGGGCCAGTTAAGATGATGATTTTACCATTTGCCCCAGAGTCTTCCCCCCTACACCTCTAAACTGAGACCCCTCCCTCTGACTGCCAACCTCCCTCCTCCCAGAGTATTATCCCTCTCTCTGCCATGCCATACTCAGTCTCTCCTCTAGTAATGCCCCTCACTCCCTCTTCTTCGTAAGTACTATCCCTTGTGCAATCTCCTCCTGTATCCTCTTCCCGATGTGTCGCTAGTGCAGCAAACCTGTTCCCTACTCTCCATTGCCTTACTATGTGTTTTCTTCTCCCTCCTGACTACTGCTGCTCCTCTTTTGCTAGGCCCTACTATAGTCCACCCTTCATCAACTGACTTCCTGTCTAGTTTTCCCCCTCCACTCTGACCCCTCCCTCTACCCACTGTTCCTTCTCTGTGGTGCCCCTGATACTCTCAGATGTCAGCCCTTCTACTAATGCAACTCTCCCCTCACCACTCAACGTCCCCAGCTCTCTGCCAAGCCACTGAACCTCTTCCTTGAGCCTCCTTAGGCTGTGGCATATTGGGCACCCTCCCAGCCTCCACAGTATGTTCATCCACACTGCTGCCCCACAACCACTGCACCCCACAATCCTACTCATGGTTCACACTACCTGTACAGGACAGTGGAATACAGTCTCTATACTGACTGCAGTTGTTTACAAACCCAATCACAAACCCACCAATAGATTTACCAAGTCTCACAAACACATACAGTCAAGTGTGTGTGTCGAGTTCCGCTAACAGTGTGTAATGCCGACATCAGGTACCATATGATGTCACAAACTACCAGAATAAAGGATGTAATGCACTAGGGGTGGGTGGGGAAGGCTGGGTCCCTCCTGAGTACTAGAGACAGACAATTAGCTACCCCAGCAGACCCTCAATGACACAGTCAGTTGCACCAGAAAAATCCCCTAACAGGTACCTTTCCAACTTAAGTCACAAAGCCCCATGGTACCGCAGTGTCAATGTCTTTCTCCACTGCCCTGCCTCCCTATGCCCCAAGTCTCACAATCCCTCCCCCCTCTCCCTTCTCTCGCTAATACACCAAAAGAATGCCATCCCCCCTTCCTTCACCGATTATAGCTAGCCAAATATGTCATGACATTAGACTGAGGGGTGACTGCATAAGGGGAAATGTCACAATGTTCCTTTTTATGGAAAGGGTGGTGATGGTGGATGCATGGAATAGCCTGCTCTGGGAGGTTGTGGCAGCCCATACAGTGATGGCTTTCAAACATGCATGGGACAGAAACAAAGGAATAGATAGGAAGAAAAAAGCTAATGACCAGATAAGGTTACTGGATGCTGTGTTAGGCAGCTTACATGAGCAGAATGGATGGTCCTAACAGTCCTTATCTGCCAACAGCATCTATGTATCTATATACTCAAAAGTATTGCCTCCCTCCCACCACACCCCAACACTAGCCCCTTCCTCCACAGCACAAGACAGTTGTTCCTCACAGCCCAGATGCTAGCCCCCCACCCTCCAAAGCACCCTAAACTAGCATCCTTCCTCCACAACCCCAGACAGCACCCTCCCTCCATGACCACCACAAATATCCCTGCCTCTACATTCCCCAAAACTACCCCATTCTCATACAGTCACAATACAAACCCTCTCCCTCCAAGGCCCCGCAACACACGCACAACCCTCCCACATGCCCAACTCTTGACACACGTTGTAATGGGTGCAGCAACAGCAGTACAAAACCCACATACAGGTCGAAGTCAAGTCTCTTACCAGAGTAATAGGGAGCAGGTCTTTAAGGGAAGATGTCTATGGGGCCTGAAAAAAAAAAAAATATATATATATTAAAAAGGGGTCACAAAGGATCCCCAGTTCTTAGACAGTAAACAGGATGGAAAGAGTAAGCTAGGTATAGAATCATACTTATCTGATGGGAAAGGAAGGAGTCCATGTTCTGTCAGACCTGTAAAATAAAGTAAGTCAGGTTAATATGGAGAAAATACAGTAGCAAAAGCAGACACAGAGAGCCAAGAGATACAGGAGGTATATGAGAACAAAGAGATAAGGAAAATACAAATTTAGAATTCAAGTTTACAGATAAGTCGAAGTAGGAAAACAAAGGGCACATAGAAAAGGAAAAAGTAATAAAGACAGGAAAGTAGAGAAAGTGTTGTTTGGGGTGGGGCTCAACTAAAACCCCTTAGTACTCTGGATGGAGAGGTGGCCAGTATTTTGGAATAGTAGCCCATGGAGCCTCTACTGGGCTGGTGGCCCAGCTTTAATGAAATAGGAAAAGGAAAAATGTTTAATCAGGAAAAGCATACTGAACCGAAGCTTATTTCCAAGTGCAATCTGGGAGCACAAGTAAGTTAAGTCACTTGGTCGAGGTTACACATTACGTAAGTGGGGACTGTGGGATTTAAACCCAGGTCTCCAGGTTTTGCAGGTCAATGTCCTAAACCACAGCGCGATACTGTCTCTTAAAAAAATAAATAAATAAAGTTAGCACTGGTGGTCCTGTGGGCTAGAGATGCCGTAGGAGGCCTGCTCTCTAGAGCTTGTAGCCCAGGTGGGCTTGTGGGAGAGTCCCTGGAGGCCAGTGGCCAATGATGTTTAAAAAAAAAAGAAAAAAAAAAAGAAACCCATCCCTAGGGTCCTCCCTGGGCCACAATGTTATGTTGAAGAGCAGGGAGGACAGTTAATGAGGACAAGCTGGGGCTGCTGCACAATCAGACTGAAAGAGAAAGTGCCTGCAGCTTAATTACTGTATTTTGTTTTTCTGTATTGCGATTCTGCTAGTTAGATGGCAGCTAGATGAAAGGGGTGAGAAGTTTGTGCTGGCCTCCATCAGGGACCAGGTCATTTGGTAGTGGTGCTGGGGGTTCACCACTGGACTCCAGGGTGAATGCGGGAATGGGGAGAGGATAAGGTGCCACCAGACACCAGGGAAAACTTGTTGGGATGAAGACAGGGAGGATTATTATGCACATCAGTGGGGACTTACAGAGAAGGCAAGAGGAATGAAGTGATGATAGACACCAGAAAGGGCTTAGAGGGACAGTTCCACTATACATGAGGCAGAAATTAAAGGGATGTAGTGCCACTGGAAACCAAAGAATAACTGGAAAGGGACTCCTCCCCCCACATAAACTCCACAGCTTGGGGCCACTGTAAATCTGGGAAGGCAAACTGGTACTACTTTCCTGGCTGGACCACTGAGAATAAATAAATAAATAAGTTTGAACCCTGCAGTACCTCAGGAGGGTGGAACAAGATTTAAATTGGTTATGAGGATGGCTAGGAGATCAGCCCCGGCCTCAAGGTGAGGAAAATAAGGTGGTTTGATGCGGATACACAGACACACAGTACTTCCCAGCTAGCCAGGCAAGTCCTTCTACCCCCCTCCTTAACACAATCATTTCTCACCCTCCTCCACAATATTTTGTTTCCCCCAATTTAAATATGTTGCTTCTCTGACACTTTGCCAGAAGCCAAGGACACCTCAAAATCTGCCTAACCCCCACAGCTCAGGCTCCAGGAAAGGGGAGTACTGACCTGTTTTTAGGGTTACTACCTTTTCAGAAGCCCAAAGAGGGACATTTTGTACTGAAACATGATTTTTTTGCAGGACAGTACGTAACTTTGACCAATGCAACAGATTTGTTTTCTCTATATAATCAGAATTAAGGCTAAGTATTGTAGTTTCTTAGTTGCTTCTATTGCTACTTATCATTTTAATGTATTTTATTTTTTTTAATTTTTAATTTTTTATTTTATTTCATACAATCAGATTTACAACCTTTGAGTCAGAGACTCGTTTACAAAGGTACCTTGTCGCAGGGAGGGTGGACAAACAAAATGTGAGGTGAGACATTGGTAACAATACAGGTGAGATACAAGGTGTAAAACAATAAAGCAAACACAAGATGCACTAACTATACAAGGCTTATTCAAACCCTGTGACAGAGACCAGTGCTTAGTAAGCTGGGATATTCAGGGGTACTCTGGGAGGTACTATTAGGGACAAGTACAGCTCCGATTATCATTTTAGTTAGGGTATGATAGTTTCCTGCAACATCTAGTGGAAAATTAGAAAAAATATTTTTACTAGAATAAAGTCAGGACATGTAGTATTTTTCATATTTTTTTGCAGGACACAGTTGCCCAAATCAGGACTGCCCTGCGAAAATCAGGACAAGTAGTAACCCTACCTGTTTTATTCACCTCATTTTAAGAAATACTCTTCAGAAAATGTTTTTAACGAGTACCAGTACTCACCCAACATTTGTAATTATTCTGCACTCCAAAGAATAGTGCTTCATAACATAAATGGTGATTTAAAAGGAGCATTTTTTCCAGACTTACAGCACTGGTATGCATCCCAATTTTGATTTACTCACTACATTTTAAAACTGGTGAGTAAATTACTGCCATCTACCAACATTATCTGGAGCATTGTTGGCACTTGATCAGTTCTTATGTAACCCCCTTACAAATGGGGGTTCCAGAAAAGTCTTCCTTGGGCTTGCCTAAATGCTCACTGCAAGGCTGATGTCCTGCGTTTTTAGCAGTTAAACGGTATTGCCAGAGAGTGCCTGTATAGCCTTTGAATGCTGTCTCTTTAAGGGCTGCCTAGCTTACAGTTATAATTAATCTGGGAGGGGGACTGAGTGTTTCCATGCTCGAGTCCTGCCCGGGTTGCCTGATAATTGCTCCGTTCCTGCCGTCGCTAATTGCGCAGAGGGAGCTCTGTTAGAAGATGTAACTGTTTGCTGAAAATCTATTAGAGTGATAATGATAATGTAGTTTGTCTAACCTGCCTTCTTTGCAGCAATGACTGTTTTGTTTATCTCCACCATCTTGGTCTTGGACTGATGAATTGGACCAATCAGAACTTTAGGACTGTAAAATGGAGCCTGCCTACAGGGGCTTGGAGGAGTCAAAGTCTGTAGGAATTGTAGTTGTGGACTGCTGGCACCCAAAAGGACTTAGAGGGGAGCCCTTGTTGTGACTGACAGGTGAATCACCCAACCAAACCTTTTGGATCTCGAGGAAATTCCCAAGCTGCCTGCTCTCTGAGTCCAATCTAAGTTGGGAAGTGAGGAAGCAACAGCTCAAGACAGTTGAGCAGCCGTCTGCGTAGTTTTGCGAGGGAGAACTGTGGAAAGGCCTGAGTTTTGACATGTATGCTACCCCTGAGAGGAAGAAAGAATTATTTCGGACTGAATCTAAGTTTGTGAGAACAAAGCAAGCCACTGAATTGAGACCAGGCTCAACCTGAAGAAGACTGAAGATTTGCTGAATGTGATCAGTCTGTCAGAATTTTCAGCTACCTCTAAACTCCCAGTGTGTGCAGAGACTATGTGATTGTGACCAGAGAGCTGTCTGCTGGTACAGTGGAAATTTCCTTGCATGCAAGTGTGCTGTTTGCTGAAAGTGGGTTGTGACTTGATTCCCCACAGTGTGTTTGAACTGTGTTTGCTTGCTGGAGGCTGCCTCCAGCTCAAACAGACTGCATCTGTGTTCACCTCCATTTGGCCTGGGCCTTGCCACACTGGCCCAGCCAGACTACCCACTGCACAGAGAAAGCCATCAACGAGAGACCTGCCTGAGGATCAGCCCTCTGCTCCATGCTTGAACAGGAATGATGCCTCGGTGAATTGTGTGGGCCCTGCTTCTCCTGGCACTCCAGATCAGCCACATGCAGTCTCGAGTTTCGTCCAGCCTGTGGGTATCGTGAGTAATCATCAGGGTAGCTCCCTGCAACAACAGTTTAATGTGAGTGAGTCATCTGATTGTCTTGTTTCTTTTCCTTCACAAACTGAGCCCCCCCAGCTCTGGATTACAATTAGTGTGTTGTGCATGTTGTTTCCTTCCGTCACAGAGCCCCAACCAGTTGCGACGCCAGCCTACTCCAGGCAACGATCCTGGCTAGCCCACCTCTTCTCCACCTGGGTACCCAGAGTGTGTGACTGTTTAGGGACTCTGAAGTGCATGCATGACTGTCTGATTGAATTAGTCTTTAAGTCAGTCAACCTGATCATGCCCCCTCCCTTGTTCAAGTCCCTTAAATAAATCAGATCTAACACTTTTTGCATTTAACCTGACTGTGGTTCCAGTTTGTGCCAAGAGTACTGTACTGTTGCTATTTGTTTTGCATAACCTTGTTTTACAGGGGTCCCCAGGATCAAGGTAGAGGAACCTGCCCTGGTGGTAAGTGCAAACAGTGTGGGTAATTGCCTGGTGTATGAGGGGTATTGTGAAAGTGATTATCGTACAGTGTTCCGGCCACTAGCAGGGAAAGGGGGGGGTTAGAGTGTCCCAGAGGGCTGTGCCCAGGTTAGCTTGACCACCACCAACCCTGATCTCTCGGTGGAGGCACCCATTTCAGAACTTGGGTCCCTTAACCTGCAACTAGCCAAGCAGGCAGGGGTAGTAGCCCTTGGGATAGCGCCACCTAGGGATTACATCTATCTAGAAAAAAACATTGTTTTTAAAAAATTTACTCCTCACTCCATTCCGCCCAGGCATTTGTACACATCTGAATTTGGTTTTACTCACCTCACTTTCAAAATGAGGAGTACAGGTACTCATCCCAAAAAATCTTATCTGGAGCCCTGATTTCAATGGTGGCCCTTCATGACCCATGATCCATAATTGCGGAGGGAGCAAAAGCAGTTCAGTCCTGGCTAGCTTTAAGTCTCCAGCATCCCAAAGAGCACCCGCTTTGTTAAGGCAGCAATGGTAGGAAAGCGCATATAACAGGGAAGGGCAGAGCAGTCTGCATCTCTGATGACACTAAGAGGGAGACAACAACACCCCCACCCCCTTTTTTTGACTGTGAGCACACATGCTTATGCCACACTGCAGCTTCTAGTACCTTAAACAGCATCTATCGTGCTCTTTATTGAATCCCCCCGAGAAGCACAACGAACCCTTACCTGCCCCCACATCAAGTCATTCTAAAAGCCTCTTTACTGAGTGAGGTCCCCAATTTAGGAAGGGAAGGGGTCATATGTTTGCTTCGTGGAGCTCCGCTGCACCGATCCTTTCCACTGCCTTGTACAACTGCCGACTGCGATTCACTCTCGCACTACTTTTTATGACATCATTATATGAGGAATGTGGGGGAAAATGTCCATTGACATGAATGGGGCTGTGTTTAAAGGTTAAACTTTAGTGGTTTAGATGGGCCAGTCAGAATAAGTCACGGCCATCGCTTTAATAAGCGGTGGCCATAATTTATTTTGACTGGCTGTCTAAACTACTAAAATCTAACAGCCCCATGTCAAAAGATGCTCACCCCTTGTTCCTCATATAGTGATGTCACAACATAGTAGCGTCAGGGGTGGATACGTGGCAGATCACAGTCAGCAAAGGTACAAGGAAGTGGAAGGGATCAGCATTGGTGCAGCATAGATTCACTGAGAAAAAATACTATCCCTTCCCTTCCTGATTTGGGTAACTCGGTAAAGGAGCTTTTAGAAGAATTTGATGTGGAGGAAGGTAAAGGTTCTTTGTGCTGGTGGTGGAGGTGGGGGGGACTAGGTCAAAAGCTGCTCTTTAAAAATGTTGTTACGCTGTGGGGGCAACAGAGTTAGCCAGTATTTAACTACAGCTATCCCCAAATCATAAAACAGGGCAGGTGCCAGAACTGAAATATAATTTGGGGAAACTGATGGCTCAAGTTGCAGGGGAACACTTCTTTTTAGTTAATTATACAGTGCTATTTTCCTTTTGGAGTTGTCCACCCAGTCCTCCGGTTTTCGGGCATACCCCTATGTTGAACATTGTCCTGGCCTCTATCAGTCCTACCGGCTGCTCCACAGGGGTTAGCATAAATCCTGCTGTGGGTGCCGGGGGGGGTTGGGCACTCTGCATGTGCATTCAAAAACATAGTTCAACTGAGTAACGGGTGCTAGGCTACTTTTCAGCTTTGCTAACCACCTGCAAGTATTTGCTTTCCAGTACCCCCCACTCATTTTGCAGTCTACTTCTTAAGGTCTCCCCCAACCCCAGCCAACCACAGGAACCCCCAACTTTTCTCTCAAACAAGTATCTTCCCCTAATCCCACTACCACAACCACTTCCCTCTGCAGACTTCCCTGACGAGCATATTCCTCCTCCGAACCCCCAAACCCCCAACCACCCCCACTGCTACTAAACTTCGACACTACACAACGATGTAGAACCCATGAGTCAAACTTTAGTTCTAAAAAGTGCCCCAATAGCACCTTATGATATACTCTTTAGTCCTCCATCATTCACAGCACTGACTCCCTCATCCCCGGCCAGCACCCAGTGGCACAATCACTCACAGCATACCTAGCACACACAGCATGGAAAGCAGCCCTAACAGTCCTCACAGAAATACCAGCACTTACAACTACTACCCTATTTGTGGCAGGGAAGGTGCATCATAACATCAGCACATGAAATACCCTCAATTTTGTTAAGGCGACTGTGCAGAACATCCGACCATTAGTATTGGCATAGCATAAAACTAGAAATATAGCATAATCAGTGCTATACTACAGCTGTGCTACTTTACTTTCCCTTGCTGTTGATTTTCACTTTGACAGGTTGTGGGTGATTTGATGTTAACTGTGGCTTTGTCAGTTTATTTGAGTTGGGGGGCCTTCATGCCCCCCCCAATTACTTCAGGTGTCTCTAGGGGCAAAGCCTCACCCCCACCACCACTCAAATAAACCAATCTAAAAATAAAAAACTACAGGCTGACATTGCGTATAGTGTGCCACATGTGTACAGGTAGCATAGCAGTGGTCCAATTCTACACAATCCCCTTACTCAAAGTCTGTCCCATGCCACACACCTCTTAACCTCATGCCCCACAAATCAGGGGCTTAAAAACATCAAGGACACATCTTTCAAAAATGGCAATTTTTTTTAGCAAAAAAAAAAAAGAAAAGAAAAAAAACTGCAACAACATTGGGAGAAATGCATCTTTTCAAGGAGAACTCGACTTACTTACGTGTGGCATGACTTACTGTTCACATCTCTAGTGTTTTAAGACAGAAATGCCAATGTTAGGGGAGACTGAGGAAATCTGAGGCAAAATCAGCCCTGAAAATGAGACACTTTTCATGTACTGTATACAGTTCCCCCAACTCACTTGTATCATCTCCACCAACTACACAAAACACTTCACTCCAGCACAGCAATTGCATGTGCAGTTCTAAACTTCAGATAATCTGTCTCTAACATACTAACATACTAAAATGCCAGCAGAATAGGCCTAATGGTCTTTTGTGTCTGCTCTTTTGGTCAGCCCCCACCCTGGGTGCTGACCTTGCTGCCCCCCCTCTCTTCTTCTGGCTTCTTCCTTCCCAGTTCCGATATTCTCGCTGCATTGATTTGCTTCCAGAACCCTTCCCTGTACCTGTCTCACCCCTCTTGAACCCTCCACTGTCTCTGCCTCCACCAGCCCCCTAGGCAGCGCATTCCATGGCTCCACCACCCTCTCAGTGAAGTAGCACCTCCTCCTTTCTCCCTTAAATCTTCCCCCCTCCAGCTTCCACCCATGCCCTCTAGTGGCCCTCTCCTCCTTCCTTTGAAGCACCCTGACTGTTCCTCCCCTATTTACCCTCTTCATGTACCTGAAGACCTCTATCATGTCCCCCCAGTCCCTTCTCTCTTCCAACATGTACATATTTAGCTCTTTGAGCCTCTCCTCATAGGTCCTGTCCCCCAACCCCCAAATCATTTTGGTTGCCCTCCTCTGGACCCTCTCCAAGAGTTTAATGTCTCTCTTTAAGTGTGGCCTCCAAAACTGCACGCAGTACTAGAGGTGCGGCCTCACCAAGCAGTTATGCAGAGGGAGTATCACTTCCCTCCTTCTGAAGGTGATCCCCCTAGCGATGCATCCCAGCATCCTGTTGGCCTTGGCTGCTGACCTCCTACAAGTTTCAGAGTTGTTCATCTTGACATCCACCACCACCCCCAGGTCCCTCTCAGCCATCAAGACTTGTAGCATTTCCCCCTCCAGGGTGTACACTTGGCCCGGGCCTGGTCTCACGTAATACAGTATACCTGACCTGTCCATGCTGGTTGTATCTCCCAACTCATCTTCTACTTTTTTCTTTTTTTGGCTGCTAGTCCTGCTTCACTTGCTGACGACCGACCCTTAAGTTGATAAACCGGAAATTCTGTCCTCTAACTGCCTCCCAGGCTGCAAACAAAGGCCTACCAAGTGGAAAGCAAGGTTGATTGAGCAGCAGCACAAATCAAATTAAGAAGGAATATTAAGAGTCAGCTACATTAGATGTCTGCTGGAAAGGAATCACCATACCTGCTGCAACTTCCTTAAGAGCATTCCTAGTTTAACAACAATGTGCATGTGAATGGCTATCGCTATCAGCAGGGCAGCAGGTACACTTACTTGCCTTGGAGGAAAATGTGGGACAAACCATTGCACAGTAGAGGTGATGGTTCTGAACATATTTCATAGAAACAAATCATGTATGTATGCCAGTGTGTATACGTCACCTGCCATTAAAAACTACAAGTTTAATTGGTTTCTATGTATTTTCTTTAGTGTGCATTATTCTTTTTATTTTTATTAAACATGGCTTTATTGAGTATATATATTATTGTCCCCCTGTCCCAGCTCTGCAATACTTCTGCCCTGCCATGTGTTGTCAGCACCAAGATGGCTGTGGGGTTAACTACAGTATTTACTTGCTGGCAGTTTTATTACCTAACCTGAGTGTGCCTTTAACGTTTTGGGAGCAGCATCAAATCCCAGCAGTAACATTTTTAATTGTTTATCTCACCTCTGAGCTCTTTACTGTTGCCCTATTGTGTTGCCCTCCCCCAAAACAAAATAGGAGAGCGACAGTAAGGGGAGGGCAAAATCTTCAGTTAGTTTGATACCTCATAGCAAGAGAGAAAGGAAAATATGATTAGGAGAGATGCAAAAAAAAAAAAAAAAAAAAAGAAAGAAAGCCCCTGCTGTCTCAAGTGCCCTTGGAGCAAGGAGGCAGTAAAGCACAGTGGTTTATCTCTGAGCTACAAACCCGGAGACCTGGGTTTGAATCCTACAACCCCCTCTTGCATACTGTGTGACCCTGCAAGAATGGTACCTGATTCAACTTTAGTCCTGTATGCTTTTCTAAAGGAACCTGTCTGGAAAACTTGTAATGCTGGATATAGACAGAGGATCTCAGTTCTGCTCTTCAAGGGCCAGCCAGATCTTGCAAACACAGGAAGTTCCTTCCTTAGCAAGAGAATGATAGATAGTGAAGTTCAAAGGACAGGGAGTGAGTAAAAACTACACACAATTCCAAAACCTTCAGACTCTAAGGCAACCTTCAAATGAACATTTTATTTACAAGTGACCTGACCTGTGCTCAGTTTTCACATGATCCCCACATAAGGCAGTCTAAAAAAAAAAAATTTGTTTGGAGCAAATGTTGAAAAAAAGTAGCCAGTTTAAAAAGCATTATTTTCTCAGTTTACACGTGATCCCTAAATATGCAGTTTGAAAGTTTCTGGGACTTTAGATTGACACTGGTTGCCCTCTGAGGAAATTACAGTTGTTAAACTCTGCTGTCATTGACCTTAACGCCTCCCACATGGCCCCAAAATGTAGTAGTTTTTATGGCTGCAGTGGGCGGAGCCTGCAGATGTTTTGCATGTACAAAAGGAGTGATGTCATGTTTTCTGTCCGTGGAACTGACTAAATGTGTAAATAGTCTCTTCCACCTTACCCTCATCCAAGCAATGTTTTCCGCCCTCAAATAAATATGCTTTCATGTTAGTCAATGATTGTAGAGTACTATTTTCTTTCTTAAATGGGTGGTACAAGAACGGGAACCTGAGTATTGGGAGGCAGCATTATTTTTTTTTTTTGAGTAAGATCCACCCCACCTCCACCTAAGAAGCTCCTAAAGATCCACCCTTAACTTTTTTTTTGATTCATATGGGAGGGGCATGAGTTGGCTCTTATGCTGTAACAACATACACTAGTTTGGGACCTGTATCAAGCAACAGAACAAGTCTGAAGTTG
The DNA here is from genome assembly GCA_016271365.2 of Neoceratodus forsteri. Taxonomy (NCBI): domain Eukaryota; kingdom Metazoa; phylum Chordata; order Ceratodontiformes; family Ceratodontidae; genus Neoceratodus; species Neoceratodus forsteri. The sequence continues at coordinate 62,343,374 of CM028137.1, read as the reverse complement.
TGGAGCCCCTACATTTTATTAATGACTAGGAGAACAGAAGATACTTAATGCCTTAATTAAGGACTAGGAGAACAGAAGCTATTTAATGCCTTCAAACTGACTAAAAAAAACATTTGGAACAAATGATTATCACAGCCACCTGGGATCTCAGAAGGAGACAGCAAGTGAAACTACATCTCCCAAGGACTCTCAAACTCCCAAAGCACATTTGCTTGACCTGGAAGGACACTACTTCTTTATTCAGCTGTGTGAGAAATTCTATATTGCACTTGATATCTGCAACAAACGTGCACTTTTGCTTAATTCTGTGAGAGGTGAAACTAACTACCCTAGGTAATTGCTTTTTATTCACATATTTATTTAGTGTTTAACCAAGAAGGGGCTTGCAAACTCTGTTTATCTTGTTAGTAACTTCAGAAGGATTTAAATACTGCATTTGGGTAGATCCTTGGAGGTAGCTAGATTGTCTACTAGGATTTTCTGACAGTTAAACTATTTTTAAATAAAGTACAGATGGCTGAGGAGTTGAAAAGGAGCTTGCAAACTCTGCTTATCTTGGAAGTAACTTCACAAGTGTTTGAATACTGCATTTTGGTTGTCCTTGGGTAGCTGGATTGACTACTAGGATTTTGGGACAGAAACTATTTTTAAATAATTTACTGGTGCATAGGAGTTTGTGATAGTTAAACTATTTTTAAATAAGTTACTGTGGTTAAGGAGTTGTCATAGAAAACCTGCAGTGTGAAACAGGAAAGATAGTCTTTCAAGCAACAGAGGGAGGTGGATCTAGGTTTATGTTTGTTTGTTACAATTCTTAACATTTTCAGTGCAGGAAGAGTTTAAAGCACAGCTGACTTATTTTGGGGCTGACAGCTTTCAGAGCACAAACCACCAGGCCTGTTTTGGGGCTGGGGAGGTTTACCTGTGTCTGACTTGGATGTGTGGATTTTTCTCTGTTTGATTAGCAGGGTATTTTCTCTGTCAAATTGTTGTGTAGGGCATCTTGCTGACAGGAAGGCACTCATCGCAGTGGTGGGTCAGAGCTTTTAGCTGATTGTTTTGTGAGGGCACAGTTTAGGCCCAACCCCTTTCCACCCCTCACCCCACCCACCCACCCCTGGAAATAGTTCCTTTATACCTGGGGTTCTGACATCATTTCCTGAAGAGTGCAAGGTGCATATCACTGTCATATCCTCTCTAGCACACTGCACTGACAATATAAGCATACACTATATATATATATTACAAACCAATCACACACACACACACACACACACACAAAAATGTGGGGAGTAGTGCAATGTAATGGCTGTGGGGCAGGAGTCTTCCGGGAGTCTTTCTGGAGGCTGAGATGCTGCCCTATTTGCAGACAACTCTCTGCCCTGAGGGAGGAAGTTGCCCATCTTCAGGCCACACTGGACAGTAGTGAGGGGACCTTCCCCCAAGCCACACTGGATGGTAGGAAGGGAACCTCCCCCATCCAGGGAGCACCAGAGCCACCACCACTACCTCAGAGGTTACGAAGAAAACACAGCAGTTGGACCACAGTGGGCTCAGGGAGGGTGAGGATGGTGGAACAGAGGCACATCCAGTCAGTTGTTCCACTCCACAATCCATACACCATTCTGGGGGAGCATAGCTCCCCTATGGATGCACCCACAGAGGAGACTAAGGAGGCTGAGGACAACTGTCACAAGGGAGGCCCACAGGAAGGAGGCAGAGGACACCACAAGGAAAGGAAGCAACTCCTGGTGGGGGACTCAATTATTAGGGGGATAGAACTGGGGGAAGTAGGGAAAACTGAAGTAAGGTGCCTGCCTGGTGCCATGGCTTGGAGAGACAGGAAGTGCATCCTCAGGATCACGAGAACAGTTGCACGGGAGTCTGAGCTGGACGTCATTGTCCACCTAGGGACAAATGACTTGGCTAATCATGAGATTAGAGCAGTGCAGAAGGACTTTGTAGAATTGGGGAGGGGCCTAAGACAAGTAGCACACACAATATCCTTCTCTGAGGTGCTGCCTGTCAATGGCATGAGTGAGGCGAGGAAACTTTGCACCATGCAGTTTAATGAATGGTTGAAAAAAATGGTGTGGAGCACAGGGGTTTGGCTTCATTGGGGACTGGGGTTCCACATGGAGGGACACCAGCCTATACTGGCAGGATGGTCTGCATCTGTCCGGGAAGGGAACAAGTCTTTTGAGCAATCGGTTTAAATGCTTCATTGGCAAGCTTTTAAACTAGTCAAGGGGGGAGGCACTGATAAGCAGCAGGAAAATCCCAGCCTCTCCCTACAAAACAGGGTACTAAATGAGAAAAAGACTGAGGTAGACAGGTCAGTGGGGGATGCTGCAAAAGAAGGTAAAGCCATCAAAAAAATGGAGAGCAATGAGTACCAATGCCCGTAGTCTGAGTAACAAGCTTCCTGAATTAGTGGCCCTGATGGATGAGGAACATCTGGATATTGTGGCAGTCACAGAAACATGGTACACACAAAACCATGACTGGGACATAAACATACCAGGATACACTATCTACAGGAGGGACAGGGAGGGTAAAAGAGGAGGAGGAGTGGCTCTTTACATAAGGGAAGGAATCAAAGCAACAGAACAAAAGGGAAAACAGGGAGGAGAAGAAGCACTGTGGGTAAATTTGGAGACCGGCAATGGCACACAATCCGCATAGGGTTAGAGATGACCCTTCCTCAGGGGGAGGAAATGGACAAGGAAATGATAGAAAGAATACTTAGAATGGCAGAAAAAGGGGAGATATTGTTGATGGGTGATCTAAATATGCCAGATGTTAACTGGAGTGCAGTTGCAGCAGCCACTTCAAAGAGTGGGGTTATTCTAGATGCCCTACAGGGGGCATGCCTTAGACAACTAGCATTGGAGCCCACTCAAGAGGGAGCAATCTTAGACCTGGTTCTCTCAAATGGAGATGAAGAGAGGATCACAGAGGTAGAAGTGGGTATCCATCTGGGAACTAGCGACCATCAAACAATATGGTTCGCAATAGAGTCAAGCCATACAAAGGCAAAAGTACTGGACTTTAGGAGGCCTGACTTTGCCAAAATGGGTGAGTGCCTAAGGAATGCACTAGCAAATTGGCAGGAAGGAGGGGTGGAAGAACAATGGGGAATAATAAAAACTGCCATCACAGAGGTAACAAGCCTTTGTGTGAAGCAAATAAACAAAACAAAACGATGTAAGAAACCACTATGGTTCTCAAAGGAAGGTGGCAGTGAAGGTTCAAGAGAAAAGAAAGCATTCAGGAAGTACAAGGAATCACAGAAGAAGCAGGACAGAGAACTGTATCAGCTAAAGCAAAAGGAAGCTGGGAAGGCAGTCCGAACAGCAAAGGCCCAAACTGAGGAAAAGATAGCCAACTCAGTTAAGAAGGGGGATAAAACCTTTTATAGGTACATCAGGGAGCGAAGGAAGACCAAGGGAGGGTTAGTGAGGCTTAATAAAGAGGAGGGAGGGTGAGCAGAGGGTGACTGTGAAAAGGCAGAGATACTAAACAAATATTTTTGCTCAATATTTACAAAGGAAGCTTGGGAGGTACCTAAAACAAACAGTAGAAACACTCTGGATACAGAAGTTGATACCAGCCCATTTACAGAAGAAAGGGTTCTGAAAGAACTCTTAAAACTGAAGGTGGACAAAGCAAAGGGGCCTGATGAGATTCATCCCAGAATTCTAAAAGAACTAAGGGTAGAACTAGTGACATCACTGACTACCCTCTTTAACAAATCATGGGAGGATGGGGTGGTACCCGAGGACTGGAGAAGGGCAGATGTGATTCCCCTTCACAAAAGTGGGAGCAAGGCAGAAGCAGAAAACTACAGACCTGTTAGTTTAACCTCAGTGGTAGGGAATATGATGGAATCACTTCTGAAGGAAAGAATTGTTGAGTATCTAGAGGCCAGAGGGGCTCAGGACCCAAGGCAGCATGGATTCACAGCGGAAGGTCATGCCAGACAAATCTGATAGATTTCTTTGACTGGGTGACCAAAGTAGTAGATCAGGGAGGGGCTGTGGACATGGCCTACCTAGACTTTAGCATTTGACACAGTCCCACACAAAAGATTAATATACAAGTTAGCCAGCCTGGGAGTGGGTCCCAAGATGACAGCCTGGGTAAAGAATTGGCTGGAGAATAGGACACAGAGAGTAATAGTAAATGGAGTCCACTCTGAAGAAAGGGGAGTTACTAGTGGGGTACCGCAGGGTTCAGTATTAGGACCGGTCCTCTTCAATGTCTTTATAAGTGACATTGCAGAGGGACTGGAAGGAAAAGTATGTCTCTTTGCAGATGATACAAAGATCTGCAACAGAGTTGATGCACAAGGTGGGATGGAAAGGATAAGAAGGGACTTGGCAAGGTTAGAGGACTGGTCAAATGTATGGCAGCTTAGATTCAATGCTAAGAAGTGCAAGGTAATGCACCTGGGGAAACAAAAACCCAGGGGAAGAGTACACAATGGGGGGTGAGATACTAACAACAACAAAAATGGAAAGGGACCTGGGGTAGTCATATCAGATGACCTAAAGGTGGGCAAGCAATGTGAGAGGGCTGCCAGGAGGGCTGGGGGGATACTGGGATGCATAGGGAGAGGCATCACCAGTAGAAAACAGGAAGTTATTATCCCTCTGTACAGACAGCTGGTGAGACCCCATCTGGAGTACTGCGTGCAGTTCTGGAGATCCAATCTCCGCAAAGACATAGACAGGATGGAGGCTGTCCAGAGGAAGGCAACTAAAATGGTGCAATGTCTGCACCGGAAGACATATGACGAGAGACTTAAGGAGCTTAATATGTATAGCCTCGAGGAAAGGAGGGAGAGGGGGGACATGATAGAAACTTTCAAGTACCTCAAGGGAATCAATAAAGTCCAAGAGGGTAGCATCTTTCAAAAAGAGATGTGCAAGAACAAGGGGCACAATTTGAAGATAGAAGGGGCAGCTCAGAAGTAATTTAAGAAGTATTTTTCATAGAGAGGGTTGTGGATGCATGGAACGGCCTTCCGGAGGAGGTTGTGGAGTCAAAAACAGTGGTGGAATTCAAGCATGCATGGGACAGTCATAAGGCAATTCTAGAGGGTGGGGGTAGGAAGAAGTAGGCTGCTGGTTAACTAGGATCTGCAGCTTATCCATTAGGTAGGGAAATGGGCAGACTGGGTGGGCCAAGCGGTCCTTATCTGCTGTCAAAATCTATATATCTATGTACACAGCATTTTACTTTACTGTAAGAGCCACATGTTTTTCTTAAACATTTATATACTAAAAAACATAAAGTTCAGCTTTTGGGATGAACAATATTTGTTTACCATATTCAATATATAATTTATATATGATTTGTCTTTTTAGTAGTTTCAAAACTTTGAAAGCATTGGTGTTAATAATGCATTTAGAAATATATTTTTTAATTATCTTTACAGATAAACATATAGCACAGTAGTCTAAGGCTCTGAGCTGCAAATCTGGTGACACCTGGCAGACCAGACCTGAGTTTAAATCCCGCAGCTTCCACTTGCATACTGTGTGATCCTGAGCAAATCACTTAACTTCCTTGTGCTCCTAGGTCGCACCTGGAAACAAGATCTGGCTTAGTGTGCCTTTCCTGGTTAAACAATTTCCCCTTTCCCTAAACATGCTGTTTCATGTCAGGGCACATATTTAGGGGGATGGGGTTCAAATTATTTTAATCCTGGGCATAGTACTTGATGAACATAGACTTTGATGATAAAGTGTGTTTTTTTTTTTTCCTTTAAGTTTGAGAAGTATTATTAGAAAACATTGAACAAGAAAATAATTGATTTTAAAAGCTATTCTGAATAGATCTGACATTAAAAAAATCTCAGCTGTACTTTTTATTTCATTTTATCAGGGACACTAGAAATAGGATGTTAAAATTTACTCTTAGGAACCTTTTATTCAGGTTTTTTAACTGCATCTTATCCAAGGCAATCTTCCTAGAGTGCAGTTTGTCAGGGCACATTTTTGGGGGGAAGGGGTTCAAATTATTTTAATCATGAAACATTGGTTTTAGTAATTTATTTAGAAATACATTTTTAGTCGTCTTTACAGTTAAACATGCAGTTTCGTGTCAAGGCACATTTTTAGGGGGAAGGGGTTCAAATTATTTAAATCCTGGGCACAGTACTCGATGAACACAGGCTTTGATAATAAAGTGTGTTTTTTCATTTTTTGTTGCTGAAGAAGTAGAGAACTCCGTGTTGTGGTGGTACAAAGTTCAAAATCAGAAATGCTGCTATGACACACAATGGGACAGCACACATCTCATGTCAATGGAGTAAGCAGACCTCTTTCATTTTCCATTTATGTGGGTTCAGTGATTACCATTGGCACATCTTGTGGTACTAGTGCTAAGACAGCTCTTTATTGAAAATATGGGTGTCTCAATACAAGATGATAAAGAGCAGCTAGAAAAAATAACATCCATGTAGAATTCTTACATGTTTGTTTAAGACACCAGCTCAGCGTCCAGCTGTTAAAATACCAACTGATGTTTTACACTTTGTGCATCCTCAAAGTACTATGTAGCAATTTGTTAGCTATAATTTAAAGCTCTGCCAGTGTGTAAAATAACCTGCCAATGGCCTTCCATTGATCCAGTTCTTAATTACATGCCTACATTGCTTTGCCATACAATTGCTAGGTAACCATAATGTCACCTGATACACATTCATTCTTTGGCTCCTAAATGGCAAAACAGTCCATTATGCACACTTAAAACAGGCATTTGAAATATGTTTTTTTCAGGCTAGAACAGGAGACAAGATTAACATGAAATTTTCCATTTCAAAAATGAAAGCTGCAGTCCCAAACAACTCTTGCCCCCCCCCAATTGTTGTACCTCTGCATGTCTCGTTGGCAGAATGACTGATCTGTGTGTTGTGCATTTTTTTTTTTTTTTTTTTTTTATAACAGCATACTGTCTAGCCAGCGAAGGTGCACACTTTGCTCCTGGGGACACTTAGCACATCACAAACCACTGACTGTCATAATTTACATTAGTCCAGTCAGAAGAAAGGTGCTGCTTCTTTTCATCATTAAATAAAAAAAAAAAAAAGAGGAAAGTCCTAATATCTTGAAACAGATTTAAGAAAAATCATTATGCACTTACTTTGAGACGCATCTTTCAGCTCTCCTCTTTATCATAGGGGGACAGTATAGCGCAGTGGTTTAAGGCTCTGATCTGCAAATCTGGAAACCTGGGATTGAATCCCACATCCCCCACTTGTATATACTGTGTGACCCTCAGCAAATCACTTAACTTCCTTGTGCTTCCAGGCTGCACCTATAAAAAAGCTTTCAGCTTATTGTGTCTCACCTGGTTAAACAACTGGAAAAATAAATAATCAGAGCTGCTGATGCCTCAGTGAAAACTTTGAAAAAACTAATAACTTGGTACAACTCAGCTTACATTTTACATATATTCTGTAGATTTCTCCTGCCTATCTTTTATTACAGAGGAAATTTGGATGAATATACTGTATGATCTTTATCTATTAGAGTTCGTCTGCCTCTGTAGCTTACTCCCTACTTCAAGTCATAATGCTATGTTGTGACATCACAGTCTGCTGTCATGGGAGTAACCGTGATGTCACAAGCCATACATTATAACCTCAGGTAGGGAGAGAGCACCAGGAATACATGAAGACTTCAGGGGCAGTGTTCCTCTTTTCATGCAAATGTAAAAAATAATAGGGGAAAAAATACAGAACTAATGTAAAATATAAACTGATCTGTGTCTAAATATTATGTTTTCTTTCACTTATCCTGAAGGTGTCAGACGCTCTTTAAGACTGGCACTCTGCTTGAGGGAGGGTGCTCATTCGAGCAAAGTGGCAACATGTATGTTACATGTGCGTTTCAGTATTAAACTGTAACACAATTGCTTTCATTGTTTTTCCTGTACTATAACTGTTTTAAGACATTCCAATACATGCTTAAATCCATAGGTGATTACTGACAGCAAAATAGTACTGCTTGAAAAGTTTTTCAACCCAAATTAGTGAACATGACTGACTCTAGGGGCAGTTGCATCTCCAAAGACTGTCATGATTATAACTTCTCCCTCTGCCTGTCTGTACGTCTATCTATGTAATTAGCTATATTTCTATCAATTGCATCTATTCCTATTTTCACCTACTGTATATGTAAAATAAACCTGCATATCGCATTTGCCTGCACTCTGAACGCATACTTATGATACAGTGCATATTTGTACTCCACTCCTGTACAGACCTCATACTGTCCTGATATTCCTATTATCACAGGCATAACTACCATAACGATATAGAAACATAGAAGTTGATGGCAGATAAGGACCACAAGGCCCATCCAGTCTGCTCATTTCTTTTTCTACCTTATGGATGTGCCATCGGCCTTTGCTCTGTCAATGGCCTATCTATTCATACTCATCTGTATTGCTCCCTTATGCCTATCACATGCCTGTTTGAAACCCTGCATTGTATTCATATCCCACACTTCCTGAGGTAGGCCGTTCCATGCATCCTCCACCCTTTCTGTGAAAAAGAACTTCCTCACATTACCCCTTAATTGGCCTCACTCTAATCTCATGCTGTGTCCTCTTGTCCTGTTATTATTCTTATATTGAAACATGTTAGACTCTTTCACCTTGGGTATACCTCTTGAGCTCTGTTGATGTCCTCATATGTTTTCTGATGCAGTCCCTGCACCATTTTAGTTGCCCTTCTCTGGACTGCCTCAATTTGGTTATGTCCTTGTGAAGGTGTGGCCTCCAGTACTGCATGCAGTACTCCAGATGGGGCCTAACCAGTATCTTGTAAAGAGGGATTATTACCTCCCTTTTTCAACTTGTGATACCCCTACTAATACATCCCCCTAACTTTACCTACTGCTTTAGTTGTCTGCTTGGATGATTTCAGGTCGACTCCTTATAAAAGTTACTATCACATTTTCTCTCCTAATGAAGTCCATCATTACACCTGACTGCCTGACATCAACACATTACTTAAATATAACTTGCATCACCGCATGGACAAACCTCCTATTTTTTCTCTATAAAACTGTGTAAATAATCCCAAGACTTGAACATACGCCAGCAATTACTTTTTCATGTGCTGCCACTATTCTAACATAACATACTAACATACTAAAATGCCAGCAGAATAGGTCTAACGGTCTTTCGTGTCTGCTCGTTTGGTCAACCCCCACCCTGGGAGCTGACCTTGCTGCCCTCCCTTGCCCTCTCTGGCTTCTCCCTTCCCAGTCCCGGATTTTCTCGCTGCACAGGACTTTGCTTCCAGAACCTTTCCCTGGTACCTGTCCCACCCTCTCTTGAATCCCTCCACCATCTCTGCCTCCACCAGCCCCCTGGGCAGTGCATCCCATGGCTCCACCACCCTCTCAGTGAAGTAGCACCTCCTCCTTTCTCCCCTGAATCCCCCCCCAGCTTCCACCCATGCCCTCTAGTTGCCTCCCCTCCTTCCTTTGGAGCACCCTGGCTGCTCCTCCCCTATTTACCCCCTTCATGTACCTGAAGACCTCTATCACATCCCCCCGGTTCCTTCTCTCTTCCAATATGTACATATTTAGCTCTTCGAGCCTCTCCCCATAGGTCCTGTCCTCCAAGCCCCAGATCATTTTTGTTGCCCTCCTCTGGACCCTCTCCAGGAGTTCGATGTCCCTCTTTAAGTGTGGCCTCCAAAACTGCACGCAGTACTCGAGGTGCGGCCTCACCAAGCAGTTATACAGAGGGAGTATCACTTCCCTCCTTCTGGAGGTGATCCCCTTAGCGATGCATCCCAACATCCTGTTGGTCTTGGCCGCTGCCCTCCTCAGAGTTGTTCATCTTGACATCCACCACCATCCCCAGGTCCATCTCAGCCATTGAGACTTGTAGCATTTCCCCCCCCCCAACGGTGTACACTTGGCCTGGGTTTCTGGCTCCCAGGTGCAGTACCTTGCATTTCCCTGCATTGAACCTCAGCTTCCACTTTCTAGACCACCTTTCCAGAGCCTCCAGGTCCCCCGTAGGGCCACCCTCTCTTCCTCATCATCTACCACCACCCCCAGTTTTGAGCCATCTGCAAAGAGACTCATCTCACTCCTGATACCCTTCCTTATGTCAGAGACGTAGGCGTTGAACAGGATGGGCCCAAGGACTGATTCCTGAGGAACCCCACTAATGACCCTCCTTGGGGATGAGACTATCCCGCCAACCACGACCCTCTGGGTCTGGTCCTGGAGTCAATTTCCTATCCATCTGATCATCTGGCTCCCCACCCCCATTTCTCCCAGCTTATCCAACAGGCCTCCATGAGGAACAAAGTCAAACTCCTTGCTGAAGTCAAGAAAGAGGATGTCCACTGGTCTACCCAGGTCCAAGGCACTTGTCACCCTTGTCATAGAACTCCACAAGATTTGTCTGACACGATTTCCCCGGAACGAATCCATGCTGTCTATTGTTCAGACACCCCGACTTTTCCAGGTCCCTCTCCAGTCTCTCCTTGACAATTCCCTCCATCACCTTGCCCACCACCGATGTCAGACTGACAGGACTGTAGTTCCCTGCCACCTCCCTTTATCCCCCCCTTGTGGATAGGCACTATATGCACCACCTTTCAGTCCTGGGGCACCCACCATGTCCTCAGAGAGATGCTGAAAAGCTCCGCCAGGGGTTTTGCCAGGACATCCGCCAGTTTCTTCAGCACTTGGGGATGTAATTTATCCAGCCCCGGTGCTTTCTCTGTCTTAAGGGACCTGAGAGTTTCCCTCACTCTTTCTGATGTGATTTCCACCTCTGCTACCTCATCCCTTGCCTTCCCCCTCCTGCCAGGGATGGCCCCCTCTCCCCAGACCAACTGATCGGTAAGAGCCCCCCCTCCGCAGTTTCACTGTCTCATCCCATGTATGATGCAGCCCTTCCCATTTTCCTTGATGAAAACTGAGGCAAAGTACTCATTTAGTACCTCAGCCTGCTCCCCTGGGTCTTGTGCCTATCCCTCCCCTCTTTTAATCCTGCTAATCTGCCCCTTCACCCTTCATTTTTCCCAAATGTATCTAAAGAACCCCTTGGTCCTTCTCCTAATTTCTCTGGCCAAGTTCTGCTCCTTCCTTGCCTTAGCCACCCTCACCACCCTAGTGGCCCTTCTGGCCATCAGCTCGTACTCCCCTCAATCCCTTTCACTCCTTGAGCACTTGAAATTCCTATAAGCCACCTTCTTTCCCCTCACCACCTCCTGAACCTCCCTGGTCCACCAGCAGGGTTTATGGGCCCTACTGCATTTTTGTCTTACTCTTGTACAGGTGCTGGTAGCATCCTGCACCCCCTCCTGATGCTTTCCCACCTACTGTCAGTGTCCATGTCTGGCCCAATCCCATCCAATTGCTTCTTAAGGATCCTTCCCATCTCCTCAAAATCCACTCCCCTGAAGTCAGTTACCTCCATCTTTGTGCAGCCTTCTACCCCTCCTAGGTCCAGGCAGAACCAGACTGTGGCATGGTCACTCCCTACCAACGGGTCCCTTACCTCCAGGCCCCCAATCTGGTCACTGTCTGCCAGGACCACATCCAGTATCTGCACCTCCCTGGTTGGTTCCCCCACCTGCTGAGTTAGGAACGTGTCCTGAAAAATATCCAACAACCTCTGTTCCCTGGCCAAAGAGGATGTCATAGTCTCCCAGTCCATTCCTGGCATGCTTAAGTCCCCCAACACTGCCACCCTTCCCATGTCCAAACTGCAGTGTCTCCCAACATCTGCCACCAGACTGTCCTCCAGCTCCTCCGCTAGCGCGGGCAGTCAATATACCGCTCCTATTTTTATTCTCTTGTCCCCCCCTTGTTATCAAGGTGACCCCAATCGCCTCCACAGTTCCCTCCACCTCCTCCACTCCTATGCCAATGCAGTTTTTGGCTGTTATTGCTACCCCTCCTCCTCCTCCCCTTCCCTCCCCCCGTTCTTCCTGAACATGGTGTAACCCTCCAGGTTCTGGTCCCAGTTATGCCCTGCAGAGGCCCAGGTTTCAGTGACCGCTGCCACATCCACCTCTCCCTCCATTAGCATCTCCTGGAGCGTAGGCATTTTATTGCCCAAGCACCTGGCATTTAGCAGGACTACCATCCCCTCTTTCTGTATACTTCCATTTCCCCTGCTCATGTTCCCATGGGGATTCAGTCTTCCCCTGGTCAGTACCTTACCAGTCGGACTTTTCCCACATTCCTCCAGCCCCCCTTGGGGGTGGAGACAGATTCCCTCCTTTATCGGATCCCACTCGACTGCCTTTTGTCCCATTCCTCCCCCTTCACAAGTTTAAACCCCACCTTTCACCAATGAACCTCTCTATTTTCTACTTAAGGATTTCCCTTCCTTCCAAATTGAGATGGAGCCTATCTCTAGCATATAGCCCCTTATCCTCCCAGGTCTCCCCCAATCCTCCTTCAACTCATACCCTCTGGCCCCACACCACTCTCTGAGCCACTGGTTTATCTCCCTAATCTTCCTCTTGTGTTCCTCACTAACCCTTGGCACCAGCAGGAATTCCAAGAAGGAAATCGTGCATCCTATGTCATGGCAGACCCTGGCAAGATCTTTGAACCTTGCCTGTATCTCTAGCTCACTATTTCCCTCAATGTCATTCATACCCAGGTGGACCAGTATGTCTGGGGAACCTCCACAATCCTTTGCCAGCTGATATACCTCATGCTTGGCCCTGTGTACCATTAGTCCAAGGAAGCATTTTGTTCTTACTGAGCAGGCTTCCCCCTCCCTATCCCATTTGATACCCCTGATCATGGAATCACCCAGCAGGAGCACTCTGACTATCCATTTTCCTCTCTTTCTTCCCCTTCCATGTCCCTCATCCTTTCTAATGACCCCTCCCCTCAGCCTGCTCCTTGCTCCTCCCCCTATCTGGGTGCCACCTGCCACCCCCTTCTTATTTACCCTGGCCACCCCCTTCCCTCCCATCCTATGCCTCTCCTTCTCCCGAATATCCTTCTGTACCCGACAACCCCCCCGTCACTGCTCATGGCTGGTCCTTCCTCCCCATCTGCTAAACTTGCCTGGCTCATCCTCCCTTCCTTCCCGTCTCCGTTCAGCCCCTCCTTGCCTGTCGTGCTCCCCTGGCCTAAACCCTCAGCTCCCTTTACTGTATCTTCCTTGTACTTCTGGTCCCTCTCCTTGCCCTTTCCTCCCAACTGTTCCTTCTCCTTGCGCTTTCCTCCCTCTACCCCCTCCTCCTGCTCTGATCCCCTGTTCCCTCCATTTTCCCACATTCTAGTTTCCCCGTTCTTCCTGCTATCTGACCCCTGCCTTCTGCCCCCACTGCCTTTCCATCTCTAACTGCCCCTGTCATGACTACATCACCCCCTCATCCTCAAGCAGAAGAAGAGAATTGAAGCAGTTACTGTGCTTAAGGTCTGATCCATCACCACCCCTTGCTTCCTTCTGTCCAGCCCCAGCCATCTACCTAATTCCCTTAGAATGTCCTCCCTTTGGCCCCCTCTGTGAGGGTCCCCAGATACCTGCCTGCTTCCTTGGTAGTGTCCTCCTTTTGGGACCCCTCTGTCAGGATCCCTATGCGACCCCAGAGTACTCTCATGCTCTCCTCCTACCTGTCAAACTTATATTGCTTACCATTCCTTCCATTGAAATCTACACTTCCATATATTTTCCTAATAATGTGTCTGCCTTCCTTAGAATACAAAATAAAACAAATCTTACTAGTTAAAAATCATTGTGTTGTTTATCCATGTCTCCTTAACAGTTCCACACAACCTCACTAACTTCATTATGCAGCCGTGGTGGAGCAGACCAGACTTTGTTTTCTTATGAGGCACATTCTGCTATTATATTCATAGAGGCAGGTCATGGGGGGAAGGGGTATCTTTCTAGACTGTCAATATACAAAAAAAAATACCCTTTTCCTTTTTTTTAAGGCTGACTACATATAGTTAACTGACACTTGAAGTGTTACCAGCTAAATATATACAAATGTAGGAGGCAGTGTAGCAGAGGTTTAAGGCAAGCTGCAGCCCTGGAGACCAGGGTTTGAATCCCACAACCCCCACTTGCATACTGTGTGACCCTGAGCAAGTCACTTAAATTATGTCTGCTCCCAGGCTGCACCTGTAAACAATCTTTCAGCTTAATGTGTCTCTTCTGGTGAACAAAAAAAAATTGTATTGCCCTGGAGTAAGATCCCTATATTCATTTTTGTATTCCCCTAAGCCTCTGGGGTGGCCTGCTCTCTCACTTTGCACAGCTATAGTATTCCCCTCATGGCCCTGCACTGTCACTTGACCAAATCCACCAACCCCATGACCTGGAGGAGGAACCGCCATGGAGCCTTGGCTTGCCACCCCCAGGTAGGGATGAAGTGGGAGGGCCTCCTGGATTAGACCCCTCCACAGTCATACCTTGTGTCCTCATCGGGGTCCATCCCTGGTCACTGGGACAGCAGGTTGAGGCCAGTTCTGACCTCCATGTTGGTGTCACTCTGAGCCGGTATTTTCTCTTCTACACCCCCCAGACAGGTGACATGTGCTAACACCAAGGCAAAAGCCAACATCCATCACGTTCCACCCCCTTGCATGAGGCACGGGCATGCCAATCCTCCAGCCACAGCTAGAGGCCAGTCATGCACCCAGCCATGGCTCTCCCCACCCACCAGAGGAGATGAGTGGGCCTGGTACTCAAAAGCCTCCTCCCTTGGCTGGCCCTCAGAAGACATGAGCCCGTTCCCAAACTTGGGTCACCAGCATCACGAGCGGTAGCACTACTGCTGCATTGACTGGCCGGCAATATTCATATTTTTTTTTTTTTTTTAGACAATGGCAGTAGGTGTTGAGAACATATCAAATTTATGGTGGAAAAAGGCACACAGGTCTGTTAAGTCTGCCCAATTGTGCAGCTATCAGTTTATACCACTGCATCTGCCCCTCCCATTTCCCTGCCCTGGTCCTTACTCTCATTGTGTTCTTGTCTGTACTAACTCTGCCCCTGACTTTATCCCAGCCCAGCTTCAAGCTATCCTCTGTTCTCAGTTGAATTAACTCCTCCATCAGAACATTCCATCTTGACACCTCTCTCTCTCTGTGAAGTAGTGCCTCATCATTTACTTCCTGAACCTTTCCCCCTCCTACTTCAGACTGTGCCCCCTAGTGACCCTCCCCTTCCCTCCCTTTAGTGGAAAAATTCCCCCTTTCTGACTTTATGCCCTTCAAGTACTTAAAGGTCCATATCATGTCCCCCTTTCCCTTCTCTTCTTCAATGAGTAAATGTTGAGCTCCCTCAATCTTTCCACATAAGGCAGCTATTCAACTCCCATGATCATTTTTGAGGCCCTGTGCTGCACTCCCTCCAGTAATATCACAATCCTCTTGAAGTACAGGCACCAGTACTGTACACAGTACTTCAAGTGTGGCCTTACCAGTGATCTGTACAAGGACATGATGACCTCCTTCTTTCTAGAGGTGATCCCTCTGGCAATGCATCCCAGCATGCCCTTGCTGCAGTCCCCCTACATTGTGCTGATAACTTCATGTCCCCTGTGACTATTATCCCAGATCCTTTTCCTCCTCTGTACTTTCTATCTGCACTCCCATTGGCCAGTAGCTGGTTCTTGGATTTCAGGCTCTGAGGTGCATGACCTTGCACTTCTTTGTGTTAAACATAATCTGCTACTCCTTAGACCAGTATATGGGTTTAGCTAGATCCTCCCGGAGTGCCTGCTTCCCTTCTTCACAGTCCACGTTTGCACAAATCTTAGTGTCAGCAGGGAACAGGCTGATCTTACTCTTGACCCCCCCTCTGCAATGTCTGCAATGAAGAAATTGAACTAAAACAGGGCCCAGCACTGAACCCTGTGGCAACCCACTAACTACTGGCCTTGGCTTGGGTGTCTCCCCATGCATACAACCACCCTTTGTTGTCTGCCCTGTAGCCAGTTCTCAACCTACCCCACCCCACCAGTTTCTGCCACCCACCCAAGTCCCATAGCTTGCTCAGTAACCTCCTGTGTGGCACCAAGTCGAAGGCCTTGCTGTAGTCCAGATACAGGACATCTATGGTATGGCCTTTGTCAGTCACCCTAGGAACCCAGTCAAAGAAATTGATTCAGTTAGTTTGGCATGATCTTCCCGAGACAAACTCATGCTTTCTCTCATCCTGTGTAAACCATTACCAACAAGAAATGTTATCAGCCTTTCCTTCAGAATGGTCTCCATCAACTTTCCCACTACAGAGGTCTACCTCACCAGTCTGTAATTGCCCGGTTCATCCTTAGGTATGCTCTTGTGGAGGGGCACCACTTGAGCCATCCTCCAGTAACTGGGTACATTCCCTATCTCCAAAGAGGTGTTAAACTGGTCTGTCAGAGGGCCTGCCAATACCTTTGCCAGTTCCTTCAGGACCCTTGGATGTACACCATCTGGTCCTGTGTTTGTCCACCCAGAAGATTTTAAGGCCCTTCAGAATGCTATCCTCTTGGATTAACCCATCTGTTATCTCTGTGCCCCCTTCCACCACTGCCCCATTTCCCTTGTAGTATTGGGACATCCCTTTCTTTCATGAACACTGAGCAAAAGTACTTGCTGAGTTCCTCTGCCTAGTCTTCCCCTTTTTCTGTCTATCCTCCCTCCCTTTTGATTCTAACGTCATTATGTGACACAACCATTATGAAAATGGGGCCCATACTCTATTGAATCAGTTAGAGTAACTGATTGTGTACCTGACACAGTATAAGAACATGTTTTGTAATTTTCTGTTTAAGATTCTTTTCAACCATGGGAGATACTCTTAATGCTCCTATTGAGAGAATGGCCCCTGAATAGCTAAATTATCTGAGAAGTTAAAAGCACATAAAGGGCTCAAGAATTAACAGTATAAAACTCTTCAGCTGAGAATGTATGTATGCATACATGTATCTATGTATTTGACAGAGCTGTATTAATGTCTTTCTTAGCATTCTTGATAGAGCAAATCTTACTGTAAATGAAGTGATCAGAATGAAAATTAATTGCATATAAATCAGAAGTATTGAAAAGTCTTCAGTTACTATTCACAAGTATTCAAAAATGTGTACTTTTAAAATCTGTGTATAATATTCATTTAGTAATAATTTAGTCTTAAAAAAAATACATTGGAATACTTCTTTGAATTAGTATTCCTACAGGTAGTATTCTTCTTCTGATGACTACAGAAGACTAAAGATTACTAAACTTAGTCTTAAAAGACAAATTAATTACTGCTTTAAGACTAAATTTAGTATTCCACTTCAGTGAGTGCCTGACAGGATGAAGGTCATGAAACTGCAGGCCTTACACAAATGGTGGGCCCCTACTGCATCAGCTGCCCAGCACAATCACCCTTCCTGATGGAAACTTACTTGTGCTTTTGGTACCCCCAAACACAGATTCTTACCCCCCCTTCCATGACAGGGATAGAAATGGATGAACATCTGCCTTCTTGATTGTCAGACACTTCAGCAGTTTGTCATCCTGTCAATGTTGCAGGTGTGTGAAAGCTGGTGATTCCAGCCAGCCTTGGTGGGAGTAAATGAATGGAGCTGTTTGCAGCCCTCCTAGTGGAGAGAGGGGCCCAGGGATACTGAATCCTGTCCATCTTCTCCTCGCTGTCATTCATGAGCGGTCCAAATCTGTTCCCAAATGTGGGTTGCTGCTGTGATACTGAGATCCACCCTCCGGACCAACCCGCTTTAACACACAGACACAGAGAGACACACACACCCATTTTCCACTTTGTCTACAGGTCCAGGGGAATAAAGACACTAGCCCAGGCATTGGAGGACATTGAACATGTGTATCAGATAAGTATTGTTTGATGTTTTAGAGTATCTTGTTTGTCCAGTTACTAAAGAACTGCAGATCCCCTATGTGACACTTTTGCTATTCTTATTTTACAGGTGCAACTGAATTGTTCCCTCAAGCCACCCATCCCACAGTGCCCAGGAGCCAGATAAGAAATCTTTATTATCATATACTGTAACTGTAGCTCAACCACGACATAGGTGCACATATACCCGGGGGAAAAAAAATTAAAGTAACAGAAAAAAAATAGCTTGACAGCAGTCGAGAGCCAGGTCAGCACCAAAAACAGTACACAGTACCATGAGACTGATTAATGTGTGGAAAATGCATTTGACATTTATTTGTGTAAAAAACATAACATAAAAACATAGAAATTGTTGCCAGATAAGGACAGCTAGACCCATCTAGTCTGCCTGAAGGCCCTATACATATGATAGAAGGCATTCTTAGGATGGCAGAGAAAGGGGAGATACTGTTGATGGGAGACCTGAATATGTCAGATGTTAACTGGAGCACATTTGCTGCAGCCACATCCAAGAGCAGGGCCATTCTTGATGCCCTACAGGTGGCAGGACTCAGACCCCACTCGTGAGGGAGCAATCTTAAACCTCGTACTCTCAAATGGGGTCAGTGAGAGGATCTCAGATCTGGAAGTGGGTTGCCATCTGGGAACAAGTGACCAGCAAACAGTGTGGTTCACGTTAAACTCGGCTACAGAGTCAAGCCATACAAAAGTGAAGGTACTGGACTTCAGGAGGGCTGACTTTGGCAAGATGGGAGAGTGCCTCAGAAAAGCACTAGCAAACAGGCTAGAAGGAGGGGTGGAGCAACAATGGGGAATCATCAAAACTGCCATCACACAGGCAACAAGCCTTTGTGTGAAGCAAATAAATCAAAATGAAAGAAAAAGCCACTATGGTTCTCAAAAGAGGTGGCTGGGAAAGTCAGGGAGAAAAAGATAGCATTCAGGAAGTATAAGGAAACACAGAAGGAGTAGGACAGAGAGAAGTACCAGTTAAGGCAGAAGGAAGCAGGGAAGGAAGTCAGAATAGCAAAGTCCCAAACTGAGGAAAAGATAGCCAACTCAGTTAAGAAGGGGGATAAAACCTTTTATAGGTACATCTGAGAGTGTAGAAAGACAAAGGGAGGGATAATGAGGCTGAATAGAATGAATGGTGGGTGGGCAGAGGGGGACAGTGAAAAAGCAGGGATACTGAATGAATATTTCTGCTCAGTATTCACAAAAGAGGAGGGGGAAGTGCCTAATTCAATTAACAGAAGCACTATTGATAGGGGGGTCTATCCCTGCCCTTTCACAGAAGAAAGGGTTCTGCAAGAACTCCTAAAACTGAAGGTGGACAAAGCAATGAGGCCTGATGGAATTCACCCCAGAATTCTAAAAGAATTAAGGGGGGGAACTAGCGAAACCACATACTACTCTTTTTAATAACTCATGGGAGGATGGTATGGTACCCGAGGACTGGAGAAAGGCGGATGTGATTCCCCTTCACAAAAGTGGGACCAAGACAGAGGCAGGAAACTACAGACCTGTCAGTTTGACCTCTGTGGTAGGGAAAGTGATGGAGTCACTGCTGAAGGAAAGAATTGTTGAGTACCTTGAGGCCAGTGGGGCACAGGACCCAAGGCATCATGGGTTCACAGTGGGAAGGTCATGTCAGACAAATCTAATGGATTCTTTGACTGGGTGACCAAAGTAGTAGACCAGGGAGGGGCTGTGGACATGGCCTACCTAGACTTTAGCAAGGCATTTGACACAGTCCCACACAAAAGATTAATAGTCAAATTAACCAGCCTGGGAGTGGGTCCCAGGGTGGTAGCCTGGGCAAAACATTGGCCCGGATGACAGGACACAGAAAGTAATTGTAAATGGAGTCCACTCTGAAGAAAGAGGGGTTACTAGTGGGGTACCGCAGGGTTCAGTACTGGGTCCAGTCCTTTTTAATGTCTTTGTAAGTGACATTGCAGAGGGACTGGAAGGAAAAGTATGCCTCTTTGCAGATGACACAAAGATCTGCAACAGGGTTGATATACAAGGAGGCATGGAAAGGATAAGAAGGGACTTGGCAAGGTTGGAGGAATGGTCAGAAGTATGGCAGCTAGGATTCAATGCAAAGAAGTGCAAAATAATGCACCTGGAAACAAGAACCCAGGAGAAGATTACACAATGGGGGGGAGGTAGTAACAACAACAAAAAAGGAAAGGGACCTGGGGGTAATCATATCAGATGACCTTAAGGTTAGCAAGCAATGTGAATGTGAGAAGGCAGTAGGGGGCTGGGGGATACTGGGATGCATAGGGGGAGGCATCACCAGCAGAAAACAGGAAGTTGTTATCCCTCTGTACAGACAGTTGGTGAGACCCCATCTGGAGTACTGCATCCAGTTCTGGAGACCCCATCTCTGCAAGGACATAGACAGGATAGAGGCAGTCCAGAGGAGGGCAACTAAAATGGTGCAGGGTCTGCAAGAGAAGCCGTATGAGGAGAGACTAAAGGAGCTTAATATGTATACCCTTGAGGAAAGAAGGGAGAGGGGGACATGATAGAAACTTTTAAGTACCTCAGTGGAATCAACAAAGTCCAAGAGGGTAGCATCTTTCAGAAAAAGAGACATGTAAGAACAAGGGGACACAATTTCAAGATAGAGGGGGGTTCTGGGGCAATGTGAGGAAGTATTTTTTCACATAGAGGGTAGTGGATGCATGGAACAGCCTTCCTAAGGAGGTTGTGGGGTCTAAAACTGTGGGAAAATTCAAGAATGCATGGGACAGACATAAGGCAGTTCTTGTGGGGGGTAGGCAGAAATAGGCTGTTGGTTAACTAGGATCTGCGGCCTATCCTGTATAGCGAAATAGGCAGACTAGGTGGGCCAAGCGGTCCTTATCTGCCGTCAAAGTCTATGTTTCTATACACTGTATGTGGCCACTGACACTCTGTGATCAAAGGCTTTTCATCACTCTATCCCCTTTCAGGCTTCCCTTGTGCCTGTACCAGGGAAGCTAAAACCCCTCCACTGTGCTTGCCCCCACTACCTCCTGTAGCAGACTATTCCAAGTGTTGACTACCCTTTCTGTGTAGAAAATCTGCCTCACATTACCTCTTAATCTACCCCCTTCCAGTTTCATATTGTGCTGCCTTGTTCTAGTACTTTTTCTACATTGGAAAAGGTCCCCCACCTGCACTTTGTTTATGCCTTTGAGGTACTTGAAAGTTTCAATCATGTCCTCCCACTGTTTCCACTCCTCCAGTGAGTACATATTGAGGTCCCTTAGTTTCTCCTCATATGTTTTGTGGTGCAAGCCCTGTGCCATCTTCGTTGCCCTTCTCTGGATAGTCTCCACCTTATTTATGTCCTTGAACAGGTGTGGCCTCCAGAACTGCATGCAGTACTCCAGATGAGGCCTCACCAATGTTTTATACAATGGCATCATCATCACCTCCTACTAGTGATACCCCTGCCTATGCACCCCTGCATGTCTCTGTTTTTCCATGATGCCTTTGTACACTGCTTTGATACCTTAAGGTAATTAGATATGATAACCCCTATGTCCCTTTCCTCTTTGGTGACAGTTGGTTCCTCCCCCTCAACCTCTAGCTCTTCCAAGGGTTCTCTCTACCCAGGTGAATTATTTTGCACTTCTTTGCATTGAACCTCAGTTGCCACATCTCCGACCATCTTTCAAGCTTCACAAGGTCCCTCTTCACTTTTTGCACCCCTTCTGGAGTATCCACCCTGTTGCAGATCTTGGAGTCCTCTGCAAACAGGCAGTCCTTTCCTTCCAGCCCCTCTCCAATGTCACTAATGAAGACATCGAACAGGACTGGTAATAGTTCTGATCCCTGTAGTACCCCACTGGTTACCCCCCCTTCCCAGATTGTACCCCATTTACCACAACCCTGACTCCTATCTGTTAACCAGTTCCTAATCAAGTTCGCCACCTGGTCTCCCATGCCAATAATACCCATCTTGTTAGTCAGTCTTCTATGTGGGACAGTGTTGAAGACTTTTCTGAAATCTAGGTAAGCAACATCTACTGACCCTCCATGATTCAGTTACCTAGTCACCTAATCAAAAATTCTATTAGATATATTTGACATAACCTTCCTGCTGTGAATCTGTGTTGCCTCAGATCCTGAGCACTGCTGGATTCCATATGTGCCACTATCCTTTCTTTCAGCATTGTCTCCATGATCTTTCTCACAACTGTGGTGAGGCTGATTGGCCTGTAGTTCCCCACCTCCTCCTCCTTACTACCGCTTTTGTGCAGTGCGACATTTGTCCTCCTCCAGTCCTCTGGAATGGCACCCGTGTTGAGTGAATCTGTGAACATGGCTGTCAGAGGCACTGTTAGTCCCCTTCACAGCTCCTTTAATATCCTCGGGTGGATGCCGTCTGGTCCCATTGCCTTATCCACCTTCAACTTTGTGAGTTCTCCTAGGACTGTCTCCACTGTGAATGGACTGGTGTCCACACCGTTCCCATTACCTCTGCATCCCAACTGTGGTTCTTGACCCTTCCCCTCCATAGGGAATACTGAGCAGAAGTATTTATTTAGTATGTCTGCCTTGTAAAGTCAAGGACCAGTGGTTGGAGGAATGCTGTAAACTGGGGAGGAGGGTATGGGGTGGCCATGGAAGGAGGATGTGGGGCCACTGTAGGGTAGATGTCAACTGCTGGAAGAGGATATCTGTAGGTGTGGAGGCCAGGGACTTACAGGGAGAGGGGCACAGGTGGGCTGTGAGGTGAGATGGAGAGGAAGGACTGAGGAAGAAGATATTAGGGGGATGGTGGGGGGGCTACTGGTAGCTGCTGTTGCAGGGACCCCAGAAACTGCCATGTAGGAGAAATCAGTTAATGCTCAATTGAGCACCAACTGTGTATTAATGAGCTGAGTGCTAGAAAATTTGCATGTAAAAATCTCAGCAAGTGCTCATTTAGCCTCAACTAAATATGTTAAGCATTATTTGAGAGCTCTGTGTTGAGCGTTCTATTAATTAATTTTTTTTTGTAAAAGCGAAGTTGCTGTGACAAGTCATGTTCCATGATTTTCATACATTCCACCTTACATCACAGCTCCAGGGAAGTCAGAGATTAGCTGACTTGAATATATTTTAATATTTACTGATTAGTGGTTATAAACCACTGCCAGTGAGTGCCCAACAGCTCCATAAACCACAGGCACACAGTCAGTGTAAGGCACAAGCTTATTGATGGCTCCACAGTACCTCACAAAGCAATTTTTTAAACTTTTAATTAAATCAGAACCAGTAAATATAAAAAAAAACATGGGTAAGTGTGTTTTAATGGGGATTTTGTGTACACCCTCTGTGTGTGATGCCCACATAAACCCCTTGGAGGTTATGGGGCATCACACACCTCAGGTGTGCATACAATCCCCATAAACCACACTTACCCATGCATTATTCTATATTTCTACTGGATGATTACCTCGATGAAACAGTATTACTATGGTAAGCTTTTTTTTCCTTTTGGAAAACAAAAGTAGCAATTAGAACATCTTGAAAATGTGACAATTAATTTTTTTTTTTTTTTTTTTTAGAACAGCATAGAAAATGTAAACTTAGGTTTTAGTTGAAATGGACTGTATGCATGGAGGAATACAGATACATACATTTTCAAACCATTTCAACAATTTGTCTGTATTTTTTTGTAATAATTAAGGAAACTTTGTAATCAGTAACCTACTCCAGAGTATGGGGTTTATTTTTTATTTATTTAGTTGACCAGGTAAGTGCACTAGACAAATCCTGCCTATTTTCAGGCGCGACCCGGGGGAGGAGGATACAGATGAATGCCAACTGACTTTGAACCAGATTAAGCTGTTGGTGGTATTTATAGTGAATGAGAGACATTTGGCCAGGATACCAGGGAAATTTGCCTACTCTTTTCGATAAGTGTGAGGGGGATCTTTAACATCCTCCTGAACTACCACCAGTCCAGGCAGATGGGACCTCAGTTTAATGTCTCATCCGAAAGATGGCACCTCAGAAGTGCAGCACCCCTCTCGTGCTGCACTACAGTGTCAGTACTGGGATATTAACCCAGGTGTCAGATGTGGGAACTGAACCCACAGCCCTCTGATCTCCCAGCCTCAGAGGCAAGTGTGCTACCTACTGAGCCACTGACACTGCTTAATACATATAGACATATGACCCATACCTTGTAGTGGATTGTGGCACTCATAACACAGGTCATTCATTATTCATGTACAAACCTTGTTTTCCTTGTTTAAATATTGAAAATGTAATTGTAGCCTGCCCCACATTCTTACTGGCAGCACCATATGGTGTCAGAACCATCCAAACTGATAGTACATTATTGCAATGGTTGGTAATATCTTTGTGAACACATTTCGTCATTTTGGTTCTGTTTCCATTGACACTATGTGGAGGACAAGCTTTTCTGGGTGTGAAGAGATTCCTCTTTTGTTGCGACCTTCTCTGCTGGTTGGAACATTTAAAAGGGGAAGCAATCAATTTGCACAGCAACAAATTTGGAAATTGGCTGGGAAGACAGGTAAGTGACTTCAGCTCACGGTTGCATTGCTTTGGAAGAATGAATAGAGTGGATAAACGAACTATAGAATTAAACAAAATACACTTTTTTCACTAGTACAGGAACAGGTTCTCGTTCATGCTTTTGATTCTGACACTTTTCACGAGGTGATCACTATCCATCTGAAGTAACAGGAATTAATACGGCAATAATTAGTTCAGTTATAAAAAAATGCTGTAAAATACTGAAGATACAGTGTCTTTTGTTAAACAAAAAATAACTGATAATTGATTATTTATGGCTTACATTTGGCTGTATATGCAGCAAAATATGTAAATGAGCATGTTTTGCCTACATTTGTTTTTTTACACAGATTTTATTTACCTTCAAAATGCATTACATTCATGGATATATGTAAATAGAATATTTCTAAAAGAAATCCAAATGTAAGCAAAAATTGCTCATTTACTTATTTTGCTGCATATGCAGCCAAATGTCAGCCATACCTAATCCATTAGGATTTATTTTTGATTAAAACTAAAAACATTTTTGTTATCTTTATTTAAAATCCAAAAGTAATCAAGGATTGAAATTTTGCATATTTTAAGCCAAAAAAAGAACAAAATAAATACATTCAGAAGGAGCATTTTTTTGGGCTTTCTTTTTAGCCTCCAAAATAGGATTGAAAATTAACATATTTCGTTGTGTATACAGCCAAAAGTCAGCCACTCTTTTATAAGAAATTACCATAACAACTTTTCTGGATAAAATACAATTTCAACTAAATTTAAAGGAACTTTAAACCTTAGGAAAAAGGTAAAAGTAAGCCAATGTGAATCCACAATTTTTATTAAGGGACGTCTTTGCCTCTCCTATTTAGGCCACGGGACCCCTACCCCCAGACAGCCATTGCAGCCACTAACCAGGAGAGAACACAGAGAAACATTGCAGAGCCTTAAAGGTAATCACAAGCTCCCTACCTCAGAGGACATCTTTTGAGAGGGTGATCTTTTCTGCCCTCCTACTCCTACTGATAGTTTTTGGCCAGGACATTTCTCTGCATGTGGAGTACTCTGGTTCTTTAAGAACTACTGACTGCATTGTGTGTTTCCTGGAGGATCTACAACATTTTGTATTACTGCTGTACTCTGCAATGTTTCAGATATATTGCTTAGCCCTCTCTCCCATGTTAGTGACCATTTTCAGCTCTGTTCATCCTGCATGTTTTTCATTTAGCCTACTACTTTCTGACCAGCATTGTTTTCAGTTTACATAGCTCAGTATGTTACAGCTTACCTAGCAACCTTTCCGCATTTGTAACTTCTGCTGTCTCACTTGCAGTTTGCCTAATTTGTAACTCAGCTCATATAGTGTTTAGAGACTTACAGTATTTGGTTCTAATCCCTTGCTGAGGGTGACTGCAGGTAGCTGGTGTCTCCAGGCATCTCTCATACAGGCCTCCATTGTTTCCTACTGCTCTCCTCAGGCATGTGCACTAGAGCACAGGCACCCCCCCAGCACATCAGCCAGCTTCCTGCTGCATCACTAATTATCTTCTTTGTTTGCCTCTCCTATTTAGGCATGGGATACCCCACCTCACACAGTCAGGATTGCAGCCACTAACCAGGGGAGAACACAGAGAAACACTGCACAGCCTTAACAGTAATCACAGGCTCCCTACCTCAGAGGACATCTTGAGGGGTGTTGGCCCATTGATGCTTTGTGTCGACTGCCCCAGCCACCCTCGGCTATCCCTTAATTTATAGCCCCCTCTCCATCACATGACTAGGTGCCCACTTTCCTATTAGCAGCTTACACTTTCTCCTCTCTAACCACTCTCCCTATCAAATCCACATCTCTACTTCCTGTCCATCCCCCCTTTCTCTCTGAGCACCTCCTGCCTGTTATTGCACCACCTGGCCCCTAGGAGGCAGTAGTCCCCCCTATTTCTAGCTTGTCGAATAGGTCTATCTTTCCTCCCTGCTACATCCCACACCCCCCTATAAAGCCCCTTTCCCCCTCATATCCCTGTATTTTAACCCCTTTTTCTCCCTCCCTCTCTGGGACTCGAACCCTGTAACTGCATCCCAAAGGCAGGCACCTTTCCTCTGCGCCACACTGGCTGCCTTAATTACAGGTGTCTTTTGCTATCTCTTTTTTTTTTCTACACTATCCGCTGCTGACAGAGCCTACCTCCTCCCCTCTCTTGTTTGCATCATTTTGTTTTTTAGCACTGTCTCCACCCATCCCCCCTCTAGCCACCTCCTCCTCCCCCCTGCTTACCATACTTGTCACACTCCCCCCATCTCACCACTTCTTCCAGCCACACTTCACAATGCCCCCCATCTCCCACCTACCCACACACTGGCATCAGGTATCTGAATTTTCTACTCGCCTCCCATCCCCTTCTCTCTCTTCCCATCCCCACCTCCCTCCCTCGACATATCACCTCACGATCAAATAGACTTTCCCAGAAAAAAGCCATCTGACAGCTACTGCTCAGAACACTTTCCTTCCTTCCTTCTACTCCTCTCTGGCAATGTCCACCCCCAATCCCTGACCGCACACCTTATCTGCCAGGACACAAACTAATACACCCCGGACTACGCATTGCGACTGTCATTATTTGCAGTCTACTTAAAAAACAAAAAGATCTCCATGTCTGGATTGCCCAACACCAACCAGACATCCTCACACTTGTTGACACTTGGTTATCCAAATCTACACCTGACACCCTCATATCTCTACCCAGCTATACCCTGCACCACCTAGACAGAATCAGAAGACATGGGGGCAGCTGAGCTCTTTATCATCATAATTATCTTCAGGCCTATTCCCCCAACTAGCAGGGAGGTGGCCAAGCTCTATCCCTTAGTATCACCTCTGCTTCCTAAGGGTCCCTGTGATCATCTCTGCCATCTGTATTCCACCCCAAGGACAGAAACCACCCTCCAATCCCTCCTAGATTATCTCACTACCCCACAATCTGAACTTATCACACGATCAAATAGACTTACCCAGAAAAAAGGCATCTGACAGCTACAACTTATCACACTTGGCGATCTCAACCTGAACTGGCTCTCCCCCACCACCTCTTACTGCAAAGACATCCTAGCATCTCTCAATATCACTCAACTAGTCTCCACCCCGACATGAATTAACCACAACATTGGTACGACCACCTTACTTGACCTAGTCCTCTCAAACTGCCCCCACAAAATCTCTGAGTTCTCCGTCCTCCCCAACACCCTCAGCGACCACTCCCCCATCCTCTTCAGTTGGTCCTTCCATGCTCCTAAGCCTCCCCCTAAGACAGTCTTCACTAGGTCCCTCAAAGCCAGCAACCTAAGAAATCTTAGAACCTACCTAGCTCACTTCAACTGGGCCCCCCTTTTACTGCAGTCAAGATGTTGATGTCGCCTTAAACTACTTCATTAACACCTTCAACGGTGCCTGTGACAGATTTGCACCCCTCACTAAAAAGATTTCCGTAACTATCACATTCTCTGGATCATACCTCACCTGCTTGACTGCATGAGACACTGGGATGAGTTATGGAAAAAAGCCCTTGACACCAGCAATTACCTTGACAGAAAACTCTACCATGCCGCCTGCAACAGTTGCAAATGGGCCATCAGGCAAGCTAAATCTGACTATTTCAAAGCTGCCCTGACCGATACCTGGGGGGATGGGTGCAAATTCTGGGACAACTTGAAGTCCCTTAGTGGCAAGGCTACCCTCCCCAGATCAACTCAACAGAAACTGGTGCATTACTAACAACCCCCAGCTGGTTGCTGACGCACTCAATTCAGCTTTCTCAGACCTCAGCACAACCCTCCCACCCAACTTTTTCAATCACACTCCCCTAGCACCCTCATCCACACTCTCACCCTGCGGAAAACTAAACCTTATCTTCTCAATGCCCTTAGGAAATCCTGTCTTAGTAGTGGCACTCTTGAAATCTGGATCCTACGACTCACACTTGATGTTATCTCTCCCCTACCTTCATTTCTCAACCTCTCTTTATGCCTAGGTAAGTTCCCCTCCAGATGGAAGATGTCTCTTAATACCCCCAGCAACTACTGTCCTACATCCATCCTTCCACCACTTTCTAAGGCCCTTGAGCATATAGTAGCAGATCAACTTACTGAACACCTCTCCAAGTATGACCTGTGGTCCCTTAAACAGCAAGGCTTCAGAAAAGGGCACAGTACAACTACTGCCCTACTAGAGTTCTCCAGTTTCATACACTCTGCCCTGGACAATGGCAAATTGGCCGGCGCAGTGTTTCTTGACCTATCTAAGGCCTTTGACACTATGAATCACCCATTTTTTTTCTCTCCACCCTCTCAAAACTCTGCCTGTCCCATGACTCCATTACTTGGTTCACCAATTACCTGCCAAACTGCACCCAGAAGGTAAAAATCAGCTCCACCACTTCAAATCCACTCCCAGTCTGCTCTAGAGTTCCACAAGGCTCCATATTAGGTCCCCTACTTTTCAGTCTCTTCCTAAACTCTCTCCCTAAAGTCTGCTCTGGTAACATCCTTTGTAAGCTGATGATTCTGTCCTTTTTGTATCCCACTCTAACCCTTCCCAACTTGAACTCTCCTTCCAAACCTCCTTTATGGACACTAAGTCATGGCTCACTGACCTTAAACTTGTGCTCAACCAGAAAAAAGTCTAAGACCATGCTGTTTGCCCATCACCAGAACAAGCTTAAACACACCTCTATATGCATACACACTTCAACCTCAATGCCCCTTGAACAAGTCCACTCTTTTACCTGGGCATCATCCTCAACCCTGCCCTTACTTTCTATGACCACATACACCATCTCTGCTCCAATCTAAACTCCTGTATTGGGCTTCTTTATAATCATCGGCACGGTCTTCCTGCTGAAGCACTCCAACGTGCCATCTCCTTCTCTGTCCTCTCATTACTGGACTATAGTATTGTTATTTATGGGGCAGCTGACAACACAGCCCTCAAAAGAGTCAAAATATCTCTTAACAAAGCTTGCCGCCTCCTTTTGGGCTGCCCCTAACACCACCCACATCTGCTCCCTCTACAGCCTAACAAACTGGCTGGATTTTAATGGTTGATTACAATGCCACACTTGTCTCGTGGCCAAAATAATCTCTGCCGGACTCACTGCCCCCGACCTCCCCCTCCTTTCTCCTGTAACCTACCTCACTCTCTAGGATCACCAGGAGCTCCCTCAAACCTACACTTCAGGTGCCAACATTTAAAACCTCACTTGGCCAATGCTCCTTTGCTTACTGTGCCCCGTCTTGACTAAACTCCCTGCCCCCTCATATTATGGAGGAACCTAAGTTGGGCCACTTTAAATCTCTATTGCATTCCCACCTCCTCTCCACATGCTCCTCTACCTATCCCTAAATCACTTACTAACTGACAATGGACTAAGTCCTGCCTCCTGGTCCTGCTCCCTCCTACCCTCTTGGATTGTCCAGATCTCTCATTCACCCCCACTCAGACAATGGACACCATCCAGCTCTCTCCCTACTGCTCCCCCCTCCACCCCATCCCCTGTTGCCTGCCACCCCTACATTCTCCCCCTGAACCACCTTATAACCCCTGGCTCTTGGCTCTTTGCTGACCTGGTCCTATTGCCCACTTCCCCATCTTCACAATTTTCACTCTGCACTGAATTGTACTTAAATACTGTTTTTCAATTGCTATCATGCTTTTTCATTATTATCTATTGTGACTACAGTTTGCCCCCTGCTGTATATAGAAACTGTATCATGTTTTGCTAATGTTTAAGTCTGTTGTTCATTGTAAACTTGACATGAAGCCATTGTAAAGGAGTCTCTGACTCAAAGGATTGTAATTCCAAATATCCTAATAAATGAATAAATAAAATAAATAATATATTTCAGCCACTTTATGATTCACTCACTGTAGTCTGTCCTTTTTATCCCCACCTCCTGTCATATCTCTGCTTTCATGTGTGCACGGTACCCCTGCATGTGTCGGTATTCCTGCACACACTTCCATCCAGTTTGTTTGTGTGGGTGTACTCACATGGGCATTCCAGCTATGTGTGCATATCTATTTTCATTTTCTCCAGATGTCTGTTTCTGTCTCCTTCCCCACCATTTGTCACCTTTCAGTCTTCTTTCTAGGCCCTGTTAATTAGCATCCACCTGAGGAATCCTTAGCTCATTCATTCCTGCTATGACTTTTCACACCCTTCATCAACTTTTTAATTTTCCAGATTCTATTCTTGTGTTCACTATTATCTCTTTGTTACCTAGATCCTCCCCTTATTTTCTTTCTTCACGTATATACTCCTTATTTCCCCTTACCTCTCCATTAACTTTTTTTTCTGTTTTAGATCATTACATACCAACATATGAAACTGCCAGCAGATACAGGTCAAATGGTCTATCGCATCTGCTTGACTGTGCAGCACAGAGGTTGGAGTCCTGCTGCCCCCCCCACCTCTTTCCCCCCCCATCTTCCCAATGACTAGTATCTTGCCTTCAACCATATCCCATCTTCTTTTAATGCTCTCCACTGTTTTAAGAGATACCACTTCTTCATGGAGCACATTCCATGACTGTACTCCCCACCAACTTCCACCTATGCAACCTAGTAATCCCTTCTCCCTTTAGTTGAAACATGCCATCTGTACTTACCCTATTGATGCCCTTTAAGTACTCGAAGGTTTCAATCATATCACCCCTTTCACTTCTCTCCTCCATTAAGTACATGTTGAGGTCCCTCAACCTATCCTCGTAAGAATTCCCCTCCATACCTCTGATCATTTTAGTCACCTTCCGCTGTACCGCTTCCAGTAACCTGATGTCCTTCTTTAAGTATGGGTTCCAGAACTGAACACAGTACTCCAAGTGCAGACTCACCAGTGACTTGTACAGTGGCAGAATGATTTCCTCCCTTCTAGAGGCGATTCCTCTAGCAATGCACCCCAGCATTCTATTGGCTTTTGCCACTGCTTTCCTACATTGAGATGAGTGGTTCATATTCTTTGTGACCATTACCCCCAAATCCTTTTCCTCCTCAGAGACAGAGAGCTGAACCCCTCACAGATGGTAACTGTACCCAGGATTCCTTGCTCCAAAGTACATGACCTTGCACTTCTTAGCATTGGAACCCAGCTGCAAAGTGTCTAAGCACTGCTCACGCCTTCTCAAATCTTCTTAGAGGCATTTTCCTCCGTCTATCCCATCTACAATTGCCCCATCATGGTGTCATCTGTGAACAGACTGATTCTGCTCTTAACTCCAATTGCTATATCGGCTATGAAGATGTTAAACAGCACTGCCCCAGCACTGAACCCTGAGGAACCACCACTGGTGACTGCCCTATGAGTTGAGGGATCCCCCCCTACAGCTCTACAATGTTGGTTCGACAACACATTTGTCAACTGGCATCTCATCAACAGGGTTTATGTTGACCGCAAGTTATGGTTGACATAAACCCCTTTGTCTCCCGGTCCTCTTTTCTCATCAGGGGGCTTCACCCCTCAAACCACCATGCAGGGGGCTCTGTCCCCTTCACCCCCCATAATTAGGATTCTCGACTCCAGTCAGAGCTGATTCAGGGAGGGGATGCAGGACTGGTAAACATTGTGCCCCTGAGTCAGGAGTACCAACACAGCGACCTGTTGGCAACCTGTAGATTTTGTCGACGGGTTGGTAGGTCACTGTGTTGGTGTCACTGTCAGGGGGGCATACCCCCCCACACAACCACCCTCTGATGTCTGTCCCCCAACCAGTTACCAACTCACTTAACTAGTTTCTGCACTGTTCCCAGGTTCCTCAATTTACTAGTTAATCTGCCATGCAGTACCAAGTCAAAGGCCTTGCTGAATTCCAGATACAGGACGTCTACAGCCCGGCCAGTGTCTAGTTCTTTTGTCACCCTGTCAAAAAAGTGAACCAGGTTTGCTTGACATGAGCTCCCTGAGACAAACCTATGCTGTTTATCATCCATAAGACTGTTCACCTCCAGGAAGGTCACCAACCTTTCCTTTAGGATCATTTCCATGAGCTTACCCACAATGGATGACAGACTGACTGGTTTATAGTTACCAGGCTCATCGTTGGGACCACTCTTATGCAGGGGTACCACATGTGCCATCCTCCAGTCCTGAGGCATGCACCCTGTTTGCAGGAAGGTACTGAACAAGTCTGCTAGTGGTGCCACCAGGACTTCAGCCAACTTCCTCAGGACTCTAGGGTGCAGCCCATTCTGCCTTAGAGCCTTATCCATGTTCAGTGACTTGCCCTCAAGCACTCTGCTTACAGGGATCTCCCCATCCATTATTCTATTTCTTCCCATGCCAGTGTTGCTCTGCTCTTGCAGTATTGGCCCATCTCACTCCCTGATAAAAACTGAGCAGACATACCTGTACTCATTGTGCACCTCTGCCCGTTCAACCCCCTTCTCTACCCAACCTCCATCCTTCTTTATCCTGGTGATTTGCGCCTTTCAGTTCCTCTTCTCCCTTATGTACTTGAAGAAGGCTTTATTCCCCTCCTTAATACACTCTACTAGCCTTAGCTTCTTTGAAGCCTTGGCAGAACCTTACAGTCCTGCTCACCTCCCTGGTTTTCTTTGTGTACTCCTCCTTATCCTCCTCCTCTTTTGCATCCCTTCCATCTTTTGAAGGCCTTCTTTTTCTCCTGAACCCTTATCTGCACCTCCTTTGACCACCAACATGGCTTTTTCGGCCCTGCATTCTTACTGTATTTCTTTGTGCAGGTGTCTGTGGCTGCTAACAGGCCTTCTGTCAGGACGGCCCATTTCTGGATGGTATCCATGTCAGAGGTGATGTTAGCCAAATGCTCCCTGAGGATGTCAGCCCTTTTGAAGTCCACTGTCTTGGTTTTTGTAGACGTCCCCGTTCCACCCATATCCAGGGAGGACCAAACTGTTTGGTGGTCACTATCTGCTACGGGGTCCTCAGTCCATATGTCTTGCACGTAGTCTTCATCGGTCAGCACAAGATCCAAGATGTTTTCCTCCATTGTCAGTTCCTCTACCTTTTGTGACAAGAATACATCCTAGAAGGCTTCCAGAATAACCTGTTTCCTAGTGCTTGTGCTAGACATGGTTTTCCAATCCATCCCTGGAAGATTGAAATCCCCAACCAACACAGTGCCACCTCTTCCACGGTGATTCCATAACTGATTTTCCAGTGCTCTATCGATGCCATCTGACTGTGAGGGTGGTCAGTACACAACCCCCAGTCTGACACTTTTACCTTTATTGTTCTGAAGTTGAACCCATAAGGCTTCTGGCCTCCCCTCACCTCCCTCCTTCCTACTGCTCACTATCTTTCCTCCCTCACAAATAAAGCCACCCCTTCACCCTTCTCTTTTGTCCTATCCCCGCGATACATTCTGTATCCCAGTAACATGATGTCCCAGTCATGCTGCTGGTTGGCCCATGTCTCGGTGATGACAGCTATAGCCATCTCACCTTCTGCCATTAATACTTGGAGCTCAGGTATTTTGTTTTCCAAGATCCTTGCATTTAGTGATATCCCCAGCTTACCCCAATACTCTCCTCCCTTCTCCCTCCTCCCTCCTCTGCTTTTTGATTGCCCCCCTTCCCAGCTGGGGGGAGGGGTTCATTGCCTCCCTCTCCTTTTGGCTCTGGCTGCTGCCCAGTGCTAAGCCTCCCTCCCTTAGTCAATTTAAATTATACTTGGCTGTAATGAACTCACCCAGTTTCTGTTTCAGAACACAGGAATCCTCCTTGCTCAGTTGAAGACTATCTGGTAAGTAGAGAATCCTGTTATTTGATGTTGCCCCCCAAACCCTTACTAATCCAAACCCCATAGTTCTATACCACTCTGCCAGCCATGCATTACATTCTATGATCCTCTGTTTGCTGGCTGTGCTTGCCTTGGGTACTGATAGGATCTCAGAGAATGTTACTGTTTGCCCCTCGATGCTGCACAACCTGCCCAACTCCCTAAAATTGTCCTGCACTTCCTTCACTCTGCTGCTCTCCAGATCATTAGTGGCTAAGTGCACCACTATGTGGGGCTTCACCCCCTGTCTTCTCTCACATTTAATGACATGCTATCCTGCTCTGCCTGCTGTCATACCTGGCATGCATTCCACCCAGATAGAACTCTTCCTGGCTCCTTTTCCCCCCTCCTGATACCTTTCAATATTGAGTTGTCCAGTATGATGACCCTCTGTTCTAATCCCTGCAGTTCCCCAGTTTTCTCACCCATAATCTGCCTCCTACCTCGCTGTCCCACCCCTCCAGCACTGTCATCATCCCCTTTGTCTCTGCTTCCTCCATTGTGCGCTCTCCCGGGAGAGAGACTTTTCTCTCACTGGCATAGCATTTCTGCCCTCCCTCCTGTCTCCCATGATCCATGTGATCCCCTCCGTCACCTATATCTCAGTCCCCCAATCCAATGAACTTTTCCACTCCTTCATGCTTGCCTTCTGGCTGGCCTCCCCTTTGCAGGCCACAGTCTCCATTTGGATTCTCATTCCTCATGCCCCCGTTTTCTCTGCTTTACCTATTCCTCTGCCCTGAAGCCTTCTTAAGTTCCAATGCTCTCCTGACCCCCACCCATGTCATATCACCAGCTGGCCCACTGTCATCCCCACTGTCCACTCCTCTTGCTTGCCCTCCTAGCCCCCCCATCCTCACAAACATTACCGCCTTCATTCAACCTCTGCCCACCATCTGTTTGCTCACCCTTCCCTAATGCCTCCTCCATCCCACCCCCTTCCTTAGCTTCTGCTATCCTACTTGTATCCTCTGACACCTTGACCTTGCCATCAGCCAGACCAATGGCCTCTGTTGTGTTTCTCCTCCCCCTTACTGTTGCCTCTCCTGTGAAATTCCTGCCCTCTAGCGCATTCAGACTAGCCAGCACAGAGAACCTGTTGCTCTCCTCTCTCATCTCTCCTTGGATTGTCCCTGATCCTTTGTACTGAGTGTTCCAGTTCCCTTCCTCCCAGGCCATGTCTAACCCTCTTTAGAGAATTGTCCACCCCTTTGCCCCCTCCTCTAGTGGCTCATGAGGGTACAGTGGTGCTGACCCATTTGCTGTTCCTACCTGTTCCATTCTGTGCCTGCAGTCTGTGCCATTTGAGTATGCCTTCCTATGGTCCCTTGTTCCCAGCTGGCCCCTCCACCCCCTTTCCTGTCTTCTGCACAGCTCCCTCCTCAGCCCTGTAATTTACTCCTTTGGTTGCACAAGCTGCTTGCACACCAAACACCCCCCTGCCCTCCATGCAGTCTTTAAGATGATGGCAGCCCCACATCAATTGCAGTTAACTATCCTTCCTACGTCCCCTCCTGCACTGTTCCTGCTCATCCTCCCCAACCCAGTGCCCATCTCCACTCCTGCTTCTTCCCTTGAAACCTGCTTGCCCGACCCACTTGTACCCTTGTACCCTTTACTTACCTAGCTCCAATGCCCCACAATCAAGTACTTTATCTTAACGCAATACCATATAGGATGTGGTATCTTCCTTGGTCATTTAATTCTATTGCACAGCTCAGACCGATGGTAGAAACATTAACTCTAACTCTGTTTTCTATTTTTAGTATGCATTTAATATGACCTTTTTTTTTGTTTCAATCAAATACACTTCTAAATACATCTGTTGCGTACTTGGCAAAACTAGATGTGGGAGTGATTTAGTTGATATGAAACTTCTTGCCCTGATGGTAAAGGAACTTTTCCACCCACCTAGAAATGTAGAAACATAGAACTTGACTTCAGATAACAACTGCCAGGCCCACCTAGTCTGACCACTTCCCTACCTACTATATAAGTTCCAGATCCTATTTGATCTGTGGCCTACCTCCTCTTCCTACCACTAGTTTTCCCTTCTGCCTGTCCCATGCATTGTTGAATTCAACAACTGTTTTTGCCCCCACAACCTCCTCAGGGATGTTGTTGCATGCTTCCACCACCCTTTCTGTGAAAAACTACTTCCTCACATTGCCCCTGAGTCTTCCCCCCCTCCAGTCTCATATTGTGAAAGATACTGTCCTCTTGAACTCTGCTGATCCCTTTGAGGTATTTCAATGTCTCTATGCTATCCTCCTCCCTCCTGTCCTCCAGAGTATACATATTGAGTTCTCCCTATCTCTCCTCGTATGGTTTCTGGTGTAGCCCCTGCACCATTTCCATTTCCCTTCTTTGGACTGCCTCTATCCTGTCAATGTCCTTTTGGAGATAAGGTCTCCAGAACTGCACATGGTACTTTAGATGAGGCCTCACCAATTGCGTGTACAGCGGCATAACCACCTCCTGTTTTCTACTGTTGATACCTCTCCATGTGCACCCCAGCATTCCATTGGCTTTCCTCACTGCTTCCACACATTGTTTGGCTACGTTTAGATAATCTGTTATGACTACCCTCTGGTCCCTTTCCATTTTGGTTGTTGTTATTACCTCCACCTCCATTGTGTATTCCTCTGCTGGGTTTTTGATCCCCAAGTGCATGACTTTGTACTTCTTGGCATTGAATTTCAGCTGCCACACTCTGAACTACTCCTCCAACTTGCCTAAGTCTCTCCTCATTTGCTCCATCCCCCCCTTGAGTGTCAACCCTATTGCAGATCTTGGTGTCCTCTGCAAAGAGGCATACTTTTGCTTCTTGTCCATCCACAATGTCACTTACAAAGACATTAAAGAGTACCGTCCCCAGTACTGAACCCTGTGACATCCTACTGTCTAACCCCCGTTCTTCTTCAGATTGAACTCCGTTTACCACCACCCACTGAGTCCTGTTGCTAAGACAATTTCTGACCTAGTTAACCACCTTGGAACCTACTCCCAGATTGCCCAACTTGTTTACTAACCTCTCATGTGGGACTGTGTCAAATGACTTGCTAAAATCTAGATAACCCATTTCCACCATCCCTCCCTGATCTACTACTGTACCCTTGTCACACAGTTAAAAAAATCAACCAGATTTGTTTGACATGACCTTCCTGTTGTGAATCCATGTTGCCTTGGGTCCTATACCCCACTGGCTTCTAGATAATCTAGAATCCTTTCCTTTAAAGTGGTTCCATCATCTTTCCCACCACTGAGGTCATACTGACCAGTCTATAGTTACCTGCTTCTACCTTGCTGTCACTCTTGTGAAGGGGTATCGTATCCACCCTCCTCCAGTCATCCTGTACTAAGTTCCTCTTCCAATGATTTGTTGAGTAGGGCTGTTAGCAGTGACAGCATCACCTCTCTGAGCTCTTTTAGT
Organism: Neoceratodus forsteri; assembly: GCA_016271365.2. Classification (NCBI taxonomy): domain Eukaryota; kingdom Metazoa; phylum Chordata; order Ceratodontiformes; family Ceratodontidae; genus Neoceratodus; species Neoceratodus forsteri. The sequence continues at coordinate 62,305,745 of CM028137.1, read as the reverse complement.
ATTTTGGGATGTATCCAGTCCAGAACTATTGCTGTATCCACCTTCAGTTTCGAGAATTCCTTAAGGACTCTCTCCTTCGAATAGGCTGGTGTCCACCACTCTTTCCTGTGTGTGTCTACTTGCTAGTATCAGTCCATCCTCCTCCCCATGTATATTCCAAAAACCATGACATTGACAGAGTTATTTCACCTCTCAAAAGTAAATATCAGGTTACCAGAAAGCTGGTTCTCCACTAGCAAACTCCTCAATTACAAAAATGAAACAAAAACAAAGACCATGCTGCTCAATAGCCTCTCACAGAAAACGAAACTTCCAGCCTTTGTCATCTGAAACGGGCAGCAACAAAAACTTGAAGAGGTGGATATGAAATGCTGCCAGTACCATGCTGACAGGGAGTGTAGTAATGCATTTATAGCAGCATGTAGTGCTGCCAGTGCCATACTGACAGGGAGTGTAGTAATACATTTGGAGCAGCACATAATGCTGCCAGTGCCATGCTGACAGGGAGTGTAGTAATACATTTGGAGCAGCACATAATGCTGCCAGTGCCATGCTGACAGGGAGTGTAGTAATACATTTGGAGCAGCACATAATGCTGCCAGTGCCATGCTGACAGGGAGTGTAGTAATACATTTGGCAGCACATAATGCTGCCAGTGCCATGCTGACAGGGTGTAGTAATACATTTGGAGCAGCACATAATGCTGCCAGTACCATGCTGACAGGGAGTGTAGTAATACATTTGGAGCAGCACATAATGCTGCCAGTGCCATGCTGACAAGGAGTGTAGTAATACATTTGGAGCAGCACATAATGCTGCCAGTGCCATGCTGACAAGGAGTGTAGTAATACATTTGGAGCAGCATATAATGCTGCCAGTGCCATGCTGACAAGGAGTGTAGTATTGCATTCAGAGCAACCCATGTAATGCTGCCTGTGCCATGCTGACAGGGAGAGTAGTAATGCATTCAGAGCAGCAAGTAATGCTGCCAGTGCCATTATTACAGGGGGTGTAGTAATACATTCTGAGCAGCATATAATGCTGCTGGAGCCATGCTGACAGGTAGTGTAGTAGTACATTCGGAGCAGCATGTAATGCTGATGGAGCCATGCAGACAGGGACTGTATTAATGTATTCAGAGAAGCTTATAATGCTGCCACTGCCCTGTTGAGAGGGAGTGTAGTAGAGTATTCAGAGCAGCATATAATGCTGTTAGAGCCAAGTTGACAGTAAGTGTAGTAATGCATTCAGAGCAGCATGAAATGCTGCTGGTACCATACTGACAGGAGGAATAGAAATGCATTCAGAGCAGATATAATGCTGAAAGTGCAATGCTGACAGTGAGTGTAGTGATACATTCAGAGTGCATATAATAGTGCCAGTGAAATACTGACAAGGAGTGTAGTAATACATTCTGAGTAGCATATAATGCTGCCAGTGCTATGCTGACAGGGAGTGTAGAAAAGCATTCATAACAGCATATAATGCTGCCTATGCATTGCTGACAAGGAATGTATAAATTCATTCAAAACAGCATGTAATGCTGACAATGCCCTGCTTCCAGGGAGTGTAGTAATGCATTCAGATCAACATATAATGCAGCCGGAAACATGCTGACAGGGAGTGTAGCAATTAATTAAGAGCAGCATGTAAGGCTACCAATGCCATGCTGACAGGGAATGTAGTAATGCATTCAGAGCAGCATGTAATGCTAAGAGTGACCTGCATACAGGGAGTGTGGTAATGCATTCATAGCAGTATATAATGCTGTCTGTGCCATACTGGCATGGAGTGTAGTAATGTACTCAGAGCAGTATAGAATGCTGCCAGTCCCATGCTTACAGGACGTGAAGAAATGCATTCAGAGCAGCATGTATTGGTGCCTGTGCCATGCTGACAGAGAGTGTAGTAATGCATTCAGAGCAGCATATAATGCTTCCAGTGAACTGCTGTCATGGAATGTAGTAACACATTCAGAGTGGCATATAATGCTTCTAGAACCATAAGAATAGGGAGTGTATTAATGCATTCAGAGCAGTATGTAATGCTGCCTGTGTCATGCTAACAGGGATTGTATTTATACATACAGAACAGCATAGAATGCTGACAGTGACCTGCTGACAGGGATTGTAGTAATACATTCAAAGAAGCATATAATGATGCAAGAGCCATGCTAATAAGGAGTGCAGTAATGAATTCAGAGCAGCATGTAATGCTGCCAGTGCCATGCTGAAAGGAAGCACAGTAATGAATTCAGAGTAGCATGCATGGCTGAAATTGATGTGCTAGCAGGGTGTATATTAAAACATTCAGAGCAGCATGTAATACTGCCAGTGCCATACTGATAGAATTCTAGTAATGCATCTAGAGCAGCATGTAATGTTGACAGAGACATGCTGACAGGGAGTGTAATAATGCATTCAGAACAGCATGGAATACTGCAAGTGCCATGCTGGCAGGGAGTGTAGTAAGACATTCAGAGCAGCATATAATGTTGTCAGTGCCATGCTGTCATATAGAGTTGTATTGCATTCAGAGCAGCATATAATGCTGCCAGAGACATGCAGACAGGAAGTGTATTAATGTATTCAGAGCAGCATATAATTCGATCAGTGCCATTCTGACAGGGAGTGAAGTAATGCATTCAGAGCAGTATATAATGCAGCCAGAGCTGTTCCGGTAGGGAGTGAATTAATGCATTAATAGCAGTATGTAATGCTGCCTCTGCCATGCTGACAGGAAATGCAGTAATGCATTCCAAGCAGCATGTAATGCTGCCAGTGCCATGCTGGCAGACAGTATAGTAATGCATTCAGTGCAGCATTTAATGCTGCCAATGCCATACTCTAAGGAAGTGTAGTAATGCATTTGGAACTGCATGTAATGCAGCTAGTGCTAAATTGACAGGGAGTGTAATAATGCTTTTGGAGAAGCATGTAATGGTGCCAGTCCTATGCTGACAGGTAGTCAGCATGGCACTGACAGCAGTACATTCTGCTCTGAATGTATTTCTACACTTCCTGTCAGCATGACACTGGCAGCATTATATGCTGCTCTGAATCCATTACTACAGTCCCAGCCAGCATAGCATTGGCAGCTTTCCATGCTGCTCTGAATTCATTACTGCATTTCCTGCCATGATGGTTCTGGCAGCACTACATGCTGCTCTGAATGCATTACTACAATCCATGTCAGCAGGGCACTATCAGCATTATATGCTGCTCTGAATGCATGATTACACTCCTTGCTAGCATGGCACAGGCTGCAAAACATAATGCGGCCTGTGCCATGCTAACAAGGAGAGTAATCATGCATTCAAAACAGCATATAATGCTGAGAGTGCCCTGCTGACATGGAATGTAGTAGTGCATTCAGAGCAGCATGTAGTGCTGCCAGAACCATGATGGCAGAAAATGCAGTAATGAATTCAGAGCAGCATGGAAAGCTGCCAGTGCTATGCTGGCTGGGAATGTAGTAATGGATTCAGAGCAGCATATAATGCTGCCAGTGCCATGCTGACAGGAAGTGTAGAAATACATTCAAAGCAGAATGTAATGCTGTCAGTGCCATGCTGACATGGAGTGTCATAATGCATTCTGAGCAGCATAAAATGCTGCCAGTTCCATGCTGGCATGGAGTTTAGCAATACTTTCAGAGCAGCATAAAATGCTGCCGGAGCCATGCTGACAGGGAGTGCAAAATGCATTCAGAGCAGCATATAATGCTGCCACTGCCATGCTGTCTTGTTGGGTAGTAATGCATTTAGAGCAGCATAAAATGCTGCCGGAGCCATGCTGACAGGGAGTGCAAAATGCATTCAGAGCAGCATATAATGCTGCCACTGCCATGCTGTTTTGTTGGGTAGTAATGCATTTAGAGCAGCATAAAATGCTGCCGGAGCCATGCTGACAGGGAGTGCAAAATGCATTCAGAGCAGCATATAATGCTGCCACTGTCATGCTGTCTTGTTGGGTAGTAATGCATTTAGAGCAGCATAAAATGCAGCCAGAGCCATGCTGTCAGGGACCAAAGTAATGTATTCAGAGCAGCATGTAATGCTGTAATTGCCATGCTGACAGAGAGTGTAGTATTTCATTCGAAGCAGCACGTAATGCTGCAAGTTCCATACTGACAGGGAGTGTAGTAATGCATTCAGAGATGCATTTAATGCTTCCAGTGCCATACTGACAGGGAGTGTAGAAATGCATTTAGAGCAGCATGTACTGCTTCCAGTGCATGCTGCCCGGAAGTGTAGTAATGCATTCAGATCAGCGTGTAATGCAGCCAGAGCCATCCTGACTGTGAGAGTAGTAATGTATTCAGAGTAGCATGTAATGCTGAATGTGCCTTGCTGACAGTGAGGGTAGTAGTGCATTCAGAGCATCATTTAATGCTACCAGTGCTATGATGACAGGAAGTGCAGTTATGAATTCAGAGCAACATATAATGCTGCAGGACAGATGCTGAAAGGCAGTGTTAAAAAGCATTCAGAGCAGCATATAATGCTGCCTGTGCCATCCTGACTAGGAACGTACTAATGCATTCAGAGCTGCATGAGTAGCAGACAGTTCCCTGCTTACAGGGAGTGCAGTAATGTATGCAAAGCAGCATATAATGCTGCTGGAGAAATGCTGACAGTGAGTGTAATGATGCACTGATAGCATCAAATAATGCTGCCAGTGCCATAATGACATGGAGTGTAGTAATGAATTCACAGGAAACATATAATGCTGCCTGTGCCATGCTAACAAGGAGTGTAATAATGCATTCAGAGCAGCATATAATGCTGAGAGTGCCCTGCTGACATGGAGTGTAGTAATGCATTTAGAGCAGCATGTAGTGCTACCAGAGCCATGCTGACATGAAGTGTTGTAATTCATTCTGAGCAGCATAAAATGCTGCCAGTTCCATGCTGCCATGGAATTTAGCAATACTTTCAGAGCGGCATAAAATGCTGCTGGAGCCATGTTGACAGGGAGTGTAAAAATGCATTCAGAGCTGCATATAATGCTGCCACTGCTGTGCTGTCATGTTGTATAATAATGCATTTAGAGCAGCATAAAATGCATCCAGAGCCATGCTGGCAGGGACCAAAGTAATGCATTCAGAGCAGCATGTAATGTTGTACTTGCCATGCTGACAGGAAGTTTAGTATTTTATTTTGAACAGCATGTAATGCTGCGAGTGCCATACTGACAGGGAGTATAGTAATGCATTCAGAGTAGCATATAATGCTCTCAGTGCAATGCTGAAAGGGAGTGTAGAAATGTAATCAGATCTGCATATAATGTTTTCACTGCCATGCTGATGGAGAGTGTTTTAATCCATTCAGACCAGCTTAAAATGCTGCCACTGCCATACTGGCATGGAGTTTAGTAATACTTTCAGAGCAGTATAAAATGCTGACAGAGTCATGCTGACAGGGAGTGTCAAAATGCATTCAGAGGAGCATGGAATGATGCCTGTGCATGCTGGCAGGGAGTGTAGTAAGACATTCAGAGCTGCATATAATGCTGTCACTGCCATGCTGCCATGTTGTGTAGTAATGCATTTAGAGTGGCATATAATGCTGCCAGAGCCATGCAGACATGAAGTGTAGTAATACATTCAGGGCAGCATATAATGCAGCCAGAGCCATGATGGCATGGACTGAAATAATGCCTTCACAGCAGCATGTAACGCTTCCTCTCCCATCCTGACAGAGTGTAGTATTGCATTCAGAGCAGCATGTAATGCTGCCAGTGCTATACTGGCAGGGAGTGTAGGAATGCATTCAGAGCTGCATGTAATGCTGCCAGTACTCTGCTGAAAGGAAGTGTAGTAAAGCATTAAGAGCATCAATTAATGCTGCAGGAGACATGCTGATAGGCAGTGTTAAAATGCATTCAGAGCTGCATATAATGCTGCCTGTGCCATGCTGCCAAGGAATGTAGTAATTCATTCAGAGCGGCATATAATGTTGACAGTGCCCTACTTACCAGGAGTGTAATAATGAATATAGAGCAGCATATAATGCAGCCAGAGAACTGCTGACAGGGAGTGTAGTAATGTATTAAGAGCAGCATGTAATGTTTCCAGTGCCATGCTAGCAGAAAGTGTAGCAATGCATTCAAAGAAGCATATAATGTTGCCAGTGCAAAGGGTAGCAATTCATTCATTGTATCATGTATTGCTGCCAGTTCCTGGCTGACAGGAAGTGAAATAATACATTCAGAGCAGCATGTAAAGCTGCTAGAGACATGCTGACAAGGAATGTTGTAATGCATTCCGAGCAGCATGCAACGCTGACAGTGCCATGCTTACAGGGAATGTAGCTATGCATGCAGAGCAGCATATCATTCTGAAGGTTAAATGCTGACAGACAGTGTAGCAATACATTAAGAGCAGCATGTAATGTTGCCAGTACCATGCTATCGGGCAGAGAAGTAATGCATTCAGCAAAGCAAGTAATTCTGCCAGTGCCATACTGATAGTGTAGTGATGCATTCAGAGTAGCAAATAATGCTGCCAGTGCCATAATCATAAGAAGTGTAGTAATGAATTCACAGCAACATTTAATGCTGCCCATGAAATGCTGACAAGGGAGTGCAGTAATGCATTCATAGCAGCATATAATGCTGTCAGTGCCATACTGACAAGGAGTGTAGTATTGCACTCAGGGCACTATATAATGCTAGCAGTGCCATGCTCACAGCAGGTGAAGAAATGCATTCGGAGTAGCATGTAATGCTTCTAGAGCCATACTGACAGGAAGTGTAGTAATGCATTCAGCACAGCATGAAATGTTGCTAGAGCAATGCTGACAGAAAGTGCTATCATGAATTCAGAGCAGCACAAAAAGTGCTATTCTGGCAGGAAATTTGGTAATGCATTGATAGCACCATGTAAAGCTGCCAGTGCCATACTGACATGAAGTGTAGTAATGCATTCATTGCAGCGTGTAATGCTGCCTGATACATTCTGACAAGAAGTGCCATAATGCATTCAGAGCAGCATGCACTGCTGCAAGTGCCATAATGACAAGGAGTGTAGAAATGCATTAAGAGCAACGTATAATACTTCCAGTGTCATGCTGACAGGGAGTGTAGAAATGCATTCTGAGCAGAATGTAATGCTATCAGTTCCATGATGATAGGGAGTTGTAAATTTGCAATCAGAGCAGCATATAATGCTTTCACTCCCATGCTGACAGGGAGTGTTGTAATGCATACAGAGCAGCATATAACGTTAGCTGGGGGTGCAGTAATATTTTCAGAGCAGCATGAAGTGCTGCTGGAGCCACGATTACAAGGACTGTAACAATGCATTCAGAGCAGCATGGAATGCTGCCTGAGCGATGCTCGCAAGCAGTGTAGTAAGATATTCAGAGCAGCATATAATGGTGCCACTGCCATGCTGTCATGTAGTGTAGTAATGTATTTAGAGCAGCATATAATGCTACCACTGCCATGCTGTCATGTAGTGTAGTAATGTATTTAGAGCAGCATATAATGCAGCCACAGCCATGCTGTCATGTAGTGTAGTAATGTATTTAGAGCAGCATATAATGCAGCCACAGCCATGCTGTCATGTAGTGTAGTAATGTATTTAGAGCAGCACATAATGCTGCCACTGCCATGCTGTCATGTAGTGTAGTAATGTATTTAGAGCAGCACATAATGCTGCCACTGCCATGCTGTCATGTAGTGTAGTAATGTATTTAGAGCAGCACATAATGCAGCCACAGCCATGCTGTCATGTAGTGTAGTAATGTATTTAGAGCAGCACATAATGCAGCCACAGCCATGCTGTCATGTAGTGTAGTAATGTATTTAGAGCAGCACATAATGCTGCCACTGCCATGCTGTCATGTAGTGTAGTAATGTATTTAGAGCAGCATATAATTCAGCCACAGCCATGACGATAGGAAGCACATTAAAGTATTCAGAACAGCATATAATGCTGCTAGTGCCATACTGACAGGGAGTGTAGTAATACATTCAGAGCAGCATATAATGCAGCCAGTGCCATGCAGGCATAAACTTTAGTAATGCATTCAGAGTAGCATGTAACGCTGCCTCTGCCATCTTACAGGTAGTGTAGCAATGCATTAAGGGCAGCATGTAAAGCTGCCAGTGCCATGCTAGCAGACAGCGTAATAATGCATTCAGAGATGCATGAAATGCTACAAGTGCCATTCTGACAGGGACTGTAGTAATGCATTTGGAGCAGCATGTAATCCTGCCAGTGACATACTGACAGGGAGTGTAGTAATGCATTCAGTACAGCATGTAAAGCTCCCAGTGCCATGCTGACAGGGAGTGTAGAAATGCATTCAAAGCAGTATGCAATGCTGCCAGTAAGTAAGTAAGTCAAAATTGTTATTTAAATACACCCATTCCCGGAGGCTCTGGGCACAGTACAATAAATGAACACATATTCAAAGCATCAACAAAATAACAAAATATGATTACACATACAATTATAAAATTATTAAAATACAGCAAATAATCAACTAAGCTCTATTTAAAACCTGAGTTTATACAATTCTCAGTTTAATTCAAAAATGCCTTAGTAAACAGGTGGACTTTAAGGCAAGCTTTAAAAACCTCCAACGTCGGTGCCTCCTTAAAAACAGAAGGGAGCGGGTTCCACAGGACTGGGGCAGCAACACTAAATGCCCTATCACCAACTGACTTCAACCTTGACCTGGGAACTGCTAGGAGGCCCCCATTGGAGGAACGGTGGGGATGAGCAGAGACAGCTGGATCCAGAAGGTCTAACAGGTAAACGGGGCCCTGACCGTGTAGAGCCTTGTTGGTGAGAAGCCCCACCTTGAAGAGGATCCTCCACCTGACTGGCAGCAGTGCAGATCACTCAACACAGGAATGAGATGGCAAAATTTAAGCTGCCCAGTAAGTAACCATGCAGCTGCATTCTGCACTAGCTGTAGTCTGCAGAGAGATCCTCCCGTGACCCCGAGATAGAGCACATTACAGTAGTCAAGTTTCGACATAACCAGGTCATGCATCAGGGTAGGGAGGTCCAGAGGTGGAACAAGGGGCTTTATCCTGGCAATATTTCTAAGATGGAAAAAACAGGAGCGGACAACAGAGGAAATCTACGCCTCCATAGTCAAACTCCTATCAAAAATAACAAGATTTTCGCACCATTGAGGAGGCCTTCAATGAGACAGAACCCAGAACTAGTCCAGTCCTTGAATCAATGGCCAACTTATCACGCACTCTGTTCAACTCCACTACCAGTACCTCCATCTTAGTGGGGTTCAGTTTCAACCAGCTGGATGCCATCCAGTCATTAATCTCGGCAAGGCAGGTATTTATCACATCCACCGGGTTGGATGTTCCTGGGGCAAAGGACAAGTATAGTTGGGTATCATCAGCATAACAATGAAAACCCAAACCATACTTCCTAATGACCCCCCCAGGGGCAGCATATACACTGCAAACAACATGGGGGTCAAAACCGAACCTTGAGGAACTCCACAGAAAAGGAGACCAGCAGAGGAGAAGAAATTCCCCATCACAACCCACTGTCTCCTATTGGATAAAAAAAAATTCAAACCAGCAGATGACAGTGCCGGTGAGTCTGCAGAGTTCCCAAAGATGGTCAAGCAACACACCATGGTCTACAGTGTCAAAAGCTGAATAGAGATCCAGGAGAACAAGAATTGTCTTGTCTTCCAGATCTCTAGCCCTGAGGAGGTCATTCTGCACCTGAAGAAGTGCAGTTTCTGTGCTATGCCTTGCCTTAAACCCTGACTGGAATTGTTCGTACAAATCATGGGTCATGAGGTGCTCCTCCAACTGAAGCACCACTACCTTCTCCACAACCTTCGTTAAAAAGGGAAGGTTGGAGATAGGTTGGTAATTTGCCCTAATCTCTGGGTCCAAAGACGGTTTCTTTAAGAGTGGTCTCACCAGTGCCTCCTTCAAGGCATCAGGAAAGACCCACTCAGCAAAGGAACACCTGACAATCAAGGCAAACACCGGGCCAACGGTGTCGATGCATCTCATCAAGAAACACGTCGACACCGGATCCAGTTCACAAAAAGTGTGTTTCAGATTGGTCGCCACCTCAATTACCTCACTGGCATCCACAGGTTTAAACTCCCCCCAACCAGGCAGAGTGCAGTCAGGATTCCTGTGATGACCACTTCCAGTTATAACATTCGATTTGGTAGATCATAGAAAGTTGTTATTGAGTTTATTAGAGGTAAACTTTTCTAATGAAGTTATACTATGGATTAATGATTATTTAACTGGTAGGGTGCAGAATACTATTTTGAATGGTGTAACCTCAGATAAGGGAAAATTGATTTGTGGTGTTCCACCGGGGTCAGTTTTAGGTCCGTTGCTTTTTTTTCTTTTATTTTAAATTCTTTATCTAAAATATGTAGGGCTACAGAACTTATTTTATTTGCAGATGATGCAGTTTTATTGTGCATTGGTGATACGGAACAAACTGTGCAACAACAGTTACAGATGGAATTTAGTTCATTGCATAGCTGGTTTATTAGGCATAATTTGGTCTCAAATCATGTTAAAACTAAATGCATGGTTTTTAGTAATGTTAGATCTAATGTGAATTTTGATTTGATTTTAAAAGATAATTATGGAAATAATATTGAAATGGTTTCTGAAATTAATTACCTGGGCTTGGTCATTGATTGTAATTTATCATTTGATACACATTCAGAAATTGATTGGGAAATTGCATCAAAGATTAGGAATGTTATACGGTTAAAAAGTATTTAACATATGAAGTTAGGGTAATTTTGGTTAATAGTTTGCTGTTTTCAGTTATTGATTATGGTTTAGTAATATATTTTTTTACATCAGAAAGAATGCGTTATAAGCTTACAATAACATCATAATATTATTCGGTTTGTAACAGGTCAGAATAGGAGAACTCATCATTGTTTACTTTATAGTTCTCTAGGGTGTCATTCATTAATTGATAGATTCAGATTACGTATATTAGTTTTTTTACAAAAAATTAATTTAAGAATTTTGCCGAGTATTATTTGTGAAATGTTTCCAAAGATGGTAAATGAAATTAGGACAAGGTCACAGGATAATTTTAAGTATAGGATTCCTTTATGTAAAAGTACATTTGCTCAGAATTCTTAACATATTATGCAGTAAAACTATATAATGATTTACCTAGTCATATTGTACAATGTATTACAATTCCGGTATTTAAGAGGGTTTTAAAAAAATTTTTGTTAGATGAATCAAAGTGTTGTTGTTAAATGATATTGTATTATTGTATGTTTGTAATTGTAATTGTTATATGTTTGTTGTTGTGACTGGGCGCCAGTGAAAATGGGCAGATTGTTGCTCACTGGTCATACAGAATAAAAATGATTAAAACAAAAAACCAAAAACATTGCTGGCTGGAGGAACACCCTGCCGAATGCTGGACACTCTGTCCGAGAAGAATCGAGCAAACTCTTCACATTCTAAGTCTGAAAAAACCTTATTTGTCTGCTGACACGCAGGACGAAGTAACCTATCTACAGTCTGAAAAAGTATGATTGGTTGTTTCTTCCCAGCAGCAATCTCCCTGGACAGGAATACTGCCTTCTTATGATTGATTGCCCCATGGTATGCATTATAATGCACACGCAAGGCCAGTTTGTCCGCATCCAGGCCTGATCTCCTCCAGCAGCGCTCTAACCTCTGACCCTTTCCCTTCATCCCCCTGAGGTCCCCATCAAACCAAGGAGACCTCAGGTACAAAGATTTGGGACGTACACGGACAGGTGCTAGGGAGTCAGTGGCGTCAGATAGAATCCTATTATAGGAGTCTACCATAGCACCAGCATCTCTGATGCATACATTTCCCACATCAGATAGATGAGTTGCCACCAGAAAACCCTCTGGGGTCAAACCTCATAAAGTGTGGCAGCTCATCATCTCAGTAGAGGGAGGGTATCCGGTTGGAGCCCTGAATGTGAACTGCACCGTGTAATGATCGGACCAAGCCACCAGATCAATCCTGATATTATCTACCTCAAGCCCCAGTGAGAACACCTGATACAACGAGCGGCCACCCTGATGGGTCGCAGCAGAAACAGCTTGTGACAGGCCCAAAGAAGACATAGTTTGGAGGCGGCTATAACCTGTCCAAGACAATTCGTTATCAGCCCAAACAGTGAAGTCCCCAGAATAATACATCTGGGGGCCTCCAGTGTTTCACCGGTGATGAGTTTGGCAATCTCCTGCAGTAAATTCCCCACCATTCCAGGAGGGCGATAAACCAGGAAGATTCTGCACCCTACACCTGGACCCCATGAATGGCCATGCACTCAAAAGAATCCGTAGCTCCACTGGGTACACGGTGAAGCCCGAGTCAGATCTAAAACAGATGGCTGCACCACCACCCGTACACTCCTATCTGGGGCAGTGCACTACAGTATACTCGGGGGGGGGGACGGCAGCCTCAAAAACTGGGCATGCATCGTCCCCAAGTTAAATGCTTTCAGATAGTGTAGTAATGCATTTAGAGCTGCATATAAAGCTGCCTGTGCCATGCTGACAAGGAGTGTAGTAATGTATCAGAGCCACATATAAAGCTGCCTGTGCCATGCTCACAAGAAGTGTAGTAATGGATTCAGAGCATCATATAATATAGCATAAGCCATTCAGACAAGGTGTTTATTAATGCATTCAGATTAGCATGCAGTGCTGCCAGTTCCTTGCTGACAGGAAGTGTAGTAATGCATTCATTGCATCATATAATGCTATTAGTGCCATACTGACAAGGAGTGTACAAATGCACTCAGTGCAGCACATAATGTTACCAGTGCCCTGCTGTCATCTAGTGCAGTCAGGCATTGAGAGCGGCATACATTGCTATGAGAACCATGCAGACAGGGAGTGCATCAATGCATTTACAGTAGCACATAGTGCTGCCAATGAGATGCTGACAGGGACTGTAGTAATACATTCAGTGCAGCATATAATGCAACCAGTGCCGTTCTGTCAGCAAATGTAGTAATGAATTCAGAGCAGCATGAAATGCTGCCTGTGCCATGCTAACAGGGAGTGTAGTAATGCATTCAGAGCAGCACATAATGCTGCAGAAGCCATGCTAACAAGGAATGCAGTAATGAATTCAGAGCAGCATGTAATGCTGCCAGTGCTATGCTAGCATGGAGAGTAATAATGCATTCAGACAACCATGTAATGCTTCCAGTACCGTACGGACAGAAAGTGTACTGATGCATTTAGAACAGCATGAAATGCTACCAGTGCCATAAAGACAAGGAATGCATTAAGGTATCCGGAGAGGCATGTAATGCTGCCAGTATCATGATGACATGGACTGTAGAGATTCTTTTAGAGAAGTATGTAATGCTGCCAGTGTTCTCCTGACAGGGAGTGTAGTAATGCATTCAGAGTCTTATGTAATGCTTCCAGTGGCCTGCTGAAATGGAGTGTAACAATTCATTCACAGAAACACATAATGTTGCCTGAGCCATGCTCACATGGTGTGTAGCAATGCAATCAGAGTGGCATATAATGCTGCCGTTGCCTTGGTGGCCATTGGTATAGTAATGCATTCAGAGCGGCATATAATGCTGCCAGTGCAATGCTGACAGGAAATGAAGAAAAGCATTCAGAACAGGAAACAAAATGCTGCCAGTGGCATGCTGACAGGGAGTGTAGTAATGCATTCAGAGCAGCATGTAAGCTGCCAGGGAAATGCTTTCAGGGAGTACAGTAATGCATTCAGAGCCACATGTAAAGCCGCCTGTGCCATGCTGACAAGGAGTGTAGAAATGCATTCAGAGCAGCATATAATACAGCATAAGCCATTCAGACAAGGTGTTTTTAATGCATTCAGATTAGCATGCAGTGCTGCAAGATCTATGCTGACAGGAAGTGTAGTAATACATTCATAGCATCATATAATGCTATCAGTGCCATACTGACAAGGAGTGTACTAATGCACTCAGAGTAGCATATAATGGTGTCAGTGCCATGCTGACAAGGATTGTAGAAATACATTCAGAGCAGCATATATTGCTGCCAGAGCCCTGCTGCTATAGGGTGTAGTCAGGCATTGAGAGCGGCATACATTGCTATGAGAACCATGCAGACAGGGAGTGTATCAGTGCATTTATAAAATGGGTAGGGAAATTGCAGCAATATCATTAGCTGACCAGCATCACATGACCGTGCGTATATCAGAGCGCAACTGCACACCTGCACTTTTACCCCCCTCCAAAACAATTTTGACATTTTAGAAGATAGATAAACCACTCCGAGGTGTGCGGTCGCATTCTGATATACGCACGCCTTGGGCAGTTGATGCACTCAGTTTTGTGGCCTCGTGCGTACAACGCACACCAAGGCGTGCGTATATCAGAGCACGACCGCACACCTCAGAGTGGTATATCTATTACTTAGAGTAGCACATAGTGCTGCCAATGAGATGCTGACAGGGATTGTAGTAATACATTCAGTGTAGCATATAATGCAGCCAGTGCCGTTCTGTCAGCAAATGTAGTAATGAATTCAGAGCAGCATGAAATGTTGCCTGCACCATGCTGACAGGGAGTGTAGTAATGCATTCAGAGCAGCACATATTGCTTCCCGTGCCATGTTGACAAGAAGTGCAGTTATGCATTCAGAGCAGCATGTAATGTTGCCAGTGCTATGGCAGCAGGGAGTGTAGTAATGCATTCAGTGCAGAATTTAATGCTGCTATGGCCATACTGATAGGAAGTGAAGTAATGCATTCAGACCTGCATATTATGCTGCATGAGCCATAATGACAAGGAATGTCGTGTTCCATTCAGAGCAGCATACAATGCTGAGAGTGCCCTGAAAACTGGGAGGGTTGTAATGCATTCAGAACAGCATGTAATTCTGGCCATGACATGTTGACAGGGAGTGTACTAATACGTTCAGTGCAACATATAATGCTGCTAGTGCCATACTAACAGGGAGTGTAGTAATGCATTCAGAGTAGCATGTGATGCTGCCAGTGCCCTACTGACAAGAAGTGTAGCAGTGCATTGTGAGCAGCATATAGTGCTGCTGGAGAAATGCTGACTGGGAGTGTAGAAATGCATTCATAGTAGCATGTTATGCTGCCAGTGCCATGCTGACAGGCAGTGTAGTAATGCATTCAGCACACCAAGTTTTGCTGCCAGTGATATACTGACAGCAAGTGTTATATTGAATTCAGAACAGCATGTACTGCTGCCAGTGCCCTGCTAACAGAGAGTGTAGTAATGCATTCAGAGCAGCATATAATGCTGCAGGAGCCATGCTGACAAGGAGTGCAGTAATGAATTCAGAGCAGCATGTAATGCTGCCAGTGCTATGCTAGCATGGAGAGTAGTAATGCATTCAGACAACCATGTAATGCTTCCAGTACCGTACTGACAGGAAGTGTACTGATGCATTTAGAACAGCATGAAATGCTACCAGTGCCATAAAGACAAGGAGTGCATTAAGGTATCCAGAGAGGCTGCCAGTATCATGGTATCACGGACTGTAGAGATTATTTTAGAGAAGTATGTAATGCTGCCAGTGTTCTTCTGACAGGGAGTGTAGTAATGCATCCAGAGTCTTATGTAATGCTTCCAGTGGCCTGCTGAAATGGAGTGTAACAATTCATTCACAGAAGCACATAATGTTGTCTGAGCCATGCTCGCGTGGTGTGTAGCAATGTAATCAGAGTAACATATATTGCTGCTGTTGCCTTGGTGGCCAGGAGTATAGTAATACATTCAGAGCAGCATATAATGCTGCCAGTGCAATGCTGACAGGAAATGAAGAAAAGCATTCAGAGCAGGAAAAAAATGTTGCCAGTGCTATGCTGACAGGGAGTGTAGTAATGCATTCAGAGCAGCATGTAATTTGCCAGGGAAATGCTTTCAGGGAGTGTAGTAATGCATTTAGAGCCACATATAAAGCTGCCTGTGGCATGCTGACAATGAGTGTAGAAATGCAGTCAGAGCAGCATATAATATAACATAAGCCATTCAGACAAGGTGTTTTTATTGCATTCAGATTAGCATGCAGTGCTGACAGATCCATGCTGACAGGGAGTGTAGTAATACATTCATAGCATCATATAATGCTATCAGTGCCATACTGGACAAGGAGTGTACTAATGCACTCAGAGTAGCATATAATGATGTTAGTGCCATGCTGACAAGGATTGTAGAAATGCATTCAGAGCAGCATGTTGCTGCCAGAGCCCTGCTGTTATGGGGTGTAGTCATGCATTGAGAGTGGCATATATTGCTATGAGAACCATGTGGACAGGGACTGTAGTAATACATTCAGTACAGCATAGAATGCTGCGAGTGCCATGTTGTCAAGGAATGTAGTAATGAATTCAGAGCAGCATGAAATGCCGCCTGTGCCATGGTGACAGGTAGTGTAGTAATGCATTCAGAGCAGCCGGTAAAGCTGCCAGCATCCTGCTGATAGGGAGTGTAGTAATGCATTCAGAGCAGCATATAATGCTCCTGGAGCCATGCTGACAAGGACTGCAGTAATGAATTCAGAGCAGCATGAAATGCTGCACATGCCATGGTGACAGGTAGTGTAGTAATGCATTCAGAGCAGCCGGTAAAGCTGCCAGCATCCTGCTGATAGGGAGTGTAGTAATGCATTCAGAGCAGCATATAATGCTCCTGGAGCCATGCTGACAAGGACTGCAGTAATGAATTCAGAGCAGCATGAAATGCTGCACGTGCCATGCTGACAGGTAGTGTAGTAATGCATTCAGAGCAGCCTGTAAAGCTGCCAGTATCCTGCTGACAAGGATTGCAGTAATGAATTCAGAGCAGCATTTAATGCTGCCAGTACTATGCTAGCATGGAGTGTAGTAATGCATTCAGAGAAGCATGTAATGCTTCCAGTGCCATGCTGACAGTGACTGTAAAGATGCATTCAGAGAAGCATGTAATGCTGCCTGTGTCCTTCTGACAGGGAGTGTAGTAATGTATCCTGAGCAGCATGTAATGCTGTCATTGCCAAGCTGAGAGGAAATATAGTAATACATTCAGAGCAGCATGCAATTCTGCCAGTGCCATGCTGACAGGCAGTATAGTAATGCATTCAGAGGGCCATGTATTGCTGCCAGTGCCATATTGACAGAAAGTGTTGTAAAGCATTCTGAGCAGCATGTAATGCTGTCAGAGCCATGCTGACAGGAAGTAAAGTAATTAATTCAGAGCTGCATGTAATAATGCCACTGCTATGCTTTCAGGTAGTGTAGTAATGCATTCAAAGCAGCATGTAATGCTGCCAGTGCCATACTGACAGGAAGTGTAGTAATGCATTCTGAGCAGCCTGTAATGCTGCCAGAGCCACACTGACAGGAGTTGCAATAATGCATTCAGAGCAGCTTATATTGGTGCCAGTGCCATAATGACAAGGAGTTAAGTAATGCATTAAGAGCAGCATAAAATGCTGTCAGTGCCATGATTACTGGGAGTGTATTAATGCATTCAGAGCAGCATGTAATTCTGGCTCGAGTCATGCTGACAAGGAGTGTAGTAATGCATTCATAGCAGCATGTAATACTGCCAGTTACATGCTGACAGTGAGTGTGGTAATGCATTTAGAGCCACATGTAATGATGCAAGTGCCATGATGGCAGCAATTTTAATAATACATTCAGAGCAGCATGTACTGCTGCCAGTGCCATGATGACAGGGAGTATAGTAAAGCTTTCAGAGCTGCATATATTGCTGCCAGTGCCATGCTAGTATGGAGTTTAGCTATGCATTTAGAGCAGCATATAATGCTGCCAGTTCGATGTTTACAGGAAGTGTAGTAATGCAGTCAGATCATATTGTCTGTGCAATGCAGACAGGGAGTGTTGTCATACATTCAGAGCAGTATATAACAGTGAGGAGCCATGCTCACAGGGATTGTAGTAATACAGCCAGTGCAGCATATAATGCTGCTGGAAGCAGTGGTGGCTGGGACTATAGTAATACATTCAGAACAGCATTTCATGCTGACAGGGAGTGCAGTAATACATTCAAAGAAGCATATAATGCTGCCAGTACCATGCTGGCATGGAATTTAGTAATTCATTCAGAGCAGCATATAATGCTGCTAGATCCATAGTGACCAGGAGTGTAGTAATGAATTCAAAACAGCATGCAAT
The DNA here is from genome assembly GCA_016271365.2 of Neoceratodus forsteri. Classification (NCBI taxonomy): domain Eukaryota; kingdom Metazoa; phylum Chordata; order Ceratodontiformes; family Ceratodontidae; genus Neoceratodus; species Neoceratodus forsteri. The sequence continues at coordinate 62,287,592 of CM028137.1, read as the reverse complement.
GCTGCCAGTGCCATGCTGGCAGGGAGTGTATTAATGCATTCAGTGCAGCATAACACTGTGTCACTGAAATGATTACAAGTGTAGTAATGCATTTGGAGCAGCATGTAATCCTTCTAGTACCATGTTGAGAGGGAGTGTAGTAATGCATTCAGAGCAGCATGTACACTGCCAGTGCCATGCTGACAGGTAGTGTTGTAATGCAATCAGAGCAGCATATAATGCTGCCTTAGCCATGCTGGCAGGGAGTGTAGTAATGGATTAAGAGCAGTATGTAATGCTGTCTGTGCCATGTTGAAAGGCAGTGAAGTAATGCATTCAGTGCAGCACATAATGCTGCCAGTACCATACGGACAGCAAGTGCAGAAGTGCATTCAGAGCAACATATAATGCTGATTGAGAATTGCAGACAGAGAGTGCAGTAATGCCTTCAGAGCTTCATGTAATACTGTCAGTACCATGCTGGCAGGGATTTCAGTAATGCCTTCAGAGCAGCTGCCAGTGCTATGCTGACAGGAAGTGTAGTAAAGAATTCAGAACAGCATATAATGCTGCTAGTGCCATACTGACAAGGAGTGTAGCAATGCATTCACAGCAACATATAATGTTGTCATTGCCCTTCTGATAGGAAGTGTAGTAGTGCATTCAGAGCAGCGTGTAATGTTGCCAGTGCCATGCTAGCAGGGAGTGTTGTAATTAATTCAGAGCAGTATGTAATGCTGCCAGTGCCATTATGAGAGAGAGTGTAGTAATGAATTCAGAACAGCGATTAATGCTGACAGTACCATGCTGACAAGTAATATAGTAATGCATTATGAGCAGCATATAATGCTGCCGGCGAAATGCTGACTGGGAGTGTAGAAATGCATTTATAGCAGAAGCTTATGCTGCCAGCACCATGCTAGCAGGGAATGTAGTAATGGATTCAGTGATCCAATTATTGCTGCCAGTGCTATACTAACAGGAAGTGTTGTATTGAATTCAGAAAAGCATGTAATGTTTTCTGTGCCATGCTAACATGTATTGTAGTAATGCATTTAGATCAGCATATAATGCTACCAGTGCCATACTGACAAGAAGTGTAGTAATGCATTCAGAGTAGCATATAACGCTAAGAATGCCCTGCTGATAGGGAGTGTAGTAATGCATTCAGAGGAGCATTTCTGGATGATGAAGCCATGCTGACAGGAGGTGTAGTAATGCATTCAGAGTAGCATGTAATGCTGCCAGTGCCATGCTGGCAGGGAGTGTAGCAATACATTCAGAGCACCATAAAATGCTGTCAGTGTCCTATTGACAGGGAGAGTAGTAATGCATTCAGAACAGCAGATAATGTCGCCAGTGCCCTGATTACAGATATTGTAGTAATGCATTCAGAGCAGCATGTAATGCTGAGAATGTCCTGCTGCCAGGGAGTGTTGTAATGCATTCAAAGCAACATATAATGCAGGCAGAGGCATGCTAACAGTGAGTGTAATAACACATTCAGAGTAGCATGCAATGCTGACAGTGCCTTGCTGGCAGGGAGTGTTGTAATGCATTCAGGGATCAGCAAATAATGCTGCCTGAGCCATGCTGACAGGGAGTGTAGTAATGCATTCAGAGAAGCATATAATTCTGCGAGTGCCATGCTGGCATGGAATGCAGTAAGGCATTCAGAGCACCATTAATGCTACAATATCACTGCTGACAGGAAGTGCAGTAATGCATTCAGAACAGCATATAATGCTGCAGCAGCAATGCTGACATGGTGTATTAATGCATTCAGAGCAGCATATAATGCTGCCAGTGCCATGCTGACAGGTAGTGTATTAATGCATTCAGAGCAACATGTAATGCTGGCAGTGTCATTCTGACTGGGAGTGTAGTAATGCATTCAGTGCACCATGTAATGCTACTAGTACCCTGCTTACAGGTAGTGTAGTAATGCATTCAGAGCAGCATGTAATGCTGAGAATGCCCTGTTGACAGGTAGTGTAATAATGCATAGTGAACAACACAAAATGATGCTGGAGCCATACTGACATGGAGCGTACTAATGCATTCAGTGCAGCATGTAATGCAGCCTGTGCAATAGGTTTATGAAGTGTAGTGAAGCATTCAGAGCAACATGTAATGCTGACATGTAGTGCAGTAATGCATTTAGAGCTGCATATAATGCAGCCAGTGTCTTGCTAACAGTAATGTATTCAGAGAAGCATGTAATGCTGAGAGTTCTCTGCTGACTGGTAGTGCAGTAATGCATTCAGAACAGCATATAATACTGCCTGGGCCATGCTGACAGGGATTGTAATAATGCATATAGAGCACCATGTAATTCTGCCACTGCCATGCTGACAGGGGGTCAAGTAATGCATTACAAGCTGCATACAATGCTGCCAGTGCCATGCTGACCTTGAGTTTAGTAATCTGTTCAAAGCAGCATATAATGCTACCAGAGCCACATTGACAGGAAGTGTAGTAATGCATTCAGACCAGCATATAATGATATTGGTGCCATGGTCACAGGGAGTGTAATCTATTCAAAGCAGCATGGAATGCTGCCAGTGCCATTCAGACAAGGAGTGTATTAATGCAATCAAAGCAGCATATAATGATGCCAGTGCCATGATGACAGGGCATGCAGTAATGCAATCAGATCAACATATAATGCAGCCAGAGCCATTCTGACAGGGAGTGTATAATGCATTTAGAGCAGTATATAAAGCTGCCAGTCCCATAATTGTAGGGAATGTAGTAATGCATTCAGAGCAGCATGTAATGCTGCCAGTGCACTGCTGACAGGGAGTGTAGTAATGCATTCATAGCATCATATAATGCTGTCAGAGACATACTGACAGGGTGTGTAGTAATGCAATCAAACCAATATATAATCCTGTCAGGGCCATGCTGTCAGGGATTGCAGTAATGCATTCAGAGCAGCATGTAATGCTTCTTGTGCCATGCTGACAGGGACTGTAGTAATGAATGCAGAGCTGTCCATAATGCTGCTAGTGCTAAGTTGGCAAGGAGTGTAGTAATGCATTCAGAGCAGCATGTAATGCTGTCAGAGCCATGCTGACAGGAAGTGCAGCAGTGAATTCAGAGCAGCATGAAATGCTTTCAGTGATATGCTTACAGGGAGTGTAGTAATGCATTCAGAGCAGCATATAATGCTGATGGAGCCATGCTCACAGGGAGTGAAGTAATGCAATCAGAGCAACATATAATCTTGACAGAGCAATGATGGGAGGGAGTACAGTAATGCATTCTGAGCAGCATGTCATGCTGACAGAGCCATGTAGATAGGACATATAGTAATGCATTCAGAGAAGCATTTAATGCTGCCAGTGCCATGCTAGCAAACAGTATAGTAATGCATTCATAGTAGAATACAATGCTGCCAGACTAATGCAGACACAGAGTTTATTAATGCATTTAGAGCAGCATATAATGCTGCCAGTGCCCTGCTGATAGGGATTGTAGTACTGCATTCAGATCAGCATATACTGCTGCCAGAGCCATGCTCACAGGGAGTTAAGTAATCCAGTCAGAGCAGTATATAATGCTGCCATGGCAATGGTGGCAGGGCATATAGTAATGCATTCAGAACAGCATGTCATGCTGACAGGGAGTGTAGGAATGCATTCAGAGGAGCATAAAATGTTGCCAGCACCATGCTGGCATTGAGTTTAGTAATGCATTCAGAGCAGCATATAATGTTGCCTGAACCATAGTTACAGGGAGTGTAGTAATGCATTCAGAGCACCTTGTAATGCTGAGAGTGCCATGCTGTCAGGGACTGCAGTAATGCATTCAGTGCAGCATATAATGATGCCAGTGCCATGCTGAAAATGAGTGAACTAATGCATTCTGATCAGCATGTAGTCGTGCCAGTGCAATGCTCACGGGGAGTGTAGTAATGCATTAAGAGCAGCATATAAGGCTGCCAGTGCCATGCTGGCAGGGAGCGTAATAATTCTTTCAGAGCAGCATGTAATGCTGCCTGTGTCATGCTGTCTTGGAGTGTAGTAATGCATTCAGAGCTGCATTTAATGCTGCCAGATCCAAGCGGACAGGGAGTGTATTAATGCATTCAGAACAGCATTTAATGTGGCTAGAGCCATTCTGACAGAGTGTGTAGTAATGCCTTCAGAGCAACATATAATTGTTCCAGTTCCATGCTGGCAGTGAGTGTAGTAATGCATTCAAAGCAGCATGTAATGCTGCCTGTGCCATGCTGACAGGGAGTGTAGTAATATATTCAGAGCAGCATATAATGCTGCCAGTGCCCTTTTGACAGGGAGTGTAGTAATGCATTCAGAGCATCATATAATGCTTGCCCTAGCAATGCTGAAAAGGTGTGCAGTTGTGCATTCAGAGCTGCATGTAATACTCAAAGTGCCATGCTGGCAGGGAGTGTAGACATTGATTAAGAAGAGCATGTAATCATGCCAGTGCCATGCTGATAAGGAGTGAAGTAATTCATTCAGAGCAGGTTATAGTCCAGCTAGTGCCATGACAGACACTATAGTAATGCATTCAGAGCAGCATATAAGGCTGCCAGTGCCAAGCTTGCAAGGAGTATAGTAATGCTTTTAGAGCAGCATGTAATGCTGCCTGTGCCATGCTGTCTTGGAGTGTAGTAATGAATTCAGTGTTGTATATAATGCTGCCCGATCTATGTGGACAGGGAGTGTAATAATGCATTTTGAGCAGCTTATAATGCTGCAGGAGCCATGATGACGTGGTGTGTGTAATGCATTCTGAGCAGCATGTAACGCTGCCTGAGCCATGCTGACAGGGAATGTAGCAGTGCATTTGGTTCAGAATGTAATCCTACCAGTGTCATGCTGGCAGGGACTGTAGTAATGCATTCAGATCAGTATATAATGCAGCCAGAGAAAGTCCGACAGAGAGTGTAGTAATGCACTAAGAGCAGCATATAAGGCTGCCTGGGTGATGCTGGCAGGGATTGTAGTAATGCTTTCAGAGCAGCATGTAATCCTGCCTGTGCCATGCTTCCTAAGAGTATAGTAATGCATTCAGAGCTGCATATAATTCTGCTAGACCCATATAGAAAGGAAGTGTATTAATACATTCAGAACAGCTTATAATGCTACCAGTTGCTGTTGACAGGAAGTGTAGTAATGCATTCAGAGCAGCATATAATGCTGCTAGTGCCATGCTGGCAGGGAGTGTAGTAATGCATTCAGAACAGCATATAAAGCTGCTGGAGAGATTCTGAAAAGGAGTGCAGTAATGTAATCAGAGCAGCATGTAATGCTGCCAGTGCCATGCTAGCAGGGAGTTTACTAATGGATTAAAAACAGCATGTAATGCTGCCAGTGCCATGCTGACAGGTTCTGTAGTATTGCATTCAGAGTAGAATATAGTGCTGCCAATGGCAAAAGATGACAGGGAGTGTAGTAATGCATTCAGAACACCATGTAATGCTGCCAGTGACATGCTGACAGGGAGTTAAGTAATGCATTCAGAGCAGGATATAATGTTGCCAGTGCCATGATGACAGCAATTGTAGTACTGCATTCAGAGCAGCATGTTGTGACGTCAGTGACATGCTGTGCCGGAGTGTAGTAATGCATTCAGAGCAGCATTTAATTATGCAATTGCTGTACTGATAAGGAGTGTAGTAATTCATTCAGAACAGCACGTAGTGCTGCCAGAGCAATGCTGATAGGTAGTGTAGAAATGCATTCAGAGAAGTATAGGATGCTGCCTATGACCTGCTGCGAGGAGTGTAGTAATGCATTCAGAGCAGCATGTAATGCTGCCAGTGTCATGCTAACAGGGAGTGTAGTAATGCATTCAGAAGAGCATGTAATGCTGAGAGGTCCTTGCTGAAAGGTAGTGCAGTAATGCATTCAGAGCATCATGTAATGCTGCTTATGCCATGCTGACAGGGAGTGTAATAATACATTCAAAGCAGCATGTAATGCTGCCAGAACCATGTGGACTGCTAGTGTATTAATATGTTTAAAGTATAATCTAATGCTGCTAGTGACATGCTGAGAGGGAGTGTAGTAATGGATTCAAAGCAGCATGTAATGTTGAGAATGTTGTGCTGACAGTAATTGTTATAATGCTTTCTGAGCAGCATATAATGCTGCTGGAGCCATGCTGACAGGGTGCATCTAATGCACTCTGAGCAGCATGTAATGCTGCCAGTGCCATGCTAATAGGGAGTGCAGTAATGCATTCAGAGCAGCTTGAAATGCTGCCAGTTACACTGACAGGGACTCAAGTAATGCATTAACAGCAGCATATACTTTTATTTATTTATTTATTTTTTATTTATTTTGTTTTTTGTTGACCGGGTAAGTGCACTAGACAAATCCTGCCTATTTTCAGGCACGACCCGGAGGAAGGGGATACAGACAAATGCCAACTGACCTTGAACCAGATGAAACTGAAATATACAGTATTGTTTCCTGTGTCCTGCTGACAGGGAGTGTAATAAAGCATTCCAAGCAGCAAATAACGCTGATTGAGCCATGCTGACAGGGGGTGTAATGTTGCATTCAGAGCAGCATGTAATGCTGCCTGTGCCATACTGACAGAAATTGTAGTAATGCTGTCAGAGCAGCATGAAATGCTGCCAGTGCTATGCTAACATGGAGTGTAGTAATGCACTGAGAGCTGCATATAATGTTGCCATTGTCATGCTGTCTAGAAGCATAGTAATGCTTTCAGAGCATCAAGTAATGGTGCCTGTGCCATGCTGACAGGGAGTGTAGTAATGCATTCTGAGCAGCATGTTATGCTGCCAGTACTCGACTGACAGGAATTGTAGAAATGCATTCACATCAGCCTATAATGTTGCCAGTGCAATGCTGACAGGAAGTGTAGTAATGCATTCAGAACAGCATGCAATACTGCCAGTGACATATTGACATTGAGTATAGTAATTAATTGAGAACTGCATATAATGCTGCCAGTGCCATGCTGGCAGGGTGTGTAGTAATGCATTCAAAGCTGGACGTAATGCTGCCTGTGACATGCTGACAGGGAGTGTAGTAATGCATTCTGAGCAGCATGTCAATCTGCCAATTTCCTGCTGACATTGTGTAGCAATGTAATCAGATCAGCATATAGTGTTGTCAGTGCCATGCTGGCAAGGAGTGTAGTAATGCAATCAGAGCAGCATGTAATGCTACCAGTGCTGTGCTGGTGAGGTCTAGAAATGCATTCAGAACAGCCTATAATGGTGCCAGTTCAATGCTGACGTGGAATGTAATAAAGCATTCACAGCAGCATATAATTCTGCCAATGCCATACTGACAAGGAGTGTAGTAATGAATTAAGAGAAAGATATAATGCTGCCGTTAGCATGCTGACAGGAAGTGTAGAAATGCACTCAGAGCAGCCTTTAATGCTGCCAGTGCAATGCTGACAGGGAGATAGTAATGCATTCAGATCAGCATGTAATTGCTGACAGTGCCATAGTGATATTGAGTATAGTACTGCATTCAGAGCAGCATGTAATACTGCCAGTGATATGCTGGCAGGGAGTGTAGGATTGCATGCAGAGCAGCATGTAATGTTGCCTATGCCATGTTGACAGTGAGTGAAGTTCATTCAGAGCGGTATGTAATGCTGCCAGTGCCCTGGTTGCAGGGAGTGTAGTAATGCATTCAGAACAGCATGTAATGCTTTTGTGACATTCTGACAAGGAGTGTAGTAATGCATTCAGAGCAACATTAATGCTGCCATTTCCCAGCTGACAGGAAGGGCAATTATGCATTCGGAGTAGCATATAATGCTGACATGGAGTGCAGTAATGCATTCAGAGCAACACGTAATGCCAGCAGTGCCATGCTGGCAAGGAGTGTGGTAATGCATTCTGAGCACCATGTAATGCTACTAGTGTCCTGCTGACAGGTAGTGTAGTAATGCATTTAGAGCAGCATGTAATGCTGAGAATGCCTGCCTGACACTGAGTGTAATAATGCATTCTGAGCAGCATATAATGCTGCTGGAGCCATGCTGACAGGATGTGTAGTAATACATTCAAAGCAGCATGTAATGCTGCCTGTGCCATAATGACAGGAATTGTAGTATTGCATTTAGAGCAGCCTAAAATGCTGCCAGTTGCGCTGACAGGGAGTTAAGTAATGCATTAACAGCAGCATATATTGTTTCCTGCTGACAGGGAGTGTAATAAAGCATTCCAAGCAGCAAATAAAGCTGATGGAGCCATGCTGACAGGGTGTGTATTATTGCATTCAGAGCAGTATGTAATGCTGCCTGTGCCATACTGACAGGAATTGTAGTAATGCATTCAGAGCAGCATGAAATCCTGCCAGTGCCATGCTGACATGGAATGTGGTTATCCTTTGAGAGCTGCATATAATGTTGCCATTGGCATGCTGTCTAGGAACGTAGTAATGCATTCAGAGCATCATGTAATGGTGCCTGTGCCATACTGACAGGGAGTGTAGTACTGCAGTCTGAGCAGCAGGTTATGCTACCAATGCCATATTGACATTGAGTATAGTAATGAATTGAGAGCTGCATATAATGCTGCCAGTGTCATGCTGACAGAGGGTGTACTAATGCATTCAGAGCAGCTTAAAATACTGTTAGTGTTATGCTGACAGGTAGTGTAGTAATCCATTCAGAGCAGGATATACTCCTTCCAGTGCAATGCTGACAGGAAGTGTAGTAATGCATTCAGAGCTGCATGTCAATCTGCCAATTCCCTGTTGACATTAAGTGTAGCAATGTAATCAAAGCAGCATATAACGCTGACACTGCCATGCTGGCAAGGAGTGTAGCAGTGCAATCAGCGCAGCATGTAATGATGCCAGTGCCATGATGGCACAGAGTGTAGTAGTGCATTCAGAGCAGCATATCATGCTGCCAGTGCCATGCTGGCAGGTAGGGTAGTAATGCAATAAGAGTAGCATATTAATGTTGCCAGTGCAATGCTGGCAGGTGGAGGGGGTAGTAATTCCTTCAGAACAGCATATTAATTTTGTCAGTGCCATGCTGACAGGGAGGGTAGAATTGCACTGAGAGCAGCATATCATGCTGCCAGTGCCAGTGTACTGCATTCCGAGTGGTATATAATGCTGCTAGTGCCACGCTGGCATTGAGGGTAATAATGCTTACAGGGGGTGTAGTAATGCACTTAGAGTAGCATGTAATTCTGCCAGTGCCCTGCTTACAGGGAGTGTAGTAATGCAGACAGAGCATCATATAATGCTGCCTGTGCCATGCTGACAGGGAATCTAGTAATGCTTTCAGATAAGCATATGATTTTGCCAGAGCCTTTCTGGCAGTGAGCTAGAAAGTAAACGTTGCCTTCCTGCATGTTTATCTATGCAGAAGTAAACAAGACAGAAAACTAGAAAACCAAAAGTAACTGCTCTAGCCTGTGTTGTCTCCATGGTTCAAAATATTCATGAACATATTTTTTCCTCTTCCCTTCTCTGTTTTTTGCAAGCAATTTGAAATAGCAGTTAGTTTTCATGACTGAAGCAGACATCATAAAACTAACTTTCTCTCTCTCTCTCTCACTCACTCTTTCCTTTTACCTTCATGTATCAGAGCTTTTACCAATTTTGATTTGAAATTTAACAAATGTTCATCAGCAGTTATGCAAAATGCTAAAAATGCATGTAACTTGTGTCTGGACACTGACATAAAGAAGGAATTGACTATTTTTTGTTTATCTTTTGTAGTAGGCCTCATGCTTACCTGCTGTCTTAGGTGTGCCTCTCCATTTCCTTGTCCCGTGTTTTTAGGGACTGTCTGGCCACACCTCCCCTAGATTAAGGCAGGATCTGGGAAGTAGGAAACTCCTAATTAAAGGCGGGCTTAAACTATAAAGAGATTTAAAATTATAAATAAACTTACCTGGATTATATGTTTCTATTCTATGTATTTGTCTCACATATACAAAGGTCTGAAATTAATTTGTAAATGGATCTAAGTCTAAATTTAAAATATTGTTATTTAGTTCTGTCAATCAAATGATGCCATCACTGACAGACCTCAAGCCAATCATGTGACACATGAATGTATATAAAGCTTACATTTCCTGAGTCTCATGAGTTTGTTCATGACAGAGCTGCAACCAAGACCAGAGCTCTGTGCTGGTGTTGGAACCAGGCATTAGGCAAACTCCATGTGAATCTGACCATTGTATTACCTACCTGAATACTTTGTATTGCCTTTTTCTGTTTGAATTCTTGTTTTGTTTTGTTTTAGTTGTTTTTTTGTTTTTTTATTGTTAATGAAATGTATTAGAAATTGAAGAACCTGACACTGATATCAGAGTCTTCCTTTCCACTTTGTGGCAGTCTTTTTAAGTGTGATACGCTGTACAGTTTATCAGGTGAGCCAAGTGTATTGCAGGTTATATCATACTGTATGTATGGATAACTAAGTTGTTATACAATTATGGAAATAACCAAGGTAACTCTTGACATAGAGAGACCACTTGTATAATAATGAATTATTAAATTTGTTTTAGGTTCAACACTGAGTCATACCAGTACCTTCTTACAATGCTTTTTGCAATTGGAGAGCTAAACCAAAATCCTCAAATACTGCCAAACATTACACTTGGATTTAAGGTTTTTGACTCATGCAGTTCAGAAGACGGAGCACTTGGAGAAACTCTTCAGATGGTATCTGGAGGAGAGAGGGCTGTTCCCAACTACAGATGTCAGTCACATCCACCGTTATCTAGCATTGTTGGAGATTTCCAGGCAAATACAGCCCTTCCCATGGCTAGAGTTTTGGGGCTGTATGGATACCCACAGGTATGAGAAAGAATACCATTTTAATGTCATTTATCATAGCAAAGGCAACTGTATTCTCTTTCGTAGGGTGAAGGTAGCCACTATATATTACAAGTGGCACACATTCTATACCTTACGTTGGGGTGACCAATGTGTATCTCAGAAAAGGTGTGAACTAGTTACAGTATATAGAATCTGGTATTGCACATGAGCATCATTTTTGACCGAATATCCAATGCTGAAGAAATTCAGTTATTATTTATTTGTTTAGTTACTGCATTAGCTGATTAGTTAATTCCTAATGAATGCAGCTCTCATGAAAGGTACCAGATTCACAGCACTGTAGAGTGAATGCCTTTGTGTACCTATTTGATAGGTGCAAGCTAACCTATACTGCCCCACTGATCACAATGAATTGAGCCATGGAGGGACCACCTCACAGGTGAGGGGGTACTTCAGATGATTTAGGTACAATCACGATGCAGGCTAAACTATACTGCCTCTCTGAACACACTGAACTTTGTCACAGAGGAACTACCTCACATGTGATGGGGTATCTCAAATGCTTTATGCACAGTCAGAGTGCAGGCTCATCTATACTGCCCAACCAATCACAGTGAACTTTGTCATAGAGTGATCACCTCGCAGATGAGAGGGTATCTCCAAAACTTCATCCATTCAGTGCTTGGCATCTTGTGAGAGCAACAAGAGAGAAAACTGTAAATCTGATATATACTTCAGTTTGTAGGACAGGAGAATGCTAGGCCTGTGAGTGCTGTCCCTCTCAACTCAGTGGTGATAACTGTGGTCATCTTCCTTGAGATATTGGTCGAGCCTGTTTTTAAACAATATAAAACTGTATGCCTCAATGACCTTGTCAGGAAGTTTGTTCCAGAATCTTACAGCTTCAGCAGTTCACTATTTGGTTTTGTCTCAGTCAGCTGTTGTTTATGTCCCCTCAAATTTCAAACATCTTCCCTAAATACTAGTCTCAGATCTTCCATGAGGATGGGATCCCTCATCAGTCTGTATAGAAGAATGATGTCACCTCTCTTCCTTCTTAGTGTTAGGTTCCATAATCCTAAATCCCTTGGCCTATTATGGTATGGTTAATTTTTACAGTGAGATATTAGCCTAGTGAACCTCCTCTGGCTTCTCTCAACAGTATTTATATATGTCATGCATCACTGCACCAAACAATAACAATCTTAATAAATTCTGTGACACCATTCAAATGCTGCTGGGTTCCAAAATACCTTGATTGGTAACTTGATTCTTGATTCTGCCTGCAGTTTTAATCACTTTCTGTAGGACTGCATTATAAGCTAGAAAGGGTTGAAAACTGAGACTGATCTTAGAAAATTATGGAATAAATCTGTAATGCTGATAATACCTGCCTAAACTGTAGACTGTTTATGATTGGCTAAATTGGACAAGGCAAAAAATTTACTGGTGCTATCCAGTGTAGAAGACTATAAATGCTGAAGCTCTCAGACAAGTTTTATGTAGATTGTATAGATGCTAGGACATATAAACTATATCAGTGCTCTAACTGCAGAATCAGACATACAGGTAAGTGGATATTTTAGAAACACAGAACTTGCTAACAGATACAGATTGCTTGGCCCACCTATGCTGCCCATTTTTCCTGCCTATAGAATCATTGCAGATCCTACTTGATCTCTGGCCCATTCACTCCCCCCTTACCTTTTCCTAAAATTCCATTATGCACATCCCATGCATTCTTGAATCCCACCCTTGTTTTTGGCCCACCACCTCCTTTGGAAGACCAGGAACCACCACTCTTTCATTGAAGAAGTACTTCCTCATATTTCTCCTGAATCTACCCTCCAGCCTCCACTTGTTTCTGAGCACCTTTTTTTTCTGAAAAGTACTTCCCTCTTATAATTTATTTACCCCCATGAGGTATTTAAAAATCTCTATTATATCCCACTTCTCTCTCCTCTCTTCCAGGGTGTACATATCTGAGTCATTTAATCTCTCATTTTAGGGCTTCTGGTGCAGACACTGTACCATTTTAGTTGCCCTCCTCTGGACTGTGTATACTGTGCCTATGTCCTTTCTGAGATGAGATCTCCAGAACTTGACATAGTACTCTATGTGAGATCCTACCAGTGATCTATATAGAAGCAACATCATCTCCCTCTTTCTGCTGGTGATACCACTCCCTATGGACTCCATCATTCAACTCACCTGCCCAACTGCCTTGTTGAACTGCCTGGCTACCTTTAGGTCATCTGATACAATCACCCAAAGGTCTGTTTCCTGCTTGCTGGTTAGTAGTATTACCTTCCCTATTTTCTGCTCTGCCCCTGGGTTTCTGAACCCCGAGTGCATTATTTTGCACTTTTTCTTATTAAAACCCAGCTGACATACCATTGACCTCTCCTCTAGTTTTCTCAGGTCGTTGCTCTTCCTTCTACCCACTCATTTAGTGTCCACCTTATTGCTGCATTTGATGTCATCCACAAAGAGGCAGACCGTCCCTTCCAGCTCCTCTGCAGTGCCACTTATAAAGACAGTGAAGTAGACTGGTCCCAGCATGGACTCCTGAGGCACCTAACTAGTCACTCTCCCTTCCTCTGAGTGAACTCCTTTTAACACCACCCTCTACTACCAATCCCTTAATCAACTTCTTATCCTTTTACTACCTTTAGACCCACTCTTAAGCTACCCAGCTTTCTTACTATTCTCCTATGTGGAACAGTGTTGAACACCTCACTGAAACCTAAGTAGGCTATGTCCACTGCTCCACCCTGATCTATTTCCTTGGTCTTCCAGTCAAAGAACTCTATCAGATTTGTTTGACATGACCTCCTCCACACCGTGAATGAATAATGCCTTGGGACTTGTGTAAACCCCCCCATGCAGGCTTACTTCTTGTGGAGCCCTCATGGCTCCGATCTATCCCCTCCAACTAGATGTCTCATAAGTTGGGGTGGGACTCAAGCCTGGATGCTCCTCGGTGCTGCAGCAGTACTTTTTTGGGACCCCGATCTGGGATGTCAATGGGGCCAGGGGCCAGGGGATGTTCCAGGAACAACAGGCACCACAGGAAGGTTGGAATGGCCCCCAAATACTTAAGAAAACTGGGGGCTGCTCAGGGGAAAAAAACAATGCACAGCCATGGCGGCCTCGTGCACAGCATGCATGTGCGACCACTGGGGGGAGTTAAAGGAGCTATGCTCCAGTTGCTCACTTGGCCATGCAGCTGGTCAGAGATAGGTGTCTCTCTGATCCCCAGATAACCAACGGGGCTGGGTAGGGCACACGTAGTGACTGGAAGGGTTTGGGTCACAATCTCTGAACCCAATAGCCCAGGCAGTGGGCTAGATTGATAGTGTGGGGTGACTTTCCAGGGAGCCTGGCTGGGAGACCAAGCTGGCAGCCCTCATGTAAACCTCTAACCTCAGGCTGCTGGGAAATTACCCTGGGGCAGCCTGGAGGTCACATGGGAGGTTGCAGTCAGTAAGAGTGTGGCTGTGTCAGGGACTTAAAATTGAGGTACTGGCACAAAAATGGAAGACAGACAAAGGGAGGGATCTGAGGAAGGGAGTACAGAGGGCAGCCATGTGGGAGAAGGAGTGGGAGAATGCCATATATGAAGCAAGTCTGCCGGACTGTGGGCTCTTTGACTACCTCCCCTTTAAGTTAAGTGCAGGAGGGGAGACAGCAGCCTGTGCAGGGCTGCAGGCAAGCGAGTCCACTATAGGCTCAGTCGCTGACTTGACTGGAATGAAAGGGTATCCTGTGACTTTGGTGACTGTGATTGGGTGCCTACCGAAAGGACAACTCAGTCGCGGCACCTGTCATCGGGGCAACTCAGGAAAGTGAGTGCCCAGCTCTTAGGGTGCATGAAATAGCAACATCCTGTCACTATATGCCTATGCAAGTGGGGGGGGAGTGAGCACACCGAGCGTGGGGTGGGAGGGGTTGTAGGGGGTGGTGCCACGGCTTGTTGCTGAGTTGCTTACGTGGTGTGGTGGATGGGTTCAGGGATGGGGTGGGAATGGTGCTGGGTTTGGGTCAGGGTGCAGGTACATTTTGTTATGCCCAGCCCAAATTTTGTGTTTTCCATGTTTGCACCCCCACCCAGATATGCACCCCCCCGGAGTTGAACATGCTTAAGTAGGGAGGTGCGGGGGACAACCCCCAGCGTGTGTGTGCGCTGAGGGCACAGACCCCCACACAAAGTGGAAAATCACAACTCCCCAGTGCCGTTTTACTGTGCACTGGAGAGTACATCTCCGAAATATTTGTTCAGCTAACCGCGATCGTCCATCGGTGATCACCGTTATCACATAAATCTGATTGAAAGGTACAGTGAGTTGTGAACCCAGGACCACGTGGGCTACTCCAAACAGGGACAGGCCTGTTTAACCAGGGGAGAGACCTGGAGGCTGGCCTGCTCTGATCAGGCACTGGAGAGGGGTAGAGTGACCCAGAAGGGGAGGGGAACAGTGCCACCTTGGTTCCCCAGACTGAAACCACAGATGCACCAGAGCAGAAGGACGAACAGGCCTGACTGAGTGAATACTGTCTACAAAGGCCAGTCGGTGAAATTGGAAAGGCCAGGTATGTGAAGTACATCACTTCACAGACCATATCAGCTCCGGCTGCCCACTGGGGTTACATTTTCCTATGGAGACCCTCCGAGGGATCTGGCAGCTCATTGTACAGAGATCCACTCTACCAGCCAGGAGAACTGTGATTACCCTGAGCCGTGGCTCTGAGGAGTTATTGAATAAGTTCCTTACTATCGGGGTGGTGTCCCCACCCCCTTGACAGATGTAACTGAAAGTACCTGTTGTTCATATGGTATATGGGCCCCGACAAAAGACCACAGGCCTGCAGCTGAGAGCTGTGAGGTACCCACCATCAGGGAAAAATCTGGGTGCACCCACATGGAAGGGGGGTTCTTCTACTGGGACTGTACTGTATATCGGAAGGTATGAAGTGATTTATTGACCTCACCTTTCTCTTGGAGTACCCTAAATAAAGGGTGTTGTGGTTTGCCATTGATTCATTTTTTTTAGTGGTTATTTTGACATTGTTATTGAGTGGTGGGGGAAATTTATAGGAAACTGTGTGTGAGGGGTCAGCCTTGACAGGGTGATTTCATTGTTCCTGGGGGGTGGTAACCTTTTCTTTGTCCGAAGGAGTCCTTGCCACTAACCCTGGTGGAGGCACCAAGTTACCATTGCCAACATGGCCAGAGCTCGGGCCCGGCCCCTTGGAGGTATATGTTGAGTACCCCGAGGGCTCTGAGACAGCCCAGGTGAGTGAAATGGAATGTTACACTTGTAACCCACTGGATTCAAGATATTCCACAATCCTTTCCTGCAGCAGTGACTCCATTAACTTTCTCACCACCAAAGCCAAGCTGACTGGCCTATAATTGCCAGCCTCCTCCCTGCTGCCACTTTTATGAAGTGGAACTACATCTGTACTCCTCCAGTCCTCTGTGACCACTCTTGTTTCCAATGAGCTGTCAGAGGTGCAGCAAGTACCTCCCTAAGCTCCCTTAATACCCTTGGGTGGATCCCCTCTGGCCCCATTGCCTCGTCTACTTTCAGATTTGTGAATTCCTTCAGGACACTCTCCTCCTAAAATGGACTAGTGTCCACCTCCTTGTAATGCTCCTGTTACATTTTTGTGGCCCCTCCACCTCTCTTTCCTCTGAACATCGAACAAAAGTATTTGTTTAGGATATCTGCCTTGTCTCTTCTCCCTCTTCTCAGTACCCCCTTCCCTTTGTAACCTTACCTTCCCACCCCTGGTTTTCCTTTTTTGGTTCACATACCTAAAAATGTCTTGTTCCCTTGTGTTACTAGCTTGGCTATTCTCTTCACTGTGCACCTTTGCACTCCTTACTGCTCTCCCTGTTTCCCCTGATGTGCCTCCTTATCCTCCACCGTATGCATTTCCTTGAACCTTCTGAATGCTACAGTCTTACTGTAGATGTCACCATCTCCAGCACCACTTTTGAGAACCATAGCAGTCTCTTTTTCCTCTTTATTTTGCTCCTTTGCTTAACAAAGAGGTTTGCTGCCTTCACTATGGCCCTTTTTAGTTTCCATCACTGTTCCTTCACCCCACCCAACTCATCCCTCCCTGCCACATCATACCTGAGACATTCGCCTATCTCTTTTAAAATCTTCCTTCTTGAAGTCCAGGACCCTGCCTTTGTGTGGTTTGATTCTGCAGCCATCCTTATATCAAACCACAGTGTACAATGACCACTTGTCCCCATGTGCCCCCCCAACTTCATTTCTGCAACGCTGTCTGTGTTAGTGAGTACCAGGTCCAGTACTGACCCCTCATGAGTGGGCTTACTTACTAGTTGCCTGAGGAATGCCCACTGCAGGGAGTTCACGATTTACTTGCTTCTAGCTGAGTCTGCAGCTGGGAGGCTCCAATCTATATCTAGCAGATTGAAGTCTCCCACCACAGTACCTCCCCATGTTCTACCATCCTGCCAGAGGCTTCCATTAGTACCCTATCTAACTCATCCCCCTATGCTGAAGGTCTGTAGATCACAGCAGCGTGACTAGAGGCTCCATTACAAGTCTCTTGGGTGACCTGCAGTACCTATCCCCCCCCAGGTATTCACAGTATCTCCACTACTATATTGTTCTTCCTCTCCTCACATATATTAGCACACCCCCTCTGTTCCTTCCTGAATAGTGTATAGCCTGGTATGTCCATGTCTCAGCCATGGTTTTCAACGTACAGTGACTGGATAATGGCCACAATATACAGGTCAGCCTCTGCCATTGTGGCCTCTAGGTCTGGACTCTTATTTCCTAGACTTCTAGCATTCACACAAGTGGCATTTCAGGTTTTGTTACCCATCTGTGTTTCCCACTACTTTACTTTTTTGATTTTCCTCCTTCTGCCCTTTCTTTTTAATAAAACAACTTCCATCCCTCTTCATTTCTTTCACCCTGCTTCTTGTATTAATTTGCATCCTGGGGGATTCCACTTTTCTTAGGTTCTACTTAGTGCCTACTTCAGCAGATGGGGGAGTTTCTGCCTCCCTGAACTCTTCTGCCACCCCTCTCCATTAGTTTAAATGTTCATCAAAGTAATGTTTAATCCAACCACTGAAGACTGGTTCCTCTCACAGATGGATTCAGACCATCACCCCTGTATTGTCCCTTATCCATCCGGGGGGGGTCCCAAGTCTCCCATGTAGCCAACTGCACCATTCCTTCAGCCATGAGATGAAGATGCTGGTGCAGAGATACTTGTCATAGAGAGCACCTCAGTGAAAGCCACTGAGTATGCCTCCTGTGTAAAACTCCTCCCCAGCTCCATAAACTCACCGTGCACTATCCCTGCCCCATCTCTAGCCAGGTCATTAGTCCCCAGGTGGACAGTGACATCCAGCTCTGACTCCCATCCTGCTGCCATAATGATCCTCAAGATCACCTTCTCATCCATCCAAGCCATCAGTTCCGGTACAGTAGCTTCTTCTTGCTATTTTTACATTGTTTCTTGTGGATTTTACTTGGTAGAAACAGATTTATTTTCTTTCTTACTACTTCTAAGGGGCTAGCAGTGTATTGTTTTGGGGCTGTTGGAATTTTGGGTGCTATAAGTGGGCTCATTTGTTTGATGTTTCACTGTGTAGCAGGCTGTGTCTGTGGAGGCCTATTTCTTCTGATTTAAAGCCTATTTGGTGTGATTTAATTGGGGCTGTTTCTTTGAATTGGAGACATATATCTTCTAATTTCAAGCCTGTTTTGTTCTGTTGTTGGTGAAGCTGTTTGAATTGGATACCTGTTTCTTTTGCTAGCAAACCTATTTTTTGGGCTTTGAGTGAAATTGTGATTCCTTTTTGCTGGCTTCACTAGCTGCAAAGTTTAGTATATAGTAGGGGAAGGGTGTTAATTATCTGATCAGGGGCCTCGGCTACCTGATTGTTTTTGAAAGGCTTTGGCTGGACCCACCCTCCCATCCCTTCACCCTACCTGCCCCAGGTCTGTGATTTCCTTTATACCAGGGGTTCTGACATCACTTCCTCAAATGGGCAAAGGACTTGCACCTGTCATAGCAGAAGCAGACATCCAGGAAAGGAACAGCAATGAGTGAAGAGGTGACTGCTATCTCAGTGGAAGGGAAATAACTGCAAATCAAGGAGCTTTCATTGTTACTTCTTTGCATTGGTATTTGCATTGTGGAAAGGAGGAGTAGGAGTTTGAAGAAGGTTGTGCAATACTTACTTAAAGTTTATTTTTGGGTGCGGATAGGAATATAAAAATAAGCTGATCAGTCTATCTAAACGTGTACAACAAAGGGGATAAGGGAAATTAAGAAAAGAAGAATGTTTTGCACTGATAGAGTAGGGAGAGGTGAGACTTGGGGGAGTGTTTGGTATCCTTCATCTGAAAGGGTGGTGGGTCGCTGTTGGGTAACTAGAGCAATGGGTAAGGTGGTAGGCTGCAACAACTGCAGTGCACCAATCTTTCTAAAAATTGCCTGGAGGGTGTGGGGATGTTTGGTGTGCAACCGCATAGAGGAGCTTAGAAAGGAGATTGAGGGTCTGCAGGAGGAACTAAGACAGGCAAGACAGACTGGAGGCAAGTTTAGCCCAGTACTGGAGGGAAGGAGAAGGGGAGATGAGGGAAGGTGATTTGAGCCAACAGTCATGAGGAGAGGGTCAGAAGAAGGGAAGCACAGACAAAGGGGCCCAGGCCAGAAAGAACAATTGCTGGGGGAACCAGGTCATAAGACAAAAGACAAATGGAAGGAGGAGACATGGACTTGTGAGCAGAGAAGTGGCAACAGTCATGGAGTGGAAAGGAGGGAAAAGGTTACTATGAAGAGAGGGAGTGGGCATTTGTGAAGAGTCTCCAGAAAATAGTTTTGCACTGCTAGAGGGGAAGAAGAAGGAGGAGGGAAGTGATGGAACTGGAGGAGTAATTGATAAATGCCTGGACCAAACCAGAGCGTGGGGAGGTTCTGTTGGGAAAATTGCAACAGGGGCACAAGGGGGAAGTAATGCGCAGGAGAAAGAAGAGGAGGAGCCAGGAATGAGAGATGGAGATGAATGGAAGCAAGCAGGGAGTAAGAGGGGTGGAATTTTAGTGCTGGCAGACTCGATACTAAGAGGAGTCAGTTGGGGTAGCAAGGGGGAGAGGGGAGAGGCATAGTCACATTTGTGTGGAGGCCATGCCAGGAATGATAGCGGAAAGAGTGGGACAATCTCTTCTAAAATATGCTAGAAGAGTTAGGGACAAGCCTCATTTAATTATACATCTTGGGACGAATGACCTGGCTGACAAGACTGTAGATATAGTCCAGAGAAGGTTTGAGGAACCAGGGCAATTATATGAGGGGGCAGGAAGATCAGTAACTTTTTTAGAGATACTTCCAGTGCCCAAGGCAAGCACAAGAAAGCTGAGAATAGGAATTTAATGGATGGCTAAGAACCTGAGGTTATGCTAAAGGGTATGGGCTGTTGGGTGGTGGGGAGGGACCTGGGAGCACAGTAGTCTCTATGCCAAGGACAAACTACACTTGAGTGAGGAGGAAAAGAAAGTTTTGAAACAGAGGATGGAGGAGTACATAGAGGAAGTAGGGAATTTAAACTAGGAACGGGAGTGACAAGTGAGCAAAAGGCATGCAGAGACCACAGGTTGGGAAACCATATGAGCTTACTCCCATAACAGTGACAAAGGACAAATGGCAAGTACTATTGGTGATGCTAGTAAAGGAGGGTAGGATGGGAGGGGGGAAAGGGGGGAAGGTGGTTAGCCTTAATGCTAGGAGCCTTGGGAGGAAAACTGCAGAGCTACAGGTGCTCATTGCAGAGGGAGATGTGGACATTGTAGCCATCACAGAAACATGGCCCACCCAGTACAGTGACTGGGGCCTGTCTGTACCAGGCTACAGATTATTTTGTAGGGACTGGGTGATTGGGAAAGGAGGGTGTGGCACTATATGTGAAGAAAGAATTGAAGTGTGTAAGGGAGGAAGGGGAGGAAGGTAGTATGGAGTCACTTTGGATGCAAATCCAGGATTCTAAGAATAGGATTCTCAGAATGGGAGTGGTGTACAGGCCTCCATCTCGGTTGGAGGAGTGAGACAGGAAACTAGTGGGACAGATCAGGAGGACCTGTGAGAAGGGTAGTGTGGTGACTGTGGGGG
The DNA here is from genome assembly GCA_016271365.2 of Neoceratodus forsteri. Taxonomy (NCBI): domain Eukaryota; kingdom Metazoa; phylum Chordata; order Ceratodontiformes; family Ceratodontidae; genus Neoceratodus; species Neoceratodus forsteri. Next base: position 62,266,668 of record CM028137.1, on the reverse strand, counting down.
ACTTCAACATGCCAGGAGTGGACTGGAGTGCCCCAACAATCAGGAACAGAAGTGAGCAGGTACTGCTGGATGCCTTCCAGGACAGCTTCCTGCTGCAAATGGTCAGTGAACCAACCAAGTTAGAGAATACCCTTCACCTTGTACTGGCAAATGGGGACTTTGTGTGAGAACTTGCGGTGGAAGAAAAACTGCTAGGGAGTGACCACCACTCAGTATGGCTCACATTGGATATGGGCAAGGAAGGAGTGGAATCTGGCACAAGAGTGCTGGACTTCAGGAGGGCCAACTGTGGGAGGATGGTGGAAGTGGTAAAAGGGTACCTGGCCAGAATTCAACCTAGTATGGACACTAACCAGAGGTGGGAGCTCATAAAACTGTGGATAGTGGATGCAACCAAAACCTGCTGCAAGGCCCAGAGCAAGAAGACTAGGGCTAAGAAACCGAACTGGTTGAGCAAGGAGGTCATGGAAAAGGTAAGGAGGGAAAGAGCTGCCTTTAGGAGGTATAAGAAAACAGGAAGGGGGGAAGACAGAGAGGAGTACTTGATGGAATTGAAGGAGGTGACACAGTCGGTAAGGGGAGCCAAGGCATCTATGAAGATCAGGCTGGCACAAAGCATTAAGAAGGGGGAGAAGGACTTCTTTAGGTACATCAGGGAGAAAAGGAGCTGTAAGGACCACATCGTAAGGATTAGGAGGGAGGGGGTTTGGTGGCCAGGGTGTGATAAGGCAGAAACACTAAATGATTACTTCTGCTTGGTATTTACTAAGGAGAAGAGGGGGTGATACCCATGGGGGGAATGGCAGAAACAGGGGGGAAGGGTGACAGAAGGGGAAATCATGGAGGACAGAGTTCGGGAGGGTTTGAAAGCACTGAGAGTAGACAAGACACCAGGTCCAGATGGCATCCACCCCAGGGTACTGAAGGAGCTGGCAGAGGTCCTTGCGGGACCTTTGACAGACCTATTGAATGCCTCACTATACTCAGGGTGTGTACCTAAGGACTGGAGGATGGCTCATCTGGTTCCTCTCCACAGGAGTGGCCCCAAGGATGAACCAGGGAACTACAGATCGGTGAGCCTCACATCCTTCATGAGTAAGCTAATGGAGACTATCCAGAAGGAGAGACTGGTGGCCCTCCTAGAGGCCAAAGGACTACAGAACAGCAGACAGCATAACTTCATACATGGCAGATCCTGCCAAACCAACCTAGTGTAGTTCTGACTGGGTAACTAGGCAACTGGACAGGGCCATGCAGTGGATGTCCTGTATCTGGACTTTAGTAAGGCATTCGACTTAGTGCTGCATGGGAGGCTGAGAACTAATTTAGAAGGCACAGGGGTGGGTGAAAACCTGGGGAGATGAATAGGGAACTGGCTTCAGGGAAGACAACAGTGGGTGGTAGTGGGTGGGGAGCTATTACACCCAAGGGTAGTCACGAATGGTGTTCCACAGGGCTTGGTGTTGGGGACCAGTGTTGTTTGGGATATTCATTGCAGACATATCATTGGACATCAAGAGCAAGATCAGTCTGTTTGCTGATGAAACTAATATGGGAGCAGAGGTGGATGGCCTAGGGGGATGGCAGAGGTTGCAGGATGATCTGGCAAAGCTTGAAACCTGGTCAGACACCTGGCAACTGGGGTTTAATGCCAAAAAGTGCATAGAAACATAGACTTTGATGGGAGATAAAGACCGCTTGGCCCATCTAGTCTGCCTATTTCCCTACCTACAGGATAAGCTGCAGATCCTATTTAACCAACAGACTATTTCTTCCTACCCACCCCCCAAAAAATTGCCTTATGTCTGTCCCATGTGTTCTTGAATTCTCCCACAGTTTTAGACCCCACAACCTCCTCAGGAAGGCTGCTCAATGTGTTCACCACCCTCTCTGTGAAAAAATACTTCCTCACAATGCCCCTAAGCCATCCCCGCTCTATCTTCAAATTGTGTCCCCTTGTTCTTGTACAATTCTTTTTCTGAAAGATGTTACCCTCTTGGACTTTGTTGATTCCACTGAGGTACTTGAACATTTCTATCATGTCCCCCCTCTCCCTCCTTTCCTCAAGGGTATACATATTAAGCTCCTTTAGTCTCTCCTCATATGGCTTCTCTTGCAGACCCTGCACAATTTTAGTTGCCCTCCTCTGAACTACCTCCATCCTGTCTATGTCCTTGCAGATATGGGGTCCCCAGAACTGGATGCAGTACTCCAGATGGTGTCTCACCAACTGTCTGTACAGAGGGATAACTACTTCCTGTTTTCTACTGGTGATGCCTCTCCCTATACATCCCAGTATCCCCCCAGCCCTCCCTATTGCCTTCTCACATTGCTTGCTTACCTTAAGGTCATCTGATATGATCACCCCCAGGTCCCTTTCCATTTTTGTTGTTGCAAGGTGCTGTATTTTGGAATGAAGAACACAAGGAGGAGTTACCAGCTGGGGGAGTGCAGCTAGTCCAGACAGAGGAGGAGAAGGATCTGGGGGTGCTCATTACATGGTCAATGAACAACTTGGCACAATGTATGAAGGCAGCTGCAAAGGCCAACAAAATGTTGGGTTACATTGCAAGGGGTATATCCTCTAGGAGGGAGGAGGTGATTCTGCCACTGTATAGGTCATTAGTTAGACCACACCTGGGGTACTGCATTCAGTTCTGGTGCCTGTATCTGTAGAGGGATATTAAGTTACTGGAGGGGGTGCAGTGAAGGGTAACAAAGATGATCAAGGGGCTGGGGGACTTATCATACGAGAGGAGGCTGAGGGAGTTGAACATGTACTCACTGGAGGAGAAGAGGGACGGGGGAAGTGATTGAAACCTTTAGGTACTGTATATGAAAGGAATAAACAAGATGGGTACAGAGGGGCTGTTCAAAGTAAAGGAGGGAAGGGACACCAGGGGTCATGATATGAGACTGGAGGGAGGAAGGTTCAGGAGGGAGATGAGGAGACACTTTTTTACAGAGAGGGTGGTACCTGGCTGGAATGCATTACCTGCAGAAGTATCCAGTAAAACAGTCGACTGCTTCAAAAGAGTATGGGATAGGACATGGGGGAGGGTCAATGGAGGGGAAGGGTGGAAGGAAGGTGCAGCTGCAGAATAAGGGGTGCTAGCTGCACATTCGAGCAGACTTGTTAGACCTCTAGGACTTTATCTGCTGGCAAATTTCATATGTGCCTTTAACTCAGATAACCTCATAGTCTTCAGGTGAAGCTACCTCTGGCTGCAAGCTGCAACCCTGGACTTAAGATTTGCAAGAAAGTGAGTAGTGCTCACAACAGAGGGAGGTGAACCTTACAATTTACAATTGTCTTTGGTTTGAAGCAGATTCCTTAGGAAAGTTAATATTCTTCACGTGGAGGATACTTCTAACTGAAGGGTGAAATAAGCAACTTAGAATTATCAGAAAAGGCAGTCTTTCAATCAACAGAGGGAGGTGGAGTTTACTTTACTTGTTACAATTGTTAAGATTTTACTGTTTTCTGTGTTTCTGCCCTTCTGACTGGATTGGAGTTAGTGATTGACTGTTTGCATTGCAATATTTGTAATACTGTGAGTATTCACTGCGCTAAGAATTTGTCATAAGTCCTGAATTGAGAGCAGGTTACAGGCTGTGTATTGGACCCAGACAGTCCCTAGGGGGTGGAAACTGGTTTTTCTTTTGTTTACCTCAGTGTGCCTTATAAGGCCAAGCCAGACTGTGTCAGGAAGTGCTTACATCACAGCTACTTAACAGCCAATAGCTCTGGAAGAATCTTACAGACCTTGATAAAAGTACTAATTTTAGCAGGCTCATCAGATAACCTCATAGTCTTCAGGTGAAGCTACCTCTGGCTGCAAGCTGCAACACTGGACTTAAGATTTGCAAGAAAGTGAGTAGTGCTCACAACAGAGGGAGGTGAACCTTACAATTTACAATTGTCTTTGGTTTGAAGCAGATTCCTTAGGAAAGTTAATATTCTTCAGGTGGAGGATACTTCTAACTGAAGGGTGAAATAAGCAACTTAGAATGATCAGAAAAGGCAGTCTTTCAATCAACAGAGGGAGGTGGAGTTTGCTTTACTTGTGTTACAAGTGTTAAGGTTTTCAGTGCAGGAAGAGTTTAAACCCACATAGGCTAAATACTGTTTTCTGTGTCTGCCCTTCTGCACAGCTGACGTGTTTGAGGCTGAATGTTTTCAGAGCACAAGTCACCAGGCTCTTTTGGGCTGGGGAGGTTTACCTGTGTCTGACTTGGATGTTTGGATTTTCTCTGTTTGATTAGCAGGGTATTTTCTCTTGTCAAATTTGTTTGAAGCAGTATTACAAATTGTCGTGTATGGCATCTTGCTGACAGGAAGGCACTCATCACATCGGGTAGGTCAGAGCGCTTAGCTGATTGTTCTCGTGAGGGCACAGTTTAGGTCCAACCCTTCCCACCCCTCACCCCACCCACCCTGGACATAGTTCATTTATACCTGGGGTTCTGACGACATTCCTCAAGAGGGCAAGGTACACATCACTGTCATATCCTGTCTAGCACACTGCACTGACAATATAAGCATACACATTATATAAATACATATATTTCTATATAACGCACCAATCATACACACACACACACACACACACACACGACAAAAAAAAAACTAAACAAGGTAGACAGTTATGTGAGGAGTAGTACAATGTAATGGCTGTGGGGCAGCAGTCTTCCGGGAAACTTTCTGGAGGCTGAGATGCTGCCCTGTTTGCAGACAACTATCTGCCCTGAGGGAGGAAGTTGCCCATCTTCAGGCCACCCTGGACAGTGGCAAGGAAACCTCCCCCATCCAGAGAGCACCACAGCCATGACCACTACCTCAGAGGTTGCGAAGAAAGCACAGCAGTTGGACCACAGTGGGCTCAGGGAGGGTTAGGGTGGTGGAACAGAGGCACACCCAGTCAGTTGTTACTCTCCACAATCCATACACCATTCTGGGGAGCATAGTTCCCTATGGATGCACCAAGAGGAGACTAAGGAGGTGCAGACAACTGTCACAAGGAGGCCCTCAGGAAGGAGGCAGAGGGCACCACAGGGAAAGAAAGCAGCTCCTGGTGGGGGACTCAATTATTAGGGGGATAGAACTGGGGGAGCAGGGAAAACTGAAGTAAGGTGCCTGCCTGGTGCCATAGCTTGGAGGGACAGGAAACACATCCTTAGAATCACGAGAACAGTTGCACGGGAGTCTGAGCTGGACATCATTGTCCACCTAGGGACAAATGACTTGGCTCATCATGAGATTAGAGCAGTGCAAAAGGACTTTGTAGAGTTGGGGAGGGGCTTAAGACAAGTAGCACACACAGTATCCTTCTCAGAGGTGCTGCCTGTCAGTGGCATGAGTGAGGCGAGGGTACTTTGCACCATGCAGTTTAACAAATGGTTGAAAAAATGGTGTGGCGCACAGGGGTTTGGCTTCATTGGGGACTGGGGTTCTACCTGGAGGGACACCAGCCTATACTGGCAGGATGGTCTGCATCTGTCCAGGAAGGGAACACGTCTTTTGGGCAATTGGTTTAAATGCTTCATTGGCAAGCCTTTAAACTAGTCAAGGGGGGAGGCACTGATGAGCATAAGGAAAATCCCAGCCTCCCCCTACAAAACAGGGTACTAAATGAGAAAAAGACCAAGGTAGAAAGGTCAGTGGGGGTTGCCGCTACAGAAGGTAAAGCCATCAAAAAATGGAGAGCAATGAGTACCAATGCCCGTAGTCTGGGTAACAAGCTTCCTGAATTAGTGGCCTTGATGGAGGAGGAAGATCTGGATATTGTGGCAGTCACAGAAACATGGTACACACAGAACCATGACTGGGACGTAAACATACCAGGATACACTATCTACAGGAGGGACAGGGAGGGAAAAGAGGAGGAGGAGAGCTCTCACATAAGAGAAGAAATCAAAGCAACAGAACAAAAGGTTAACAGGGAGGAGAAGAAGCACTGTGGGTCAATTTGGAGGCAGGCAATGGCACCACAATCCACAGGGGTTATATACAGAACCCCCTCAGGGGAGCAAATGGACAAGAAAGGATAGAAAGTATACTTAGAATGGCAGATAAAGGGAGATATTGCTGATGGGTGATCTGAATATGCCAGATGTTAACTGGAGTGCAGTTGCAGCAGCCACTTCTAAGAGTGGGGTTATTCTAGATGCCCTACAGGGGCATGCCTTAGACAACTAGTATTGGAGCCCACTCAAGAGGGACAATCTTAGACCTGGTTCTCTCAAATGGAGATGAAGAGGATCACAGATGTAGAAGTGGGTAGCCATCTGGGAACTAGCGACCATCGAACAGTATGGTTCTAATAAACACAGCAATAGAGTCAAGCCATACAAAGACAAAGGTACTGGATTTTAGGAGGCTGACTTTGCCAAAATGGGTGAGTGCCTAAGGAATGCACTAGCAAATGGGCAGGAAGGAGGGGTGGAAGAACAATGGGGAATAACAAAAACTGCCATCACAGAGGTAACAAGCCTTTGTGTAAAGCAAATAAACAAAACGAAACGAGGTAAGAAACCACTATGGTTCTCAAAGGAAGTGGCAGTGAAGGTTCAAGAGAAAAAGAAAGCATTCAGGAAGTACAAGGAATCACAGAAGGAACAGGACAGAGAACTGTATCAGTTAAAGCAGGAAAGGCAGTCAGAACAGCAAAGGCCCAAACCGAGGAAAAGATAGCCAACTCAGTTAAGAAGGGGGATAAAACCTTTTATAGGTACATCAGGGAGCAAAGGAAGACCAAGGGAGGGATAGTGAGGCTTAATAAAGGGGAGGGAGGGTGGGCAGAGGGTGACTGTGAAAGGCAGAGATACTAAATAAATATTTTGCTCAGTATTTACAAAGGAAGAGAGGTACCTAAAACAAACAGTAGAAACACTCTAGATACAGAAGTTGATACCAGCCGATTTACAGAAGAAAGAGTTCTGAAAGAGCTCTTAAAACTGAAGGTGGACAAAGCAATGGGGCCTGATGAGTTCATCCCAGAATTCTAAAAGAACTAAGGATAGAACTAGTGACACCACTGACTACCCTCTTTAACAAATCATGGGAGGATGGGGTGGTACCTGAGGACTGGAGGAGGGCAGATGTGATTCCCCTTCACAAAAGTGGGAGCAAGGCAGAAGCAGGAAACTACAGACCTGTTAGTTTAACCTCAGTGGTGGGAAAATGATGGAATCACTTCTGAAGGAAATAATTGTTGTGTATCTAGAGGCCAGAGGGGCACAGGACCCAAGGCAGCATGGATTCACAGCGGGAAGGTCATGCCAGACAAATCTGATAGATTTCTTTGACTGGGTGGCCAAAGTAGTTGATCAGGGAGGGACTGTGGACATGGCCTACCTAGACTTTAGCAAGGCATTTGACACAGTCCCACACAAAGGATTAATATACAAGTTAGCCAGCCTGGGAGTGGGTCCCAAGATGACAACCTGGGTAAAGAATTGGCTGGAGAATAGGACACAGAGAGTAATAGTAAATGGAGTCCACTCTGAAAAAAGGGGGGTTAGCAGTGGGGTACCACAGGGTTCAATATTAGAACCGGTCCTCTTCAATGTCTTTATAAGCGACATTGCAGAGGGACTGGAAGGAAAAGTATGTCTCTTTGCAGATGACACAAAGATCTGCAACAGAGTTGATGCACAAGGTGGGGTGGAAAGGATGAGAAGGGACTTGGCAAGGTTAGAGGAATGGTCAAATGTATGGCAGCTTAGATTCAATGCTAAAAAGTGCAAGGTAATGCACCTGGGAAACAAAAACCCAGGGGAAGAGTACACAATGGGGGGTGAGATACTAACAACAACAAAAATGGAAAGGGACCTGGGGGTAGTCATATCAGATGACCTAAAGGTGGGCAAGCAATGTGAGAGGGCAGCAAGGAGGGCTGGAGGGATACTGGGATGCATAGGGAGAGGCTTCACCAGTAGAAAACAAGAGTTATTATCCCTCTGTACAGACAGCTGGTGAGACCACATCTGGAGTACTCGTGCAGTTCTGGAGACCAATCTCTGCAAAGACATAGACAGGATGGAAGCTGTCCAGAGGAGGGCAACTAAAATGGTGCAGGGTCTGCATCGGAAGACATATGAAGAGAGACTTAAGGAGCTGAATATGTATAGCCTCGAGGAAAGGAGGGAGAGGGGACATGATAGAAACTTTCAAGTACCTCAAGGGAATCAACAAAAGTCCAAGAGGGTAGCATCTTTCAAAAAAGGTGTGCAAGAACAAGGGGCACAATTTGAAGATAGAAGGGCGGCTCAAGGTAATTTAAGAGTATTTTTCACAGAGAGGTCGTGGATGTATGGAACAGCCTTCCAGAGGAGGTTGTGGAGTCAAAACAGTGGTGGAATTCAAGCATGCATGGGACAGTCATAAGGCAATTCTAGGGAGTGGGGGTTGGAAGAAGTAGGCTGCTGGTTAACTAGGATCTGCAGCTTATCCATCAGGTAGGGAAACGGGCAGACTGGGTGGGCCAAGCGGTCCTTATCTGCCGTCAAATTCTATGTTTCTATGTTTCTCACCAACCCCAACCTTCCCAAATCCACCACAGTCCAGCCTTTCCTCCTCCCTAGCATTCTTTGAGGCAATGGTAGCAAACGTGGTGGCCCCTGGGTGGGGGTAGAGGTCATCCAAATCTCAACCAACTCGACCTGGAGTTTAGCGCCCTCCTCCCTCAACCCAGAAAGATGCATGCAAATGGGGCAACATTGCAGTCTCCAGAAGGTCTCCCTGAAAACTGCTGCCCCACAGCCACAGCACTGCACCACTTCCACTGTTCCAGCTTCCATTCTTCCTGTGCTACTTGACACTACTTATATACCCTTACCCTTGATAGGGTCTTTCTAGTGTTCCTTTTTTTTTGCTCTTTGTTGCTACTTGTGGTATTCTGTACCCATTTTAAATCTTGTTAAACTCCTACCCTAGATAGGGTGCTCCTCCTATCCTCAGCTTTGGCATACCTTTTACCTTCCTCCCTTCCCAGTAGTGACTGCTACACAGAAGTGAACAAATGCCTCTGGTAGAGTCCCTGCTTTCTTATTTCCTCCTGCTGATGCCTGCTGACTCCTAAGATACCAGTCACCTGTTCCATTCCTTCACTGTTTCTGTCATGCTGATGCCTAAGATGCCAGTCACCTGATCCACTCCTTCTCTGTCCCACTCCTGCCAATGCCTGAGATGCCAGTCGCCTGTTCAGTTCATTTGCTGTTCCACTCCTGCTGATGTCTAAGATGCCAGTCACATGTTCCACTCTTTCGCTGTTCCACTCATTTGTTGGGACACAAACATGCTGAACACATTAGAGTGGAAGTGCTTTTATAGTGCCCTTGAGAGAAGACACTAAGCCTCTATAAAGCTTCACCCCTCCCCCCCAACACACCTGATTCACAGGGCTTCCAGATTCTACTCACCCCAAGATTAATCTCCTGAGCTAGTTTCCCCCACATCACCTGTTACAATTTTAAACACATTTCAAGGTGCCACAAATACTGTCTGCAAAGTTTCAAAGTGCCCCAAACACTGCCAACATATCACTTTTTTCTCCCCACTTATCCTGCTACTTTCCTTATGAAGAGAAATACAAAAATAAATATCAGTATGTCTTTAAGGTAAATCTAGGTACTTTCACTCCTCTCCGTCAGCAAAGTTTGTTCTTCCACCTCCAATTTGCTATGTGAGGCACCTCAGTCTGCCAAGTAACTATGCAATGTGTTCAGGACTATCTGTTTAGTCACAGACATAAGCTGAAATTGTGCCTTTGAGAGTTTTTTAATATGAATCAGTTTTCTGAACTGCACTTTAAGGGTAACCGAATACAAAGTCTCTCTCTCGCTCTCTCTCTCAGTTGATAAATGCCAGCTACTGCTAATGATCGGAATGTTTGTCAGTTTCTGTTTCAGGATGCTGCCCATGAACAGCATATATCTGAAAGTTAATTCCTACTGTGGTGGAATCACATGCCAGGAAACATGCTAATAAGAGTACATCTGCCCCAACATAACCCCCTCCCCAAGGAAATAAGTGTAAATTGCAGTGCATTTAAAACTCCTTTATTTTGTACATATGAACATACACACAAAATTGCCAACAGATACAGGCCTTATGGTCTATCTAGTCTGCTCAAGTGTGTAGCACTTCAGCCTTTTAGATTGCAGCTGCCCCCCTTCCCTTGCCTTCCCCCACTGTTTTTGTCTGTTTCCTTTACACCCACCCACTTACAATTTGAAACCTCCCTTTGATCCTGTCCCACCCCCTCTTAAAGCTGCGCACTGTTCGCAGTGATACCACCTCCTCTGGCAGCACGTTTCACCCTGTAACCACCTTTTCGGTAAAACAGTACCTCCTCATTTCCCTCCTGAATCTGCCTCCTTCCAATTTCAGACTGTGTCCCCTGGTTTCCCTTCCTCATTTTAAATTGAGACTACTCCTGGTGCTTAGTCAGTTCATATCCTTCAGGTAGTTGAAGGTCTCAATCATATCCCCTGTCTCCCCTCTATCATCCAGGGAATACATATTGAGCTCTCTCAATCTCTTCTCTAAGGTTTACCTCCCAATCTCAGGATCATTTTTGTTGCCCTGCATAGTACCCCCTCAAGTAGCTGGATTTCCTTTTTCAAATAGGGGCACCAGTACTGGATGCAGTACTCCAAGTGTGGCCTCACCAGGGACCTGTATAGGGGCAGGATGACTTCCCCTCTACTATAAGTAATTCCCTTTGTAATGCACCCCAGTATTCTGTTGGCCTTTGCAGGTGCCTTCCTGCACTTGGGTGAGTGGTTCAATCCCCCTGTTACAGGTACATCAGAACCTTCTCCTACGTTGACATGGATAACTGCACTCCTCCCAGCCAGTAACTATTTCTGGGGTTCCTGGATCCCAAGTGCATTACTTTGCACTTCTTGGCATTCAACCCAAGTTGCCATGTGCTAGACCATTCCTCCAGTCTTGCCAAATCCTCCTGGTGTTTTCTACGACCTTCTCCCCCTTCTGCCTCTGCACAGATCTTGGTGTCATCAGCGAAAAGACTGATCTTACTCTTTATCCTATCTGTGATGTCAGCAATGAAAATCTTTAACAGCACTGGTCTCAGCAATGAGCCCTGTAGGACCCCGCTTGTTACCACCCTGGTCCCCAATACTTCACCCCCCCCACTACTACCTTCTGCTGTCTGTCCTGTATCTATCCTGTAACCAGCTCCTGACCCATCTAACCAGTTTCTTCCCTGGCCCAGGTTGCTCAATTTACTGGTCAGCCAACCATGAGGCACAGAATCGAAAGTCTTGCGGAAGTCCAGGTAAAGGACATCCACTGCATGACCCTTGTCCAGTGCCCGCATCACCCAATTGAAAAAGTCAACCAGGTTCATCTGGCATGATCTGCCTGAGACCGTGTTGTCTGCCATCCTGGAGATCATTATCCTCCAGAAGTTTTACCAGTCTTTACTGGAGGATAATCTCTGTTGGTTTTCCTACAATTACATTTAGGCTCACTGGTCTATAGTTCTCTGGTTCATCCCTGTTCCCACTCCTATGATGGGGCTCCCACATGCACCACCCTCCAATCCCTGGGCACACACCTGTTTCCAGAAAGGTGTTGAACAGGTTCGCCAATGGCCCCACCAGGACTTCTACAAACTCTCTCAGACTCTAGGATGAACTCAGTCTGGCCCAGTTGCCTTAGCTACCCTCTGGGACTTAAGGCCCTCCAACACCCTTCCCTCTGTGATTTTCCTATCCTTGATCTTTTCTCCTCTTACTGTCACTCCACCCTTCCTCTTAGATATGGACCCATCTTTGCACCTTGTGTGAATACTGAACAGAAGTACTTGTTGAGGGCTCTACAATGCCGGTTCGACAACAATTTCATTGACCGGCATCACATCGATGGAATTTATGTCGACCTCAAGTTGAGGTCAACATAAATCCATATGGGAACACGGTCACTGTTTCTGTAGGGGGGCTTTGGCCCCTGAACCCCTCATGTGAGGGGCTCTGCTCCCCACAACCCTCATACTATATATAATCAACTCTGTCTCAGACTTGATTTGGGGAGGGAGTGCAGGACTGGGAGACAGTGTGCCAGAGTCTCTGGTGCACCATTACAGTGAACTGTCAATGTTGTTGGCATCATAGTTGTTTGCTGTAATAGTGTCACTGTTGGGGAGGTATACCCTTGTTGAGTTCTTCAGCCTTCTCTGCCCCCTTTTCTGTCCAACCTCTGATATTCTTGATCCTAAGAATCTGATCCTTACACTTTCTCTTCTCCCGTATATACCTGAAGAAATTATTTTCACCTTCTCTGATCTCCTGTAGTAGCCTCAGTTTTCTCATTGCCTTGGCTGCCCGTGCTGTTCTATTCACTTCCCTGGATTTCCTCACATACTCCCCCCTGTTTTCTTCTCTGTTTAATCTTTCATAGGTTCTAAAGGCAGTTTTCTTTCCCTAACCCTCTCTCCTTCCTCCCTGTTCATCCAGCTCAGCTTCTTGTTCCTTGAATGCTTGCTCTGGCTCTTTACACGTGTGTCTGCACCAATTTCCCATTTTCCCTTTGAACAGTATGCCCAATGTTTTATACATATACGTATTTGTGGCTGGCGGCTTAGTTCAAAAGGTAACCTTTCCTTACATCTACAGTATATATGCCATTCCCAGGTGAGTTGGGTCATGAAGCGGGAACTAAGTCTTTCTCACATGTGTGAGTGCCACCTGAAGCAAGTGTTGTGGTGAGGGGACACTGTAGGATCCTAGGTGGTTGGATGGAGGCACTTAGCAAGGAGAAACAGGAGTCATACTCAGAGGTACAATGAAGCAAGGACTTTATTCAGCAGATTGGATGGCAATGATCACAGAGGCAGACATTTAACAACAATAAGGATATGCAAGGCAATACATATCCATGCAATAAATAGCTGAATAAATAACCAATACATAAAGCTAAAAGGTGCACCTTGACTGGTGTTAACTACTATTACTCTACTATGGCTGTGATTACTTATGGTATAACACTACCTGATCAACTAGTGATAACCTATGCTTTTACATGTAAAAATGTGTCGCTTTCAGAGCATTAATACAAAATAAGACTCAAGTCACTTTAAAGTCTATGCTGGGATGTAAGAGGAACTTCACAGAGAACTGAGACTTGAATGGGCCACCTAGACCAAGAAAGGGGCACTGGTTGTAACCATGAAATTGATACTTTGGTGAGGAGCCTCAGTTAGGCCACACAGACATAGAAGAGGTTTTGTAAGTTGGCCATATGTTCATTGGCAAAAAGCCTCCTGTCTTGGGCTGCCAGGACAAGAGAAAACAAGGTTGCAACTGGGGAAAGTCTCTTCTGCACAAACCCTTCCTTGGGCTACCAGGACAAGATGAACAGAAGACGTGGAGCTTGAAACAGATTCTTTAGCATAAACCCTTCCTTGGGCTGAAGGAACAAGAAGAACTTCTGTAGGAAAGGAGAAGTTGGTCTTCAAATCATGGTCCAAGTTACTACTGTTTGGATGAGGGTTCTTGATAGAAGTCTTTAGATGATGCCACCTGAAGCTGGTTGTGAGAGGGAAAATCCCACCGCACTGCATGATGGTTGCCTTCTCTAATGAGCCAGGGTGTCTCCAAAGCTTACTTTACTTCTTAACAAGGTAGGGACATAGTTTTGGCAGGGTAGCAATTGGGGTCTGTCCTGATGATCACTAATGCTAGCTGGGTCAGCTGTCTTATTTTGTTGCCGAAGGTGATGATGCCACCGGTGCATGCTAAGGTGTCTAGGACCAAGAAGGCAGTCATCCCATGTGTGCTCCATTCCATTATCTGTAATAAGAGGCGGTATTTTCATTTAAGACATAGGTATCTCATTTTTTTATTCTATTTTGTCCCCACTAATTATGATCTCTAATGGGAGCGCGTTCCAATTATGCAGTGTGTGTAAATGGCTTTCCTTATTTTAGTCTAGAATTTTTGGGGGCCTTAGCTGTAAAAGATGGCTTAGGGTTCCTTTAATATCACTCTTAAATTCCAAGCCTAGCTCATTCAATAAATAAGTATTTTGCATGATGTCATAGCACATTAGCAGATCTCCTCTCAACCATCTTGTCTCCAAGGACATTAAGTTCATTTTTGTGAGATGTTCCTCATGTGTCAGATGTTTGATATTATAAATTAGTTTTCTAGCCTGCCTTTGTACAGTCTCTAATTTGGCAATATCTCCTTTACTTATGGGACACCACACCAGGCTCCCATAATCTGAAATGGGCCTGGCAAAAGTCCCATACAAGGGAATAATAACATCCTCATGTCTGCTTCTAAAGTATTTTTTTTATGTCCACAATAGCTTTGTTACTTTAGGCACCTGTGCATTACAGTCTGAAATGGAAGTTAACCTATTATTTACTAATATGCCTAAGTCCTTTTCTTCATTGGCTTCCCATATAACTGTGGCCCCAATTTCATATAAATATTTGTTACTCTGGTAACAACCAGTTTGCCACCCAGTTGACCAATGTTTAACCCACCCAGAGCCTACCCAGCTTATCAATCGATCTTCTATGTGGAACAGTATTGAAAGCTTTGCTGAAGTCAAGGTAGGCAACATCAACTGCTCTCCCTTGGTCTACCACTCTGGTTACCCAGTCAAAGAAATCTATGAGATTAATTTGATAGGACCTTTCTTTTGTAAACCCATCTAGCACATCAAAGTTGATTCATGCACTCACTCATAAATCGGGGGCACACCAACCACATCCATTACCTTTTCTGGCTCAGGGCTTGTCCTGTAGGTGATGGTATTGTGATGCACTGATGAAGTCCACACCTTGAGCATGTGAAGATTTGGACAGGATCCTTATCAGGCCCATAATGAGAACACCTTTGCTCCAGGTGGAGCTTCAGTCATCTAACTCATTACCAACACCTCTTGATGTTGAATTTAAGACTTCAGCTGCCAAAAGGTGAGGCACTTAAGAGTACCCTTTTGGCTATGGTGATGATGTGGCACCTTCAAAAGTTATTCTCCCTATGATCACCTCTGGTTCACCTGCTCTGTCTTAGTTGGTAGGCCTGCTGAATGCATCTGCGGTCGTCAGTCTCCTCATCCTGTCTTGGGGTCTGCTGTCACTTTGAGTACTCGTTGTTTCAGAGGCCTCTCTCAACCCTTCATGGTGTTCCCATTAGAGGGATTGTGAGAGCTTTCCACCAAATTGGAATACTTCCTTCTCTTACATAGAAATATAGATTTTGACGGCAGATAAGGACCGCTTGGCCCACCCAGTCTGCCCATTTCCCTACCTATTGGATAAGCTGCAGATCCTAGTTAACCAGCAGCCTACTTCTTCCTACCCCCAACCCCTAGAATTGCCTTACGACTGTCCCATGCATGCTTGAATTCCACCACTGTTTTTAACTCCACAACCTCCTCCGGAAGGCCATTCCATGCATCCACAACCCTCTCTGTGAAAAATACTTCCTTAAATTACCTCTGAGCCACCCCCTTCTATCTTCACATTGTGCCTCCTTGTTCTTGCACACCTCTTTTTTTGAAAGATGCTACCCTCTTGGACTTTGTTGATTCCCTTGAGATACTTGAAAGTTTCTATCATGTCTCCCCCTCTGTCCTTTCCTCGAGGCTATACATATTCAGCTCCTTAAGTCTCTCTTCATATGTCTTCCGGTGCAGGCCCTGCACCATTTTAGTTGTCCTCCTCCTCTGGACAGCCTCCATCCTGTCTATATCCTTGCGGAGATTGGGTCTCCAGAACTGCATGCAGTACTCCAGATGGGGTCTCACCAACTGTCTGTACAGAGGGATAATAACTTCCTGTTTTCTGCTGGTGATGCCTCTCCTATGCATCCCAGTATCCCCAACCCTCCTTGCTGCTCTCTCATTGCTTGCCCACCTTTAGGTCATCTGATATGACTACCCCAGGTCCCTTTCCATTTTGTTGTTGTTAGTATCTCCCACCCATTGTGTACTCTTCCCTGGGTTTTGTTTCCCAGGTGCATTACCTTGCACTTCTTAGCATTGAATCTAAGCTGCCATACATTTGACCATTCCTCTAACCTTGCCAAGTCCTTCTCATCCTTTCCACCCACCTTGTGCATCAACTCTGTTGCAGATCTTTGTGTCATCTGCAAAGAGACATACTTTTCCTTCTAGTCCCTCTGCAATATCCTTATAAAGACATTGAAGAGGACCGGTCCTAATACTGAACCCTGTGGTACCCACTAGTAACCCCTTTCTTCAGAGTGGACTCCATTTACTATTACTCTCTGTGTCCTATTCTCCAGCCAATTCTTTACCCAGGCTGTCATCTTGGGACCCACTCCCAGGCTGGCTAACTTGTATATTAATCTTTTGTGTGGGACTGTGTCAAATGCCTTGCTGAAGTCTAGGTAGGCCATGTCCACAGCCCCTCCCTGATCTACTACTTTGGTCACCCAATCAAAGAAATCTATCAGATTTGTCAGGCATGACCTTCCTGCTGTGAATCCATGCTGCCTTGGGTCCTGAGCCCTTCTGGCCTCTAGGTACTCAACAATTCTTTCCTTCAGAAGTGATTCCATCATTTTCCCTACCACTGAGGATAAACTAACAGGTCTGTAGTTTTCTGCTTCTGCCTTGCTCCCACTTGTGTGAAGGGGAATCACATCTGCCCTTCTCCAGTCCTCAGGTACCACCCCATCCTCCCATGATTTGTTAAAGAGGGTAGTCAGTGGTGTCACTAGTTCTACCCTTAGTTCTTTTAGAATTCTGGGATGAATCCCATCAGGCCCCATTGCTTTGTCCACCTTCAGTTTTAAGAGTTCTTTCGGAACTCTTTCTTCTGTAAATGGTCTGGTATCAACTTCTGTGATCCAGAGTGTTTCTACTGTTTGTTTTAGGTACCTCCCCCACTTCCTTTGTAAATACTGAGCAAAAATATTTGTTTAGTATCTCTGCCTTTTCACAGTCACCCTCTGCCCACCCTCCCTCCTCTTTATTAAGCCTCACTAGCCCTACCTTGGTCTTCCTTCACTCCCTGATGTACCTATAAAAGGTTTTATCCCCCTTCTTAACAGAGTTGGCTATCTTTTCTTTGGTTTGGGCCTTTGCTGTTCTGACTGCCTTCCCAGCTTCCTTTTGCTTTAACTGATACAGTTCCCTGTCCTGCTCCTTCTGTGATTCCTTTACTTCCTGAATGCTTTCTTTTTCGTTGAACCTTCACTGCCACTTCCTTTGAGAACCATAGTGGTTTCTTACATCGTTTCATTTTGTTAATTTGCCTTCACAAAGGCTTGTTACCTCTGTTATGGCAGTTTTTATTATTCCCCATTGTTCTTCCACCCCTCCTTCCTGCCCATTTGCTAGTGCATTCCTTAGGCACTCACCCATTTTGGCAAAGTCAGCCCTCCTAAAGTCCAGTACTTTTGCCTTTGTATGGCTTGACTCTATTGCTGTGTTTATTGTGAACCATACTGTTCGATTGTTGCTAGTTCCCAGATGGCTACCCACTTCTACATCTGTGATCCTCTCTTCATCTCCATTTGAGAGAACCAGGTCTAAGATTGCTCCCTCTCAAGTGGGCTCCAATACTAGTTGTCTAAGGCATGCCCCCTGTAGGGCATCTAGAATAACCCACTCTTCGAAGTGGCTGCTGCAACTGCATTCAGTTAACATCTGGCATATTCAGATCACCCATCAGCAATATCTCCCTTTTTCTGCCATTCTAAGTATTCTTTCAATCATTTCCTTGTCCATTTCCTCCCCCTGAGAAGGGGGTCTGTATACAACCCCTGTGCGGATTGTAGTGCCATTGCCAGTCTCCAAATTTACCCACAGTGCTTCTTCTCCTCCCTGTTTTCCCTTTTGTTCTGTTGCCTTGATTCCTTCCCTTATGTAAAGAGCTACTCCTCCTCCTTTTTTACCCTCCCTGTCCCTCCTGTAGATAGTGTATCCTGGTATGTTTATCTCTTGGACTGGGTTTCTAAATTGCAGGAGCAGAATCATCACTAAATAAACTATCCCTAGCCTGGAGAGAAGGTTTCTCCTTTAAAAGGGGGACTTTTACTCTCCTCCATGCCAAAGGCCTTAATATGTAGTTAGTTGTTAATAGTATATTCTCTAGTTTCCTTAGGTAGATTTCTACTGTTGGATAGAGATGGATGGTCGCCCTACTATCAGTTCCCTCTCTCCTTAGAAAGCCCTTATGTCATTATTGCAATCCATTTTATCAGTGCAATCTTGACAACCTGAACATCTTTTCTGTGTTTCTTCAAGCTGTCTCATTGCTGTCAATCTGCTCTCAACCTTGAAGTCAATGTTTACTGCTCAGTACTCTTTTTGGAGCTCCTTCCTAAGGTACCTTTAGCCAAGGGAATCTTTCCTGCAGTACCTCTCGAGTGAAAACATCTTGGAGGGTTCCTTGCCTTCAGTACTCCTACAGGGTAGTAATTCCTCATTGAATTATAGAGTCCAAGTGGCCAAACAGTTATCACAGTTAACAAGTATAACAGTACTTTATTTGTGTAGGATCATTGAAAAAATGATTAGTATTACCTTGAGTGCTTTTTGAAGTCCAAGATTTCCATTGCTTAATCTTGATCCAAAATGGCCATCTAGACAAAGCTGAGATAATGTAGTGTATGCAGATCAAGGACCAGGAATAAATGTCCATTGCTCAAGTTTCCAAAGGGGACTTAGCCAGGATCATTCCTATTTAATCTCCCATCTTGCAATAATTCTGTTCTTTTTCCTTGCCAAAGGCCTATCATGTGATCTTTCAACAGCTGTAGTGTAAGATAGACTAACTTTTCCCACTTCACTCTTTTAATGTCAAGATGTCTGTCCTGAATAACTGCCTCCCCTCAAATTAAAGGTATAAAATTAGGGGAACAATGGTATACCCTGTCTGCTTATGCGGACGATTTGCTGATACATATTGAGGAACTGGTAAGCAGGATCCCAGCGCTCCTGAAGGTGATTAAATCCTTTGGAGAGGTCTCCCACTACAAACTCAATGTATCCAAGTCCAAGGTCTTCCCCCTGAATGACAAGACCACCCGGGCGATTATAAATGGCACCAGTCTGGAATGGGCACCACATACCCTTACCTAACCTTACCCTTAGGCATTCAGGTGGCCAAAGATCTCTCCACCATGATGAAACTGAATCTCACAGAGCTACTCAAGGTTATTAAATCAGATCTTGAATGATGGGACAATCTTCCGCTTACATTATGGGGAGAGCCAACATCATAAAAATGAATGTCCTACCCAGGGTGCTATATCCGGTCGGGATGCTGGGGTGCTATCTTCCCAAAAAGTGGTTTAACTACCTACAATCGATTGACAGATGTCTTTCTGTGGAAGGGTAAAAAAGTTAGGCGAACATATTATAAACTTACAGGGCCCAAAAGACAGGGTGAACTAGCAATTACCCTCTTTCATCACCTACTACTGTGTCCATCATCTTAGCAGAGTAGTCTATTGGTCAAGGGCAGGTTTAGAAAATGAGAATCAGGTATATATTCCCCTGTGGTTGGATATAGAAAAATCACTAATATCCCAGCTCCAGGGTAAACTCACCTTTTTGACTTTTGTCAGCCCCACTAAACTCCCCTGTAAGCTGAAAAACACCCCTATAGGATGGTCGGTCCGGTCCCTCCAGCAAATACAAACATTCCTTTCATGTAACTGGCATACATCCCTGGAACAACCAATTGTGGGTAACTGCCACTTTCAAATAGATCGTAAACCTATCACGCCCACATTTTGGCCGCTCCTGACTGATATGAAGGTTGCTGACTTCCTTGAGAACGGCCAAGTGATATCATTTTCAATTTTCCGTGCACGTTATTCAATATCAGTTACAGATTTTTTTAAACATAAGCAGGTTGTAGAAGCAATTAAAAACCATATAGGGAGGGGCGACACCAATTGGTTGCACATGGAGAAATTGACTAGGCTCTTGCAGGCAGTGAGTGAATCGCATGCTGTGTCCAAAACCTACAAAGAGTTACAGTCTATGGACGCTAGCCTACCCCGGGGGATCTGCTATTATTGGGTCCAAGAGCTGTCTATTTCACCTGATGCAGCGACTTGGGGATGGGCTTGGAGGAACAGTTATACCTTTGTTAAACAAGACAGGCTATGAATGATACAGTTTAATATTATGAATTATTTATATTTCACACCTGTTAAGTTACATAAGGTGGGACACGCCCCCTCTCCCGTGTGCACTAGGTCACCTTGCCCCTGGCTCTCTATATCATATGTTGTGGGGTTGTTCACTGGTTCAGACCTTTTGGCATGCTATTAAACAACTATTGGATCCATGGCTTGGGCTTGATTCCCTTCTTACCGCGGAAATATGTCTATTATATTTGTTGCCGAGGGGTATTCCCAAAATCAGGAGGGCATATATTGCTCTTGTCTCGGCAGTAGCCAAACTCATTATTATGAGACACTGGAAGGAAGAAACTCGGTTGTCTGTGAGGGAGTGGTATAAGGAGATGATCACTGCTTTGCAATTAGAAAAATATATTCTGTATATGAGTAACCGATCACACTTATATCAGCCCAGATGGGAATCCTTGGAGGCCTTGCTTATTGCAAGTAGCCCATGACTCAAAGTCAGTGGATTGTTTGCTCTGCAGGTGGAATCCAATTTGGCAGCTATGCTGGAAATAATATGTACACACTTGAGGAGGGGGAGGGTAGAATGGTAAAGGGGCAATGTGGATTTATTGGAAGAGGGTGTGGGGTTATTAGATTGGGATATAGTAGTATATTTTAGAATAGAAAGTGATTTGTGATTGTTTTAGGCGATGTAACCACAAGGCTATTATGGCATGTTCCACGTCTTAATACAATAATGCTTATGCCTTGCAGCCCATTGTGTATTATGAATGTTGGAAACGATGAATAAAGTATACTAAATAAAAAAAAAAAAAAGTTGTCTATCCTGTATTGCCTTGCACAGATTTCCCTAATAGAACAGACTCAGAAATTATATAGATCCCATGGTATGCAGTGCACCTAAAGCAAAGCATCCATTTGGACTACTAGTTGGTGCCTGTGCACTAATTAGCCTCTTTAGTTTTGGTTATGCAGCATAGGGATAACACCATCACCCCCAGATAAGCTGTCAGTATATTCAGATGAGACATTTCAGCTACAGTGTGTGGGTACCTTACTGCCAGCACTTAGAAGCCAAACTGTGAATCTAAGCTTCTACCTATAAATGAGACATGATGTTCCTCCTATGCCACTTGTAACTTCCTGACATCTATTACTATAAGTAAGTATGACTGCCAATTGTGATATGTTTTGTATTTTGCACTGTGTGTACTGTGATTTATTTTTTTTGTCCATATAACTTGAAACCTATCAAAAGAGCTGTATGGCTCAAAGGTGTTAATCTGAACAATAAATAAATAAACAAATAAACAAATAATGCAGATTACAAGACAGCCCAGTTGAATGAGGCACTCTCTGCAGCAATGTGACATTCAACATCAGCAATAGCCTTAAGAGAAAGTAAAGCATTGCAACCATATTTTTTTTTTGAGATTCAAGAAAATCATTTTGAATTCACAGTTGCTGTGATGTGGTTTACTCATTGAAGAAGTCTGTTAAGATATAAAGCTAGAAAGAGAGCGGTGTGGTTCTCATTTATTGGGAAGGAAAGGGGAAAGGGGACATTGTTTAACCAGGAAAACCACCACTAACTTCCTTCAGAAGACAATTCTAGCATTCATGATTCAGGAGATTTTGTCCTGTAAAGTTGCATAGATATCAGGAATGTTTCAAATATCTAAAATCAGCCGTGCTACAAAACTGGACAAAAAATGTGACCCTACCTTTCTTTCACTGTAAAAGAGTCCAGATATTTTTCAGTTTTATGTGATGGTACACTTTTTTAATTCCAGCTAAATATGAGCATTTTTGTAAATGTTTTAATTGAGTTTTTTTCTCAAGAAAAAGATGGCAACCACATTTTGCAGAGAAATAGCACTGTATACCTGGTAAGGGCTAGGGTAGAAAAAATAAAAAAAGACTTGTGGTGCACAGCATAGGATGTACCTAGACAGGTACATTTGAAAGGTAAGCTAATATGTTTTAAAATGGTAACTAAAACTAGACTTTTTGGAAGAACATTTTTCACTGCAGTGCTGCTTTAAACTGTTTTAGATATGTTGATGCATTTTAACCCTTGATGAGCCACTGACTCATAAATTTGTTGAAAATCCCAACACATTCAAATTCAGTCAGTAGCCAAAGGGTTAAATGTGCTCTGATTTTAATATAAGGGCAGGCAGTTAAAGAGACTCATAGCTGAGGGCAGGTGAAATGGGCTAAACATTGATACATTTGAAACAATTTGACAAAATGTTTGCAGTTCTGGATGTTCATATATGTACACACTGTATGAAGATATTATGAGTCGACTATATGTATTGCTGGAATCCTGGAAATCTTCCCTTTCCAATGGCATAGAGCATGAATTTGTAGCATGAGGGATTGTAGAAATGTTGTCTTCTAAATGGGTATTGTTATTTTCAAAATATAGTATTCTGAATATGTTAATGAGCTAACAACTTCAACAGCAGCACTGAAATGCTTTAAACACATTGATATGTTATGAAACACATCCATTTTACTTTGGAGGATGTCATTTTACATGTTGTTAGTTCTGGCCATTGCACTGTTGGAAAGCTGAGATAATTCTCTTTCCTGCAGCGTCTAACAATTTGACTACAATACTGTATGAACTTTAAACATGTCTGACTACAGTACTGTATGCTGTCCTTAGTTGCATATGTATTGTCACAGTGTTTTAATTAGTTGCTGTACTTTAGCACACCAATTTATTTGGCAGGGGGAGGGCAGAACAGCTGCACAAGGGGCTGAAATTCAGCAGTGCAAAAAGTTTTGTTTTTGCTCACATAATAAAAGCTACCCATACAAAAACCTCATCAAACTTGATCAACAAAACCACCTCAGTGCTTGGATGGGCAGACTGCCTGAAATACTGAGACTTTATGCTGATAAACTCTGATGTTTTCATATGGGTAGCTTTTATCGTATAAATAGACTTTTGCTGTGCTGAATTCATCCCTAATCTACAGTTTTTTTTTCCCCCATGTGCTTTGCTTTGTACACTGCTTCAGTGGAGCTGCCTTTTTTCATGTGAGTGTGAGGTTTATTTTTTAATGTCTTTACAGAGCCTCACAGGGAACAGTTATATCCATCTGATACAAAAATATTAGTTAAAAAAAAAAAAGTTCCCGGCTCCAAGAAGTCAAAAGTTAGCTCTCTGCAAGACACTGGGCCTGATTTTCAAAACCAGCCTTAGGTCAGCACAAACAACAGAAAATAGCAGCTTGTGCTAACTGCCAGTGTGCCAGGGACACTGCATCTGATTTTAGTACATGTGGGGTCCCAATACCAAACATAACGGACCCTCACAACCAGTCCCATGCACCAAACAAGTGGCACACAGGATAGGTTTGACAGAGGCAGCTGGCACACCCAGGGCACAGAATAGCTGGCCTACCCCTGCAGGATCAACTACGGTCAAAAGGGCACAGCACCCAGTACGTGACAGTGCCATTCTGTGCTGATGCCCCAGTGGGTAAGCAGCATGTTGGTGAGCAATGTGGGCATCTTAGGGGGGAGTTGTGCATGCACCAGACTGTGGCAGAGAGTGGGAGCGGGCATGGTACATGTGTTGACAAAGGGGGTGTGGCAGTCTACAGGCAGAGTGATGGGGAGACCTGGGGCCCTATGTGGGTAGGGGTGCTGAGGGCATGTGGCAGGTTGTGGAGCCTGGAAGAGAAAGGGGAGTGGTGGCACTACATGAACTGTAGGATGGAGAATGTGTCCGGACATTCATCTGTTGGGTGGAGGGTGGGGGATGATGCAACTCCATGCTGCGCTGGACTGGTTTTCCACATAGGATGTTCAGTGGCCATGGATGATGCTCTGAGGGTGGAGAGAAGGGTCACTCTTGCCGTGCATGTCACCATGTTGGTGTTGGTGTGGCTGCTGAGCCTCAGAGCCATTGTCCATATGGTGCCAGCCATCCACAGGGTGGTTCCTGGCCAAGGACCACTCACATGGGCCACACCCTGTGTCTCACAGTTCCTGGTAGGTTCAAGCAGCATGTGGTGATATGGGAGTCATGGGGAGTCATCAGTTCCATGGGTGCAATGGCAGCAAGCAGTAGCCACAACAGGCAGGTAAGGCCCCCCCCACAGACCTGCTTCAAGGAGTGGCACATGGGCACATAGACCAGCGTCGGGCTGGTCTAACCTCTGGGATCCATGCAGCAAGTCATGGAGCATCAGGAATACTAAAAAGGGGATGCTGCAGCTCTGCTGTGGCACAAGCACTCTTCTATTTATGTATTTATTTATTTACTTATTTAAAAGTTTAACCCAGAAGGCACACTGAGCAAGGTTGTTCATTTGCAAGTTCATCCTGGGGAAAGGGGAATTGGATTATGCAATACAAGTAATAACAGTACATATAAATAAGTAGAGTACATTCTAACAGTGATACAAGCTAGAGTGATAGTACATATTATATTGGTGTATGTAGGGAGTATAGCAATATACTGAATAAGTGATTTACAGTAAATATAATAACACAATGTAAGTACTGCAGGAAGGTAGTAATATTTATGGTAATAATAGCCATTGTATACCAAGGGATAGCATGGGATAACAGATACCGTAACTTTCTGAAGTGGATGGCCACTGCAGTACAAATACAAAACACTGATATCAGGAGGATAAGGAGGAGGGAACTGCAGTTTGACAGTAAACACCTGGCATGGTATGGGATAGTTTTGGACAGGTACAGATTGAGGAGGTGTATGCTTGGAGTGATGAGGAGGGGAAGCTTGGGAGGGGTTGGTTTTGGATGGTAGGGGATAGGGTGTTCAAACATTTAGAGCATCGGTATGAGAATGCGGCTTGACCTGCAGTGCTGGACCTGTGTGGGATAGCTAGGGATTTGTTTCCATGGTTGTGAAGGAAATAATTGGGGAGTGTTAGGGTAGAAATAATGCTTGTCAGATAGGAGGGGAGTGATCTAAACCAGAATTTGGCCATATAGCTAGCAGAGTGTAAGAGGCATCTGGATTTAAGGGAAGGGAGAGAGAGGGCTTGGTATAGATCAGTGTTGGGTCCATGAGGTACATGACAGAGGAAAGCAACAGAAGGATTTGAATAAAGTCCAGTCTGGCAAGGGTAGTCTTGGGAGTGGCACTGTAGATTATGTCTGCATAGTCAAAAGTGAGGAGGATCATTTTCTGTACTATAGCATGGTGTGCTGATAATGAAATGCATTCTTTGTTTCTGTATAGAGCACCTAGCTTGGGGTGCAGTTTCTTTTGAATAGCATTCACATGTACTGAAAAGTCCAGGTGTTGGGCTAACCAGACCCCAAGGTATCTAAAGGAGGTGATGTTTTCTAGAGCCATCCCACCTAGGTTGAGGAAGATGGGGTGGTGGGTTCTAGAAAGTCTCTGGGTTGTGCCAGAAGTCATGGAGACAGTCTTTTTAGTGTTTATGAAAAGTTGGTTGGTGTGGAACCAATGCTGAACCTTGTCAAAATCATGCTGGAGTCTTGCTGCCACTTCAGCTGAGGAGACACCAGAGGTGAATAGGATATCATCCATGTACATGTGGATGGCTTTTGTAGAACAGGTGGTTGTGTAGGGACAAAACCTTTAATGGAATTTTTTTTTATTTTAATATCAAGAATTAATTTTTAATTATGAATATTATTATTATTTTATGTGATTTTTATATCGAGCTAATTTCTGGTTAAGAGTACTTTTGCATAAGTTCCTAAGATCAAAACAAAAAGTGTTATTTAATTAAACCTTAAGACAAGGTATCTGGCTTTTTTGATTAAAAGAAAAAAAAAATCTGTTTCTTAAGCATCTCTTTGCCCATATAGGCATATGAGGTCTATGAAAATGAAGATGAGGCTCCATTTTAATTTTAAGCCATAATATTAGTGGACACTTTCCAAGCTAAGTGGACTTCAGTCAGATAAAGTCACATAGTGTGATGTTTTCTTAGGGGCCTAGTCACATTATTGAACTGTCTAAGCTAACCAGAGCTGGGGATCCATGATTACAACAAGAAAAGAAACCAGTGATGGGTACAGAGACGCATGTGAAGAAAAAAAACTGTTCTATTTAAACTTTGTATATTGAGAAAAGTATTGTGCATATTACTTAAAAACGCAATATGGTGCTGCCATTATAAATTGAACAGTTATTGGCCACTAGTATGCTAAATAAGCTTACCAAGTTTTATGAGTGCAGAACTAAGGGTTCAGGAGTTATGATTAAAACTTATTTTAATATAATTTTCTTATTAAAACTAGACAAATCTAGTATCTCCTAATAGCTCACGTCTTGAGAAGTCCAAGAAAATGACTCTTAAGTCTGTATTTTGTTGCTATAGAGAGATGAAACATCTAAAAGTTTATAGTAAATTAACAGCTCTGACAGAGATTTACAGTATTACTTCTCCTTTGAGAACAAAGACCTTTATCTGTTTATACAAAAAGCAATGTTTTAAAGACTTTAATAGTGGGTTTTCTTACAAATCTTATATCATTCTGTAGCTTAGAATATTTAGAACAAGACTATCACTTTATTTTAAGAAGTGTTATTAAAATTATGAAGTTATAACCCTTAATAGTGTGACTTAAAAAATATCAATGCTAGGAAAATATGATTCATACCAAAATGATCTGCTTAAGGAGAAACGACTGAATATGTAAGTTTAATATTTAAATAAGGTTAAATAAGAATGTTATTTAAGGAAAATAATTTTGAGCATAAAACTAGCCCTGAGGAAAATGGGAAGTTTTAGAAGGTATGTCTGTATGTCATCCTTAGTGACTCAAACCAATCAAAATCTGGTGATGATATCATGTGACTTTGTCTGGTCACACCGCAGTCTGAACCAAACATCTGATGCAGAAGGACCTATGTTAGTCTAACTAAGAATTGTAAGGGCTTTATACTGTAGCTATGCCAAGAAGCTTTGGGCCACGCCTGTGCTTAAAATATTGGAGCCAACCAAAGGAGGCTTGAAAGCTTATACAGTGCTGCCACCAGGTCGAGGTGCAAGAATCAGATGCAAGGGCATTTTCATTGTGTATGAAGCAGGGTCTGTGTTATAATTGCTGAGCATTTTGAATGAAGTATTGTTGCTTGCTGATGCCTAGACACAGACTTAACTTTAAAACTCACACAAGCTATACAGCGTGGTGAGCAGAAGAATGTCTAGTGTCCTTAGGTTAATATCAGAAGTACAACATGAATGGTCATTAAAGTTCCAGTTATTGAAACAACTTTGTTATCCACAAGAAAGTTCTTTCAATCCAGTATTGCTATGGACTGTGCAGATTGAAGTTGTGTTCTACAAATCCAGGAACTGACTTTTGGTAAAGTGACTTTCAGCAAGGGAAATTTACTGGTATTTGTCCATGCCAAAAAAATGTTCCAGGGTTCGAAAATTAGCTAACAAAAAGACTTTTCATCAAGAGCCAGACTCAACCAAGAGCTGTAAGTTGAGAGAAGAAACACTTCCACGACCAGAAATATAAGTATAATTGTAATACTTTTACTATTTAATTTTTAATTAATAGTTCTAGTAATTTATATTGGTTTATCTGGGAAAGAAACAAAGAAATTTACTTTTAACTATAGAACCTTTAAACTAAGAAATACTGTGCATAACCAGAAAAGTTAAAACTGAGTTTTATGAAAGTATAGTACAAAACACTGATGTAATGAGTTGTTGCAGTTCTCATAGAAAATACATTTTGTTCTAAAACTTCATAGCCTGCATTATTTATGCAGAAATAATCTGAGATATTGACCTTATGATTTACATGTTCTTATGCATGAAGGATATGTTAAATACTAAGTATGATACGTTTAGTATAACTACTATTTATTATGCTGAATATTGCATATTCATCTGCATTGTTTATTTACTAAATTTTGTTTTATTAGTTTGCTGGATTATCTGAAACTATTTTGTATAAGTTTACAGTGTTATGCTTGATATTTATGCTAATGAGGACTATTTAGAATTATTGTATAGGTGTAAATAACATATTGATTTTTCATATAATTATAAGTGTGGGAAGCAGTGTTATTTGCCATTATATTTGAATCTGGAGAGCATAGGATAATATCCTATTTGAATTGTTATTATTTTTGGTAATTTGTGAAAAAGAAATGTGGGTAAGTTCTGAGGTGAATCTAAGTGCATTATTATAAAAAGTAATATAAGCCTTTGTTTTGACAGTTGGTAGGTCATTCAGGAATAGTGAAAATAAAATTGGACCATGTACTGAGCCCTGGAGGACCCCAATGTTGATGGGAAGGGGAGGAGAAAGGGAGTCATTAATCTTGACAGATTGCGATCAACCTTCTAGGTAGGAGCGTAACCAGATGGTGGCTGATATTGATAGTCTGGTGGCCTTCAATTTTTGTAGAAGGAGGAGGAGGGAGTGAGATACTGTGTCAAAAGCTATAGCTAAGTTGACAAATATCTGCCCTTGGTCGATACTAGATAGTATGAAATCTGTGAGCTGCAGTAGGAGGTAGTGGTTGAGTGGGACTTGTGGAAGCCAGACTGGTAAGGGGTGAAAAGGAGTCCAGGAAAGGAGAGAGTTGGGATAGCACAATGTACTCCTGAAGGTTAGCCAGAATGGGGAGAAGAGAGATTGGGTGATAATTACCAGGGTTAGTTGGATCACCTCCTTTAGGTAGAGGGTTGACTGTGGAGTGTTTCCATGCAAATGTGACAGAATCCAGAGTAGCTCATAGATTTAGAAGAGCTGTGAGTTGGGAAGAGACAGCAGTGGCAGAGATATAGAGGAGACTGGAATCAAGTCCATCAGGTCTTTTGCCTTTATTTGGGTTAAGGGCTAGGAGGGTAATGAGAGTATCTGTTGGGGAGATAGAAGAGAATGTGAAGGGGTGGGATGTGATGCAGTTGTTTGTGGAGGAGTTAGGTTGAGGTAATGGGTTTATGGGGTGGAGTGAGGGGTTAAGGATGAGGAAGTGGGGTTGGGGAGTGGGTAAAGGAGTGATGATGCACAGGAACTGAAGGTTTCAGCCACCATGGGGGAGTCAACTAGGCTGGAGTTTTCTTCTTGAGGAGAGGTACTGGGGGTTGTGCAGGAGGTAAGAAGAGGGATTAGACCACGTTCCAAAACTTGGAAGGGTGGCTTAGGTTGGTGGTGAAGGAGGTGGAGAAATGTTCGGCTTTGGCACATATTGTAGCCTTGGTGCATGTGTTCCTCAGGTAGTGGTAGCTAAGGAGGTCTGAAGGGGAACCAGAAGTCTTAAGGGTTTTCCAGGCTTGGTCATGAGCATTTGCAGATGAGAACCAAGCTAAGTTAAAATCTCCAATTCTGTATAGCTCACATGAGAAGGCATGTGTGGTTAAGTAGGTGATAAGCTCAGAGTTTGAAGAGGAGTGGAGGGCATTGTGGCAGTATGCACCTGCTATAAAATACAGGTAGAGTGCAAGGCAAGGTGAGTTTTATAAGGAGTAATTCATAGGTGAAAGGGAAGCATATAGTGAGCCCACTGAGGAAGGCTACGAGCCAAAACACAGAGGCTAGCATGTCTTTGTTGTTTATCCACTATGAATATTGGAGGCATTGTATTCTGTGAACTGCTGTTTAAGTTTTGTATAAATTAAACACATCAGTAATCGCTACAGAATGGTGAGGTGACACTTTTTGTGACTGAATGGTGTGGCATCTGAAAATCTTGAATCTTGAGGATATAATGAGCACTGGAGAAAACTGGTGGTTAGTTGATATATACATGGCAACACCACCTCCTTTAGTAGGTCTGTCTGGGCATAAAAGGGTGTAACTGGGAATGAGGATGGAATTATCAGGTATTTTGGAGGAGACCCATGTTTCAGAGATAATCAATAAGTCCAGTTGTAGGGCCCATAAGAGAGGTTGCAGTAGGGTTAATTTGGGCAACAAGCTTCTTAGGTAAGCTATTTTTAGGCCTTTAGGGTGGTGTGTGATGGTGGGGGTGGTTGGACCTGGGTTAGGCTTTATGTCACCAGCAATGAGGAGTTGTAAGGTCATGAGAAGCATAGTAAGGTAGAGTACCTTCCTGCATGGAATAGTAAGCTGTCATTCTGCCACTGTGCACCCCATCTGGGGTGAGATACTAACAGCAATAAAAATGGAAAGGAACCTGGGCATAGTCATATCAGATGACTTAAAGGTGGGCAAGCAATGTGAGAGGGCAGTAAGGAGGGCTGGGGAGATACTGGGATGTATAGGGAGAGGCATCACCAGTAGAAAACAGGAAGTTGTTATCCCTATTTACAGACAGCTGATGAGACCCCATCTGGAGTACTGTGTGCAGTTTTGGAGAACCAATCTCCACAATGACGTAGACAAGATGGAAGCTGTCCAGAGGAGGGCAACTAAAATGGTGCAGAGTCTGCACCAGAAGACGTATGAAGAGAGACTAAAGGAGCTTAATATGTATAGCCTCGAGGAAAGGGGGGGGACATGACAGAAACTTTCAAGTACCTCAAGGGAATCAACAAAGTCCAAGAGGGTAGCAACTTTCAAAAAAAGAGGTGTGCAAGAACAAAGGGGCACAATTTGAAGATGGGGTGGTGGCTCAGAGGTAATGTAAGGAAGTATTTTTTCACAGAAAGGGTTGTGGATGCATGGAGCGGCCTTCTGGAGAGGTTGTGGAGTAAAAAACAGTGGTTGAATTCAAGCATGCATGGGACAGTCATAAGGCAATTCTAGGGGGCCGCGGTACAAAGAAGTAGGCTGCTGGTTAACTAGGATCTGCAGCTTATCCATTAGGTAGGGAAATGGGCAGACTGGGTGGGCCAAGCTGTCCTTATCTGCTGTCAAATTCTATGTTTCTAAGGCCAGCTCATTCCAAGGGCACCCATTTTGGATGCAGACCACGTTTTAAAATTGGAGATGGCGAAACCTTTGATGCAAGGTGCCCCTTGCTTCAATTCTATTTGATGTAGACACCCTCTGTCACTATTGAGGCTCTAAAATCTGGCCCATTATCTTTCTAAATGGCTTACCTTGGGTCTGTTAGGGTTAAGAACTTAACATTCTTAAATAAGATTGAAGTCAGGTTGAAATGATTATAATATGTAGGCATGTTTAAACACATCAGCATTTGCTGTCAAACAGTTTAAAATGAATCAGTGTATTTTTTTTTAGGTTTTATTGGAACTTTTTAGGTGGAAAGTTCTTAAACATTTTCCGATTTTCTTTGTACAAACATTATACACAAAGGCCCGGATATTCAAAGGGGTTGAGCCTGGCGCAACATGGTTGCACCATGCACAACCCCAATGTGCTTAGGTATGATATTCAAAGGGGCAGGATCGCCTAAGCCCCTATGCACGGGTGCATTGGTAATGTATGCAGTGTAGATGCAGGGGCATGCCCATGCATATCGCGGCACATCCGATATTCAGCCTGGGATGTACAGCACATATGCGATACAACCTTGCACTGTGCCACACAGGGGGGCTCAAAGTTGTGCCCCAAAAAAGCAGGAAAAATTCCCAGCCACCCACAGGTGGGCTGCTGAATTGCATGGCACAACGCAGCAGCCACCAGCTGTGGGTGGCCACCTGCCCACCCACAACACCATTGCCGGGCATACATACCCTCCTGGAGGTCCAGTGGCCCTCCCATGCCCGATTGTGGGCTTTCATAACAATAAAGGATCCCTGGTGGTCCAGTGGAAACCCGTCACCCAATCATGGGCTGTTGTAAAAGTAAAGGAACCCTGGTGGACCAATGCCCCCCCATCGCCTGATCGTGGGCTTTTGTAATATGACAGGATCCATGGTGGTCCAGTGGTACCCCCCCTGACCAGATCCTGGGCTTTTGTAATATGGCAGGATCCCTGGTGGTCCAATGATGGCCTCCCCCTTCAACCAACTGCAGGCTGCTGTGCAACATAATAGTTACCTGGTGGTCCAGTGGTAACTCCTTCTGCACCCACCCACAGAGGTCCCCCACCACCCAGAACCCCCCCGTCATTGGCGGTGGCAGCACCCCGTCCGCATGCTACCTGGCCACCCGCCATATGACAGCATACAATATGATCTGTATGCCTATTGGTACCTCGTGGACCAATGGGTGTGCGAACCATACTGTACTATACAGGCCCAATATGTGAATGAACTCTTCATTCACGCTGGTGGACTGTGTCTTCATGAATGTCTACATGCCGATGGTCCATGCAGTGGACAAACATACAGATCGCATACTCTTGCTGTCGTGGGTGGAGTGGCATGCTGGTGGGGTGCTGCCCTCCGCTGATGACGGGGGGTGCTGGGTGTTGGGGGACCTCTGTGAGTGGGTGGGGAGGGGGCTACCACTGGACCACCAGGTAACTATTGTGTTGCGCAACAACCCATAATAGGTCAAACGGGGGCTACCACTGGACCATCAGGGATCCTGTCATATTACAAAAGCCCACGATCGGGCGATGGGGGTGTGTGAGATTTCCTTTAAGTTTACAACAGCCCACATTCGAGCAAGGGGGAGTTACCACTGGACCACCAGGGATCCTTCTTAAGTACAAAAGCCCATGATCAGGTATATGGGAGTGGAGGGCTGCATTGGCACAACAGGGTGTTGATCCCTGATGGCTGCAGCTTGGCAGGGCTGCAGGCACAATTCACCAGGGATCAGCACATTGCATGCAAATGGGGCCATAATGACATGCAAATGGACCCATTTGCACCTTGCATGCATAATGGCCTTATTTGCATGCTCCAGGTTGAATATCACAGGAGATGCATCTAGCGCAACTAAACTTGCACTGGTGCATCCCCCTGCTCTGTTTCTGTGTCTTGCACCGGAGCAGTGCCACTGCACCATTTGCAGTGTGTGTGCCCTCTGTGCCATATTCAATGGTGCTAGACCATGGTGCAGCACCATTGAATATTGCCTGGTCCATACCCTGGTGCAGCACTGTTTTGCTGCTCCCAGGTTTGCACCACTTCCCGGCGCAATCTGAATATCCAGGCCAGACAATAAATATGATTGGTTGGATTTTTGAGTGAAAATATCTGTATAAGGTACAGTAGTATGATCGCATAGCACATAATGCAGTGATATTCATTTAGTAACCTGTCATCTTCCTGGGAAAGCTTCAAAAAACAGTGTTTGGGTCCTGTACTATGAGTCTTATCATGACCCTTTTGATTTGCGATGACTTCAAGCATGAGTGATTTGAATGGTCATCACAAACTTAAGTGTTTACACAGCCTAACCGTCATCTTTACTTTTAACACCTTTTATTTAAAAAAAAAAATAATTGTTTTTATTTGAAAAAACAACATTCCTACCTTGATCGCTGTACCCATCCTCCACTTAATCCAAAATAACCCCCAGCCACCGAGGTGTGATCACTGACCCATTGCTTTTTTGAATTTGATTCAACCTTATCTAATTATCATGCCACTACCAAAATATTATTCTCTCATTGTTTCCACAAATTCACAAATAAAATGTTTCCCTTTTTTGGAGCAGTAATGCACTTGAATAGTGAATCTGTTTTCAGTTCAGTTTTAGTTGATTTAATAATTATACAGGATTAAGTTTGCCAGGTTTGAATCATTTTTAGAATTGCCCTGTTAGTGTTGTGTATATCCCCACTAATTGGGCAGATGCACCTGCAGTTCTTACTGGGAATCAAACCAGATACCATGAGTTATGAAGACAGCAGTGCTAACCATTATCTAAAAGGAATTTCTCATTAGCATAGAGCTTATCCAGCTTCTGTGCTTTATACTGAACTTGATATCTCATAAACCTCCACTAGATGACTGTATTGCTTTTGATTGTTCTTCAAGGCTTTTACCACTAGATGGCAGTGTTTTGCAGTGACTGCCTTTGTTCTCATGCAGCACTCATGTTGATGAAAAGTCTACTAAATTTTCAGCCATTACATTCTGTATTACTATGAGCATCTGCATGGTTAAAATAACTTGTCTGACAAAATCATTTACACACCAACCAGTAATGATGCTAGAAGTAGGGCATTATGCCATTCACTATAAAGTATTGAACAGATAAACTCTCAGGGACTATGACCCTGCATCCCAGCAAAATGCCTTTTGTGGTACAGAAGGGAATGATTTGAAATGCAAATATTTTGTCAAGGATATGTTGTAATAGAGCATTACACTTGTCAGTTTGGATTCTATATTCACAATTCCTTTTATTAATATTATGGAACTTGTTTTAAAAATGCAGATACTGCAGTTTTAAAAAAATCATGTTTAAATAAGCTTTGTTTTTTTTCTTAATAGATCAGCCCGGGTGCAGCACTTGCAATCCTGAGTGACAAATTTCAGTTTTCATCATTTCTACGGACAATGACAAATGACAGATTTCAGTATCCTGTCTTAGCCCGTTTGGTCATGTATTTTGATTGGACATGGATAGGTATTATAGCGTCAGATAATGACTATGGTCTTGTTGGTAGTCAGAACCTGAAAAAAACTCTTGGTCATAGTGGAGCATGTGTTGCTTTCACAGCAGTCATTTCAATGAGCATGTCCAAGAAACAGTTGCTCCAGATCATTGAGGTGATAAAAACATCCACTCCAACTGTTATTGTTGTGTATGCAACAAGGATGGAGCTGATGCCATTAATGGAGGAGATTGGCAAGCAAAACATCACAGGAAAAGTCTGGGTTGCCACTTTTGGTTGGATAATCTCCCCTATTTTCTCAAAGAAAGAATCATGGAAAACCCTTAATGGCACCATTGGTCTTGCAGTACATAGAGGGGTGATTCCTGGACTCAGTGACTTCCTTCACACACTGTACCCTTCCACATCTCCAGATGACATTTTTATCAGGTCATTTTGGGAGGAAACATTTGGCTGCTATTGGCCAGCTGATAATAATCCCCAAGAGGCAAAGGATATGAACAGAACACGCACTCCTTGCACAGGTGCAGAAATGCTGGATGACTATGACCTTTCCAAATTTAATTTGTTTGACTTTAGATTTGCGTATAATAGCTATAAAGCTGTATATGCAATTGCACATGGCATACATGATCTGCTCTCATGCAAATCCAGCAGTGGGCCTTTTACTAATAAAACTTGTGCATACTTTGATGATTTTAAGCCATGGCAGGTAAGACATCACATGTAGGAGAAATCCAAGATCTGTGTTTAATGTTTGTGCTCATTTCATAAAAGGAACCTATATAGGATTTTCAGCAGTGCTGGGGTGAAATTGTTCTTCTACCAGCAGAAGTTTGTGAAACTGTAAGTTCTACATGTTACTTCTGGTCTTCTCTGTTTCCTCCATTCTGCTTGTCATCAATATGAGGGGGCTTTGATTCCACAGTGGAATTCCTCAAGTAGAAGTCTAAATTCTGCCAGTGGAATTCATATTCAACTGTCAGTATTTGATATTCATCCGGTACTATGCAGCATGCACAAAACTGCATATTGCTGGGCACAGGGGGCACAGGTTACAGCAGCCAGGACCCTGCCGTAATGATGTGTGCACCCCCACAGATGTCACTTGCCAGTTGTGGTGGGAACGGCGTTCAGCCCCCTGTCCTGCCGCAGCCTACAGGGCCACTGGAGATGGCAGGGCAGCCTGATAGGGTGGGTGCCCATCCACCGTGGCATGCCACCATTGCTGTGGATCTGCGTGGGCCCACTCACTATCCCCCATATGGGCATGAGGAGTCTGACATTCAATTAAATGCCTACCTGGGTCCATGACTCTGCCCTTGGTTGCCCTATGAAGACCTGTATGCAGGAGGTGGAGTGGGGCTGCAGACAGGTGGTGGCCAGTAGTGCATACCAACCATTGCACACCTGTCCACAGGTGCGCAGCTGCATGGACGGGGTACACACCTTTGATGCATTCCTGCACCTCATCTGTGCATAGTGTCCAATGTTAGGAAAGAAAGTCATGCATCACAGAAACTGACTGCAAGAACTTCACATATGTTTTGTTTAACATATTTATTGTTAAAAATACTAGATAAAAAATAGAAGCATGTTCCTCATAAATATCACCATTTCACATATTCTTCACTTTTTCAAGGTGAAAAAGCGTAAAGGAAGATGTGAAACATTGGTGATATTTATGGGGAAGATATTGCTATTTTTATCTAGTATTTTTAAAAATAAATACATTCAACAAAACTTATCTGAAATGTTTGCAGTAGGTTTCTGTGATGCCTAACTTTTTTCCCCTAACACTGTGTTGAGCCTGGACAGGGTGAAAGATGAGGTTTGTGTATAAATTGTTTTCCTCAGAGATTGTAATAGCATTATTCTCAGGGATGCTGCACTTCTCTGTTTTATTTGTATGCCTATGCCACTGATATTGTGTTTAGTATGTGCAGTTATCTGCCTTACGTAGTTATTGAATCTCCTGACTCATGTTTCTGACAAATCGTTTACTGCTTGTCGTTACCCTAGTCGTTTTCTCTGTATTCACTGTTGTTTCCTTGCCCCTTTGTATCTAACCTTCGGGGTCATGCTTGAAAATAGGCAGCTTTGCTGTCTAATGCACCTACCTGGTCAACAAAAACTAACTAAATAAATAAATAGGGTAGCAGTAAAGTCCAGAAGACAGAGTAGCATAGTCTGGGCTATGGACAGCCACACATCTGGATTCATAATGTCTTTTAGTTGAAAGATGACACTCCACTTCTGATTCACTCATCTGTATTAGTCAGTAATATATAAAGAATAATGGATAGGTAAGTGTGTGTTATGGATGTCTTTTTTACACACCGAGGATGTGTAAATAAAAAATCCATAAACACACACTTATCAATTCTTCCATTTTTATAATTACTGGTGCAGGAAATCACAATGCATGTAAAGGCAACATGGAAATAAAGTTGTTTTCAAGAACTGCATTTTATTTAACAAACATTTTTTGTTTTAGCAGAACTATGCAGTATCAGTAAAGATAGGCAAACAACACTTTAACATTTAAAACATTTGAACTGTTTGAATTTACAAATACCAGAATGTTGTTTTTTATAGTCCACTTGGTGCTGTAGTGCTCTGGATTGTGATTTTTTAAAATTCTGCCACAAAAGTGAATAAATTGCTAAACGATTTTAAGAGTTCAACATTAAACTCTTTAAAGGCTTTAAAAGTTTGTGAATCTTGAAGACTATATCTTGAACAGAGATCCAGAACACAAGCCATGGAGACAGGCTCTTTCAGTTGCTGTGGAGATCTGTGGGAGGTGAAACAAAATATTAGTGTGTGGTACCCACATGGTAGAGAAAGCAGAACAATAGAGCAGAAAGAGGAGTTGATAGCAAGGTCATTGGAGTATGGCAGAAAAGGAGTAGGAGGGAAATCAGGAACAAGAGAAAAATATCGGGAGGAAGATGCATGTGATCAAAAACAGGAAGTGAGAGAGGTCGGGCAGTCAAACCTGGAAGGTCACGTTGATAAATGCACGCAGTCTGGGAAATAAGGTCCCAGACATGGAGGCCTTAATAATCAAAGGAGACCTGGGCATAATAGCAATAACTGAAACCTGGTACACAGCTAATCATGAGTGGGAAACAAATGTACTAGGATATGTTCTATGCAGGAGGATTAGGGAGGGAAAAAGGGAGGAGGAGTAGCCCTGTATATCAAAGAAGTTATAATGGCAACACAGGTGCAGGGTAGGCAGGGGAGGCTGAGGCACTGTGGGTCACCCTTTGATCTGGAAATGGCAGAGCAATATGCACAGGTGTGATATACAGCCCTCCAGGACAGGGAGAACAACTGGACAGCTAGTGGAGGAAATACATGAGATGGCAATTAAAGGTGAAATTTTACTGATGGGGATTTCAATACACCAGATGTGGATTGGAACACCAGTGTAGCTGCTTCAGCCAGAAGCAGAGGCATCTTTGATTCGCTCAAGGAGGCTGGACTCGGGCAACTTGTGCTTGATCACACCAGAGACAGGACAATTCTAGATCTAGTAATGACCAGCAGTGATCGAATCGCAGATGTCCAGGTAGAAGGACAACTGGGATCTAGCAATCACAACATTGTGTGGTTCAGGATAGGGGCAGAGACTCAGTCAAGTCATACTAGGACAAAGGTTTGGGATTTAAAAAATGCTGACTTCTCTGAAATGGGGAGGGTTATCAAAAGAGCCCTGGAGAGAATGGGGACAGGTGGGGGAGTGGAAGAACAGTGGAAGCATCTAAAAAAAGCCTTACTGGAAGTAACAAACCAATGCATTAGATTGATGTCAAAAAGCAAGAAAAGGAGAAAGCCACTGTGTTTCTCGAGAGAGGTGGTAGTACAGGTTAGGGAAAAAGGAAATGGTTCAGGAAATATAAGGAGACTCAAAGGGAAGAGGACTGGGAGGAGTACCTAGAGCATCTAAAGGAGGTGGGAAATGCAGTAAGCAGAGCAAAGGCACGGACTGATGAAGGTTTTGCACAGTCTGTTAAAAAAGGGGCCAAGACTTTCTTCAGGTACATTAGCAAAAGGAGGAAAGATGGGGAGAGGGATTGCAAGGCTCAAGGAAAAGGGAGGGGAATACAAGGAGGGTGACTTGGAAAAGGCAGAAATATTGAATAAATATTTATATTCAGTATTCACTGAAGAGGGGGAGGGACAGGGACCACAGCAATACAGCAGTTCCCAAGGGGGTACAGAATAGGACAATAGTCCATTCACAGGGGAAGAGTCCTGCAGGTTCTCACTAAATTGAAGGTGGACAACGTGATGGGACCAGATGGCATACACCCAAGGATATTAGGAGAACTGTGAAGGGAGATAGCAGAACTTCTGGCAACCATGTTCACCAAGTCATTCAACACACGGGTGGTACCAGAGGGTTGGAGGGGGGCACATGAGGTCCCTCTACACAAATCCGGCAGCAGGGAGGAGGTGGGGAACTATAGATCTTTCAGCCTCACCTCAGTAGTGGGAAAGATCATGGAGACATTGCTTAAAGAAAGGATTGTGGGCCATCTAGAAGCCATTGAAACCCCAGATCATAGGCAACATGGATCCACAGCATAGTCATGTCAGAGAAATCTGGTTGATTTCTTGGACTGGGTGAGAAAGGAAGTAAATCAAGGTGGGACAGTGGGCATCACTTACCTTGATTTTAGGAAAGCCTTTGACACTGTCCCCACATAGGAGGCTGATAAACAAGATGGGTAGGCTGGGCATGGGGGGCAGGGTGGTAAACTGGGTTAGAAACTGGCTAACAGACAGGAGGCAGAGGATGGTGGTAAATGGGGTATAGTCTGGGCAGAGGGGGTGACCAGTGAGGTGCCTCAGCGATCAGTCCGGGGGCTAGTCCTGTTCAATGCCTTCATTAGTGACATTGCAGAAGGGCTGGAGGGAAAGGTCTGCCTGTTTGCAGATGACACCAAGATCTGTAACAGAGTAGATACCCCAAAGTGGGTGGAGAAAATGAGGGACTGGGAAAGCTTGAAAAATGGCCTGAGGACTGGAAACCAAAGTTTAATTCAAAAAAGTGCAAAATTATGCACCTGGGACACAGAAGCCCCGGGGGAAAGCTATAAGATTGGCGGGGGGAGTTGCTGACAGTCACACTGGAGGAATGGGACTTGGAGTTTATTATTTCAGATGACCTGAAAATGTCAAAGCAGAGTGCTAAGGCAGCAGGGAGGGGCCGCTGGCATGCTTGGGGTGCATAGGCAGGGGTATCACCAGCAGAAGGAGGGAGATAGTGATGTCATTATGTAAAACCATGGTCAGGCCTCACATGGAGCACTCTGTGCAGTTCTGGAGGTCACACCTTTGTAAGGATATTAACAGGCTGGAAACGGTCCAGAGAAGGGTGACTAAGATGGTACAAGGCTTGCAACACAAGACTTATGAGGAGAAATTAAGGGTCATCAATATGTGCTTGCTGGAAGAGAGGATATGATAGAAACATTCAAGTACATTAAGGGTATAAACAAGGTGCAAGGGGAGACATTTTCCAATAAAGGAGGAGGAGCACAAGAACGAGGAGGCATGACATGAAATTGGAAGGTGGGAGGTTAAGAGGGAATGAGAGGAAGTTCTTCTTCACAGAGATGGTGGCGAACACATGGAAGGGCCTGTCTCTGGAGGTGGTGGGAGTGAGCATTGTGGATGGATTCAAGCATGCTTGGGAGAGGCATAGGGGAACCATAGAGATACAGCAGCAGGTGGGTCAGAAGAAGTAATCCAGTACAAGAGCTTACAGGCAGACTAGATGGGCCAGGAGATCCTATCTGCTAACAATATCTATGTTTCTATGAGTGAAAAGTTGGTAGATCCTGTGGTGACTTTTGTGCTTTTGCTAAGCAAATATTTTTAAAGTGTATTGCAATTTTGTGGTTTTAGAGGGCAGTTTGCTGACAGACGCAATGTCCGCATATCTGAGGTGCCTGAAATAGGACTGTGAGTACCCGCTTGAAATGTCTTGCACTAGTACTGCTGGGTGAGCACCTGGACACTGTCACTTTATCAAACACCATAATAACTGGATTTCGGATTATTACAATGTTTGACAGTACTCATAATCGGATTGATAACTAGGGTCACCAGTAATTATAGCAAATTACACAATTGACATCCAGCAGTGCCAGCCAGGGTGCAACACAGTGTTGCTGCAGTATAACACAAAATACTGCAGTAAAACAATGTAATTCAATAGCAATTCAGCCTTTTGTTATGCCATATTTTGTGACATGTCATTTACTGCAAGTTGCTGCATTGCAACGTGTCTGGCTCCACTGTAAAATATCCTGCAACCTGATTGGTCAGCTGAGGTCCTTACCTGTGGTTAAATCCTGCAAAAACCCATGGCTGAGGAAGGTAGGGGAGGGGGAGAGAAAAAGAGTGAGAGAGACAGACAGACAGACACAGCAGAGGAGAGCTCTCTTTAGTTTAAAGAGAAGGAGATTAAAACAGATTAGCCAGTTAGGGAACTATTTTACAGAGAAAAAAATAATATAATTAGAGGACACACTATGAAATTACAGAGGTAATTACTGATGCACAACAAAAGTAAATGGTGCTGTAGCCAATGTAATCTTGATCTTTGGAATTCAATACTTTTGGATTTGGCTGAGAAAAAAAAAACAATATTACATTTTTTTAAAGGGTGATTTGACAAATACATGAACAAGAGGAATCTAGTTAACTACTATAACTGAGAAATCAGGGGATGGTCTCAATGGGCTATATGCAGTAGCCTACTTCCATTTTAAACAATACTAAGGCGAAGGAAAGGAATGGAACTTGGCACTGTCTGAACAAACCATGCAAGTCCAAATGAGGATGACAAACCCCATACAGCCATAGCAAAATAGCAAGTATGGACTGCACAAAAGAACACAGAAAAAAAGCTTCATTGCTTACACATTTTATTTGCACTTAATACTTGCACATTACCAAGCTAATAATGGTGAACATCTCTGCTCGTTTTCCATGCCAGTATGTTTCCCATTATTGGCGTTGTAATGTGCAAGTATTAAGTACTGTTACAATGTTTAAGTAATTAAGGTTTTTTTGGCCTCTTTGTGCAGTCCATAATTGTTTTGCCTAAACACCATAGTATACACTACAGTGGAATACCATTATAGTGTAGACTTTGCTGCTTGGAAAGTATACAATGGGAGCATGACAGCAGAACTGTATTACAGTACAAAGCACGTGAACAGGAAGCTCCTAAAATAAACAGAGGTCTCTTACTACATACATTCTGGTGTAATATAATTGTCAGATGTCCCCATATTTTATGTCATGAAAAAGGTACCCCAGCGTGTCCATGGTTTTAGGAGATGAAGCTCCCATGTCATTTTTTTTCTCTTGACTGCTTTTATATGTGACTTCAAGTGAAATCAGGTACCTGTACTAATACGTCTAGAAGTGAGGCTAGGTTGGGAGAAGTGGGGTCCTACTAGTATGGTGCAGTAGTTATCTTATTTGACAGTGTTTGCCTGTAAAGTTTTATCCTGGTTTGAAAAGGGATTTGGTTTCTTCCACATAATATCTTTCAGTTTATTTTCCCTTCATTCTATTTTATACCCCTTATGTCACTGGCACCTGGGTCACCCAATTGGCACTTTGCTCAGTTTTTCCAAGGCTGATGCAGTGCCCTGGATTATCTCCCAGGTGGGGTCAAGGGTAGGGGCACCCCTAATATGATCTCAGTGTTCATGGCCCTTGCAAGCCAACCATGTTTTTGGGTGGGGGGTACTGGATTTACTAAGGCTGCACACCCCTGGTACCAGGATCATTTTCAGTTTTTCTCCCTCCATTACTCCCAGGCTGCATGTAGGTGACGTTATGTCTTGCACATGCTAAGCATGTTACCACATCGAGGTCCTCCTCCACCTCTTCCCAGTATGTCCCTCCTGCAACGCTACCACCTGGGGTCACTCAGGTGACAACATTGTGGTGGAGAAGACTACCTTCCCTGCAGCAGGCATGTGGTGTGCCTTGGGGTTGTCACACCTAATGCACACCCCATTCCATGAGTAAATAATCTGAGATGGGTACAGTATAAGAGAATGGGGTGAGTGTTAGGGTTGACAACACCAAGGTACACTCCATGCCTGTTGTAACCTGCAGGGTAGTGGTGGGGTGTTAGGGTTGAAAACTCTAATGCCACATTTCCTTACTTTTTGTTGTTTTAATCCTAATTAGTGCATTAATGAAGTTTTTTGCAATTAATTTCCTTATTTTTTGAGATAGTATAATTGCATGCTCATTTGGCTGTGGGAGTACAGTGTGATCTTGGCTCTGTGCGTCCATCCATTGATACCTTTTGAGATAGTGTAATCATATCCCTATTTGCCCGTGGGAGCATATAATAATATGATACATATATGCATCCCACTATAGGTGAATATATGGATGTTACTGTGAAAGCACAGGGCCCTCTGGGCCAATTTAACAAAATCTCAACCAGATTGTCACCATAGACTTCTTAGTACCCCACCACATAAATCTGGTACTGAAAATTTTCAAATTCCCACAAAAATGTGCTTCCGTGCCACAACAACATCATTCCACACCTCAGGTACGAAAAGACAGTTTTGCAAGGACTAGAAAAATGACAGAGGGGTGTAAAGATATCTATGTTGAATATTTGATGTCAAAATATTACAAATTACCAGCGTTATGAGCAAGCATAGCAAAATTTCAATCCATGATCATAACTTTGCCATGTTAGCATATTTTGACCTCAAATTTTCAACACAGGCTTCTAATGACCCCACCTCATGAACAAGGGCAGTGACATTTTTTAAATTCTGTCCAAAAAGTGAGTTTACCAAGTGATGGCAACATTGCATTTCAGGCTGGATTTGCAGAATTCCACTGACATTGTTGATGAGGTGGGGTCCCAACAAGGTCATGCTGAAAATTTGTTTTTAAAATATGCAAAAATGCCCCAGTTATGAATCAGAATTGTAAACCCCATTGAAATACATTGAACTGCATTTACCCTAGTTTCTCTTATTGCATTATAGAAACATAGAAATATTGGATTTGATGGCAGATAAGGACCACGTGGCCTACCTAGTCTACCCATTTCCCTACCTAACTGATAAGCTGCAGATCCTGGTTAAAAAACAGCCTACTTCCTCCTACCCCCCCCCCACTAGAACTGTCTTATGTCTGTCCCATGCATTCTTAAATTCCCCCACTGTTTGTGACTCTACGACCTCCTCAGGAAGGCTGTTCCATGCATCTACAACCCTCTCTGTGAAGAAATACTTCGTCACATTACCTCTGAGCTGTCTTCCTTCTATCTTCAAATTGTGCCCCCTTGTTCTTGCACATCTCTTTTTCTGAAAGATGCTACCTTCTTGGACTTTGTTGATTCCCTTGAGGTATTTGAAAGTTTCTATCCTGCCCCCCCCCTTTCCTCGAGGCTATAAATCTTAAGCTCCTTTAGTCATTCTTCATATGTCTTCTGCTGCAGACCCTGAACCATTTTGGATGCCCTCCTCTGGGCAGCCTCCACTGTCTCTATGTCTTTGCAGAGATGGAGTCTCCAGAACTGTACACAGTACCTCAGATGCGGTCTTACCAACTGTCTGTACAGAGAGCGAACAACTTCCTGTGTTCTACTGGTGATGCCTCTGCATCCCAATATCCCCCCCAGCCCTTCTTACTGCCTTCTTACATTGTTGGCCCACCTTTAGGTCATCTGATATGACTACCCCCAGGTCCCTTTCCATTTTTGTTGTTGTCAGTATCTCACCCCCCTTTGTGTACTCTTCCCCTGGGTTTTTGTTTCACAGGTGCATTACCTTGCACTTCTTAGCATTGAATCAAAGCTGCCATACACTTTACCATTCCTTCAACCTTTCCAAGTCCATTTTCATCCTATTCACCCCTTCTTCTTCTTCTTCTTGCATATCAACCCTGTTGCAGATCTTTGTGTCATCTGCAAAGAGATATACTTTCCCTTCTAGTCCCTCTGTAATGTCACTTATAAAGACA
Organism: Neoceratodus forsteri; assembly: GCA_016271365.2. NCBI lineage: Eukaryota > Metazoa > Chordata > Ceratodontiformes > Ceratodontidae > Neoceratodus > Neoceratodus forsteri. The sequence continues at coordinate 62,222,117 of CM028137.1, read as the reverse complement.
TTAAAAAGGACCTGCCCCAGTACTGAACCCTGCGGTACCCCACTAGTAACCCTCCCTTCTTCACTGTGGATTCCATTTACTATTACCCGCTGTGTCCTGTTGTCCAGCCAGTATTTTACCAAGGCTACCACCCTGGGACCCACTCCCAGGCTGGCTAATTTGTTTATTAATCTTTTGTGTGGGACTATGTCAAATGCCTTGCTAAAGTCTAGGTAGGCCATGTCCACAGCCCCTCCATGGTCTACCACTTTGGTCACCCAGTCAAAGAAATCAATTAGATTTGTCTGACATGACCTTCCTGCTGTGAATTCATGCTGCCTTGGGTCCTGTGCCCCACTGGCCTCTAGGTACTCAACAATTCTTTCCTTTAGCATTGATTCCATCATTTTCCCTACCACTGAATTCAAACTGACAGGTATGTAGTTTCCTGCATCTGTCTTGCTCCCACTTTTGTGAAGGGGAATTACATCTGCCCTCCTCCAATCCTCAGGTACCACACCATCCTCCCATGATTTATTGAAAAGGGTAGTTAGTGGTGTTACTAGTTCTTCCCTTAGTTCTTTTAGAATTCTGGGGTGAATCCCATCAGGCCGCATTGCTTCATCCACCTTCAGTTTTAAGAGTTCTTTCAGAACTCTTTCTTCTGTGAAAGGACTAATATCAACCCCCCTATCCAGAGTGCTTCTATTGACTGGATTAGGTACCTCCATCTGCTTTTCCATTGTGAATACTGAACAGACGTATTCATTCAGTATCCCTGCTTTTTCACTGTCGCTCTCTGCCAACCAGCTTCCTCTTTATTCAGCCTCAGTATCCCTGCCTTAGTCTTTCTTTGCTCCCTAATGTACCTATAAAAAGTTTTATCCCCCTTCTTAACCGAGTTGGCTATCTTTTCCTCTGCTTGGGACTTTGCTATTCTGACTGCCTTCCACACTTTCTTCTGCTTTAACTGGTACAGTTCTCTGTCCTGCTCCTTCTGTGTTTCCTTAAACTTCCTGAATGCTATCTCTTTCTCCCTTACCTTCCCTGCTACTTCTTTTGAGAACCATAGAGGTTTCTTCTTTCATTTTGATTTGTTTATTTGCTTCACACAAAGGCTTGTTGCCTCTGTGATGGTGGCTTTAATGTTTCCCCATTGTTGCTCCATCCCACCTTCTTGCCTGTTTGCTAGTGCTTTTCTGAGGCACTCTCCCATTTTGACAAAATCAGCCCTCTTGAAGTCCAATACCTTCACTTTTGTGTGGCTTGACTCTATAGCTAAGTTTATCATGAACCACACTGTTTGATTGTCGCTTGTTCCCAGATGGCTACCCACTTCAAGATCAGAGATCTTCTCTCCATCCCCATTTGAGAGTACCAGGTCTAAGAGTGCTCTCTCCTGAGTGGATTCCAAAACTATCTGTCTGAGGCATGTCCCCTGTAGGGCATCGAGAATGGCCCTGCTCTTGGATGTGGCTGCAGCAAAGGTGCTCCAGTTAACATCTGGCATATTCAGGTCCCCCATCAGCAATTCCTCCCCTTTCTCTGCCATCCCTAGGATGCCTTCTATCATTTTCTTGTCTATTTCCTCCCCCTGAGATTGGGGTCTGTATATAACCCCTGTGTGGATTGTGGAGCCATTTTCAGACTCCAGGGTGACCCTCAGTGCCTCCTCTCCTCCCTGTTAACCCTTTATTTCAGTTGCTTTGATCCCTTCCCTTACATAGAGAGCTACTCCTCCTTCTCCTCTTCTTCCCTCCCTGTCCCTCCTGTAGATTGTGTACCCTGGAATGTTGATATCCCAGTCATGGTTCTCTGTGTACCATGTTTCTGTGACTACCACAATATCCAAGCATCCCTCTTCCATCAAGGCCACCATTTCGGGGAGCTTTTTATCTAGACTACGGGCATTGGTACTCATCACCCTCCATTTTTTTTTTATAGCTTTATTTCTTTTTGTTCCATCCCTGTCCTTACTGCCTTTGTCTTTTTCTCCATTTATCCCTGCCCTTCTCCCTATCGACTCCTCTATCTTGGTGTTTACCTCACTAACTACCCTAATTTTTTGGGGGGGGCTAGGATTTCCCTTCTCCTTTTCAGTGCCTGACCCCTTGGCTAGTTTAATGCTTGCCAATGAAGCATTTAACCCTATCACCTAGGATCCTGGTTCCCCTCATGGATAGATGCAGACTATCACACCTCTATAGGCCTGCATCCCTCTAGGTGGAACCCCAGTCACCAATAAAGCCAAATCCCTGAGCTCTGAACCAGTTTTTCAACTAGTCATTGAATCCCATGGTGTGGAGTACCCTAGCCTCATCCACGCCATAGACAGGTAGCACTTCCAAGAAAGTTACCATATACGCAACTTGTCTAAGACCTCTCCCCAACTCCACAAACTCCTGTTGCACTGCTCTGATCCCATTCTCAGCCAGGTCATTCATCCCTAGGTGGATAATAACATCCAGATCCCTCCCCCTTGCAGCTGCTCCCATGATCCTGAGGATTTGTTTCCTGTCCCTCCAAGCCATGGTGCCAGGCAGGCACCTTACCTCCCTTTCCCCTCCCTGCCACAGTTCTATCCCCCTTAAAATTGAGTCCCCCACCAGGAGTTTGCTTCATTTCTCTGTGGGGTAATGTGCCACCCTCCTGTGGGTCTTCATTGTGGAGGTTCCCAGGATCCTCCTTGTTCTCCACTGTGGGTGCTTAAATAGAGGAGCCATGCTCCATTAGAGTGGTGAATGAATTGTGTAGAGGCACGACTGGAGGGATGCACCTCTGTTCCACCACCCTCACCCTCCCTGAGCCCACTGTGGTTCAACCACTCCTCTTTCTTGGCAACCTCTGAGGTAGTGGCAGTGGCTTGAGTAGTCCCTGGGTGGGGGAGCAGGTTTCCCAAATCCTTGCCAGGTCAGCATGTAGGCAAACACCCTCCTCCCTCAGACTAGAGGTGCCTGCAAATAGGGCAGCAACGCAATCTCCAGAATGTCTCTCTGAAGACTGCTGCTCCACAGCCAGTGCATTGCACCACTCCCCACATGTCTGTGTCCCTTCCTGTTACAGATGGTTTTCTTTTGTTGTTTTTTTGTTCTTGTTTTATTGTGTGCAAGCTTGTAAGTGTCTCTATCCACTATTCAGTGTGCTGTGCCTTTAAGGATATGCACAGGTATATGTTGTTAGCAGTTTTGAGGAAGTGATGTCAGAACCCCTGCTATAAAGGAAGTTATGTGCTTGGGGCATCAGCGTGTCCTGCACCAAGACACGTCTTAAACTGGAGAGTGTATTTTAAGCCAGCAAGCTGTTCAAGTGAGTGAGGGTGTGTTGGTGGTGTGGGAGGTGTGTGGGGTGGCAGTTGCTTAATGACAGTTTGGTGTTGGGGTTGATGGATCAGAGAGGGACCATTTTATTTTTTTTACAGGTTAAAAAGACATTAAGGGACTGTTTTCTTTATTACAGGTCTAACAAGAAAGTGAGTCAGATTATGGGGGTACCACTGGACACTAATGAGAAATACAAATATTACAGGGATGGAAATCGGAGCATTCTGTGGTGTCACTGGACACCAGGGACCATAAAGAAATGTATTACTGAGGCAAGGATGGCAAGGTGGGGGCACCACTAGACACCAGGGAAATAAATAAATTATGGGTTGGCAAGCGGAGGGTGGGGGAGTGCAACTAGATATCAGGGAAATAGCCAATAAAAACAGGGATTGCAATCGGACTGTGGAGGAGCCACTACACACATGGAATAATAAAGAAAAAATATAAAGGGAGGGCAATCGAAGGATAGGGTTCCCGCTAGACACCTGGGAAATATAGTAGTGCTTTAGGTTTCACCAATCATAGTGTAGGGGTGCCACTAGGCACCAGGGAAGAGATGCCAGCAAAAGAAAAATTATGTTTACCTCAAGAAAAAGGATGTTTTCTTGTGACTCGAGATATAATAATGAAGCCTTTTTGGTATCACAAGTCATTAAAAAAGATTTACAGTCTTAAAAGACAGCATGTTAAGGGCATTTCTCCTACAGAAAAGTGCAGAATTCCCTGCTTAACCCTCAATATAGAGGTGCCCCCGCACAACTATAAGACTATATATAGATATACACTGTAAATAACTATATTAATAGTTTTACCCCATTCAACTGAATTGCACTAAATTTTGTATGCACAGTCAGGGGGGCAAGGTGTTTTGATTTGCCAAGTTTCATTCCAATCGGATGTGAGAATTCTAAGATCTGGATAGTAAGTTTTTAGGAAAAACTGATCTCTTTTGCTTCTTTTTTTTTGTCACCTCCTACAACCCAGATGGTTTGGAATTTTGGTTTGAAATGTTTAGGGTAGAAAGTGTATGCTGCAGATTGGTGCCTTTCATTTGTTTGTTGAAAAACTATGAATCTGCCCCATGCTATAAGCATTTCAAATGTTTTTTCTGAGCATGCTCAGGGTATCGAATATCTATCCAAAAGACCCTGCTAAGCATGCACAAAACTGAAATCTCAAATCCTTATAACTTGGCAATGAATTAATATTTTTTCACCAAACCAGTGAAAGGCATATCTGTGAAGAAGCCCTTTCTACCCTGGAAATTTCAGACCAAATTCCAAACTGTCTGGGCACTAGATGATAACAAACAAAATGGCAAAAAAATTGCATTTTTTTTTAGCTTTGTTCATTATCCAGATCTCATAATCCACACATGTGACCTGAAGGAGACTTGGCAAGTCAAGAGATCTTCCTTTTGAAACCGCACATGCAACATCTTGTGCAAATCTGTTGAAAGGTTTTGAAGATATTAAATTACAAAGATGGCATCTCTCGAAAAAGGATTTTTTTCTCACAAAAAATTATTGGCCTTTCACAACAAGGAATCCAATTTAGTGAGACCAAATTCCTTTGACATTCCAGGAAGCTATCCAAAAGACTGAACTGAGCATGCTGAGAATTCAAAACTTTAAAATAAAATAACGTGGGAACATATTAATATTTTTTCACCAAACCAGTAAAAGGCACTTCTGTGAGGCAAACCCTCTCCACCATGAAAATGTCAGACACAAATTCCAAACAATCTGGGCACAGCAAGATGACAAAAAATAGCACAAAACACAGCAATTTTTAATGTTTTAGTACTATGTGCAGGTCAGAACCCACAAATCTGAATGAAACTTTTCACATCAAGAAGGCTACCACACAAGACTGCACATGCAACATTTCATGTGAATCACTTGAACATTTGCAAAGTTATTAAAGTGCAAAATTTGAGGTTTAACACTGAAATCCCTGCTCAACCCTAACTATAGTGGTGCTCCCACACAACTATAATACTGTATATAGATATACACTGTAAAAAATATACATTAATAGCTTTGCCCCTTTCAAATGAATTACACTAAATTTTGCATGCACAGTCGGGGGCAAGGTGTCTTAATTTGCCAAGATTCATTCCCATCAGATTTGAGGATTCCAAGTTCTGGATAGTGTGTTTTTAGGAAAAATTGGTGGGGGTTTCTTTGCTTTTTTTTTTGTCATCACCTACAACCAAGATGGTTTGGAATTTCAGTCCAAAAGTTTCGGGGTAGAAGGGTTATGCTGCAGAATGATGACTTTCATTGGTATGATGAAAAATTATGAATCTGTCACAAGTTATAAATATTTGAAATTTTCATTCTGAGCATGCTCAGTAGGTCATCAAATATCTCTCTCAAAGATTCTACTGAGCATGCTCAGAACCAAAATTTCAAATCCTTATAACATGGCAACAGATGAATACAGTATGTCTTCACCAAACAGTGAATGGCACATCTGTGGGCCAAGCCTCTTCTACCCTAAAAATGTCAGATCAAAATCCAAACCATCTGGGAACTAGATGACAAAAAACAGCTATAAATAGCATTTTTTTAGCTTTTTTTGTTAGCCAGATCTCATAATCCACATGGAGACTTGGCAAGTCAAGCGATCTTCCTTTTGAGACCATGCATGCAACATTTTGTGCAAATCTGTTGAATGAATGGTTATGAAGATATTAAGATGCAAAGATGATACCTCTTGAAAAATGATGTCTTCTCACAAATAAGGATTGGCCCCTCACAACAAAGAATCCTTTTTTGTGACACCAACTTATTTTGCCATTCCAGGATGCTATCCAAAAGACTGAACTGAGCATGCTCAGAACCCAAAACTGTAAAATTAAATAACTTTGGAAAATATTGATATTTTCACCAAACTAGAACAAGGCACTTCTAAGAAGCAAGCCCTTTCTGCCCTGAAAATGGCAGACCAAAATTCCAAACCATCTGGGCACAGCAAAATGACAAAAAAGCACAAAAAAACTCCAGCAAATTGTAACATTTTAGCACTATGTGCAGCTTGGAATTCATAAATCTGACCAAAATGAAACTTGGCATGCCAGGAGACCTACCATGTAAGACTGTGCATGCAAAATGTCTTGTAAATCCATTAAATGGTTCTAAAGTTATTTAAGTGCAAAGTTTGATAATGAACATTGAAACTGCTGCTCAGCCCTAACTATAGTGGTATTACCACTCCACCATAATGTAATTTTATGGAGGAATAATAGTATGAGGCAATAGGTAACAGAAAGAGACATAGGGCCTAATTTTAAAAAGGACATTTTTGGAAAAAGGTGCCTGCATCAAATCAGTATGATGCAAGTGATACCTTGGGTCAAAGTGTGTGGCAGTTACAATTCTTGAATGCATGCTGCATGAAAATCAGAATTCTTTTTTGCCTAAGCCACCCTGCACTTCCCTTGTGGCAGTAGTACCCTTTCACCAGGTCACCAGGGGCTTGCGCCATGGCATGGCTGCACCATCCACTTTTTGAAATTTTTGAAGCTCCACCATGGTCACAACAGGGAGCTGACCATAGACCTACCAAGAGGTGGTCTAAGGGTCATGCACCACTGTCAGGCTGGAAGTGATTGGGGGCTACAAGGAGGGGATGGGGCAGAAGAAGCATAGGAATGGCCTTGGGAGTGATGGGGGTACAGTGGCAATCAGGGGTGATAAGGTGGCACCCTATGGGAGTTCCCTGCACTACTACAGATAGCCAATCAGCCCAGACTGATGGTTAAGGCAATAATGGACAGGGACCGGGCCTCAACACTGTCAGTGACCAGCAGTGGCTGCAGGTTGTAGGGTGCAAATGGTGGTTGGGAATGATCCCTAGGCACTGCGGCAGTCCCCTTGAATCTGTCCCCTTGCATGGAGGCCAGCTGCTGCCCACTGACTGTTGGTCATTTGCACCTATGGGGCAGGTACCAGGGCTGTGTCCCCCTCTGGTCAGGGTCATGGTCCTTTCCTGCCAAACCCATGTACCTGGGCTGATTGACTGTGGGCACCATGCAGGAGGCCCTAAGTTAGTACAATCTCAACACCCTCATATTGTAGAAATGTCCTTGTCACTTCATAAGCCACCCTCAGGCTCATTCTGCCCCTGGTCCCCTTCTGGAAGACATATTCACCCTCCACCTTAACAGCCCCTCTAGTTTTGTGCTGGACAAGAGAGGTTGGATGGATCCCTCCATCAAACTCCTCAGGTGCACCAAATCTTCAGTGCAACCGTGCAGCTGCAGCATCTTTTGGGTCTTAGGTGCTGGGACCCCCATTTTAATAAAATTGGGTGCAGGGTCCTTGATGCACCCCAAGTTTGCCACAGTCTAGATCACTGCAACTTGCAACGATCTAAGAGTTTTTTGAAAATCGAATCCATAATGTCAGATAGGTTTCTTTCTTTGTACTGTAGTAGATATTCTCATGGCATTTTTTTGCGCGTTCCATGTGAATGTTATGGACTTGATTGAATGTATCTCTTTTTACAGCCTACTAGCTTTATCCTAAGCCAATACTAAAAACAGTTTTTAGAACTCTTCAAGGCTTGTTGTATCCTGTGAAAAATATCTGACTCCTCTGTTTTATGTAGTCTTTTGAGGTCACTGTATTCAATATAGAATATTTAAGAAATCTGATTTATATAAATTTCATGCTTGAGATAGAAGGACATAATTGGGAAAGGCTAGATTTGGTACCCACTGTGAGTGATGCATGTTCCTTATTTTATGAGGAATTTATGTTAATTTCTAATAAACATGCTCCAATAAAAACCAGGAAAGTTATATCAAAAACTTCCCCTTAGTACAATGCATATCTTTTTAAATTGAAGAAGCAACGGGACAAGGCCTGGAATGTAACTAAAACCACCAAGGTAAATACAGATTGGATTAAGTATAAGCAATTAGGAAATAAATATACTACTGAACTTAGGAAAACTAGGGAAGATTATTATAATAGAGACTTAACAACTAATCTGACCAATAATCCTAGGGAATCCTGGTTAGTTATTAAAAAGGTAAAAGGTATACAAACAATGGATTACCCTGAACATTTTGAAATCAATAATACAAAAACCCCTTTAGGCCCCCAGGTGGCAGTTTTATTGACTATTTTGTAACAGTGGGCATAGCATCTTTGCCTCCAAACCCCATAAATAAAATCTTTAACCAAGAATTGAAGTCCCAAAAGGATGAAGGGTTTGAGTTTAACACAATAACATCTAGAGAGGTTCAAGACGTACTTCTTAAAATAAATCTTAGGAAATCTGGGGGGGAGGGTTAGATAGTATACCGAATATTTTACTTAAGTATACTGTCCCTATTATTTTATTTCCCCTGGCAAGTACCTTTAATACAACACTTTCTCATGAAGAACTCCCTGAAATGTTGAAAACGGCTAACGTAATAGCTATTTTAAAGTCTAGGCCAAAATATCAATTAGAAAATTCTAGGCCAATTTTATTGTTACCTATAATTGCTAAGATATTTGAAAAACCTGTAGCCAGACGACTGCAGGATTTTCTGGAAAAAGGGCAAATTGTTAACAAACAAACAGTCAGGTTTTAGACCCCAGCATGGCACCACCTCTGCCCTATTAAAAGTAACAGATGACATTACCAAGGTTCTCAACAGGAAGATGTCGGTGGGGGCTATCTTTATTGATTTTTCCAAAGCATTTGGGTATCCTGTGATGTGGGCTAGCTGCAAGTGGGCACATACCAAAATGGTGACCCACTTGTGGTGCAAGAAGGACTGGGTGTTGGGGTGAGGAAGGAAACCGGATGGGGGAGGTTCACGCATAAAGCGATAGGACGTCACTATGTGTATACGCAGGTGGGGGGGCGAGTATGATGGGAGGGAGGGTTGGCCTGGCATGGGGCTACCAAGCTGGACCCATAGTGTGGTGGGTGGCAGCCTAAAGCTACAAGGGTTCCGGGTTTGGATCTGGGCGCACCTACATTTTTGTATGCCCGGCCCCCAATTTTTTTTGGCCTCAAAATTGTACCTCCTGACACGCATCCCCTGGAGGTAAGAATCCATTAGTATGGGTTGTGGAGGGCAAATCTCCCCATGGGGGAGGTGTGGAGGGCACAGACCCCCACATTAGCATTTAAAATCTCAGTCCTCAGTGCCGTTTTCCTGTGCACCAGGGGTGTACATCACCAAAACTGATTTATGGCGATGTACCCTCTCATAATGATGGTCACCTTTTGGCAATTGACATTATGACATAGAACCAGCATTTGACACCTTAAACCTTTACATCCTTCTGTCCAGATTAAAAATGCCGGGTATATCTATAACGGTAGTTAATTAGTTCCAAGATTACTTGTTAGTAGAAAACAATTGGTAACCATTAATGGCTGGACCTCTGAGCTTGGAATATTATTTCAGAGTACCTCAAGGATCTATTTTGGGTCCCATTCTATTTAATTTGTATTTGAATAGTCTTAATCTGTCTTATCTGGGTATAGGATGGCACCTTTACGTGGATGATACCATTATTTACATGACCATCAATACAACAAATAGAAGTCACTTTACAAGAAGCATTTGATGAGTTACGGTACTTTTTTTCTGGAATCCAAACTTATACTAAATCCTAAAAAAAAAAAAAGTTCTACTATTCTCTAGAGAATGGTTTGAGAACCCTTGAGCCTTGTCTAAGGCTAAACACCTTGTATAAAATTATCCTTGCACACACTCGGAGTTACAGATACTTAGGCCTGTATCTCAACAATGCATTTAAATAGAGCACCCATATAGATTTCATAACAAAAAATGTGAGAAAATGCTTGGGAGCATGATATAGAATTAGACAATGTATGTCTGAGAATGTAAGGAAACATGTGGTTATGACCTTGGTTGTACCACTGTTAGATGATGGGGACATAATATATATGGCTGTGCCATCTTTGCAGTTGTCCAGGGTGGATCTCCTATTTAACAAATTGGCAAGGTTTGTCATAAATACCCCAAGGAGGACCCATAGATGTTACTTATATAAATCATTGAATTGGTGGTATCCAAAAGATAGGAGACAATCCCATGTTCTTAACTATATGGTTAGGTCTTTCAGGTGTGAGATCACTGAATGCATTTCAGAGGGAATGCAATTCTGAGAGAAAAAGAGTGGATTGCACTCTGTAGAGGGCATAGAATATGATTTTCCATGAGTGAGGACAGAATTAGGTAGATCACACTTTTTCTGCAGAGGCCTTCACACCTGGAACACTTTACCACTTGTTTTAGGTCAGCTAGCAATGGTATTCAGTCAGGGGAGATCAAATCATGGTTTGCCCAAGAGGCAATAAGGAAAATTAGTGAAGATCCTCCTTGAAAGCCATTTGTTTCCTGTAGTACTTAGGCATATTGGATTATGTATGTTGAAATGTTTACTTATGATAACTTGTTTTACACAACTTGTATTTATTTACAGTATGTATAGTTGTCTATGTATGTAAAATTAATGATGTTTGTTGTTTTTTTGATACTGTAACTATTTTTCTTTTCATGCTGTCTTGGAGAACACCTGTGAGCAGATGCTCATTTTTAGGTTCCACATCAGTTACAAGAAAAAATTGAACAGGTACATCGCATTACATTACAAGCAAGTACAAAATTGCACTGGTAGAAAATAATACATTACAAGCTAGGTAGACAATAAATGGCTGTGAATTACAAGATTGGGATAGCATTTAGCTTAAGATATAACATTTAGGCACTGCTATGACATTGGTGAGAAGGTGCCTGCATCGGAGAGTTAAGCATACTTGTGGGGGGAGAAGCAGAGTGGAGAACATGCACAGCTGTGGCGTAGTGAAATGTATGCCTGTGTAAGGGGTTAAGAACAGACTTAAGGAAAGTTGGAGTCAATGGGGATAGGAAAGCAGCATACAGGGGCATGAGGGCAGGGACAGAGAGGGAAATGGGTGCCCATTGGAGAGGGGAGGGGGTAGACGGGGTGGGATAATGAAGTGCTGTGAAGGTAGGTACCCCTAGGATTAGGTGGAACACTAAGTGCTACTGCTTTACGTGGGTCCAAATGTAGGAAAGTTGTTTTGGTCATCATGAATGGCCAGTGCAGTCACAGTTGTCATCTATGGCAAAGTGCTGCCTGAGCTTAAACTTGAAAGCACCAATGGTTGTGGTATTGGAGATGGCTGAAGGAAGGGCATTGGTCCAGTGTGGTGCATGGTAGTAGAATGCACGTTGACCCTGTGCAGTGTGACATCAAGGTTCACTGAAAATTTGGCTGTGAGTGCTTTTGGTCAGCCTAGCACTTACATGGTGTGTGAGCAGTTTCTGGACTCCTGGTGGCATCAGATTTAGCGTGATTTTTTTGGGCCAGTAGATAGGTATGGTATTTAACTCTGTTCTTCTGCTGGAACCACCCTGCCTGTGACTAGAGCTCACAGGTCTGTGTAGGCCTTGCAGCATCTGCGAGGAGTAAGCAGGCATTATTGAGGGCCAGGGAGATGTGATGGAGCACTGAGTCTGGTGCAGAACCACAAACCACCAGGCCATGATCAATGAGGGTAACAACTGAGCTGGTGATGGCCATGTTAAGTGCTTCATATGTCAGGCTGTGCTTGTGGCGGTGGAGTATCCTGATTCTGGAACTAATGGCCTTGGCTGTGTTGTCTATATGCTGTGAATTGGACAGGGTGGAGTCAAAGGTGATACACAGTTACTTAAAGTGCTGCATGAGGTCCCACAAATTGCCACTGTTGTTCAGAATGGATAGTGGGAAGGTCCTGTGTTTGCTGTGGGTGCTGGAGTAGATCATTGTTTTAGTTTTCTTGTAGTTAAGGATTAGTCTATGCTCCTTAAATCATGTGTTGGCAGAAGTAAATCCTAGTTGGAGGTCATTTTGAAGTAGTTTGGGATTGGGGTTGAAGGTGAAAATGATGGCTTCATCAGCATACAACAGCATGTGACTGGTGCAAGAGTCTGGAAGTTTATTTAAGAAGATACCGAAGAGGAGGGGCCCCAGTATTGATCCCTGAGTGGACAGGTTTGCTATCTGAGACAATGTCCCAAATCTTGACCCACTGTGAGTGATTGCTGAGATAGCTGTTAAACCATATAATTGTACCAGAAGACAGACTGGTATCAGCTCGCTGTTCAAGGAGGAGAGTGTGGTGAACCATATCAAAAACTTTTGATAGGTCAGTGAAGGAAGCCCCATTAGCTGCCTTTGATCCAGGGCTTGATGGATATAACCCGTGAATTCCAGCAGGACTGTGATAGTGCTGTGTTTTGCTCAGATCCCATGTTGTTCCAGGCATACGAGTTGGTGCATGTTCAGGTATTCCACAAGCTGATCCGCTGCTATCCGTTCAAGTGCTTTGGAGAGTGGTGGGAGTATAGAGATCAGTCTTTTAATGTTCTGTAGTGCTTGGTCTCCACTTTTGTGAACTGGTGTTACAGACGCTGACTTTCAGAGCTTGTGGGAACTAAGAGTGGCAGAGGGATAGGTTGATGGTGGTCAGAGGGCTTAGTACTTCTGCAAGTGCTATAGCAATGAACTTAAGGTCCAGGGTATCTCCACTGTGCCTCGATTTACGTAACACATTATCAAGGAACCTTCTAGCCTCGGTAGTGCTGACTTCTTTAAAGTAAAAAAGTGGACTGTTCCCTACAGTGGTTGATCACCTACTGGGTGCTTCTGTACTGGAGGGTCAAAGTACTCTGCTGGGATTACTCCACTTAGTTCTGTGAATGCAGTTTTTATGGCATTTCCTATTTGGAGTGGATCCACTGTGGGTACATTGTTAACCAGGAGCATGGAGGGTGGCTGTTTTGGGATCCTTGCCAGTAATATCACTGATATTGGCCCAGAAGGATTTGCTGCACTACCAGGACTTGGAAAGAGCTCCCTTTATAGTTGAAGCATTTTGCTAGGTGGATAGCCTTTGTGCACTCATTTCTAGCTTTTTTTTATATAGCTGGATATTGGCAGCTGTACCATGTGTGCATGCCTTTATCCAAAGTTGTTCCCGAACATTGAGTTGTAGCAGGAGTTCTGGCATTATCCAGGGGTTGCAGGGAGCTTTAGATTTTCTTGTTTTCAGGGGGGTATGTTTATTGTAAGTGACGTTAAATTGTGTGATGAAGCATCCGAGTGCGATGTCTATGTTGTTTGTTTCATGTAGGTCAGACCATGAAGGTCCACTTTGAGTTGTGGTAGGTACTCATTGATGAGTACACGGCTGGTTATGCTTCTGGGAGGGGACTTGCTAAAGTTGTTTTGCAAGGTGTAGCTAATGGGTGAATGATCACTCAGTGAGTCAGGGAAGACAGTGGTGTTGGTGATGTGGTCTAACTTATGCTGTATCAAGGCCCTCACTGGAAATTAACTTGTCTCATTCTAGATGTACCCATTCATTGTCTTCTAAGATGAATAAAAGTTTTTACCACTACTTACTACTACTATTTGAATGTCAAAGTAGGGATGTAGGGCACTGTACTAAATGTGTGAAATCTTTTCTTTCCTCTTCAATGGTCATTGCATAAATTTCCCTAGCTCCATGGTGTAAACACATATGCAGTGATGCTCATTAGTAGGTTCTTTTTCAGCTCTAGGCATCTTGATACAAGTATACTAATCCCTCTGGTCTTACTAGTTACATCACTAGAAATTCAGTGTTTAAAAAGTGTTCAAAAGTGATAAGATTAACATTGTTAACTTAAATTACTAGGTCCAGGGTGTCTCCACTGTTCCTCGATTTACAAGTTGCTGATTGATATGTTATGACATGGTGCAACCTATCACTAAGCACCACTTGAACACTGAAACCCTGTTAACTGGAGTTATTGAGAGTTAATTGATATCATTTGTGAAATGGTGAAACCTGTTTCTGAGAACCACTGTGTATTTATCTTCAGCTCCTCCATTATGTGAAGAATGTATTTTTTAAGACCAGTGATGGTGAGGAGATGTTTTTTGATAAGAATGGAGACTCTCCTGCAATGTATGACATACTCAATTGGCAGGTGTCCCCTGATGGAAGTACCACCAAGTATGTGCACATTGGATATTATGACTCTCATGCTGCATCAGGACAAGACGTCTTCATTAATGAGAGCCGGATTTTGTGGAATGGAGGCAGCACACAGGTCAGTGCACAACAGAATGTAATAAAGATACAGAAAAAGATGTGACTTAAACCTCTAAAAAAAACATACAATATAATCAATAAAAGACCACCTGGTGATAATTTTATTTCAGGAAGCTGAGTCATTCAGCCTCATAGTTTATTCTTGCCCCAGGTTAAATGATTTCAAATATCCCCTTACTCACCAGTGACATAGGTTATCCTCTATATTTACATTTAATGATTTGTTATTTTGTATTACTAATTTTGCATTATTACCAAACAATAATGTATGGTAGAAAATTGTTAACCCACAAAAGTCATCATTTCCCAGTGTTGTTTACCCATCGATGGTACGTCACATTGATGGGTTAAAAACTGGGAACAGTCTGCATATGTGTGCACATTTTTTCTTTCAGGAACCAATGGATGCACGCAGTGGTGATGGAATGACTGAATGGCCACGGCGTTGACCTATTTAAAAAGTAAGGAGCCCTCTTCAATCTTTCTTGGCACCATACACCATAAAAAACAATGCATGGTCCCTTTATCAGCAACCAGTTACTATTAACCATCTCAAGCTTGTCATGGTGACATAAAGCTCTCAAGCTTCGCTCTCAACATTTACATGGTCACCCTGGTGACCTCTCGATGGTTAATAGACCAGTTAGTGATAGAGGACCATACATTATCCTCTATATTAAGCATTTATAAAGCAGTAATAACCCAGTTAAAATTAAGTATTATCCTTTTGTTATTTTTGATATCTTCTTGAATAATTGTAGTGATTCAGTTTCCTTCCTTGTTCCATATTCCTTTTTTAATTTTTTGCTCACTGCATCTTCACAGTGGACAAGTGCCAGTCATTCTACACATCTTACATTACCAGGGATTCCACTTCCATACTTTCACTTTTTGTCCTTTGCCTTTACTGGCCTGCAAGGCCCATGGAGGTGTTGATGATACTGTACCTTTGGTGCAACAACCCAGAACACAGCTGACTTTGTGGCATGTGCAGTAGATGCTGTTTGTACCTGACGCATTTAGCATACCCTTTATCTTCCAGTGTAAGCAGTATCTTTAATTGTGGTCTGACAAAAAATTGAGTAAGTGAGCCAGCATTACAAAACAGACTAATGAACAGACAAATGTAGAACAGTTAACACGCATAGTGATTTACCATCCTTTTATGAGGTTGTTGTTTGATAATTAGTGAGGATTCTATCTGTATTTGCAGAAACTTGATACGAACTTTAAAATGGTACAGTACTTTACTGCATTTCCCTGAGACTGGCTAACAGGGAACAATGTAGTAATATCAGTCTGCCACCTTTGCACCGTTGTGTTTTTCTTCCAATCTGGTTCAGTTTGTTTCAAAAACTTCCAGGCTGGTGTGATATCCACACTCTACTGCCCGACATAGAGATAATAAGGCTCTCTAAGCTTCAGGGATTGTAATATGGATTTCTTCAACATTGTTAGCATCTCCTACTTCCCCGTTTTCCTCCTCCTAAGTGCCAGGATCTGCAAACAGGGCTTTGGTTGCTATAGCCTCCTTAGTGTCATCGAATTCAGTGGGCTGGACTTCATTGCATGCTCATTTACATAATTCATCAAACTATTCATACGTGAGTGCAGTTTCTGTGTGATCCCCTGTGTCCTTCCCCTACTTTACTCCTTGATCAGTGGGTACGTTCTCCTCTGCTTTTCGTAAACAAAATCCACTTTTTTTTGAAGCAGGGTTAGTTTGTGTTTTGGGAGACACAGTCCCAGGCTTGCAGCATGAGTCTGACAGCATCCAGTATACCAATGTGGTGAATACATGTAGCAACTTTCAGATCCTCAACAGAATCTAAGATTTCCAGCAGTCAGTTTCTCATTAGCTTTACATAATGTTTAAAAAATAAATAAATAAATAATGCCCTGCTCTGAGGGCTGCAGAATGCTTAGGGATCAGTCCTGGGACCAGTCCTTTCAGTATCTTTATCAGTGACATTGCAGATGAACTGGAGGGTAAGGTCTGTCTGTTTGCAGATGACACCAAGATCTGCAACAGAGTAGATGATCCAGATGGGGTGGGCAGAATGAGAAGAGATCTGGATAAACTAGCAAGATAGTTGGAAGAGTGGCAACTGGGGTTTAATGCAAAGAAGTGCAAGATCATGCGCATAGGGAAGAGAAACCCTGAAGCCACCTATAGGCTGGAAGGGGAGTTGCTGGCAGTCACAAGGGAAGAAAGAGACTTGGGCATCATCATCACCGAGGACCTGAAATCATCCAAGCAGATCACTAAAGCAGTAGGTAAGGCTAGGGGGATGTTAGGGTGTATTAGTAGGGGTATCACAAGTCATAAGAGGGAGGAAATAATCCCTCTTTACAAGACACTGGTTAGGCCCCATCTGGAGTACTGCGTGCAGTACTGGAGGCCACACCTTCACAAGGACATTAACAGAATTGAGGCAGTCCAGAGAAGGGCAATCAAAATGGTGCAGGAACTGCATCAGAAAACATATGAGGACAGATTAACGGAACTCAATATGTATACCCTAGAGCATAGGAGTGAGAGAGGTGATATGATCAAAACATTCAAACACCTTAAGGGCATTAACAAGGTGAAAGTCTAACATGTTTCAATATAAGAAAAATAGTAGTACAAGAGGACACAGCATGAGATTAGAGGAGGCCGATTAAGGGGTAATGTGAGGAAGTTCTTTTTCACAGAAAGGGTAGTGGATGCATGGAACGGCCTACCTCAGGAAGTGGTGGATATGAATACAGTGCAGGGCTTCAAACAGGCATGGGATAGGCATAAGGGAGCAATACAGATGAGTATGACTAGATAGGCCATTGACAGAGCAAAGGCCGATGGCACACTCATAAGGCAGAAAAAAAAATGGGCAGACTGGATGGGCCTTGCAGTCCTTATTTGCTGTCAACTTCTATGTTTCTATGTTGGTAGTGTTGGGATGTAGGACAATGTGTTTTAATATTTCTGCACCCAGGCACTGGAGGATGCCCACTAAAATGATCAAGAACCAGAGCGATTTTACAAGACAGAAGTCTCCTGTCATTGTGGTGCAGCCACGCTGTGAACATTGTTATCATCCATTGTGTTTTGTTGTTTAAATACAGCACAGAAAGATTTGTTTACACCTCTGAAACAGTGTGACTGCACCAACTTGCCAATGACAACGAGACTGTGTTCCTCAGTGCCTGCAGTGTTATGCATTAGGAGCTCAGAAATATTCTCCTTTGCCTTTTTGGGACCAATAGGGATTTCCGTTTTAAAAGTGAAAGTGTTGTACCCAATGCACCTATAAAATAGCCCAGTTTAATCCGTGTTAAAAATATTTTCTGGGCTACAGTCACTCAGCAGATCTGCTAAAACATCACATAACTGTGAAACAGCCCCTTCACTGTGAGCATTAAGCTTCCTGCCATGGATTTTTTCAAAAACTGTTTTTGTGGTGATGCTTCCATCTGGTAAGTCACTAATCAGTATGTTTGAAGTCATCCTTACCTAACAGCATTGCAAGGTGCTGTGACTTCTGTAAGAATAGAGGGCCACTGATATTCACTTCCCTGACATGGCCATTACTGAACCACCAAAGGAGGGATTCTTCCACGAACGCATCTCTACTCTCCCTTTCATTTTTCTATTGGAGTTCTGGCTAGAGTGCCACTGGGAGACTAAACAACCAGTTTTTCTGGAAATCACTGAGTGTAAACTTGGGAATGGCAACATTTGCTGAAAGCTCATGGAGGCTGAGGTTAGGAAGGTGGTTCATCTCATTCAACATTTCAATTATACTTGATAAAGAATGCCCATTCTGTTTGCCAGACATGATGGCATGCAACAGGTTCAAATAGTGTAATTCAAAACACAGCTCAGCCACTGCCTTGCTGTACTGCTCTCTGGACAGTTTCCCCCCCCCCACCCTCTCCTCCCTCCCTTACTAAATACACTTCCCCACTTATCCCCCACCTCTGAGGCATCACACTAGTCAAATACAGCAACTTCTTTAAGGTGCTTTCCTTCCTGTTACTTCTTAAAGGGGTGATCCTCTATCATGCTCAAATTTAACTTATCGTCCTCAATGCATCCAGGATCAAATGCATTGACACTGACTATGGTCCTCCTACTTCCTACACCAGCCCCACCTCACTTAGGACCGTCACCCTCTACCCATAGTACCTCCCCTCTTATCTACAGCACCTCTACCAGACCCCCCGATGCTGGACCACCTCCCCCCCATCGGTACCCTCCCACACTTCCACCCCTGCTACCTCTTACTTCCCACTCTTCTCCAATCTTCCCATAGTCTCTTCTCCTCTATGCCTTTCCCACCCTTCTTACTCTACCCACCCCTTGTACCCCAGCACCCAGCCCCGTGTCCAATCACAAGTGGAGAAGTCACAATCACTACTAAGCTTTGGTGCGCCTAATCACCCTCCTGTTGCTTCAATCAGGTAACAATCATCCAAAACCTGGCCCCGTGCCCAACCTTATGAACAAGCCTGCCCAGGCTCAAGGACTCTGCATAGCTTTCATGAATATTTCCAGCCTCTTTAAGAAGGCTGCTGCATTTCAATGCTGAGTTACTCAGCACCAACCAGACATTGTTGCACTCATTGAAACCTGGTTATCCAAATCTACCCCCAACTCCTTCCTCTCCCTCACTGGTTACACCCTTTTCAGGGAAGATTGGGTGGATAAGCTTGGAGGTGGTTGTGCTGTCTATATACGTGACTCCCTCCTTGGACATGTACTTCCACCACCCAAGCTTGATAACGGGGCACAAGCCCTCATGCTAAAAATCTCCCCCAACCCTGTTAAGGGCCCATTCTTTCTCACCATTGCCTATATTCCCCACAGAAAGCAAGACCTCACCATTTAGGTGCTTGCTGACTACCTTTCTGGCCTTCCACCCAAAACAGCCCAAATAATTGTTGGTGGCCTGAATATCAACTAGCTCTCTGCCACGGCCTCCCAAATCAAAGAAATCTTTTCCATCCCTGACATGTCTCAGCTTGTCACTACCCCAACTAGATTCAACCCCTCTACTGGCACCAGCACCCTCCTGGACATCACCATTACCAACCGTCCCCAGAGGGTGCTCAATATCAGTGTACTTCCTAACTCACTTAGTGACCACTCCCTGGTCATATTCTCTTGGTCTACTACCAACAGCAAACCAGCACCACAAACCACACAGCGATGTCACTTACTCCCAGGCAGCTTGCGTCACCCTAAACTGTACCTTTCACAATTGGTTTGTTCCCCAATCAGGCTTGCACTGTCCATAGACGAGGCATTGGATTTTTTCACTAGTACTTTTAACATAGCTTGTGACCCCTATGCCCCCTTTGCTAGAAATCACACCAAAAAGGAAAGCATGCCCTGGGTTACCCCCTCCCTCCTTCACAAACTTAAAATGGGAGACAACCTATGGCACATTGCCGTGGAATCTGGCATACCAGCTGGTAGGTAAGTGTACAACACCAAGTGCAATAAGTGTTCTTGGGCCATTCGACAGGCCAAAGCCCAGTACTACCAATCTGCTCTTGTCTCTTCCTGGTGGTTGGCTAAGAACTTTTGGGATAATGAAACAAAAATACAGGGGAAGAGTACACTGTGGGGGGGGTGAGATACTCACAACAACAAAAAGGGAAAGGGACCTGGGGTTAGTCATATCAGATGACCTAAAGGTAGGCAAGCAATGTGAAAGGGCAGCAATGAGGGTTGGGGTGATACTGGGATGTATAGGAAAAGGCTGTGAAAGGGCCAGCCTGAATTACCAACAGGTCTGCCTAGAAGTCAGCCTTCTATGTTATGTTTTGTTTTGTTATGTCCGTGTTTGTTCATCTACATGGACTGACCACCCATGTATTTACATTTTTAAAGATACATTGTGGCATTTTTTTAGTATTTGTTTCCCCCCTTTCCTTGGCAGTATTCCGTTTGGTGACATGAATTATAAATTGTCGGGTAGCGCTATAGCTCTGTCATGTCAAAGTAATTAACACTGTATGTATAGATAAATAGCCTTTTGTTTCGTAAAATATGCTATGAAACATTTGTTCTATGTGCTGGGGCACTTATGTCATTAGTATCTGTATAGTGTAACACTGTACTTTCTTAGCATCTGTTTATCTTCAAACCCTACCTCAGTAAATAAAAGACAAGCCATGCTACTGTAAATGGAAGTCATAAAGCAATTAGTGGCTTAAAGAGAGAGTTACAGAGAATATTTTGTTTTAAATAAAATGAATGGACGGCTCATAGGAAGCTGTCTTCAGATGATTTTAGAATATGGACAGTTTGGTGTGCTAGTTGAGTTTAGATGCTGCAGAGTGACCCCAAGAGGTTCAGAGTACTCAGCCTCTTGAAGGTGTGGCATTTTCCTGGCACTTAAACTAACTCGCTTCACTAAACCCAGTACTGTAATAAACAGAGCAGTGTGCACTGTTGAGTACAACATAGATAGTAGGAATTAACTCAGTACATTAAACAGTATGGAGGTATTTTTGGTAATTGCGCTTCCTACAAACTCTTCATCCCTCTGTACCTCTTCAGCAGCTTTTCTCTATATGAGCCAGCTGGCCTCAGTCTTACTATATTTATGCATGAGAAAGCTGTAGGAGGGGCTTACAGACAGCTCAGTTGTTCCAAGTTCATGTTTATACCACTAAACCAAGACCACAGTAAAATAAATACACATTTATAAATAAAAGATAAGGTATATCATAATAAAAAAGACAGAACAGTCTGTCAGAGAGAAAAGAAAGATGATTCTTAGCATGAACGATTGACGTGTTGGGCGGACCAATCCCAGGGTCCTGCCCCCTTTATGTGATGAACCAAGAGTGTGATACTTCAGATGGGAGCAGGGTGTTGGAGAAGAAACATCCATCTACACTAGTTCCTGCTAGTGTTAAACAGTATTTTTTTCTGTTTAAGCTGAAGTTAAGCTGTTTTGTTTTGTTACCTTCTTTATTTGTCGTTGAAAGTCTGAATTTATTTTTGTTCTGTAAATAATAAAATAAAAACTTTGATTTATTACATCGGTGTATGTGTCCATCTCTATAACCCACAGCCTCTCACAGAGGCATCACCAGTAGAAAACAGGAAGTTGTTATCCCTCTGTACAGACAGCTGTTGAGACCCCATCTGGAGTACTGGGTCCAGTTCTGGAGAACCCATCTCTACAAAGGACATAGACAGGATGGAGGCAGTCTGGGAGAGGGCAACTAAAATGGTGCAAGGTCTGCACCAGAAGACATATGAAGAGAGACTTAAGGACCTTAATATGTGTACCCCAGAGGAAAGGAGGGATGGGAGGACATTATAGAAACTTTCAAGTGCCTCAAAGGAATCAACAAAGTCCAAGGGGGTAGCACCTTTCAGAAAAAGAGATGTGCGAGAACAAGGGGGCACAATTTAAACATAGAAGGGGGATGGCTCATAGGTAATGTGAGGAAGTATCTTTTCATGGATAGGGTAATGGATACATGGAATGGCCTACCTGAGGAGGTTGTGGAGTCAAAAACAGTGGGAAATTCAAGAATGCATGGGACAGACATAAGGCAATTCTAGGGGGTGGGGGTAGGAGGAAGTAGGTTGTTGGTAACTTGGATCTGCAGCTTATCTATTAGGTAGGGAAATAGGCAGACTGGGTGGTCCAAGCGGTCCTTATCTGCCATCAAATTCTATGTTTCTGTGTTTCTATGTAAAACAGCTGGATGGGAAATCCCACTCCCCACCCCTTTCTCAACTCTCCTGTAATGGAACTGTCTGCTCTGACACCCTTGGCTTTGCAGACTGCCTAAACCACACATTATCAGACCTGAGTTCAGTCCTGCCCAGTAATGTCTTTGACCCCATCCCAGTAGCACCTCTCCCCACTCTCCAGAGACCTCCTTTCTATCTATGTACCATATCCCCACTGGGCGCTAGACCCCTTCTGCAAAAAGCCGTTAGTAGTAACAACTCTGGCACTGACCTACTGGACACTAGGCTACTTTGTCTGATATTGGATGCTAGCCTGGTCCCAGTTACTGAGCTGCTCAACTACTCTCTGTGCCTGGGGAAGTTCCCCAGCACATGGAAAACTGCCATCATCACTCTCATCCTAAAGAGTGGCAATCAAGTGACCCCGGGTAACTATCGACCTATCTCAATCCTCCCCCCACTCTCTAAAGCCCTTGAAAAAGTAGTTGCCAACCAGCTTGCTGAAAACCTGGTCATGTACAGTATCCTGTGCCCTGAACAGCATGGCTTTCATGCAGGTCACAGCACCATAACCGTGCTACTTGAATTCTCTAACT
The DNA here is from genome assembly GCA_016271365.2 of Neoceratodus forsteri. Taxonomy (NCBI): domain Eukaryota; kingdom Metazoa; phylum Chordata; order Ceratodontiformes; family Ceratodontidae; genus Neoceratodus; species Neoceratodus forsteri. The sequence goes on along the minus strand of CM028137.1, from coordinate 62,199,360 downwards.
TCCTGCACTCTGCTCTTGATGCTGGAAGCCCTGCTGGTGCCATGTTCATTGACCTCTCCAAGGCCTTTGACATGGTTTTCCATCCCCTCCTCCCTGACTCCCTTAGATGCCTTGATTTCTCCCCTGGGCCCCTTGCATGGTTCACCAGCTACCTCTCTGCCAGAACTCAGTGTGTAAAAATCAATAACACCCTATCTGACACATGACCTGTCTGCTCTGGGGTTCCCCAGGGCTCCATTTTAGGCCCTTTCCTCTTCAGTCTCTACCACAACTCCCTCCCCTTGACCTGCCCAAGTAAAGTCCTCCTGTGCACGGATGATGCTGTGCTCTTCGCCTCTGACCCCAACCCCATTACACTCTAGGCTACCCTCCAACAAGCTTTTGATAGAGCTGAGCATTGGTTCACATCACAAAGGCTAGTCCTGAACCTAAAAAAAAAACTAAAAAAGCTATGATATTCTTGCATTGTCAAAGCAAAGCCAGTGGTGCCCCTCTCATGATACTGCCTAGCACACTAAACCCCATTGAGCAAGTTTCCTCCTACAAGTATCTGGGCATTACCTTTGATTCAGCACTCTCCTTCCATTCCCATATCAATGCCCTTTCTGCTGCTACCAATGTCAGGACTGGACTGTTTTACCACCATAGGGACTGCCTACCACAAGAGACTCTTAAATTGGCAATCTTCTCCTCCTCTATCCTGTCACTAATCAACTGTGGGCTGCCCATCTATGCTGCAGCTAACAACTCTGCACTTACAAGACTCCAGATTTCTATGAAAAAGACCCGCAGACAAATGCTTGAAATCCCTAGGTGCAACCATACAAGCCTGCTGTACTCCAACCAACTTGCTCAACCTTGAAGAAAGACTCTGCTTCCAAACCTGCTTTCTTGTAAAAAAGACCCTGCTAGGGCTCTTCCTCCATCGAGTCACCACCTCCCTGCAGCATGCCTCCCCCTCAGTTTCTACCCACAGCACTGTCTAAACCTCCTTTATTGTTCCCAGGGTTAGGATTTCTTATGGCCCAGAGATTCTTTTTCTATCAGGCTCCCTCCTGGCTCAATTCCCTCCCAGTCAACATAGCTGACTCAACTAGGTTTAGTCCTTTCAAGGTCTTCCTCAGAAGCCATCTGACAAGCACTAGCTGCTGCAACTGCACATAATCCCCCACCTGCCCCTTACCCTACCCCCTAGGCTGGGTTTGCCCTGTCTACTTTTGCTGTATATGCCTGGGGTCTCAGGCAACATCTGCTGACTAATGCAATAAAATATCTCTGGTTGCTACCTGGTGTGGTACTCATGTACCTATATTATGACTATTGTGAGCTACCTATTACCAAGCTTGTATCACCAGTGAATTCCTATAACACTGGTTGCCTTTTTAATCTAAGTGTTATGCATTGCGCTGTACTGTTTTGTTTGCTGTGATGTATTGCTCTCTTGATGAGATGCCTTTGTAAATGAGTCTTTGACTCAAAGGTCTGTAAACCGACGATCAAATAAATAAATAAAATAAATAAATAAATTAGCCCAGCAGGAGATGACAACTTTAATGTCACCTTTAGCTAAAAAATGGCTTTCCAATTGACCACAGTCACATGTAATTAGAGGTGTGAGAGTCACGAAAGACTGTCACATTGGCAGCTGAGGCCACTATAGATGGGACACAATAAAAAACAGTATAACTTCAAGTTTTATTATTGAAAACATAGCAAATGTATTTGGGCTACAGTATGTCATCTGCTTTAAGCATCTGTCTGCTATAAGTGTGTCCGCTATAATTGATACATACTGTAGTTAAATTGATCCTCAGTTAATCCTGATAGTTCATTGGTAACTCCTCTGTTTGATTATGGGAGTGTTGATTTTGGGGACAAAGCTGGAGGTGTTCTACGCCAGTTTGATGTGCTTTATAACAGAGTTGCAAGATATGGTTTGGATGTACCCTGGCACACACACCACTGTTCCCTCTATAGAGTCCTGGATTGGATAGAACTGACAGAATAATGAAAACTACATATACTACACTTGATGTACCACTGTCAAATACAAAAAATGCCTGACTACATGTTAGATTTAATAAAGAAACAGAATGTTAGGGAGGGTTTACATGCAGCAGGGACAACAGAGTACACTGTGCCAATAGCGAAAACTGTGAGGGGCCCAAGGCACTGAAATAGTCTGCCAGGTCATCTGAAGCAAAGTAATAGTATTTCACCATGGAATGTTATAAGATCTTGGTTTACTGATGCTGCTAAATCTCCTAATACTTGCTGTGGCTAAGCTACATTTGTTATTTATTGTTAAACGTATGTTTTTGCTGTATTTGCACTGTATGTTCTGTAACTTTTATTGTGGAATTACTACTTTGTACAATGGGACCCCATTGAAAATGAGCTTTGGCTAAACTGGGCTATCCCTTTCTGATGTGTTTCAGAATAAAAATTGTACTACTACTACTGTTTAAATGTGTGCTTAATACTGCTTTGATCTGTTTCACAGTTCTTGCGGGCCCTCTGATGTTATTCAGCATTTTCTTGACTTACATTCAGACCTCATCTTTTATTTACTAAAATATCCAAAACAATGAAAACCCCTGGAAGCATTAGCAGACAGATTAACAACATTATTAATACATTTGAGATGTACAATAATGAGAGGAATTGCACAAACATGTAGAAATAATTGACAATGGGGTCATGAATAATATACAGTATCAGTGATGTTTTGAATGACCTTAGCCTTGTTACAAGTCTTGTGTCATACAGTAGTACATCTAAGAGGAAAAGCACATCTGCCAACTCCTTAGAGAAATGTGACTTCTCAATGGAACAAATGTTTGTTCGTGAGAGATTTATATAGATGTTTTGTTGTAACAATGGAATGAAAATATTGTTTGGATAAGTACATGTTGAGCTGGTACTCCATATAGATGCAATATTCTTTTTAAACCTTTTATTTAAATATTTTTCTAATTGCAAGTTAAATAACATTAGCCCAATTCCAGAAGGGCATAAGCCAGTGTAAGGCAAGATACGCCAAACCCTATGGCATATCTCAGTACTTACGCCAGGCAATACGCCAGACCCTATTCCAAGGTGTGAGTTGTACCTTGACATCTGTGGGCTGTGACAAATGCAGGTTATGCCAACACTTACGCTGCAGCCCGCAATGCCTGGTGCAACTGTAGGTTACAACAACAATCTAGCCCAACTCCAGTAGGGTGGCTGTTGTAACCCGCAAGTGCAATTACAAAAGCCACAGTGGTGTGGCTAAGATGAAACAGCCCCAAGCTGCTCTAAGTGGCAATCAATGGTGATATCCATTGGCTGCCACCTCCTGGTACTGCAGCAATGGCACAGACGTGTCCCCCATGTCCCCTAATGTATACCCCTGCCTTCCACACCCCAAATAGCAGGGACCCCTGGGGTCCATTCTCTGGTGTGCCCCAATGACACCTGTGTCACCTGTCCTGCCCCCCCTCCATGCCCCCTCAAGCTGCTGGTGGTGTTCAGGGGCAAGGGGTGCTTTGGGGGGCGATTGGTGTTTGTCGTGAGTTGTGACTTGCAGCAGATATACACCATGCATGAGCTACTACCACACATGGTGTATAGCTCAAGTCACAATTACTGAGACCCTGCCACTTCTGGAATGTGGTGTAGGGTCCCTGGCATAGATGTGACGGGCATAACTTGCAACTGCATGAAAGTTACAATGGCCATCTTGGAATTGGGCCCCATATTAAAGAAAAACAAATCCTGTTAAATAACTTTGTAATCAGTTAATCAATACTTAGTACTGGATAAGTCCATAACACTGGGAATTACCAACAACAAGAACAAGGATTTTTGGCCCTCTACTTGAAACTGGGAGTCACAACCCTCTGATCCTTCCATTTCAAACAGGCAATTAAAGCAGCAGTGACATAAATTAAAAAAAAAAATCTTCACCAAAAGTTAGTTTCAGCTACAATTAATAAAAACATTAGCCTTCAGTACCTGTGAAATCTGCTTTTGTACTTACCTCATATGTTACACCCCATACGAGATTTTTTATTTTCCCAGTCTTAGCCCTTGCTATTTCTACAATGCTATGTTTATGCAAAATAGGGTGGTCATCTTTTTTCTAAAGAAAAGAATAAAACATTTATAGAATACTAAAATGTTGATGACACTATTAAAGTATACCATCCAATACATCTGGAAGATGCCCGGAATATTTTATAGCAAAAAAAGGAAGGCCAAATGTTCTGCTAAATCTTGTTGCACAGTTGATTTAATTCAAGTAGCAATACATAATGTGGTTACATAAATATTATATTAGTTTATAATCAAATGAGCTCATTACAAAAAGCTACTTCAGGATTAAAATATCACACAAAGGATAAAATCCTAAAATTCAAATGAGTGTTCTGAAACCTTTAACATTCTTCATCTTTATCATCTCTTATATTATCATGCATATACAGTACATGGCTGATTAGCATCTGGTCAACAGAGCATCAATAGATGCATATTACTGGTCAGACATCAGGGCTTAAAGAGCTACTGATGCATCAAAGAAAACTTTAAAAACATAACTAGGTACAATTCTGCCTGCATTCCATTTACGTTTTATATACTTCTCCTCCCTGTTATTTATTAATAAGGAAATGTGTATGAATATATAATCTTTGTAACTTAGAGTTTCTTTAGAGTCCAACTGCTTCTATAGCTTACTCCCTACTTCAAGTCATAATCCTCTGTTGTGACATCACAATGTGTTGCCATGGGAGTACTGTGATATCATAAGCAGTGCCCTGTGACTTCAGGTAGGGAAAAAGCAGCAGGAATAAACAAACTGTTCAGGAGCAAATATCCTCTTTTAAAACAGATGACCTTAGTAATAAAAAAAAAATTGGGAGGAGGAATATAGCACTAATGGGAAATACAAGCTGGACTTGGTCTAATGGGAAATACAAGCTGGACTTGGTCTAAAGATTAGGTTTTGTTAAAGTTGTCTGGGACATGTCACCAGCTCTTTAACATCACTGTAAAATGCCTACTAACTCTCACAAAGCCTAAAATATTATTTAAAAAAAGTAGTATTAAACGATCAAATGATGTAAAAATAGTTTTACAAAAATTCACTTAAAATGAAAGAAGAAAGACTTTTTGTTAATAATTTTAAAACAAAAATATTTATAAAAAAAAAGTTAGCAAAGAATTACAGTTGGGTCAAACTGTATCAAACCTGAAAGCTTCAGATTTCGGATCCCAGTCACTTGTGAGCCATTGATGAGCAGAAAAAAAGGGTCTTGATGTTGGTGAATCTTTGAATTTTCAACCTTCTAGAACTTTTCACTTGAGATGCAATGAAGTTTTACTTTGATTGTGAAGTTCTGGCAAAGTCACCGAGTTTAATTTCTCAAAGCACTTTAAAAGCTGGCCATTTCTGGGCAACTTCAACTCTGAAAAACTTTGCAAGCACTTTGCATGTAACTTCACCTCAGATATTTGTATATGGTGAATTCAGGTGAAGTTTTCTGAGAAACAGGCTGTATGTCACATGAAACAGTTCCTGCAGGTCACATGATATAGAGCTATGTACACAGCATCCATCAGTATCCCTTTGCTGTCTGTACAGTATGAGTGATTAGAAAATGGGCTTTTTATTTCCTGGCATCTGATTGGTTAGTACCCTTGCCAGGGGGTACATTAACTTTCAATAGATGCCCTGGAAATAAAAAGTGCTAGCCTACTGTGCCCCTTAACCCACTGTGATATCCAAGTGTCCACCTTGCTTCCTAATTGGATAAAACCCTTGTTTCATTTTAAATCACCGCCATTTTTACCCTCGCTTAGCGAGAGAGCTAATGAGAGCCCCCCTATTTCTTAGCTCAGTCAGACACTATACTTAGAAGATCAAAATTAAGCACACCAGTACAAAAGAAATATTAAAATATGTATTTTCTTCTTTCTTTTCCAATAACTGATGGAGTAACAAAGTGAGTGTGTCAGTTCCCTGCCACAATTCCTTCCCTACCATACAACAGTATGCCCATGATGTCCCTGATTGTTAAACTAAATGAAAAAAGAAACAGACTCATCAACAAATTATCCTAAAACAGTACCTAATATATATTGTCCACTACCAAGGCTGCTGTTTGCACCTGGTATCGCTACAATCAATTCCCCCAATGGCACTGGCAGCACTGTTGTCGTTTTCTCCTCTCGTTCTGCCATTCTTGCACCAACCGACCTAACGGAACTCCTCTTCATGCTCCCGGTCCTCAGGGTAGGCATTGAGGACCAGAAAGCAATAAAACAACTGAACTGACTCCCAGTCCTCAGGGTAGACAGTGAGGACCAGGAAACACAGCATACAGATCACAGCATGATTGCTCCACAACTATGCTCATCTTCATACTCCTGGTCCTCAGGGCAGGCATTGAGGACATGGAAACAGTAAAACAACAGCTAGTTTTTTTTCTTTAAAAAAAGAAAACAGTAAGAAGTGACTCCCGATCATTGGTGTAGGCAGCGAGCACCTGGAAACTTTACAAAAAAAACTTTATTATCTCCAGGACATGCAGCAGTTAAAAAGTTAAACAAAACGTTGTTAATAGCATTTCAGTTTATTTAAATGTCTCAAAAATGGACTATTTTCTTTCTTTTACACAGTGTAAATTACTTATTTAATAAAATAAAAATAATTTACTGTTCAAACTTACAAATCAGACTCTGCTTATTTTTTTACAATAGGTACCCATTTTCTAAGCACAATAATGCCCTCCAGGGTGGGCATTATGGGCAATACTGGACCGGCCAAGGGCTATAAGGCCCCCCACCTGCAGCGTCGGGCCTCATTATGCCCCTGGCCAGTCTGGTATTGCCCAATACCACCTGCCCTGTTGAGCATTATTGCTTGAGTGGAAGAGTGCAAATCTGCTGCTTTTTGAGCACTGAAAAAGCACTTTATAAACAACCTTTTTCAGTTTTCTTTTGTATTTTTTTAAGTCTTCTGTTTGCTTAGTAGTTTGTTAGGAAGGTTTTTCTGTGGTTTAGGTTTTATATTCTTTATATCACTGTACTTTGTTCTACAGCGTTCTGTTTTGTTTTCCTTTTACTTCTGTGTTCAGATGCTCTGTAATGTGAAATCGTGTTTAGTTATATATATATTCTATGCAAAAAAGCTGTGTTAATGCATCATTTAGGGTTAAAGCACAAAAAGTAAGGAAATGAAAAATCTTTAGGGTTGCCTCCCCCGGACCCGCCAATCATCTCAAGATTGACAAATGATGGGTGTGTCATTGAGGACATGAGCCCTAAATGTCACCCCATTCCATGTGTAATCATATTAACAAGGGATGGCAAAAAAGAATGGGGTGACATTTAGGCCTCAAAACCTCAATAACACACCCCGTCATTTGTCAATCTTGTGATGATTGGCAGGTCCGGGAGGAGGGGCAACCCTAACGATTTTTAATTTCCTGAATTTTTGTGCTTTAACCCTAAATGATGCATTAATGCAGGTTTTTTTGCATAGAATTTCCTTACTTTTGAGAAAGAATAGAAAAGTAAGAACTTACACATGTTGGTGAGAGTGCGGGCCCTTTGGGCCCTGTGCTCCCACCAACCTGCGGAAGTTGATAGGAGCATGGGCCCTTCAGGCCCTGTGATCCCTCCAACCTATGGAACTTGGTGGGAGCATGGACCCGAAGGGCCCTACACTCCCACCAACTTGTAAACATGTGTGTACCATCAACACCCTCCACATTTCAATGTAAAACACCAAACTGTGTCCAAGATATAACATGTAAACGTTTGAGATTTTCATTCATCAGAGATCCAGAATTCTGCATCTGTTAACATTTTATAGGCACAACAACTGAAAACTACATCTATGACACTAAGGCTAGGTACATTATTAATTTCAAGCCACTTGCACAATGCAAAACACTGTTCGTAACATGTAAATTGCACAATGAAGTATCTCCACAAAAATAATTTTCTCTGACATGTAAACACCATAATTCACATCTAATGGACATGACGAGAACACCCTGCAAATTTCAGTGTAAAAGACCGAACCGTGACTGACATATAACATGTTAAAGTTTGACATTTTCATTCATCAGAGTTGCAGAATTCTACACCTGTTAGCATTTTATAGGCACAACAGCTGAAAACTATATCCATGACACTAAGGCGATGTACCCAATCAATTTCAAGCCACCAGTGCAATGCAAAACACTGTCCGCAACACGTAAATTGTGTCATGCAAAGTCTCTGCAAACAAATTTTTTGTCTGACATGTAAACACCTTATTTAACATCTACAGGACATGTCAAGAATACTCTCCAAATTTTAAGTAAAAAAACCAAACCATTTCCAAGATATTTCAACTTAAAGATTAGTGAAATTGTCCTAGCCAATGCATAATAAAATCTGGCCATCTCTTCCCTCCCTCGCAATCAAAGATCACGATCAAAGAATCTCACAATCAAAGGATTTGCAGGATCATGATCAAAGAATTTTCAGGCTCACGATCAAAGAATAAAAAATTCTGAAACTCAAGTTTTAGGCAGAATTACATGGAACCACTAACATGCTTTGATAGAAGAAGACCCCCTGAGTAAAAAACACCATCGTTTGTGTTCCTAGGCCACCCCTGGGCTGAAAAATTGAATTTTTAAAAAGGCCATCTCATCCCTCCCTCACAGTGCAGGATCACGATCTAAGAATCTTGCATTCAAAGAATGTGCAGGCTTGCGATCAAAGAAATTGCAGGCTCATGATCAAAGAACTAAAAATGCTGAAATTTGACTTTTAGGCACAGTTAAATGAAACCACTGCCATGCCTTGATAGAACAAAGCCTCCTGAACAAAATCCAACCTCATTTGTCTTCTTAGGCCATCCCTGGGAAGATAAAATTGAATTTTTAAAAGAGTCATCTCATCCCTCACTCGTGATGCAAGATCACGATCAAAGAATCTCACGATCAAAGAAATTGCACGCTCATGATCAAAGAATAAAAAATGCTGAAACTCAACTTTTATGCAGAATTGAATAAAACCACCACCATACCTCGATAGAATGGAGCCCCCTGAACAAAACCCACCCTCATTTGTGTTCCTATGCCACTCCTGAGCTGAGAAAAAATTATTTTTACCTCATGATGCAAGATCACAATCAAAGAAGCTCATAATCAAAGAATTTGAAGACTCACGATGAAAGTTCATTAGCAAGCCGCGATCAAAGAATTTAAAACCCTATAACTCTATTTTTTGATCATTTTAAATCAAAACAAAGGCATGGCTTAATCAAACGAGGCCCTGTGATTAAAACCCATCCAAGTTTTACTCCAGGAGTGACCCCTGAGCTGAGATATTTGATTTTTTACAATTGGAAATGCAAAAACAGTATGGCGGACCTCGCGATCAAAGAATTTTCAGGGACAAAGATTCTTGAACCACGAGGCTGCAAATTCTTTGATCACCAAATGGGACGAGATGTCCCAAACCCCATTCTTTGTTCGCAAAACAACCATATAAATTTCCCCATTGACTTGTAATGGGGGCTTAAAAGTGGCATAACTTTTGAATGTCTTAATAAATTTTCACCAAACAAAAAGTGGCATGTTCAGCCAGCCAAGCTCTTTCAGATGACCCATCTAGCAAAGCAGCATGCCACACAATGGCCAAGCAGGGCCATGGACAAATCCCCCAAACTGTCTCCAAAACTGGATAATTTTGCATTATGCAGCATTTTCGTGCTCAAACACTGTAAGTTCAACCAAAAAGAAATTTGGCAACTCAAGAGATCTACTATGCCCCACTGCATATAGCATAGGTCAGGCAAATCTGTTGAATGGGTGGTGAGTGGTAAGGGTTTTAAGTTTGGAGGAGCAAGTGGCTAGTTTTGCTTATTTCTGGGCACTTCAGAAACTCCTTCTCAGCTAGCACAGGTACTGTGACTGGGTGTGAGGTGGGCCTGTTGGCAGTTGTGCTTGGGAAGGGAGGAAGAGTGGTCTGTAGCAGTGTGTTCATTGGTAAGGATGAGGGGGTTGCTCTGCATTTTTTTTTTGTGTGTATTAAGTGACTAAAAAAAGTACCTCTCAGTGTGAATGCCATTTTCACACTAAAGAGGTTCTGAGTTACAACTGTTAGCTGAGTAAATTTGAGATGTATGCAGAGGGTGAGTTTTCTATGGACTGTATCTGGTGCTGGGAAAAGGATATAGGGAGAAAATGAAAGTACTGTGTGTAATCCTGGAGAGAAATGAAACTGAGAGTGGGAGCTGACATGCAACTGAGCAGATGAATTCTGATTGTGCTGCTCATGCTGCCAGCTCCCACCAATTAAAATGTTTTTGAGCAGTTGTGGTAAAGTACAGTTTGTGTCTGGTTATTAACTACAGTGAGAATAAATGACCTAGAGTGAGCATAAATGCGATATTTTCACTGGAGGTCTGTGCAGGCAAAAATACTGCTGTTATTTGCCAGTTTTTATCCTCACCCCCATTGCATAAATACATATATATTTATTGGCATGGTCATGCCACTATACTTATGGATATGAAGGCACTTCTATGTTAGTCAAAATTTTGCACTTTAATAACTTTGGACCCATGCATCAGTTAGGGATATTCCACAGTGACAAAAGTGAGGAAATTCGGTGTTAGGGTTGAAAACCCTAACTCCGCATTCAACCCCCCCCGGCACTACACACTCACACAGACACACACACACAGGCAAGTAGGGGGGATGGCCAAGGCAACATGACCAATCACAAATAACCAGCAGCAGGTGACAGAAATAAAAAACAACTGTCTAAATGTACTACAAGACATTCCCACTCACCTGACCAGGTACTGCATGCTCAGTAGAGATCCACAGCCAAACTGGGGCCATGTACACCAAATGTTCATATCCCTGATTGCAGGTGCACACAATGTACCAAACTTAGGAGTTGCATAGCCTTACTTAGCAATGCCCCACACCCCACCACAGTTGGTACTGCACACTGACTGGACATCAACAACGTAGCTCCCCGATTGCAGCTGTACAAAGGTTTGTACACTTATGAGTAAACAGAAATAAAAACAACTGTGTAAATGTTGTAAAAGACACATCCATCATCAAGATACAAGAACTGTTGCATTTAAGTATGTGATGTGCTTAGTAATAGGTTTACTGCATCTGTCCACTCGAGATACACAACCTGATCTGGAGGTACGGGGGGCCTATTACCTGTACAAGGCTGTGCAAATCCTAATGGCACTAACAGATATACAGTTTTAGTGATGTAGGTGTACTGTTGATGTCCATGGACTTACTTTCACTGTGTTTGTATACTAAGAATGCAGTAACTGGTCTGTCTATCAGGGAGTGGAATTAGCTGGCTGAGGCCAAGCAACTTCTAAACATGCTAACATGAGTGTACCTACAATGATGGAGGTGTATCATGGATGTCCATAGGCTCAGTTTTGCTGTAGCTCTCTACTGAGGATGTAGTACCTGGTAAAGACAATGGCATTGTCTGTCTGATGCCACAAAAATCCAAATTGTGGTAAGTTGAGTATCCTTGTAATGAGTGTGGTGCCCCATTTATCTCCACATCCTCAGTTTTTTGCAGTCGGTCTCCAGTCAGGTTGTAGTACCTGGTCTTTGGGTTTGGCAGGCCATTACATGGCTGACGCCATACAAGTAATAACTGTGCTAATTGTACTACACCAGCAATCAGGTAGGTGTACCATAGATATAAACAGACTTTCTTTTACTATAGCTTTCCATTACAATGGACCAAGTGTTGTAGGAAGGGAGGGAGGGGGCGTTCTCTCCCACAGACTGTGTGACTCATTATTGTACTAACCTTTGCAAGGCTGCAATCATGAAGTAACAGAGTTGATGTTCATAAGTTCATTTTAACTGGGGTTCTTCAGTAAGTATGCAATACCTGGTCTCAGTGGATGGGGCATTGCCTCGCGAAGGTCCTCCATTACCTAACAGTTGGAGGTTGTGTATACCTGAAATCAACCACACATACCATACCTGTCCAACTACTTTGTTTTGCTGTGCTCTATAGCTGGGGTGTAGTTCCAGGTGGGGTGGGGTGGGGTGTGGGTTATTGCTAGGTAAGGCCATGCAACTCCTAAGTGTGATACGTTGTGTGCATCTGCAATCAGGGATGTGTACATTTGGTGTACATGGCCCCAGTTTTGCTGTGGATCTCCACTGAGTATGCAGTACCTGGTCAGGTGGGTGGGGATGTCTTGTAGTACATTTAGACAGTTTTTTTTTTTTATTTCTGTCACCTACTGCTGGTTGTCTGTGATTGGCTGTGTTGCCTTGGTCCTACCCCCTACTTGCATATGTATGTGTGTGTCTGTGTGTGTGTGATGTTGGGGGGTGAATGTGGAGTTAGGGTTTTCAACCCTAACACCGAATTTCCTCGCTTTTGTCACTGTGGAACAACCCTAACTGATGCATTAAATGGAGTTTTTTTCCATGAATTTCCCTTCTTTTTGAGAATGAGGAATATAAATAATACATGGAAACATAGTGGGGCCCTGCACTCCCACCACATTATTTAGTCTATGGATGTAGTGGTGGGAGCACAGGGCCTGAAGTGCCACTTGTTCCCACCACATGATTTGGTGTATGGATGCAGTGATTGGAGCACAGTCTCTTCAGCTGTCACAGTTTCAACAGATGTTTGCCTATAGATATGCAGTGATGCTACTATAGCCTTTTCTGGTCCTGTGCTTCCACTATGTGAGTTTGTATATCAATGTGGTGGTCATAGAGCAGGTTGTTCGAGCTTTATGCTACCACCACAATATTTACTCTGTGGATACAATGATAAGATTGAGTACCTTCAGGATCCCAGGTTCCAGCCATGTGGTTTGTTGTATGAGACACCAATGATAAGTGCAACAGAAATTACAACAGTAACACTAACATACATAGTGACAACATGTAACACACAGATCGATAATTGGGTTATACTCTAAACACCTAATAAATTAGTGTTCATTGTCTATCAGCTTCTACATGTGTGTTACTGTTTCTGTTCTGCAACAGTAAAAACTGTCATCACACAGAAGCCATAATATGCTTGGAGTCTGACTTTGTAGCTGTGTTTCTGACATCAGCCGATGTATCTGTGCTGACACCATATCGATTTGTACATATGGTTTTCTACTTCCTATCACATCACAGTTACTATACTGTGTTGCAGCAGAACATGATCTAGTGGTACCATGCCCATGCAAAACTCACACTCACAGCATGTCTGTCATCTGCATTTCACAGTGTATGAAGATGTGCAAACATGTAACTGTTTTTTTACTGTCACACCTACTCTGGGTGTGTCACACACACTGAATCATATGTTGCTGGCACAAGTGTATTACACTTGCACTGACACCACCTGATTCATGTAAATTTGTTATTCTACCCACATCAACATACTTCTTATTGGTTTTCATTTTATTCTAATTATCATTAGTATGGCACACACCAAATCATATTGTACTAGTTTTTCACATACTGTGACTTTGCACTCACTGATAGTATTGTGCTAGAACACACCACGTAGCATGCACTTTGTGTGAAGCAAACTTACAAATGTTCATGCTGTTCCTTCTTCTATTTCTCTACCATCATTTAATACATATATATTAATTAAGTGTATTAATATTTATATACCTTTTTGAAACCAGTAATAATAAATAGTATGTATTTCACAGTTTAACTGTTCTGTACTCTGATCTCATTGCTATGTTGTACTGCATAAGCAATGGCATTATTTGCAAAGTGGCCGATAACACACAAGTAATGTTTATGGTAACAGTCTTGTGATAACCGAATACAGTCATACTATGCTACAGGGTGTTACCAAGTTGCAGATGCCCTTTAAAGCAGATAAATTGATCATCAACATTATTTTTGGTAGTACTTTATTGGTATAATAATATTAACATTCTTTCAAACACTATTTAACATTGTTTAGCCTATTGCTAACCTCTACAGTTATGTCAAGAAGAGATTAACATGAGGCTGGCACAACGTTAACAGTCAATAATAAAACTTCATGTCTGATACTCCAGTAATCACATGAATACAAGCAGTATTCTGTCATTCTACATATTTAGTAGATGTTTCCCCACAAGGTAGAATAAAACACAACAAATATTTTTAGTAAGAAAATATTTTTATGGTTTGCATTATTTATACCAAAAAACAATATAAAAGATAAAGAGTTATGAAAATATAAAAAATGTTGCTTTGTATAAAAATATATTTTTCTAACATTATGAAATAAAGACACAGAAAAAAGTCAACAGAATGGTTAATAACATTTGTAACCAAAACTTTGATTCTTTAAGTAAATAACTGATTGAAAAAACAGAGATATTCTGAACTTTAAAAAAAAAAAAAAAAAAAAAATGTCCATTTAAGCAAGAGGTGTGTTGCTGTTCAAGGTAGCCCAGGACAAAAGTTGGATACTATGTGCAGGCAGGCAGATCAAAAGTGGAAGATGCCGCACTGCTGGGAGGAGATACTAGGGGACCTGTGGAGCCAGCTCATTGTGGGTCAGGGAGGCTTGCTGTTGTTGGTGCAGGTGAAGCAGTGCTGGTCGGTGCACTGCCACCTGTCGCTGTGTCCACAGGCTCGATCACAAGATTCATAGTAGCCTGTTGCGCTTCGAGGAGGGATGTCAATTTGTCAACCCTCTCTCAAAGCGCAACAGTTTCTTCAGTTAAACAATCTATCTTGTGCTCAAGCCTGCGAACACAATGGCAGAGGACAGTGCATGTTTTCTTTTTACATGGCTCTGCAAAGAGAGAAAAAACTACTTTAGATATATAATTGTCACAATTGAACTGTATTGCATGTCTTAAGCCTGAAAATATTATGTGTTTCCCTGAATATATTTTAACTAGACGTACATGTCTATTCATAGCCACATATATTAAAGTGGTAATCATAAAAAATATGCTCTTATTAGTCTGTCCATGATCTCTGTCACCTACGATGCACTTTAAACAGATACTTCTTCCTAAATGTTAATAGGTTGTACAACTCCTGCATTAAAATACTACATTACTTAGCATATAACACAGTTGATTAACACAGTGCTTGTTCAGTACGTATAACACAGCAAAGTATTCAAAGACTGAAATTCCAGCTTTTTCTAAGGACACTGTAATTTCACCTTATAGACATACTGCATTTTTGCACGTGTTCTTAACAGTTTGTGTCTCTTGTGCAGCATGAAAGAGTCACGTCAGTCAGTTAATGTTAGTTTCCGTTGTATGCAACAATCTCTGGAATATGCTACAACTCAGACTGCCTTTCATGCTGTGTCTATAAGGAAATAATATTAAAGAAGTATATTGTCCCAATGTTATGATGCACGTAACAGCTAATGTTTAGCATTTGAATATAAATCCTCAGCATGACAACTGTTACTTTTTTCATAAGACGTCACCTGTCTATTTTATGTTAAGGAACACAATATCCAAATAATAAATACAATCAATTATTCATTGTGTTTTTCTTAACAATATTAAATTCCACATTATCAATACAACAGTTAATCCTGTAAGTATTGGAATGATATATGCACACAGTCTGTATTTCTCAATGTCTGACTCTTGTTTGACTATGAGTAAAGCATGAGGAACATTTTGAGCACTGATGTTTTTAATATTCAGGGTGGGATTTTCACAAAAATGCCTGGCAGTGGCACAAGCTGGATGTAATGCAACTGGGATGTGGCAGAGTGTGGACTGGATGACATACAACGGCGCTATGCCACGGCTCAGCATCGTTGAACATGGCAATGTGGCCTCCAACATTGCGCATGGCTCAGTGGTACTGAGCCAGCTCAAGTGTTATGAGAGGTAGGACGGGGATGCAGCAGTGTAAGTGCAGTTGTGCTAGGTGCAGGAATCATAAAATTCAATAGTGGATATACAAATGAGGCCATGATGTATGTAAGGTGCAAGTGGGGCTATTAGCATCTCATAATGGTCCCATTTCTATGCAGCTGTGGCTATCCACTGCAACTTGCACCTGGTGCCCTGCCACGCTGCAGCCATCGGTGTCCAATGCCCCCTGCACATCGTGGACAAGTGCCACAATGTCCGATCACGGTCATAAGCATTATAAAAATCTGCTTAAATTCTCCCTGGTGGTCCAGTGGACTGCTTCCAGAACAATCGTGAACATAAGTATTAAACAAATAATTTTAAATTATCCCTGTTGATCCACTGATAGCCCCTCATCATGCACCACTGAGCCCCGCCACTCCACTCCCCTCAGTCAGCATCGGGCAGCAGCTCCCCACCCAGAAGCTGATCATCTGCCCACCAACTGACTGCGTGCAGTACAACTGTACACCCATTGTTCCACCGCATGTGTCAATGGAAATGCAGACCATACCGTACTACACAGTCCTGATATGTGAATGGAAAGCTTACAGGTGGGAAACTGCTGACTGATGCTGATGGAGGGGAAGCAGGGTGTTGGAGCTCAGTGGGTGGGTGGTGAGGGGGGTACCGCTGCACCACCATGGATAATTTCAATATTTTTTTATAATACTCATGCCCACAATCGGGCTTGAAGCAGTCCACTGCACCACCAGGTCTATCATTACAATAACAGTTCCCAAGATTGGACATGGGGGGGGTGCGACATCGACAGTTCCTGTACCCGGAGCTTGAGTTGACACTCACATGTGCTGGTTACTGTGTTGCACTGTACAGTATGGCAGCTGAGCTGTGTGGAGCTAGCCCTTGTTCCTATTTGTTTTACACAAAATGTTGAGCACCAGTGTACAGCACAAGTAGGAATTGCACCAACATATGTACTGCGCATCACAGGCTGAGTATTAGGATGTGTGGAATATGCATGCTACTCTCCTCCGCACTCTGCTACCAAGACAGACATTGGTACTGCACCCTGGTGCATTGACGAAATGTGCGTCACAACATTACCTTTAGAATATCGCACCAGAGCACATCAGTGGGTTGTGCATGGTGCAATACTGTTGCACCATGTGCAATCCCTTTGAACATACCATCCTCACGTCACAATTTGTGCTGTGCAGCAGAAACCAAATAGTTTGATATAACAGGTAATCAATATTGAATATGAACCACACAGAGTAATTATAAATGTTTGTAGATGCAGTTAACATTCAGTAGTATATCACTTTCTGTAATTATCAAGTTAGCAGAACATATCATCTATATGATTTTGATGTTATACATACGTCCAGAACTACTAACTTCCTCCTGCTTCACCTGCACTACTGGCACAGGCACAGCCACTCTGTCCACTGTAACAAATATGAAGACATCATCTTATTATCATTATTTACAAATATGAATAAATTACAACCCTTCAACTATCTTAGATATAGATCATGTTCTGTTATACTGCCATCCTACTATATAGTACAGCTCTGTATGTGGCTACCTATAACATGCTTAAAGTAATGCTACACAAATTGCATCCCACATTAAAGTGTTCTAACAATGCAGACATGAACACTATGGGTAGGATATTCAAAAGTTTGTGCATTGTGCAACACCGATGAACCATGTGCTACCAGCGATATGCCCCAGTGTGATATTCAAAAGGAGATTTATCACAGCACAATCTTGATGTACCATAATGCATCAGTAATGTATGGAGTGCAAATAAGTGTGGGGGGTATTAATATGCATTCTCTAGACATCTCAATATTCAGCCTGGGATGTCCTGACCAAAACCTGGCAATTCCTACTTCCACTGAAGACAGCTGAGCAAATAAAGAGAAGCAACACTGGCCACCCACAGCTGACTTGCTATACTGCAAGGCACAACATGCAGCCCCCAGCTGTGCTGGACACTTGAGCTCCAACGTCACTGTCTGTCAACATCAAGCCCCCCCCCACAATGGCTGATTGCAAGCTTATGATAATATGAATAACCCTGCTGTTCCAGTACAACCTATTCCCAGCCCAATGACAGTCTTTTAATAATATCATTAACACTGGTGATCTACTGTACCCTATCCACAACCCAATCACAGGCTTTCAATAATATCATTAACCGTGGTGGTCCAGTGAACTCTATCGCCATCCAAATTGTGAATTTAAAATAATATAGATAACCCTGTTGATCTACTGGACCTGCTCCCTCAGCCTGATTACTAGTTGCCTAACAGCTGACCCACCCTGGTGGTCCAGCAGAAACCCCTCCCAACTTGTCCACTCACTGTCACCACCCTGGCCCCCCCAATAAGCAGTGGGTGGCAGCACTCCACATACAAGATGGCCACCCGCCTGTTGAGTTATACCATACAGTACTGCTGTACGCCCATTGGTCCACAGCATGGCCAATGGGCATGCAAACCATATGGTTGCATTCACATCTGTGTACTGTGTAGAACAGTACAGTCTCCAAACCCATTGGTCCACACTGTGGATCAATGTCATGCAGCCATACTGTATGCTGTCAGTTGGAGGTTGGACGTGCTTCTTTTGGGTGTGACTGTTGTGTACTACAGCATGATCTACAGTAGGACAGTTGCATAGAGCAGTGCCACAATCTGTATCTACAGTATTCTGTATTGTCATAATATGGCTGCACACAACAGCAAATCTGAAATTGAACAGTTCAAAACTCTTTAATATTAACTGTAAGTGCCTGTGCAGTGCTGACATGCTTACACATCTTTAGCATAGTGAAAAACCGTAACAGTGTTGTAAACTGCATGCAAATCACAGCATGATGAGATGCTGATTTGAGTGTTTCCCCAGAGATAATTGAAGTCTGTTCATTTTCATATCTCTTTTGAATATAGTAAAGTTCATTACTACGAACATACGAAATTTGCCAGCAGATAAAGACCTAGAGGTCTATCAAGTCTGCTCGAATATGCAGCTAGCACCCCTTATTTTGCAGCTGCGCCGCCCTTCCACCCTTCCCCTTCATTAACCCTCCCCCTTGTCCTGTCCCATCCTCGTTTGAAGCAGTCCACTATTCTGCTGCATACCACGTCTGCAGGTAACGCATTCCACCCAGCCACCACCCTCTCTGTAAAAAAGTGTCTCCTCGTCTCCCTCCTGAACCTTCCTCGCTCCAGTCTCATATCATGGTCCCTGGTGGCCCTCCCCTTCCTTACTTTGAACAGCCCCTCTGTACAGATCTTGTTTATTCCTTTCATGTATTTAAAGGTTTCAATCATGTCACCCCTGTCTCTCCTCTCCTCCAGTGAGTATATGTTCAACTCCTTCAATCTCCTCTCGTATGATAAGTCCCCCAGACCCTTGATCATCTTTGTCACCCTGCGCTGCACCCCCTCCAGTAACTTAATGTCCCTCTTCAGATACGGATGCCAGTACTGCATGCAGTACTCCAGGTGTGGTCTAACTAATGACCTATACAGTGGCAGAATCACCTCCTCCCTCCTCGAGGATATACCCCTTGCAATACAACCCAGCATTTTGGTGGCCTTTGCAGATGCTTTCCTACATTGTGCTGAGTTGTTCATTGACCCTGTAATGAGCAGACCCAGATCGTTCTCCTCCTCTATCTGGGCTAGCTGTACTCCCCCTAGCTGGTAAGTTCTCCTCGGGTTCTTCATCCCAAAATGCAGCACCTTGCACTTTTTGGCATTAAACCCCAGTTGCCAGGTGTCTGACCAGGTTTCAAGCTTTGCCAGATCATCCTGCAACCCCTGCCATCCCACTAGGTCATCCACCACTGCGCCAACCTTGGTATCATCAGAAACAGACTGATCTTGCTCTGATGTCCCATGATATGTCTGCAATGAATATCCCAAACAACACTGGTCCCAACACCGAGCCCTGTGGGACACTGCTCATCACTGCCTTGGGTGTGTGAGGCTCCCACCCACCACCACCCTCTGTTGCCTTCCTGCAGCCAGTTTCCTACCCATCTCACCAGTTTTAAAACGGTCCTTTGTGCTTACTAACTTCCTTCCCAGCCTTCCATGTGGCACCGAGTGGAATGCCTTACTAAAGTCCAGATACAGGACATCCACTGCATGGCCCCTGTCCAGTTGCCTAGTTAAACAGTCATAGAACTCGACCAGGTTGGTTTGGCAGGATCTGCCACATTTGAAGCAATGCTGTCTGCTGTCCTGTAGTCCTTTGGCCTGTAGGAGGGCCACCAGCCTCTTCTTCAGGATAGTCTCCATTAGCTTACCCACGATGGATGTGAGGCTCACTGGTCTGTAGTTTCCCGGTTCATCCTTGGGGCCACTCTTGTGGAGGGGCATCACATGAGCCATCCTCCAGTCCTGAGGTACACACCCTGAACATAGTGTGGCATTAAATAGGTCTGCCAAAGGTCCTGCAAGGACCTCTGCCAGCTCCTTCAGTACCCTGGGGTGGATGCCATCTGGGCCTGGCACCTTGTCCACCCTCAGCGCCTTCAAACCCTCTCAAAATCTGCCCTTTATGATTTCCCCATCTGTCACCACTTCCTCCCTGCTTCTGCCCTTTCTCCCACCTTGGGTGTCACCCCCCTCTTCTCTTTAGTAAATACTGAGCAGAAGTACTCATTTAGTGCTTCCGCCTTATCATACCCCTGCTTCCACCCAACCCCCTTCACCTAATCCTTACTATGTGGTCCTTACAGCTCCTTTTCTCCCTAATGTACTTAAAGAGTCCTTCCCTTCTTAATGCCTTGTGCCAGCCTGAGTTCGTAGATGCTTTGGCTCCCCTTACTGCCCTTGTCACCTCCTTCGATTCTGTCAAGTACTCCTCTCGGTCCACCCCCTCCCTGTTTTCTTGCACTTCCTAAAGGCAACTCTTTTCCTCCTTCCCTTTTTCATGACCTCCTTGCTCAACCAGCTCGGTTTCTTAGCCCTAGCCTTCTTGCTCTGGGCTTTGCAGCAGGTTTTGGTTGCCTCCACTATCCCCAGCTTTATGAGATCCCACCTCTGGTTAGTATCCATACTAGATTGAATTCTGGCCAGGTACCCTTTTACCACTTCCCCCATCCTCCCAAAGTCGGCCCTTCTGAAGTCCAGCACTCTTGTGCCAGATTCCTCCTTCCTTGCCCATAGCCAATGTGAGCCATACTGAGTGGTGGTCACTCTGACAGCGGTTCCTCTACTGTGTCCTCTCACAAAGTCCCCATTTGCCAGCACAAGGTCAAGGGTATTCCCAACCTGGTTGGTTCACTGACCATTTGCAGCAGGAAGTTGTCCTGAAGGCATCCAACAGTACCTGCTCCTTCTGTTCCTGGTTGTTGGAGTGCTCCAGTCCACTCTGACATGTTGAAGTCTCCCACAATCACCACACTACCTCTCGCAGGTCCTCCTAATCTGTCCGGCTAGTTCCCTGTCTAACTCTCCATCTGAGATGGTGGCCTGTACACCACTCCATTCTAAGAATTTAATTCTGGAATCCTGGATTTGCACCCAAAGTGACTCCTATACTACCCTCCTCCTTCCTCCCTTGTTACACACTTCAGTCTTCTCTTCACATATAGTGCCACCCCTCCTTTCCCAATCACCCTGTCCCCGTTTAAATAACCTGTACCCTGGTACAGACAGGTCCCAGTCATTATATTGGGTGGCCCATGTTTCCATGATGGCTGCAATGTCCACCTCTCCCTCTGCCATGAGAACCTGTAACTCTGCAGTTTTCCTCCCAAGGCTCCTAGCATTAAGGATAGCCACCTTCCACCCTTCCCCCCCATCCTGCCCTCCTTTCCTAGCCATCACTAATAGTACTTGCCATTTGTCCTTTGTCACTGTTATGGGGGGTTAGCTCATATGATTTCCCAACCTGTGGTCTCTGCATATCTCTTCCCCAACTGCCACCCCCGACTCCTAGTTTAAATTCCCAACTTCCTCTATATACTCTTCCACACTTTGTTTCAATACTTTCTTTCCCTCCTCACTCAAGTGTAGTCTGTCCTTGGCATAGACTACTGTCCTCCCAGGTCCCTCCCCACCCCCTAACAGCCTGACCCTTTAGCACAACACCAGGTTCTTAGTCATTCATTAAATCTCTCTATTCTCAGCTTTCTTGTTGTGCTTGCCTTTGGCACTGGAAGTATCTCAGAAAAGTTACTGATCTTCCTGCCCCTCACATAATTGTGCTAGTTCCTCAAACCTCCTCTGGACTATATCTACTGTCTTGTCAGCCAGGTCATTTGTCCAAGATGTATAATTAAATGAGGCTTGTCCCTACCCCTTCTAGCATATTTCAGAACAGACTGTTCCACCCTTTCCACTGTCATTCCTGGCATGGCCTCCACCCAAATGCGACTATGCCTCTCCCTCTTGCTACCCCACCTAACTCCTCTTAGTATTGAGTCCCCCAGCACTAAGATTCCACCCCTCTTACTCCTTGCTTGCTTCCATTCATCTCCCTCTCTCATTTCCAGCTCCTCTTCTTCCTCCTGCACATTATTCCTTTTTACCCCTGTTGCAATTCTCCCAGCAGAACTTCCCCCCCTCTCCAGTTTGGTCCAGGTATTTATCAATTACTCCTCTAATTTCATCATTTCCCTCCTCCACTTTCTTCCTCTCTAGCAGTGCACAGCTGTTTTCTGAAGACCCTTCACAAATGCCCGGTCCCTCTCTCTTCATGTTAACCTGTTCTCTCCTTTCCACTCCATGACTTTTTGCCACTTCTTCGCCTCCCCTTACAAGTCCTATCTCCTCCTTCCATTTGTCTTTTGTCTCCTGACCTGGTTTCCCCGCCAATCGTTCTTCCTGGCTTGGGCCCCTTTGTCTCTGCTTCCCTTCTTCTGACCCTCTCCTCACCACTGTTGGCTTAAATTGCCCTCCCTCATCTCCCCTTCTTCCTCCCTCCAGTATTGGGCTAAATCCACCCCCAATCTGCCTTGCCTGTCTTAGTTCCTCCTGCAGACCCTCAATCTCTTTTCTAAGTTTTTCTATGTGGTTGCACACTAAACATCCTCCCACACTCCAGGCAATGTTTAGAAAGATTGGTGCACCACAGTTGTTGCAGCCTACCATCCTACCCATTGCTGTCATTGCCCACCAGTGACGCCCCACCTTTCCAGATGCAGGATACCAAACACTGCCCAAGTCTCCCCTCTCCCCATCAGTGCAAAACATTTTCTTTATTTCCCTTACCTCCTTTATTGCACACATTTAGATATATTGAACAACTGCTTTTTATATTCCTATCCTTCCTATCCACACTCAAAAACAGACTTTAAGTAGCCATTGCACAACCTTTTTCAAATTCCTACTCCTCCTTTTCCCAATGCAATATCAATGTGAAGAAGTAATAGTGAACGCTCCTAGATTTGCATTTACTTCCCTTCCACTGAGAGAGCAGTCACCTCTTCACTTGTTGCTGTTCCTTTCCTGGATATCTGCTTCTGCTATGACAGGTGCATATCCTTTGCCTGTTTGAGGAAGTGATGTCAGAACCCCTAGTATAAAGGAAATAATGGACCGGGGGTGGGACCAGCCCAAGTCTTCCAGAAACAATCAGGTAGCTGAGGCCTTTGGTCAGACCATTAGCACCCTTCCCCCACTGTGCACTCAAACTTTGCAGCTATTAAAGCCAGCAACAATGAATCACAATTCTACTCAAAGCCCCCAAAATAGGTTTTCTACCCAAAGAAACAGGACTCCAATTCAAACAGCTTCACCAACAACACATCAAAATAGGCTTGGAATTAGAAGATAAAGGTCTCCAATTCAAAGAAACAGACACAGTTAAATTACACCAATTATGTTTTATAACAGAAGAAATAGGCCTCTACAAATGCAGTCTGCCACACAGTGAACCAAACAAATGATACCACTTATAGCTACCAAAACAGGCTTCAAAATTCCAACAGCCCCAAACAATACCCTGCTAGCCCCTTAGTAGTAAGAAAGAAAAGAAATAACATTCTACCAAGTAGAATCCACGAAAAACAATGTAAAAGAAGAAGCTACTGTACTGTAGATCTGATCCTGTCCCCTTTCTAGGTCCTTCTGACTGCCAAACATGTTTCGCAAGTTTAATACTTCAGCCCTGCACTAAAGTCATCCAAACATATTAGTGATGTACAAACAGTTTGTGGAATATATAACAGCTTTGCACATTGTACTTTCAAATATGGTGCTGCCTGCAGCTGTACTGTGCTCACACATTTGCTAGCATAGACATTGCTCACATACGTCACTTCTACGTGCTTTTACATCACAGTGCACTGTTCTGCTGTTATGGCTTGAACTTCTTCATTATCATATTCATAGCAGTGTTATTCCAGTGCTAAGTTTCCCCCTGTATTCGCAGCCCAGTATGCCTCGTCTCATTCCCATGATATATTCAGAAGCTGTTTCCCTCGGATTATTGTTTTTTTTATATGCATAGCTTTGTGGAGTGCACTAACCGTGCTAGCTCCACAGTAACATTTTTAGCCATGGAACAATGTTTTGAGTATCTGTTGCTGACTGTTAAAAGGACTTCACTAATCTGATGCACAACTACTGACAGTAGGTACTCAACATAATAACTACAACTATCTTCTTACCGTCTGACTCTACAAAAATGACGGCCTCAGAGTCAGACTCTGCAGACACCACAGCTTCTGTCTCCGCTGGCACTACCTCGCCCACTGGTGGGGAGTGTCTCTGTCACTCTGTCAGATAAAGATAACACACAGCTTTAGTAACTGTGAACTCCCATATAAACTACAAAGTATAAGATTATCAACATTATTAGTAAATAAGTAATTACACTCTTTTTTAATTCTTAGCATTTGTAAAGTACGTCTTATATTGCAGTCATTGTTATAGAATTAAATAGCTATTGTCCACTCACTGTACAGTTCCACAAGACAACTTGGAAAGATTTAAATACCACAAATAGACAATCATATTTAAAACCTGTTTGTAATAATGAAAACATGATCTGCAGATGTAGCTTCACATGTCTTAGACAGGCAAACTTAGATGGCATATATTAAGTGGTAATTTAGAGAGAAACGGAATGCATGTTCACAAGCAATATAGTGTCATACTGTGAGGAGTGACTGTCACTGTGATTTGTCAATACAAATTTTCCTGCTTGTGTTTCAGTTGGTTACAACTCCCCTCCCAAGACAAGGCACACAATGATGCTGAATGAGCAAACACACTCCTTCAGGACGTCTGCCTTGCCTCTCCCTAACCTGTAGCTTGTGGTGTGCCCATCCCTTGCCTCCAGTGGGGGTCAGACAAACACTAATCGACTAGTGCCCCAGCTCCACATAGGAATCGGAGCTGTCCACAGATGCTAAATCCTTCTCCATCTCCTTCACCGGTGATCCCTGCCAGCACATGCCCGTTACTGAACATGGATTGCTTGTCTGGTGCGAGGCAAGATGACCAGCACCTCAGTCCTCAGTGCCATTAGTACGGATGAATCACCATCACTTAATGATTGACCATAGATAGCTTAATTTCACATAACGCAGCGACACTGCAGCGCCACAACTGTCAAGTGATGAGCACAGGGATGTTCTAGTAGAAGTAGAATAAAATAATGTACAGTGAGTTCGCTATTCAGTGCTCAGTATAAAATGCAGTCATCATTTATGCAGCACATAACTGGAACCAGTTGCATGTAATCATACTCATTTTTTTATACACGTCCTCCAATAACTAACAAGTTCTTACTGGTGATCTGCCACCATGTAGCCATCAGAAACTGATATCCTATATTGTTCACCATAAAGTTTCCCTAATACTAGACTTTAATCAGTGAAATTAACAATGTTAACATGCTCATATAGTGCACCTTCACTCCACAGTGATTGTGAGCTTTCTTAAGTTAGTCATATGTTTGCTGTCATAGTGTAGTCTGCAGGCTATCCTTCACTGCACTGCAAGAGATTAATACCATTAAACAAACTTCAATTTGAGATGCAGGGAGAAGACATCAAGTGTCACAGTATGACAACATACTATTTCTGAGTGTTCAGAATGTGATATTCAAGCTTCTTGCCACCATGGAACAGTGATCATTAATATCTATCATGTGCACTGTGGCAGACCTCCAGGTTCATCTCGCTGGCAATTGTCACATGTACATTTAAATGTTGCCCTAAATTTTTCCTAATCACCCATTTTTAAGATGGATACATGATGTCTCCATTTGCATATACACTACTAAATATCACACTTGTATTACTATAAAACAATACTTATTTAACTTACGGTGTGTGAGACGCTCCCCTGCACGTGGCTTCCCAGCGGACTCCCACAGCTCGTAGGTGAGGTAGTACCAGCACCTGTCATTGTCTGGTATCTTCTCCCTCTCCTTTAGTTGGTAGAAGTGCTGGTGCAGCAGCTTCCACTTTTTCTTGCACTGCAATGGTGTCTTGTTTTTTACCTTCAGGATGACATGCAGGTAACTGGTGATCCACCTCCACGTAGTCTCCAACTTTCAGTTGGTGCTCTGCATTAATATGTGGGCACATCCCCAAGCCTGGACTCCCTCAAACAGCAGGCATACCTCTTGCAGGCTCCAGATCCTCATGCTGTATTACTTTTTTTTTGTAGTCACAATCTGTGATAAATAAACAGAAAACAGTACATTACTGTTATGTTTAGTAACATGCGTCTGAGTTTCTGTTCTGTTAAGAGTAACACACTGCATTTCAAACAACAGTATGAGATTAACTCTGCTCTTATTATAAGAAATATAAATATACAGGCACAGCAATCCTTCTGTTGTATGACATAATCAATGAAGACAACCTAGTGTTGTAGCATGTTACATTTTACCAATAGTTTATCACAGCGGTTGTATTGTATTGCAGTAACACTCCACGTCACAGTGGTTAAAAGTACAAGACAAAAGGCAAGTTTTTCCTTCATCCAGAAAGGTCCGTAACTCCACCATAATACATTGCCTTTACTACCATTCTGTAATAATGAAACAGTTTGTTTGTCACACCTTTTCATTTGATTAACATCCACCTTTTACATGTGTAATTGTGCTACAACAAAGCCCATCTTCACTAAAGTTTTGAGCAATGAGAACCCGTGTGTCTTTCTATCCATTTCATTATATTTATAATCTGTGAACAGTTAACACATAATGAGGAATAACTAATATGTGCTGTTTAGAACATATTTATCTCTGGAACAACTCTGAACATGTAAATGTTTCTAATACACTTTACTCATGAAGAAACAATATATTATGATCAAGACATTCAAAGGGGTTGCACATGGAGCAAGACTGTGGCGCCAGGTGAAACCCACCGATGCACCCTGGTGTGATATTCAGAAAGGTATTGTGCACTGTACAAATCGCGATGCACCATGGTGCATCAGTAATTTATCCGGCACTACTGAGGAGTGTCTGGCCATGCATACTTGCCACATCATGATATTTACCTGGGCTATGCTATACATATGCAGGCACAATTCCTACTTGCGCCGTACAGTGTTGAGCACAAAACAAACAATAAAAAGTGCTGGCACCCACAGTTGAGCTGCCATATTGCACAGTGCAACACAGCAGCCACCAGCTGTGGATGGCCACCCAATCTCCAGCGCCACTGTCTGTCGGCATCACCCCCATGCCCTATAGCAGTGTATCTATTTTAAAAATATACCCAGTGGTACAGTGTACCATACACCCTCAACAGATAGGCACTTCTCTGTACATAAATAACCATGGTAGTCCAGTGGAGCTGCACCCTGTGCAATCAGGCAATTGTGTACAGTCCACTAGACCATCAGGGATATATTCAATACACCAAGCCTGCAATCAGACAAGGGCATTGGCTCTACTGTATCACCAGTAATATTTTTCATATAGATAATTGATAAATTGCTGTTGACTTGCATTGCTGCCAATGGGCAGAGGGGCATTGTTTTCCTGACAGGTGGCATCTGGCTAGGTGCCAGATGCAAGTCATTGGGGATCAATACACCTACATGTAAATGGAGCCATAATGACATGCAAAAGGTCACATTAGCCCATTGCATGTATTGTGGATCCATTTGCATATCCACCAGTGAACAGCGCAGTAGTTAAAGCTAGCAGAACCAAAGTTTGGCGGTGCATCCCGCTGCTTCTCCCTAGGTACTTAAAATGTTGCAATGCTACTGCATCATGCAGAATGCAGGTGCCACACTGACATATTTAACAATTCTAAAGCATGGCACTGCCACATTAAATATCACCCTAACAATACCCTGATGCTTACCAGTTCAACAGCCACCAGGCTTCCATGCCACTGTGGCACAATGTGAATATTCCCACCCATCTGTTAGACTGTTTTATTGATGTATATGTCCATTCTATTTTTTGACCAACATTGTTAGGCTCTGAAAAGAACCTTTTTTTGGACTTTCCTATCTGTTCAAAGAGTCTGACATTCTTAGAGGACTTTGAGAATTCCATCTTGAAGGTCTCCCAGAAAAAGACAATTTCCAGCATGTGAGAAGTGCACACCTTCTGGTAGGTATAGCCAATCATAACAATACTTTATTTCAAGGTGATGTATGGTATGCATTCCTGACATGCATAAATATGCAGATATTTGTATGTTGACCTTTCTTCGAACTCTGTCAATCAGGTACATATGGTGTTCTGCTTGTCAGACCCTACGCTCTGTAATATCCCAAAAAATGATTTTACAGGCAGGCAACATACTCATGATAGAAGCAAGGTCCAATTTTGCTTCTGATACTAAATCAACCCAATGTTTGGTTCCCAAGCCATTGCCTCCAAGATGTATCAGCAGTATATCTGGATGAGCTTGAGTACTCAGAAGTCTGTGCATTGTTGGCATGACGTGCTCCCACCTCATTCCACCCCTGCCATACCTCTTCACACAGCAATTTGGGAGCTGCAGGTTTTTCCCGAAATCACTGTTCTGAGCATACTCAGACACTCGCCTCACTATACTGCTGCCAACAATCCACAAAGTCCTTTTGTTGTTTTCTGCCATTCTCAGCTTTTCAACTTAGGAGTGGACAGAGAGCTACTAAAAAAGTCAGTGTTCACCCTGCAGTTCCTAAGCAGTAGTGAAAGTAAAACTGCTATTTTCCCTCCTAAGTTCAACTCAGATTCAGTGGGCTGATCCATGGCACACAAATAAAAGAAATCATTGGCTACTACTGTGCCTTCATTAACCAATGTAGTGTGTGCACTGACTATCACAGCAGTTCTGTTCTAGCTAAAATGTGCAAAAATTTCAAGGTGGCAAAAATGCATCCTTTTGATAGACAGTTTTAAACAATTACAAATTCAGAGTCATGTCTGATTGGTTCCCTCTTCTGTTATGGTACAAGAGCACCTTGCTTCCTCCCTTCATTTGCAGCTGTATCTGTGCTAATAAGTACCAATTTACAGTCTGACTTTAAACAGTTCTAACTAAATAATGGAAATTTATTGGTCATTTTTATCAATATAGTCAGATAGAACAGTAAAAAAATGTTTTGATGAATACTATTTACTTGTTTAAAACACTTCTGATCATAGTACAGAAATTGATAATAAAATATGATGTACTTACACAGAGCTAAGTGCTGCCTCTCAGGTGAATCTAAGATGGCTGCTATGTCGTTCTTCTTCACTGTTCAGTGTCTCTGATTGGTTGTTTTACATGGTCTAATAAATCTAGCACACAATTGGTAGAAGTACCTGTCACTCTAATAGCAATCAAGGTATGATTGGATAATGAATACAGTTGTTACTCCCAAACTCAAATTTGCGACACTTTCGAATGCACAACACTATTTTTGCTATACTTTCACACGCTCAACATTACTTATGCAAAACTTTTGCAGTTCGACATTTTTTCAACACTTTCGCATGTGACATTGTTTTTTCGACACTACTTTCAGTGCTTTCGAATACACAACACTATATTTTGCGACACTTTCATGCAAACTACACTGTTTTTTATGACACTTTCGAATGTACAACATTACTTAATGATTTTTTCCCCAAAATTATGATTACTGAAGGAAACATTTTCCTGCTTCTTACCTAATGTACAAATACATAAGTTCACACAATTTCACACACTTATTCTGAAATCGTAACTCAACGTGACTACTCTCTCATTTCTGAAGCTACATTTTCTCATTTCATTGTTTTCTGTCACTGCACAAGTGACCTGGATAATCATTCCTAATCAATAATTGTGATTATTTGTCTTACCAACAATACATGAGCAGAGTTTGGCTTAACAATATGTTAAGCACTCCCTAGGAGTGTAATGTGGCACAAGGTACAGCCAAGTGTCATATTGCCCTAAACACGTCATTAAGTAACTGTCAATGTGACTCCTGTGAATGCCTTATTGCTATCATAAAAATTAATATTCAAAAGTTAAGTGTTTAAAGTATACTTTATTAATGTGTTCTTCATTTAGAGAAAGATTTTAAATAAGTAATTATTTCACCAACAGTTTAACAATACTAGGTCAGAATCACTATACATAATTACAGTAATTCTGCATTGCTCAACGATGAAATAGTAAGAAAAAGAATCCATGTGCCATGGTGATAATGCTATACAGGACAGTGTAACATGAATTAAATAAGACTGTCAAAATTCGAGCAACCAATCTGATTACAGCATTTCTGTGACTTTTTTTTGTAATATTGTATACATAAATCATCTGTGTCAATATACAATATTAGAAGTCATCAACACAAATGTATACTAATATTTCCTCTTTCTGTGTCTTTTATGCAGGTGTCTGATACTTCTCCAACATTGCTAACTGCTACTGTGAAGTAACACATTGAAAGATGCCTAGTAAACACAGATGTGCATGTATAGAAAGATGAAACAGGTATCATAGTACTTCACTGTTGCTTAAGAATGATTAAAAAACAGTGATGTCAGTTCAAGATGTAAAATAATACAGAGTTCTACTGGAATAGTGATCTCTACAGTAGCTCACTCCACAACAAAACTACATACTTGCTCAAAAGAAAGGAAAAAATGTTTACCTGAGTGACAGTTGGGTAGATCTCTCAGATGAAACACAACTATTGCTATGGCAAGCATAACCAGACATTCTAAACAGTGTCGTAAGCTCACAGCTGGTGATTTTCATCTGAGAAAGCTAAAGTATTTCCGATCACTAGCAAGTAAAGCTAACATCGACAGGCTAATTGCTGCTGTGATGAGACATGAGCGCAAAAAGACAAAAAGTCATCTGACTTTGATGAAAATGCATCTCAAAGTACACACATTTGTGAATAGAGCAGTATTTGTTCTTCAATGTTTATGGCGTCAGATTATTCATGTGCTTGAACTATTCAGAAAAGTTGTGTACGACATCAAGAAAAGGCTACAATGCTATCCTGCCTTGACTGTGCACAACTTCTGTGATGTATTCACAGGTCGCTGGATGCACACACAGCACTCAGAGGCATATTTCTGGGAAGAATCTTATTATTCAAAGAAAAAAGAGAGCAAGTTCACCATTGATGAGTCCGGTAAGCAGGTCAATGTGCTCAGTGTCTGTGATGACACAGTAATGGAGGCAAATGATGACTGTGACACAACCACTGTGTCCCGTAAATGACACTGTCTCTCATGGCCATGTGATGCAACCTGCAACCATAGGCAATTGTTATTTGAAAATGTTGAACAGTTTGTCAACCTATTTGTGATGACAGATCACAAAGAAAGATATAAGCTGTTTAACAAGATTGAATTTTGTGAAATCTGTCTGCATACTGGACTTATGGGTCACTCAGTAGCATCCCCCAATAGTGGTGTTTGTGACAGTATATTTCACAACATGTGGATGCTGGGAGTGCATCAAACAGGCATGCGGAGCTTTGTATACAGGGTATATGAAGTCTGATGAGCTGTCAATCAGTACACTTGTTTAAATAACTTATTGCTCTCTGGTGACATGCAGGGAGCCATCACATTTCTCAAACAGCTGCAATGTGTGACTTCTGTACCAGACACAAGTATTTATCAGTCAGCAAGTTCTGGTGAAACATCTGTTTCTGTGCTAAAAAGTGACATACTGAAACAGTACGGCAAGGAAATTGCAAAATTCGAGCTGGCAAAGGCTCAGAAGTTTGACTCTGTATGTGTGTCATGTGACCATCTGTGCTACAGGAAACAAACGATCACAGTGAACCTTGAAACCTTGACCCATATAATGACATGTGGTTCCGTCTCTCAGCATTTTTGCTGATGAAATCTAACTTTCAGTTACAGGCCACCATTGTGCTGTGCAATCACTATTTCTCCAAACTAAAGTCCAACATTCTGCCACCAAGGTCACAGTTGAATAATATGGAGGCACATGTTACACCAAGTGAGATTGCGACATTAAGTATGTTTGAGCACATTCTAATTCAGACAATGAAACCATTTGAAACCAGTCTATGTCTGAACACAAAGACATGGAACATTTCACAGAAGGAACTCATTAGATCTCTAATGGGTTCCGTGATGTATCTCCCACTTCCTCTACAGAAAAATGTGGAGGCAATCTCTAAGGAAAATAGTTTGGTGATTCTTGTAAATGGTGTTCCAACTAAGTCCAAGGTCATCTGGCAAGATGTTGTCATTGTACAGAAGGTAACGCTTGCTCTTACTTATTTAAAGAGCAACAATCCCTTTTATGCAGACCTTGGCATTAATCACATGAGTAGTCTCTCTATTCAACATGATGTCTTAGAAATAACTAAGCCAATGATTGAGAAGGTCAGTGGACAGACAAGTGATAACGTGTATGAACAGTACACAATTCATGCACTACATGGCAAAGATCCAGTAGGGGGACAACATTGATGTCTATCAAATGAAACAGGTGGAAGGTGAGCCTGTCAGCATTTGGGAGGCAACCCTAGAAGCATGCTGTTTCCCAGACTTATTCCCAAAAGGGTCAGGTGGATGGCTATATGAAAGGGAAGTGTGTGTACAGGGTACTGAGTACCACACTAGCCGTGTGCTCAGTAAAGGTGGCAAATTCAGATGTAACATACAGTACCTGTTTCATCTCCTCTGGGAGAGTGAACTTAGCATTCTGTCTGCGTCTATTGCACATACTATTCATCTCACAAGTTCACTAGATGGAATAACAGCTGTTCAATTTCTAGAGAGAAATTAAAGTTGAAAGATGAAAATGTGCAAGTGAATCTGTCTTCCATTCTCTCAAGTCTACATGGTACCAAATATTATTGGTATCGCAGACACTCTGAGTTGATGAAAATGCTGTAAGAGTATAGTGCAGACACATGGTTTGTCACACTTAGTTGTGCTGAATATGCCTGGGATGAGCTCATTGAACTGTTGAAGTGGGCAAATTCTGATGTTGATGGCATTTCATCAATGACTGTCAGAGAAATGTGTTCACTTGATCCTGTGTCTGTCACAAGACATTTTCACAAGTGGTTCCATGGCATCCTGACTTTCATTTTGTCAAAGGACAATCCATCTCTTGGTACTGTGGAGCATTACTTTTGGAGGATGGAATATCAGGCATGGGGCGCCCCTCATAGTCATATGTTGTTGTGGATCAAGGATGCACCATGCATAGGTGAACATGAAGCAGCACAAGTACTAGCATTCATCAAGCAATATATCACTTGTAACATTCTGGACAAGTATGACAGTCCTACACTATGGAAGTTGGTACAAAAGTTCCAGTGACATATTTGTGCAAAATACTGCCGGTGAGTAGTAAAGAATAAACTTGATTGGTACTCACGATGTCGCTTCGGATTCCCTAGATGAGTTTGTCAGGATGGTTCCATAAATGAACTTTTTTCAGCAATGCGACACCACTTGAAGGTAAAATCAACCAAGAGGGTATACAAATTACCAAGAGATGAGAAAGAGGTGTACATCAATGACTACAACTCAACTCTTCTCCTAATGTGGTAAGCAAACATAGATGCTCAGTTTGTGGCTGACAACTCATTGGCCCTGGTACGATACATGACTTTGTACATAACCAAGCATGAGAAGACTAGCTTGCAAGATCTTTGGGAAGGTATTGACAGTTCAAGCAAGAGCCTGACATCTCAGCTGTGGTCATTGGGCTTGAAGACCCTTTCACACAGAGACTGTGGTGCCTATGAAGCCAGTGACGGCTTAATGGGTACAAATCTGTATGGGAAGTCTGATGCTGTCTGGTTTCTCAGTGTGAACTACAAAGAGAAATGCAAATGTGTACTGATTCCCTATGCTGAGATTGAGGAACTCACTGCCAATAGACCTTCTTCAAAACATATCTTGAAGAATAACCTGATAGACACATACTACCCCTGTAGACACGATGACATGGATGGTATGTGTCTCTTTCAGGTGGCTAAGTGGTATGACTACAAGGCAGATATATCACCTGACTCAACAGGGCACATTTACAAGGTGAATGGAGTGGATGGCTGTCTCATAAAGCCATGGTTCATAGACCACTGTAAATTACATCTAGGCACATTGGAGAGCAGAGAGCATTACTACTTCATTCTCCTATTCCTATTTAGTCCCTGGAGGAATGAGTCTGAATTAAAAGGTGACTGTCATACATTCAAGGAAGAATTCAATCTCAGTTATGGGACATTCAAAACTGAATACTCAGGGACATACATACAGAGACTGGAGACTGAGAAAGAACATCTCGAGAAGGCAGAGAAGCAGCTTCAGGAAGACACTCCTGTTAGCTTACAAGACAATCTTGATCCAGAAGGACACGCTGTTCTAAGCAAACCTCTACCTTTAAATGCCCCACAAGTGTTAATCTCAGAAATTGAGACTGCCATGGAACATGAAACACACTCCACTGTCAACCCAGCTGACTTGAGAGAAAGACTGAATCAGCAGCAGCATGTAGTTCACTCTCAAGTCATTGACATTGTTCGACATGTCCTACTCCATGAAGCAAAAAATGTGACTATCTTGACTATAAACCACTACTGATCTTTGTTAGTGGTTCAGTTAGTACAGGAAAGAGTTTCCTTATTGAAGCCATCACTGCTGAAATACAGAGCCTGACAGGGTCATCAGTGTATGTTGCTGTTACTGCTCCCCACAGGACTAGCTGCATACAACATTGGTGGAGTTACATTACACCATCTCTTTATGTTGCCAGTGGAACATGGCAAAACAGGAGAGTATTGTAAACTGTTATTTGAGGTTGCATCTCAACTCTGTTCCATGTTCACAAAGATGAAGTTAATCATCACTGATGAAATCAGCATGGTCTCCAATGTAATGCTCACCTGTATACACCTATGCCTACTGGAGATCTTAGGTACTGACTATGGAGTACCATTTGGTGGCTAAAGTATTGTTGTATTGGGAGACCTTTTACAGCTTGCACCAGTTAATGCAGAACATGTGTTTTGCAACTCCGACTGCCAAGCAAGCTAAGAACACACTAAGCTGCATTGCAGGTTTTAACATTTGGGAGTTATTCACCTATGTCAAGTTGTATGAGAACATACGCCATAGTGGTGATTTGACTTACAAATCACTTTTAGATTAAGCTCATACAGGTTCTCTATCACCAGAACATGTTGCTATGTTAAATGATCAGAGAATCAGAGTAGATTCTACATTGATAGAAACAGCATGTAATGTTTTCAGTGATATGTACTCTACAGGCACACACAGAGTGTGTCTTATGCCACAACTAAAGAAATGCACTGAGTTCAACAATGTTATGCTGCAAAGACAAAACCAAGAAGTTCTAACTGCATGCTGTTGACACAGTTGATGATGTCATTTACACCTGCAACCTGGTAGAAAAGATGACTGAATGACTCACTGAACTGAAGCCAGATGTTTCATGCACGGCTGGCCTAGAAGCTGTTCTTACACTTTATAGGAACACACATGTCATGCTGTGACGTAATCTTGATGTTGAACAAGGCATGGTAAATTGTGCCATGGGTAACATCACTGACTTTGTCAACAATGTCCAGAGGACTTATATCGAGACACTTGAAGTTCACTTTGACAACATGGAACAGCCTGTACAGACAGAACATACCTGTGTGAAATTTCAGGTATTTAAGGATATCTATGTAAACAGGAAACAATCCAACCATGTGTTGCATATGCTGTTTCTATTCATAAATCTCAGGGCTTGAATTTGGACTCAGCAATGGTGGACATAGGTACAGACATTTTCAGGGATAGCATGAGCTACGTGACACTTTTACTTGTTAGTCTTTCTGGATTGTACATTATAACTCTTGCACCTCAGAAGATACATGCTGGCAAGTGATGTATTGTTGAGTACAACAGGTTAGGTGCTCTCTGTCAGCCAGAGATGTCTTTAATATCACTGGCTACGGATCTGGCTGTCTCACATCATATAGTCATATCTACACCTGTCAGCAAAAAGGCACAAGCTTCTACAAGTGATTCAACTCTAAAGAGTTCAACAAAGGTCACGATGTCAACTACACATTCAGGGCCAGCTGTTCATCAGAAATCAGTTGGTGTAGCTGCTGTGCCAGTCTTTGACAACAGCACTAGAGTGAACTGCTATGCTAACTCAGCTATGCAAGTTTTTCTCCACATGCCACATTTTGTGCAGGCAATATCTGCTTCACAAGACACTCCCCTATCAAAGCCATTGAATCAGATTGTCAACATGGCTTCTGATCAGTCTAATAATGTGCAGTCACTAACACCACTATGGCAGGTGTTAGGTACATATGATGGATACAGTACATTTGCTGCAGACATACAGCAAGACGCTAGTGAGTTTATGATGGCAATCATAAACAGCTTGGATGAAGATGGCATTTCATTGTGCCAGTACTTCACTGTGTCATATGTAACCAAATATGTATGTGCATCATGTGGTCATTCAGAACATGAAACCACAGAAGACATGCTGTGGAATACTCTGCTTGTCCCTCAAGCCAAAAGTGTCAAATTTCGACAGCTATTTATCAATGCTCAATGTGGTTACTCCTGTGAAAGGTGTGGAGGCAGATGTACTTAGTCCATACGTCTCAGGACTTCATCTCAATATCTGTTGCTTATATTGCACAGATTTGACTCCAATGGGCTGAGGGTTGACACTCCCATCACAGATTACACAGCTGGTAGAATAGCTTTTAACCAATCACTGTTTGACACTCACAGTGTGGTCTACCACCATGGTCAATCTATGCATTCAGGGAATTACTCCTGTTTGCTAAGGTACAGAACTGGATGGGTAGAGTGTGATGACTCTACAAGCTGTTTGAAACAGAGACTACTGCAACACTTAAAAAATGCCTATCTTCTGATATTGAAGAATTACGATGACCTTCATATCTCAGAAGAATAGTCACACAACAAGTGACATTCTTTGCTCTCTAACCTGTGACACTGTATCTCATAGGATACTAGAATTGTTTCTAACCTACAACTTTTTATAAATGACCACATCTCTAGACTGTAACATGGTGGCAAAGCATATTGTATGCACAGTGACATATAAGATATTGTGTGGATCAGTGACAACATGAACCAAATATGTCTTTACTGAGGAAGAGGAGGGTAATTGGTCTGAAGGGAGTACAAGGGGTGAGAATGATGCAGAAATGGACACAAGTCCCTTTACACGAGAAAGGGTCCTGAAGGAACTGGAAGTAATAAGAGTTGGTAAAGCAATAGGGCCAGATGGGGTGCACCCCAGGGTCCTTAAAGAACTAAGAGAGGTGGTGGCTGAACCTCTGGCTATCCTGTTTAGCCTATCACTGGAAACAGGGGAGGTACCCAAAGACTGGAGTACAGCAGATGTAGTCCCCTTATACAAAAGTGGGAACAAAGAGGAAGCAGGGAACTACAGACCAATCGGCCTCACCTTGGTAGTGGGGAAGATCATGGAAGCACTACTGAAGGAGAGATTGGTGGAACATCTGGTTCTCAATGGAGTACAGGACCCAAGGCAGCATGGTTTCACCAGGGGGAGGTCATGTCAGACCAACCTCATTGAATTTTTTGACTGGGTGACTAGGGAGGTGGATCAGGGGAAGGGAGTGGACATGGCCTATCTGGACTTCAGCAAGGCCTTTGACACTGTGCCACATAGAAGACTATTACACAAACTGGGGAATATGGGTGTGGGCAGGAGAGTAGTGTGGTGGGTAGGTAACTGGCTGGGTGGCAAGACACAGAGGGTGGTGGTAAATGGCTGTCACTCCACAGAGGGAAGAGTGACCAGTGGGGTACCACAGGGATCAGTGCTGGGACCGGTCCTATTCAACATCTTTATCAGTGACATTGCGCAGGACCTAGAAGGCAGAATTTCACTGTTTGCTGATGACATAAAGCTCTGTGACAGAGTAGATACACCAGAGGGTGTAGACAGAATGAGAAGGGATCTGCTGAAACTTGAAGAATGGTCAGGGGTTTGGCAGTTGAAATTCAATGCAAAGAAGTGCAAGATAATGCATATGGGGCACAAAAACCCTGGCACAATATATCAGTTGGGGGTGAGGATATAGCATGCACCAAGCAGGAAAGGAATCTTGGGGTTATCATGTCTGATGACCTCAAGGTAGGGAAACAGTGTGATAAGGCAGCAGGTAAAGCAAATAGGATGCTGGGATGTATAGGCAGGGGAATCACCAGCAGGAAAAGGGAGGTCATAATTCCACTATACAAGACACTAGTGAGGCCCCACCTGGAGTACAGTGTACAGTTCTGGAGACCATACCTACGTAAGGACATAGACAGGGTAGAGAAGGTTCAGAGGAGGGTAACAAAGATGGTGCATGGATTGCATCACAAGTCCTGTGAAGACAGGTTGAAGGAACTGTACATGTACTCCCTGGAGGAGAGGGGGGATATGATAGAGACATACAAGTATCTTACAGGGAGGAACAGGGTGCAGGAATACACTATTTTTTAGCGAAAAAGATGTTCCAGGACTAGAGGGCATGGGATGAAGTTGGAGGGAGGACGATTCACAGGAAACGTGAGGAAGAATTTCTTCACAGGACGGGTGGTGGACAAGTGGAACACCCTGCCAGAGGAAGTTTTGGGGTCTGAAACAATCACGGGATTTAAGAATGCATGGGATAGACATAAAGGAATTCTGGAGTTTAGGGGTAAGGGGCAACAGACTTCTAGGAAAACATAAACTGAACTTACAAGCTCAAATGGGAAGACTGGGTGGGCCATAGGCCCTTATCTGCTGACACTGTCTATGTATCTATGTATGTATCTATGTGAACATTGTTGTAGTGGTCTTCAGTCAGCTTCAGCTGTCATCACAGTCATGAGAGAAACCTGTCTTACATGTCTAATAAACATTGTACATGTCTAAACACAGTCCTTTCTGGCTCACCTATTCTGTACATATCTTTTCTTGTAGGTATGTTATATGCGTACATAACAAGAAGCAGCTGCCACTTGCTAACTGTATGCCTGTACTGAGGCAAAAAACTTGTCCTTGATCATTTGTAAAAGTGTCAAACACATTTCATTGACCACGTAGAACACTCTCTCACATGCTTCATATCACCAGGTTTTTGTTGACTCTGTTATTTGTTAACATCTTGATTACATCACTATTTTTTTTGCCATATAACAGTGTAGTACTATGCCTGATATTTTCAAACTGGCAAACTTCACATACGTAAATATAATTCTTTAAACTTAATTAACTAAGTGTAAATAATGACATTTTCAACTGACTGGAGAATGTGTATATTTGTAGAACAACAAAGCTATTAACAACGTACAAGTACTGCCTATTGCTCTTTCACTATTCCAAGAACCCATCTATCACTCTTGCATACCTATGTAATGACATATAAATAATATTTAGATTCTCATTTCATCTGACTATTGTTGTTAACTAGTTTAATTGTTCTAGTAAAAGTGTTACTGTAAGAGTCAAGTAAGAATTTTTCCTTAACATATAATAGAATACTATAGTGATTAAGTTCAGTGACCTATATCTTTGATAAAAACAACATGCTACTCACATTTGTTATTTGCTAGTTCAGAACTGATATAGTAACTAATCTAACCATTGAAATAAATGTATATTGTACCTGTAAAAATATGAAATGTGTTGTACTTGTCATACAAGTAAATGTAATTTATGTTAATAATACTTGAAATTATAAATCAGACACTTTTACTGATAACAACGC
Source organism: Neoceratodus forsteri (assembly GCA_016271365.2). NCBI lineage: Eukaryota > Metazoa > Chordata > Ceratodontiformes > Ceratodontidae > Neoceratodus > Neoceratodus forsteri. The sequence continues at coordinate 62,159,262 of CM028137.1, read as the reverse complement.
ACTTCATACCTGTTCCTGACAATGTTTATGATCACCTCTATTGAGGGGTCGGGTGGGATTTTTCCATATGCACCTAGTCAGTGATATATCTTAAAATCTTGAAATATTTAACTGAACATACCAGTTATCTAATGCCACTGACATCATTAACTTTTTATATTCTATTACCTGAACACTCAGCATCTGGTTTTTCACCCACCCCAGGAACATACACATTATCAGTCACACAATAACAACAGATCATCACTGTTTCATGTGTGTAATCACTGCTTAGAAGCTCCTGACATACCTTCATTAATGTAGGATAGGACAGAGGGACGGGACATGATTGGAATGTTTAACTACTTAAAAGGTATAAATAATGTTGATAACCAAAGTCTCTTCAAGCTGAGTGGCAACCATATCATGAGGGGGTGCAGTCTTAAGCTGGAAGATGGGAGGTTTAGTAGGGATGTCAGAAAGCACTTCTTCCCACAAAGAGTGATGAACACTTAGAATGCGCTGCTAGAAGAGGTCACCTCATTAAAGACAGTAAGCAGCTATAAAAAAGTCTTGTATAGGCATAGGAGGAAGATAAGAATCATGCCTAGGGAGGATGGGAGGACTGTGGAGGGATAGCAGAGACATTAGCTCAAGATGTGGACCCTGCTATATGAGCAGACTTGATAGACCAAATGGCCTTCTTCTGCTGGCTTCTTTGCATACTCGTATTTTTGTATGTACATACTTATTCCAATTCATATCATCTACTTTCTATGCATGACACACATTTAGATATATTCCAAGCAATGATTACACACATGGAAGGATTGTACTGTGAGAATGATTTTGTGAAAAAATGTAAATCTTAATTGGCCCTTTCTCAGTTTCACCAATTGGCAATAAATCTTTAAACTTAACCACCTGTGTTGAGTCTTTACTGAACCATAACATTATAACATTAGAATGCAACTGTTGTTTCTTTTAAGCATGCAAATCAACTGGAAGAAGTAGTACCACACAAACATGTCCTTGGGCTTATTTTTGCTATGGCTCTCCACTCGGTATGCACCACGTGGGCTAGGGCATGGTGCATTGTCTGACACAGGTCCCATAATTCCTAAGTGTGTTAAATAGTCTGTACCACCCTTAGTTTTCCTGTGCCTCTCCAGTCAGTGGGCAGTAGCTGCTGTACCAAGGTGTGGGACATCGCTATCTAATGCTATGCTGCTGTGGCTATACACTCAGGATGCAGTAACTACTATGTGTGCTGCAATTGCCTGGTTGAGCCCATGCAACTCCTAACTGTGCTAACTTCACTGTACCTACAATTACAGAGGTGTGCAGTTGATCTCCATTGCCTCATTGTTGCTTGGCAGAAGACTCCAGGAGAAAGGACTACTGTGTGACTGGACTTCTCTGCTGGGACTAAAGAAGTAGAACACTTGTACTTTATTTATTTATTGAATTTTGATGACTGGGTAGGCCCATTGGGCCCCGGAGGTCCCTTTTCAAGGGCGACCCGGGAATACAGTACATAAAATGAACAGACAGAGGAACATATATAGGTCATGGGTATACAGTATTTGGTAGTTGCACATCACAGACTTTTCATTGGGTTTAATATATATAGTTGATAAAAAGTTATTCATTTGATCCTGCATCAGTCATGCAAAGGAGAGAGACAGTACTAGAGATTCCTTAGGTGACTTTTTGTAAGAGCCATAGGATAGGTTCAGTGAGGGGGAGGAAGGAGTTAGTGCTACCTGTTCAGGAGTTGGAGATTTTAGTTAGGTAAGTGTGCTGTTCCAGGGTCATGGTTGAGGTGCCGGGTACTTGGACCTTTAATTTAGGGTAAAAAAAAACTAACAAAACTAAAAAAAAGTGTGTGTTTGAGTTAACTGAACTGAATGGTTATCTGAACAGTTATCTAGGTGTAAATCTCAGGTGATTGAAAGGACTTGATAGCTGTGAGGTTTAAATTACTTGTAGAAAGATCTAGTAAGTAGAGGGAATGGCTTAGCTAGAAGGAAGCTGCATTTAAAGACTGCCTTAGAAAGATTCTCCTAGTAGCTTGGCAGAAGACACCAGGAGAAAGGACTGCTGTGTGACTGGAGTTCTCTGCTGGGACTATATTGCCCTCCTACCCTCCCCACCAAAGCTAGTTGTACTTTTATAGGCACAGGATTTGTCTGACAACAGGAACTTCCTGTCTGGGAGCAGAAAGTGCGTGATCACAGAGCCACCAAAGACCTATCATCCTAGAAGGGCAAGATTAGCTCTTCAGCCCCCTCTAGCTGCTGGAGGTCTGCCTCTGAGCAAGTAAGGGGTCTACTGAGAAATATTAAGGGCACACAGGCAGAAAGTAAGGAGAGAGAAAAAAAAGAGGAAAGAGTAAGGATTGCAAACAGTTAAGGGGCCAGAAATGAGACATGATGGGAGTGGTGCAGTGCAGTGGCTGTGGACCAGCAGTCTTCCGGGAGATGTTCTAGAGGATGCGGTGTTGTCCCATCTGCAGGCACCACTCTGGGCTGAGTGAGGAGGTTTCTCATCTCCAGGCTGAGTTGGCCAGGATTTGTGGGACCTCCTCTTCCATCCAGGGACCATCAGCGCCACTGCCATTGCCTCAGAGGTTGCCAAGAAAGAGGAGCAGTTGGACCACAGTGGGCTCAGGGAGGGTGAGGGTGGTGGAACAGATGCGCATCCCTCAAGTTGTATCTCTTTACAATTCCTATGCCATTCTGGCAAAGTGTGATTCCTCTATGGAGGCACCCACAGTGGATACCAAGGAGGATGCTGGGAACCTCCACAAAGGAGACCCACAGGAGGGTGGCAAGGGACCCTGCAGGGGAAGAAAACAACTCCTGGTGGGGGACTCCATTGTTAGGAAGGTAGAATTGGGGGAGGAAGGGGAGAGGGAGGTAAGGTGCCTGCCTGGCTCTATGGCTTGGAGGGACAGGGAGCGAATCCTCAGGATTGCCAGAGCAGCTGCACAGGGGAGGGAGCTGGATATCATTGTCCACCTAGGGACAAATGACCTGGCTAATAAATGGATTAGAGAAGTGCAGGAAGAGTTTGTGGCATTGGGGAGGAGCCTTAGACAAGTAGCACGCACGGTAACCTTCTCGGAGGTGCTGCCCATCTATGGCGAAGGAGAGGTTAGGGTGTTCCGCACCATGAGATTCAATCAGTGGTTGAAAAACTGGTGCGGAGCTCAGGGATTTGGCTTCATTGGGAACTGGGGGTCCACCAGGAGTGATGCAAGCCTATACTGGCATGATGGGCTGCATCTGTCCAGGAGGGGAACCAGGATCCTAGGTGATAGGTTTAAATGCTTCATTGGCAAGCATTTAAACTATCCAAGGGGGGAGGCACTGGAAAGGAGCAGGGAAATCCTATCCCCCCCAAAAAAATAACTGTAGTAAGTATGGTAAACACCAACATAGAGGTGTCAATAGGGAGAAAGGCAGGGGTAAATGGAGAAAGCGAAAAAGGCAAGAAGGACAGGGATGGAGCAAAAATGAGTAAGGCCATCAGGAAATGGAGGGCAATGAGTACCCATGCCCATAGTCTCGGCAACAAGCTCTCTGAACTGGTAGCCTTGATGGAAGAGGGATGCCTGGATATTGTAGCAGTCACAGAAACATGGTACACAAAGAACCATGACTGGGATGTTAACATACCAGGGTACATAACCTACAGGAGAGACAGTCAGGGGAGAAGAGGGGGAGGAGTAGCTGTCTATGTAAAGGAAGGGATAAAAGCAACTGAACAAAAGAGTAAACAGGGAGGAAAGGAGGCACTGTGGGTCACCTTGGAGACTGGAAAGAGCACCACAATCTGCACAGGGCTCATGTACAGACCCCCATGTCAGGGGGAGGGAATAGACAAGGATATGATAGAAGGCATTCTTAGAATGGCAGAGAAAGGTGAGATACTGTTGATGGGAGACCTGAATATGCTAGATGTTAACTGGAGCACATTTGCAGCAGCCACATCCAAGAGCAGGGCCATTCTTGATGCCCTACAGGTGGAAGGCCTCAGACAGCTAGTTTCGGAACCCACTCGTAAGGGAGTAATCTTAGACCTCATACTCTCAAACAGGGGCAGTGAGAGGATCTCAGATCTAGAAGTGGGTTGCCATCTGGGAACAAGTGACCATCAAACAGTGTGGTTCACGTTAAACTCAGCTACAGAGTCAAGCCATACAAAAGTGAGGGTACTGGACTTCAGAAGGGCTGAATTTGGCAAGATGGGAGAGTGCCTCAGAAAAGCACTAGCAAACAGGCTAGAAGGAGGTATGGAGCAACAATGGGAATCATCAAAACTGCCATCACAGAGCAACAAGACTTTGTGTGAAGCAAATAAACAAATCAAATGAAAGAAAAAGCCACTATGGTTCTCAAAAGAGGTGGCTGTGAAAGTCAGGAAGAAAAAGATAGCATTCCAGAGTATAAGGAAACACAGAAGGAGCAGGACAGAGAGCTGTACCAGTTAAGGCAGAAGGAAGCAGGGAGGGAAGTCAGAATAACAAAGGCCCAAACTGAGGAAAAAATAGCCAACTCGGTTAAGAAGGGGAATAAAACCCATTATAGGTACATCAGCGAGCGCAGAAAGACAAAGGGAGGGATAGTGAGGATGAATAGAATGAACAGCATGTGGGCAGAGGGGGACAGTGAAAAAGCAGGGATACTGAATGAATATTTCTGCTCAGTATTCACAAAAGAGGAAGGGGAAGTGCCTAATCCAATTAACAGAAGCACTCTTGATGGGGGAGTCATTCTCAGTCCTTTCACAGAAGAAAGGGTTCTGCAAGAACTCCTGAAACTGAAGGTGGACAAAGCAATGGGGCCAGATGGAATTCACCCCAGAATTATAAAAGAATTAAGGGGGGAACTAGTGAAACCACTGGCTACTCTTTTTAATAAATCATGGGAGGATGGTGTGGTACCTGAGGACTGGAGGAAGGTGGATGTGATTCCCCTTCACAAAAGTGGGACCAAGACAGAGGCAGGAAACTACAGACCTGTCAATTTGACATCTATGGTAGGGAAAGTGATGGAATCACTTCTGAAGGAAAGAATAGTTGAGTACCTAGAGGCCTGTGGGGCACAGGACCCTAGGCAGCATGGGTTCACAGCAGGAAGGTCATGTCAGACAAATCTAATAGATTTTCTTTGACTCGGTGACCAAAGTAGTAGACCAGGGAGGGGCTGTGGACATGGCCCACCTAGACTTTAGCAAGGCATTTGACACAGTCCCACACAAAAGATTAATAGTCAAATTAACCAGCCTGGGAGTGAGTCCCAGGGTGGTAGCCTTGGTAAAACATTAGCTGGACAACAGGACAAAGAAGGTAACTGTAAATGGAGTCCACTCTGAAGAAAGATGGGTTACTAGTGGGGTACCACAGGGTTCAGTATTGGGTCCAGTCCTTTTTAATGTCTTCATAAGTGACATTGCAGAGGGACCAGAAGGAAAAGTATGCCTCTTTGCAGATGACACAAAGATCTGCAACAGGGTTGATACCCAAGGAGGCATGGAAAGGATGAGAAGGGACTTGGCAAGCTTGGAGGAATGGTCAGAAGTATGGCAGCTAGGATTCAATGCAAAGAAGTGCAAAATAATGCACCTTGGAAACAAGAACCCAGGGGAAGAATACACAATGGGGGGGAGGTAGTAACAACAACAAAAAAGGAAAGGGACCTGGGGGTAATTATATCAGATGATCTTAAAGTTAGCAAACGATGTGAGAAGGCTGTAGGGAGGGCCGGGGGTTTACTGGGCTGCATAGGGAGAGGCATCAGCAGCAGAAAACAGGAAGTTGTTATCCCTCTGTACTGACAGTTGGTGAGACCCCATCTGGAGTACTGCATCCAGTTCTGTAGACCCCATCTCCACAAGGACATAGACAGGATAGAGGCAGTCTAGAGGAGGGCAACTAAAATGGTGCAGGGTCTGCAAGAGAAGCCGTATGAGGAGAGACTAAAGGAGCTTAATATGAATACCCTTGAGTAAAGGGGGGGCAGGATAGAAACTTTTAAGTACCTCAGTAGAATCAACAAAGTCCAAGAGGGTAGCATCATTCAGAAAAAGAGATTCACATGAACAAGGGGACACAATTTAAAGATAGAGGGGGCAGTTCAGGGGCAATGTAAGGAAATATTATTTGACAGAGAGGGTAGTGGATGCATGGAACAGCCCTCCTGAGGAGGTTGTGGGGTCTAAAACTGTGGGAGAATTCAAGAATGCATGGGACAGACATAAGGCAATTCTGGTGGGGGGGTAGGAAGAAATAGGCTGTTGGTTAACTAAGATCTGCGGCCTATCCTGTAGGTAGGGAAATGGGCAGACTAGATGGGCCAAGCGGTCCTTATCTGCTGTCAAAGTCTATGTTTCTATGTTTCTGTGAATCCGCACTCATGATGCAGTACGAATTTTTTGGGGGGGGCAGCATTACCTGTTTAAGGCCATGCAAATCCTAACTCTGCTAACTTCAGTATCCCTGCAATCAGTGATGTCTACCATTGATATCCATACATTCGCCTGTGTTGTGTATCTCCACTGAGGATGCAGTACCTGCTGTCACGTTTGAAGTCACATTGCCTGCCTGAATCCATTCAAATGATAACTGTGCTAACTGGACTGTACCTGCAATCGGGGAACTGTACAACTGATGTGCATTGCCTATCTTTTCCTGTGGCTGTTCACTCAGGATGCAGCAAGTGGTCTGGAAGTGCAGTCCCCCCATGACACTGTACAACTCCTAAGTGTGCAAACTTCTGTACAGCTACAATGAGAGAGCTACACTGTTCATCTCCATGGACTTTTTTGTTCTGTAGCTCTCCACTCAGTATGCAGTATATGGGCTAGGGGTTCGGACATTATCTGACAGAGGTCCTGCAATTCCTAACTAAGTTAACTAGTATGTACTGCCCATACTTTTTCTGTGAGTCTCCAGTCAGGGTGCAGTAGCTGTTGTAAAGAGATGTGCGACATTACTACCTAAGGTCATGGAGCTGTGGCTGTACAGTCAGGATCAGTAACTGGTATGCATGGGGAAATTGCTTGGATGAGCCCATGCAAATCCTAAGTGTGCTAACTTGCATCGCCCTACAATTACAGAAGTGTACCATTGATGTCCATTGCCTCAGTCTTGCTGTGCATCAGTACTCATAATGTAGTATGAATTTTGGGGGGGGACATTACCTGTCTGAGCACACACAAATGCTAACAGTGCTAACTTGAGTGTCCCTGCAATCACTAACATCTACTATTGATGTCCAAACCCTCAACTGTGCTGTGGGTCTCTACTGAGGATCCAGTACCTGCTGTCACAGTTTGGAAAGGCATTGCCTGGCTGAGGCCATTCAAGTGATAACTGTGCTAACTACACTGTACCTGTAAACAGGGAGGTGTACAACTGATCTGCGTCACCCTTCTTTGCCAGTGGCTCATCATTTAGCATGCAGCAAGTGGTGAGGAGGTATAGTCCCCCACCCCATGAGACTGTGCAACTCCTTCTGTACACCTGCAATGACAGAGCTACACTGCTCATGTCCATGGGCTTATTTTTGCTGTGGCTATCCACTCAGTATGCAGTATGTAGGCTAGGAGCTGGTTCATTAACTGACAGAGGTCATCTAATTTCTAACTGTGTTAACTACTATGTACCACTCTTACTTTTCCTGTGGCTCTGCAGTCAGGCTGCAGTAGGTGCTGTGCCAAACTGTGCAACATCGCTACCTAAAGCAATACATCTGTGGTTGTACAATCAGGATGCAGTAACTGCTATATGTGGTGGAATTGCCCGACTAAGTCCATGCAACTCCTAACTGTGCTAACTGGAGTGTACCTACAATTACGCAGGTGTACCATTGATGTCCATCACCTCACTTTTGCTGTGGCTCAGCACTCCGGATGCAGTATGTATTCGGACAGAGGGCCATTGCCTGTATCATAGCATGCAAATCCTAACTGTGCTAATTTGACTGTGCCTACAATCACTGAGCTGTACCATTGATGTCCACATCCTCAGCTATGCTGTGGGTCTCTGGAGGAGGTGCAGTTCCCCACCCATGAGACCGTGCAACTCCTAAGTGTGCTAACTTCTCTACAGCTGCAAAGACAGAGCTACACTATTCATATCCATAGGCATATTTTTGCTGTGGCTCTCCACTCAGTGTGCAGTATGTGGGCTAGGGGGTGGGGCATTACCTGACAGAGGTCCTGTAATTCCTAACTGTGTTAACTAGTGTGTACCACCATTAGTTTTCCTGTGGCTCTCCAGTCAGGGTGTAGTAGCTGGTGTAGAGAGGTGTGGGACATCACTACCTAAAGCCATACAAGTCCTAACTGTGGTAACTTGTGTGCACCTTGAATCAGGAATGTGTACCATTGCTGTATATGGCCTCAATTTTGCTGAGGATGTACGCTGAGCATGCAGTACATACTCTCAAGGACTGGGGATCTCGTATAGTACATTTAGACAGTTTTATTTGACACCTCCTGCTGGTTGTCTGTGATTGGTTGTGTTGTCTTGGTTCTCCCCCCTACTTCCATGTATGTGTGTGTCTCTCTGTGTCTGTGGTGCTGGGGGTGAATGCACAGTTATGCTTTTGAACCCTAACACAGAATTTCCTCACATCTGTCACTGTGGAACAACCCGAACTGATGCAGTAAACAGAGTTTTTTTGCCTCTAATTTCCCTTCTGTTTGAGAATTAGTCTGAGAAATAGTGAATATAATATGGCAGCGGGAGCATGGGGCCCTGTCATACAGTAACACAGTGCTCACAAACACAGTGCAAAACAAAACACAAAGATAAACAGTACTGTAGACACAAATGGTTAAAATAACGCAAAAGCAAGTGCAAATGAAAATGCAAAGTGTAACGCACATGAAGGCGTAGATGGGAACGGTAACTGTAATGGGTATGGAATCACAAGCAGAAGCAGTAAGGGTAACAGTAATGTAAGCACACAGGCTGGTTTTCCCCAAGAGTTGCTTAGAGAAAGACAGTGAGTACAAAGAATGTGTGCATAATAATGGGTCTCAGAGCAGAAAATGAGGATTTGGAATACTAAATTGCTTATATCTCAGGAACCGTACGACGTAGAAATAAATGCAAAAGTCATATGATTTATGACTTTCCTGGCTAGTTTTGAACTTATCACCCATTAGGGGGCTAAGTATTTTTCTGATAAAAAGTCTGTATCTCGCACCGTTTCCGAGATATGGACCCTGAAAGGCACGGCGAATGCCGTAATGTTATCCTAAGGGAAAAAAAGAGAAGTTCAGAGTGCCATAACTTTGCTGCCCTGTAATATTTTTTTTATCCAACCACCAGAAGGCACATCTGTGGGATGTTGGCTTTCTTTCCTCCAAATTTCAGTGTAAAAGACCAAACTGTTATTTTGCAGCAGGGTGGCAAAGAATTCCTGTCATGCAGCAAACGCCGCAATGTTAGTATATGGAAAAAAGTGTCAACTTTGGAGTGATGTAACTTTGTATCCTTGCAATATTTTGTCACCAAACTACCAAAAGGCACATCTGTAAGATGTTGGCTACATTCTCACCAAATTTCAGCCCAAAAGACCAAACCGTTCATTTGCAGCAGGGTGGCAAAGAATTCCTGTTATTCTGGGCATAATGTCGCAAAGTAGTTTCGCAATTTGCGACACTTTTCGCAAACATTTGCGAAAGTGTCATGTGTACGACACTACTTTGCAACACTACTGGTTCCAGAAATTTTGAAAACAAATTTCTAGGGGGTTTCATCCCAAAATAAAGACATGGCAAGCATCCTCAGGGTCTGACTAGGTGAACACAAAAATAATTGTGTCCCTAGAAGGTCCCAAATTTAAATGACAAAGATTTTTCTGATCACTAACTGAAAACAAAATGGCAGATTTACAACACTACTAGGGCCATTTGCAACACTAAAAATTGCATTTGCGAAAGTGTCAAACTTTTTGTTAGCTTTTCCCATTGACATAATGGGAATTTTTTTTTTGAATAACTTTTGAACCATTTAATATTTTTTCAAGAAATATTCAAAAGGCACATCGGGGACCCCAGCTGCATGTTCCCTAAAGTTTTCGGACCAGTCGCACAAACCGTGCGACCTGTAGGGATGAGCAAAGAATTCAAAAAAGCATAAATGCGTGAGCAGATCACGTTTAATAATGCCGCAGCTATATATCCAAACAGTACAAAAGTTGGCCGATCCCAAGACGTATGGTTCTTGATTGTGTATTCCAAATTTCAGGCAAATCCATTGAACGGTTGCAAAGTTATTAAGGTGCAAAATTTTAGGTTTAACATGTAAATGGCTCCTCAACCCTAACTATGGTAGCTCTACCATGCTACCATAATATATATATACAATACATACATGCATATATACATAGATACAATGGGGAAGAACAGAATGAGTCATGGATAAAACCATGTATTCAGCACACAGTGATATAAATCTTGCTGAAAAATCACACTGTGGTAATATTTGCCATTTATACACATTGTGCTTTCCTCACATGCAAATATTATCACTGTGCTGATGTTACACTGGAACCTTGGCCAATCATAACTCTGCTGGCATGACTTTCAACAAATGACCCCCACACTATCAAACTCGCCTGCTAAATTAGCATTGATGTCACCACTCACTCACTACAGCCTGCATTCTAAATGGAACTGCTTCACAAAAGTCTCTGTTTCTCACTGCTACCTGCAACTAACTCAATTAGCACTGCAAAGGACACTCACATGTGTCCCATAGTGTTTCTGAGACTCCCAGCCCATTACTATGCTGATCTCTACTTCACTACAGCCTGCATTCTAAATGAAACTGCTTCACAAAAAAAGTTTCTTTTTTCTCACTGGTACCTGCAGCTTACTCAATTAGCATTGCAAAGGACACTCACCTGTGCTCCATAGTGTTTCTGAGACACCCAGCCATTTAGAAAAACTCACACAGACTCAGACCACCCCTAGAAAGAGCAGAAAACACACAGAAACAGGAAAAGAACACAAGAAAACATAACAATATGTCTGGGCTCCCACCCCCCTTGTATAAATAGCACACTTGATGGGCAGATCATGTGCTATGGAAACACCACACACTAACAGCCATCAGGATGTGCCTTGGGGTCATCAGGCCTAACTCTCACCTCACTCTCCTATACTGTACTGTACCATGTCTGCTTTTTTATACATGGAATGGGGTGAGAGTTAGGGCTGATGACCCCAAGGCACATCCTAATGGGTGTTGATGTATGGAGGGTGTGGAATGGGGTTGTAGGGTTGGGAACTCTAATGCTGAATTTCCATACTTTTGTCACTATAATAGGAACCCTAACTGATGCATTAACAGAGTTTTTTTTTTTTGCAATGAAGATAGATAGATAAATACTGTAGATAGATAGACAGATAGAAAGATAGATAGATAGATAGATGATAGATATATTATGTTATAGCTGCACATTAGTGCAGCTATAGTTAGGGTTGCCCGACTACTTCTATGTTACACCCCAAAATTTTTCACTTTAATAACTTTGCAACCATATGGTGGATTTGCCTGAAAATTTACATGTGCATCCTAGATCTCTGGATCTAGATGAGTGGTTGAGGAACTGCCAAGCACCAACATAATTAGCAAAAAACGGGGCTTTTGCATGTCTGTTTGCTCAGGGCTATACCCCAAATGATTTGTCCGACTGGTCTAAATTCATCAGGGAAGATGCAGTCTGGGTCACTGATGTTCCTTTTGAAGATTTAGTGAAAAAATATTAATCCGTTCAAAAGTTATTCAAATTTTAATTTTCCCATTATAGTCAAAGGGGAAAATACATGTGACTCAAAAGCTGCCGCCAGCACACTTTACTGTCACAAATGGCCCTTTTACTGTCCTGCCACTGCCATCTTGTTTTCAGTTAACAGTAGAGAAAACTTACTGGCCCTAGGTAAACACCAACAGTTGTGTTTACCTAATCGGGAGCCAAGGAACATGATCCTGCTGTTAGATTTTAAAAATATTGGTTAGAAATATGTTTTTGCACTTTGGCTGTTAGAAGTTTTGCAAATTTGTGAAAGTCTGTTTGAGAAACTTTCGCAAATTTGAAACACTTTCACAAATTTGCTAAAATTCCTTTGCAAAACTTTTGCAAATTTGTGACATGTGGCCTCTTTGAAAAGGTCAAAATTTTTTTCAATCATTATTTTTAAAAACTAATTACAGGACCATCTTCCTTGGCCCCAGTTTACATAAACACCAGTTTGTGATTACCTACAGAAAGGATATTTTTATCATTTAACTGTCCCTGAGGGGGCTAAGGCATATTTGTATTACTTTCTTTTTTTTAAAGAAACAGTCCTCCTGCTCCCTCACTTTGTCTGCCATTCCACCCTCCACCCTCTGCTGCCGGTATCCTCATCCCCCAATGATACAAAACCCCTCCTGCTACCTCCCTCCTTGCAATGTCCCACCCTTCGCCATCCGTTGACTGTGCCCCATCTCCACTGAAGCGAAAGCCCTCCCGCTCCATCCCTCTGTGCCATATCCCACCCTCCATTGCCAGTTCCCCATGCCAGCTCATTGTTATATTTTATTAGCCGACATGGGGCACCCTGTTCCCTTGTTGGCATTCTTAACAATCCTCCCCTTCGTCCAGTACTCAGGGACAGTGGGTAGCCCAATCCCAGTAGCACAAAAAGTAATTTTTTACTCAATAAAAACTGTTTAACAAGAAAACCTTCCCCGGTGCCTTTTTTTAAAAAGCTGAAAGGAATAAAATGGTGCCTAGTCTCCGTCATCCCCCTCCCCATCCCCAGCCTCCCTCCCTCTGTGTACCCACCTCCCCTTACTCCCTCTTACCCCATGCTTACCTCTGTGGGTCGGGTCCTGTCATCTTCTCTGGTCAGGGACGCATCTGCACTCTTCAAAGATGAGCCACAAACTGAAGAATCAAGGTAAGATCCGTGTAATGGCAGTCAATGGTATTTGCAACTTAGTTTGATATCTCAGCCATTTTTAAGAATTTTGAACCCACATATTCAACATGGGGTTCTTGGGACCCCACCTCATGAACACTGGCACTGCCATTTAGTTAATCCGACCCAGAAGGTGATTTTGTGGTCACTGCACAGAATCACCTTTCAGGACTGATTAAAAAAATAACAGTGTCAGTGTTCATGAGGTGGGATCCCAGAAACCCAATGTTGAAAATTTGGTGCAAGAATTCCAAACAATGACAGTGTTACGAGCATTCATTGAGCAGTTTCTTCGCACACTCATAACTTTGCCAATTTTAAATATTTTCAGTCCAGATTTTGTACATTGCCATTTTTTCACGTCTCATGAACAGAACAGTTGTCATTTCTTACATCTTGCCTGAAATGTGTTTTCACACCTCTGGCACAGAATAGCACGGTCGCTGTGTGAAATCAACTTTCAGGACAAAGTATCAAAATTACAGTGCACGTGTTCATGAGAGGAGATCCTGAAAAGCCCATGTTGAAAATTCAGTTAAAAAATTCCCCAAAATGGCTGCATTACAAGTGTGGATTGTGCAGTTTCCACATAATAGTAACTTTGCTAGTTTTTCATATTTTACCTCCAGATTTTCAACATTACAATTTTTCACAGCTCTTCATGAACAGTATACAGCTTTCATTTTTCACATCCTGCCTGAACATGTCTTTGTGCCTCTAGCTCAGTCTGAAGTGGTTGCTGTGTGAACTGAACTTTCGGGATGGAGTAATGAAATGACAGTGCCATTGTTCATAAGGTGGGGTCCCCAATAGGTCAAGTTGAAAACTGGGTGGAAAAATTCCTGAAAATGCCCAAGTTACGTGCATCCATTGATTTTATTCTATGCATGTGCATAACTTTGAGGAATTGGAAAGTATGGTATGAAGGACCCTGCGCTCTGACAGTAAAATAATGATACTATAATACTACCTCAAAAAAAGGCAAATTCATTGCAAAAAACTCTGTTAATGCATCAGTTAGGGTTAATAGCACAGCAACAAAAGTTTGAAAATTCAATGTTAGGGATCTCACCCCACCTCCCCCACCCTGCACACACCAATAGACATCATGGCATGCTATGGGTTTGTCAGGCCTAACTCTCACTCCATTCCATGTGTAAACAAACTGACATGCTACAGTAAAGGAGAATGGGGTGAGAGTTAGACCTGATGACTTCATGACATGCCCTGATGCCTGTTGGTGTGTGGAGAGTGGTGGAGTGGGGGTGGACACCCTAACATCAAATTTCCAATCTTTTGTTGCTGTGCAATCAACCCTAACAGATGCATTAACAGAGATTTTTGCAATGAATAAATATATATATATATATATATATATATATATATATATATATATTATTGCAAACAATGTGATTAATGCATCAGTTAGGACTGAAGTGACAGAAGTAGGGAAATGAGAAGTTAGGGTTGAATCCCTAACACCTCTCCTCCCACCCAGCCCCACCAGCTAACTACATACCCACCCTCCACAGACCAACATGCATCGGGGTGCCCCTTGAGGTTGTCTGCCCTAACTCTCACCCCATTCTACAATACTGTACCATGCCAATTTTCTTACACATGGAATGGAATGAGAGTTAGGCCTAATGACCCCAGAGCGCACCCTGATGTGTGTTGGTCTGTGGAGGGTGGGTGTGAGGTAGTCCGACAAAAGTTACCATGACCACCACAATGTTATCCTATTAGAAATTTCTAAACTTTGGAATGTTATAACTATGGAACCAATGTGAATTTTATGACCAAGCCAGTAAAAGGCACATCTGTTGTGCAAGTCCTTTCTACCCTGTAAATTTCGGCCTAAAAGTTCATTTTTGAGATATAGCCGCAAAAGTTACCGTGACTGCCACAATGTTATCTTATTGGAAATTTCTAAACTTCAGAATGTTATAACTATGGAATAGATGTAAATTTTATGATCAAGCCAGCAAAAGGCACATCTGTTGTGCAAGTCCTTTCTTCAGACTCCCATCTCAGGGGGAAGAAGTGAACAAGGAAATGATAGAAGGCATCCTTAAAATGGCAGAAAAAGGGGAGATATTGTTGATGGGGTACCTGAATATGCCATATGTTAATTGGAGTACCTTTGCTGCAGGCACATCCAAGAGCAGGGTCATTCTTGATGCCCTACAGGGATCATGCCTCAGACAGCTAGTGTTGGAACCCCCTCGGGAGGGAGTGATCTTAGACCTGGTACTCTCAAATGGGGAAGGAGAAAGGATCTCAGATTTAGAAGTGGGTAGCCTTCTGGGAACAAGTGACTACCAAACAGTGTGGTTCATGATAAACACAGCCATAGAGTCAGGCCATACAAAAACAAGAGTATTGGACTTTAGGAAGGCTGACTTTGGGAAAATGAGAGAGTGCCTCAGAAAAGCACTAGCAAAGGGGCAAGAAGTAGGGGTGGCGGAACAATGGGGAATAATCAAAACAGTCATCACAGAGGCAAGACACCTTTGTGTGAAGCAAATCAACAAAACAAAATGAAGAAAAAAAAACACTATGGTTCTCAATAGAGGTGGCAGAGATGGTTAAGGAGAAAAGGATAGTATTCAGGAAATATAAGGAAACTCAGAAGGAGCAGGACAGAGAACGTTATCAGTATAAGCAGAAGGAGGCAGGGAAGGCAGTCATAATAGCAAAGGCACAAACTGAGGAAAAGATAGCCAACTCTGTTAAGAAGGGAGATAAAACCTTTTATAGGTACATTAGGGAGTGAAGAAAGACCAAAGGAGGGATATAGAGACTTAATAAAGGGGAAGAAATGTGGCAGAGGGTGACAGTGAAACAGCAGGGACACTGAACAAATATTTCTGCTCAGTATTCACAATGGAAGAGGAAGGGGAGGTACCTAAACCAAGCAATGGAGAAAGTCTGAATAGGGAGGTCGATACCAGTCCATTCACAGAAGAAAAGTTTTGAAAGAACTCTTGAAACTGAGGGTGAACAAAGGAATGGGGCCTGATGGGATTCACCAAAGAATTCTAAAATAACTAAGGGTAGGACTAGTAACACCACTGACTACTCTCTTTAACAAATCATGGGAGGATGGGGTGATACCTGAGGACTGGAGAAGGGCAAATGTGATTCCACTTCACAAAAGTGGGGGCAGGGCAGAGGCAGTAAACTACAGACCAGTTAGTTTGACTTCAGTAGTAGGGAAAATGATGGAATCACTTCTGAAGGAAAGAATTGTTGAGCACCTAGAGGCCAGTGGGGCACAGAACCCAAGGCAGCATGGTTTCACAGCAGGAAGGTCATGTCAGATGAACCTAATAGATTTCTTTGACTGGGTGACCAAAGTAGTAGACCAGTGAGGGGCTGTGGATATGGCCTACCTAGATTTTAGCAAGGTATTTGACAGTCTCACACAAAAGATTAATATACAAGTTAGCCAGCCTTGAAGTGGGTCCCAAGATGGTAGCCTGGATAAAAAACTGGCTGGACAACAGAACACAAAGAATAATAGTAAACAGAGTCCACAGTGAAGAAAGGAAGGTAACTAGTGGGGTACCTCAGGGTTCAGTACTGGGACTGGTCCTCTTTAATGTCTTTATAAGTGACATTGGAGAGCATCTGGAAGGAAAGATATGTCTCTTTGCAGATGACACGATATGTAACAGGGTTGATACACTAGGTGGGGTGGAAAGAATGAAAAGGGACTTGGCAAGGTTGGAGGGATGGTCTAATATGTGGCAGCTCAGATTCAATGCAAAGAAGTGCAAGGTAATGCATCTGGGAAACAAAAACCCAGGGGAAGAGAACACAATTGGGGGGGGGAGTGAGTTAATAGCAACAACAAAAATCAAAAAAGATCTAGGAGTAATTATATCAGATGACCTAAAGATGGGCAAGCAATGTGAGAAGGCAGTAAGGAGGGCTGGGTGGATACTGGGATGCATAGGGAGAGGCATCAACAGTAGAAAACAGGAAGTTATTATCACTCTGTACAGATAGTGAGACCCTATTTGGAGTACTGCATGCAATTCTGGAGACCCGGTCTCCACAAAGACATAGACAGAGTGGAGGCTGTTCAGAGGAGGGCAACTAAAATGGTGCATGGTCTGCACCAGAAGACATACGAGGAGAGACTAAAGTAGCTTAATATGTGTACCCTTGAGGAAAGGAGGGAAGGGGGAACATGATAGAAACTTTCAAGTATCTCAAGGGAATTAACAAAGTACTAGTGAGTAGTATCTTTCAGAAGAAGAGATGTGCAAGAACAAGAGGACAAAATTTGAAGATAGAGGGGGACAGCTCAGAGGTAATGTTAGAAAGTATTTTTTCACAGAGAGAGTTGTGGATACATGGAACAGCCTTCCTGAGGAGGTTGTGGAGTCAGGAACAGTGGGAGAATTCAAGAATGCATGGGACAGGCATAAGGCAATTCTAGTGGGGGTGTAGGAGGAAGTAAGCTGTTGATTAACTAGAATCTGCAGCTTATCCATCAGGTAGGGAAATGGGCAGACTGTGTTGGCCAAGCGGTCCTTATCTGCTATCAAATTCTATGTTTCCATGTTTCTATGTTTCCCTGAAAATTTCATCCCAAAAGTCTTAACCATTTATTTGCAGTGAAGTGGCAAAGAAACAGCAATTTTTCAAAAGTAGTGTCACACATTTGTGAAAGTATTTATGGCCAAATAAAATAGGCATATTTCCAGACAACATTTCAAAAAACTAATGGCAGGACTGTGTTGCTTGGGCCCCTAAGAGATAAACATAACTGTTGGTATTTACCAAGGGGCAGTTGTGATGGTCTGGAGGTGCTTCATGAAGTGCTCAACTCTAAAGGTAGTGATAAGAGATGAGCGAGGGACCAAGGTCCGAATTATGTGGATAGGATAACCATTACCCAGACAAGGAGAGGCAGGAGTCAGCTTAGTGTTTCAATGCCCGCAGGGCATTTATTTTGTACCAAGGGTAGAGAGACATAGTCACAAAAGGGAAGAGGGGTTGCCTGAGGAAAATATGGCAATAAACAGGGAAATAACTTAATCTACCACTACTAAGGTTATTACCACAAGAATAAACTTTAGGCCTACTGCCCCTCTTATTCTGAAATTATTCTAAATGTCTGTACTCTTAGATGAGGATCAGGTAACATAAGCTACTCAGAACTGTACCAGGGTAATTATCATCACACATTTTCATAAGAGTCCAGATATTATAAGGGTCCAGAAATCTGGCTTCTTTGTGTACACAGTCATTCTTCATTGGTAGCTACAAGGAAAGTAAAACAGAACTGTAGAACCCTAATCACAATTCCCAGCAAGGACCTAGTTAAGGCCACTGGGGTGGTGAGGGGTTTGGTAAACAGACCATATATTTCTTTGGCAAAAGCCCACTCTCTCCAAGGCTGCTGGAATGTAGAACCAGATCAACTGGTTCCTGAAATAATACACTGAAAACAAAGGGTTCCTCAGCCAAAACCCACTTCCAGGGTTGCCAAGGATGAAGATAGATCAAGACCTGCATGGCGATGAATCCGAAGGAGGACTACCACGACCTGACTGATGCTGCGGCACTCCAATGGCCAGCTAAACTTGGAAGAAACTCGGACAGGACCAGGAACCATAAGAATCTGAAGAGATGATGGTTAACTCTGCAATCCTAGGATCAGGAACTAACACAAAACAAAGAAACGGCTGATGTGTCCCATACTGGGCTTCGACGGACTCAACTTTCGGCGAACCACCAGGTGGGGCACAGACTAGGTTCTCCAGGATGAGCTCACTCTTCTGTAGAGGGTGACCAACTTCCGGACATCTGAAACAGGAACCATATGGAACAACACTGGCACGGCTGTCATGATGCGTTTCGACGGACATACCTTCAAGCTGTAAAAAACAAGAAACGGTGGGTACGACTTGTACGACTGGCGACAGACTCGACTTTGGCAGACGACACAGACGGATGTGATGAGCTGATGGATGATCCCACAGGAGTGAAGAGTGGTGAGAAGATGTCTTCTTCTGAGTAGAGACTGATTCTGAGAATGTGGTGTTACAGACCACACTATGGGACTGCAGTGTGGCAGAAGATTAAGACTGTCTTCATACAGTAGTAACCATATAACTGAAAAATGCTCAGAGAACTGTGGAATGATACAATAATTTGCCAGATGAGGGTAAATTATAACTCCAGGAGTAACTCTTACTGATGAGGGCCAATGTCCAGGTGCTTAGAGCAATAGTTCAGGTACTTTGGGCAATAGTTCAGGTACCTAGCACAATAGTTCAGGTACTTAGAGCAATAGTTCAGGTACTTAGAGCAATGGTTCAGGTACTTAGGGCCATAGCTCAGGTACTTAGAGCAATAGCCATGGCATAAGCAGTACAGTAGTGACAGTAGCTTCACAATATAGGCAAACTGAGCACTCTTAACTGAACCCCTTTTTCTAAATGTAGGGTCTTCTGGAATAGGATCTCGTTCTGGATGTCAAGGCTGGGGCCTCCCTATAGTACCACTAGGCTGGCTTGCCCTATTCTGCTAGGCCAGGGCCTCCCTTTAGTACCACTAGGCTGGCTTGCCCTATTCCACTAGGCCGGGGCCTCCCTATAGTACCACTAGGCTGGCTTGCCCTATTCCACTTGGCTGGGACCTCCCTTTAGTACCACTAGGCTGGCTTGCCCTATTCCGCTAGGCCGGGGCCTCCCTTTAGTACCTCTAGGCTGGTTTGCCCAATTCCACTAGGCCTGGGCCTCCCTATAGTGCCACTAGGCTGGCTTGCCCTTTTCCCCTAGGCCGGGGCATCCCTATAGTACCACTTGGCTGGCTTGCCCTATTCTGCTAGGCCAGGGCCTCCCATTAGTACCACGCTTTACCTCAGGCCTAATGCCCTACCAAAACTTGGGCCTGGTTCCCCACTTTATCTTGGGCCTTGTGCCCCATGTTACATTGGGCCTGGTGCCCCACTTTACATTGGACCTGGTGCCCCACTTGACATTGGGCCTGGTGCCCCACTTGATATTGGGCTTGGTGCCCACTTTCTGCTGGGCCTGGTGCCCTTCTTTCTATTGGGCCTGGTGTCCCTCTTTATGTTAGGCCTGGTGCCCCACTTTAACTGGGCTTGGTGCCCCACTTTGTATTGAGCCTGGTGCCCCACTTATTCTTGGTCATGGTGCCCCACCTTACATTGGGCCTGGTGCCCCACCTTGTATTGGGCCTGGTGCCCCACTTAATACTGGGCCTGGTGCCCCTCTTTATAATGGTCCTGGTGCCCCACTTAATACTGGGCCTGGTGCCCCACAAAATATTGGGCCTGGTGCTCCACTTTACATTGGGCCTGGTGCCCCACTTGACATTGGGCCTGGTGCCCCACTTGATATTGGGCCTGGTGCCCCACTTTCTATCGGGCCTGGTGCCCCTCTTTAGGTTGGGCCTGGTGCCCCTCTTTAGGTTGAGTCTGGTGCTCCACTTTAACTAGGCCTGAATTGCCCCTTTAAGTGCCCCAAATGGCAAGCCCCCTTTAAATATGCAGCTTTCCAAGAGCTGCTGCCACACAGTAACTGAGACCCCGCCCGAGTCCCGGCCCCTAATAAATATGCACAGACCGCTATAAAGGCCTCAATGGTAAGCCCCTCCTTTGGGCGTCACTATTCCTGCCCCCTTTTGAATATTTAAATTATGGGTCCTAGCGACCCGATGCCCCTGCAGTGCTCGGCCACCTTTCTATGTGCCTATTGCGCTCTTTAACAGAAAACAAAGAGTCTCCCAGAAATGGGCGGTCAGCACAACATGTGCTGAAGCCGACTCACCGCTCCGAGAAGGAGGATTGCTGTGCTGTCGGGAGGTGGGAGGGATGCTGGCAGTGGGAGGGAGATGTACAGGTGGCTGGGGCATGACTAGGGGGCCTCGGCAGGCTGACAGGGAAAGTGATGGTGCGGCGCTTCAGTTCCGCTGACATGGGACCGAAAACTAAACTTTGAAACAACTGGGAGGGTAAAATAATAAAATGACGGGGCTTACAAGCCAAACCACGATAAATGGGTGTTTACTACTTCGTGGTGCCCCGATGGCACCACCGACCCTAAAACAAGACAGCACGAGGAGTCTTCAGGCAGGGGAGGCAGCACAGGACCACAGCAAGCCCAAACGGACTGCTTCAACAAGGTAAGCCCTAAACTGTCCCTTGACTTCTGTGTCCTGTCTCCTCTACCACTGCCCAGGATCAACTGACCAACAGAACAAAAACATTTTCAAACTTGAACCTCCCTTTGTTCTAGATTGGCTGGAGTGGAATGCTGTGCATGAGCCACTCAGCACAGCCTTCCATCCAGGCCATTGTGACATCTATCGCTGTTAAATCTGCTTTTTGACTATGCTGTAAAGTGCACAGGGCACTTTTCTACTATTATTTTACAGTTTCCCATTACAAGGAGGTGAATCTTTATTTTCAGGGTTCCCTTAACATAGCATCCTGTTGCCTACACCTACAGTGGGTACCCTGAGCACCTGTGAACCCCTAATTTATTTATTTATTTTAAACTTTCTGGGATGCCTCAACTTTGGGGCATTACAGATTCGGGCCT
Source organism: Neoceratodus forsteri (assembly GCA_016271365.2). Lineage (NCBI taxonomy): Eukaryota > Metazoa > Chordata > Ceratodontiformes > Ceratodontidae > Neoceratodus > Neoceratodus forsteri. The sequence goes on along the minus strand of CM028137.1, from coordinate 62,137,702 downwards.
GCCTAAAAGTACATGTCCCCATGTATTCCTTTAAAACTTTCAAAAAAAATGTATCGTCTTAACAACCTCTATAATCTTACTTAACACTCTATGAAGTCTTATGTTAATAACACACTCTTAATTTCTCTAAAATGTTCTTAAAACATCTACTGTACTGTAAATTTTTGAAGTTTTACCCTAAAGTGACTGTGCCTGGGAAATTACTTGGATTAGATCTACCTGTTATACCAAGGTACGAGTTGAGAAGCTTCTGTGATATACCTTCTAGGACGGATACCTGTATTCGATCTTTGAGATCTGCGGGGTTGGAAATTAACAGGTTTTTGAACAATATGTTCTCCTTCCAGAAAATCCGGTATTTCCGGAGCTATCACTGGTACACAATTCGAATGGTCATGTGAATGCATATACGAGTACTGCGGTTGGTTCTGTACACTAACTGGTTGGTGATTCTAGTTCCTACATTTTGTCTTTTGTGGACTCCTGCCTCTCTTTTGGTGTAGGACTGTCCTGTTCTTTAATGATCACAGTGTCTCTGAAAGTGCAAGCTTTTAGGAGATTTCGATGAACAATCTTGGTACCATGTCCTAATTCCTGTTGGATCTTGTATACCGGTAGTTCAGGATAAGGTATCTCGATAATATAATAAGGTTCTGGTTCCCACTTTGAAGACAGTTTGCTGCATTTTTGGGTCTTCTTCAACATTACTCTTTCTCCAATAAATAAAGGTGTAGTTTCGGCTTTGATATCATAGTTTGCTTTCTGCTTTTGCCGTGCTTGCTCCATGTGTCTACCAACAATTTTTCCAGCTTCCTGCAAACGTTGATTATGTTCTTGGACCCAATTTGTTGCTGGCTTCTTTATTTTAGTTTCTTCTTGTGGCACTTCCAGCACTAAGTCCATTGGAAGTCTTCTGTGTTGTCCAAACATTAAATAATGAGGTGTATAACCCATGGAGCAATGAATCATATTATTATAAAGATAAGTGAGTTTGGGAAGTAAAGCTGGCCAGAAGGGACGTTTATATTCCGGTAGAGCTCGCAACATTTCTAGGAGAATCTGGTTTGTTCTTTCACAAAGTCCTTTACCTTGGGGGTGGTAAGCAGTGATCTTTAACTTATGGCTTCCAAACAGGGCACAAAGTTCATGAAAGAGTTGAGATTCGAAAGACGTTCCTTGATCTGTTAGGATTTTTGTAGGATATCCGTAAGGTCAGACAAAACATCTCATAAAGGTTTCAGCAGTAGTTCGAGCAGATAGGTATTTTACTGCACTTGCAACCACGAACTTGGAAAAATGTTCCACCATAGTCAGGATATAAATGTGTCCATTTGTGCTAGGGTCTAACTTCAAATGATCAAGAGCAACTAGTTCCAATGGTGCGTTACTGACTATTGGATAGAGAGGAACTCTCTGATTCACCTTCTCCTTGCACTTTAAGTTACATGCTGGACATTCCTCACACCATTTTATTATATTGTTTTGCATTTCTACCCAATAAAATCCTCCTTCTGATGATAGCTTCAGTTTTCTTGTGACCAAAGTGTCCTGTATTATCATGATACACCTTCAACACTACGGAAGCACTGATCTTTGGAACTATGATTTGAGTTTCCTCTTTGTGTGTGGTAGGATCTCTACTTTTCTTAACCAGACGATAATCTTCTATGGTCAGACGAGTTCTGTGTCTCCAAAGTTTCATCACTTCTGTGTTCAACTTTTCTTTCTCTTTGGGTCATGCACTTCTGTTGAGCAACTAGAGCTTTTACTTGGTGAACTATAGGTCTTGGCTTGTGTATTTGCCCATAGATTCTTTTGGTTCGCAATCATGTCATCCACTTCTGGTTGATCTTCCACTTTAAACTCGGGAGCAATTTGACAACATGCCTGTACAATGTCAGCTGGTACCTGCAGAAAAGGAGGCATTTCTATATTTTCCAGCAGGGTATCATCTATTTCTGATTCTCCTTTTCCAGGCATCCGGGACAAGGCATCAGCGTTCGCAGTAGCTCGAGTCGAGAGGCCCACCTTTGCTCGAGGGCTTCTAGCTTTGCAGTATTCAAGTGTGCTAAAGGATTATTGTCCGTGAAAACTGTAAAGGGTGTAGCTAAATATTGCCGAAATTTCTCGGTGATAGCCTAGACTAGCGCTAAAAATTCCAGTTTGAAAGAGCTATAACGGGTGTCGTCCCGCTCAGAGCCTCTTAATCCTCTGCTTGCGTAGGCTATTACTCTTGCCACACCATTCTGTTCCTGTGCGAGTACCGCACCCAATCCTTTATTGTTGGCATCGGTATACAACAGAAAAGGTTTTGCATAATCTGGATATGCCAATATAGGAGTTCAGTTAGTATCTTTTTTAATTAATCGAATGCCTCTTGTTGCTCAGTACCCCATGTAACCAGGCGATTCTTTGGGACTGTACCCTCTGCTGATCCTCTCAAAAGTTTGTGTAAAGGCACAGCAATTTTGGAGAAGTTCTTAATAAATCTACAATAATATCCAACAAATCCCAATAATTTTCGGACCTCTCGAATGGTATTAGGAACAGGCCATTTCTTTACTGCTTCGATCTTCTCTGGGTCTGGCGTACATCCATCCACGGAGACTGTATGTCCCAGATAACTCATTTTAGTCTGCAACAGGGGACATTTAGAGGGTTTTATTTTCAGACTGTATTGGATCAACTTTTGGAACACTTCGTCCAGGTGACGCAAATGATCTTCGTGAGTTTTTGAATATACAATGATATCATCTAAGTATAATAACAGAGTATCAAAATTTCAGCTTCCAAGACAATGTTCCACCAGTCTTTGAAAAATTCCCGGTGCATTACACAATCCAAAAGGTATCCTGGTAAATTCAAAGAGACCCGTGGGGGTAATAAAGGCTGTTTTCCCTTGATCCTTTGACGCCATTGGAACTTGCCAATATCTGCTGATTAAATCTAGAGTGGAGAATACAGCTGCTGATTTAAGAGCCGTGAGAGAATCTTCTATCCTAGGCAAAGGATACGCATCCTTGGGTGATGGCATTTAACTTAGGTAATCCACACAGAATCGGATCTTATCATCCTTCTTTTTTACTAGAACAATTAGGCGCTGCCTAAGGGCTGTGGATTTTTTTATCACATCAGCCTCTTTCATTTCCTTAATCATTTCTTTCACTTGCTGGTACATGGCTGGTGGAATAGGCCTAAATCACTCTCGGATAGGTGGATGTCCATGGGTATTGATGTGATGTTGTACCCCACAAGCTAACCCAAAATCTAAGGGATGTTGGCTAAAAGCTTCCTTTCAGTGTAAAACCACTTTCAGAACATCAGCTCTTTGCTTCATGCTGGTCTTTGGGTTGCCTACTGTAATCTCCTTGGTCCATTCTGGTCTCTGGTCACTTTCCATCCCATCTTCAGGCACTTTCTCTATCTCTTCGCCAGCTTCGACAATGTCCTGTAAACACACTGTGTGGATCTGGGTGACTGGCTGGTTCCGGTACAGCTGTACATTATGAGTCCCATAATTTAGCACTCGGACTGGTATCCTACCTCTGATCACTGTAGCTACACTCCAAACTATTATTGGCTCTTTCTTGTTCATTGGGTAAGGTTCCACTAAGGGATCACAATCTTGACACCTCGGGCCCACCTTTGCTTTGCACCACAGATTGGTTTCAGTGCCTGGCTTCAAGGTTACTGGTCTAGCATCCGTCACTCTTACTTTACCGATTTCACCCTCAGCATTAGCGAATCGGTGATGGCATTGCAAGTTGTAGTATAGTTTGTTGCAGGGCATGTTTCTCCACTTGAGGTATGTGTTTGGCTTCCTGCTGGAGGATGCTCACTAATTCACCAAAGCAATTTTGTAGAACATTCATCCCTAGAATTAGTGGTGGCAGTTGATCACTCTCAATGTCACTCACAATGATGCCTGTGTTGCACTGAACGTTCTTTCCTAGCTGTACATCAGCTTCTAGATAGCCTAAATATGGTACTTTGTCACCGTTGATAGCTATCAACTTTACCCATGATCTAGGAGGTGGCTTCAGATCATTAGGTGTCCAGTATCTTCAGAACTCTCGTCCATGCAATGTGGTAACCTGCAATCCAGTGTCTAACAATTCCATAAGCTCGATGCCATCGACCTTGACTGGTATCATAGGGCTTCTACCGATGAAACACGACTGCTCTAGTGGGACTGCTGGACCTGATTGGCTGCTCTTCGAGGGTCGGTCCTCATCCCCGAAGAATTTCTGTTTAAATTTAGGGTGTTGTTTACTGGCTGACCACATCTCCTTTCTACATGGCCAATAACACCACTCCGGCAACATATGGGCCTGCCTTGGCTATCAAGCTGATCTGTCGAGCATCTCCCTTCACTCCTTCTCAAGTGGTTCATTTGGTCATGCTTGCTTTCTTTCCCTGATGGAACAAAGCTTTTCTCATTCTTCCACCCAGCTTTCAACTCTGCATTTCCTTATACATCTCTGCCATCTGGTTGGTCAGCATAGCAATCTGCTCAGTCAGCTCCAAGTGTTGTCGAGTGTCAGTCTGTACAGAACTGATAGGTGTCTGTATCCTTAGTTTATGTATCTGCTCATGTTCTGAATGCTGGCTCGGGTAGACAACAGCTTCTTTTCCCAGTTCTCGTCTTTGTACAGACATTTCCTCTGGCTGGAATCTTGATTGCCAAGAATGGTCTTCTTTCCATCCTTTGGTAGTGTAGGTCAGCCATGAGTTCCCATAGAGTTTGCTGTTTGGGGGTATGCCAGAGCCTCCTCTCTGGAATGTCCCGTACCAAATATTCGAATGGCTTTCTCCTTAAAATCCAGAAAGTCAACTTCAGGGTTTTGTAAATGCAGCATGCGTAGTTCTCTCTTCAGGGCCTCACTTTGCACTCCTTCAACAAATTTTTCGACTAGTACTCGATCTGCATCACGGACCTCTGCTGCGTCTACTCTCTCTATCTCTCATAACAGCTCTTGCAAACTCAGCGCAAACTCTCTCAGGGTCTCTTGAGGCTTCTGGGTATGCAAAAAGAACTTCATTTTGAGGTTAGACACAGTCCTAACATCGAAGATCTGCTGCAACCTGTGGAATATCTGGTCCGCTCTGGCTTTTGCTCCACTCAGCCAGGATTGGACCTCTCGGTGGGTGGGCAGCTCCCTTTAGTTGCCCGATTAAAATTTTGCCTTTCTGTTGCTTGGGGATCTGATACAGCTGAAACATAGCCTGCATCTTTGAACAGAATTCCCCCAGGTTGCTGGTTCCATCCCCATCTTTCTCTCCAGAAAACTGTGGAAGCCATGGCGCTCCGAGGTAATGCGGCATGGTTAATGGAGATGGTGGGATATTCCCTCTAGGTCCATCTCGGTCTCCTGCAGCTGACTCTCTATCTTCCCCAGACAATCCACTACTACACCCTAGCTCCATCTGTGCCTCTTACTAAGGCACTCCAACTTTGGACACCTCGGATAAATAATTATCTCAATCCTGCCGACTACGCCAAAAATTTTTATGATGGTCTGGAGGTGCTTCGTGAAGTGCTCGACTCTAAAGGTAGTGAAAAGAGATAAGCGAGGCACCAAGGTCTGAATTATGTGGATAGTATAACTGTTACCCAGACAAGGAGAGACAGGAATCAACTTAGTGCTTCAATGCCCGCAGGGTGGTTTTTTTGTACCAAGGGTAGAGAGACACAGTCACAAGATGGAAGAGGGGTTGCCCAAGAACAATAGGGCAATAAACAGGGAAATACCTTTATCTACCACTACTAAGGTTATTATCACAAGAATAAACTTTAGGCCTACTGCCCCTCTTATTCTGAAATTATTCTACACATCTATAGTCTTAGATGAGGATCAGGTAACATAAGCTACTCAGAACTATACTAAGGTAATTATCATCAGACATTTCCATAAGAGTCCAGATATTACAAGGGTCCAGAAAACCAGGGTCTTCGTGTACACCATTGTTCTTCGTTGATAACTACAAGGGAAGTAAAACAGAACTGTAGAACCCTAATCACAATTCCCAGCAAGGACCTAGTTAAGGCCACTGGGGTGGTGAGAGGTTTGCAAACAGACCACTATTTCCTTCAGCAAAAGCCCACTTTCCAAGGCTGTTGGAATGTAGAACCAGGTACTAAATCTGGTCCTCAGACAACACACTGAAAAACAAAGGGTTCTCAGCCAAAACCTACTTCCAGGGTTGCCAAGGATGAAGATAGATCAAGACTTGCATGGCCATGAATCCGAAGGAGGACTCCCATGACCTGACTGATGCTGCGGCACTCCAAGGGCCAGCTAAACTCAGAAGAAACTCAGACAGGACCAGGAACCATAAAAATCTGAAAAGATGATAGTTAACTCTGCAATCCTAGGATCAGGAACTAACAGTAGACAAAGAAATGGCAGATGTGTCCCGTACTGGACTTCGATGGACTCGACTTTCGGCGAACGACCAGGTGGGGCGCAGACTAGGTTCTCCAGGATGAGCTCACTCTTCTGTAGAGGGCGACCAACTTCGAGACATCTGGAACAGAAACCATACGGAACAACACTGGCACGGCTGTCGTGATGCGTTTCGACGGACGTACCTTAAAGCTGTGAAAAACAAGAAACGGCGGGTGCGACTTGTACGACTGGCGAAGGACTCGACTTCGGCGGACGACACAGATGGATGTGATGAGCTGATAGATGATCCCACAGGAGTGAAGAATGCAGAGACGTCGTCTTCTTCTGAGTAGAGACTGATTCTGAGTAAGTGGTGTTACAGACCACACTGTGGGACTGTAGTGTGGTAGAACATTAAGACTGTCTTCATACAGTAACCATATAACTGAAAAATGCCCAGAGAACTGTGGAATGATACAATAATTTGCCAGAGGAGGGCAAATTATAACTCCAGGAGTAACTCTTACTGATGAGGGCCAATGTCCAGGTGCTTAGAGCAATAGCTCAGGTACTTAGGACAATAGTTCAGGTACTTAGAGCAATAGTTCAGGTAATTAGGGCAAGAGTTCAGGTACTTAGGACAATAGTTCAGGTACTTAGAGCAATAGTTCAGGTACTAAGGGCAATAGTTCATTGTACTTAGAGCAATAGTTCAGGTACTTAGAGCAATATCCATGGCATAAGCAGTACAGTAGTGACTGTAGCTTCACAATACAGGCAAATTGAGCACTCTTAACGGAAACCCCTGTTTCTAAATGTAGGGTCTTCTGGAATAGGATCTTGTTCTGGACATCTAGGCCGGGGCCTCCCTATAGTACCACTAGGCTGGCTTACCCTATTCCACTAGGCCAGGGCCTCCCTTTAGTACCACTAGGCTGGCTTTCCCTATTCCGCTGGGCCAGGGCCTCCCTATAGTACCACTAGGCTGGCTTGCCCTATTCCACTAGTCCGGGCCCTCTGTATAGTAACACTAGGCTGGCTTGCCCTATTCCGCTAGGCTGGGGCCTCCCTATAGTACCACTAGGCTGGCTTGCCCTATTTCACTAGGCCAGGGCCTCCCTACAGTACCACTAGGCAGGCTTGCCCTATTACGCTAGGCCGGGGCCTCCCTTTAGTACCATGCTTTACCTCGGGCCTAATGCCCTACGTTTACCTCGGGCCTAACGCCCTACCAAAACTTGGGCCTGGTGCCCCACTTTATCTTGGGCCTGGTGCCCCACATTACATTGGGCCTGGTGCCCCACTTTACATTGGGCCTGGTGCCCCACTTGACATTGAGCCTGGTGCCCAACTTTAGGTTGGGCCTGGTGCCCCACTTTGTATTGGGCCTGGTGCCCCACTTATTCTTGGGCCTGGTGCCCCACCTCACATTGAGCCTGGTGCCCCACCTTGTATTGGGCCTGGTGCCCCACTTAATACTGGGCCTGGTGCCCCTCTTTATAATGGGCCTGGTGCCCCACTTAATACTGGGCCTGGTGCCCCATGTAATACGGGGCCAGGTGCCCCACTTTACATTGGGCCTGGTGCCCCACTTGACATTGGGTCTGGTGCCCCACTTGATATTGGGCCTGGTGCCCCACTTTCTATTGGGCCTGGTGCCTCACTTTCTATTGGGCTTGGTGCTCCTCTTTAGGTTGGGCCTCGTGCCTCTCTTTAGGTTGGGCCTGGTGCCCCACTTTAACTGGTCCTGAATTACCCCTTTAAGTGCCCCAAATGGCAAGCCCCCTTTAAATATGCAGCTCTCCAAGAGCTGCTGCCACTCAGTAACTGAGACCCCACCTGAGTCCTGCCCCCTAATAAATATGCAAAGGCCGCTATAAAGGCCTCGATGGTAAGCCCCTCCTTTGGGCGTCACTATTCCCGCCCACTTTTGAATATTTAAATTAAGGGTCCTAGCGACCCGATGCCCCTGCGGTGCTCGGCCACCTTTCTATGTGCCTACTGCGCTCTTTAACAGAAAACAAAGAGTCTCCCAGAAATGGGCAGTCAGCACAGCGTGTGCTGCCCCCGATTCACTGCTCTGAAGGTAGAAGGAGGATTGCTGTGTTGTTGGGAGGCAGGAGGGTTGCTGGCAGTGGGAGGGAGATATACAGGTGGCTGGGGGAAGACTAGGGGGCCTCGGCAGGCTGACAGGGCACACGATGGTGCGGCACTTCAGTGCTGCCGGCGATAGGACAGAAAATTAAACTTTGAAACAACTGGGGGGGGGGTAAAATAATAAAATGATGGGCTTACAAGCCCAAACTATGGGAAATGGGTGTTTACTACTTCGTGGTGCCCCGATGGTGGCACCACCGACCGCAAAACAAGGCAGCGCGAGGAGTCTTCAGTCAGGGGAGGCAGCACAGGACCACAGCAAGCCCAGAGGGACGGCTTCAACAAGGTAAGCCCTAAACTGTCCCTTGACTTCTGTGTCCTGTCTCCTCTACCACTGCCCAGGATCAACTGACCAACAGAACAAAAACATTTTCAAACTTGAACCTCCCTGGGTTCTAGATTGGCTGGAGTGGTATGCTGTGCATCAACCACTCAGCACAGCCTTCCATCCAGGCCATTGTGACATCTATTGCTGTTAAATCTGCTTTTTGACTATGCTGTGAAGTGCACAGGACACTTTTCTACTATTATTTTACAGTTTCCCATTACAAGGGGGTGAATCTTTATTTCCAGGTGTCCCTTAACATAGCATCCTGTTGCCTACACCTACAGTGGGCACCCTGAGCACATGTGAACCCCTAATTTATTTTAAACTTTCTGGGATGCCCCAACTTTGGGGCATTGGGGCATTACACAGTATTTTTTGAACTACAACGTTTTCTCCCCATTATTTACTGGAAATAAGATGGTAGCAGCACAACAATGTCGAACCCACGTCTGACAGTTAAAGTGCTTTCACGAAAGCAAAATGTTCTTTCACACCAGACATTTAATTTTTCCCATAGGCTAACATGGGAAACTTTACACTTTAATAACTTTCGAATTAATTCATATTTTTTCACCAAACCTTCAAAAGGCACATCAGTGACCCAGACCCCACATACCCTAACAACTTCAGACCAGACCCTCAAACCATTTTGAACTGATGGATGAGCAAATAATTTGCACCTATATGGTAATTTTCATATCTTTGTAACTCTGCAGCTCTGCAGCCTCACATCTGACTGGAACAAAACTTCCCATATCAAGAGACCTATGGAACCTGACAGTCAATGCAATATTTCAGGCAAATCAGTTGAATGGTTGCAAACCTATTAAAGTGCAAAATTTGGGGTTTAACACAGAAGTGGCCATGCAACCCTAACTACAGAATAGTGTCCTACTGAGCCAATATAATATAATATAATATATAATATATATATATATATATATATATATATATATATATTCTGCCTTTTCCAAATTCACTTTCTTTTGTATTATTGTTTCCTTTTCATACCTTCTTGTTTAAACAAATGTAAGTGTACAAGGGAGTGGGAGTCAGGGTGAGGAGAGGGAGGAGAGAGGGACAGTCATGCACTCAACAGACATGACATGCAGCCCCATTGGTCTGAAGAGGACACCTGATCAGGTGGCTCCAGCAGCACTGGATGTTGGAGGAAGGGCCAGCAAGAAGCCAGTAGCAGCAATGGCTTCTTTGGCTGTAGGAACTCCCCTCCCACCCACAATGCATCATCTGTTTTGCTATCAGAAGAACCTGCTAGGGTAGCCCCTCAGTGCCCCCTCCCAGTGGTACCACTGCCTGCACTGGCTGATCACCTTGAGAAGAAGCCCCCAAGACTATCCAGTTCTGAGTCCTCCCCTAAGCAGCAGCACAATTCCCAAGTTTAGGAACTTTTGTTTGGACCCTGCCAAAAAAGAGACATGCAAACTATGCCAGACAGTTGTTTGGCATGATTAATGGGACAGACCCTTGGGCACTGCTGGGCAACACACCTACCTTAGAGTAAAACACCATTGTGAGTGGAAGAAATACAAGAAGTTAGCTGAGTCAAGCGTAAACAGTGTCACTGCTAGTGGTCATTCTTTGTCGCATGGGTGGGAGGCATAGCACGTGATGGCGAGGTGCAAAGTTGTCAGACGGGGCACAGAGGAAGGATGTTGATCTGCAGCCAGACTCAGCAGCTGCAGCCATGGAAAGAACCTGAATCCCCAGGTGCCAATTCTCCTCCTTCTCAGTTAACAAATGAAGTAGCAGAACTATGTTTTGAGATGAGGGACCTCAGTTGCTGAGATCCGTCTAGGGAGGCCACACACCAGACACAGCTGTCAAACCAACAGACTCTCCCTGAGGGAAAGGTGCAACTCCATGATGTGGATGCACCCTCTGTCACACCTATGCCACAGCAATGATGCACACTATATGAAATTCTCATTTTCCATTATGTCCTCTCAAGTCACAGGAATTATACTATATATGCTGTATGATGCTGCACTGTGTCAGTCTCCAAACATGGCATCACTGTTTAAGCACCTTAGTGGACAGAAACTCATGACAAGACAAGAAAAGACCTGAGAATACAAGAGTAAAATAATTTAAAGTATATTACCTCCCTGTGGTGTCATTTTGCACCTGTGAAAGCAAAATTAAAATAAAAAAGTATAAGAAAAGAAACAAGCTTTTTCAAATTATTTTTTACTTACCCTCACACTGGTGATGGCCATGCCATGGAATGGCACAATGGTGCCCAATATGGAGAAGAGGAAGAGGTGGCTTTCTGTCTGCTGTGGATAAGGCAGCTTGAGAGGAGACCTGCAAACAAAAGAGTGACATTATTTAAAGTGAAGTCCACTCACAGTCATTTGCAGCATTACAAAATGTTATATACTGTAAATCACGTTGTATGGTTTGACTCACCGATGTGGAACCTTTGTAAAAGAGCCTCGGCTCAAAGGTATTTGTAATCCTAGACTTTAAATAAATAAATAAAATAAAAATATGAACCTGTAAGAGGAAAATGAAATTAGAAAAGTAAAAAAAACAAATAAAAAAAACAGAGTGATACTTACCATCACATCAGTGATGGCCACAATGTGTAATAGAACAATGGTGTGCTGGAGGTGGAGGCAGAGTTGGCATCTTGGTGGCTGTAGGAGGCAGCAGGAGAGCAGAAGCAAGTTCACACAGTAGTGAATGTGTCAGGCTGGGTTGAGAGTCTCTATTTTCTGGAGGCATGCATGAGATTCAGGAGGAAGAGGTCCATGGTGTTCCTGGTTGAGGAGGACTGAATAAGGGCGGAGTGTGGGTCATCATCAGTGAGGGCAGGCATGTCTGTAGTTTCACATTAAGCTGGTGTCTGGCACTTCCATGGGATTCAGAGTCTGGGTCTTTCTAGAGGCATGCATGTGATGGATGAAGAGGAGGCCCATGTTGTTCCCGGGTGAGGAGAACTGAAGGAGGAGTGTAGGCCTATGTGCAAAGTTACAGTCACCTCCTTCTTTCTGTGTCCTCAAAATTAATCAGTCTACTGCTCCTCACCCTCCACAACAAATACCCCATCGGCATAATCAATATCTGAATTTTTCTCCCCATGGGAATTCTACATCCATTCAGTGCATATCTACCTCCGTGGTGTGTGATTGTCCTTCCCCCTGCTTTATCATGCTATGCCAGTAATGTCCACAGCAATGCATTTCTCTTTGGAGGTATATGTGCACTATTCATTCAGTGAATGTCAACATAGTAATATCATTGGGGAATAGGTTTGTACGTTGGTCTGTGATGATTGCCCCGATGCACTGAATGCACATTCAAAACTAGCACTAGATGGTGGGCAGCTTAAATATTTACAAGCCACATCTGCCAGTGCAGTCCACTCTTTAACTTTGTTGTTCCAGTAGAGCAGGAGTTCAACATCAGCTCAAGGATGTTTTGGGTCTGCCATATATGTCTCAACAGATCTGGCTGTTGCCTTCAGCCTGGTATCCTCTGGTGGTTTCTCCTCCTCACAATCTGCAATGCCAGCCTCTTCAAGAACAGCTCACAGAGGATTTGATTGTGGATGTGGCCTTCTGGTTGTCTTGGTTGTACATGTTGAAACTGCATCTCCACATCTCTCATTTCCCTTGCTGACTGTTGGTGAAGGTGATTCACTGAGTCTCATTTTGATATTTTTTTTGAGCATTTGTAAACTGTGTACATGACTGATCAGCAGTCTTTGAGATGATCATCTTTTGGTCTACCACCATCAACTATAGTTGAAAGTCCTTATCTGTGTCATGGACCCAGCATTGTTACAGTACTGTAATCCACAGATTCAGGATAATATTCAGGTGTGTTTATGATCTGATACATCAAGCATGTGTTAAGACAATGCACAGCTTATGGAGCCACCTGTTGCCTCAAACTGGTGCTGCACATTACAGATGGTCTGCCTCAGCACCTGGAGCAGTGGGATGTCCTGGCTCAAGCAAGAAGTGTCCACACTCATTGACTGTGGCATGATCAAAAAAGCCTCAAGATTAAAATCAACCCATGCATGAACCACACTGTTTTGTGGTCAGCAGCACAGAAGCACCAGAACTGTCACAGCTTCTATGAAGTGGCATATACTCTGATAAGGCCTTAAACTGCTCGCACATCCACTACAGCAGATACAGGGTTGAATTCCACCTCATGAAAAAGTCCTACTTTAATTTGTGCTGAAGCAGACCATTTTTTTATTGTAGTGCAGGTAATTGGTTCCTGGACTTTCTCTATGGCACAAAATGGCCACAAATTCAATGTTATAGGGTGAGCACTTCTTTAAAATCACATTGTGACAAGAACTCACCTAACCAGGTCTAGACCATGTGTAGAGCAGGGCACCCTACAAACCCCCCTTCACTAATAGCCTTGACAACATTTGCACCATTGTCACTGGCAATGAAGCCTGGCTTTAAGAATAGATGGTCCAGCCATGTGTCAATCTCTTCCAATATTGATGTCAAAATGTCCCCAAAGTACAAATCAAACATGCTCTTCATAGCCAGTGTAGCATGCTTGTGCACTCCAGGTATGTAGCTTCCATTACAGTTAGGTTGCTTACATTTTCTGCTATGGTATTGACCAACCCCCTTCAGACGTACCGAGTGTGCTTTTATGCACAAAAACAAACTAGCAGCTGTTGGCCCACTGCTCCACATATCTGTGGTAAGACAGCTGTATGAAGTGGAGGAATGCTACAGTGCATGTGAAACTTCTTTTTTAACAGCATCCCTCAGTTCAGGAATTGCCCACTATAAAAAGTAGTTCCGGGACAGTACTTTCTGCTTAGGGCATGCTTTGGACATAAAGCGAAGGAGACCAGCATTTTCCACAAAAGAAAATGGGAGATCTATAGTAATCATTTCTGCTGCAACAGTATTCAGTTTCCTGGCCACTTAATGACTGGGGAGATTTACATTGCTCATATATAATGCTAGTAATAGTTTTTCAAAATAAATATATTTTATTTTATTTTTTTCCCTTTTTCCTCTTTGCTGTTTGTAGGAGGAGTTAACAGGTCTTGTAACATGGCATCAATAGTGTGCCTGTGATCTCGCGCTGCGATAGGCATAGGAGGGTCACGAGACAGCAGCTGAAGCGAGCATTAACCCAGCGTATATGGCGTGCCCGCTTCGGCAGTACCGACACCGTCCAGACCCCCTGCCTAGCAGCACTGAGACCAAGCTCAGCAGAGAGAGGAGCGCCAACACCGCGAGTGATCCGCCGGCGGAAACGGGCACGGGGGAGCATAACTCAGGGTGGACATCCACGACAGGCAGCCAGCCAGACCCAGGAGCAGCATCCAGAGCCAACCTGGACCAGGGCACCACCGGATCAGTGTGCGGGAGGGAAGAGGAAGGGAAGCCCCAGCATGCACAGCGCGAGAGTCCGGTGCTCACAGTCTTGACCGGAGACCTCCCTGGGCGCTCATCACGGCAACAGCTGCAGCGAGTCGCATAGGAGTGCGACAGAGAAGTTGGCTGCAGACATCTGCGGGATTCCAGGGACAGCAGGTAAGGACTGCATGGGTACCTATCCAGGCATGTGCACCGCACTGTGAGAGCACAGCACAGGGTGACAGGTCGCGCAGCCCCTCCGTGTGCCACTGTTGGTCTAGCACACTGGGACCCCTCAGATACCTCCCACCAACCATGACCCATGGCACAAGTGCATTAAGCCACTTCGGTGTGTTTATCACGTATTGATGCATGGGGGGGTAGGCCTCGGGGACACACCTCCCCCCCATGCATCAATCCAGCATTAGAGCACACCTCCGTCGTGGCTTAACGCTTACTTGTGTAGCAGACATTGAACAGAGAAAAGTACATGCTAGCATTACATAGAAACACATTGTGTGATAAAGTCTTATTACATTATTTGTTCTGGATCACTTTACTAGATAATAACCGATATTCGATAAAGATCTGATCTTAATCTTATTCACATAACAGGTTCACCTCAGTAGACCAAGACCTTTCCAAGTTCCTCCTCCTACCACCCCCACCCCCCAAAATACCCCCTACCCCTATCAGGTATGCGGTAGTAATTGCCTATGTATGCTTTTAGCCTAGATAAAGTAATCGGAGAGGATCCAAGTTAGTGTGTCCATAGCACTAGTACAGTTCCTCCCCTCTACCTCATTAGAATGTTGCTCGATATACTGTAGATCATTAAATGGTCAGTAAAGTGTGTAAAGGTGCCCATACTTTCTGATAGTATTGTGGCCTCTTTGTCATGTGAGCAATCGTGTTTTCAGTCTATAAAGCAAAAAGTATCTCTTTTAGCCATTCTGCATATGTTGGGATATTTTGGTCTAACCAGTGGCGCATGATCACTTTTTAGCACATATGGATATTAATGTCATGTACTTTCGTTGAGTGCCTCTTAATACCTCTCCATAATCACCTGTTATACAAATTTACGGGCTAAAGACTGCTGATAGCCCTAGTAGTGGGTCCAAATTGGACCTAATACTGTCCCAAAATGGTGAAACTTTATTACATTCCCCTAGTATTTGCAACAACATGTCAGGCTTCTGCTTACAATGGGAGCATAAGTTTGAGGGGAGTTTCCCCATTTGGTGAAGCCTGGCCAGAATATAATATAAGTTGTTTATTATGTAGAACTGTAAAATGCGCTATCTCACCCATTTCACATCTTGATACAGGTGCGACCAGATTTTAGCCCATGGTCTTGGGGTTGAGGTGTTTGTAGGTAGTACTTGGTCCCAGGCATAGTGCAGCATTCCTCGTATTTCCTCAATTGCATCCCTAGGGAGACGATAAAAGTAGGAAATAATATGAGAGGAGGGTAGATTGGCAATAGCCGGTAAGAAGGGGCCAGCTTAATACTGCGTCCAGTACCCCGTTCCAAAATGCAAAATGTCGTAACAACATGTGTTGTAATTGAAGGTATTTGAAGCAAAAAGAATTAGGGAGATTAAACAGTAAACTAGCTTTGCAAAACGGTATCAGTTTATGCTCCTGAAGTAGGTCCACGACTCTCAGTTGAGTATTTCTGGGCCAAAAATTGTCCGATAGCGGTACTCCCCCAATTCTAAAATTAAGATTCGCACTTATAGGCTGGGAAACATCCTTCACCAGAGATATCTGGAAAAAATTACACATCTGGGTATGCACACAAAGTTTTATTCCAATGGGAAGGGTCCTGAGATCTTTAGGCAATTTTTTAAGAGGGGAAAAAATGAGATTACTAAGGGATATGTTATGCGGATAGAGAAGATTCTGCTCAATTTGATACCACAAGGGATGTATTGAGCCTGTTCCTGATATGGGAAATCCTTCATCCAGCATGCAAGAACTGAACAAGTAATGGAGAACTGATAAAGAAGCAAATCCGGGAGTTGCAGGCCCCCATTATTCCTACTTCTCTGCAGTTTAAAAAGGGCTCACCGGGGTGTCTTGCCACACCATAGAAAATTAGACATGAGTTGATTAATCTGAATACACCAAGTTTTAGGTAAGAAAAAATGTGTCATCTGCAAGGGGTACAGGATTCGCGGTACAACATTCATTTTCAAAACATTTACCTGTCCCCAAAGAGTAAGTGGTAGCATGGCCCAGCGAGCAAGATCCATTTTAATCTGAGTAAGAATTTTGTCTAATTTGCATTGTTTCATTTTGGGTTCCGAACTGGAAAGGTATATACCCAGATATTTTAGTTTGTCTTTAGTCCAGCAAAACCCAAAATGAGTGACTTCAGCTTGAAATGTGTGAACATTTAAAGGCATAATTTCTGTTTTTGTGATATTAAGCTTGTAATTGGAGAATTTACCAAACGTTTTAATAATTTCAAGTGCAGCAGGGATTGATTTTAGAGGATATGTTATATGGAGTAAGATAACATCGGCATAAACCGAAATTTTATATTGGTTAGACTCAATAGATATTCCGGAAATATTTGAGGAGCAATTGATACGTCTAACCAACGGCTCCAAATATAAGTCAAACATAAGGGGGGAAAGTGGGCATTCCTGCCTAGTTCCTTGTTGCAACTGAAAAGATTGAGATAGGTGTCCATTACATAATATACGTGCAAATGGACAAGTATATAATATCCTGACCCATTTTATATACTGTGTTGGGATGTTATATAGATGCAACAAGTGAAATAGCTATTCCCATGAAACCCTATTGAATGCTTTCTCTGCAACCAGGGAGACCAAGGCAGATGGAATTTGGGACTCCCTGGATGCAGAGATCAAATAGGCCAACTTACACATATGATCAGATGAGATTCTGCCAGCAACAAAGCCGAGATGCTCGCAGCTGATGAGACATTGCCAGACACTGGATAGCCGAGTGGCCAAAATTTTTGCTAGTATTTTTATGTCAACATTAATTAGGGAAATTGGGCAATAGTTGACAACTTGAAGGGGGTCTCTATCAGGTTTTGGAATTACCATGACCATAGCCTCAAATAAAGTAGGGTCTGTGATACCTTGCTAGAACATATAATTATAATTGTCTAAGAGGACTGGCACTATTTGCTCTTTGAAAATTTTGTAAAATTCTACAGTAAACCCATCTGGGCCTGGGGATTTGTCTGTAGGAAGGGAGTCAATGGCTTGCTTAATTTCTTCCTGGGAAATTGGAGCTTTGAGCAAGTTTGCTTGACATGTGCTAAGTTGCAGGAGCTGCAATGGCTGCAGGAACTGTTCTAGCATATCTGGGCAAAAAGGGTGAGAGACTTGAGAATATAAGTTTTTATAATATTCTTGAAAACAATTAACAATTTCTCTCAGAGAAGTGACTATTTGTCCTCCAGGTTGCTGGATACTTGGAACGATTCTGTCGGAGGCTTGTGCTTTGAGTCGTAGGGCCAAGAGCTTTCCAGCCTTGTCCCCCTGATCGAAGTACTTGATCTTAGAACGTACAAGAAGATATTCTACGTGTTCGGTCAAAATTGAATTATATCGATCCTTTAGAACTTCTAGGGCCTTAAATTGATCCGATGTTGAGTCAGGAGAAAGTGACAATTCCATGGCTCTAATGTTTCGTAGCAAGGCTGAAGTAACCTTGGAGGTCGTCTTTTTTTTAATTGTAGCCATACGAATGATTTCTCCTCTAACTGAACTTTTTAGAGCCCCCCAAAGCATATCTGCCTTAGGCATTGAGGGGGTATTTATCTTAATAAAGTTATTAATAAAAGCAGACAGTTGGTTTTTCAGGTATTCTGATCGAAAAAGCTGACAGTTGAATTTCTATACCTTATCTCTGGACAGGGGTGGACCGGGGCTCCAATATAATAACATGGGGTGGTGGTCGGAAATCACCTTGGGGAGATAGTTACAGGATGTTATAGTCGAGAGATGTCCCATATCAACAAGAAAATAATCTAAACGAGAAAATGAGTTCTGTGGAATGGAATGAAATGAATATTCACACTGGTGTGGATAAAGGGCCCTCTAGGGGTCGATTAGTCCAATGGAGTCCATCATTTCTCTGATGGCAGCCTGTGCTGGAGAGGGAGATAAAGGATGACTTGGACAGCTGTCCATAATATTACAATAAATGAGATTCCAGTCTCCACCTAACATTATAGGGACTCGGGACCATGGGGCCAGGTTATTCATGAGGGAGACGAAAAAGGATGGGTCATCTGTATTAGGGCCATATATGGAACCAAGCACTACCTCCGATTACTCTCGGTATTACTCTCGTTTTTTTAAAGTGGAAGCAGGCACTAGGCCTATCAAGACCACTTTCCCCACACAAGTGGGGGGGTATCAAATTTTACTGCCCAACAGTAGCCTATCTAATTCTAATTTAAACTGGTTACATGATGTTTGATTCACTATATACTGTGGTAAGGAGTTCCAAAGTACCGCAGCTCTCACTGTAAAATAATATTTCTGTTTGTTGGTAAATGCCTTAGGTATTTTTATTTGCCTGTTATTACATCTCAGTCCATATACTTTATCTAAATATTTTAATCCACTTAACTTCATAAGGCATTCTTCATTTAGAATATTGAATAATAACAACAGATCTCCTCTATCCCGTCTAGTGTGTAAATCATATAATCCCAATGATTTTACCCTTTCTAGATATGGTAAATGTTTTATTTCCAGTATTAGTTTGGTCATTCTTCTCTGAAGACTTTCTACCATTTTTTTATCTTTTTCCAAATATGGTGCCCAAAAAGATATTGCATAGTCTGTGTGTGGTCTAACTTATGATCTGTATAGTTTAATAATACATTCTTTATTACATGTTATAAAAGCTTTTTTTATTTCATTAATAATATGATTTCCTGTTCGAATTACATTATTACATTGATTACTTCAGTCAAATTTATTATTTACAATTACCCCCAGGTCTTGTTCATAACATCCCATCTTAATTTTGTTCCAATATAATGTATAGTCAACCCTGGGGTTCTTTTTCCTGAAATGCATTACCAGACATTTATCTGTATTAAAACACATATTGTTATCTGTAACCCATTTTTCAATAATTAATAAATCTTTGTTAAATAGATACATTTTTATTTCAGTATCTACTTCTGATGAGATTTTAGTATCATCAGCAAATTTACTTATCTGACAAGACACCTCCGATTGATCCAACAATGCCTTGATCAAAATGTATCTGTGCTGGGAGTCTATAATAGTATCAGCAAGACAGAATGGGGTATTCTTTGCAATAAGAATCACTACCCCCCCCCTTTATGAGTGTCTGGTCCAGTCCCAAGGGCGTGGCCTACCCAAGACCGTCTTAGTTGCAAAATCTGAGGGGGGGGCAGGTGGGTTTCCTGCAGAAATGCTATATCAATGCCAAGTTTACAGAGAGTATTTTAGCCCATTTGGTTGAGGATTGGGACCCTTTTACATTCCATGAACATACTTCATATTGAGGTCACCTTACTGATAGTTTTTCTTACCTTTAAGCCCTAGGCCTGGAATGATCTTGTTTTCCAGGTTGTTGAAAAAACATCCCTTATTGAGGCACTGTCATACAGCATACCTGATCCCTCCCTCCCTCCACTTCCCCTTAACTACCCAATTATCCCTCCTTCCAACCTTGCCATGTGTCAAAGCTTTCCTGCACATAGCTATTTGGCAGAGGATCCCCCAGAACTGTCCCCCGGTTAGACCATTCTGTAAGATCCCAGTCAGGACAGACATCAGGCCAGAGGACAGTCTAGTGAATGCTCCGCTGAGGAGCTACGCATACGTCCCTCCCTTCCTCCTGATTCGCAACACCCTTTGAAGTTGCAGTTTCCAGATTACCCCACCTCCACCCCAACTCCAAATAATGAGATTGTAGCATATGAAACAGTATTTCTCGTGCACCAAGGCAACAACCATGCATTCGTCTGATACAATTGGTGAGTTGTAAAAAATGTTTTTCTCAGAACTTTATAGGGCTGGCAGAGTCCTCAATAGTCCATCATTTAGGTTGACAATCCAGTTCCTTGAGAGGATTGTACCCCATTGTTGCTCAGCCAGAGAAAATGGGTCGAGAGTCCAGTACAAAAAAAAGGGGGGGATATGACCACAGATTTGATTACACAGTTATTCCTCTTACCTACTTGTATCAGATTGTAGTTATCTTTTAAAGAGATCTATGACATCTTTTTACTTTTGTTTCGTAATTATGTTTGTCATCATATCCCATAATGAAGGCTTACAAAAACAATTGCCTTCATGCTAAGGGTCTGCACAATAAGTTCTTAACAGTACTCCCTCTCAAGATACCTTTTCCCCCAGTTAAACCTTGTTACCTCAGCAACCTACAATCCAGAGTTATGTCGCCATCTATAATTTCCTTCAAATGGGTGAGGAGCAACAAGTATATATATATATAAGTTTAATGTTCTCCTAAGCAATCCATCCCCTCTACCAACTTTCTACCCCTTCGATCCCTCCCATCCACCTACTCTGAGTTTTAGTGTACCACCTAGTATTAGTGCAGCAATAGTCAAATAAACACACATTCACCATCTTGACTTAACTGTGATGTGATGGTAATCATTTGGACCCATTATTTATTCTCTCCATCTTAACTTTAGGAGAGGAAGAAGAAAGGAGAGCGGGAGAGTGAATTAAAAATAGTAAAATAAAAATAAAGAAAAATAAGAAATAAAAAGGGGGGGTGACCAAAGTTTACGAGTCTAGTGAACTCTCTACTGATCTGGATTCCCATCAAAAAGAAAAATAAATATTTTTAAGATAATTACGCCATTATAAAGCCATCGTGACGTTTAACATTTCTGGGGCTCGCACTGCTCTGCTGTTAATCCACTAAAAGAGGTTTTTCCATTCGTGAGGCAGAGCAGATGCACCTCACATTATATAGACACACAAATAGTCCTCTTCAAAGTAAAAAGAAAGACACTTTCCCCACTTAAGCTCAGGAGGGAGCTAATCAGCATTGTAGATCGGGACTTTCCATATTGCTGTGTGCAAAGTATTGAAAAGTTGATGTTCTTCAGGTAAATGCTGAAACTAAAAGGGAAAACAAACACCAATCGGTCGGGTCACGGTTCAGTAAGCAGGACTAGGGCTCCCTCTTGTGGTAGTAGCCTTGAATATCACCTGGATTGACTCGAGATACGATGGCGCAATGTACTAAAAAAATGTTAAAGCGAAGAAAATTTAACAATCCACGGGTAGGGTATCCAACTTAACTGTGCAGTCATTTTGTTTCATAATTTCTTCTTCTTCTGAGGGAGGTGGAGGGAGCCAAAAGAAGGAAAAGAAAGGATCAGGGAGTACTTCAGCTTTAAATCGCACCTGACTAGGTATTCCTGCATTATCTCTATTACTGTTAATTTCTACTCCTCAGTTGTACTTTGAGAGTCCCCAAATTAAGAGTGAGAATGGAGCAAGGAAATGCATGGCTTAAAGTCACAGAAGTGAAGATTGCTAAGTTGATGTCATAAATAAAATATGTACTGTCCCATTGCTTGTACACTTTCCATGACAGATGACATCATTTCTAGGGCTCAGTGTGGCTTGAACAGGTCAGACATCAGCACCCTCAACTCAGATTGAGCTTGCTCAGCTGTATCAAAACTTTTCCAGGTATTTTGAAGGTATACAGATAATTTAGAGGGATACTGGACCTTGAACTTTATGCTGGCGGCAATTAGTTTAGTAGCAATGGGATGGTATGCAGCCCTTCGCTGTTGTATGGTAGCGGGGAAATCCTGCGCAAAACGCAGTTGTTGACCTTCCCATAAAATTTCCTGAAGGCTCTTAACTTGCCCTAATACATGGGTTTTATCCAGGTAATTGAGAAATTTTAGTATTAGGGACCTTGGTGGTTGCCCTGTCACTGGCTTGGGCCTAAGCGAATGATAGGCCCTCTCAATTACATATGTGGTGTTGTTGGGAGAGGTGCCAGCAACTTTAGTTAACAATCGCTGCAGAAAGGTTATCAGGGCCACTCCCTCTGAGCCCTCTGGAAAGCCAAAGATAAGGATGTTATTGCAGCAACTTTGGCCTTCCAGGTCCTCGAGTTTGGCTTCCATGTGACTAATTTTTTGGCACAGTACAGGGAGTTCGGAGTCGATTGATGTCTTCCATCCTTCCAGTGAGGTCGTCCTAGCCACCACATCTTTAATTGCATGGTTGGTATTGGTAAGTTCTGTATGCATGGCCTTCAATTCTGAGGTAAGTTCCTGGAGTGTTACTCAGAATAGATTTAATTCCTCCAAAAATTTCTGTTCTGTTAAGGGGACAGCTGGTGGTACTAATGTCGAGATTATGCCTGCTTTAGAAGTGGATCCTGGTTGCCCCCTGGAACACTTCGAATTCTTCTCCAGCGTCTGCAGTGGTGTGTGTGGAGGAGGCGCCTGGCGCATCTCTGCCTCCATACTCGGCTAGGCCACAATATTCTTTCAGTCTGAACTTCCAATATAATATCACTAAGCTTTCTGCTTGAATCACCACAAGTTCGAGGGACCGCTAAGAGGGTTTGTGGTAGGTACACTCTCAAAATTAGTGCACTGTAAGTTAGTGAAAAGTACTGTAAATCTTGGAGTTGAGGCGGTGATGGGCTCTCCGAGCTGCTACTCCTTCCGTGGCATCATGTGATCCCCCAGAATGCTAGTAATAATTGGCTGGATCATTTTTGGGTTGGTGATTTTTGGGGGGACAGTTTTGTGTGGGCACCACATTGCCCAGAGACTGTCATAGATGGAAATGGTGAAAAGAAACTTATGACTTGGCTGATGGGTTTTTCAGGGTGACACTGCTGCTGCTGCTCCTGCTCCTATTGCTGATCACTGATTTCACACTTTCAGGAGTACTACTGACGTCCACTTCCTCAATTGTAGTTTTCGCCACATAATCTTCCACCTGATTACTACCTCCCAAATGACCTGCAGACACTTTCCACTTATGTGCTTGCTACCTTGCCATATGTCTGACGTTCAGATGGGTATGCAGTGGTTATGCCCCCCCGTACAGTGACATGTGTCGATATTAGCAACAGTGCCATGTCACTGTGGAAGTTCGCCTGAGACCCGACAATACTTTCCCCCTGTCCTGTACCACCTCCCCAAACCAACTCCAACTAAGAGTTGGAATGTAAATTTATGGGGGGTGCAGGTGGCAGAGCATCCTGCCTGGGGAGTTCGGGGGGGCAAAGTCCACGAAGAAAAAACACACTCCGATGTGCACGGCTCCCTGCCAACTGCAAACTGTGGTCAACATGGAGCCTGGCACCGTGATGCCGGTCGGTGAGTTTGTTGTCGAATCAGAATTGTAGAGCTGTATGCTGTGCACCTGTGCCAACACAAGGCCCTTTCTTGCCACAGCTTTGTTGGGCCTAACAAAGTTATTATACTGCCACAGTGTCATCTTTTGGATTGGTAAAAAAAAAAAGTCACAAACAAGAGATTTTAAAGCATGTAGAAATTTATGTAGAGCTAGAGCATAAGTTGTGGTGGCCTCAACACCATCACAGGTTTCTGTTCTGGAATATGTGTTATCATATATTATCTTTTGTTCAGAGGTTGCCTGCCCTTCAATTTGAAAAACAAATTGTACACTTTGCTAACAGCATTTGTTTATTTTTCCTTTTCAGGCTCTCACAATGGATTCATAACAGTGTTATCCTCACTTTCACCCTCCATTGCATCCTCCATCTCCTTCCACCTTTTCCTAACATTTATTTATTTATTTTCTTTTTATTTTAGTTTTTGTTGACCGGGTAAGTGCACTAGACAAATCCTGCCTATTTTCAGGCATGACCCGGGGGAAGGGGATACAGATGAATGCCAACTGACCTTGAACCAGATTAAGCTGTTGGTGGTATTTTTAGTAAATGAGGGGAATGTGGCCAGGACACCCGGGAAATTACCCTACTCTGCTTTGCCTTGCTGGTGGCAGAGGGCACTGTTTGCAGCCTGTTGGGGGCTGCTCAGTGTGCTTCTGGATTGTGATGGAGGAGGAGGTTTCAGTTTTAGGCTCGTCTGATTCTGTTATGGAAACGCTGAATGTAACGGAGAATCCTTTAAGGGAAACCGAGTTTGCACAACGGAGTGTGGAGATGCTTCAGACTGAGTCTCAGTCTGTTCTGGAGACTGCTGGCTTGGAACCAGATTTGGAGGATGTGGGAGGCTTTGTGGCTTCCTCGAACTTGTCCACGGAACAACTGATGCAGTGGTCGGCTGCGGGTCAGGAGGAGAAACGATGCGCTGTGCTGGAAATGACAGAGGGAACCAAGACAGTGGTACTTCCGGATTTACGTCCGTCAGATCTTCAGGTGCAGCTCCTGAGCTTGGCCCTGCGGCAATGAGTGCTTCACAGGCGGTAAGGCAACAGTTTGGGTTGCCACAGAGAAAACTTTCCTATCCCACAAAGGATTGGTCAGCGGAAGAGGCGCTCTTTGACTCTGGATGGCTCTGGACAGCAGCGGGACAATGGATCCCTGACCCAGAGTGGAAGGACTTTCCGACGGCTTCTCCGGCTTCACCATTGCTGCCAACACTGTTAATGATCTGAGCTCAGGTATGGACTGCCGTGAGGGTTCTGGAGATACTGATATGGCTGCGCAGCATTTAGGGGAACGTTCCTTGGCCTTTTCTAGGCCAAGTACGTTTGTTAATTCTAACAACAAAGTTTCTGGTTTGCAGGAAGGTGTTGCTTCTAATTCCTCAGAGGTAAAGACTGGTCTGCAAAAATCTAGAGTGCCAATGTCTGACTTGTTTAAAAATAAACTAGAGCAAGCCCCCAAGAAGGAATGCGGTTAGACTGCGTTATAGGGGTGGGTTGCAAGTCCACCCTGACAGATATTATGTTGCCAATAATCTATTGAAGGGTTCTATGAACTTTTTTCCAGTCGATATCTTTGCTTTAATACACATCTCTGGAGAAGACTCCTTTAATGTCAGTTTTAAAACATCTTGTGGTCTGGAGAAATTTTGGGACAAATACTCCACACTGAAATCTACCCCTCTTTGGGTCCCTTTCTATGCTCTTCCTCTCACAAAACCTCAAACTAGACACATTACAATTATGTTTAGAAATGAAGGGGTGAATGTTGGCAATATCTATCACTGGTTGCAGAATAGGTGCGATATTTTAGGTCCTCCCGAAGCCATCCTGGATTTAGAGGGGATCTGGACTGGTAGTTGGAGATTTAAGGTAAAACTGTTCCAGGTTAATAGCGAGGTTGTGCATTTACCAAATAGTTTTTTTGGGGGGAAGGATAGAGGGGTTTGTTTTTATGGGGGACAACCTCGTGCTTGTTATAAATGTGGGGCTAAATCCCATATTAGTAGTTCCTGTGATCTATTTAAATGCTCTTTTTGTGGGGGGTATGGCCATTCGGTGGACAGATGTGAAAATATTTTTCAATGTAATTTGTGTGACGAAAAAGGGCATGCTTTTCACCAATGCTCTTGGGCTACACATAATAGGTCAGGAGGATGGGATCAAGAAGATTTGGTACACAAAGCTCAAGCTAAGAGGGGGAATTGTGCCCCTTCCACACACACTATTGAGGTTCATGCAGGAACTGTATGGGAGAGTGAGGATGGCCTTCACCCTGCTGCAGAGGAGGTGGCTCCCTTGGTTCCTGCTTCTGTGACCACTGTTCCACTGTCCTCTGTTTCCTCTGGTGTTCAGGATTCAGCCTCTGTTCCACAGCAGGCATCTTCTTCCATGCCTCCGCCTTTTGAAATTGTTAAACCTAGAAGGTTCACTAGGGCCTCTCTCAAAAAACCAGCAGTTAGTCCTATTTCTGTGGAAAAAATTTTTCTCCTTTACAGAGTGAGGGGAGAGAATCAGATTTGGAATCTGATACCTCTCATCGCTCTGAATTAATTTCAGAAGTTGAGGACAGCAAGACTACTGAACATGCCAAGGAGAAAAAAGGAAAAAAAGGTAAAAAAAGAAAGGCAAGTTTTAGTCAAAAGAGTGGGTCCTGAAGCTAACCTTTCCTATCATGGCTACTTTAAAATTAGTTTCCTTCAATGTGTGTAGCATTAAAAATTTTAACAAGAGGCTTTCACTCTTTTCTTTTTTTAGTACTCTACAGGTTGATATCATTCTTCTTCAGGAAACTAGATTGTCCTCTCTTGCTGAAATTGAACAAACAAAGAAGATTTGAGTTTGGGGGCCTTCTTTTAGGACTTTTGGGCATGATGTGGCAGATGGGATAGGGATTCTGTTTACCTCCACCTTATTCAGGATTTCTAAATTAGTGGATATTTGCCCTGGTCGTGCTTTACTTTTGGACTTTTGTTGTTAAGATTTTGACTTTCGTCTTGCTAATATTTATGCTCCACAACTCAAGACTGCCCAGATTAAGTTATTTGATGAAGTTAAACCTTTTCTTTATACCAGAAGGCATATTATTTGGGGACTTTAATTGTGATATCGACTCTAAATTTAAGGGTGACTCTCAGAAAAAAATGTATTGTGATTCTCTGACTTTGAGGCAGACAGTTAAGGATGCAGACCTTACTGATGTGTTTAGGACTCTGCATGCTACTGGAGGTGCTTCTTATCATAGGAATGTTTTTTTCACCCGTATTGATCTAATTTTTGTCTCCAAATATTTGACTCCCTTTTTTTCTCAGGTCAAACCAACAGAATGTTCTGACCATCATATTTTGACTGGTTATTTGAGTTTAGCTGGGGTACCTCCTAAGGTGTTTTCAGCTGGTCCCAGATGGCACTTGAATGTGTCCCTTTTGGAGGCTGGGGATTGTGTGGAAGGTTTGGAAGTTTTATTTGCAGCACGTTATTCCACTCTTTGTTTATATGAGAACCTATTTGAATGGTGGAAGGATACTAAATCTGAGATCAGGTCCTTTTTACTTTCTAAAGGGAAACACAAAGCTAATTCTCAACATCTTACCTACTTACAATATCGGAATCAGCTGTATAAATTAATGTCTTTTCCCCCTAGAGATAAACTACACTTTCAATCACAGATTACTGAAATTAAGAAACAAATGTCCCTTTATCAATATGATAGGGCTAAATCTTTAGACATGGAGTTCAGATAGGGGTTACAATCGCAGCCTGCCTCTGATCCTTATAAGGCCTGTAAACAGCGCCTTGACAAAACACTGATGACAGGGTTATTGTCTCCTATGGGTAAAATGGTGACCTCCGATTTAGAAATGATGAATACAGTACAGACATTTGTCTCTGACTCTTTTAGTGGGGATCCTGGTTCCACTGAAACCTTACCAGCTGCATTTTTAGCCCTTCTCCCTGTTACGGATGGCAAGTTTCGAAAAATTTTAATACAGCCTATTTCTTCCCTGGAAGTAGAAGGAGTCATAAAAACCCTAAATTCTAAAACTTTGTCTGGTTTAGATGGTATACCTAATGAGTTTTATAAGAAATTTCTTTGTGTTATGAGTTTTTTTTTGCCACTAGTGTTTAATTTTATGTTAACTTCTGACTTAGGCTTTCCGGATTTCAGTATTTCTTTATTGAAATTAATTTATAAGAAAGATGATTCTTCTTTACTGACTAATTGGAGACCCACTAGTCTCCTTAACAGTGATTATAAGATTCTTTCTAAAATTCTTACCAATAGATTGGCATTGGTTTCCGATTCTCTTATTCATCCTGCACAAACTTTCACTATTCCTTAATGCAAGATTCAGCATAATCTATATCTGTTAAGGGAATTATTTTAGAGTAGTAATATGGGGCAGGGATCTGGCTTTATTGTGGCACTAGATCAGGTTAAGGCTTTTGATAGAGTTAGACACCTTTACTTGTTTAATTTGTTGCTTCATTATAATATTCCACATCCCTTTGTGCAGTGGATTACTATGCTTTATTCTGATGCTACAGTACTCCCATTGGTGAATGGTCTAATGGGGTTTGAGATCCCGGTTGTTAGAGGGGTTCATCAAGGCTGTCCTTTAAGCCCTCTCTTGTATACATATGTTTTAGATCCTTTAATTCGTTATATGCAAGGACATGGCTGTATTGAGGGGATTGCCCCAGATATTTCTCTGCCTTTAGAGAAAATCACTGCATATGCGGATGATGTGACCCTGTTGATACACAATGAGGCTTCCCTTCAAACTGCACTACACTGTTTCAAGACTTGGAGAGGATATTCTGGAGCTGAAATCAATATGACTAAGAGTTTTATTTTTTCTTTACACTCTGCTGAGGAGTGTCATTTTGACACGATGGGTATTCCTTTTGTATCCACACTTCGTAAAATTTTAGGGGTTTGGTTTGGCCCTGGTGATTTGGCTACTTTCAGTTGGGAGCTGCAGTTAAGTATAGGTGAAGGTAAAGTTAATTTATGGAAGCAATGGAAATTTGGGAAGAAAAAAACATGTATTTATCATTAAAAAATTTCTGTTACCTGTTTTTTTTTATATTTAAGCTATCTCTACCCACCTCCAGTTAATTTAGAAACCAGACTCTATAGTATTTTTTTTCAAATGGTATGGGGCAATAGACTGAATCCTGTACAATGAGAAATTACCTATTTGCCAGTTAAGAGGGGTGGATTGGCCATAATTAACCCAATTGTCTTTTATCATTCCATTTTTTTATTTAATTCCTTTAGTTATTTATGGGGACCGATAACTTTAACTTGGCAGGTCTGGTCACACTTTGGGCTCGATTCTTTCAAAAATGGACTGTTTTGCCCCCTAAAATCTTAAAGCAGGATCAGTTACTGGTTTATGGGAGTTCCACTTTAAAGAAATGCCATCAATGGAAATTGTTGTTTCATACTTTGATGTTACATTCTAGGAAATCCTTTTATACATATATAGTTTTTGAAGTACAGGGCATGATTTTGCTTTTTCCGGAGTGTGTTCCGACCAGAATGACTTTTGCCCTCCACAAATTAACTGATTTTAGGCTCCCTGCCTTTGTGTGGGATATAGTATGGATGTCTGTTCAGGGTCGGTTAGGGGTGTGTGGCAACCTCAAATATGAACCTTTAATAGATAGATTTTGTCCGAGACCATTATATATTAATGTAGAAGAAAGTCTTTCTCATTTTTTCATTACTTGCTCTTTTGTTAAAAGTTTTTGGACTGATGCTGCTGTTCATTGGAGGATACCTTTATTGTCGAATATTACTTATAACACTTTACTCTTAGGGGATTACACTGGGGCCTGGAACATTTATCATCCTAGTACTTTGAATGTTTTTTTTGCTTTACTTCAGTTTTATTCATGGCAAGCTAGATGTCAATTTGTATTCCAGCAACAGCTTGTTTTATCTTCTACTATAATGTCTCAGGTTGAGGATGGTTTGCTAACTGTTAAATGCAAAGATCAGCAGAGATTTATTGATGTTAAGTTTCGTTGCTTTTGGAATAATTTCTTTTTCTGATTTTGATACCCTCTGTTTACCTTCATATTGCTTATGTAACCTATTATTCTTAATCTTTTGTATGTTTGCATTGTATCCTGATTTATGGTGATGTTATGTTTTTTTGTTCAATAAACTTCCCCTCCTCTTTTCGATAAGTGTCATGGGACCTGAACTATTACCAATCCAGACAGATGGGACCTTGGTTTAACATCTCATCTGGAAGATGGCACATCAGAAGTGCAGCACCCCTCTCATGCTGCACTACAGTGTCAGTACTGGGACAGTAACCCAAGTGCCAGATGTGGGAACTGAACCCACAGCCCTCTGATCTCCCAGCCTCAGAGGTGAGTGTGTTACCTACTGAGCCACTGACACTGACATGGTAGTGGCACACACAACTCTGTCACTGCATCATCATCAGACTCAGGTCCAGTATCAATAACCACTGAGGACTGCATCACTGCATCACCCTCACACTCGGGTCCAGTGCCACTAACCATGGGGAATTATGCCACTGCATCATCCTCAGACTCAGGTCCAGTAACACTAACCACTGGGGACTGTGCCACTGCAACATCCTCACACTCAGGTCCAGTGCCACTAACCACTGGGGACTGTGCCACCACATCATCCTCACACTCAGGTCCAGAACCACTAACCACTGGGGACTGTGCCACTGCATCATCCTCACACTCAGGTCCAGAACTGCTAACCACTGGGGACTGTGCCACTGCAGCATCCTGACATTCAGGTCCAGTACCACTAATAACTGTGGAATGTGCCACTGCATCATCTTCACACTCAGGTCCAGTACCACTAACCTCCGGGGAGTGTGCCATTGCATAATCCTCAGACTCAAGTCCAGAACCACTAACCACTGGGGACTGTACCACTGCAGCATCCTCACAAGCAGGTCCAGTGCCAATGACCACTGGGGACTGCACCACTGCATCATTGTCACACTCTGGTTGAGTATCAATAACCTCTGGGGACTGTGTCACTGCATCATCCTCAGACTGAGGTCCAGTACCACTAAACACTGGGGACTGTGCCACTGCATCATCCTCATACTCAGGTCCAGTACCACTAACCACTGGGGACTGTGCCACTGCATCATCCTCACACTCAGGTTGGTCCAGTATCAATAACCAGAGGGGACTGTGCTACTGTATCATCCTCAAACTTAAGTCCAGTGCCACTAACCACTGGAGATTGTGATACTGCAGCATCCTTCCAACTTAGGTCCAGCACCATTAACCATTGGGGACTGTGTCATTGCAGCATCTTCAGGCTCAAGTTCAGTACAACTAACCACTGGGGACTGTGCCACACTCAGACTCATGGCCAGTACCACTAACCACTGGGGACTGTGCCACTGCATCATCTTCAGATTTAGGCCTAGTACCACTAACCACTGTGGACTGTGCCACTGCAGCATCCTCACACTCAGGTCCAGTATCACAAATGACTGGGGACTGTGCCACTGCATCATCCTCATACTCAGGTCCTGTACCACTAATCACTGGGGACTGTGCCACTGCATCATCCTCAAACTCAGGTTCAGTACCGCTTACCACTGGGACTGTGCTACTGCACCATCCTCACACTCAGGTCCAGTACCAGTAATCACTGGGGACTGTGCCACTGCACCATCCTCATACTCGGGTCCAGTACCAGTAACCACTAGGGACTGTGCCACTGCATCATCCTCAGACTAAGGTTTTGTACCACTGAGCACTGAGGACTGTGCCACTGTATCACCCTCAGACTGAGGTCTAGTACCAGTAACCACTGGGGACTGTGCCACTGCATCATCCTCACACTCAGGTCAAGTACCACTAACCAGTGGGGACTGTGCCATTACACCATCCTCACACTCAGGTCAGTCCAGTAACAATAATCACAGGGGGCTGTGCCACTGCATTGTCCTCAAACTTAAATCCGGTACCACTAACCACTGGGGATTGTGATACTGCAGCATCCTTCCAACCCAGGTCCAGCACCGTTAACCACTGGGGACTATGCCACTGCATCATCCTCACACTCAGGTCCAGTACCACTAACCACTGAGAACTGTGCCACTGCAGCAGCCTTAGACTCAGGTCCAGTTCCACTAACCACTGGGGATTGTGTCACTGCATCATCCTCAGACTTGGATCCAGTACCACTAAGTACTGGGTACTGTGCCATTGCAGCATCTTCAAGCTCGGGTTCAGTACAACTAACCACTGAGGACTGTGCTGCTGCATCACACTCAGACTCAGGGCCAGTACCACTAGCCACTGGGGACTGTGCCTCTGTATCATCATCACACTCAGGCCCTGTACCAGTAATCACTGGGGACTGTGCCACTGCATCATCCTCACACTCAGGTTTGGTACCGCTTACCACTGGGGACTGTGCTACTGCATCATCCTCAGACTCAGGTCCAGTACCACTAACCACTGGGGAGTGTGCCACTGCACTATCCTCACACTCAGGTCCAGTACCAGTAACCACTGGGGACTGTGCCACTCCACCATTCTCACACTCAGGTCCAGTACCAGTAACCACTGAGGCCCTGTCCCACTGTATCACCCTCAGACATAGGTCCACTACCATTTACCACTGTGAACTGTGCCACTGCATCATTCTCACACTCAGAGCCAGTCCCACTAACCATTGGGGACTCTTTTTGATTTTTTTTTTAACACCATCATGTTTTCATGCTGGTGTCAATGGGTTTGAGGAAATTTCAAATAACTTATCTTGGTTGTGGATGCCACCCCCGTCAACTAAGAGAGCAGCCAAATCAAGTGATGTGAGCACTCTTTTTACCAGTGTCTGTACCATCACACACTGCAGATAACACTACTACATCCTGCATCCAAATAACATTCTCCTGTTCTTCAGCCAGTGGTCATCACTTTCCTGCCTGTCTACCCTTTCATTTCCCTTAACCATTCATTCTAATGTGGCAATGCATAGCAGTACTAGTGGCTTGAATAATAATAAAACTGCTGAAAATAGTAAAATAGTTATGATCAAATTAAAAAAAATCTAAATAACAAGAAAGTGTTAAAGTATTTTATTAAAAAAAATAATAATAAAAAATAATAACATCTAATATACCTGCCAGAGCCCTGAACCAACATTAGTATTTTTGCACCTGTGGAACACTGAGAATGTACTGAATTATGGTGCTTCAGCAAAACAAAAGGAAAATTAGATTCTCAGGACTTGAGAAAAATGAATTGTCTGAGACTGACAGTAAAAACTGAAAATTCACAGTAAATTTCTGAAACTAAAGCTGTTGCAGGCAGCAGACAAAAGCCTGCCCCTTCCCCATGCACACCACTATATCAGCAAAGCATCACCACTAAAGATGCAGTGCAATTAAATTTTGCTGGTGAAATTGCAGAGAAATTGGCAATTTTGCCATGCTAATTGTTTCATGAAAATGTGGTGAAATTTCACAGTTTCTCCCACATTTTCACCATCTGAGGAATCCAGTACCAATGCCGAAATTTCACCCATGGGTGGTAAAATTCTACCAGCAGTGGTGAAATTTCACCTGCAGTGGTGAAATTTCTGCCACAGGCAAAATTACATTGGCTTGGGGGTGAAATTTTGCTTACAACCATGGGTGAAATTTCGCATTTTGCCCAGCAAAATATTTTGTGTAATACACTAATTCCGCAATATTTCGCTGGGCAAAATTTTCCAATTTCGACCAACCC
The DNA here is from genome assembly GCA_016271365.2 of Neoceratodus forsteri. Classification (NCBI taxonomy): domain Eukaryota; kingdom Metazoa; phylum Chordata; order Ceratodontiformes; family Ceratodontidae; genus Neoceratodus; species Neoceratodus forsteri. The sequence goes on along the minus strand of CM028137.1, from coordinate 62,104,275 downwards.
TAATTACCACACAGAAAGAGAAAGGAAAATCATTAATTTAACCACAGGCAAAAGCATTCAAACTTATGTCTGCAGATGCAGAATGCTAAGTAGAATATTTTTTTAAGTTTGTTTACTGCAATGAACAGCAGTACAAATCAAGTTAAAACTGAGCTCTAAGTACAGTGCAGATCTCCTGAACAGTCTTCATAGAACTGCACACAGCACAGCTCCTCTGGTCTGTTTACTGATGCAATGTTACCATGTGATCTGTGGGTCACATGATGTAGTAACAGCAATGAATGGCTCTGTCATTTTGCAAAGTCCCAATCAAGTCCACCAGCAAAGTTGTAAATTCACTAATTTACAAAGTTGCCAATATCTAGAACTGTGACATTGCAAACTGCACTGGCTGCCTATTCTGTGGCGGATCACCTTTAAGGTTGGTCTGCTAACCTTTAAAGCCCTACATGCTCAGTAACCCGGTTACCTGCAAGACCTCTTGATACCCTACTGCCCATCCGTCCTCTCTGATCCACCGATGAGGGATTGCTAGAGATTCCCAAGGTGCAATTAAAAACATCTGGTGCCTGTGCTTTTTCCTTTTTGGCTCCAACCCTGTGGAATTCTCTACCTCGTCGGTTAAGAGAATGCCTGACTGTCGATAGATTTAAGATTGAGTTAAAAATGTATTTATTTAACTTTGCCCTCCCTAATTATGATTAATTTGTTTTTATTCTTCTGTTTTAAGTTATATTTGTATTTGGTTTTATATGCAGCGCCTTGGTTTTGAAAGGCACTATAAAAATAAAGTTTGATTTGATTTGATTGATTGCAAATTGTGAAAACACTTTGTGAAGCTGTGGAACTTCACAAAGTTATTGAGAACTGAAGATTTCCATACTCTGCACACCTCTACTGTTTAGCCACTTAAAACTGACCATTATGAAAATTGTAAGATCTAGGTCCGGGAACAAACTCTGTGCATGTTACATTTCAGGTGCACCTGTATCACATCTATCTGTCTGTCTGTCTGTCTCTCTGTCTACAGTTTCTATCTGTCAGTTGGTCTGTCTTTCTGTCTACAGTATATGTATGTCTGTCTGTCTATCTATCTATCTATCTATCTATCTATCTATCTATCTATCTATCTATCTAGTAGCACCTGGAGATGAGCCTTGGCTCAGTGTGCCTTTCCCAGTCACCAAATGTTTAAATAAAGTATCTATCTATCTATCTATCTATCTATCTATCTTATCTATCTATGCATGTCTGTCTGTCTGTCTGTCTAGCTGTCTAGCTATCTATCCATCTAGCTATCTATCTCTAAACAGATAAAGGCAGTGGATGTTTCTAATTCTTGTTTCAAGCCACAAGTCTGATTTTTTTAACTCCTCTGCCACTTTCACCAAAACAAATGGTTTTCACACTATCGTATCAGCATGCAATCATGGTATCAGGTTCTGCTAAAACTTCAAAACTGCATTCATGAGAGCACGAAAAGCTTGTGAGTCATCTTCAAAATTAGAAGTCTTACAGCAGGAGCTGGAGAAGAAGTACATGAAAGGCCTTTGCATTGGGTTTAGAGGAGTCCTTTTTAACAGCACCGAGGTCACCAGATCCTGAAAGAACAGGATTCACGTATTCTGATTATTTGCCAGGCAAAGCTCAGGAATTTCCCATTTGACTCTTTTCTCATTTACAAGGATTCAGATAATCTGTCAGGAGAAAAGTTATGCTCTTTGTGCTTATGAGCCTGCTTCTCCCTTTCTTACTGCTTTGTTAGTTCCTTTATTTTGGTAATTAACTTTTTCATGTTCATTCATTTTAGTATTTCTGTGGATCAAAACTGAATGAATAAACTTTCATAAGTGATTTTTAGAAAGGGCATTGACACAGCACTAAACAAATGCTGTTGCTATCAGTAAGACATCTTGGAACATGCCGTACAAACATATGAACATGCCAACAGACAAAAGCCTTATGGTCTACTGTATCTAGTCTGCTCAATGGCACAGATCCCTATTTACAAAGGAAACTGCCCCCAGTACCCTTTTCAGCTCCCCCTACTTTCTCTGTCTCTCGCTCTCTCTCTCTCTCTCCCCCCTCCACTTGCTCCACTTTGACCCACAATTTTTCCCCTCACCCTGTCCCAACATCTCTTGAAGCTGTCCACCATTTTTAGGGCTACAGCCTGCTCTGTTAGCTCATTCCATTAGCTACCACCATTTCAGTGAAGACGTACCTCCTCATCTCCCTCCTGACCATCCATCACCAACTTTAGGCCATGACCCCTAGAGGTCTTGTTTCTGCAAATGCTGAAGAGGCCCTCAGTGCTTACCCTGATAATATCCTTAAGGTGCTTGAGGATCTCAGTCATGTTCCTTGTCTCCCTTCTTTCCATGAGAGAGTACATGCTGAGCTCCCTGAGCCTCTCATAATAGGTGTTGCCTGCTGGAGCAAGCTGACATCCTTCTAAAGAACCAAGCACTCAAACTGCACACTACACTCCAGGTGTGGTCTTACCAGTGACCTGTACAGTGACAGAATGACTTTCTCCTTTCTGGTGGTAATCCCCCCTGGCTATGCAGCCAGCATCTGATTTGCTTTAGCTGTTGCTCTCCTGCAGTGTACAGAGTGTTTCAGGTCACTAGTGATCATAACTCCCGAGTCTTTTTCTGCTTCAGCCCTGGTTACCTACACTCCACTCATCTAGTATTTGTTCCCTGGGTTCTTCACTCCTAAGTGCATAACTCTGCACTTTTTAGCATTGAACCCCATTTGACAAATGCCTGGCCACCTTTCTGGCTTAGCCATTTCTCCCCTAAGTTTCTGTTTCCCCCTCCTGTATGTCCACCTTTCCACGGGACTTGTTGTTATTTGCAAACACACTGATTTTACCCTTGATCCTGTCTGTTATGTCACTTATGAAGATATTAAATAACATCAGGCTGAGCACTGGGCCCTGTGGGACCCCACTGGTCATAGGCCTCACTTCAGAGAATTCTCCCCAACTACCACCCTTTGGCTTTTATCTTGCAACAAGTTTCTGACCCATCCCACAAGCTTGGCCCCACCCCAAGTCCTCTAGCTTCCTGAGTAGTCGACTATGAATAAAAGGGCTTGCTGACGTCCACATAGAGAACATCCATCACATGGCCCCAGTACACTGATCTAGTGACCCAATCCAAGAAGTCAATTAGGTTAGTCGGGCAGGATATCCCCAACACAACCTCATGCTATCTCTTGTCCTGGAGCCCATTTTCTTCCAGAAGGCCAATCAGTCTATATTTTAACATGGTCTCCATCAGCTTACTCACTATTGAGGTCGGTCTGACTTGTCTCTGATTCCCTGGTTCTTCCCTTGGCCCACACATATGAAGAGGAACCACATGCACCAATCTCCAGTTCTGGGCATGTCTCTTGACTCCAGAGAGGTGTGAAACTGATCTGCCATGGGACCTGCCAGAACCTCCATCAGTTGGTACCTGGTCACTATAGCATGGCGAAAACCACACATGAAGAACTGTGCTGTCTTAAACACATAAGGAAGTACAGTGACAGGGATATTAGAGAAATAAGAAAATATCACTACCCCGTCACTGTTGAATGGAAGACAGAAGTGGGGAAAATGGATTTAAGCAATGCTGGTCGAGTGCTCAGTCAAGCCACTCCCATGGTGGAGTGGCCAAGACACTCGACCCAGCAGTAGGTGAGACCAGGGTTCAAAACACTGCTTGATGGAATTTTTATTTTGATTCTCATCTCTGCGGCCATGACTTAGTGCCGCAGTTGGAATTTTAACTTGTCCCTCTGCCCACACTACCTCGGAGTTGATTATAATTATTCTGGAAGGTGTGGGTGTTGGGGGGCGGATCCCCCTTCAAAAAACAAACGAATCCACTGGATGTGCTGTGTCATCATGCAGTCGGCATTATGTACCACCACTGTGTTGTTGCATATTGTTTTCTGTGCATGATGTTTCCTTGTGTAGTTTCATCTGCAACATTATAACCCTGTGCCTGTCTGTTCCTTAAGGACCCTTTGGTGCATGCCATCTGGCTCAGGTGATTTTTCCACCTTTAGAGTCCATCGTCTCTCGAGTACCCTGTCTTCTTGAATGTCACTGTCTGTGATTCCCCCATCCAAGTCCCCACACCCAGACACCATTGTGGTAATGGTCTGTCCTTCTCCTGAGTAAAAACTGAACAGAAGTACCCATTAAGCATCTTCACCTTTTCTTCACTCCTATCTGTCTAACCTCCTTAGTTTTTTAGCCTTACATTCCCACTCTTTATATTTATTTTCTCCCTTGTATAGTTGAAGAAAGCCTTCACACTTGCATTTACCCCCTGAGTTAGCAGTACCTCTGTTGTGACCTTTCCCTTCCTTACTGCCCTGTTTGCCTCCCTTTACTTGGTAGCATAGCCTACCCTAGCTATCCTCCTTCTGTGTACACTTGCACTTTTTAAGCACTTTCTTTTTGTCCACCACTGTCTTTGCCACTTCCTTATCGAGCCAGCTAGGTGTTTTGGACTTAACTTTCTTACTTTTGATTTTGGCACACTCACTAGTGGCCTCCATCAGTTCCTTCTTTATTATGGCCTATTTCTGTTCTACATCCATCCCCATTCTGATCCCAGCAATGTGTGCTTGCAGAACTTCTCCCATCCTACCAGAATCAACCGTCCAAAAGTACAAGACCCTCATTTTGATTCTGACAATCCCTCTGCTTATGTCCAGGTAAAACCACACCATGTGGCATCCACCTTTACATTCTGAACATGTACACTGTTGGACAGGATTGGATTCAGGACAGCCTTCTTCCTAGTGGGTTCCTAGACATCTTGGGCCATGAAAGAACTCCAGAAAGCATCCAGCAGCACTTGTTCCCTAGCACAGAAGGTAGCAGCGATTTTTCAATCCACCTCAGGTAAATTGAAGTCTCCCATTATTACTGCCTTCCCCAGCTGAACATGTCTACGACCTGGGATCCCAATACCCCATCTAGTTCCTCATTCTGGGAAGGTGGCCAGTAGATCATTCAACCTCTTAGCTTCCTCCCTTTCATGGATTGGATCTGCACCCACAAAGCTTTAGGCTTGCACTCCACATTTTCCTGTCTGGTGCAAATTATACCCTCCTTTATGTACAATGCGACTCCCCCTTCCCATCCCTTTATTCTTCCTGTACATTTTATACCTAGGAACTGTTAGATCCCAGTCCTGGTTTTGTGTGGCCCATGTCTCTGTAATGGCCACTCTGTCCACCTCTCTCTCAGCCAACGATGACTACAATTCCACCATTTTGTTCCTCGGACTTCTAGTAAATAGGGATACCAACCTCCACCTAGACTATGGCCCTTTGATCTTTGCCTGCCCCTTTCCATCCCCCACCTTTACTATCCCTCCCCATGACCTCCTCCTGTCCTGCTTGGGGGGGGTTTTGGCCTCCTCCATCAAGTGACTAAGGATGCTCTGCATACTGCTGCCTCCACCCACCATCTGTTTAAATTTAGGTTTTTAAACATGAAGTCTTCCAACTTTCCCTAAAGGACCCCTGTGCTCTTTCTACTGAAGTGTAACCTGTCCAGTGCACACAGGTCCTTGTTATCCCATATTCCCTCCCAACCTCAAATACACCTGTACTCTTCTGACACACACCACCCCGTAAATCATTTGTTAAATTCAGCAAACTTTAACTTCATTGCAGTACTAACCCTCAGCACCAGAAGCACCTCCAAGAAGGTTACCAACTTCCCTTCCTCCCTGCAAATTTTCCTCACTTCCTTGAACCTCCTTTTCACTACCCCACCTCATATCCTGCAAGGTCATTTGTACCCAGGTGCAGTATAGTGGTGGGTGAAGTGTCTAAAATTTGCTACATGTAGTATTTCATATAGAACCCTAATTTTGCTTACTACTCCACAAAGAGAAGTGGATAAATACTCATCTCAAAGTAATGCAAAGTTCCCATTGTTCTCTATGGATTTTGTGTCACTTTGCCTTGTTTTCTACTGACTTTGTGTTAGTTCACCTTGTTTTTGTGCTCTTTATGGTGAATTTTGCAGTGAACCATGGGATGTAAGGTCACATGGGCTCTGTATTGTCTTGCACAGCATCCGTTCATCATAGTGTGTGTAGTGGAAAGATGGAGACAGTTTGCTTTCAGAGCTCTGAGATTCAAACCCTCTAAAAACATTTAAAAATGCATTTTTGCCATGGAATTTTATGACAAAATTTAGTAGATCGATTGTAGTAAACCCTGATGTGGTTATATCATCAATCAATTATTGATTGTGAATATTGAATGTTAATTTAATTGATTCAGTCTCTGTGCTGAGAGACACTGTGGAGGTGTGCTTCGGGGGGGGTTCTGATCTGTGGTGTAGAAGGAGTATAGTGAGAGAGGCATTTTTTCCAACCACTGTTGGCTATTGTTTTACTATTTTTGTCTTCAGGTAGACACAGTACAACTTCACCGAATTGTTTATAAATATTTTCTGTTTGCTGGGTAGTTTTTCAGTCTTTTTACAGGACTGTCTGTGTTGTACTGTACTGAATAGTTAAAGTTTTTACCTTTAATCTGTGTGTGTGTGTGCTGTCAACTGATATGCATTTCATTGTGACACCACAATAGCAGTACTCTGAATTTTTAAGCCTGTCTGCAATTTATTTCCCTGCTTCTGTGTAGCTGGGCACTGCATCTACCCCCCATCAAAACAATGTATTGTTTTTTGGCTGTTGGCTTTTTGAAGGTTGGTTAAGGATTCCAGGACAGGTATTTTGTTGTGCCTGTGTAGCTGCATTTAGTGTTTTGCTTCCCAGCCACCCAAAAGTGCCAAAATATCAAGTTGTTATAGATTGTCTGTGTTATCTGAACAAATGCCTGTGAAGAGACGATTAGGCGATGCAGTTTCTGGCTATGGTGTTGCTGCCAAGAAGACTATTGGCAGTGGAAGCTGTTGTGAAGATGAGTCAGATTCATCAAGGGCTACCAATGGTAGCAGTGTTAAGAGTAGTCATGGCCATTGTAGTATGGAGCAGAAGGGAAAGCTAGTAGTAGGTGTAAGAAGGGATTTGTCTGACTATGTTTTTCACAGCAAAATCAGTCACTCCAGTGCTGGTTGGAGGTGGTGTTGTCCCTGTTGTTTGTAAAGTTAGGGAGGGCACGGTTGATAACAACATGAGTATTGCTACAAGTTCAACCCTGTTAAACTTTTTATGTGGGAAAAATGTTGTTGAATCTGAAGACTTGAGTGCAGTTAATGTCCCAGTTAAACTTTTTATGTGGGAAAAATGTTGTTGAATCTGAAGACTTGAGTGCAGTTAATGTCCCAGTTAAACTTTTTATGTGGGAAAAATGTTGTTGAATCTGAAGACTTGAGTGCAGTTAATGTCCCACTAACTACAGTACTTGAACATGATTCTGATCATGATGATGACTTACAGTCTCATGTTTCAAATTAAGGTTGAGGACAGGCCATTGAAACATTCAGACATTGACGAGAAAAGTGTGGCTAATAATATCATCATCATCACTATTAAAATAACTTTATTTGTGTGGCTAAAAGCCTTACAATAAGACACCAATACAAATCATCATGGCAAGAATCAATGCATACAGATTAAAAAAGAACATGAGGTGCTCAGACATAGATTAACATTATATGTTACATACATATTAAATATTCCCGTACAATCTACAGTATAAATATAAGATGAATACATGCATAGCCATGCTAATTATCCATCCATTTAGGTTATATTAATATTTCTTCTGATTTTATCAGCTGCTAATACAAATGTTGTTAAACGATCAATGGATCATGCATACTCCGTGTGAAATAACATATTGTTTAATAAAAATTTATCAGTTGGATACATACTATTTAAAAATGGGCTCAAACAGTAGGCCCTTTGCACTTGATACCATGTACAGAACCAAACTATATGGATGAGATTTTCTTCACCCACTCCCCCCACTGCAGTCACAGTCACCTGATGTAAGTCCCTTTGTTTTATAATGAAAAAGTAACATGTCACTTTTGGCTTGTTTGAATTTATAGTTCAGTACAATAGCTCTCAACTTATAATCCATCAACATCTCCAAATAAGACTTAAGCCCAAAGTATTAGTTATTTTCTGAAAACCATTTAGAATAATGTGATTATTTAATTAACTTTAAATCTTTAGATCTCCAATTGTTTAAAATGTTCTTAGTTGTATATGCTTTATATTTCAAGCTGAGTGTAATGCCTTGCTCTGTTGCACTTTTTAAATGTAATAATTTATGTATTTTTAAAAAGTTCATAAGAGTTGTGAACCAAAGGCCTGTATTAAATCCTAGGTTATGCCACTTTTCTTTTTCTTTTATGGCCTTGTTGGCAAGGGATGATTCCTCCCTTCTATTGAGTCCAATCCGATAATTAACTTTTCTTGACTTTATTAGTGCTTCAAAATTGTTAAGACCAAGTTTCAATCTCAAGAAAGAGGCTGGACAAGAGTGGCCCACTCTTAGTATAATATGCAAGTGTTTATATAATGGTGCAAGGACCTTATTTTTATTTCTTGAGTCCCATATTTTTCAGCCCCATACAGTAGTTGGGAATCAAATGTTGATTTAATGACTTGTATCATAGGTTTTAGTGTCATCCATCCCTCCATACTTCATGTTAAAACGTATAAGCCCAGCTACTGTAACTTTAGGTTTATCCATTAGAAGCTGTAAGTGTTGTGTCCAATTAGAATTCTCTTGAACGTGAACCCCCAGATATGTGTAACCATTAACTATTTCAGGTCTCTCCTTCCTTAGTGTCCAGAAAGTAGAATCTTTCCTGGATCGCTTTGAAAAGATTAGGACGCCTTTGTGTTTTTATGTTAATTTTCAGTTTTAGTGCATATGATTTTTCTAATATGAAATTGATGTTTCTTAGGCTGATAATATTGAGGCTGCTGTTGAACTTGGAATATCTCCACAGGAGGACAGCCTCCAAAGTGAATTAGTGGATGATGATTATGATGATGATGCTAGTGATCTCATTTGGGAAGTGGAAAAAAAGAAAGTGAAGGTGGCTGTTTGTAAACAGTCTTTTAGTCAATCGCCCTCTCCTCAAAGTCCTGCTGTAGCTGTGTCTCTTGATGATGATCCTAAGTTAATAGTCATTGATTGTGATGTTCTGTCAAAGTCCAAGTGTGCACAACAGCAGAAATCATGTATTACATCCCCCATTTCATTGCCACTAAAAGTGCAGTTACACATGCAGCAGCAGCACCAACAGCGACATGTGAAGAGTAGGGCATCCAATTCCCTAGTCTGGGATTTTTTTGTACAAAATCACAACAGTGAAACAGTGACAGTCTGACAGCTTTGACAAGTGCATGTGAAACATGATAAAAATGGAGCCATTTGGGCAATGGGGGCCAGCATACTCATCTGAAGAGCAGGCACAAGGCACTGTAGGCGCTGCACCAGAGGGGAGCAAATCCATAGTTGGGCATTCACCCTCAGCCACTTTAGTAAGCATGGTATCCCCTTTCATCAGTGTAAGTAGCCATGTCGATAAAAGTGGTAAAATAACACCAGAGGATTACTACACGCATGAGGAGTATGATGATTTGGAATGTTCAAGCCATGGTCAGAGTTGCAGTGGTGGTCCATGTAGTAATTCTACTACATCAACCCCTGTGCTTAAAACAAGGAAAATTACCACGTGTATTGGCTTGTCACCTTTGCACCCACCATCACAGATCCAAGGTACCCCATTCATGTTAATTAGTAGAGTAGAGCTATTTGGCCACATGTAAGCAATGAACAATGCAGCTCAGACTAAACTGCCTTTTTGCATGCAACACTAAATACCCACCCAGTCATGCAGATGCCTGTTAACTCAATGCTGCCATAGCAGAAATGCTGGAAATTGACCTTTTGCCATTTTCCTTTGTGGAGAATAGAAACATAGAAACATAGAGGTTGACGGCAGATAAGGACTGCAAGGCCCATCCAGTCTGCCCACTTCTTTTTCTACCTTATAAATGTGGCATTGACCTTTCCTCTGTCAGTGGCCTATCTATTCATACTCATCTGTATTGCTCCCTTATGCCTATCCCATTCCTGTTTGAAGCCCTGCACTGTATTCATAGCCACCACTTCCTGAGGTAGGCCATTCCATGCATCCACCACTCTATCTGTGAAAAAGAATTTCCTCAATGTCCAGAATGTGGGCTTCTGGCACTTTGCAGCCAACATGCGCATGTCCTAAATGGAAGGTCCTGTCCCGGACAGACTTTTACACCCATGCTGTCCCTGAATTATATTGGACAGTGACAGAGTCTGTGAGACATGCCCTTTAACATTCTGCATCACCTTACATTCACTTAAGCATGGATATGTGGACAAGTAGCAAAATGGTAGGTAGTTCCTATTTGTGTATTACTGCACATTGGGTGCAGCTACCTGAGGTTGTCTGTGATGGTGGGATGGAACAGTAGTGTAATCAGTCAGACTGTGGTGGTGGTAGCAATCTTCATGGCATTTGGCTGCATGCCACGCTTGCAATGTGTAGTGTAGCAGGTTCGCATACGGGTGAATACCTGCTAGACTTGCTACTGACAGAAACTGATGAGTGGCTGCACCCCTGTCCCTAAAAACTGGTTTCATAGCTAATGATAATTGATTAAACATTGTGAAATGTATCATCAATGGTTGCTTTGTGTGGGTTCCCAGTATGGCCCACTGTTTAAATCTGGTGGTACAGGAGTTTCTGCAGTACCCTGAAATAAGGCAAATGCTGACTGTTGCATGCTGCATCTGTGCCCACTTTGCACTTTGAATACATACTTCCTACACATTTAACTGCCTCCCTGAATCATGTGACCTGCAGACCTTCAGAGACAGTCAGACACGTGATCAGTGGCCTGTTTTTTTAATGACTTCACCTTATCATACTGTAACTCAAAGTGAACTCAAAATGGACAACGTGAAGTAAGGCGAATTTCAAGTTTTTAATAGATAATTTTCGTAGTGCTATGCGAATTCAAAGCGGACCACTTTGGGTTCACTTTGCCTGTGAATTAAAACTTTGCTGCATCTCTAGTGCAGTATAATGTGGGGTGGTCTTCCTACCTGTCCCACATGATGTGCTGTTAGAGGTTCCACCATTCCTACTGTCATCCTTGTCATGCATTCTACCCTCCTACAGTTTGGCCCTTGCCTCCCATCGCACCCCTTTCACAACTGAATCCCCTATGATCACAACCCTGCTCCCCTGATCATGAGCCCATCTTCCTTTCTGTCAATTATTGTTGCTCAATCCTACCTGCCTTCACTTTTCCCTCCTGTCTCTCCTGATCTCCCTCATGACCCTCTACACCTATGATCACCTTCTGCTGTCCTAAATCACTCCTCCCTTTGGCACACACCCTTTTCCTCCCATCTGCTTCCTACTCCTCCCTTCCCCTCCTCAAGTCTATCCCATCATTCTTCCATACCCACTTCTTCTTCCCTGCACCAACTGCACTTCATACCTACCCTGAACACACTTCCACTCTCTCCATGTCCCTTGTTACCCTGACACCCCACCCCCAAACTTCCTGCAACCTTTCCCCTCTCACTGGCCCTTTTCTTCTCTCCACTGTCCCCCCCTACATCCTCATCCAGTGTAAGAAACCTGTTCTTTACGGGTAGTCCTAGAAATGCTCCCACAAGAACCCCTCCCTTTGCTTCCTTACCTCCCCCTTGATTGGCCTTCTCTCCTGTTGGAGGAGGCAGACCCTGGGAACCCACCCAGTCTCCTGTTCCCTCCTATTCTCCTGTTTGGCCCCCTTCAGTTCCTTGGGTCCACTCTTGGCCACTCTACCTTACCTGTCTCTAACCACTGTGGCCACTGAACCCCTCCTATTGTTACCATTGATTCCCCCAACCACCAGTGTAACTATCTTTTGCATCTGCTGCCGAACCTCTGCCCACAACTGCCTAATATGTTGACAAACCAGGTATCTTCTCACCTCCCAGAGAGTTCCCAAAAGCACTGCAGCCCCACAGCTCCTGTACACCACCATTTTACCCACTTCACCCTGGCCCCACTGCATGCCAACTCTCCACATATTAACTTTTTTAGCTCATGCCTATTGGCGTACTTTGATATAGTTCCTGCCCTATAGTTCCTTGTACCCCAATAAAAAATAAGGTGACCCTACATATGGACTAGCTACACTCTCTTGCATGTATTACCTTAGTAGGCTGGTCCAAGATAAGAGCTGTCTGCCCTCATTAGCATATCCCCAATAAGTTATGTATTTGCAAGCTGACCCTAAACTGGGATCAGCTGCAACCTCAGCAGTTTGCGATCTTTACCAACCTCTGACAGTATATTTTCAGTTTTATGTGATGAGGGCTACCGCACCAGGGTGACCCGCTGAAGCGTGATGACAACACAGCAAAATCCAAAGGGCTTACACACAAAAAGGGCATGTGTCACAACAGCGACTGCTGTTGAAAAAAAAAAATGCTACCGCATCACCACAGGGAGATGGGGAAGACAGGGGATGCACAGGCGGCGACCGGTTGGGGAAACCGGAATGGCACACAGACACAACAAGGGGAGACAGCCAGAGGGGTGTCCAGCAGCACACATGGAGGGGGCAAGGATGTAGGACAATAGCACAAAAGTGCAGAGGACAGAGGGGTGGGGATGCGAAGGGACAGAGTAGGTAGACACATAATGGTCACACACGACAGTGCCAGGAGGCCATTGGAGAACTAAAGGAGATGGCAAGGCACAGGTGCGGATGGCAGAGCAGGCACCGTAGCTGCATGCAGGTGGCTTGGACCACATGCCATGGACAGTGTAGAGCTGACTGAAAAGTGGTGGTGTGGCAGGTAAGGTGCCGTTGAGGAACAAGTCCTGGCACCCAGTAAGGTACATCAGGTCACGAGTGTGTGGCAAATATGAGCATGCAGTCCCCTGATAGACTGCTGTCATATTGCAAGAACACATCCCCCTTGTGTGTGACCATATATTCTTGTGATGCTAGACAGCCCTCCCAGCCTGGTGCACATGCTGGACTGTGCAGCACAACAGGGGTATGGCAGGCAGGCTACTGGTGATGGCATCTGCCACCCCAGATGTGGCCTACCCAACCTGGGTGGTACCCAAGAGGCTTGCCACACCCCTGCCAGCACACCATGGACACCAGCCTCCCCTTCATCTGGAACGTGGTTATGGGGGCCCCCAGTATGGACAACACTGTCCGCTATGGTGTGTGCCCATGCAGGGCAGGCATTCCTGTGGCCCTGCACACACTTCCAATAGACCTTTCCTTTTTTCTCCTTGTCCCTGTGGTAGACAGAGCAGCAGTGGGCAAGGAGAGGTCTCCCTTCTGGCAGGTGATGAATGATACTTCCTCCATGATTCACTGGCTGATACAGAGTGACAGCCTGAAGTCCCAGTGCATGCACTTTTATGGGCATGCTATGTGGTCCCGTGCCTATCTGCCATGCCTAGTGACATACCTACACTGCCATCATAATGATGTGGTGCCAGTGGACATGCCCTCTATGCATACCCGACAGAGCACAGGTAAAAGTAAAACCATGGATGCCCACTCCATGCTGGTCGGCTAATGCAGTGGGAAGGGATCATACTGGCCATGTTGCTGCATGGTCCAGTTGTGCCCCATATCGCTGAGGTGCTATGGTTGTTGCGAGTGACATGCTGGACCATGTGCTGCCTGTGGCTGATGACGGTCCCCGACGTGGTCTAGTGAGTAGTGCTGTTCGCCTGCTAACTACACTGTGGTGTACTGTTTCTGTCCTTTGTTTTACTGTTCTTGCAGGCCATGCTGTTTGAACCCATGGTGGATGAGTGTGCCGTACTGTTGGCAGTGCAGTGCAGTGGTGGCACTTGCCACGAGCACGGTTTGCCTGCAGCCTGATCACCAGGGCCCTTCATGGCCCAGTTGATGTCTGCATGTGCTGGGCGAGAAGTGGGGCCTGTAGGCTTCAGTGGGTCCTTGAGGGGTGGTGGTTTCCAGTTGTGGTCTGCAGTACTGGGGGGGTAGCTGTGGTGGGAGGGTGCTTTGTGCCACTGGTGCTGCCTGCGGGCATGCGTGCATGTGTGTACGCGCATGTGAAAATGGTGGTCGCTGTCTGTATGGGGTCATCCTTTAGACCTGTTCCCTCTTTTCACCTAGTTGGCCATTTGACCTGTTCACCCACAGCAGAGTCACCCAACAAGTGTCGCCATTCTGAGGGTAGCCATTCCTGAGTAGTCCATGCCACGTGCTGCCATATTTTCTGCCTCCCTTTACACTTACCTATCCTCCATCAACGAGCATGGCCTGTGGTCCTTCCTGTGTATTTCCTGCTGACTCCCACAGATGACACTAAGGTAGGCACACACTCTTGCTTTGTGGCACTCATGCTTTTGGGTCACTTGGACCTAAGGGTAATTTATATTGGACAGCAGCCTTGCGAACATTTTCAACACCTTTTTCAGCAACCTCGATAAATACAGACCTCCCCCCCTTCTCCCCTACTCCCTCTTCTTCCCCCAATAACCGCCCTGTCCCAGATCTCGAAGGCAGGCCTCTCCACAACTTCTATCTCAAGGCCCTAAAACCTGCAGACTCTGAAAAGCTTATCCTTGGGAACAACCCAAAACACAGTAAAACTGGTAAAGATATAGTCTACAAAATCCTGAAACTCTCCATCAATGCGATGGCGATCCCCATTACCGACCTTCTAAATCACTCTGTCTGCACTGGCTATTTCCCTACCACCTGAAAAACTGCCACCATCAGACACCTTTACAAGTCTGGATCCAGAAATGAAGTTGGCAACTACCGTCTGATTTCCCTCTTTGCTCCCCTCTCAAAAATCATTGAGAAGGTTGGACTCATACAACTCTCTGCCTATCTTGAACTTAACAACCTGCTCTGTAGCACACAACATGGATTCAGAGCTGGGCACAGCACAGAAGCAGCTCTGGTCAGGTTCACCAGCGACGTCATGAAAGCCAACAACAAAGGCCAGTACACTGGTTCTGTATTTGTTGACCTGACCAAGACTTTCAACCTCATGGACCACGCTCTCCTCTTAAATGCACTAAAAGGGCTACATCTTTCAGAAAATGCCATAAAATGGGTTTGAAGCTACCTCTCCTGTAGATCTCACAAGACCATAATTGAAGGCCACTGCTCCTCAGAATGTCCAATTAAACATGGGGTCCCCAAAGGCTCGATCTTGGGCCCTCTTCTTTTCTCATTCTTTATAAATAACCTCCCTCCATATGTCACTACACCCAACTTGTCCTCTATGCTGATGACTCAGCTCTTTTCTGCAGTGACAATAACCCCACCACCATGTTCCAGAATCTGCAGTCTGATTTCTTGAAGCTGTGCTCCTGGTTTTCCATTGATGGCCTAGTCCTCAATTCCAAGAAGACCAAGCTCACGATCTAATCAGGACCCAGGTAAACCCCAGCCCAAGGGTTTAAACTATTTGACAACTCTGGCAACCTCGTAGAGTAAGTGTCGGAACTCAAGTACCTAGGGCTCAACCTCGACCTCCACTTCTCCTTCAATCTCCACATTAGTAACCTAATAAAGAAGATACATCTCAGGCTTGGTCTTCTCTACAGGACTTCTCCTTGCTAGCTGTCTATTCCTGCCTCTTACTGACTATGGATCCTCTGTCTTTTCCCCTCCCTCCTCCTCCCTTCTTTTCTCCAAACCCAAACCACATACAGTAAAACAGCATAGCTCATTTTGTCACTAGTCTCACCTGGAAAACATACTACTGATCACTATATTCCTTCCTCAGCTGGCCCAATCTTGAAGGGAGGATCCAGCTAAAGATGCTATCCTTTCTCCTCAAGGTACACCTCAGTATTCTTCCCCCCTCAGTGTCAGCTCCTTATTTCCTCCCACAGTCACTAGGCTCCCAACCAGAGGTACCTCCACTCTGATTTTTGACACTGTTTTCTAGCGGAAGAAGCAGGCACAGAACTCTTATCACCTTCAAGGGAATTAAACTCTACAACAAACTACCTCCTGAAATTCAGGCTTGTGGGTCCATGTACTCTTTCATCTCTGCCCTCAAGTACTACCTCCTCTCATAGTCAAACTGCTGCTGCCCTGATAGGCCTCCTCCATGGACAGCTAGCTAAACCTCAGTGGCACTCTCTCCCTAACATGACCAGCACTTGTACACCTCCCTAGCACACTACAATCTTCTCTTGACCAGGTGTAGCAACTGTCCTCCCCACCATCCCAGATTTTGAACCTTTTTCACCCATGGAATGCATTGCTTGCCCTCCTTTGCCTCTCCTGTCTCTGCTGTCCTCCTGGTTGCTCCCCTCAGCTACTAGGGTATGTGTACATCTTTTTACTCTGTCTGGCATCAATTTACTCTTGTTCATTTCCACCCCTGGAAATACGATATTTTTAGTTTGTACTTATTAGCTCATTGTGTTTCTACCACTGTAACTATTATGTATTTTCAATATTTTATGCTCTATGCTTTCAAATGGCCTCTGTAGTTATTTATCTGTTATATTCTAATGTTCTCTGTAATTGTTTATCTGTCATATTCAAACACTGGACATTTGTGAAAATGGGCATTTTTGCTCACATTGTTTTTCAGTATATAAATAAAATTGATTGATTGATTGATTGACTGTGCTATTGGCTGGCTGCAGTCACGTGAACAGCACCCCCCACTAGTGGCAGCAAAATCCAGCAGCCAAACTACAGCCTGTCTTGATGTGATATTCTTAAGTATCTGATGACTCTGAACTATGTACTTTTTTCGTCGTTTTGAAACATACTGTCCTATTATTTTTTTTCATTTTCCAAGATCCCACGCTCAGTCTGCAGTGAATCCTGTCATCTTGGAACTAGGAAAGCTGCCCGTAGGGGAGAGCCAATCTGCTGTTTTGACTGTATCCCATGCTCCAAGGGGGAGATCGCCAATCAAACTGGTAAATAACAACTTTGAATAAATATTCAGTATTTACATTTTTAGACTTATTTTAGAAGTTTTGACACATAGCAGTCTCATAAATTGTCAAATTTTTATTTATGTGAATAGTGCTTAATTGCTGGGATTTTTGATAATTATTTGAAGAGAAATAAATATATAAAGGCATTACATTAATGTGCTCAGTTTGGTTCCTCTATTTCAGTCAGTTTACCATCACTCAGTACTGTTACCCAATCTTATAGTGCCACTATTTTTCTAGAACCCTGAAAAATCTCAGCAAGAGTTGCACCTACTCTATTTTATTTTGCAGTTCATTTACCCGGGATAAACCAACTGAGATGCACAACTCCTTTTTCAGCAGGGTCTAGCTTTTACCCATCTGTACATTTGGGAGAATCAAAGCATGGGGGTGGGGGGGTTGTTAGATCAACTTTCTCAAAGTCACACTGAATTCCTAGTTCGGGTGTGATTGGAAACTTGTTCTTTTTCCAAACATATGCATTAAATGCTAGATCTCACTGCCTCCCCTTGTCTTAATCTTCAGTTCAGTTTCATTATCTTTTACACAATATAATACCTACAGCATTAATGCTAATGATGTGATTCATATACCCTCTTAATCTTCTGACTTTCCCACTTCTGCTACTCTAACAGTGTGTTCCTTTCTGGGTGTAACCAAAACTTCTGCCCTTCACCCATTTTTTTTTTTTTTAATAATTCCTAGTAACACCCTTTTTCACATTGCTTATCAGTGCGGTAAGACCTCGTAATAACTGGTTTATGACACCATACTCAGTTATTACAGCATTTGTAACACTCCAACTTTGTTTTCCTCTTGCTGTCTATAGTACTCATGATGCATTTTCCTTTCTGTAGATGGGTAGCAGGAAACTTCACTCATGTGCCTATGCCCCTCTGCTACCGGAACCAGCACCAATACCAGTACTGGTTCCAGATTTTGTATCACACAATATAAGTACTCTATTTTGCATTTATTTTATAGAATAGACATGGAGCGTATTGGCATAATTCAAGCAGTTTTTATTATTGTTGCGTTGTTTAGCACTGAGCTAGATAAAAGAACAGATTCACAATCTCATATTGGGGTCTTTTCACAAAGATGCAAACTGCCTATAGGCCATGCATCTGAGGCATGTAGGCAACCCTAAGTTTGAATGCCACACAGCAGGGGTCCAGCAGACCCCTAGCAGCATTCACAGCAGGAGCACATGATCCTTGTGCACACAATCTCCCATCCAATCCCTCATCTACATGCTGCAGCTGGTCCGGGTGTGTGTCAGGTGTCAAGTTACGTGACAGGAGAGCCTGCGTTAACTGTTATGTTATCACCACTGATGAAGCCCACCAGCACCAGCAGGGCATGGATTCCCCCCACAATGTTGCCCAACCCACCTAGCTGCATGGTAGGGCTGGAGGCAACTGATTGGGCACTCTCCCTGAAAAATTCCTAGGACCCATGCCTGCCCAGAATCTGCTGCTCGTGTGGAGCAGGGGCTCCTCTATGGGACAGAGGATGGGCATCCCATTAGATGCCCACCCAAGTCCCATGATATGCCCCTGTACAGCTGCATGCTGGGGCTTGAGGCCACAGTCTGGTGCCCTGCATGGGTCCACAGCCAAGTGCCCTGCAGGTGCCTTTGGTAGTGAATACTGTGCAGTCTGCATATGTCGAGGGCCACGTAGCTACACAGGTGTTTTATGTGCATTTCATGTGCATACCCTGCACCTTAATGACTAGGGCCCATTATAAGAATCCTTTAGAAAACATATGACAAAATTATTCTTTTCTTTATCCAGTAAAGTGATAAGCAAATAACTATTTCCTATGGTTGGCAGCCTTTTCTGCTCTATAGCACAGATATTTAATCCGAGGTACAAGACATCCTAATTGAAATAAGCTGTGCCGGTATTCCCATTACATATATATGCACATACACACATGTGAAGATTATATACATGTATATGTCTCTATGACCTTTGGCACAAGGCAAAGATTTCTAGGCTCCCCTCATTACCCTCCTTCCACACGTTTGATGGGACCATCCCCGAGGACATATCGTCTTTTAGGTACCTTGGGATGTGGCTTGACTCACACCTCGATTTCTCTGGTCATGTTAATCAATCAATAAATTAAGCAGTCATCTTTATATATAAAAGGTGTTATTCCAGAGATCATAGCGCTCTAACAACAAATACATAAATACACAGATAAAAACATCCCTCATAATAATACAGTATAATTCCTCTAAGTGTTATCACAGAAGGCAAGTCCAAACAAATGCATATTTAGTGTCATTCTCAAAAAGGTACACTCCAAGCTTGGTGCACTATACAGGAACTGTAGCTTTCTCCTGCTACTGGCAAGGCGTGAACTAGTCTGGAAGATGATTTCATCTATTTTTGACTACTGTGACATAGTCTACAGTGCCACTCCCAAGTCTTCCCTAACCAGACTGGACACTCTTTTTAACTCCTTCTGTCATGTTGCTCTGTATGCCTCCCCTCTCGTGCATCACTGAAATCTCTACCACTCCCTCTCTTTTTCATCTCTAGAAAACTGATGCCTCCTCCATTGCACTACATTTATGTCAAAGCTTTGGTTGAGATCCCTTCCTCCTTATCTAGTCTCTTTGCTATTTCCCCTCCCTCACCTGCCCTCTCCCTTAGATCCTATGACTCTCGATTAATGGTAGTAACCCATTGGTTGAATACTGTTGGCCAGGCAGCCTTCTCTTATCATCTCCCCAAAATATGGAATGCACTTCTGCACCAGATCCACCACTCATCTTCTCTCCACTCCATCTCCTCGGCACTTTACAACTTCATCTCAGTAAACTGTACCTGTGGTTAAACCACCACCCCACCTTATCCACACTCACTAACTTACATATTACCCCCTTACCAAACCTACTCCTTACTTCCTACCTTTCCCTCTCACCCCCCTCCTTGTCCCCCTCCCTCCCCTTCCTTTACATTACTTAACTACTTCCCCATGGTAACTGACTAATGTGCTATTATTATCACCTTGGGGTGTTGCTCGCAAGCATCTAGCACTTACTAGGCCCTCTAGTCTCTCAAGGTTCGCAAATCCTAATTCTGATTTTAATTGTTGTTTACAGATTTTATGTTAGTTTTGCCATAACCTCCATTACTGATACCTGTCATTGTTATACTGAATCCTGTATTATCCTTGTTGTGAATTATGTTATGTCTCCTTATCCCTTCCCCCCCCAGAATGCACCATGTGATGAGCAACCAGTTGTTCAGTGTGCCTTTCCTGGTGAAACTTTTCAATAAATAAATAAATATGCACACCCACATTGTATCTTAGCTTTACAAGCAGTGCTCATATTGCAATACAGTTATCCTAAACTAACCTATACACAAGCAGCTAGTCCCTAAAACAGTAACTAAGAGTGACATGGGGCAGGATTTACTAAAAAATGCAAAGTGCCACAAAAAAGTTTGCGTGGCACTTCGCAGTTGTGCTGAAGGGCAAATGTGCTATTCACTGTTGGATAGTGCGGTACATTATCTGACTGTGAATAGGGGCTGGGAGGGTGCTAATCCAGGAAAAGCAGTGGAATACCCAGTAGCGCTGCCCCTACAGCCAGCCAGGAAAATGGCCCTGCAGCCAGTAGAGCTCATGTGCTATATCGCTATTCACAAAAGTAGCCATCCAAATGAGCCCATTGGGCATGCAAGGCACTAGTGGCCATTAGCATGCCCATTATGGGCTCATTTGCATGGCATTAGTGAGGTGTTGCTTGGCCCCCCACAGCTGCATTCCCCATGTGTACTGCCCCCCATCCTCCGATCACTGCCCTCCTAATGAAAATAACCCCTTTTGTAGTGTAGTGGTCCCTTCCCCTCCTCAATCTCCCACCAGTAATGTAAAACAATAAGTTCCATAGTGTAGGCTCCCTCCCTGATCTCCCACCCATATTGTAAAAATAATGTCCATAGAGTAGGATCCCTCCCTCCCAGATCTCTTACCCGTAATAAAAAAAATATCTCCATAGGGTAGGGTCCCTCCCCCGATCTCCCACCCATATTGTAAAATAATTTCCATAGTGTAGGTTCCATTCCCCATCCCCAATCTCCCACCTGTAATGTAAGAAAACAATTTCTATTGTGCAGTGGTCCCTCCTCCCTTTCTAATCTCCCACCAGCTGTTGACCAATATTTTTCATAGTGTGATTGTCCCTCTCCCCTTCCCAGCATTGATCACTTCCCTGTAGTACACACATTAACTCTATCCCATACAATATGTATCACTATATGGCAGTGGTCTAGTGCAGCATCCACACCCCCACCCTGTCTGGTAGTGTACCCCCAACCTGCTTCCCTCCAACCCGCTCCCCAGCTAGTGACCAGCACATCCCACCTCTCACCACCATGGCTGGCCAATGACTGAGCTCTCAGTGAGGGTGTACTATCTACAATGTAGCTCATTGACAGTGATAGAGTGCTCACTGTCAATCACTGTCAAGTGAGCCATACTGTAGACAGTACGTGCTCACTGAGAGCTCAGTCAGTGGCCAACTATGGTGTTGAGAGGAGGGCTGTTCTGATCACCAGCTGGGAAGCAGTTTGTGGGGAGCAGGGTGTGAGGACACTACTGGACAGGGTGAGGGGTGCACAAGACTACCACTATATAGGGGTAAATATTGCATGGGACAGAGTTCAGGGACTGGGAGTGACTAATAGACTACCAGAGAGTTAATGTGTTTACTACAGGGTGGTGCTCGGTGCTGAGGAGTGAGGAGGGACCACTACACCATGGGAAATATTGTTCAACTTCGGGTGGGTGTTCAGGGAAGGAGAACGGATCACTACACTATGGAAAATCACCCAGGGATCAGTATGTGACTGCCCCTAAACTTGACCTCCCATTGTCCCACCCCACCCTCCACGACTATGGACCTAACACTGGTCCAGCCACCCCGGGCATGCTTACAGGATGACAATGGACTTCTCTGTCTGGCCTAGGCCAATAAATAACCACCTGGGCATGTCTAGTGCCATCGCCCTGAAGTGTATGCTTGTACCTGCAACCTTTTGCACTTTGCACCTTTGTTTAGCAGCACTCTGTTACTCTGTATTCTCAGCTGCTATATTGAATTACTCTGTCAACATTTTGTAACCATTCTGTAACCATTGTCTGTAATTATTATGTTAGTTGTTACTTTGGTCACTGTTGTCTCTGTTTTATGTAATGACGTGAAACCTTTGTAAAAGAGTCTTTCACTCAAAGGTGTTATCCGATATTTATCAATAAACAATAAACAAATAACTTTAAACAATTAGTGGGCAATCAGGGAGAGGGAAGGGACCATTACACTATAGAAAATAATTTTAAACATTGGGTAGGTGATTGGGGAGGGAGAAGGGACTACTGCAGCGTGAATGTTGTTGTTTTTTTGAGATTGGGGAATGGGGGGGACCCTACACTATGAAAAGTATTGTTTTACATGATGGGTGGCTGATCAGGGAGGGTGAAGGGACCCTACACTATAGAAAACAATTTTAATCATAGGGTGGGTGACTGGGGAGGGGAGAGGGACCACTACACAATGGAAAATATTGTTCAACATTGGGTGGATGATCAGGGATGGGGGGAGGGAACCACTAGACTATAGAAAATCATTTTAAACATCAAGTAGTTGATCAGAAAGGGGGGCGAGACCACTACAGTATGGAGGTTTTTTTTTACATTATAGGTGGGAGATCAGGGAACAGGGAGGGACCCTACAGTATGAAAACAATTTCAAACATCCGGTGGATAATCAGGGAGGGAGGAGGGCCCTACACTATGGAAAATAATTGTAAACATCCGGTTGGTGATCAGGGAAGGGGGAGGGACCACTACACTGTAGAAAGTTTTTTTTACATTATGATTGAGAGATCGGGGAACAGTGAGGCACCCTACACTATGGAAAATATTGTTTTACATTGTAGGTGGGCAATCGGGGATGGGAAGGGACCACTACACTATGAAAATAGTTTTTTTTTTACATTATGGGTGGGAGATCAGGGAACAGGGAGGGATTCTACGCTATTGAAAATATTGTTTTACATTATGGGTGGGCAATCGGGGGGAGGGGTCCTACACTATGGAAACATTTTTTAAACATCTGGTCAATGATTGGAGATTGGCTACACTATGGAAATTGTTTTTTTACATTACAGATGGGAAATTAGGAAATGGGGAGGGACCCTACACATTGGAAAGTATTTTACATTACAGGTAGGCGATCAGGGAGGGACCCTATACTATGGAAATATTTTTTCACATTTTGGGTGGGAGATCGGGGACCAGGGATTGACCACTACATTATGGAAACTTATTTTTCACCATGGGGTCAGCGATTGCAGGACAGGGAAGGGGTTGGGGGACACAGTACCTCTGGCAACCACTAGGGTTGCGTGGATTCACACCAGATTTTTGCCAGCAGTAATTTACTCCACATCTTTGTGAAGGCAAATGCCTGGAGGAAAACCTTAGTGAATAAGATTGCGAGAATATGCAGGTCCCCTCGTCCTCATTTGCATTGCGGCCCCCCTCACTACTTTGCTCGGGGGCAAACCCTATTTGTGGGGGCAAACTGGGCTGTGAATATCAACTATTTACAAAGCCCAGTTGCACTGGACAAACTAGGCGTGCGCCTGGGCAAAGTTTTGTGAATTTGCATAAAAGGCTTATCAATGCTAGAATCAAAGAGCTTACCCAATGTCTTACCACTCTGTGACCTTGTCCACCCTCTGAAGCCAATGCCTGCTAAGACTAGTACACAGTAGTCATGTTCCAAAGAATTTTGCTTATACTGTCTTCTTGACTTGCCAAAAGTCTGGGATTTTTATAATCCATTTGCAAGGTCTTTCCAGAAAAGACATCAACCACATAGTTTCTGGGGGACAAAAAGGGAAACAACAGCCATATGGTTGCCTTAGTAACTAACAACAACTCAAGTGCTGCATGTTACATAGCGTATATAAAAAAAAATGGTTATGTGTTTTTTAGCAACACTAACAGTTACTAAATTGCATTTTCATTTTGGTACTTTTGTCATTGGAACTGAGATGTTATTTCACCACCTTCTGGTCAGAAAAGATGTTATCTTTGATGCCTCTTGTGAGCGCTGCTAAAAGCTTTTTATAAATGTTTTGCAAAAGACATGACAGAGTTGACTTCGGCTTGACTTTAGCATGCCTGCTTGTATAATTGAAAATTCAAAGTGCTTTGGCCTGTCTGGTCCAGGTCCTTACTATTTACTTTGGCCTGTCTGATCCAGGTCCTTAGGAAGACTTCCCTGGTATCAACTGCACTACTTATTATAAAAAATAAAACATGAGTGACTCTGTACTTTCTGAATTTTTTTTGTTGTTGTTGTTAACACATCCTTGGTATGTGATGTCCACATAAACCTTAGGATCTTCACTCTTGAGGTTTAAGGGACATCATACACCTCTGGTGTGTAAAAATATTTCATAACACACAGTCACCTATGCATTATTCTCTCTATAATAACTGGTCAGCAATTTTTCCTGTGGGCTGGACCAGTTGATATTTCCTTTAACAACCGGCTGGTTGTTATGGCATTCACGAGCCATTTCAATCAAAGTATGCCACTCCCTCATTGGTGCTTGTCTTGCTTGTGAGCAGGCATAACAGTTTAAAAAACATGGCAGCTCCATCTCTCGCTTACCGCAGAGCCACCACAACATGAGTTTTCAACATTGTTTTTTTTATATCTGGTTGATCCTGCCTGAAAAAAATTGCTGCCCAATATATTATAAAAAAATAAAAGATTGGGGAAGGGGGTTCTATGAGAATTTTATGCACACCCTCATTGTGGGATGCTTTGATAAACCCCTCGGGCTTCGCCCTCAGGGTTTATGTAGCATCCCACAACTCGGGTGCACATTAAATTCTCATAGCACCCCCCCTTCCCCAGCCTTTATTCTCCATTTTATAACCCCTTTCAATTCTAGAACAATCCTTGGGTGGATGCAATATAGTCCCAGAGATTTTTTTTTTATGACTAAAATTTTATTTAATTTAGAAGAGAAAACAATAACCTAAACAGAGGACCACCGAAGGTAAGTTGAAGGATCCTGGTGGGGCAAGCTTCCTTGGAGGTGCAAGTCTAAACATGGTCCAGCATGCATTTACCTTAACCGACCATTACAACAGAGTCATAGTATAACACAGACACGCAGTATAAGGAACAGGCTATCCAAAAACAGGTAATGCAGTAATGTATTCCACAAGTAACAATAACCAAACAAGTGAAGGGTAACTAACAAATTATACTTGCAATACCAGGAGATGCACTCACATGGGAGAGGGGAATAGGAGAAAAAGGCAAAATAAGGACATTCAGGTAAGTTGTTGGTAGGGGGGCCGCACATGCTGTGTTGTATAGTGACCTCTATTGCTCTGTGGCTGTTGGAATGTGCACTGGGGGATCATAAAACAGCTTTGCAGAATAACACAGTAGGGAGAATAAGAAAGGGGCCCAGATTTTATAATAAAGATCAAGTTCTTGATTAGTAGAATATAGAACTTTCTCAAAGCAGGCTACTTTCTTGATGTCTAAGATCCACTCTGACAATGATGAGTGAGAGTCCTCTTTCCAGTCTCTGAGTATTATTCTTTCTGCAGTGACCAAGGCTTCCTGCAGCCAGCATATTTTTGCAGATAGAAGTTACTGGCCTCTTTCCACATCTGGCATGAGGCCAGCATAACCAATGTAGGGGTAAGGGCTAGGTCTGTTCCTACAATAGTTCTTCAGACACTTTGCACTATTCAGTCCAGAATGACTGTAAAGATGGGCAGAACCAAAGAATGCTGGAGATGTCTCCTTTTGAGGTAGAACACCTCCAGCATGCACCCAAAATTGCTAGTATCTATTTATGCAACTGTGATGGGGTTCTATGCCACCTACAGTGCTTGCTAAAGTAAAGTTGTATGGTAGCATTGTATACTGAGCGGTGTGCAATTGCAGTACCCATTGAATAACATTTATACCACTACCGCACAATTTGCGCAATAGCATGATACCGATCATCGTTACTGTAGCAAGCACTGTATGCAGGATTTTAAACTGGCTGAAACAGCTATGGGTATCCCTTAATGTCAATTTTAAACCTTTCCAGCAAGACTTCCAATCATTCTGATGTATGTTTATGCCCAGTTCCTGGTTTCATTTTGCCCACAGTTTTTCCAAGCCAGCTGTGTGCATAGTGCACTTCATTTTATATATTTGACTGGGTCTCAGAGGGACCCCCTCATCCCGTGTCATAGGCTTCTTGAGTTCATTGGTATTAATGAATAGGAACCTGGGTCTGAAAAGAGAGGTTAATGAACAATGCTGGAGGTATTGCCAATGTCTGTGCTTCTCAAACCAGTATTCCGTTTGCAGCTCACCAAAGGACTTCAGATATCCTGTTATACGATTGATTAGGTAACAGTGTAATGCCTTTGGCTGACCAAGCTTGCTAGTTGACTGGGGTACCAACAATAGTAAGATGGGGAATTTTCCAAAGAGGAAAGGTGGGGGAACTATCCAGTCTACAGTTTGTAAGTTTGATGACACTGGTCCAGATTCTTGCAGTATACCCAATAGTGAGATGTGTGCTCAGTTTAGGTGGAATTCTCCTGTACATTACTACACTATATAGATCTCTTCCCAATAGGTGAGCTTCGCATTCAGTCCACTTAGGTAGCCCTGTCTACACTGTGGGAAACAAGGCCTGTGATAACTGCATCAAGACATGCACCACATGTTTCAGTTCAAAATTGGGGAGGTCTAGTTCCCTGTTTTTTGGGCACTGGGCTGGTTTTTTGTCACTGGTGTGTCTTGGACTGGCTCCCCATAAGAAGTGCAGTATCTTGCCATGCACATGACAGATCAAATCAGGCTTGATTTTATAGAGTGAGATTGAATTCTGGCTGCTGTCATCACCTTAAATGCTTGGGCTTTGCCCCAGTGAGACAGGGAAGACAGCTCCATCTGGTGAGATCTTTAGTAAAGAGTGCAATAAAGGGGGGAGGTCAAGCATGCCCAGGGAGCTTAAATTCCAATTGGAATTAATTTCAAGGTACTTGAGGGATCCTTGAGCCTCTCAGAGTCCACATGGTAATCCAGGCATATTCCTAGTCATTTGCTTTAGTGGTAATATCAGTGATTTGGTCACATTTTTCTTGGATCCCGATAAGGAGCCAAAATGTTGTAAGAGGAACGGCACTGCAGGGAATGATTCCTCTGGCTTCATGAGTGTCAATAGGATATCATCTGCACAGGCCATAGCTCTGTTCACTTCCCTCAGCACAATACCATGAATGCATGGGTGGTTACGAATGGCTTGTAGCAAGGGTTCCAAAGCAAGAACATATAAAAGTGGGGAGAGTGGGTAGTCTTGCCATGTCTCTTTCCCCAGCATGAATGATGGTGAGGTCACTGAGTTAGTGAGTATTGAGGCAGCTGCCCCAGAATATAGAGTACGGATCTCCTGGAGATAGATCTCCCCAAAACCAAATACTTGGAGAAAATGGAACAAGTATGGCCATTCCACTCTATTGAATGCCTTTTTGGCATTGAGGGTGAGGAGCACTGCTGACAGGTGGAGGCAGAATGCCTGCCTCATGAGATTAATTAGGAACCTTGTGTTGTCAGTCCCTCGTCTTAGTGGTACACAGCCAACCTGGTGTCCATTGATTAGATCTGAAATAATTTCTCAAAGTCGGGTAGCTATCATTTTTGGGTATGCCTTACAATTGACAGTAACAAGTAAAATGGGTTGATAGCTCCCACAGTGGAGGGGATATTTTCCAGATTTGGGGAGGAAAGATTACTACCGTGCACATAGAGGCAGGAAAAGACCCTGTCAGGATAGCCTGATTGAGGGCATCCATTAAAGGGGGCAGTAGACTTTGTTTAAAGTGCCTAAGAAACTTGGCCAGTAAGCCATCACTGCCTGGGGCTTTACCAGATGACATAGAGCAGATGGCCTCATAGGGTTAGTCCAGCTTCTTATGGAGCTCTGGAGGATTTTAGGCAGGCCTAACAAAGAGGTAAAGGAGGTAAATTCCTCCTGACTGGGGTTAACTTCCTGCCTGTGAAGGGTTTTGTAATAACTTGTGAGGCAGCATTGATGTCTTCCTGCCTTCTGAAAACCACTCCCAAGATATATTTGATGCCTGAGATTTTGGATCTTTCTTGCAGTTTTCAAAATGAATAGGCAAGAAGCTTCCCAGAATCCCAGGAGGTTTCCTGGAGTTTAAAAATGGGAAACTTGGTCCGCTGGTGCAGATGTAGGTTGAACGAGTACCTATAATCTTGGCCAGTAAATTGGGGATGGGGACTTTTGCCTTTTAATGTGAGAAGTGTAACCAATGCACCAACCCCTGATTTGAGGGCATCCCATCTGGAGGCAGTTGAGGTGTCACCAGGATGATTAGTTTCCAAAAAAAGGTGGAAATCTCCTCCTGGAGAAGTGCTCAGAAATCTGGTTCACTCAAGAAGGATGTATTAAACTGCCACTGTTTACTGGATGTAGTGTCTGGGGCACCAAAGAGCCACATAAAGGACACCGGAGCATGATCTGAAATAATGATAGTGCCTGTAGAGGCTTGTAAAATTTCCAGCACCCAAGACTGTGGGATTAGCCATAAATTGAGGAGGGAGTAAGTATGGTATGTGCCTGAGAAAATGATATAATCTCTGGCATGTGGATGTACCAGGCACCAGATGATGGTGAGTTCTAGGTCTTACGCTAGGTCCCTAAGAGCCTGAGAGTTTAAAGACCACTGGTCTGTTGGAGCAGATCTCCTGTCCAGGAAGTCATCTAGGGTGACATTCATATCACCCCCTTGAATTATAAGACCCTTGCCATTAATATGTCAAGTCAGTGCCAGGTTGCTGAAAAAGCAGGCTCACTAGAATTGGGACCATGTGCCACATAGCTACGATAAAAGACTGTGGTAGCAGCAGAGGGGTAGATGACGTATGTGGGGGAAGGGTGCTACTGGTAAAGAGGGCAGGACATGAAGAAAGTAAAACCTATGTGGGGGGGGGTTGACATAGTCGTATCCCATCAAGTTGCTGAGTGATTTGGGTCACGGCAATTTTGGTGCTGCAACAAGGGTGACAGTGAAGGTAGCAATCTTGATTTTAGATCACCCCTGACTCCTGTAGCCCTTGCCCCCACACAGTTTCTACCCCCTCCAGTGCATGCCCACCCCAGAGGAGGTTATATTTAGTTTTGGGGGTGTAGGGGCGGAGCTTTTCTGCTGTACCTCCCGGGAGATGAAATGTCTGGTGCTGTAATGCCAGGTGGCATTTTACTTGTGCCGTAATCAGCATCGACACGATGCTTGTCCTGCAGCATGGGTGAACTTGTCATAGGCTTGAGGGGAACAGAATCCCAATGTAGTATCAACTTGAGAAATCCAAATATAGGCAGAGGGAGGCCCAACAGGGTAAGCATTAAACATGTGCTGTCACCCCACTTCTCAGCTATAAGAAGTGCACCTTCACCTGACACCGTATCCTTGTAGAGTATCTGGACTTTAACTACTGGGCAAGAACAAGTGAGCCCATGTGCATGAATTCATGCTTGCAGCCACTCCTGTGTTGCACTCCAGGCGGCCTCCAGCAACCCTTCTAGGGTTGCCAATGACATCTTAAGGAGCAGCCTAGTGTGAGAGACCTCTATAAGTTGGATGGGGAAAGCAAAAATATCTGGGGAATAGAGAATGGGAGAAGGTGGAAGTGGGGGGAGTGGAATCGGAGGGTGCAAGCAAGCAAAGGAATGTCTTAGGATGTGGAGGTGGGGGAGATCAGTAAAGGGGCCCCTAATGGATCTGAGGGTGCTGCAGATGTCATGGAGCAGTTGCCTGCAAGTGTGCAAAGAAATTTCCCCTCCAAATCTAGGGAAGTCACCAAGCATTAGAAATGGAGTTCAGGGCCCTTTCAGCAACATGAAGGGGAGGATTAATGAAACAAGAAGGGGGACCTGTTAAAAAATTCCCACAGAAGCCCACATGGCTTCTTTCCTCACGTAAGTAAACTATTCCTGTTCAGCAGGGAATACCAAGAATGGGATTAGAGAGCACCAAAAAAGACAAAAACAAAACCAGCATAGGGAACTTTGAACTGCAGGAGGATGCATGAAGAAAAACAGTAGTAGACAGAGGCAGCCATCAACAATATTATTGTTTAGCCCAACTGTCATAGCTACCTGAGGGTTGCTCACGGTAAATTTCTCTGTATGTTACAAAGCAATTCTTAGCTGACAAACGAGTTTTGTCTAATAAACCCCAGGAGAAGCCCCAACCCTCCCCCCTTGTGAGCAGGTGGCACTGACATGCAGGTATTTGTCTTAACAATTGGCCCCCCTGTTATGCGTGGTAAATCACCCCAAATGCCTTTCACTCCCTATGTGCCTCCAGTCGAGGAGGGAAGGGTTGGATGGACCCCAAGGATGGAGAACAGAATATCGTATGCCATATACATTGCTTCAAAATTGTCTTATGTTAGGGGAGGAGAGACAGTTCCCTCCCTCTCCACGACAGTACCCGAACTAAGACCACATGT
The DNA here is from genome assembly GCA_016271365.2 of Neoceratodus forsteri. Taxonomy (NCBI): domain Eukaryota; kingdom Metazoa; phylum Chordata; order Ceratodontiformes; family Ceratodontidae; genus Neoceratodus; species Neoceratodus forsteri. The sequence goes on along the minus strand of CM028137.1, from coordinate 62,073,688 downwards.
CTGAGAATGAAACAATACAGGTGCTTATAGCAATTCCCTTACTAATGTTCAATGCCAACTGTGGGGGTGGGGGGGGTGTCCTCCGCATCAGAAGGAGAACTAGTGACAGAATATTTTGAAAGAAGAGAGAAAAAGTGGGAGGAAAGAGAAATCAGCCCGAATAGAGTACAAGTTGAAAGTGCCCCCATCCCAGCCATTCCAGACACGTACACATTCAAAAACAAGCAACACGTATACAGAAACACAGTAATTCCCCCATGAAACGGTTCATTAATATAGTTCAGGTAAAACTATGAAAGCCATATTAAGGGAAAGAGGTGACTGTCTGAGTATGTAAACTGTGCCCTACAAACCCTGTATTAGGGGGGTATTTGAGAGACTAAAAGACAATCCCACAGCATCTCAATACCCCTGTACAAAAGGTCAGTTTATGCAGATGTACCATACTGCTTCTGTCCTGCATCACATGAAATGTATTCAGACGTGGCAACTTTCATTGTCCAAGAACATGTATCTTCCTGATGGCCATTGAAAGGCCTTGATCCCTTGCTCAGGGTATCTGGCAAATGCGTTTTAGAGAGTAATGTCTGTTGAGGACCTGCACGTTTTGGGGCTTGCTCCATATTGGAGTCAGAGCAGGCAACCGAGTTTTGGCATTCTCCACTGTGGTGCCTATGGCCAGCACCTTTAAGCTGCAAATCTGTGCACTGCTGATTTCTACCTCTTCTTTTAGGCTGATTCACTTTTGAGGTCTGCTAGTCCATATCCATTGGTGTATTGCACAGTTGAATGCTGGAATGTCTGTAAGCTGCCCACTGTGGTCCCCAATGTTGCCTGTTCTGGGCTGTTGTGGCTGATTTTAATTTCAGGAGGGGAGTTGTGGAGGGCATTCAGCCAGTGTTTCTGCACAAATTGTGTGTCTTTCATCGACATATTAAAGGTGTACCAGGCTCCGTTGCATGCCACAGAGAGCTTGGCAGGATACTGCATTTTATATGAAATGCCCTGACCCCGTAAAGCATTTTTAATAAACATGCACTCTTTCCTTCACTGGGCAAGCTTTGTAGAGTGGTCTGCAAAAATATGTATTCAATGCACCTGCCAAAACAGGGGTCCCCGTACTCTGGATAATTCTAAGATGTGGACTGTGTCAGAGTATCAGAGCAATTTAATATTGAATGGCAACTGGCGCCCACTAAGTTTGGGTGTGAATCCAGAGATCTGTGGGCCCACTTTGTTTCCAAGGCATGCTGCCAGGTATAGTGTACCAGCTGAGGTATTGCCCTTTGGAGGAAGCTGATGGGGTCTTGCTTCTCAGCCCTCTCCAGGAAGCTGACCAAACAAAGATTATTGTGATAGCTCTTGTTCTCAGCATCCTCTGCCCAGACACAGAGAAGCGTCACCATCCTCTCATGCTCTTGTGTATGAACTTCATGCCTGATACCTTTGTCATCTATGTATGACAAAAAGTTCTCTTTGTCCTGGGATTTGTGGCAGAGCTCCTGCAATTTTTCTTCCAGTGTTGTCATCGATAACATGAAGTTGGTGATTTGTTTTAAGATTTGCTACAGGAGGCATTTGATTTCCAGGGTATCATTGTTGGGTGCCTTGGTCACCACGCCTTCTTCCATTCCCATCCACCATGACTGTGACTGCTGATGTTTGTGCCAATTTCCAGAAAGGAAAAAAAAAACTGTTTTCGATCTGTCGCTGCAGTAATTCATTGGCTGGGATTTTCCCCCATTGAGTACTGCTGTAATCAGATTGAGAGCTGATGTTTTTTCCAGAATAATTAATGAACTTAATTATGAGGTGTCAGTTATATCATAGATCATAGTCACTGTGCTTTTTTATGAATTGTAGGAGCAAGGAGTGGGCAGTCATGCAGGATGCAGCCAAATAAGTGACAGGGATAGCTGGCTCATCGGTACAGTGCTACCATTACTGCTTACAATGCCGGTAACCCAGGATCAGGAGTGGTCTTGGGACATCAGGGGCCAGCTGGGGGAGGATGATTGAGCAACTTAGAGGTCACTTTAGAGGGTTAAATATGAGCTCTGTACCTCAGTAATTTGCATTAGCAGTGGGAGTAGCCCTGTGGGGGTCCATCTTAGCTTTGAATTATTCTATTGCCAGGATGCACAGAGCAGAAAATCAGGTTGGCATCTTGGTCCATGGCTTGCGCACGTGCCTCAGCTCCAGAGATTTTTTTGGTTGTTCTGTTTGTGCCACCTTCTGTCTCTGGCACTGTGACCCCAACATTGCCATTTACCACATATTTTCCTGCAGCTGTCATGATGCCTTTAACGGTGAATCTACATTGTGTCCACATGTAAGAGAACAAATGGGTTGAGTCTTGGGGGGCTGCTTGCCCCAAGAGCTAGGGGACAATTTTCTTTGTTCTGCCCTCATTCTCACAAAGCCAGCATGTGGTATGGTGTCATGATGTGCACACATCAAACGTCAGCATATCAATGTCTTCCGCTGCCTCTTCCCAACATGTTCCTCTCCCAGGTGGCCTGCCAATTGAGGTCACTTAGGTGGTAGTGATATGTTGGAAGAGGTAACCCTCTAAGGTGACCTCTAAGTTGCTCAATCCTCCTCCCTCAGCTGGCCCCTGATGTCACAAGACCACTCCTGATCCTGGGTTACCGGCATTGCAAGCAGTAATGGTACCACTGTACTGATGAGCCAGCTATCCCTATCACTTATTTGGCTGCATCCTGCATGACTGCTCACTCCTTGCTCCTACAATTCATAAAAAAGGACAGTGACTATGATCTATGATATAACTGACAACTGTATAAAGACCTAGGTAGTACATTTTGGTCAGGAAGAAAAAATTACTGCAGAAAATGTTTCTTCCAAAGGGATCCTCACTATGCTTGACAGCTGCATCATTCCCCTGGAATGAGCTTCCCCAGAGCCCAGAATTTTATACTAATTAGAGAACTTAGAATGAAATTCAAAACTTTGCTGTGGTCATGCCCCCCCCACCCTCTAATAGCATATTTATTTTTCAAACTGAGAGAGAGAGCAGTGACCACCAAATCTAGTTAAGTCACTACCAAAAAGTTTTAGCCAAAAACCTTTTTTTTTAAAAGAATAACAACTGAGAATAAGGCACACAAAAATGTCCGATGTGAAGCAATGCAGCAAGTAAAGCTTAAGTGCACTAAGGGTTGTCTGTTGTGAGAACCTTTTCCCGGTTCTGCAAGGGAAGGGATTGTCAACCATACTGAGGGATCCCTTTGGAAAGAATAACATTAGTACGGTGAATAATTTTAATTCCAGCCCCAGGAATCCCTCACTGTTGCTAGACAACTGCAGCCTCCATAGCAGTATCTCAGGAGTCTGGGTATGGATTCTGTTTAGGGAAAAGGTTCTACAAGACAGCAGAGCCAAAGCTGGCATCCCTTCTGGATTGTATGTCCTTACAATAATGCTTTGTAAAGAACTACAAAAGAACCACAGAGAAAATGGCCAGAGGAAACACAATGGCACATACCCCACTAATGCAATCAAGGGAAACATATGTAAATCCCCATGAGAGAATTTGGACTGGCTCTACTTTAAGCAGAATTGCATGGTGCCAGAAGACCTCACACTGCAATCAGCAAAGTCTAGGAACAGCAGACACACACACATGTTTTGTCCTCATTTGGACTCATCAGTGTGCCATATCTGCAGGGGTGCAGATAGAAATTTCCAGGCCCAGGACACACCTTCAGGTCTGGGCCCCCCCTCCCATCCCCATGACATATAAATGTGGACCCTCCAAGCCACCTTGGCCAAGGACAGCTGTCCTGGCTGCCCCAACCCCATCGGCACCCCTGCATATCTGTGTCTTAGCCCAAGGAGAGGGAGCCAGCTACCCCTTAAGGGGGATGTCATTTGTTTGGGTCATGGGGACCCCAAAATAGAGCAGCAAAAAACTACAAAAGAACCCCAGCACAAATGCCCTGAGGCATGGATTATCCCTGAGGATATTGGCCATACAGCCAAGTTTTAAAGGAAACACAATTGCACATACCCCAATAATGCAAAGCATCATGGATAACATATGCAAATCTCCATGAGAGAATTTGGACTGGCTCTACTTTAAGCAGAATTGCATGGTGCCAGAAGGCCTCACAGTGGAATCAGCAAAGGCTAAGAACAACAGACACATACACATGTCTTGTCCTCATTTGGACTCATCAGTGTGCCATATCTGTGTCTTAGCCCATGGAAAGGGAGCCAGCCACCGTTTAAGGGGGGTGTTATTTGTTTGGGTCATGGGACCCCAAAATAGAGAAGGAAAAGAACTACAAAGGAACCCCAAAGGTGTACTGTATATTGGTTTCCAGGTAGTTGCTTTACAAATAACCTAATGGAGACACCCCTATATGCTGTCACTGAGGCAGAGGTTCCCACTATGAAATGGTCACTTAGGATCTCAGGTGGACTTTTCCTTGCTACCTATAACAGAAGTGAATGCTTGCCACTATCCAGCAAGCAATGGCTCTCCTGGATGCTGACTTTTCTTGGCTTATGTCCACATAGGTGACAAAGAGTGGTGTGGTTGTGGACCTCGCATACTTTGTGCAGTCCAAGTAGTAGCTAAAGCTCTGTAAACATCTGGACTATGGGGCCTGTGCTCCCCTGGTGTGGATTTTTCAGTAAAGAACAAGGGAGTGTGATAGATTGGTTGAGGTGAAATTCTGAAATCTAATTTTAGGAAGAAAGTTTCTGTTGGTCCTCAAAACTACCATATCTCCATAGAAGATAATATAGTTAGGATCTGTAGACAGAGTTTGGAGTTTACTCACTCTTCTGGCAGAAGTGAGGGTACCAAGAAAACTGTATTCCAGGTGGCATACTGCAGTGCAGCACTTATCATGGTCTTGAAGGGGGGCCACCATAAGAGTGGTTATACACAGGTTAAAATCCCAAGGAGGGACTAGATCCTTAAAGGTGGGATTCAAGTGGGTCAGGACCTTGAAGAACCTTTTAAAATTAGCCAGGGATGCTATTGACCAGTCTCTGCCAGTCGAAGTGTAACCCCCTTGTTCCCAGGGATTACTAGAATCACACTTAGAATCAGTGGCAGGCAGGGAGAGGCAGCTAGCGAAATGCCAGTTAAATGGATTTCACAGTGTCCCACTCTGTTTTTCAGTCTCAGCTTAGCTGGGGTGATTAGGTCACTTTAGAACTGTCACAGCAGCATAAGCCATGATGGAATGCTAGCTGGGGGAGTTAGCTGCAGAATATAGAGTTAGAGCTCAGAAGTCTGTAGAGTGGAGAGTGAGGAGGAGGAGGAGGCTGCTGCCTGGACAGCTCCTCAGTTTTTAGCTCTGACAGAGAGCTACCTTCGTAGTTGGGGTAGTTTGTTCTCACCCGAGAAAAAGAACGTAGAAGACCAGAGAGTGAAGTGGTAGAGACTGTTCCTAGAGGGTTTTCCAGTTCCCCATCCCTGGAGGGATGGGGGGGGATTCCAGGATTCAGGGGTAATCCCCTGGTCCTGCCTGGATTGTGTTGAAGCTGCCTAGATTAATTTGCTCTGTGAGTACCTGAGACTTTTGTGTGGAAAAAGCCCATGGGCACCTACATTCCTGTAGTGAGTTTTTCTTTGACAAAGGGACTCTGTCACCAAGACTGTTTCTGTTTAAAAGTGTCTGCCTACTATGGAGTCCGGAGAGAGCCTTGCCAGTTACAGAACTTTTAGTTCGTGTCTGATTTAAAAGTGTCTGCTAAAGTGAGGGTCTAGTGAAGAGACATTGCCAATTACAGAACTTTTAACTTTAGGACACCTCAGAGGTGTGAGAAAGTAGTATGTTAAATGTGAAAGACATTTTAAGATAGTATCTACAAGAGTTTCTGAGAAAGGTGTTATTAACCAGATGAATGGTAGAGTATAAATTTGGAAGCAAAAGGTGGGACACATCCCCATCTGGAATAACCATGTTTACCTCTCTGGGTTCAGTTTGGGAACCTTTGTTTTCTCCTCAGTGCATTTGGCCAGTGCCTGAAGGAAATATCCAGATGTGGAATTTTGGATTTTCTGTGAGCCTGAGTGTGCTCTTTGGTGGACAAGGGTACCACCAGTAATTCCTCATGAAATATGGGAAAGTTTCCTAGTACTGGCCGAGGGTGCCTAGTCAAGGGAAGTATACCAGTTCCGGCCATGTGTGCTATTCCATTCAGAACCAGAGAGTGTTCACTGTTTCCATTTCATTCAGAACCTGAGGGTTCATTGTGTGTGTGCTCTGTACCTCAGTAATCTGCATTACCAGTGGGAGTAGCCCTGTGGGGGTCCATCTTCACTTTGTATTATTCTATGTGTATGTGAATAAAAGCCACACTCTAAAATCCCAACCTGATTTGGACAGTACTGTTATTGCTTCCACTGTTTCTGGATTTACTTGGGTGACCCGACCAGAAGTACAAACCTAGCATAATTCTGAGCAAATGCTTTCTCCCAGGGACCCAGGTTGATGGCCATGATAAATGGTCCTCTCAGGTGTGTGCCAGGTAGTTGCCACACTTGGTTTTCTTGTCTGAGGATGGCAGGCTATGAAGTAGAAGTATTAGTAAACAGAACTGTTGTAGTGACAACCCCCATCCCTCTTGTTGGTACCATGTGGGAGAGGAGCAGCCCTGCTAGTTAAACAAGGGGGCTGGTTGTGGGAGGTTACAGAAGCATCCACTGAGACTGTTGAAGAGCGCAGGCCCAGAAACTGTAGGTGTACCAGATAATACAGTGTTGGACAGACTTACCTGGAAAGGATTGAGCTGGTTGGAAAAGCACCACAGGGAAAACCTTTTCCACTTTGAGGCATAGGTTTTCCTGGTGCTTGGCTTTCTGAAAACTTTTAACACATTTAAAACCTATTTCAAGAGGCGTAAACCAGAATACTCTAATTCTTCAAGTACCAGACCAAGAGGCACAGGGTGCTGGAGTCTGGAAATTTTATCCTGCCCTGATACATGGTTAGCAGATTGCACCTCGTGGGGAAAGTGACAGGAGGTTTACTGAACAGGGTCGGGAGCTGAGAATACCAGATCTGCCTGGCCCAGTCTGGAGCAATTAGAAACATTGTTGCAGGTTCCATTTTGAGCTTCAGCAGTATCCTCAGTAGGAGAGGAAAAGGGGGAATTGCACAAAGGAATCTCCTAGTCGAACTCAAGACTAGGGCATCCTCTGGGCTTTGTCCCCACTGATGGAGGCCTGCAACAATAAAAGAGGAGGAGCTGATAGTTTTGCCAAGAGGCAAACAGATGTACTTCTGGTGTGCCCCACCTTCTGAACACTGCTGCAAGAATTTGTTTGTTCAGAGTCTATTTGTGGATTCTTTGACTGATTCAGCTAAAGGAATCTGCGAGGATATTGTCTTTCCCTGGTAGGTGCTCTGCAGATAGCTACACCTCTAACTCATATGCCAGGCTCCAGCTCTTCATTGCCTCTGTGCAAAGCTTGGACGATGTTGTTTCTCTCTGTTTCTTTATATACTACATGGTGGTGGTGGTGGTGTCTGTCCTGAGATTTGGACAGACTGACCCCTGATGTGGGAGGAAAAAGCCTGCATTGCCATATAAACAGTCATGAATAAATTAAAACTTCAGAAGTCTAAATGCACTTCCGCTAAAGCAGGAACCACATTTCAAAGTGATTTCTCGGTTCCCTGAAACCAATAGGGAACCGAAGAAATTGAGTACAATCAACAAGAAATACCTTAATCTGATGCAGAGTTATCAAAAATTAACTAAACTTAAATAAACTGAACCAAAATCAACAACCAACCAACCAGGAAGCTGACACTGCGAAGAGCGAGTTCAGGGAGATGTTTCCTTTCAGGAGGAGAAATGTCTGCTGTTAAAGGACAGGGGAGAGCATGACAACAGCAGAGTTTTGAATTTCTAAGTTCTCTAGTTAGTATAAAATTCTAGTCCTCAGGGCACTTCATTCCAGGGGAATAATGCAGGTGTCTAGCAATGGTAAGGGATTCCTGTGGTTTGAATAAAGAAGTCTACTACAAGAGAATACTATAATAAAAAGAATACTATATTACTATAATAATATAATAAAAAGCTTACAAATGATAGATTTACACCAGTTACAGTATGTTTATACTTTAACGTTGTTGTTTTCTAGGGTTTGTTTTTACTTTTCCTTATTGTTGGTCCATGAAGTATTGTAGATAATGCAGCATTAATTTCAGAGTGTTTCAAACTGTATGTGACTCTCTCCTGCTTACCACACAGTTGTTATTTGTGACATCAGAGTCTGCTGTCATGTTGAGCACCAAGATGTCATAAACAAAGGCACTGTGAGGTTAACAGGGGAGATGGAAATGTTTTCTAATGTTTTCTATACAGACCTTTTAGATGGACTACCAAGATGTACTGTAAATCATGGAAAGCATCAATGAAAATGAAAAAAAAAAAGCATTCTGTAGTAAATCGTAACATCTGAAACATTTTATTTATGAAAACACATGCTGAAATGCAGAGTGGATCTAGAAGTGCCACTGTAGACTACTTTATAGTGTATGTTTAGTTAATACAAAGCTACAGTAATCCCAATTGTCTACATACCACTATTACTGTAGTTTGGCCAAAGGTGAGGACAGATTAAATAGACAGTCCCTACCTGACTTTAACTGTTATTAGCCAGGCTTTTTTTCTAAATGGAGCAGAGGCCAATGTTTCTGTCTGACAAGTAGCAGCTATGAGAACTACTTTCTTTATATACAGTTGATATGGATATCTGTCAAATCCATACCTATATCCTATGGATATACACCGAAGGGGATTGTCTACAGTATACCTACCTGTGTAATTGTTAAGGATCAGTGTGCGCCCAAAGAAGATAAAAAAAAAAATCAGTAACAATTCTTAAGATGACTACATACTGCATTACATGTGTTGCTTCTTGAAAGAACTGTAGGTATGACCTTTGACCCTTTTTCTTTCTATTAGACGCCAGTGACTGCTTCAGATGTCCAGAAGATCAATGGCCTAATGATAAACAAAATATCTGCTTCCGGAAATCTGTGGACTTTCTTTCTTATGAAGAGGCCTTGGGTTCAACTCTGACTGGTTCTACAGTGTTCTTCTCTTTAATTACTGCTTCCATCCTATGTACCTTCATTAAGTACAGGGACACTCCAATTGTGAAAGCCAACAACCGTGAACTCAGCTACCTTATCCTTGTTTCCCTGTTCCTTTGCTTCCTCTGTCCCTTGATATTCATTGGTCGACCCAAACAACTTACCTGTCTGCTCCGCCAAACTGGCTTTGGTATAATATTCTCCCTGTGTGTTTCTGGGATCCTGGCCAAAACCATTACAGTGGTCATTGCCTTTAAAGCAACAAAGCCTGACAGCAATTTAAGGAATTATGTGGGACCCATGACACCCTACTGCATTGTCTTCTTTTGCACCCTGCTGCAAGCCATTATATGTATGATATGGTTGGCAACATCTCCTCCATTTCCTGAGCTGAACATGCAAACTGAAGAGGGTAAAATTATAGTGGAATGTAAAGAAGGTTCAGTGATCCTGTTCTATTGCATGCTGGGATACATGGGTCTCCTGGCGAGTGTCAGCTTTGTTGTGGCCTTTCTAGCAAGGACATTGCCCGATAGTTTCAATGAAGCTAAATTTATCAGTTTCAGCATGATAGTGTTTGTTAGTGTTTGGCTGTCTTTCATTCCAGCATACCTCAGCACAACAGGGAAGTATATGGTGGCCGTTGAGATATTCGCCATCATGGCTTCTGGTGCTGGAATAATCATTTGCATATTTTACCCTAAGTGTTACATCATTCTTCTGCAGCCCCACTTAAACACAAGAGGACACCTAATGGGGACTAAAAACTCTTCTAAGAAAATGTAAGGACTGTTCCATATTCAGGAGAAGTGGACTACATATTTATTGGATCAGATATGTTGTACCTTGTAGGATTTATCTTGTAATTATTAATTAAGAACTGTAAACAGCTACTATGAATGCATTGACTGTCAATGATTAAATACTGTAGTAAACAGCCAACCACTATTTTCTTTCTCAATTTTCTTTTTTAAATTTTTCACTGGCCTGCTGGAATACCAATACACTATCTGGCACACACTTTGTATAATACAACAGTGGTTAAATGTATCAAAGTGCGAGCCCTAGAACATTCCAATAAGTAAGCAATAAACCATGTTGGGGGTGTGCGTTAGACAGTTCAAACACATGACTGAGGGGCAAAGTGACGCACAAGGCTGCAGGCACAGTGTGTCCAGTCCCCTAGCCATGCATTAGAACTGTCTAATGCACACCCCAGAGTGGCTTATTGCACTTATAAAATGGGTTTCCTTTTTTAAAATGTCTTTGTGAACTTAAACATGAAAACATATCTAAAAATTGATCTTATCAGTAGATTTTATGGTAAAATAGATCTTCTGGCCCTGTAGAAATTGATGTCATTTTTTTCTATATGCCATTTGTCCTTTGCTGCATCCTTACTTGTAGTTAACTTCGCTTCCTGGTTCATTTTTACTTGTAGTTTTTTTTCTTTAAATCCCATCCATTTAAGTTGCTGGTATTTGTTGCCAAAGTGCAGGGAGCCTAAACAACTGAGGGCCCCACCTCCCCATTGTAACTGATTCAATCCCTGATGGTATCACTCTGAGAGAGAAAGAGACAGAGAAAGAGAGAGAGAGAGAGAGAGACAGAGAGAGAGAATTTCAATAATACAGAGGAGGAATGAGTCAGTACCACGTCAGGTGGAACCAGAAGACTGAGAGTAAGCAATGGTAACAAGAAACCTATACTGACATGACCACAATGGCTGTCTGGGACTTTAGTTAAATGTTTAACATGTTTACACAAAGCTGTAAAAATGAGTGTGGGAATGATTGGCAGTGGGCAGAGGCATGCAAGTGAGTAAGCGATCGGTCAGCAAGTCGGGGCAGGGGACCTATCACTGTGAAAAGGATGGGAAAATAAAAACCAAACCTGCTTAATATACTGACAGCATGGCAGGTGCAGTTAATTTATTATTTTTTTTTAAATCCTGCTTTCGTGAGAATGGCATTTACAGTGTTTGAGCAAGTGCTCAGTTAGTAATGGAAAAAAATGGCAGTGATTTGTTGCTTGCCATGCATTAGAAAATTCTTAATGTAAGGCTAACCACCAGTCAAAATACAGGATTTTGACTACCCATTTTATAAGTAAGCAATAAGCCATGACAGGGTGTGAATTAAAGGATTTTAATGCATGCCCCAGGGTAGTGAAGCACAAGGCTGAAGGTCAAGTTTCCTTATACAGCACCTCTGGGAAGTGCATTTAAATCGTTTAATGCATATCCTGAAGTGGCTTACTGAACTAATACAATGTCTCACTGCTCTTCTGTATTATATTTAAAGTGAAAAATTTGAATGTGAGTTTTTGCAAAGTTATTTGTTTAAATATATTTTAAATGACATTTGTACATGTAATCAACCCTGATTTTGGAGGCAGTTAGGCTGTTGCCTTGATAATAAGATTCATCACCTAACCACATGGTACTAGGAATTTAATGCATGGTTAAGTGACATCTCTTGGCCAATAGAGTGTGTAGATTTTTTCTAGCCACTTTATAAAAGATAAAGAATCATGAGAACCTGAAATGGCTGCCAATGATCAGTGGCCACAGACTAGAAGATGCTGTTTATTTTAAACAGCAGCTATCACCATTAGGAGAACTTTCTCAAAATATAGTATTTAGACAAAGTTCCATTTGTCTTTCCCATTAGTTCTGTATTTCTCCTCCCTATTACTTATTCCTGAGGTCATTTGCATGAAAACAGGATCTTTGCTCCTGAAAAGTTTATCTATTCCTGTTGGTTTCTCCCTACTTGAGGTCACAGTGCACTGCTTGTAACATCACAGTTACTCCCATGGCAACACATTGTGATGTCACAAAAGAGAATTATGACTTGAAGTAGGGGCCAGGCAACAAAGACAGGTGAATTCTAAGGGATAAAGATAATGTTTTCATGCAAATGTCCTCAGTAATAAATGATGGAGAGGAGAAATCTATAGAATTTACAGTATATGGAACGCAAGTTGAATTCTACCTAAATATCATGATTTTCAAAGTTTTCTTTTAGGTGTCAGCAGCTCTTTAAGTTACAGTTTAAAATCTAATTCTCTTTAATATTGAATATTAGATCTTTCCCCTGACCAGGCACTCTGCCGTGCCTTTCATCAGTGGCTCGCACTACAGGAACCAATAGCTGCTCTCTGCTTCCTGCCAGAAGCAAGCTGAAAGATCTTTGCCCCTGACTGGGCACTCTGCTCCTACCTTGAGGCAGGGGCTCACCCTACAGGAGCCGATGGCTACTCTCTGCTCTATGCCTGAAGCAAGCTGAAAGATCTTTGCCCCTGACCAGCACTCTGCTCTTGCCTTGCAGAAGTGGCTTGACCTATAGGAGCTGATGGCTGCTCTCTGCTCCCTGCCCAAACCAGGTTGAAAGGTACTCCTGCTTTTCTGAATCTTACAACTGCAGCTTCAAAACTGAATTTCTCAATGGCTGCTCTCTCCTAACTGGAAGGCTACCATTGGCTGCAGCGCTTTCCTCAAACTGCACTATTGGCCTATTCCTGTTTCAAATATTCTGCCGCTTTTTTTAAACTCTGCTGTTCTCAGAACTTCTCTCTCAGAAATGTTCAGTTTGAAAATATTCCTTAAAACTCAATCAAAATCTGTTAGAATTGTTCTTTTAAATTAGTCATTACAGTGATTATTGTACTAATAACTCAGCCAATTTGTGCTAACTGCAATACATGTATTGTGGATTTATCAGATATTGCAGTACTGCTTCTAATTTACCTCACTATCTAATCCTAAAACTGCTTTGTTTGTCAAAGCCATTTTAATTCTTTTCAACCATTCTTCCACCTTTCTTGCTCTTCTTCATCTCTGCTAACCCCCCCCCCCTTCTCCTTGCTCTACTTGTAACCTGGTCTGGGTTCTGGCACCATAGCACAGACACCTCCCCAGCACTCCATTGTTCTAAACTGCATGTTCCCCTATTTCTGCTCACCCTGTCCCATCCACCACTTGTGGCCATTCCAGGGGCCATAAAATAATTGTAATTTTTCTCTCCTTCCTCCTGACTGGGCACTCTGCTCCTGCATTGTGGTAGTGACATGCCCTACAGGACCCAATGGCTGATCTCTGCTCCCTGACCAAAGCAAGCTGAAAGGTACAACAGCTTTTCTATATCCTACAACCACAGCTTCAAAGCCAAATTTCTCAGTGACTGCTCTCTCCTAACTGGAAGGCAACCATTGGCTGCAGCACTTTCCTCAAACTGCGCTATTGGCCGATTCCTGCTTCAACAATTCTACTTCTTTTTTTTTAAACTCTGCTGTTCTCAGATCCACTCTCTCAGAAATTTTCAGTTTGAAACTATTACTTGGAACCCTGCCAGTGCTTTGTGCTTGCTCCCCACCCTCCTTCCTCCCAACCGCCCTTTCTGGGTATATTCTTATATAATCCGTCTTTCGGATGAGGCGTTAAACTGAGGTCCTATCTGCCTGGATTGGTGGTAGTTCAGGTGGATGTTAAAGATCCCATGGCACTTATCAAAAAGAGTAGGGGAATTTCCCCAGTGTCCTGGCCAAATTTCGCTCATTCACTAAAAAAATACCACCAACAGCTTAATCTGGTTCAAGGTCAGTTGGCATTCATCTGTATACCCCTCCACCGGGTCGTGCCTGAAAATAGGCAGGATTTGTCTAGTGCAATTACCTGGTCAGAAAAAACTAAATAAATAAAATAAATAAATAATAATATCGATGGGTCACCTGACTAGGGTGTAATTTACTAAGCGTCAGCTTTCTCAATTACAGATTTTACTTGGCCACCACTAGAGGTCCTTACTTAGTTACTGTAAGCTTCTTGCTGGTTTTCTCCTCATTAATGTGTTGAGATATCATGATCCTTCAATCCACAATCATGCCACTTATAATATTGCCTGTTCCTCACTTGTCACTACTCCTTATTATCCTAATTACAGTTGTCAATCAAGGATCACTGTGCGAGTCTTCCCCAAAATTCGATGTTGGAATCATTTTTCAAGACAGCTTTCACTTTGTCCCTTGCATGGTAACCAATAATCAACTACAGATCTCCATAATATCATGGAGGCCCCCCTGGCTATTGTTTCACCTGCTAACCAATACAGTTCATGCCCCCCCGCTTTTACCTGACTCTGCCCTATAATTTCACTGTATTTCACGTAAAGTGGAGTAGGGGCTCAAACCATCATATGTCTCAAAAGTTGATTCTCAAGCAAGTGAAATTTTTCCTACTTAGACTCATTCTTATGTTACTATTATTGGCTGGCAATGTTCATCCTAATCCAGGACGGTCAAGATCATTTTCTGCTAGCAACCAAAATCTGACTAGGACAATTGCAATGACCTCTATCAACATCTGTAGCTTGCATTGTAACATGGATAGGCTCCAAGTTTGGGTAGCATAGAAAAACCTTGACATCCTATTAGTTGTTGAAACTTGGCTATCACTGAAGATCCCTGACTCAGCTGTTACTATACCATGCTGCAACATCTTCAGACTGGATAGGCAAACAAAACATGGAGGTGGATGTGCCATTTACATTAAGGACACTCTCATGGGATATGCTAATTTGTAGCCTTGGTAATAAGGCCCAGGCACTTGATATCAAGATAATACTTGGGGCACATAACAAAGCCCTAGCAATTGTGAGTGTCTACCTGCCATCCAAGGACCACATCTTTGGCTTCCATAGTTTTATGGAGAATGCTAGAGATCTACCTCATAATTTGGAGATGATAATTATGGGTGACGTCAATGTCAACTGGCAGTCTGCTGTGGGTGGTGCATTAAGGATTCAATCTCGGCACTTAACCTGACTCAGTTCATTTCCTCACCTACCAAGACTAACTATAATATGGGTACTAATGCCCTAACAGACTGGATTCTTTCCAACCACCCTGATAGACTCTCAGATGTGACTGTGCTCCTTGATGCACTTAGTGACCACTTCCCTATTACCTGTACCTGGTCTAACAAATTTAATAAGCCTCCATCCAAAATCATTCTCAGCAGGGTATTAAAATGGGGACACATTGACTCTCTGAAACAACACCTCCTGAACATTAACTGGTCCATACTTGATACTACTAATGATAACATTGCCCTGGACCATTTCATCATGCACTTTAATGAAACTTTGAAAAAAGAGGAAAATTAGAGGCACCATCAATTCCTGGATCTCTGCAGAACTTATCAGCCAGATGCAGCATAGTGATTATCTCTGGCACCATTTCAAGGCTACTGGTAAGCCAGCTGATGTACAACAATACAAGGCAGTCAGAAATAAACACACTCCAAAGACTCCAAAGTCACACCCACTATGCTCAGTATTAATGGTGTCCGCTTGCTGGACCATCAGACAATAGCCAATACTTTTAATAGTGCCTTCACAGACCTGAGTAGTGTCCTCCCATCTGACTTCTTTGGCAACACCACTGACAACAGCTTTCAGGGGGCCAAAGATCAACTTTCTGGTCCACCTCCTTTCTACTTCAAAGAGATCCCTCCCCACCTGGTCAGGAAATATCTTAAAAAACTTCTTGGGAAGTCAAGGCATAGTGGGGCTCCCTTGACCTCAAACTTGTGGCCCTTATCATTGATGAAATATTTTTGCCCTTAGCAAAGATTTCTGAACCTTTCTTGTAGGCTTGGTCAATTTCCCCAAACCTGGAAGTCAGCCTTATTTACCCCAGTACACAAAAGTGGGGACCGCACACTCCACTCCAATTACAGAGCAATCTCAATATTGCCACTTTTCTCTAAGGTGCTTGAGCATATTGTTGCAGATCAGCTGCAGGAGTACATGGAAAAACACTCTATTCAATGCCTGCAGCACCACTGATTTAGAAAGGGACACAGCATCACCTCTGCACTGTTGCAATTAACCGGGTACATTCACCATGCACTGAATCAAGGTTGACTTGTGGGTGCAGACATCATAGATCTTACCAGGGCCTTTGAAACAGTGAATCATTCTTTTCTCCTCAAGCAACTGTCCTCCATTGGCCTCTCTGCTGAAGTACTGTCCTGGTTCAAAAGCTATCTGGTTGACCGCTTACAATGGGTGAAAATATCTAATGCCACCTCGGACTACCAACAAGTCTGCTCTGGAGTGCCTCAGAGATCCATCCTGGGGCCACTCCTCTTTAGTATCTTTCTTAACAACCTTCCTCACTCCTGTAACCAACTGGTCCTCCTCTATGTGGATGATGCAATCATCTTCACCAGCAGCACCAACCCGGAGCCCCGGGAATAGCAACTTCAGCATAGCTTTAATGAAGTTGAGGAATGGTTCAGAAAACACAAATTAATTTTAAACTACAAATAAACTAAAGGTATATTGTTCTGTGGTGCTCATAGCAAACACTGAAACAGTGATTGAACAATCCGGAACTCCTCTGGTGTCCCCCTTGAACAAACTCAAGACTTAAAGTATTTGGGGGAGACTATGGGCAGCTCTCTTTCCTATGCACAGCACATTGACAATGTTGCCAGGACTGGTAACCTTAGAATTGGGTTACTACCCTAACATAAACATAATCTAATTCAAGAAGCCCTTAGACTGGCTATCTATAGTTCAATAGTATCCATTGTTGACTATGGCTTGGTCATCTATGTCTCAGCCACCACCACCTCCCTCTGCTGAATATCAATAGTACTTAACAAAGCCTGCTGTCTTCATACTGGTGCAGCATGCCTCACTCATACCTGTGATCTGTATGAACTGCCAGGTTGGCTTCAGTTATATGGGAGGATCCCATACCAAACATGCTTGCTAACAAAAAAGGGGCTTCTCGGGCTCATGCCTCCTGGTGTGGCAAACCTTCTAAACCCCTTCTCCTGCTCTCAGCACACCCGCAGCTCAGCCAATCAAATCATCTCTGTTACAAGATGCTGGACTACCCAAGGGCAATGCTCATTTGGTTATAGGACACCACTGTGGTTTAATGCACTCCCAATGGAAATCTCCTCCATACCAAAAATGGGACTGTACAAAACTGCTCTTCACCAACACCCTGTAGCTAACAGTTCCTGTGATTGTTTCACCTAACTGGGCTCTCTCACAGTTATCACCAACTGTCCATCAGTGCCTCCTCCACTCTATGTCCATTGACTGGACCTCCCCTCCCATATAACTCTGTCTTATGCCTTGCCCTCCCTTCCTCCACTTGTGCCCTCACCCTCACCCATCCCTCCCTGCCTCCTGCTGCATCCACCTTCACCTTCTCTTAACCTTTCTTCCATCCCTCCTTTACCCCTGTTTGACAATACCCTCCAGGCTGCAACTTTCTCTTGACTCATAGGTTATTCTTTTATGACTCACTGTGTGCTGGGTGTCTCTGCAACTCATTTAAGACTGTTAATATATGTTAAGATGTTACTTTGTCCAATATCCAGTTGTATGTGTGAATATTTTCCCTTCCTTGCTGATGTGGAGCCTTTGTAGATGAGCTGTTTTGTGCTCAAAGGTTGTAATCCAAGAATGAATATATAAAATAAAATAAATATTCTATTAAAGAGTTACTATGCTGATAATATAATTTTCAATAGCTGATATGATGGGATATACCAACCATACTAACAGAAACAGTGTATTTAAATGTAAAAACAAGTATTGGTTATTTTACAACATCTTGTAAAACTTACTCTTCCCAGACTTTCATTTGGTGGTGCAATTTCAGAATAGAGCTGAAGTTGCAGTTACATTTTGGGGGAAGTGGAGGGGAAGTATGTCAAAGACCACATAGATAGGAGGGATCAATTAAACCATGTTTCTTTTGGAGCAAGTAATAATGTGATACAATATATATGTACATTTCTTTGGAGGTGGAAGTCTCATCTCATTTGAATTATACCGTACACCCATATTCCCTCTCCAAAGTGTTCATACTCCCAGAGTATCTCTTTCAAGTTGCATGCTAAACCTAAATATGGCTGCAGTGGAGTAGAACATCATAAAATAACTTAGTAAATAAATGGGTTTGATGGTAACACTTTCTCTGGCTTCTTAGCTCCTCCCATCAAATGCACCCACCAATACAGATACTTTATGTCCATTCATAATTTCAAATATGAAAGCCATATGCACATACAAACATATGAAAGAGGCAGAAGGCCAAAATGGTCTATTGAGTCTGATTATTAGCAATGTAATGTCCCTTGCTTATGCCATTGGCCCTGCCCCCCAACATCAATGCTTTGTTCCTAACTCTCCCCCATCAATTCCATAGGTTCCCTTTATGTCTATCCCAGGCCCTCTTAAAGCCACCCACCATCTCTGCTGAGACCATCTCTTCCGGCAGGACATTCCAATTGTCCACCATCATCTCCATATAAATATCTTTCCTAACATCACTCCTAAAACTCTTCCCCCACCCACTTCAAACCTTGCCCCCTCATGGCTCCATTGTCACTCAGATTGAATAGATCTTCCCTATGCACTCTATTCCTTTCAGGTACTTAAGGGTCCCTATCATATACCCCTCTCTCTTCTCTACTCTAGGGAGTACATTCTCAGGGCTTCCAGTCTCTCCATGTATTGCTGTCCCAAAACCATCTTGGTTGCCCTCCTTTGTACCTTCTCTAACAAGCTAATGTCCCTTTTATAACATGGATTCTAGTACCTTACCCCATATTCTAAATGCAGTCTCACCAGTGGCTTGTACAGGGGTATTACAGCCTCATTCCACCTACTGCCAAATCACCTGGCTACACTAACATACTAATATACTAGACACCAGCAGAGTTGGCCTATCAGTCTATCAAGTCTGCTCATGCTTCAGCACCCTGATTGGGTACCATAGCCATCTATCTGTCTCCTTCCACTGTTCCTCCATCCCCCAGTCCTGCCCCCCTGGTCAAACCAGCCTCTGCTTCACCCCTTGCCTATACCTGTCCCACACTCCCTGGACAGCACATTCCATGGTTCCACCACTCTCTTGGTGAAGTACCGCCTCCCCCCCAATCCTACAACCATCAATCTTCCAGCTGTGTCCTCTGGTGACTTCACCCTCCTTCAGTCAAAAGATCCTATCTCAGCTTACTTTATTTACTCCCCTGAGGTACTTGAAGACCTCAAGTCATGTCCCCCAAGTCCCTCCTCTCCTCCAATGAGAACAGGTTGAGCTCCCCTAGTCATTCCTCATATGTCATATCTCCCAGGCCCCAGATCATTCTTGTTGCTCTCCTCTGAACCCTCTCCAGGAGTTGGATGTCTTTCCTTAGATGCGGCCTCCAGAACTGCACACAGTACTCAAGATGTGGTCTAACCAGACTGTTGTACAGTGGCAAAATCATCTCCCTGTTCCTTGAGGTAATCCCCTAGTGATGCATCCCAGCATCCTATTTGCCCTGACCACAGCCATCCTGCACTGCTCTGAATTATTCATGTTAATATCCATCAAGACTCCTAGGTCTCTTTCCTCTGCCATAGCCTGAAACTCATCCCAACCAGTGTGTACACATAGTTGGGGTTTTCCCACCCTAGGTTTAGCACCTTGCACTTGGAGGAGTTAAATTTCAATTTGCAGGTGCAGAACCACCTATCCAGAGTATCCAGATCCTCTTGCAGGACCAATCTCCCCTCCTCCCCCTCCACCCCCCCGCTTAGAATCATCTGCAAAGAGACTCATTTCACACCCAGTACCTTCCCTGATATTGGCGATGTAGGCGTTAAACAGGAGTTACCCCAGGACTGATCCCTGTAGGACCCCACTTATGATCGCCCTAGGAGACGAGACTTCTCCTCTGACCACTACCCACTGAGTGCAACCTGAAGGCCAATTTCTGATCCACCTAACCATCAATGGGCCTACCCCCATCCCCCCAGCTTCTCCCTCAGGCCCATGTGAGGGACCGGATCAAATGCCTTGCTGAAGTCCAGGAACAGTACATCCACTGGTCCTCCCCTGTTGAGTGCTGATGTCATCCACTCATAGAACTCTACAAGGTTTGTTTGGCATGATCTACCTGGCACAAACCCAAGCTGCCAGTCATCCAGGTAATTCATCTCTTCCAAGAAACCTCCCAGCCTTTCCTTAAGTATGCTCTCCATTACCTTCCCCACCACTGACGTTAAATTGATGGGTCTATAGTTTCCTGGCTCTTATCTCGATTCCACTTTATGGATGGGCACAACATGTGCCTGCTTCCAATTCCTTGGCACTCTCCCTGTCTGGAGCAACAAGTTAAGGAGATCCACCAATGGCACAGCCAAAACATCTGCCAACTCCCTCAGTACTCTGGGATGAATAGCATCAGGCCCCGAGAATTATCCTTTTTTAGGACTGGAGGGCTTCCCACACCTGACCGATAGGAATATCAGCATCTGCCCCCCCATTTAGCAGAACCAGCCTGATATCTAAGCCCTGGCCTACCTCCCCCAGTGGCTTGTTCTTCAGCAGGTACCTCAATAGTCAGGTCTTCTGCGACTTCTGTATCCTTCAACCCCTTTTTTGGAAGTTCCTCAGCCTTCTCCCTATCAAACACTGAGGCAAAGTACTCATTCAGTACCTCTGACTGCTCTTCAGCCCTTTCGACCCACTCCCCAGCTGTCCTCATCCTACTGAACTGGCCCTTGACCTTCCTCCACTCACCAATATACTTAAATAACTCCTTTTCCCCACCCAATATCCCCTGCACCAACCTCTGCTCTTTCCAGGCTTTTGAACCCCTCACCACTCTGGTGACTTTCCTGGTTGCAAGGCAATAGTTCTCTCTATACCTCTCTCCTCTCATTTTTTGTACATACTGTAGGCACCCTTCTTCTCCCTTACTGCCTTCTGGACCTCCTTGGTCCACCAGCATGGTTTACAAGACCTACCACCCTTGTGTTTCACTCCTGCACAAGTCCTAGTGGCCTCCTGTGGCCCCCGCTTTATGATCTCCCACCTACTGTCCACATCCAAACCTGTTTTTTTCTCCCACAAATGCCCCTTGAGAATACCCCCCATGTTCTGAAAGTCTGCCCTTTGATAATCAGTTATTGTTGTCCTTGAATGATCCCCCTCTCCCCCAGTTTAAGCCAAAACCAGACTGTGTTGTGGTCACTTTCAGCCAGTGGTTCTTCCACAACCAGATATCTTACAAGATCCCCATCCTCTAAAACCACATCCAGGATATGACCCTTCCTCATTGGGTCCATCACCTGCTGATTGATGAATGCATAAAGGAAGCCATGCAGCAGCTTCTACTCCCTGGTTACAGTGGACATCATAGTACCCCATCAGTAGCTGGGATATTAAGGTGCCCCATCAACACCAGTCCTTCCTCTTCCAGTCCAGACTGCCCATAGGTAATACTTGATCCTAGGATTTCCAGCCCCAATGTGTATCACTTTGCATTTCTTGGCATTGAAACCAAGTTGCCAAATCCCCAACCATCTCTCAAGTTTCTTCCCATTGGTCCTGGTTTCCTTCAACTGTATTCATCCCCCCACAGAATTTGATGTCATCGACAAACAGGAACATCTTGTCATTTATGCCTTCCCCAATGTTGTTTATGGCATACTGTATGCATATATACTGCAGCACTGCCCTACCTAGGGATGTCACAATACACTGTATATCAGTATGCTGAACATCGTGGTATAGAAACACATATTAATATCATTTGTGATTGCATTACCTGGATATTACAGTATATTTGGAATTCTCATTTTTCAGTCCCAATCTCTTCCTCAAACATTTGGACTATGGATGGCTAGTCCCACAGAAGCCAGAACCCAATTGTCTGCCAGTAGCATTTACTGAATTTTAGCTGTTCTTAATTTTCTAAGTCATTTCAAGATTATTGTGTTACTGTACCTGAATGTTTTGTTGTAAAGTGCCCAGAGCAAAGTTGTATAAGAAATAACATTTAGTTGGCTTGTTTACATGTGGTGTTCCTGTCAAGGAAGCATTTCAGCATCACAGACAAAAATGGCAGTATATGCAATATTGCAATATCTGCATTACTGCTGTTCAGTGAAATACCATGGGAATACCTCATTGCAAAACACCGATAAACCCACATAGCAGGCACAAATATAAAGTGATGTACACAAAAAGAAATTCAATGATGTCACACAGCACTGTATGTTTGCTTGATTATATATTGATTTATACAGAAATATATTAACAATGCATATTATTGGAGCCAGTCTGTCAATGCAGCAGTTGGAGATGGTGGAAAAATAAGAGAAAATGACCACCAAATCATCTGTCTGCTGGCAACATCCAACATAGAATTCTTCTTCCCAATCCCAGGGAAGACACTTGGAGGATCTCTGCCAGGTTGGCTGGCTAGTGAGGGAATATTATTAAAGAGAGGAAAATACTGAAGTACCTCACCATGGAGATACAATCCAAGTGTGCAAAGCAGCAGCATGTTGAGGGTGGCCAATGATCCCAGTGTGCATTAATTAGGTGGAGCTCCAAGGATAGGCAGGCAGTTCTGTTAGTAGCTGAAGCAGGTTTTGATTGGTGGGCCTGATAAATAAAAGGAATAAAAAATAATGCTTCAATGTTTTGATGTTTTGTTGAAAACCGTATGAAGTCAGTAGTGCTCGTGTAATGTAGTTTACTTTTTGGTGTTACACTATTCCCACCCTTGGCAGGGAAACTGGGTATTGATCAAGGAATAGAAAGCCCATTACCAAGGATGAGCAGAATGCTGGAGAAGGAGGAGGCATTGGCAGATGGTGGGTGTTGCACAATGCTCTACGCATGGGACTGTTGTAGGAGGCTGGCCTTTAAGGTGAATGTGGGAGGAGCTATTCCCCCACATTGAACCTTGGGCATTAGTCCTCCCAGTCAGTGTTTTGGTGGATAGCATATGAAGTTAGTAGTGCTTGTGTAATGTAAATTGCTTTTTGGCTTTACTCTATTCCTACCCTTGGTGGGAAAACCGGGTAGTGAGTAGGGGATGGAAAGCCCAAAAAGAATTATCAACGAATATCAAAAAAGAGCATGATTACCTCCTCCAACTCATGGAGAGTGTGACCAATAGCACTCAAGAGAGGAAAAAACCCAGGTGGAGGAAACATCTGAGGACCCATGACTACTGACAGGCCCATCCTCTGGGCAAACTAAGAGGAGATGAGCCTAGGTTCTACCAACCATATTCTAATATCCGAGGAAGGTGAACTGCTTGGAGAGATGATGGTCCATCTTGGAAGTCCACTGGATGTTGTGTTATGGAAGGACAATTCTGAGGTTGAAGAGGCCTGTCTATTCTGATGGAGCATCCAGATTCTGAATGTGGAGTAAGTCCAGTTGAAAAAGGGATGAATGCAGTCCAGGTTTCCAAGGTAGTGATGGAGGATATCCATAGGATTACAAAGACAAATTGAGCATGAAGAGCATGATTTGATGAAATTAGCTGCCAGACTTTGAACAGTGGGAATATGATGGGTTATGAAGTCATAAGGTAAACAATCTGACTATGTAGAAGGTTTGACATTTGTGTTAGAGTCTGAAGGTTTGGAGTTAAGCAGTGAGCGCTAAGTTGTAATGTAAGCATCCATAAAGATGATGAAGGAATCAGATAGAATCTTTAGGTAGCTGGTAGGAGGGGTGATGTGGGAGTGTTTAGACCAATGAAGGAAGATTGGTATATGCAGTTGAGATGGTAACTGAATGTACAGTATATGGAAATAATTGGAAGTTCAGTACGATGACTTCAAGAGTTGATTTGGGTATTGATGCCAGAATGATACATGCATAGACTCCTTCTGGTCTGCTGGAGGGAAAAGGAGATATGTGTATTGCTGTGCTGTAATTTCCAGTGACATGAGCTGAGGTGGTCATGACTGCTTTGCCTTACAGGTTGATCCACTGTTTGAATGCTGTTGGAAACTCGGAAATGGGTCTTGAAGGAGTCTATACACTGATGTGGCAATAGGAAGTTGAGAGTGGAGTAGAATGCCAGGGGTGCCTAACATTGAAGTAGAATATAGGCCCAGTGAGAGGCATGACTGGGATAGTGAGACAGTCAGGTCAGTTATGGATGTGCAGATTGAGGAATATATGGAAATTTGCTTTAGGTGAAAGTCTTCACTGGAAGGAGTATTTTGATGTGAGAGTCTATAATGCACATTGTTCGAAGGATGTTGCTAAAAGTTTTCCTCAGATGAAATGAATGAGTGCTCTGAAGAGTACTGGATGGGAGCGGTTAAGGATGGAAGAGGTAGAAGTATGAAATAGATGACTGGGAGGAGTAGTTAACTGGGTAAGAATACTTTTTTTATTTTATTTATTTATTTCAGTTTAGGATTAATAACTTTGAGTCCAGGACTCATTTTCAAAGGTTCCAGGTCATTGTAGAACAAGCATTACAAATATAACAGTGTTTACAGAGAACAGAAAACAGTTACACAGACATTCAAATACCAAAGAAATCTTATATATCCAAAGGTACCAGGAGTCAAATGATGAAAAATAATCAAATCCACAGGAAATAGTGAACTACTGGGGACCCGTAAACTATTATTACTGTAGATCAAAGACCCAGAATGTGCTAAATTCCTGAAGGTGATTAACACTGGCCTGGGGCTTATGCAGGATATAAAAATCCTTTGTTGGTTTCTTCCCTTTGTTCTCCAAAATGGTTGTGAATAGACCTCAAAGACAAGCACATATCTTTAAAGGAACAAGCCAGATAGAAATTTGGATTCAATGCAACACTTCACAACTCAGAGCTTGTATAACAGGATTTATTGACCTTATTTTTGCTTTTCATTGCTTCCCAAAAAGTTGCTTTATGATGAGAATGCTAATATCTGGTGGTGATGTTTTACAGTTTCTTAGTCCAGGAAACATTCATAGATGTCACGTCCAAGAATAGTCCATTTCCTCCAACCTAAAACACATGAAAATCCACAAAAACTAAACTACTGACAGAGACAAACACAGACAGCCAGCCATACATGGGTCTCCTCCTAAATACTTGTCAGTGATAAGTATGAAATGCCCAAAAAGAGCCACAGCTCATGAGAAGGAGTCCCAAGACGACAAGGTGGCAAAAAAGGCAGCTGTTCAAGGAAGGAGGAAACTTCCAGAGTGGATGTCTGTGGATTGGAGGAAGGAGTCCTAGAAGAAGACAGCATAGGCCAAGCCATACTAACATAGCAAGTGCAGGGAGGAATGGGATTGGGGTCAATACCACAGCACACTGACGAAGGATACAGCAAAGCTGCTGCAAGACATGGTAGGCGCATCCATGGAAGACCAAGAACTGAATCCAAGTGCCAAATGCTTTGAAGTTGAGGTACAAGAATCCCACATCCTCAGAAGATGGCGAACAGCAAGAGCAAAGAACAGAAGGCACTTCAGCGATGATGCATGAGGTTACCACCTCCGAAGGAGAAGAAGAACTTGCATGGCATACAGGAAGGGGTGACCAGTAGCAAGGAAGTCCATGAGGCAGTTGAACTGAATGGAGGAAGAGAATGAATAAGCTGTCAGAGTCCAAGTCCAGAGCCCGAGAAGGCCAAGGTGGGGACGAGTATGATGAGTCCATGGAAGTGCAGGATGCAGACTGGTGAGGTTGATTGTGGAAGACAAATGGGGTACAGTGGTTCCATTCCCCAAGGAAAGTGGCAACCGGTTTCTGGTAGAGAATGCAGAAGGCTGAAACTGTTAATTGCAAACATGGGCTCCCCTTCCTGCAGTCAAGATGACATCACTCAGTGTCAATAGGCAAGGGTAGGATAGTGAAGCAAATGTGGTAAAGTGGCCCCATTCCTGAAGGCAAGCAACAACTAGGCATTCAGGCAGAGAATGGATAAGGTTGAAACAGTCAATTGCAGACATGGACTCCTGTCCTTGGTAGTCAGTATGAGATTATCTTCAGTCAACGCCACCAGGCTGAGGTAGGATGTTGAAGGCAAATGGGTATAGTGGTCTCATTCCTGAAGGGAAGTGGCAACTGGGCATGATAAGAATGAAACAATAGAATGCAGACTTTGCTCCCATCCCTGGTAGTCAATGCAGACGTGGCTCCAATCCTTGGTAGTCAAGGTGAGGAGATCTTCACTCGATGCCACAGGGCAGAAGCAGGATATTGAAAGCAAGTGGGGTAAAGTGATCCCATTCCCTAGGGGAAGCAGCAACCTGGTATCAGTTAGAAAATGCATGAAGGTAAAACAGTAGATTGCAGACATGGCTCCCATCCCTGGTAGCTGGGGTATGCTAACCTTCACTTTACGCCACCAGGTAGTTCGGGACAGAAGATGTCAGGTTCATAAGTAGTAGGTAGTGATGATTGTAATGGAATCTGATCCCAAGTAGACAAGACAAGCATACCTTCACTCAGTACCTCAAAAGGTACACGTTAGGGATGCAGTCCGGAAAAAAAAACTGCTGGTATGGGCTAACATTTGTGTTGCATAGTCCCTTTCCTGGTTGAGATATTTTGCTTTTTTCTTTTTTTATAGTTTTGTCACTTTTGGTGCTATCTTTTGTGCTGTTGGAGAATTTTGTTACCATTATTTCTTTGCTTTTTTATGTGTAGAGTTGCAGATATATAGCTTGCTATTATAGTTATTTTATGCATATTTTATTCTCTTGGAGAAGTGCAGTTAAAAAGTCTATCCACATGTTAGGATGACAGCTCATAACTGTCATTTTCATAGGTGAGTTTTTTTATTGATATAGGATATGCAGGTGTATGTTACAAGGGTATGATCCCACGCTGGCCTGGTGGCACTGAAGGTTGAGATGCTGGACACCACCCCTTGCTCCACAATGGTGACCCAGGTTTGGGAGCTGACTCATATCACCAGGGGTTGGCAGGGGCAGAAAGGGATGGAGCGTCCCAGTGACTTCTCTTCCTCTCTGGGGTGGAGGGGTTTCCAGATGTTGGTACACTTTTGGCCCCTAGAGGAGGCTGGGGGCAGTGCACTGGCAACATGCATTGGAGGCTGAGTTGGGGCACTGCACTGGGAGGGAGCACATGCAGACATGTGCACACTCCTTCCCTTGGCACCCTTGCATGCTCCACTCATGTAGGGTAGGAGGAAAAAGGGAAAAATCTGGTGACCAGGTTCTGGCGGCTTGATGGCCATCCTATGGTGTGCCTGGCTTGGGGGGACATTGGTGAACACTGGATCCTGACCAGGAAGAGATTGAGGGGTCTCTCTGCCACCCTGCTGTGGGGGGTAATCTGTGGGGGTAACAGGCAAGGGTCCCCAAGGGAGCAGGGAGGCACCAGACAGTGGCTGGAGATTAGGATGCACAGAGGACTTGGGGAACCCAAAGCCAGGGTAGAAAAAGGAGTAAGAAGAAGGGTATGATCCCACTGATGTGCTTGGCTGATGTCCAATTGAATAACTTCTGTACATAAATCTCCACATAAGCCCCGATGGACAGATGCTACCCATTACACTCAGCCACACCACAATGCACAAATAGGAAAATGCAGAACTTCCCTCCTCCAATTCAACTAATCTTCAGAAATATGGATGGGGTGGCATTAGATGCCAGGGACCGACTGCATGACCTGCATGATGAGAACCATCCACCTCCCGCCCCCACACACGCTGAATGGGATAGGGCATATGACACTGCCTCTAAAGAACTATTATATAGTATTGCAGTAGCCAGAAAAATATTTAAAAGGAGGTACGATGAAGTGGACATTTCAAAAACATATCTGATTTCTTTCACAATATTTTTAATAGGCAATATTGCCAGTTTACAGCAGCATTTATTTGTTTTTGTTTTTGTTTCACAAATTTATTTAGCATGTCTTCAATGTAACACTATTAAAAAAATCTGTTTTAAATTCTTGCAATTATTGACTGTTGTTATCTTAAAGGATAATGTTAGTATTACATTGAATTATAACAGGAGTAATGATTTTTGTTTTATCTCCAGTGAGTTACCAATATTCTCACTGTATCATACATCAGGATAATATAGTATGTGGCATGTAAATAATCACAGGGAGGTATATACTGAAGTTCCATATAGGAAACATCAAGAATAGCAGCTCCTAAATTACATGGGATGTGCAGTAATACAGTGTTTGTGAAAAAAAGTGTATCTATGCTTGTGCATACTCTGTTGTGGTTGTACGCTATTTCTGCTTTGTAGGAATGTTATCTTGATAACTGGTAGGAATAAAGAGCTCCCCCCACAGATGGATAAGGGGAACCCTGGAAAAAGAAGAGGAAGTGGAGGATAGTGGGTTATTTTCCAAACACTAGAGGGGGGTCCTGGGAGAGACTTGTTTATATGACGCATGTAGGAGGAGTTTATTCCCCAACATTGAACCTCAGGATAACCCTCCCATTCAATGTTTGTAGAATAAAGTGTGTTTATGCTTGTGCATACTCTGCTGTGGTTCTACTCTATTCTTGTTTTGTAGGAACTTTAATTTGATAGCTGGTAGGATTAGAGAGCCCCCAAATGATGCTGATAATCTCCTCAAGCTCACAGAGTGTATGACCTGTAATGTGCAGGACAGGAAAATCACTGAGGACACATGGTTACTGATCAGCCTGTCCTTTGGGCATACTAGGAAGAGATGATCTAAAATGCTACCCTTATTTCTGAATTTGGATTTGGAATGTAGGTTTCATAAGCTGATAACTTCAATCTTCCGAGCTTCTTTGTGATATGGCTGGGGAGGTTATGTCTTGAAGCTGATGATGCTGGTTCAGTTCTGAAATAGTGCCCAGAATATAAATATGGATTGAGTCCCAGCTGATGTAGCAATATTCTAATATGGTCTACAGATCATTCAGTGGTCATCGGGGTATTGTGGATTGAGGTTAGTAAGGGCAGAAAATGATTTGATTCAACATGAAAATGCACAAGTTTGTCCAACTGAGCGACAGGGCACCATTTTTTCTTTGGAGGAAGTGGGGGTATTGAGACTCCTTTATGAAAAGTCTGTTTTTGATGAAGGTAGATGCAAGATGTAGTAACTATCTTGTTTTTGAAGAATGGATATTTTGAAGAATGCGAGACGGTAACAATGAGACTAAAAATTCTTCAGGTCTAAGAAATCTGTAAAAGCTAGAGCTATAGTGGTGGAAATCATCAAACTGAACTTGGAATCAAAAGGCTTGGAATCTAATAAGTCCAAATGGCTTCTCATTAGAGGTCTTTTTATGGGACGTCTGAGGAACTTTGGCTGGAGCAACTCCCAGCAAGAGGCATTTCACTGATGGATTGGAAAGAATTGTGTGCATTGAGAGAAAACAAGCTGAATTCCAGCAATGTATTGTGTAATTGTACTATGAGATAGATGTAAGGCCTTATGGCAAAATGATATAAATGCTAAAACATGATCAACTGAGATAGGAGTAGTGCATGGTATTGTGAGGAGCAGAATGAGGCATATTTAGACAGGGATGTAGAATATTTGTATCTTGTGGAAGGGGCTAACATTTCCCACATGAAGGAGGAAGCCTGGAGCTGATAAAGTTCTAAGGCATTATTAGATCCTGGAAGGAAGGGGGGCATCTCTGGATCTGCTTTCAGAGATAATAGATGCAATACCCGAAAATGAAAATGAGAGAAAGCATCAGCAGCCTTATTGACATGATTAGGTATAAGAAAACATTGGATTGTAAAATTATGGTAAAATGAGCGCCAGCTCAACTTCCATATGAACATCATTATGGACAAGGATAAGTAGCGACCTTTGTTGATAATGTCTATGGTACTTTGATTATCTGAAAAGACTAAAATTGATTGAAGAGTTCATAAATTACCCCACAGGAAAGCAGTGGCTAAGATGGGATAAATTCTGAATAATGAAGTAGTAGAGGAAAATTCAGGAAGTTACAGAATATCTGGAGGCCAAAGGGCAGCAAACTAAACTGGGCCAAAAATGGTAGCAAATCAGTACAGTATGTAAAAGATACATCTATATAAATTCTAGGGCAGAAGTCCAGTGAAGGGTCTTTATAGAAAATCAATTCCAATGGGCCGGGAACAAAGACCACATAGCTAATTCAGATTTTGTTGCACCTGTAATTAAAAAATATGGTGGAATTTCTCAACTGAAGAAGCTAGGTACAAAAGGTAAGATATGAATGATCTACCTTGGGGAATGATTGTCATGGTGATGTTCAAGTAGCACATTAGGGAAAGTAACTCCTGTTTAGAACAAGAAGATCGGGTTGAAAAGGAATGGACCTTATCTTGGATTCGATGATGAACTCTCATAATTTGGTCAGTACCTCCTCCAGTTGATGTCATATCTTGGCCTGGCACAGGTGGTTACCTCTGCTACTCACAAACATCGTCATTCCCTTGATTTAGTCTTTCTCCTAGGAATCGAGACGTCTGACTTGGAGCTGGAACCAGTCGGATGGTCGAACACTGCACCATGGGGTTTAGTTTTGATACCCTACCTCTACGGACATGGTTAAATACTGCCCTTTATGAAATGTAAGTTCTCAGAGCTTAATGGCAGTGCTTGACCTATCATCCCTATCATTTGCCAGCAATGATCCTGAGACTTTCATGACGGCTTATAACTTGGCAGTCTTGACAGCTATGGATTCCATTGCCCCTGTCTGAGTTCGCCCTCTCTCCCTTCACCCTCAATCTACCCTGGTTTGATGGGACTTTGAGGGAGATGCGGCGATTAGGTAGAAGGTTAGAGTGTTGCTGGCAGAAGTCCACCCTTGATGCCGACTGCCTTAGATTGATGGATCATTATCAAGTCTATCAAACTACAATCTCCCATAAGAAGGCAGAATTCCTGTCCAGGGAGATTGCAGCTGCTCAGAATTGATCAGTTCAGCTTTTTCATACTGGGGACAGACTGTGCAACCCCGCCTATCTACAGGTACAGAAAGTGTTTTTGCAATTAGAGTGCAATGAAATTTCTCGATTATTTGCTAATAAGGTGGCCGACATTAGAGCTGTACTCAGACAATAGAAGCACTCTGAGTAGGGGTGTTGACACCAGTCAATTTACAGAAGAAAGAGTCCTGAAAGAACTCCTAAAACTCAAGGAGGACAAAGCAATGGGGCCTGACAGGATTCACCCCAGAATCCTAAAAGAACTAAGGGAGGACCTAGTGACACCACTGACCACACTTTTTAACAAATCATGGGAGGATGGGGTGGTACCTGAGAACTGGAGGAGGGCAGGCTTGATTCCCCTTCACAAAAGTGGGAGCAAGACAGAAGCAGGAAACTACAGACCTGTAAGTTTGACCTCAGTGGTAGGGAAAATGATGGAATCAATTCTGAAAGAAAGAATTGTAGAGTACCTAGAGGCCAGCAGGGCAGAGAGCCCAAAGCAACATTGATTTACAGCAGGAAGGTCATGTCAGATGAATCTAATAGATTTCTTTGACTTGGTGACCAAAGTAATAGACCAGGGAGGGGCTGTGGATATGGCCTACTTAGACTTTAGCAAAGCATTTGACACAGTCCCGCACAAAAGATTGATAATCAAGTTAGTCAGCCTGGGAGTGGGTCCCAGGGTGGTAGCCTGGGTAGCAAACTGGCTGTACAACAGTACACAGAAGGTAATAGTAAATGGAACACATTCTGAAGAAAGAGGGGTCACTAGTGGAGTACCTCATGGCTCAGTACTAGGTCCAGTCCTCTTTAACATCTTTATAGGTGACATTGCAGAGGGTCTGGAGAGAAAGGTATACCTCTTTGCAGATGACACAAAGATCTGTAGCAGAGTTGATACACGGTGGGGGTAGAAAGGATAAGAAGGGACTTGGTAAGGTTGGAGGAATGGTCAGACATATGGCAACTTAGATTCAATGCAAAGAAGTGCAAAGTAATGCACCTGGGAAACAAAAACCCAGGAAAAGAGTACACAATAGTAGGGGAGGTACTAACAACAACAAAAATGGAAAGGGACCTGGGGGTAGTCATATCAGATGATCTAAAGGTGGGTAAGCAATGTGAGAAGTCAGTAAGGAGAGCCTGGGGATACTGGGTTGCATAGGAAGGGGCATCACAAGTAGAAAAAGGGAAGTGGTTATCCCTCTGTACAGACAGCTGGTGAGACCCCATCTGGAGTACTGTGTGCAGTTTTGGAGATCTCATCTATGCAAGGACATAGACAGGATGAAAGCAGTCCAGAGGAGGGCAAATAAAATGGTGCAGGGTCTGCATCAGAAACCACACGGAGAGAGACTGAGAGAGCTTAATATGTATACCCTTGATGAAAGGAGGGATGGGGGGACATGATAGAAATGTTCAGGTACCTCAAGGGAATAAACAAAGTCCAGGAGGGTAGCATCTTTCAGAAAAAGAGATGTGTAAGAACAAGGGGGTACAATTTATAGATAGAGGGGTGATGGCCCAGGGGTAATGTGAGGAAATGTTTTTTTTACAGAGAAAGTGGTGGATGCATGGAAACACCTTCCTGGGGAGGTTGTTGGGTTTAAAACAGTGGGGGAATTCAAACATGCATGGGACAGACATAAAGCAATTGTAGTGGGGGGTGGCAGGAAGTAGGCTGTTGGTTAACTAAAATCTGCAGCTTATCCAGTAGGTAGGGAAATGGGCAGACTGGGTGAGCCAAGTGGTCCTTATCTGCTGTCAAAGTCTATGTTTCTGTGTTTCTATGACTCCAGCATTCACCCTCTATGGGCATTGCTATTGATCAGTGCAAGGTCACTACACCTCGACTATCTTGGAGTACCTTTGTCCGTCCAGAGTTCATGGATGTCATGTGGATTATCCAGAGTGTGCACCCTACATGCTGTAGTTTGGATCCTTGACCAACTTCCCTAATTTTGGGATGTATTGATGTTATCGGTCCAGTCCTAGCACGGATTGTCTGGTGCTCCTTGGAGTCTGGAGAGTTTCCTAGCTCTCTGAAAGAGGCGGTGGTGACTCCTCTCTTGAAGAAAGCTTCCTTGGACCCAGACTGCCATGCAAACTACAGACCTATCTCTAACCTTCCTTTTAGAGGGAAGGTGATTGAGAAAGTAGTGGCTGCACAACTGAAAGACCATTTGACCATCTATGACATCTATGATCCACTCCAATCTGGTTTTTGTAAGAGACACAGTACCGAGACAGTGCTGGTTCTGATCTGCACCAGAAGACATATGGAGAGAGACTAAAGGAGCTTAATATGTAGAGCCTCGAGGAAAGGAGGGAGGGGGGACATGATAGAAACTTTCAAGTACCTCATGGGAATCAACAAAGTCCAAGAGGGTAGCATCTTTCAAAAAAAGAGGTGTGCAAGAACAAGGGGACACAATCTGAAGATGGGGGTGGCTCAGAGGTAATGTAAGGAAGTATTTTTCTACGAGAGGGTTATGGATGCATAGAACAGCCTTCCGGAGGAGGTTGTGGAGTCAAAAACAGTGGTTGAATTCAAGCATGCATGGGACAGTCATAAGGCAATTCTAGGGGGCCGGGGTAGAAAGAAGTAGGCTGCTGGTTAACTAGGATCTGCAGCTTATCCATTAGGTAGGGAAATGGGCAGACTGGGTGGGCCAAGCGGTCCTTATCTGCCATCAAATTCTATGTTTCTATGCTCAATGTTCTCCTGATAGCCAGAGATCGGAAGAACCGCTCCATCCTGGTTCTCTTAGATCTTTTTTCAGCATTTGACACCATGGACCATGAGGTGTTGTTGAGCCATCTGAGGTTCATCTGTGGACTGTTAGGAACAGTCCTTAGGTGGTTTATATTGTTCCTCATAGGTAGAACACAGACAGTGGTGTCTGGGGTTTGTTCCTCAGATCCTACTTCTCTGTCATGTGGGGTACCTCAGGGCTTGGTTCTCTCACCCATGTTGTTTGCAGTGTACATGCTGCCCCTTGGAGACATTGTTAGAAGGTATGGGCTGAGGTTTCACTGCTGTGCTGATGATACCCAGCTCTACCTGTCTTTTGCACCTGACCAGAATGGAACTGTCTCAGTCTTTAATAACAGTCTGAAAGAAATCCAAGATTGGATGGATTCCAGTTGGCTAAAGTTGAACTTGGATAAAACTGAGGCATTGGTTGTGGATCCAGGTAGTCAGATAGGGGGGTCAGGGGAAGGTTCACCCTTGGGAATTTTTCTCGGTGGTGTCTCACTCCCAACCTCTGAACAGGTGCATAACCTGGGGGTAATTTTTGATGAAGGGCTGACCATGCATTCGCAGGTGTCAGCTGTCATCAAAACTTCTTTATTCCGTCTTAGGAATATCACCATGATTAGGCATCTGGTTCCATCTGATGACCTTTCTACATTGATCCATGCCTTTGTGTCCTTGCACTTAGATTTTTGCAACTCCCTTTACCTAGGGCTTCTTGGGGTAGAAATCCGCCACTTGCAGCTTGTGTAGAATGCAGCAGCCCAGCTTTTGGAGGGATCTTCATGATCCTGTCATATTTCACTGGTGCTGCGCAAACTGCACTGGCTGCCAGTACAGTGGCGGATCACCTTTAAAGTTGGTCTCCTGACTTTTAAGGTCCTACACAGATTGGGCCCAGACTACCTGAAAGAGATCCTGATTCTCTACTGCCCTGGATGATCACTCTGCTTAGCCAGCGAGGGGTTGTTAGAGATTCCAAGGGTATGTTTAAAATCTTCCGGGGCAAGATCTTTTGAGTTTGCAGCCCCTACCCTTTGGAATTCTCTACCCCATCAGATTCGGGAGTGCTCAACTGTGGAGGGATTCAAACAATCATTAAAAACATATTTGTGGCATCAAGTTTCAATAACTGAGCCTCTTGTTTTAGTTTATGTATATCTGCATGATTTTATTGAAGTTTGTGATATTTTATACTGTCGTTGTTTTAAAATGTGAGGTGCCTTGGCTTTGGATAAGGCACCATGCAAATATATTTTATTATTATTATTATTATTATTATAAGTTCATCAGCAGGTAAGCATGCTTCCTTGTGTACAGAGTCCAAAATGATGCTAAGAAATCTGAGGAATGTAGCCAGGCTTAAGGTTTTTTCATTGGCTATAGGAACATTTAGAGATGTGAATATTGAACAAGGGCATTAATATCATCCTCTGGAATTGAGTCTGGTGAATCTGCTAGAAGGAAATCCTACAGGAAATACAACATAGCTGATCTCCATTATACATTGAGTAAGGCCCAACAAAAGGCTTCCTCAAACTGATCGAACAACTTGGGGCTGCTTCTGCATCCAAAGGTAAGTCAGACTGTGAAGTAGTATTGATTCTCCAAAGACACGCCATACATGTGCCAAAGTGAGGGATGAATAGGCAGTAGTTTGAAAGTGTCTGAGATATCAGCCTTATAAAGCCATGTTCTTGAGCCAAGATGCTTGATTAGTGTGATGGCATTGTCTATACGAGTGTAGAATAAGGAATACTCATCTACTGGAATTAATGAATTGATACTGGATGTGGAAGAAATAAGAGGAGCAGAGAGATCCATGATGAGACACTTTTTGCCTGGAAACATCCATGTTGCAATAGCAATAGGATAAATAGGAAAATAGGAAACAGATGCCGAAGGAAGTGACCAATGACAAAGTTCTTTTGGAGTTCCTTCTGAAGTAGCTGTGTAACAATGATGGCTTTGTATAATGCTGAGTGCAAATTGCTGCAAATGTAGGATTCAGAAGGAATGACAGCTATGCCAATTTGAAAGCCATGCTGAAACCCCAAAAGGAGGTGAGCAACAACAGTACGGGAAGGATGGGAGGCATCTGACACCTTGGAGATGCTGAGAGGGGTCGATGGATGGAAAAATTGTCAGTTGGTAGACCCAAGAGCCTTAGGACAAACACTGTGACTATGGGCAGCACCACAATATCTGCAGGTGTGCAGAAAGCTATAGTTTGAATGGAAACATACTTGGGTGCTGAATCTGAAGCAGACTTGATAATTGCCCCAAATCCAAACAGGACAGCCAAAGGCATGAGAATGAGCTTGAGTGTTCACAAAGGTATGAGTGAGTCCAGAATGAGTGGCAGGCAATGAATGAAGAGAAACCTTATAGGTATGAGGATGAAGCCATAGATGGCACCACCAACAAGCAGAGCAGAGCAAAGTGGTTAAAAGAACCACAGGGAGAACAGGGAAGTGTCCTCTGGCTGCTGAAATGGTGACAAAAAAAATCATTGTTGAGGACCACCCAATTCAATCTAGCATTACAGTTAAGCAATGCAGCAGCTGCCTTGGTATAGAAAAACATGCAATAGTCATGAAACAGTGTACTGCCAGAACAGGAACTAAGATCCACCATGAGGTATAAGTAGGAGTCCAATTCAGCACAGCGATCAGGAAAAGCTGAGCAAATAATGTCCTGATAAAGGCTGAAGGACAGAACAAACTCAGAAGTCATCAGCTGGTGGAGGAGTCAGGGATCCTCAGATTGGAGGACAAATGAAACGTCGCTGCAGAAAACGATGCGAGTGTCCATGAAGTCTTGGGAGGAAACCAAGAGGGACAAGCAATGCCACAACATTGAAGTCTTGCAGTCAGATAAGGTACAGTCTAGACAGAATGTAGAGGTGGGCCTTAGCTGTATGCTTCCCTTCCAGGTGGTGGCACAGGTGGAGGGCTGCAGACGCATGAGGATCAACAGCAGGATCTTGCACAGGATCATCCATGGAGGAGAAGGAAGACATGATAAATCATGTCCAAGGAATGAAGAGCAACCAACAGAAGTGGAGATAAAATTCAGGGCAACACAAGTCCTGAGCTGGAGAGAAGTAACAGAGGCAGAACAAGCAGCAGAACAAGGACGGCACTT
Organism: Neoceratodus forsteri; assembly: GCA_016271365.2. NCBI lineage: Eukaryota > Metazoa > Chordata > Ceratodontiformes > Ceratodontidae > Neoceratodus > Neoceratodus forsteri. The sequence continues at coordinate 62,036,935 of CM028137.1, read as the reverse complement.
CTAGCCCCTTGGTACCAACCAAAGGCAAAGGCATAAGCATTCAAAAATGCATGGGGATGGAGTCCGAACTAGACACAAACAAGGCACACAATCACCATGGTCCAACATCCAATGCGAGACTGTGCTTGGCAGAGGCAGTAAAAGAAACATTAAAGCAGCAAGACTTCCAGCCAAGGCAATCCACTGCTAAACATGATACAGCAGCTGGAGGAAGGAGACTTAATCAATAAGCAATGCAACAACAGGAACCTCCATTCCTGGCAGACAAAATCATACCTCCTCTCAATACCCTAGAGGAAGAGTTAGGAGCAGGGCCCACAGACTGCTGGAGTGCACTGGGCTTAAGCCAGGAGCTGAAACAGAAGAGAAGGCATGAAAAGCAGTGGGAAACAGGAGAGGAAGGCAAAGTGAAAGGACAGCATGGTGCAGGTGGGAGGGGAAAAAGAAAAGTAAAAATTAAAAACAACACTGGGAAGCAACAGGAGCAATCAAGAACATGAGGACTGGGAATGGAGTGGCAAAGGCAGCATTAAGAATATGAGGCACACAATCACAAGGGGCCACAACTCTCCATTATGACCCCCACGTCCACCGATGTAGGGAAAAACAAAGAAACTAAGATGAAGCATCATGAGCCACATGTGGCTGTAAAACTAAGTGATTGAGACAGCTGTAGCTGAGTTGAACACTAGAATGAAAGGAAGCACTGTATGAGCCGGGGAACAACTTCTAACAGGAAGTAAGGAGAGATCCAGCAGGTGCAAAGGTAGATGGTGTAGTGGAAGGGGCAGAACACAGTTGGAGAAAGCAGGAGACAAAGATACAAACCGCAGCAGCATTAAATGACAATGAAAACCAGATCAGCACTGAAAAGGAGATGCTGCATCATGGAAGTGCTATCCAGAATAAAGTAAAACACAGAAATTGCAGCCCAGACAATGCCATCAGGAGGTGTTAATGTGAGTAGCACAAAATGATCAGTAAGAATGAGAAGCAAGCTGAAAAGCCAGGGTGCATGATTCACCTGGCAGACTCAAACAGGTCAGTGAAAACATGACCAGATTAATTGCAACTTGCACCACTTAGGCAAGCTAGCATTGGAGAGAATAGTATTTTTTTCTGTTATGAAGTTTATTTATAACATTGGGATGCTACAGTAGTATACAGGACTAAAGCTTGATGGCAACAGCCCAGCACTTTGAACCATGCAGAAAGCTCAATAGGGTATCAAAGACCAGGCAGCAAACCCTCAATGATGTAACAACTAGAGTTAAATGTGCCCGTTAGCTAACTGGGAAGTATGCAGTATCACAGGGTTATCCCAAGTAGCACCATCGCAGTGGATAAATATGCAAGGCAGATGTAAAAAGTAAGACAACAGAAGTTTGAAAAAGCAAGCAAGGAGTAAAATGTATGGCAGCCATAAACAAAAGTAGCAGAACCACTTCAAAAGAACTGAATTAATGGACTGAGTGGAAAGAATACCCTAATATGCAAGTAGAGAGTCATCACAGCACCACCATTCAACCAGCACAGCTGCAGCAGGAGAGGTGCATTGGTGCTGCTGCAGTAGGAGTGAATAACGGACAAAAGGAAAGGCAGCCAAGGAATGGTCTTCATGCATGGGAAAGGGATTGTAAAAAAGGTAACATGAATGAAATCCCACTTTGCCATAGGAAATATCAGAGGCACCCAACCCAATTCAGGAAAAGCCACTGGTAGGAGGCATCCAGCCTCCATTCACCAAGAGGCCACCCCGACGGCAAGCCACACAACACCAAGGAGTGGGGAGCAAAACCTGTGGCCATGGAAGTGCCCAAAATCAAGGACAATGGGTTACAAACAGGAGGCAGGAAAGAAACAAGCATGGCACTAATGGGGCACAATCCACTCACTGGAACATGGGGGAGAGGCAGCAAAGAGAGCACACAAGGTGGGGTAGGAGCTATGGGAAAAATGGAGGGGGAAGATAAAAGGGGACAGGAGGGCAAGGAAGAAATAGAGCAAGGGAAACAGGCAGGAGAAGAACAAGCAAATCATTCACTGAAACTGGATGTACGAGTGGGTGGGATACAGGCACACACAAAGATAAACAACAAAGGGAAAGCACAAGCAAGCACAAAGGAGCAGAAAATGCCAGCACACAGATATGCAGTAGTTCTGATAGGAGATAATATTTTCCAAACATTAGAGCGGGGGTCCTGGGAGTGGTTGATTTATATGACATGTGTGGGAGGTGTTTATTTCCCCACACTGAACCTTGGGCTAGCCCTCCCATTGTGCCAATGTATAGATCACCAGTGAGGCCAGTTTTGGGCTCGGTACTTAACATAACATATTAAAAGAGCTTAGAGGGTTCAAAGGACTGAGTTGATAAAAGCGCTGATGGACAAGACCTAAAAAGACAAGTTATATATCTTGGAGGACTACTGCATAGAGAAAATAAAAGTGAAAGAGTCTTGAAACTAATGTCCAGGTTGTTTAAAAATGATCACACACAAAAGCCAAACTTAGGAGAGCTGGTGATGTTTGGTAGCTGGAAACAGCCAAGCAGAGACAAAACAGGTATCCCCCGCTGTCTCATAGCTTACGGATGGTGAAATAAAGGATGCTCCAGTATGAGTTTTGCAACATGTCCTTTACTGAAAAGTTAAAACAGGCACTTACCATTTCCACTAGTAGCATTGTTCCTGACAGTGTGAGTAGCAAGACCAAAACACCAAATCAATGTTTCCTAGGTAAACTCACCCATTCTGAAGGTTGCACCCCCTTTAGCCTGATCTCATCATATATCTTAAAATTTAAAGGGACGCTTACATAGAAGGTTTAGTCTCAATCACTAAAATGGAATATTATTAAAAGCCTTGAAAAACACCAGAAGTAATTAGTCCCAGACAGTTGAAACACATCATTTCAAACATAACTCTCATATTTCAGACTTCGTATTCAAAACTCCATTTCAACACAGTGTATTTCAGGCATTCAAATGCAATAGGAATCAATTACAAATTCATGTGATATCCCTGGAAGTACCACATTATCTTAATTCCTTTTCTGCAGAACACAATTTTTTTTTTAGGTGTTTAACCAGGAGTAGCACACTAAACTGAAAGCTTTTTTTAAGGGAGCAACCTGGGAGCACAGGGAAGTTAAGTGACTTGCTCAGAGTCACACAGTATGCAAGTGGAAGCTGTGGGATTCAAACCCAGGTCTGGTCTGCTGGATGTCACCAGATTTGCAGCTCAGAGCCTTAAACCACTGCGCTATACTACCTCCCTTAAACTGCTGCGCTATACTGCCTATAATACCTCTGAATGATTAAATGTTCCATTAAAACTAGTCCAGGCTACAAAATACAAGGGAATGGAAGGGGGGGCATCCTAATAACTGCAAGGAATTTCTTTGCATTAATATGCAATACATAGGCAAAATACACGCCAAACTAATACCAAAATCAGATGTGGCAAACCCATCCAACTACACCACAACCAGCCCCCCTGCTGCAGTAGGCTGTCACTGACCTTCACCTGTGTTCACACCTCACCCTGCCCTTGCACCCATACTCAACCCTGTACAAAGGTGATACACCACAGACATCTAAATTCTCTGAGCCCAGTCACCAGCTCCATGTATCAATCCAAGGCTGATTGCTCAAACACCAAGGGAAGGGTGGATTTTGTCTTATCAAACTGTATATCACTTTTTCCCCTGTATCAGGATGGAATATGTTTTTCAGATTGCTTAAAGATTGCATGTGATGAAATTTACAGAAATTAAACTGTCGGCATCATTCATCAAATATTGTTATAACAATGCCATTTGCCTGGTGTTTTATATGAAAATCTACCATTTCGTACCATTTTTAGCAATTTATTGTGTGCTCTGCTTCTGCCACACTGCTAGAGGCTGAGACCTGCTCTTCCTTGTGGCAATCAGCATGTCTCCACCCTGGTGATGTCATTTAATGTGCTATTCTTTTTCATCTATGAAGAAGCCTGGGAGAGCGTCACATTGCTGATGTCTGCAAAAATGTTTTTTCCTTGCTCTGTGCCTGTTGCAAGACACTAAAAAATAATCAGTTGTTTGATTGTGGTTTTGTCATGTTCAATGCAAGTAATGCACAACAATTTAAACTGATCATTTTAGTCTGTGCAGAAGTCAGGGAGAGTAGCACATTGCTGTGAGGTTTGCAGACTGGATACGTTTCTGCTGTGGCAAAAGGCTGTGATTTTTCACACCTGAGTTTCAATAGAGGTGAAGTCTCAGGATGGCACTAAACCAATTATCCCAGCTCCCTGTAAATGGGGGTGGGAGAGGTAATGGGTGTTTACTCACCTGGTAAAGGTGATTGTGTTGGTTGGCATCCATGGCACTCCAGACATTACCTCATGGGTTTCAGCCCACCTGATAGGCTAGTGATGCACTGACCCAGATCAAATTTCCAGCATATCCAGGTCCCAGAAACCCCTGCTCTCAAGTTCGAATCTTCCATAGCTGAAAATAAGGTTAACTAGGATACAGCAAGAAATACAATATAACGTTTTAGCATAGATACCAGAAGTGGGAACAGGATACAAAAAAGGAGTCGTACTACGATGTGACAGAAAAGATGGCCCTGGGGCCCGAACTTTATTTCCCTCTTTAAACAATCTAATTCGAACCCGGGGGTTCGACAGGTCACTTGTTATGTCCACAGTAAGTCGTCTGATTCCCAATCACTCTGAATATTGGGTATCCCCTTTCCTTTCTCCCTATCCTTCCCGTCGCCAGCCATTCTAGCCGCTCTGAGGGAGGGCCTTGGAGTGCCATGGATGCCAACCAACACAATCACCTTTACCAGGTAAGTAAACACCCATTGTGATTGGTTGGCATCCATGGCACTCCAGACATTACCTCATGGGTAGATAAGAAGCAGTTAAACCTCCGGGAGGGAAGAGCGGCTATGAGTGACCGGCTGAGGAAGCTGCAGCTAGAACCTGGGTTGCAAAGGAGGGGTGGACAGCTCAAAGCTTTTCCAGTCTGTAGTGTCTGGCGAAGGTGTGAATGGAGGACCAAGTGGCCGCCTTGCAAATGTCCTCTGTGGATACGCTGGCTTTCTCCACCCAGGAGGTGGCCATCGCTCTGGTGGAATGGGCCCTGATCCCCTGTGGTGGGGTCATTTGGTTGGCTATGTAAGCGTTCTGGACGACCCGCCTTAGCCATCCAGCAATGGTTGACTTTGAAGCGATGAGCCCCTGCCTCTGGCCCCTAGCAATGATGAACAGCCTCTCTGTCCTGCGGATGGGGCCTGTTCTGGCCAGGTATACCACGAGGGCGGATCCCACATCGAGGTGGTGAGGGGTCCCGCCTTGACTCTGCGTAGGATCCTCAGCGAACGTGGGTAGTTTGATAGGTTGTTCCCTGTGAAAATTGGTAGGGACCTTTGGTTGAAAAGCCGGAACCATCCTTAGGCTAACCCCCAGTGGTGTGAAGACCGTATAGGGTTCGGCACAGGACAGTGCGCCAAGCTCTCCAATCCTCCTGGCCGAGCAGATGGCTATCAGGAAGCAAGCCTTGAGGCCGCCCAAAAAGGTCAGATTCATGGAGGGCTCAGGGGAGCCGACTTGAGGGAGTCCAGGACCAACGGGAGGTCCCACGGGCATCACCTTCCTTGTTCTCGGACGCATGATCTCCACTGCCCTCAGAAAGCTTAATGGAGTCCGGTGTGCGCCCGGGGTACCTTCCACGAGGCCTATGGCTGCTCCTATGGCCAAAAGCTGTACCTTGAGGGATGAAGGTGCCAGGCCCTTGTCCACTCCCCTGCTGGAGGAAAAGCAGGATGTTGGCCAGATTGGTCTGTTCGGGTACCGTCCCCCGTTCTCTACACCACTGCGTGAAGGTGGCCCATTGCCTTCTGTATGTAGATATGGTGGAGGTCCATCTGGACTGAAGTAGGGTACTGATCACAGATGCATGGTACCCCGTTGCTTTCAGTCTCCTCCTTTCAGGAGCCAGGCCGTGAGTTTCAGGGTCCGAGGAGCTGGGTGCAGCACTGGTCCCTGTGAGAGCATGTCTGGCCGGAAGGGTATCCTGAAGTTGTCCACGGTCATCTCTCATGCAGCAGCGAACCATGCTCTGCACGGCCAGTATGGGGCCACTAGGATGACCGTGAGGCCCGTTTCCCGGATCTTGGCCAGGACCTCGGGGATCAAGGGAAGAGGAGGGAACACGTAGGCGTTCCTCCCTCTCTCCAGGTCTGTGACAGGGCGTCCGTCCCTTGGGTGAGACCGTCTTTGAAACGTGAGTAGTATTTGCTGACCTGGGCGGTCTCCCGAGACACCATGAGATCCATGGACACGGGACCCCATGCCGCCTGGATTTCCTGGAATAGCGCCGGGTGTAAGCGCCATTCCTCCGGGTGCACTTGTTGCCTGCTGAGCCAGTCCGCCTGACATTCAGTTTCCCTGTGAGGTGGACTGCGCTCAGGTGGATGAGGTGAGTCTGTGCCCAGTTGAGGACCGTGGTCGTCTCCTCATCATGGCCCTGCTCCTGGTCCCGCCTTGTTTCGATATGTAGGCTACCGTCACGCGGTTGTCGGAACGGATTAAGACCGCCCGACCGGTTATCAGGTGCTTGAATGCCCTCAGGGCATGGAACACGGCCCTCATCTCCAGGATGTTGATGGAGAGACTCGCCTCCGCTGGTGACCATCGGCCCTGAGCCGTTGACTCTCCCAGGCAGGCTCCCCACCCCGAAAGGCTCGCGTCTATTTCTATGGCGATTGGGCAGGGTGGTTCGAGGGGAACTCCCCTGTTTAGATTTCTTTCCATCGTCCACCAGACTAGGGAGGACCTTACTGCCTGGGGAAGAGGCACCGTCCAATGGAGGTTGTGCTCGTCCAGTGCTCCTCTGGATAGGACGTGATTTTGGAGCGGGCGCATGTGCCACCTGGCCCAGGGCACGAGGTCTATGCAGGAGGCCATACAGCCCAGCAATTGGGTGATTTTTCCCATCGTGGAATGTGGACTGGCCTTCATCTTGCGTGCTAGTTCCTTGAGGTTGGAGACTCGCGTTGGGGCCGGCTTTGCCCATCCTTCGGCTGAGTTGATGATCGCCCCCAGATGTTCGATCTGTTGCGTGGGGTTGAGATGGCTCTTTTCTGCATTCACCACCCAGCCATGGTCCGCCAGTGCCTGGATGGCGATCTCCGTGTGCGTCCGGGCCTGGACCTCGGATCGGGCATGAATGAGCCAGTCGTCTAGGTACGGGATGATGTCCAGTCCCTGTTCCCTGAGTCTGGCCACCAGGGTTATCGAGACCTTGGTGAAGACTCTCGGGGCTGACGACAGTCCGAAGGGAAGCGCCTTGTACTGGAAGTGATGGCCCAGTACGTGGAAACGGAGGAATTGTCTGTGCCTCCGTATGATGGGGATGTGTAGATAGGCGTCCTTCAAATCCATGGACGTCAGGAAATCACCTACCCGGATGCAATGAAGAGTGGACCTTATGGTCTCCATCTTGAACCGGTGTTGGACTACGTGTTGGTTTAGGAACTTCAGGTCTAGGATTGGCCTGAGCTCGCCCGTCTTTTTGGGTACGAGGAAAAAGATGGAGTAGATTCCTTCTCCCTGTTCCGAATCGGTCATGGGCTGGATGGCTCGGTTCTGGATCAGTTCTGATAATAGTTGCTGGACCTGGTGGGGGACGCCCTCCTGGTTATGGGAGAAGAGATGAACCTGTGAGGCATATGTGTGTGGGTCAACTCTATGGAGTAGCCCTTTGAGACCACGTCTCGAACCCATCTGTCCGACGTTGTGGTCATCCATCGGTGGGCGAAGAGGGCCAGTCTTTGCCCCACCGGTGGGTAAGGATCTTGGCTTTGTGCCGGAGGTGGGAGGCAGTCACTGCTGTTTCCCCCTGAATCCTCTGCCTCTTCCTCCTGGCCTTTGGGTCCAAGCTCGGAATGCTGGGGGTTGGAAGTTCTGAGCGTAAGGGCCACGGAATCCGGTGGAAGAGCTTCTTCCTCAAAAGGGTTGAGACCTCTGGAATGAGTCTCGGCGGGGTTGGAAGGATCTGCTCCCCCCTCGAGATCTCCGTCTAGAAGTGGTTGGGTAAGCAGGCCTGTATCTATTCTTGAGGAGGTCCCTACCCTCCTCTTTCTGCTTTAAGTAGTCTTGCAACCCCTCCCCGAACACGTTTCCCCTGTAGGGGCAGGTTCTGCAACAATGATTTTGATTCATGGTCTGCTTCCCAGAGCTTCAGCCACAGGGCCCTACGGGCCCGGTTTGTGATAGCGGTGGCTCTAGCTTGGAGACGCAGAGAGTCCACTGCCATGTCGGCCAGGTACCTGGCTGCGTCCAGAGTGCACTCTAATAGCTCGGCCTCCCTTGACTTAGGGGTGGCCTGTTCTTGAAGTTCTTTGAGCCAACGGATTTGTGCCCGAGAAGTGTAAATGGCCATGGTAGCCGCCTTGGCAGCTATGCCCCCAATTTCAAAAACCCTCTTCAACATGTCCTCAACCTTTTTATCTGCAGGGTCTTTGAGAGCTATCGTGCCGCAAGGAAGCACGGTCTTCTTGCTCAGTGCCGCCACCTGGGGATCGATGGTGGGAGCCCTGCACCAAGCTTCGATTTTACCCCTTGCACGGGGTACATTCTGTCCAGGTTCTTGCGGTTTGACATCCTGCCGGGGTCCGACGATTGCCATTCCGTGTTAAACATTTCCTCAATGGCGGGCAGACAGGAAAGGTCTCAGTGGTGGCCGGTCTTAGCTGGATCATTGGGTCGAGCTTTGATTCGGGTCTGCCTTCTTCGGGTTCCTCAGCATCGAACCCCATCGTTGCCTTGATCACCTTCATGAGTCCTGGGATGGTGTCGAAGGGGCATAACTTCGAAGTTAATGAAGGGGCCGATTGTAGCTCGGTGTCCTCAGGATCCGACTCCGCGTCCTCCTCATCCCCAGCATCCTCTCTCTCTCTGTCCTCATATGAGCAGTCGACAGGGATGATCGGGAGAGGGTCCTCAGGAATCGGGGGTTCTTCCGGCTGGCTCCCCGCCATATCAGGTTCCGGTTTGGATGGTCTCGTCCTACTTTGGGTAAGGGACTCCAGCTTCTCCATGATCTTAAGCATAAAGTTCTGCTGGCTTTCCATCATGGCCACCACGGCCTGTTGATTCTGGATCAGGAGGGAGCCCGGGTCCATCCATGAAGAGTTGCTAGGGCCAGGGTTACTGGGGGCCAGAATCGGTGTCCGTTCTAAGGATGAGTCGTCATCGTCTAAAAGGCAGGCCGCACAGTGGGGGCCCGGGGTTTGGGGGAGGAGGATGGTGCTGCACGTGGAGCATTTCTTTGCTTTCACCATCTGGAATAGAAAGAGGTAGATTTAGGAGGCCGTCCTAATTCCCTCTTTTTTTTTATATATATATATAAGGTATCCCGCATCACAGAGGCTGCAGATGGTGTGCCCGAGGTTGGGGGGTGCTAGGTGAGGACCCCTGCAATGTCGGGTGGTGGTCTGGTGCCAGGGCCCGCTATGTGAGGTGGCCGAGGCACCTGAATGATGACCATAGGAAAAAAAGCACCTGCCGGGGTCACTGTGTGAGGGACCCGGGTGGTGTAGTGGGACCCTGGTGTGTAAGAGAGTAAGGGCCCTGATCCTTCTTTGTCTGCTTCTCCCGGGGCCAGGTTCCAGTCTAGCCTCACCCCTAAGCCTCGGGAACACAAAGGAATTCTAAACCAAGGGGTACTAGGCAGCACCCCGTTCAAGCTACTCTGATCGTTACTCAAGCCAAAAACGGGTCAAGAAGCAGATGTTACTACCCCAGGCCGTCCTCTGAGAAATTCCATCGAGGGTAGATACCCCTGATCCTTACCAGCAGCAAAAAAACTAAGGGCTTACCATATGAGCCCATCTCCCCCGGACGCCGTACTGCCTCTGGGAGAGGGTTAGGTGGCCTGCTCAGGGTAAGCCAACAACATTCACGTGGGGACTGTGGGGTTCAAACCCAGGACCCCAGGACTGTAGAACAGAGCCCTACAGTATACTGCCTCCTTAGAAAACACACTGCTTGCAGGGGACCGACCTGGTATGAGTACTTCATTTCCTCTCCCCTTTCCTTCCGGAACCCTGAGGGCAGAAGCATGGCTCTCAGGGTCTTGGTCCCTCCGATTCTCTCTCTCTCTCTCTCTCTCTTTGTTCCGATCTCCCAAGCTGTAAGGGAGGGCGTCGCTGACCACCGCCCGCCACACGGTGGCGACGGTGGTCGGCGAGAGGAGAGGAGAGACTGAGACCTCCCTCGTGGCATGAGGGAACCGCCTGGAGCAGCGCTCCGATGGGGAGGAGAGCGAGGATCTCCCTCGCGAAACCGATGGAGGCAGCGTGGGCGGACGTCCGGTCGGCTCACCGGAAGGCCTAGTGAACCTAGGCTGATGCGCCAGTGTGAGAGAGGTGAGGCCCCAAGTGAGGCCTAGTGAATCCTGCCCCTCTCGCTCTATGTCCACCCACGCGGAGGACCGCGGCACAGTGGCGCCGAAAGGAGGACCGGGACAACAGCGCCGGGAGGGCGACCGCCATCGGGCGGCGGATGAGGGAGGAGAGAGGGTGTTGGAAAGGAGCGAGCGCTGACATGGGGGAAAGGCCGCATGGCGGCCATGCTGCAAGGGCCTACGGCCTAGGCGGAACGCCCTGAAGGCCGAGAGCATGAGAAGCAGCGCTGGGTCCCGCTGCAAGCAGGGGAACTCTCCCCACTAGAAAACAGTAAACGCTGGGAAATAAGCCAGTCAGGGGGGAATACTAATCGTATGACCACGCGGGCTTTAGGCACAATACAGCACATGCTAAGGCATGATAAAAACACAAGATAAAACGCAAATAAAGGCAAAATAAAGGCAATTAGCTGCCCTAAGCAACAAATGGTGCTAGACAAATGGAATGTGATGTTATATGCTAAACAGCAAACTCAGACTTTTTCTCTGTAAAAGAGGTTCTTACCTTGAGGAGCAGACAGGGGTTCCTGTTGTGCTACTGCCTTGTTCAGATGCACGATTCAAACTGGAGAGCAGGGGTTTCTGGGACCTGGATATGCTGGAAATTTGATCTGGGTCAGTGCATCACTAGCCTATCAGGTGGGCTGAAACCCATGAGGTAATGGCTGGAGTGCCATGGATGCCAACCAATCACAATGCTGTTTTTAACTTTTCTAAGAGTTTCTATGCACTAGCCAGTCCAGTGTTTTCTCCCTGGCAGGTTGTTACTTGACCTACATTCAGGCTCATCAACTTTTTACTCCACATTAAAATGATCATTTTATCAAGACTGATACATCCATCCCTAGTAGGAATTAACAAAGATGACCCTTATTAAACTTACTGTAAGGCAGACACTGACCAATAGCAATGAAGTTACCAAAGTTACAATACTCGTAGCAATATAATTTCCTAACAGAGACAGCAGAGTAGCATGCCAAATGACATCAGCAGCCTGGAAGCATGCTATCTAGCATCCAGCAACCTTAGAAAAATGTACCACACCAAAAAGGCACACAAATTATGAATTTGTTGACTTAAATTAGAAAACCTGGAACACACATAGTTTTTTACAACAATGTTTATTGGTACTGCCTCTTTAAGTTGTGAAAACCATTTAGCATACCTCTTCAGAATGATGGATACCCCAAAGATTCACGTACTATACCCTTTTTATTTTATTTATTTCTGCATTTGGTAACCAGGTAAGTACACTGATACCAGGGACCGTTTTCAGGTATGACCCGGGCCATATAAGTGGCACATATACAGTAGTAACAACATAAAAACAGCATGGAGATTACAATAACAGTTTACATTAAGAATATTACAAGTTAATACAATATTAACATTTGGATTTTTGGAGTTTTGGAGGCCACACTTAAAGAGGTACACTGAACTCCCGGAGAGGGTCCAGAGGAGGACAACCAAAATGATCTGGAGTTTGGAGGACAGAACCTATGGGGAGAGGCTCGAAGAGCTACATATGTACACATTGGAAGACAGAAGGGAGCAGGGGGACATGACAGAGGTCTTCAAGTACATGAATGGGGTTAAATAACATAGAAACATAGAACATAGACTTTGACGGCAGATAAGGACCGCTAGGCCCATCTAGTCTGCCCATTTCCCTACCTACAGGATAGGCCGCAGATCCTAGTTAACCAACAGCCTATTTCTTCCTACCCCTCACAAGAATTGCCTTATGTCTGTCCCATGCATTCTTGAATTCTCCCACAGTTTTAGACCTCACAACCTCCTCAGGAAGGCTGTTCCATGCATCCACTACCCTCTCGTGAAATATCTTCCTCACATTGCCCTGAACCTCCCTCCTTCTATCTTTAAATTGTGTCCCTTCTTCTTGCAAGTCTCTTTTCTGAAAGATGCTACCCTCTTGGACTTTGTTGATTCCACTGAGGTACTTAAAAGTTTCTATCATGTCCCCCCTCTCTCTTCTTTCCTCAAGGTTATACATATTAAGCTCCTTTAGTCTCTCCTCATACGGCTTCTCTTGCAGACTCTGCACCATTTTAGTTGCCCTCCTCTGGACTGCCTCTATCCTGTCTATATCCTTGCAGAGATGGGGTCTCCAGAACTGGACACAGTACTCCAGATCGGGTCTCACCAACTGTCTGTACAGAGGGATAACAACTTCCTGTTTTCTGCTGATGATGCCTCTCCCTATACATCCCAGTATACCCCCAGCCCTCCCTACTGCCTTCTCACATTGCTTGCTAACCTTAAGGTCATCTGATATGATTACCCCCAGGTCCCTTTCCTTTTTTGTTGTTGTTACTACCTCCCCACCCATTGTGTATTCTTCCCCTGGGTTCTTGTTTCCCAGGTGCATTATTTTGCACTTCTTTGCATTGAACTTAGCTGCCATACTTGACCATTCCTCCAACCTTGACAAGTCCCTTTTCATCCTTTCCACGCCTCCTTGTGTATCAACCCTGTTGCAGATCTTTGTGTCATCTGCAAAAAGGCATACTTTTCCTTCCAGTCCCTCTGCAATGTCACTGATGAAGACATTAAAAAGGACTGGACCCAATACTGAACCCTGCGGTACCCCACTAGTAACCCCTCTTTCTTCAGAGTGGACTCCATTTACAATTACCTTCTGTGTCCTGTTGTCCAGCCAATGTTTTACCCAGGCTACCACCCTGGTCCCACTCCCAGGCTGGTTAATTTGACTATTAATCTTTTGTGTGGGACTGTGTCAAATGCCTTGCTAAAGTCTCGATAGGCCATGTCCACAGCCCCTCCCTGGTCTACTACTTTGGTCACCCAGTCAAAGAAATCTATTAGATTCGTCTGACATGACCTTCCCGCTGTGAACCCATGCTGCCTTGGGTCCTGTGCTCCACTGGCCTCTAGGTACTTGACTATTCTTTCCTTCAGAAGTGACTCCATCAATTTCCTACCACAGAGGTCAGACTGACAGGTCTGTAGTTTCCTGCCTCTGTCTTGGACCCCACTTTTGTGAAGGGGAATCACACCCGCCTCCTCCAGTCCTCTGGTACTACACCATCCTCCCATGATTTATTAAAAGAGTAGCCAGTGGTTTCACTAGTTCATCCTTAATTCTTTTAGAATTCTGGGTGAATTCCAGCAGGACCCATTGCTTTGTCCACCTTCAGTTTTAGGAGTTCTTGCAGAACCCTTTCTTCTGTGAAAGGACTGGGATCGACCCCCATCAAGAGTGCTTCTGTTAATTGGATTGGGCACTTCCCCCTCTTTTGTGAATACTGAGCAAAATATTCGTTCCAGTATCCCTGCTTTTCACTGTCCCCTCTGCCCACCCACCGTTCATTCTATTCAGACTCACTATACCTCCCTTTGTCTTTCTATGCTCGCTGATGTACCTATAAAAGGTTTTATCCCCCTTCTTAACTGAGTTGGCTATCTTTTCCTCAGTTTGGGCCTTTGCTATTCTGACTTCTCTCCCTGCTTCCTTCTGCCTTAACTGGTACAGCGCTCTCTGTCCTGCTCCTTCTGTGTTTCCTTATACTTCCGGAATGCTATCTTTTTCTTCCTGACTTTCACAGCCACCTCTTTTGAGAACCATAGTGGCTTTTTCTTTCATTTTGATTTGTTTGTTTACTTCACACAAAGGCTTGTTGCCTCTGTGATGGCAGTTTTGATAATTCCCATTGTTGCTCCACACCTCCTTCTAGCCTGTTTGCTAGTGCTTTTCGAAGCACTCTCCCATCTTTGCCAAAGTCAGCCCTCCTAAAGTCCAGTACCTTCACTTTTGTATGGCTTGACTCTATAGCTGAGTTTAACGTGAACCACACTGTTTGATGGTCACTTGTCCCAGATGGCAACCCACTTCTAGATCTGAGATCCTCTCACTGACCCGCTTAAGAGTATGAGGTCTAAGATTGCTCCCCACAGTGGGTTCCAAACTAGCTGTCTAATGCCTGCCACCTGTAGGGCATCAAGAATGGCCCTGCTCTTGGATGTGGCTGCAGCAAATGTGCTCCAGTTAACATCTGGAATATTCAGGTCTCCCATCAACAGTATCTCCCTTTCTCTGCCATTCTAAGAATGCCTTCTATCATATCCTTGTCCATTTCTTCCCCTGACATGGGGGTCTGTACACAACCCTGTATGGATTGTGGTGCCCTTTCCAGTCTCCAAGGTGACCCACAGTGCCTCCTCTCCTCCCTGTTTACTCTTTTGTTCAGTTGCTTTTATCCTTTCCTTTACATAGAGAGCTACTCCTCCCCCTCTTCTCACCTGCCTGTCTCTCCTGTAGGTTATGTACCCTGGTATGTTAACATCCCAGTCATGGTTCTCTGTGTACCATGTTTCTGTGACTGTTATGATATCCAGGCATCCCTCTTCCATTAAGGCCATCAGCTCAGGGAGCTTGTTACCCAGACTACGGGCATTGGTACTCATTACCCTCTATTTCCTGATGGCCTTTCTCTCTTTTGCCCCATCCCTGTCCTTCTTGCCTTTGTCACTTTCTCCATTTACCCCAGCCCTTCTCCCTATCGACACCTCTATGTTGGTGTTTGCAGCACTTACTACCATGATTATTTGGGGGGGGCTAGGAGTTTCCTACCCTTTCCAGTGCCTCCCCTTGGCTAGTTTAAAGCTTGCCAATGAAACATTTAAACCTATCACCTAGGATCCTGGTTCCCCTTCCGGACAGATGCAGCCCATCATGCCAGTATAGGCTTGCATCACTCCAGGTGGACCCCCAGTCCCCAATGAAGCCAAATCCCTGTGCTCCACATCAGTTTTTCAACCACTGATTGAATCCCATGGTGCGGAACACCCTAGCCTCTCCTATGCCATAGATGGGTAGCACCTCTGAGAAGGTTACCGTGCGTGCTACTTGACTAAGGGCCCTCCCAAGTCCACAAACCTTCCTGCACTTCTCTAATCCCTTTCTTAGCCAGGTCATTTGTCCCTAGGTGGACAATGACATCCAGCTCCTCCTCTGTGCAGCTGCTCCGCAATCCTGAGGATTCGCTCCCTGTCCCTCCAAGCCATGGCACCAGGCGGGCACCTTACCTCCCTCTCCCTTCCTCCCCAGTTCTACCTTCCTAACAATGGAGTCCCCACCGAGTTGTTTCCTTCCCTGCAGGGTCCCCTGCCACCCTCCTGTGGGTCTCCTTTGTGGAGTTCCCAGCATCCTCCTTGGTCTCCACTGTGGGTGCCTCCAAGAGGAACCACACTTTGCCAGAATGGCATAGGAATTGTGGAGATGTACAATGGGAGGGATGCGCCTTTGTTCCACCACCCTCACCTTCCCTGAGCCCACTGTGGTCCAACCGCTCCTCTTTCTTGGCAACCTCTGAGGCAACGGCAGTGGCACTGGTGGTCCCTGGATGGAAAAGGAGGTCCCACAAATCCTGGCCAACTCAGCCTGGAGATGAGTAACCTCCTCCCTTAGCCCAGAGAGGTGCCTGCAGATGGGACAACACCGCATCCTCCAGAACATCTCCTGGAAGACTGCTGCTCCACAGCCACTGCACTGCACCACTCCAATCATGTCTTATTTCTGGTCCCTTAACTGTTTGCAATCCTTACTCTTTCCTCCTTTTTTTCTCTCTCTCTCCTTACTTTCTGTCTGTGTGCCCTTTAAGCTCCTGATTGTCCTGTTCTGAGACAAGAATATCCTATATTTCTCAGTAGACCACTTACTTGCTCAGAGGCAGACCTCCAGCAGCTAGAGGGGGCTGGAGAGCTACTCTTGCCCTTCTAGGATGGTGGGTCCTTGGTGGTTCTGTGATCATTCACTTCCTGCTCCTAAACAGGAAGTTCCTGTTTTCAGTCAAATCCTGTGCCTATAAAAGTAGAACTAGCTTTGGATGGGAGGGTGGAGGGGAGGGAAGGAGGGCAATATAGTCCCAGCAGAGTTCAGTCACACAGCAGTCCTTTCTCCTGGTGTCTTCTGCCAAGCTATTAGCAGAAACTTTCTAAAGTAGTCTTTAAATGTAGCTTCCTTCTAGTTAAGCCACTCCCCCCCCATAGGGGAGAAGCAGTCAAGGTGCTCTGAAGGAAGTGGGGGGGCAACTAGAGGGCATGGGTGGAAGCTGGGGGGGGAGATTCAGGAGAGAAAGAAGGAGGTGCTACTTCACTGAGATGGTGGTGGAGCCATGAAATGCACTGCCCAAGGGGCTGGCAGAGGCAGAGACGGTGGAGGGGTTCAAGAGGGGGTGGGACAGGTTCAGAGGAAGGGTTCTGGATGTAAAGTCCTGTGCAGTGGGAATATCCAGGACTGTGAAGGGAGAAGCCAGAGAGGATGAGGGGGGGCAGCAACGTCAGCTCCCAGGGTGGGGGCTGACCAAACAAGTAGACAGGAAAGACCATTAGGCCTATTTTGCTGGCATTTTAGTATGTTAGTATGTTAGATACTATGCCAATTACAGGTCCAGAATTACAGGAAGGAAATGACACAGTGTATATAACAACAGAAAAAAGGTAGAAGGGATTTTTCCTTTAAGGAAGATTAAAGGAAAAGAGTTGAATAATAGTTAAATAAACATTATCATACAGGAACATTCGAGGTGAGGAGAGCTTAAATCCATACGTCTGATGATGTCATTGCTTACACTAATCAGAGGAGCCGTCATGTAACAGCAGTATTACATGTACATATTTTTTTTTACATATTATTTCAATCATCAATTTAAATAATGTGCAACTGACTAGGCCAGTAAGGTTAATAGATTTTTGTTAGTATGTTCTATTTTGGAATAATACCGCTTATTGCCATTTTACCAAACTGAGTAGAAACCTTTGGAATATCATATAGTATATAATAGTTTTTCCTTATTAAATATGCACTATGAGGCTTTGTAAATAAATCTGTAACATAGCTATGGACCTCCTTAGTGACTACTTTAAAGACTTGTCCATATAGATTGTTATGTCTTCTTGTAGTTAAAATAGTCCATCCTATGCCTTCATAAAGGATACAGTGGTGCATTCTTGGTACCAAATCAGTAGTAAGTCTAAGGGCTCTGTAATATAGTACATCCAGTTTGTGCAAGTGAGATGAACAGCAATGATTATAGATTAAATCTGCATAATCCAGTAAAGGAAGGGATGTCATTTCTAGTAATCTCTTACGATCATACTGCAGGAGGAAATTTTTATTTCTGTAGAAGAAGCCTAACCTACTTCTTAACTTTTTACATGGTGTTTTACTAAACTATTTACATAGTTTTTATTAAAATGCACAGCCAGCCTCTATATCATGATAAATAATAAGTACTTTATTTACACATTATATTTACACACTGGACAAAGCAGAACAAAAGAGTTTACAGAAGAAACACTGAAAATAAACTGAGTTAAACCATAAAACACAAATTTAGATATCTTATAGCTAGGTCGAAACTTACAGATGAAGACATGGAAAGAAACAGTCTCTTCCCTTGCAGAAATAATTATATGAAATATTTTAATGCTGCACATGTAGAACTACCCAAGTGATATGTGTGCTGCAAGTATGATTTAAATGTTAAATTGGAACCAAGTGCATGCATAGCAAGTGTGGGAAACCATGATTTTTATGTTAAATCAGAAAAGACTGCATGCATGTGGCATGCGTGTTAAAAAGCAAGTGGTCATTGATAACTGCACACATAAAAGTTAAGTGACATGCTCAGGACCACGCTATTCACAAGTGGGAGTTGATGAGATTCAAACCCAGGTCTTTATGCCTCTAGGTATCCTGGCTTGCAGTTCAGTACCTTTAACCACTAAACCATACTATCTGCACACATTTGGCTTGCTTGTACTTCAATGCATATATCTGGATATGTGTGCATGCATGTGGCACACTTGAAGGCAGTGTATGCTTTTCAGTTTACTTCTTTCCCTCATTTCCTTTTCACAGTTGAACTGTAGCACACATACCAATGGAAACACATCTTCCCACCCCCAATACACAAACCTACCCACAGAACCACTAAATTACTTCTGTCTGGCCTGTACTCCTGCTATTTGTTCTAAATAGTTGTGAATGCTTCCACACAAACAGACTTTAAGGTGCAAAGACACATGTAGCAATAACTTCACATACACACACACACACACACTCACGGTCAGTTCCCTCCTCCCCCATGCACACACACACTGTAACAGGTACGGTCATGTTGCCACAAACAATCTACCAAGTATAAATATACTGTAACTAAACAAGTCTCTTACTTGAGTACTGTGGAGCCAGAGGCAGAAGACTTAAGAGATGATGTCCATGGGTCAGACTGCTGGGGTATACACCCTTGAAATGAATGGAGTTATTTTCTATTACTATTTTATACATTATGACAGTGAGTTGGAGAATAATGAAGGTCACTGTTGTACTAAAAAGGCCCTTATTAGTCCAGCGGTGGCCTTCATAGTCTCCAACTCTCGATCAATAATGTATAAAATAGTAATTAAAAAATACCCCCATACATTTCAGTGTTGTACACCCCTGCAGTCTCCTTTGTTATAATGTCCCTGAACTTTGGAATGTGGAGGTCAGCTTAATGGTGGGGGGGATAAGCCTGACTATAGTGGGGCTCTAATAGTTTGTGCATACCATACAGTTTAACCATCCGTGAAGGCAAGGGACAGATCTAGAATGTATGTAACAACTCCAAAAGGTAAAGCTTATTTGGTTTCACTGAAGCATGATATACAAATCAGGAAACATTCAAATGTATAGGGTTCATCTGTATTTATCCTTGAGCAGTGCATCAGATCTGGGCTTAAACCAACCCATTTATTAGCCAATTTTTGCCTGGCTGAAGTTTCCCCACCAAAAAAAATAACTTTGTCCCGATTTTTCTCCTGATACCATTCCATTCAATACCCATCCCCTATGGGTCATGAAGCCACCCAAAGGTGAAGAAACATGAAAAAAACACATTAAGATTTCAGTCCTTCCTCCTTCCCCAATCTTTCTGTAAAAAAAAATTATTTACTTTTACTTACCTGGCCATATGGCCAGAACCTGCAGCCTGGCATAGTGTGCCACCAGCCCAGTTTTTAAACTGCTCCCCTTTTCTCCTTCACCAGAAGCTAAATGCTAGAACCAACCATCACAGGTCCCCAACGAAGTCTGCAACCAAGTCATCTCACCATATGAATCTACCTAACCTGGGTTGCTTCCTTCTTGCTTGGTTGCTGTTGCGGCTGCTGCCACCCTACACTGATCAAGGTCTATGATGGCCACCCACACCACTGTCAGCACTGCTGCTAAGCCTAGCTTGTTGTCATGTGGATCTGTGCTTATTTTTTTTTTGTAATGTGAGCCTAGTAGAGTAGACAGGTAGCCTCGTCTTGAGTTTGGTTCTAGCTCACCCTCTGCCCCTTCAGCCACCAGGGGAGATGGAGAATCACTAAGAGCAGAACAACAAAAATATGCTGCCACAACACTGCTATTGAGAGTTCAGTGCTCACTGACTCCTCCAAGCTGTAGTGTTCAGCCTGTCTACTCTGTGGTTGGAAAGACAATGTTGAACTTGCAAGGCTCAAGTGCTCTTTCTTGGCTGGAGCTCATCCACCTCACATGTGATTGTGCCACTGCTAATAGGTGGAGAAAGTGGACAACACAATACAGACACAGTCAATTCTGGAGAGTACCTGTAGTGTGAGCACACACAGGCCAGGTGGGCACTTATTGTGTAAAATATTAAATCCAAATTTAAAGCCATTACTGCCACACTATAAGAACAATCTAGGCACAAATATGGGGGGGGGGGGCAACTGCACCCCTCTGCCCTACCTAAATAGCAACCTTGCTTAATGTTAGAAATGAATTCTCAGGTGCTAATTCAATGGTTTCCACTGTATTCTGAGGTACATGTTTCATGATGTGTCCTGATCATTATGTGAGTTAGTGTCCCTTATTGTCCCTCATTTTGAATGTCCATGTCCCTCATTTCAGTGACAAAATGTGAGGTATGGTGTATGCTTCCAAGACCCTACTTAGCACAAAGATTCCTGGACATGGCCTTAGTGAATATGCTTAGTACAGAGTGACAAAGGGAAAGTAAGTGAGATAAAACAGTCATGGAGAAACACATTTGTAGCAGTAAATATGCATAAGGGATTTGCATGGTCCAAAACAGAAAAGATAGGCTTCACAACACAGAGGCCCCTCTTCGTACATCTGCAGTGGGGGATGTTGACTGGCTATATCCTAGGCACTTAATGGAATAAGCAAACAAAACTTTACAGATTAATGGCGATTTAATGACAAAAATCAGAAGCTATTAAACAAGTTGCAAAAGGATCAGAATGAATGGATTTACCTAATTGTTATGGGCATTCAAATAAAAATGTATTTTAATGACTAATTGCTAGAAGTGGTATAAGAAATAGAAACTGATGTGTTTTTTTAGATAAGATTTTTTACCAGCTTATCTGCTGCACACATGGCAGACATACAGTATGTGAACCTGATGTGATGTTTAAATGATATTCACACCAGCTTACCTGCTGTGCACATGTCAAGCTTGTAGCATGCAAACCTGATTTGCCTTTTAGACCTTGTTCGCATGTGTTCACTTAGTGTATGTGAAACACATGCAAATATTGCACAATTAAGCATGTTGCATGCATTCTGCATATACACAGCACACTTAGATATGTGTAAGGGTTGGCTTTGGAGAACTTGAACCTGCAGCTGAGTTCTTACCCATTCAGCTTCCAACCAATGAGCAGTTATATATACAATGGTATACTGTTATAGGGGCAATGTCTTTTGGCTGCCAGCAATTGAGTGCCAGCATTAGAGCACCTGTAATGTGAGCTACTGGGATGGTGGAGTGCTGATTGTAGGGTAATGTGTGGTGCTGCAGTGTGTCTGTTTGACAAGTGGCTGCAGTTGCATGGAGGCAGGTCATAATACTGTTTTACAGTGGGTAGGTGCTGTGAATTTACAGTGAGGGTGTGTGGCTATAAAGTCTCCAGGTGTGTACTGGGGTATACTGTGCACCATGTGGTGAACCGTGTTGAGGGTCACTTTATGTGGTGAACTGTGCTGTGGGTCTGTCTTTTGATATGTTTGTGGAGTAGTTGGAGAGTGCTAGAGGCAACCTGTTGCTGGCATTTTAAGGGTTTGTCTATTGGAAGTAGTGCTCGAGAGGGGATACAATGTATTGGAAATGTGTTGAGTATCAGTTCCTCCTGTCCCTTTCTTGCACTGATTTCTACTGTTTGTGTGCCTTGTAGTTGGTAATAATTATAGTCGGAAGGTGGGGGGAGAGCTTCCTGCATCAAGAGATGTGTGGGCAAAGCCCCCAGCAAAACATGCAGATAGTATGAATCGGTATTGTTATGCTGCATATTTGTAACAGTAGGTATAGTTTGCTGTGTGTGGGGGCGTCCTTGCTCATTGTCATACCGTGACCTTTTGCTCCTGTTATCATCGATCTATTTGTGTAGCGCTCCATATACCTGCAGTATTTTTGTGGTGCTCTTATTGCCATCGGTCTAATTTCTGGCGCAACGGAGTGGGTGAACCATATACAGCACAATGACCCCACTTATCTCTCTCTCTCTCTCTCTCTCTCTCTCTCTCTCTCTCTCTGTCTCACTGGGTTCAATTCCCAATAGATCATACTGTTTCTTTCACACTACAATCTGTGATTTAATTGCTATGTAGTGGTGATACTGTACCAGAGACATTTAACTGTCACCTTGATTGTTCCTAATTTCAGGATATGTAATACTAGAGAAAGGAAATGAGTCTGGGACCCCAGGCTCGACCATGTGAGCCTGTAGATCAGTGTTTAGAGTACCTGGATGGTATTCCAGATGCCTAGGTTCAATTCCCAATAGGTCACATTATTTTCTTCTCACTACAATTTGTAATTAACTTGCAAAGGAGTGGTTAATACTGCACCAAAACATTTAATTGTCATATTTGCTTCAGAAGAAATTCTTGATGAAATGTAAGAGAAAAGAAGGGTAGGGTAAGGGGCACACCCGGCTGAATATAAGTTATCATCTGAATGGGTAGTTCATGGAATGTGACACACATCTGGAAAACAATATGGCAGACAAGATCTCAGGATGAAATTTCTCCAGCAGCTTTTTCTATTATTTTATTGGGTGGGATTGTACTACTAACTATATTTAAACAGTAAAAAGTTATGTTTTACATTTTTTAATTCTAATGTGATACTGAAATCATGTCTGACCTGTTGTTTTTAAAAAGATGTATCACATTCCATACTTCTTTCATCTGAATTACCCTAATTATTGGAGCAATAATTGTAGATTTTTAATTACCTTAAAACCCCCAATAACACAGGGGTAGCATTTTATACTGCTGTCTGGGTGACCTGAGTTTAGGAATGAGCTTACAGAGTCACATAGGAGGCAAACATGGCCACTGTAGTTGGTGCTCTATCGTGTAACATGGTCAGGGTGGGTAGGCTGTGGGCAATGGTGCAGAAGAAAACCTATGGATGGACCAGGGAGCTAGCTCCCCCTGTAGAACCACAATGCAGATGGCTGAGCCATCCTCTGGTGATCTGTGTGAGGATAGTCCTCCCTCAGGCCCTTTTGAAGGAAAGGAATCTCTGGGGACAGTGGTAGTGGTGGGATAACAGACATAGGGCTGGGTAGTTCAAGTCACAGCCTGAAGGCAGGGGTAAACACAGGCAGGGAGAATGGAATAAAAAAACAGAAATAATCTCACACTCAAAATCCAGAAACATTCTCTCACCTATAATTTATTAACGTGATAATGTGATAACACAGGGTAGCATTTTATACTCACTGATAATTTATTATTGAAATCAGCTTTCCTCACATTCTGCTCCACCTCCTCCAAACCAACACATTTAAAACTGTAGGTTCTGTTTTCTTGTGTGCTGCTGTGATATAGACCTCATTTTTATCTAGTATGTCTCACCCATGTTCCTCTACTCTGATTTACAACTTCCTTAGTGATTTCCCTGTACTGAATACTCCAAATGAATATACTGTAATATGGAATGCAATACTCCCATTGTGTACCAGATGATAAAATTCAAAGTCATTACCTTTTCGGCTTTGGGATTGAGGAATTCTTTGACCTCAGGGCAATTGTACAGGATATACACCATCTAACTACTGATCTGAACCTCACAGATATATTTCAAATTAAACTCAGGATAAGGAGGCCACAACTTAATTGGCACTTTGGTCCATAGTACACAACAGACCCTATTGAAGGAATCGTCTTGGGATGCTATGCCTTGGGGACAATGTAGGTATTGTGCAGTTGTCCTCAAGGTCAAAGAAAATAGTAAGGAAGTTCCTCATAAGAGTAACATAGAAACACAGAAACACAGACTTTGTCGACAGATAAGAGCCACTTGGCCCACCCAGTCTGCCCATTTTTTCCCTGTCTGCAGTATAACTGAAGACCTTAGCTGATCTCCAGCTCTGTCTCCCTTCCCCTATTCCTTTCCACTAAAATTTCCTTATGCCTATCCCATGTATTCTTGAACCCCTCCACAGTATTTTCCCCCCTTCCCGCATCAGCTGGTAGGCTGCTCCAGGAATCCACCACTCTTTACATGAAGAAATAGTTTCTCATATTTCTTCTGACTCTACCACTCCTCACATCTCTCTCGTGAATCCACCCCCTCCAACTTTATATCATGTCCCCTTGTTCTTGTGCACCTTTTTTTCTGAAAATACTTCTGTCCTGTACCTTACTTACCCTGAAAGGTGTTTAAAGAACTGTCATATTCCCCTCTCCTTCCTTCCTTTCTTTCGGGGTGGACATATTGCATTCGGTCAGTCTCTCTTTATAGGGCTTTTGATACAGACCCCCTCACCATTTTAGTTGCCCTCCTCTGGACTGCTTCTACTATGTTTGTGTCCTTTGGGAGAAGTGGCCTCCAGAATGGTACACCATGTTGTAGCTGAGGCCTTACCAGCAATCTATTCAGAGGCAGCACCACCTCCCCCTTTTTGCTGATGATACCTCTACCTACTGAACCCAGCATCCCACTGGTCTTCCCAACTGCCTTGTGACTAGGGGACTATGTGAAAACTGTAAGAGATAAAAATGTGGAATATACCCACACAGCCCACTGGAAAAGGTGGAACCCAATGTGAGGTGTTTAAAATGATAAATTATTGAAGAGTGATTGGTTCTATATTATGAGCTTGGGGGTTTGGGGAATGGTCAGGTCTAAACTGGGAGCTAGATTTTTTTCCCTTTTAAAGTAACAAAATCTGTGACCATTACCCCATTCATTATTGCAGTTTATATATTAATAAACACAAAACACAAATAAAATATTGTGTGGTGTGACTAGGAATGGTGCTAAGTACTCTGCTTTTAACATATTCAATAATAAATAAAAAATGTAATGAATAAATAAGTACAAATCAACTAAAATAAAATATATTGAGTGGCATACCAATGGGTTGGAGATGGTTATTTTGCTTTTTGACATCTTTAGTAATAAAGAGAGGATACATGAATCAATATATCTAATTATATCTCTGTCTGTCTGTCTATCTCTGTCTGTCTGTCTATCTATCTATCTATCTATCTATCTATCTATCTATCTATCTATCTATCTAAAAGTGGTTCACTGGTAACTGGGTGTGGCCCACTGTGCTGAGGCTCATTTTCAGGTGTGACCTGGGGAAAGAGAAGGTAGAAGCACAATTACGAGCAAAATATAGACAGTCAAGTGATGTGGATGCAAGCAAGATGATATGAAGAGAATAAGTTGAGTGCAGTGGAGACAAAATGGCAAAGCACTGCTTATGGAAGAGACATGGATTAGCATACAAATCACCTGTGCACATTGGGAAAACTCAAAGTGCACAGTGCCAGAGTGAAGAGAGGCTGAGCTGCTGCTGAAAGTAGGAGTCAAAACAGTCTGATTATTTATTTATGTATTTATTTATTTATCATATCAGAATTACAAACCTTTGAGTCAGAGACTCATTTAAAAAGGCTCTATGTCAGTAAAACAGTATACAAGCAAAGGACAAATGAAAATAAGCATATACAAGTGAGGATGTGGCTCCTAGATGATTAAATAAAGGACTATAGTCTAGAGGAGGAAATGGATGGGTTAGGCAGGATGGACAGTGGACTCAAGCAGGATAGGTGCTTTAAGTGACACTAGGCCTTTGTCTGAGGTATCAGAGCTATTACTGATGGGCTGTAGATGGGGGTGTAAATATGAGTGTAGGAAGTAGGTCCTAGCAGAGAAACATAGTGGGTTTGGCTAGAAACAGTCACAGACCACTGCAATGTGGATATGGTCCCTGAGGAGGAGTTTGAAGTGGCTAATTTTAGTTTCAGAGGTGATGCAACTCGGAAGTACATTCATCCAAAGTGCAGCCCTGTAACGAAAAGTTCTTTGGCCCAAGGCCAATTTGCAGCAGGGAATCCGGAAGAGAGATTTAGTAGAGCTGCGGGTATATTTTAGCACAGGTGTGGCTTGCATTTGGAGTGTGAGGCCAGCTGGGGCGAGACCATTGGTGATTTTTTTTGCATGAAGACAGGTCTAATATTTAAGCCTCCCATCAAAATCAAACCAATTAGTAAGACTATAGAGTGAACAGCCATGTGTCAGGCAATAATAGCCAGTAGCAAGGTGCAATGCTTTATTTAGGGATACGCTGATTCTATGGAGGGTGGTATTGTTGGCTGCCCCATAGACCAGGATCCCATAGTTAATAAGGGGCCAGCTAGATGAGGAGACAGCGAGCTGCAGAGACAGTACTTATAGTGGTAGAGTAGGCCAATTAGGGTGTTAACAGCATAGCTAAGGAGGTGGATATGTTCATGATAGGTAAAAGCAGAGTCAAGGGTGACCCCAAGATTTTTAATAGAGTTTACATGGTACAGGGGTACCAGTGGGGAATTAAGGATTTGCAGGGGGGCCACTATGTTTGTTCTGGGAGTTTGCAAACAGCATAGTTATTTTTAATAGTTTAGCACTAGTTGATGCTCAGAGAATCAGGATTCTGCCTCTTTAAAGGATCATTGGAGGGACTACTGTAAGAGGCTTGGGTCATAGTGGGTGGAGAAGAGTACTGCATCATCAGCATATAAGAGCAGTTTTCCAGAGCAAGCCTTGGGTAGGGAGTTGAGAAATACACTGAAAAGAAGGGGGCTCAGGATGGATCCTTGAGGAACACCAGAGGTGACAGGGAGTCAGTGGTGGATAGAGTGTTATTTATCCTAACCTGCTGAGACCTGCCAGATAGGTTGTCTGAGGGCCAAACAACAGCATCTTGGGAGAGACCCAGGAGGAAGAGGGCAGACAGTAAGCGGGAGTAAGTTATGGTAACAATGGCTTTTGACAGGTCTACAAATACTGACACAGTCAAATGCACATTGTCAAGTGTCAAGTTGATGGCAGTGGTAAATTCTAGCAGTGCTGAGGTGGTGCTGTGACCTTTGTGAAAGCAATGTTGTTCATGGCATAGAAGGTCGTATTTAATGAGGTGGTCAGTGAGCTGGACACAAATGATTTTCTCCAGGGCCTTGGAGAGTGGGGTAAGTATGGAGATGGGGTGGTAGTTCCCCAGAGAGGTATGGTCACCACTTTTGAGAATAGGAGTGATAGCAGTAGTTTTCCATATGGAGGGGAATTTACCTAGTCAGAAAGAATGATTTAGGATGCTGGTTGGGGGTGGAGGACATCATCAAGTTCACTGCAGTATTTTCAGATCCAGGGAATTATTGTTGAAGCAAAATTTGCTTAAAGCTTTTAGTAGATAGGGCTTTGCCTCCAGCTGGGAGATAGATAGGGTAGGCGGGGCAGTCAACACTTCCCATCAAGGGGCTAATAGCCCCAAACAACAAAGGAGCAGCAGGGAGGTAGATTACTTTTAGGGACTCTGTGAACTGCTTCCAGTGTGTGTGTGTGAGGAGGGCTGGGGCTCCAAGGCCTATGTAGGAAAGAAGACAAAGCAGGCATTAGTTTGCAGTGGGGGCTGAGGGTGGGGATTACACAACAAGCTAGCCTGAGAGACTGATCGCTGTATTGCGCATGTGCGAGCAGTCTGCCACTCCAGGGAGACTCAGAGCCAAGATGGAGTTCCTGCTGGAACTGCTACGAACATTACACCACATGGTAGGTTCCTGCAGAGTCCAGCAAACAATGCAAACCACTCAGGTAACCAGAACAAGCCTTAAAAACAAATATATAGAGCTAGCAAATGCTTAGATTAAACATAGAAAGCAGATATTCTGCACATTGAGACACTGACCATGAGTAAATGTAACTACAGAGCTGTAATCACCAGAAAGGCTAGTACAGCAGAACACAGATAAACAGCAGTAGTCCAAGGAGTTCAGAAGCACAGTCTTAAACCTCAGGTGGAAATGGAGGAAATTCCCAGTTGATTCAGCTGGTGTCCTTGCAGTAGAAAAACAATCAGTCAAGACAGGAGGTCAGAAAAGGCTAACACCCCCAAACAACCGAGAAGCAGCAGGGAGGTAGATTACCTTTAGGGGCTCCATGGACCACTCAGTCTCTGCAGCTAGCAGGCTTCTGTTGTGTCTGTGGAGGGTTGGGGTTCCAGTGCCTTTAGGGGCTCCATGGACTGCTCAGTCTCTACAGCTAGCAAGCTTCTAGTGAGTGTGAATAGGGCTGGGGTTCCAGGGCTTGTAGGGGCTCTGTGGACCACACAGTTCCTGCAGCTAACAAGCTTCTAGTGTGTGTGTGGAAGGCTGGAGTTCCAGGGCCTTTAGGGGCTCCATGGACTGCTCAGTCTCTGCAGCTAGTAGGCTTCTAGTGTGTGTGTGTGTGTGTGTGTGTGTGTGTGTGTGTGTTGACCCAAAGTTGATTAGCTTCAATGAGGTTGCCAGAACTACGAGGTTAAGGGTGAAGGGGAGGTTTGGAGTGGTCAAAAGCCAGGCAAGGTAAAGAAAGTTTCAGGAAGAGGGTTGATAGGTGTGTGGAGGGATGAGTATTTTTTTGGCATCTAATAGGAGGAAGGGGGGGGAGAGAGATGGAGGAGGTTAGCTGGTTCCAGAGGGAGGGAGGAAGGGAGGGGAAAGCTGTATGAGAAAGAGGATTTTCTGGCTGGGTAATATTAGTGGGGAATAGAGAATGGGCATGGATCTCTTGAACACAGAGAATAGGAAAAGGAGGGGATGTGGGAGAGGGGGTGTGATAGGTATGAGAGGAGGGGCCCAAACCAGTATTTTGCAATGAGGGAAGCACAGCGGTACTGTGACATGAGGGGAGAGGGAGGATGGATAAGGAGGAATAAAGGGAGAAGTGATGAGTATGAGAAGGTGAGTTGGTAGCAAACATGCATTAAGGCATTGCAGACGGTGTCCAGACTGGCAAGGGATTTCGGGTGGGGGTGTGTCATAAAATACATCCGCATAGCTCCCCCACTGAAAACTGGGAGAGCTATTTTGGTCAGCCGCTCCTGGTGAACAAGGGCAGAAAAGCAGACCTTATTGCTGTATTGGGTATTGACTTTGGGGCATAGTTTTGCATTGGTGACAACAATGTGAGTAGAGAATTTAAGCCTACTACCTAGTCATACACTGAGGTACTGAAAAGCTGGGACTGCTTCAAGCAGTGTGCCATCCAGTGTGAATAAGACATGGAGGGGCAAGCTGGGACGGCTTCTGGTTGTTATCAAAGGTCATAGACACCATTTTCTTGTGTGTGCGTGTGTGTGTGTGTGTGTGTATGTATGTATGTGTGTGTGTGTGTGTGCGTGTGTGTGTATTGGCCCAAAGATGGTTGGACTGGAACCAGCACCGAACATTGTGAAAGTCTTACTGAAGCAAGACTTCCAGAGAAACAGTCAAAGGAACAGAAGTGTACAGAACTGTGTCATCTCCATACATGTGAACAAGTGAGATGGCACAGGTGGAGGGGAGGTTGTTTAGGAAGATGGAGAAGAGGATTGGACCTAGAATGGGGCCCTGTGGGACCCTAGCCTGAACTGTGAGTGTTGGGGAAATGGCACCTCATACTTGTACTGACTGTTGACAGTCCAAGAGGAAGGATCTGAACCAATTGACAGCTGAGGCTGAGAGGCCAGCAGAGCTCATCTTATTCAGGAGGACTGAGTGAGACACTGAATAAAAGGCTTTGGTAAGATCAATGAAAGTGACAGCTATAATGCTCCCTTGATCCCTCATTAAGAAGATGTAGTCAGTGACAGTATGTAGTGAGAGATAGTGGAATAATCCTTCCAAAAGCCAGAATGGAATGTGTAAAGGAAGCTGGAGGAATGGAGGAAGTCTGCAAGCCATAAGTAGACTGATTTCTTCTGCAGCTTTGCAAGAAAAAGGAGGGGTGAGATAAAGCAGAAGTTGCCAGGAGTGGAGGGATCATCCCTCTGTGGTGAGGGAGAACCTTGGTGATCTTCAAAGGCAGAGGGACAGTGCAAGGGCGAAGGAGAGATTTAGGAGGTGAGTAAGGGGGGAGATGATGGCAGTAGCTGACAGACAGTTACGTTTACTGTCCAAGCTATCTGGGCTAGATTTGGAAGGGTTGAGTGAGGAAAGGGAAAACAAGGCCTGCTGGAGACTGAGCAGGTAGAGTCAAACCCCAGAGGAGGTGAGGTGAGGAAGGAAGAGAAGGGTGGAGAGGAGTGGAGTCATGAGGTGGGGTGGAGTGCGAGTTGAAAAAAAAACATTGAAGTGAGCAGCAACAGAGGGAAGGTCAAGCACTGGTGAGCCGTTAAATATGATGACAGGAGAGATGACTGAACTTGGGGGGTAGAGAATCACCTTCCAGAATTTGGCTAGGGAATTAAGATTATTCTGGAGGTTGGACTTGATGTAGAGGGACTTGCAGCATGAACATTCCTAGTGCAAGAGTTCCTAAGCACCCTGTAGGAAAGGAGGTCTGAAAGGAAGGGGAGTAATTTATACTTGACCTAGGCTTGGTCATGGGTCTTGCATAAACCAATGAGATCAAAGGTGATCCAGGGGTGGTAAGAAGATTTAACCCTGGATTTCCTGATGGGGACATGGTTGTCCCAGACAGTAGTAAACATAAACAGAAGAGGTACAGAGCCATATCAGTGTCTTGGGCAATGAGCATGGGGAACCAGTCAGTTGTAGCCAGGTCACCAGTAGAGCTTCTTGCAGTGACCAAAGGGACCTGGACCAGATGTATTTTGGGGAGGAGGGAGGGAGACAGATTTTCCTGGCGCAGAATGCTGTGCCATGATCGCTGAATGCATCTCGCAATATACCTGCTGCAAAAATGCAGTGGGGCTATGAGGCAAGAACCTATTCCAGGAGGGTATGGTTTGATGAATGGGGACTGAGTCAAGTGGTTCTTTGATGAGCTGTGAAACATTAAGTGACTCAATCCTGTGGGTGGTGGCTTGGAGACTGGCCAA
The DNA here is from genome assembly GCA_016271365.2 of Neoceratodus forsteri. Classification (NCBI taxonomy): domain Eukaryota; kingdom Metazoa; phylum Chordata; order Ceratodontiformes; family Ceratodontidae; genus Neoceratodus; species Neoceratodus forsteri. The sequence continues at coordinate 62,006,110 of CM028137.1, read as the reverse complement.
AAAATAAATACAAAAATTAAAACAAAATGTATTGAGTGGAGTCATGGGCTGGTGCTGGGTATTTTGCGTTGTAAGATATTCATTAATAACCTGGAGAATAGAATCAGTAGCAGACTGCTCAGATTTGCCTATGGAACTAAACTGGCCAGCTCCACTGGAGAAAGGGGAGTTGACTGGAGGATAGAGGGTTTTGCCTGGAGATGCAGAATATAGTTTAAATACTCAGGCACAAAGAGATGGATAGGGTCTTCTGGCATAGTAGAGTTTTACCTTATAAAGAACCCGGCAAATGCAGGTCTGATCAAATGTAAGACTGCAATGTTTTTATAATGCCAGTGTAATGTGAACAAGGGCATGGTGGAGATAGAAGAAATGGGGACTGAATTGTCCTTTATGCACCTGGAGCAGCTGTCCCGGTTGGTCTGATTGTTTAGTTATTTGGGCTGGTGGGGAAAGGAGAGAGCCACAAGATCACCACAGATTGTAAATCCTATATGTATGTCCCCTCTATTAATGGGGGATGGGGGATGAGCTACAGTGGCACTATGCACGGCTCTTGTATGACTGCCCCCTTTCACCCAGGGGGCACCAGGATCACCGTCAGGCATGGCTCATCTAATGGATCACCACTGAGCTGAGGCCATGTCACTGCTTCTACTGGTGGTAAGGGGGCAGAATGGCTAGCATTGATGGTTTGATTGCAAAGGGACTAGCATAGCCTACCTCAGTGCTCAGCAGCTGGTTGGGTATGGGGTGCCAACCACTGTCCCTCATTTTTGTTCCTCTGTCCCTCAGTACCAACTGCTTAATGTCCCTCTGTGTGCTGCTCCACCGACCACTGACCACACCGAAATGAATCGGGACATTTTATTTCAATGGGCCATTTATTTTAATGTTTTTTTTCCTTTAATTTATAGCTTCTTTTGTTCTTCTGTCAAGGTCATTTTTTTAGCTCCACCCTCATGAAACCTCTGGGTGTCATCTTTTCAATCTTTCTGAAATGGGTGTTTGTAGCATATGTCAGCATCCACATAAATCATCCATTTCGGCGGGCGGGGAATTTAAAAGCTAACACACTCAGGGTTCATGAAGGTGGAGGTAAAAATGGTCTTTACAAAAAAGTGGGTAAAAATATTTAACAGACTTAAAGAAAAAAAAAAACTTAATGGACTTGGGGGAGGGGGAGTGGCTTACGCATGATAGAGAAGGATGCCTGATTTCTGTTCTTCCCTCCTCTTGACTGCTATCATCAGACATCCACCACTCTCTATTCATTGTTTCTACTTATTTTTATTAAGGGATAACAGATTTCATCTTTTCTTTACTCTCCATGGTGCCCGGCCCCTCTATCCTCCACTCTCCCATTATCCACTTATTTATTTATTTGGATTTTGGTAACCGGGTAAACCCACTGAGACCAGAGGTCCCTTTTTCAGGGGCGACCCAGAATTAGTTACATGAAGAGACATTTATAGGCACTATATACAGTAATTACATATTGTACATACATAAACCCTACGACAGCATACAGGGATAGTACAGTTAGGCACCCAACTAGACTTCAGTCATGATTTACAACTATGACATTAATTTCATAGAAAGACATTAGTAAACAGCATACAGTAGTAGACATCAGTTTCACGTTCAGACACCGTGCTCCCATCAGTTAGTGTGTGTTAGCCATTCCAGAAGAGGCTAGGTAGAAAGACAGGAGACTTAGCATCCCGTCACTTCATATTGTTCACACATAGTCACTTCCTTGATTATACCCCTACCTCTTCATGTCATAAATCCCCATTTTTAAGAGGTGCACATCTATCCCCTCTTAAGTTGCTTATCATTTTACTACCCCTCACAATGGGTGACATTGAACCTAACCCAAGGCCATCTCATCTTCCCCCGCTGACCTTCCAAAATGATGAAAGGTACTCCATCTCAACATCAGGAGCCTTCACCCAAAGATACATCTACTCCAGCCTCTTATGATTAGCCTAAAATCCAGAGTGATGATCATCACTGAGTCATAGCTCTTCTCCCAAATCCCTGATACTTCCATCTCCATCCCTGGTTATTCCCTCATTCAGCTAAATCGGTCAACCAGGGGTGGGGAGGGTAGCCATTTACATTGCATCATCCATTCTGTATACTCTCTGCCTCTACATTTTCTCCCCCTCTTCCTATGAACTTCTGCTACTAAAGCTTTCCCTCCCATGCTGTCTTCCTATCTTTGTAGGTGGCATCTACTGTTGTCCAAGCCTCCTTTCATCCTCCACCTCAGATCGTATCTCTACACTCATTACCCACTCATCAATTGGTGAACTCTTCATCCTCAGGGATTTTAATATTAACTGGCTTTCTAGTACCCAGTCCAATTTCTGTAACTGCATCTCCACCCAGAATCTCACATAATTGATCGCAGACCCAACCTGATTAAACCATAAGTCAGGCAAGCACTCCCTAATAGACATATCCCCATCGAGTAGCTACTTCAGGAATCTTGCCTGATGCTCTTAGTGTCCACCACATGGTCTACTGTATGTGTAAATTCCACCGCTCTAAAGCACCGCCAAACATCCTCCACTTCTGCTCATTAAGGTAGTTAGACTTGACAGGCCAATGCTCCTTTGCCTATAGGACTCCTCTATGGATGAATGGTCTCAGCCACACCATCTCCTCTGCCTCAAAACTAGGTCTTTTCAAAACCAGGCTCTGGGATGATCTCATTGCCTCTACCTCCTGTGACTGCCTCTCCTAGATGATGACCTACACAGCTTTAATCCAAACTTATATACTGCTTAACCCCAGGCCCCCCAGTCCCTCTCCCCCAGCTCCTGAGGTGCCACTTCAAATCTCATTTCTTCATTCCACCTCATTAGTCTCTCCTTGTCCCATTATAGCACTTATCCCCCACCCTGCCCCTTTTCTCTTCTATCACTCCTTCCCATTTATTTTCGACCAAATGCCTCCGGCTGCATCTTCGTCCTCCCCCTCTCCTCCCATCCCTGTTTTTATCTGCCACTCCCAGGCACCTGACCCTACCCATTCCTTGTGGGCACATGCATCCTAGCTGTGTTCACCATTTTACTATAGCTGCCTCTGTTAACTACCTGCACTTCTTCTCCTCCTCTACACCTTACTCTTCCTATAATTGCCCCCTTTCAATAGCACTGTTGTACATAAATTGTTTACTGTTATTTCACTGTTGCTGCCTTGTTGTTTGTTATTTCTGACATGGAACCTTTGTAAAAGAGCCTTGGCTCAAAGGTACTTGCAATCCTAGAATAAATACATAAATTAAGGTAGCTAGACTTGTCCTCCCTACATTAGGAATTCATTGGTATTGACTGGTCTCCGATTGCAAGTGACTCCTCTATTAACTCAGCCCTGGCCTACTTCCAAAACCAAGTTCTTGAATGTTTGGGATTGGAAGACTCTAATCAGGAAAACCAGGGTTCTGGGTTCTCATCTCCACTGGGTTACAGCCAAATTACTGGCCTATCAGTGTGCTCATGACCAAGCATGGCAGACGTACAAGTCCTCAGGCATTCTTGGAGACTTGCTTAGATATCAGTCTCTAAAAAATGTCTGCACTAGAGCTATTGGACTTGCCAAAACTGAATTTTTATCCTCCACCTTCAAGGAAAACCTTAACAACCTCTCCAAATTCTGGAAGGTAGTTCATGCCCTATTCTTCCCCCTGCCCAATCCCCTCCACCAATCCTAAAGATAGGAGACACCACCACCTCGGATCCTCCCTCTGTAGCTGTTGAATTCAACACCTTCTTCACAAGCTGTGCCTCTTCCCTTCTTGCTTTATTACCCTCTGTAGCTCCTTCCCCAAAAATTCCTTTTGCACCCACTCCCTCCACCCCCATTGATTCTCCTTCTTATCGGTCTCCACTGCTGACAAACTAAAAGCTCTTCTAGCCCTTAACTACCATAAAGGCAAAAACACAGATGGGCTTGACCCAAATCTCCTTCACATCTCTACCCATTCCATTGTGCTCCCACTAGCCTACCTTCTAAATCTCTCTTTTACACTGGCCACTGTCCCCGACCCCTGGAAGATTACCACTGTTGATTCTCTTCCCAAGGGTGGTGACTCATCAAATCCTGGTAACTACTGTCTAATATCCCAACTCCCAAGTCTTGCTAAACTCCAAGAGCACCTGATACTGGCTCAGTGTTTCCCATTCCTTCACTCCTTCTCCTCTTTCATCCCTTTCCAGTCTGGGTTCTGGAAGGCCCACTCCACCACAACTTCCCTGATCTGGTTCACAGACTGTTCTCTCAGGCATGAATCAGGGCTGCATCACTTCAGCCATCTTTGTTGATTTGGCCAAAGCCTTTGATACTGTTGGCCACACCCTACTTCTTACCAAGCTCTCAAAAACTGGCCTCTCTGAAACTGCAACTAGCTGGTTCCTTTAATATCTTATGGGTAGGTTCCAATCAGTTAGAGAAGGCGATTCCTTTCCCCCCCTCTCCTCAATAGTACTGGAGTCCCTCAAGGCTTGATACTCGGTCTGATACTCTTCTTGATATTCTTGAATGATTTACCTTCTGCCTGCTTAACAGCTGATATCCACATGTATGCGGATGATACCATTTTGTATACCTCCGGTACCGCCCCTTCTGATGTGGTGGACCACCTTCAACTGGCTTTCAATAATGTCCAGAGTTGGTTTAGAACAAATCAGCTGTCCCTCAATGCCAAAAAGATGGTCTCTATGACTTTTGGCTACAGGAAAAGGCTCACCAGGATCATAGCCACCCCTTCCTTTCACACCATTGATGGGTCACTATTAGAGGATGTCTCCTTTAAATAACTTGGGCTCAGTCTCAAAAGAAATCTTGGCTTCTCAGTACATGTGGGTGCTAGCCACAAAAACCTACACCCCAAACTTGGAGCTCTGTACAGACACCGTGGTTGCACCCCCACCTCAGGCCCACCACAAAATTGTCCAGAAGAAGATACTCCTGATATTTGACTTTGGAGGCATAGTTTACAGTGTTACTCATAAGGCCACACTCACCAGACTGAACACCCAATTCAATTCCATCCACTGCTTTGCCCTAAACTGTCTGCCTCACACACACCATTGTGACCTCTATACCAAGCTCTCCTTCGCACCTCTTGGTGCCAGGCACCTTACCCATAATGCTTCATTAGTTGGGAAGTTCTGGCTTGGCTTACTTCCATTCTAGCTGAACACTCTCCTCTCTACCCCTTCTTCTCCCACCTATTGCCTCTGCAACTCCCCCTACAGGGCCTTAGCCCTCCCTACCCAGACCTCCACTTCTGGTCAGGTTACATTCTCCTGTCATTTTCCTAATCTTTGGAACACCCTTCCCTAAGATATCTGCTCTGCTCCATCCACTAGTTCATTGTCTCATCTTATTTGTAACTATATTTTGCCAGCCTGCAGCTGCACCTGACCCCAACTCCCTTCAATACTTTATTTCTTTTTATCTCACTATTGTCCTGTTACTTATATGTACATATATATCCTATACATATACATTCATATATTTTTCTAATTTGGCTTAGGTACAGTATCATTATTGAATTGTTATGCCCTTTGTGTTTCAATTTGTATCTTGTTCAGTTTTGTTTTTGTTTATTTTCAGTTTGTTGCATTTTTTTTCTTTCTATGCAAATTGTATCCTATTCTCCCCTATCTCCCAGGATGCATCTGGAAACGAGCAATGTTTTGCTCAGTATGCCTTTCATGGTGAAACATTTTCAAACAAACAAACAAAGAGAGTTTATCTCTGTTCTAACTTGAGCCCATGGGTTTTTCTGCTGGACTGCTCTATCCTGAGTAAACTCTGACTTTTGTGTTTCACCTCCATAGAAACTTCTCACACCCAGGCCAGTACACAGCATGGCAGCAGTGCAGGCAACCACCATGGAGAAAATCAAAGTGATGTTTTCCTAACTGCTGGCTGAGTTCCAAGACACAAAATAGCTACTCTAAATAAAGCCAGACAAATAGATCACTTTCCTGCCAGGGTGATGGTGACTGAAGAAAAATTAGCTTGGACAGCAGACTCCTGCCACAAGCTGCGCACTACTCTCCATGAGCAAGGCAGAACTATTTAAATCATGCAGACCAAGCTAGATGACCTCAAAAATCATGGTAGCAGAAAACTCTTACGCTTTCTATACTTCCCTGAACAAGCTGAACTCAAGGACAGTATTGTCTTTCTAAACCATGTTCTCCCCTCCATTCTAAAGCTCCCAGGGGAATGCCACATTTAAAATAGAATGAGCCTACCATTTACTGGCCCATCCACCCAAGCACGATGAGACTCTGAGGCCTATAATTGCAAAATTCCTTTGTTTTCAACTTTGTTTTTTAAAACGTAATGTTTATTATTACCTACACAGGGACATCATACATAGACTACATCCCTTTTCACTGGGATAATAATTATTAAAGATATTCAAGATGATGTTTCATTATAACTACCTCTGGCATATTGCTAATAGCAATGTCTTTATGTTATATTTGGCTGGCCACCCTCTGGGAGAGGGGTGTTTCACTAAGACACTCTGACCTCCATCTGGGAATACTACGGTTCCCCTCTCTTAATGACCCTTACTAAATTTATAGAATAATACCTGGGTGGTGGGCTGCCATGCTCAGGAACCATTTGGTCCATCTGTTCTGTATTTTGTCTTCTGTGTGTTGTAGTTTAACTGTCATTATTTCCATTTGGTAAATGTCGTGTGTTATGTCCTGCCACTGTTTTATTAACGGTGATTCTGGTTGGAGCCATTTTTTAGTTATAGTTTTCTTAGCTGCAGACAACAGTATTGAAATTAGATATATAGCTTGTTTTTGCCAGAGGTGTGCTGGAAAGTGTAATAGAAGGGCAGTTTTAGATGTGAGCATTCCTAGATCTAGAAAGAGTTCCTGTAGAATATGTGAGACTTCTGTCCAGAAATCTCTGATTTTAGGGCAGTGCCAAAAAATGTGAGTGGGTGTGGCCACTTCTGCCCCACAGTTTCTCCAGCAGGAGGAGTCTCCTGTTATGGTAAATTTGATTGTAACTTGCGGTGTTTGAAAGAATCTTGAAACAATTTTCCAGCCATATTCCCGCCATGTGTATGAGATAGTTATACGGTGTTGACATCTCCAGATCCATACCCAGTCCTTCGGCGTGAGCTTAGTTACTAAGTCTGCTTCACATGTTTCTTGTACAGTATGCCAGCTCAGATGTGGGTGGGACATCTCTGCTTTACAGAGACAGGAAATTAACTGGTGTGGTCCCATTTCTTCTGATAGATGAACCAGAAGGTTAAAAGGGGAGGCACTGTAATTGTAGTGATGTCAAGGTTTAGGGTGACCTCCATACAGTGTCTGAGCTGGAAAAACTGAAAGAAGTATTTTGGAGAAAGTGAAAATTCCTCTTGTAGTGTTGACATTTTTTAAAAATTCCTAAATTATAAAACTGAAAGGTATGGGATAATCCTATTGATGCATATTTGTGAAAAATTTAAGTCAAATTGTGCTGGGAGAAAGCCAGGTTCCCAGGCAGGGAGTCCCATCCATCTTGCCCCTCTGTGGATATTGACTCTTTTTAAAAACTTTAGCCAGATTTTCAAGTATTGTTTGGTACAGAACGAGAGTTCAGATGTAGCTTGACCCTGGACTGGTTGAAATAATGTGGTTTGATCTAGTGGTAGTTGGAAGCTCCGTCTTTCTACTGTTACCTATTGAGGTTCTATTTCTGTGGAGGTCAACCATGCTATCATATGTGATGGCTAGGCTACTAATGCATAGCTTGCTATGTGTGGTAGTGCAAGTCTTCCTCTCTCTTTAGGGGCCTGTAATCCAGTAAGGAATATTCTTGATTTATTCCCCTGCCATAGGTAATTAGCTAACAATCAGTTCTACCTGTGTTTTTCTTTTTGGGAGATTGGAATTAGGGTTGTCTATAAAAGATATAATATCCTAGGTAGGAGGTTCATTTGGATGGATTGAACTCTGTTTATTATAGGCATGGGAAGGTGTGTCCAGGTTTTAACTTCCTCACTAAATTGTGTGAATAAAGTGTGGTAATTAAGTGTATATATCTCTTCAGGATTTGCTGAAATCTTTATGCCTAGGTATTGAAGAAATTTCTGGTCCCATTTGTACTGAGTACTGCCTCTTAGTTTATTTTAGGAATGATCAACTATACATAGGATCTTAGTTTTGGATGCATTACTTTTGTATCCCGTTAAACCTTCTATCCTCTGTAGGCTGGATTCTAAACATTTTAGGGATGTGTCAGGGTTAGTTATATATATCAAAAGATCATCAGCATAAAATGCTACTTTATGTTCATGGTTTTGGATCATGAAGCCTTGAATGTCCTGGTTTTGACTAAGGAGCTGGGCAATTGGCTCAGCATAGAGTGCAAAAAGGTAAGGAGATAATGGGCATCCTTGGTGGGTGCCTCTTGATAAAGGAAACCCCAACGAGCAAGAGCCGTTGATTTTGACCATAGCCATGTGGATGAGTAAATCATTTTTATGTTTTTAATAAGTTGCTCCAGGAAGCTAAATTTCTCCAGAGTCTGATACAAGAAATTCCATGACCCCCTATCGAATGCCTTTTGAATGCTGCTGAGAGAGAGAGAGAGAGAGAAAGAGAGAAAGCAGCCAAAGCTTCCTTGAATCAAGGTTATTTAATAGACTACACTGAATTGAATTATTTTTGGACCTGTTAAGTAACTAATATTGATTCTCTGTTTTTGGGGTTGACTTTTCTTACTTTAACTTTTATTTGACAGGGAGGAATTGCAGCTAGGAGATATTTGCAGTCATTTGTGACTAGACCTGTTACTTAACCTTTGTGAAATAGGTGTCTGAAAGGAAGAAAGGCACTCCCTGGGGTGGAGGGTCAGAGTTGTAGTTGATTGTTTCTGGAAGGCACAGGTTTACTCCCACCCACCCTACCCCTCACTCCATCCACCCCAAGCACATAACTTGATGTATAGCAGGGGTTCTGACATCACTTCCCAAAACTGCTAATAGCATACACCCATTCATATCCTTAAAGGAACAGCACACTGAATAGGGGGCAGAGACACTCACAAGCTTGCACACACTAAAACAAGAACAAAAAAATGAAAAGAAAAGCATCTGTAACAGGAAGGGACACAGACATGTGGAGAGTGGTGCAATGCAATGACATTGCTCTTCCAGGAGACATTCTGGAGACTGCATTACTGCCCTATTTGCAGGCACCTCTCTGGTCTGAGGGAGGAGGTTTTTCATCTCCATGTTGACCTGGCAAGGATTTAGGAAACTTGCTCCCCCTCCCAGGGACCACTTAGGCCACTGTTGCTATCTCAGAGGTTGCCAAGAAAGAGGAGTGGTTGGACCACGATGCACTCAGGGAGGATGAGGGTGGTGAAACAGAGGTGTATCCCTCCAGTTATGCCTCTCCATAGTTCATTCACCACTCTGGCAGAGCATAGTTCCTCTATGGGGGCACCCACAGTGGAGACCAAGGAGTATGCAGGGAACCTCCACAGTGCAGACCCACAGGAGGGTGACACAGGATCCCACAGGGGAAGGAAACAACTCCTGGTGGGGGACTCAGTTGTTAGGGGAGTAGAACTGGGGGAGGGAAGGAGGGAGGGAGGGGAAAGGGAGGTAAGGTGCCTGCCCAGTGCCATGGCTTGGAGGGACAGGAAATTAATCCTCAGGATCATGGGATCAGCTGCAAGGGGGAGTGAGCTGGATGTCATTATCCACCTAGGGATGAATGACCTGGCTGAGAATGGGATCAGAGCAGTGCAACAGGAGTTTGTGGAGTTGGTGAGGGGTATTAGACAAGTGGAACACACAGTAACTTTCTTGGAAGTGCTACCTGTCTATGGCATGGATGAGGGCAGGGTACTCCGCACCATGGGATTCAACAACTGGTTGAAATACCAATGCAGAGCTCAGGGATTTGGCTTCATTGGGGACTGGGGGCTCCACCTGGAGGGATGTGTGAAGAATGGGATATAAGGAGGATGCTTGCTTAACTTTGCAGATGATCCAGGAATCAAATTTATTAACAACTTAAATGATACAATCGAACTTGTCAGCGAAAATAACAAAATTAGAAGCAACAAAATCACAACACTAGAAAGTGCTAGTGAAGTTCACTCTTGGAGGTCAGCACAGGTCTGAACCTCCCAGACTATCTGACTCTCTAGGTTAACTTTGCAAAATATATATAAGAAAGGGGTCAGGTGACTATCAAACTCCACCCCTGTATCTCATTTCCAACCTTTTTCTTGTTAAAGACAACATATTTTATTTTGTAACTAAAAGTGCTACACCTTTAAATGAATTAAACCATCCATATACTGCTTTAAATCTATTTTTCTGTAGCTACAATGGTTTTTAACATTAAATCAATGTTTTAGGAAGCACCTCCTCTTTTCTGACATAATAAATACATTCAAAGTATGGCCAGCTGGCTCCTAGGTAGAGCTGCATGAAGAAGTAGGACACATCCACGTTTATAGACAGAAAATCCTTCGTTTTTATCAAAACCCAAAACTGACTGGAGTCGACTAAAAATGCTGTCGGAAGGTATGACGCCTGCAGTTCATTTCTTTTAAGCAGGAAATTTTAATCACAGGGGAAATTACGATAAAAAATACCTTCACGATCGTGCGCACACTCGCGAAAGAAATTACAGCTAGCGCTAGCCTACGCACGGTCATAAAGGCATTCACAAATTTAGCTCCAACAGAGAATTTTACTTTTTTGTTTTGGTTACTTTTGTTTGCGATGTGTCCTCTTTACTCCGGCAAAGCAAATATGTACCAAAGTAAACGAACAAAACGGACCATTAGTTGAAAGAACTCCAATTCTTTCCAGGTACCTCCATAGTTTACATGTATGCATACAAAATGGATATTACAAATATTTATACATGGAGGCATCTCCAAACAACTCTAACGTCAGGCTTTGAGTTTTAATACTTATAAATCATAATACCAAGTATCCTTACACAGAATAAAATTCGATATCTATGCCATTTGTTTTACCGTTAATTTACATATCCTCGGGGGGGGGGCGGTTCAGACCAACGCATCAAAACTACAAAGGCAAAAAAATAAAAGATTCTGATAGTTACAAAGAAAATCATATAGGTGGCCAGCCTATATGAAGGAATAGGTAGAATAAGAGCAAGACAGAGGGGGATTTTAGAGTGCTGTTGCAACAGACTTTTTCTTTTATTTTTAAAATGAAATTAAATTAACACAGAGAGAGAGGAAGGGGAGAAAAAAATGTTTTTTTTTGTTTTGTTTTTTTTTCTTTGTGTTCTGATACAGTTAATACTTGGTCTTTACAGGATGCAGGCCTATATTGGTGCAATGATCTTCATCTATGCAGAAGCAGAACCAGGATCCTGGGTGATAGGTTTAAATGCTTCATTGGCAAGCATTTAAACTAGCCAAGGGGGAAGGCACTGAAATGGAGAAGGGAAATCCTAGCCCTGACCAAAAATCAGGGTAGTTAGTGAGGTAAACACCAAGATAGAGCAGTCCACAGGGAGAAAGGCAGGGTTAAATGGAGAAAAAGACAAAAGCCGTAAGGATAGGGATGGGGCAAAAAGAAATAAAGGCATAAAAAATGAAAGGTAATGAGTACCAATGCATATAGTCTAGGTAAAAAGCTCCCTGAAATTTTGGCCTTGATGGAAGAGGGATACCTGGATATCATGGCAGTCACTGAAACATGGCACACAGAGAACCATGATTGGGATGTCAACATACCAGGGTACACAATCTACAGGAGGGACAGGGAAGGAAGAAGAGGCAGAGGAGTAGCTCTCTATATAAGGGAAGGGATCAATGTAACAGAACTAAAGGGTAAACAGGGAGGAGAAAAGGCAGTGTGGGTCACCCTGGAGACTGGAAATGGGACCACAATCTGCAAAGGGGTTGTATACAGACCCCCATCTCAAGAGGAGGAAATGGACAAGAAAATGATAGAAGGCATCCTTAGGATGGCAGAGAAACTGGAGATATAGCTGATGGGGGACCTGAATATGCCAGATGTTGACAGGAGCACCTTTGCTACAGCCACATCCAAAAGGAGGGTCATTCTTGATGCCCCACGGGGGCATGCCTCAGACAGCTAGTTTTGGAACCCACTCAGGAGAGAGCAATCTTAGACCTGGTACTCTCAAATGGGGAAAAAGAGAGAGAGGATCTCGGATCTTGAAGTGGGTAGCCATCTGGAATAAGCGACCACCAAACAGTGTGGTTCACAATAAACTTAACTGTAGAGTCAAGCCACACAAAAGTGAAGGTACTGGACTTCAGGAGGGCTGATTTTGTCAAAATAGGAGAGTGTCCCAGAAAAGCACTAGCAAATAAGCAAGAAGGTGGGGTTGAGCAACAGTGGGGAAACATCAAAACCGCCATCCCAGAGAGCAATAAGCGTTTGTGTGAAGCAAATAAACAAATCAAAATGAAAGAAAAAAACACTATGGTTCTCAAAAGAAGTGGCGGGGAAGGTAAGGGAGAAAAAGATAGCATTCAGGAAGTATAAGGAAACACAGAATGAGCAGGACTGAGAACTGTACCAGTTAAAGCAGAAGGAAGCAGGTAAGGCCATTAGAATAGCAAAGGCCCAAACTGAGGAAAAGATAGCTAACTTGGTTAAAATGGGGATAAAACCTTTTATATTTACATTAGGGAACAAAGAAAGACTAAGGCAGGGATACTGAGCTGAACAAAGAGGAAGGTGGTTGGGCAGAGAGTGACAGTGAAAAAGCAGGGATACTGAACAAATACTTCTGCTCATTATTCACAATGGAAAAGAAAGGGGAAATACCTAATCCAGTCAATAGAAGCACTCTGGATAGGGGGGTTGATATTAGTCCTTTCACAGAAGAAAGGGTTCCGAAAGAACTCTTAAAACTGAAGGTGGATAAAGCAATGGGGCCTGATGAGATTTACCCCAGAGTTCTAAAAGAACTAAGAGAAGAGCTAGTAACATCACTGACTACCCTTTTTAATAAATCATGGGTGGATGGTGTGGTACCTGAGGACTGGAGTAGGGCAGATGTGATTCCCCTTCACAAAAGTGGGAGCAAGACAGAGGCAGGAAACTACAGACCTGTTAGTTTGACCTCAGTGGTAGGGAAAATGGTGGAATCACTTCTGAAGGAATGAATTGTTGAGTACCTAGAAGCTAGTTTTGCACAGGACCCAAGGCAGCATGGATTCACAGTGGGAGGGTCATGTCAGACAAATCTAATTGATTTCTTTGACTGGGTGACCAAAGCAGTAGGCCAGGAAGGGGCTGTGGACATGGCCTACCTAGACTTTAGCAGGGCATTTGACACAGTCCCGCACAAAAGATTAATAAACAAATTAGCCAGCCTGGGAGTGGGTCCCAGGGTAGTAGCCTGGGTAAAACACTGGTTGGACAACAGGACACAGTGGGTAACAGTAAATGGAGTCCACAGTGAAGAAAGGAGGGTTACTAGTGGGGTACCACAGGGTTCAGTAATGGGGCCGGTCCTTTTTAATGTCTTTATAAGTGACATTGCAGAGAGACTGGAAGGAAAAGTATGTCTCTTTGCAGATGACACAAAGGTCTGCAGCAGGGTTGATATGGAAGGTGGGGTGGAAAGAATGAAAAGCAACTTGGCAAGGTTGAAGGAATGGTCAAATGTATGGCAGCTTAGATTCAATGCAAAGAAGTGCAAAGTAATGCACCTGGGAAACAAAAACCCAGGGGAAGAGTGCACAAGGGGGGGGGGATGAGATACTGACAACAACAAAAATGGAAAGGGACCTGGGGGTAGTCATATCAGTTGATCTAAAGGTGGGCCATCATTGTGAGAAGGCAGTAAGGATTGCTGGGGGTGATACTGGGATGCATAGGGAGAGGCATCACAAGTAGAAAACAAGAAGTTGTTGGCCCTCTGTATAGACAGTTGGTAAGACCACATCTGGAGTACTGTCAACAGTTCAGAAGACCCCATCTCTGCAAAGACATAGACAGGGTGTAGGCTGTCCAGAGGAGGGCAACCAAAATGATGCAGGGTCTACATCAGATGACATATGGAGAAAGACTAAAGGAACTAAAAATGTATAGCCTCGAGGAAAGGAGGGAGAGGGGGGACATGATAGAAACTTTCAAATGCCTCAAGGGAATCAACAAAGTCCAAGAGGGTAGCATCTTTTAGAAAAAGAGATGTGCAAAAACAGGGGGGCAAAATTTGAAGATAGAGGGGGGACAGCTCAGAGGTAATGTGAGGAAGTATTTCTTCACTGATAGGGTTGTGGATACATGGAACAGCCACCCTGAGGAGGTTGTAGAGTCAAAAACAGTTGGGGAATTCAAGAATGCATGGGACAGATATTAGGCAATTCTAGTCGGGGGTAGGAGGAAGTAGGCTGTTGGTTAACTAGGATCTGCAGCTTATCCATTAGGTAGGGAAGTGGGAAGACTAGGTCAGCCAAGCAGTCCTTATCTGCCGTCAAATTTTATGTTTCTATGTGTTTCAGACCATCCTCGTGGCAGAGTTAAACCATTGAGGTTGACGTCACAATCATGGACAAAGAATTCCCTACTGGTCACAATGCCAACCTTGATGAATGCAAAGGTAGCGTCCTGTTTAATGAGGATGAGATGGATGTTGCTGGTATATAAGTTAATGGTTTAAAAGGCTGTTACATTTTATTAATCGTACATTTTTTGGTTTTCATAAAAGAAATAGTGTTCTTGTTTCAGTCTCATTCCATAATTCAGATTTGCACAAATAATGACCCATCACAATCATTCTATTTTACCTTCCCTTTGGTATATTTTCTGATTACACTTAAAGAGCAGGTACCCAGTGTTAGGTACCCAGCCCCTCTCACACATATATAATAGCCAACCAGCTCCACTATTAAGGGGTATTAAAAATTCCATTTGCTTCCCTCAGTTTAAAGTTATAGCACCCCAAATGTGCACCCCATAAAAACAGATCTGTGCCTGACACACCCCCAGGCAGGAACCTCAACCCCCTTTTGGTATGTCAGAAAATGAAGGCTGGCATGGTCAAAAAATTAACCACAAAAAAGCAGTTGTCCTCCTGTTAAGCACTATATGTGCATTGTCGCCTTTTATAGCACTGCCTGTTATCTCGCCACCAGACTCTCTGTCATACCTGAGCATCAATATAGCCCATCAGCTGCATAAAATCAATGATATGAATCTTTCTGCCTTACTTCCCAAATTTAAAACTGAACTGTACTTCTAGAAGTCCCTTCAATAATCTACGACAGGCAAGACCAAGGTGATAAAAATGATAACCGCCCCTAAAATATTTCACTTTCTTTCTCATTTGGCTTTTCTGATATGTCCAAAAATGGTTCAACAAAATCAATAATTTAATTGGTCAGTCCCTGATGATGATGTGCCCCACTATAGCTGGATCACATTTGCACACACATTGGTACAATTTGCCCTCAAGGTGGCCCAGGCCATCAAGTGACTTGCAATTGATTGCCCCACTTCACCATTATGGACCTCCTTAGAATCTAATCTGTTAAAGGCCACAACCCCTTTTGTGTCTCTTTATCCTGGCTACAAACCTCCTAAGGCACCTCCCCCCACTAGTAGCACATCTCTTCAAATTTGGAAGCAGGTGAGCTAATGGCTGGGAATCACACTGACCCATCCAGCTCTTACTCCCCTTTGGAATAACCTCAAAGTTCAGATAGGAGGGACTCCCCTCCACTGGGCTGACTGGCAGAGACAGGATATCTCTACATTCCTAGATCTGCTTACCTTCTTTGGAAACTTCTCAAGGACTTCAATGCTGGTGTAATCTAAAGCCGACTTCTGGAGGTACTTACAACTTTGCAGTGCCTAGCACCTATTCTCAATGCTCTTTCTGCCCCAATACTATCTCCTCTCTCTCTCTCTATATATATATATATATATATGTACAGTATATATAGATTTTTTTTTTTTTACATTGTGGTCAGCGATTGGTGGGGTGGGGGTACTAGATACCCGGGATTTATATATGTATTTTTTTTACATTGTGGGCAAAGTTTATGTGCGAATGTGGAATTTTGCCCATGAAATTCCACACTTTGCATTTGATCTGGTGCTCCACAAATCAGTGAATTTCATGAATTGCACTTCACGAATTGAGCACAACCTGCAAAATATTTAGCTGAGTAAATCTGCAGACTTCACACATCTCTAGTCTTGATTCTTGTGTGAATATTCAGTGTATACTTAGCCTCTAAAAATTGCACAGTATGTAAATATCACTGTAAATCCATTTTTACGTACACCTAGTATGCTGATGAAGCACTGTTCCTGTTTTTCATAGGATCAGGTTTATTATGGGGTCAAGAAGGAATTTTCTGAGCATAAAATATTATAACTACAACATTTCCATACAGATTTGAAAATGATGAGGTTATCCACCATAACAACTCATTTTGGATAACTGTAGAGAAGCAAATATCTTGCATTGTTTGTGTTCTATAACAATAGTTGTGTTTTTTGCCTTCTATGGAAGCATGATGCATTTCTATATTTTCTGCCTGGTTCTCGCTCAATTGGCATCTTTTATTCTATTGATTTTTTTTACAATTTACTTTCTGTGTCTGTGTCATTATTCATTCACTATTGAAACAATAATATTATGCTTACTACAGAAAGGGTCCCTGGAATGCTTAATCTGACTGGTTGTTAGGAGTCCAAGATCCTGACATTAATCACTGTTTCCCTGTCATGTACACCATGAACACCATGGTGTGTGAGTTCTTTCTGCAGCTTTCAATCTTCTGATAATGCTGAATCACTGGAATGATGCTTTCAGATTCTGTACCAGCATTCTGAAATTGCTGGTGAAAGAAGAAATTTATTAAAACGGTACCTCTCAATGAGGAATACATTCAAAAAAGTACATTTTTGAAACATTTCTTTTGTAACAAATTGTTAAATAGCAATAAAGCACTCCCAAGAGTTAGATTAACAATCAGTTAATCATCCACTATTAGCAATATGGCACTCGGCTGCACCTCGTGCCACATTACACCCCTATGGGTTGATTAATAGTCTGTTACTCTAACTCCTGGTCATGACTTATTAATACAGGATGTGTAAGTAGAGTTGAGTGTCTTGAGTATATAATATATGTAGATTCATGTTCCAAAACAATAACTATGTTTATTCTATATCAGTTGTGTTATCTACTGATGACTGAACATTATACTGTATTGTAGAGCATTGTTCTATATCACAACCCCTGCTTTTCCAAAACTTTAATAACGCAGTTCAATGATCACGGAATGTCATTTTATCCTTCTATGGTACAGCAGCATTCTAGAATATCTGGAGACTGCACAAGTAAGATTAATTGTGATAGCAAAAGAAAGACAGTGTGCACATTGTACATAATAAAACACACTATAAAAAATACAGGATGAACAAGTTTATGCATAACCAGTGTGTTCTGCCACCTTGGGTTTCTGATCCCTACAAACTTCTCAAACTTTGCTTTCAAGGTCAAAGTGAACCAGATACCCACTGCTTGTACATAGTTGCCCATGCAATATTTTCTATTTCTTTACTTCAAAGGTCAATGACACTTCCTGCCACATCTATGATCATGTGTGATTACACTAAACAGTGTGTTACATATGCATAGTTGTGCTTTCTGTGCATACTACATTATAGTGTATGCTTGCACTGAATAACAAAACACCATTCCAAACATGCTGTTATGTTGCAGTTCACATGTTACAGAATGTAATTGTAGCCTTCTGCGGTACAACAGCACTCTGGAACCACCAAGGAGTGTAGAAGCCACCTTAATTTGGAGACAGTGATAACAAATAAGCAATATAAGAATTAGAGATAATGACATACAGTATTTCAAATACAACTTGAGCAGCTTCACACATGACCAATGTGTTCCTCCTTCTTGGGGTCCAAATGTATACAGTACTGTTTAGGTACTTTCTATGTGAAAAACATTATACTGTATTGTAGAGCATGGTTCTATATAACAACCCCTGCTTTTCCAAAAACTGTAATAACACAATTTAAAGATCATGGAATGTCATTTTACCCTTCTGTGGTACAGCAGCATTCTAGAATATCTGGAGACTGCACAAGTACATTTAATTGTGCTAGAGAAAGAAAGACAATGTGCACATTGTACATAATAAAACACACTATAAAAAATACAGGATGATCAAGTTTATGCATAACCAGTGTGTTCTGCCACTTTGGGTTTCTGATCACCTTCAGTTGGAGACAGTGATAAAAAATAAGCAATATAAGAACTAGAGATAATGACATACAGTATTTAAAATAGAACATGAGCAGCTATATAACCAATGTGTTCTTCCTCCTTGGGGTCCAAATGTATACAGTACTGTTTAGATTTACTGTCAAGATAACAGTTAATAACAACACATCTATGTGAGAACAAAGTACTTTCACATACTAGGTCATCCAGTATTATCTGTTTTTTTTTTTTGCTGCATTTAATGACTTATCTTTTAGGAATTCTGTTGTTGCCAGTTCAAATGATCAAATCTCTTTGCTGGCATAATAACTTCATATGCCACAACAGCACAGTGTGTACATTTTAGATCTCGTAAATAACATTTATTGTGAGTGACAAATCACTTGGGTATGCACATATTACACATAAATAGGTGAGACATGATAAAAATTCAACATGGATAACTTTTATTAAACAACATGGTATTATACACAATCTCAGGTTTGTGAGTCCTATTGATCTGTAAAACATTGCTTTAAACTTAACAGAAATGTATAACACTTAACTTAGCAGAACAGATTTGGTTTTCTGTGCCTGTCATTGCAGAACATTTCAGATTGAGATGGTGAATACTGAACCTAAGTATCAAATTCATAGATCTAATTTATGCAAAAGCAGTGTGTTGGATCAAATGAGCTCAGATTCCACACACACTGATTCTGCATAAGTGTGTGATAGCATCATTCTTTTCCATAACTACATTACTGTGAAAACAGTCACAGTCCTTTTATCCTTCGCTGTGCAGATTGCAGTCTTCAGTAACTAACTGTTACTTCTTTAGCTACAGATATTATATTTAACGTTTTTTTATTAAAACAAACTCCACTTCCATAGTATGTGACTCTAACAAGTTTATGTAACATCCACTGTACTCATGTGAAGTATATATAAAATAACGGGCAATATTGTACATGTCATCACTATTGTCTAAAGACAATTATTTTGCCATCATATGCCTGCACATGTGTTAATACTGTGAATTGAAATACAATACTGGACTGGCCCTGTGGCACTGAGACTTGAGGTGCAGGATGCCACACCTCACGCCATGCTGGCAACCTGGGTTCGAGAATGAGCTTGGGTCATCAGGAGTCAGTGAGGAAGGAGTAGGATTCTCTTCACACTGCACCAGTGACCTCAGGAGGTAGAAGGAGCAGTCACAGTCAGCATGGGGATGTAAAAGGGGATTGGGTAGTGGCAAGTGTCTTTCAGCCAGGCACGGGAGCATGCCTGGTATAAGCTGGATGCCATTGCATGTCCACTCCCTAAGGATCTAAAAAGAAGAAAAACCCTGCCCCCCTGGTTAGGTGACGGCGCCTCCAGTGCCCTGCCTCAACACACCCAATGCAGAGCTTACCTCTCCAACTCTACCAATCTCCTGGTCTGCTTAGTCCTGGTGGTAGCAGGGGCTCCCCAACCAGGGTGGGTGGGTGGCAGTGTCTGTCCCTGATTCTGAAGTAAATAGATATTGTTAGCTATCAGTGTGTGCAACAATGCTTCATTTTGAAAATAAATACCTGAGATCTTATATTGTTGCAGCCAAGACCAATAAAGGACACTCCACCTCCAAGTAAGAAAAAAATGGAACACAGGTTCATGTTGTACCCACAGTGCCTTGCCATATATATTTACATATTATATGTCACGTGTATTAGATATAGATAGATAGATAGATAGATAGATAGATAGATAGATAGATAGACAGACAGACAGACAGATAGATAGAGTAGAGATGAGCAGATACCTAAAATTGCCTAGATATTGGATTCATATAGCATATGGTTACTATCTGACTAGGTCTGGGTATTGCTCAGGCTGGATAGTAGAATGCTAAGAAAAATGACACAAAAGAAATCAGTACTATCATTGTGTTTTATTGAGCTGTTACAAATGATGTAGCAATAGTAGTAATTTAAAAATGTTCATTAGAGCTGTTAAGTTCTTAGTCAGCTGCACTGTGCATATAGCGAGACCCAGGGTTCTCCTGTGGTGGGGGGATATGCTTGACAGGTTGCTCTGCATATGCAGCATTCTGTGACAGTTAGGGTACACTTAAGTCATCAGTCAGCAGGCATATAATTAGAAAGAAAAGCCACCTAATTAAAATTCCAACAGGTTTTGTTTAAAAAATAACAGCATATTAGCATTCTTAACTGAGAGTTATAACCGGTGATCCATAATTTTGTCTCCAGCCACTCTGAACACATGTTCGCTGGGGACACTCTGTGGTGCTGATAAGAATCTCTTAGCAATTTGTACTAATGTTTGAAATCTGCATTAATTTGTCTTCCAGAACAGAAGAGCATCAGGTATGAACTTTTTTGGAAGTAAGTTCTCTTCCAGATACGTTTAAAATTCTGTATTCCTATGTGCTTTTTCCTCAAAGGCAGATGCTGAGAAAAGATAATAGGAAAAGTGATTACTATCAAAGAGACAGAATTAAACATTAGCCTTAGTATAACAGTAATTAAACAAGACCCACAATCCTGAGGTAGGGAATTTGCCTGTTTGAACACATCTAATGGATCGTCTGCTTCACATTCTGTATCTGTTGCATAGTAAACATGAGTGTCATTCCTTGATGGTTTTACATCTTCTAGCTCTTCCAGTCATTTTTTCACAACAGTGCTCACAAATGTTTTGCCACTTTTGCTCCTAAAAAAATGTAATTTATAACGGGCATCCAGTAGTGTGGTGGCTATGACTTCTTTTGAAGACTTCTAGTGTTTCAGTCTGGTATCCAAAGTTGTAAGCAGTTCTTTTCTTATTGATAGCACAGGAATCTTTATGTTTTCTACAGCATGGTAGAGCACAACTGAAGTAGGTATTATGTCAGAAACACAAGCATTGTCTTTGCTAAGGCCTTTTGTCTCATTTTCAAATGGCTTTATAAATGCACATTCTGTTCTAAAGACCACTGAGAAAAAGTAAATGTTCTGTTCTCAGACTCTGATGAATTCACAGTCAGAACCTATCATTACTCCAACAACCACTCTAGCATGTAAAATGAGCTATTCCAGTGTGTAGGCACATCTTGTTGCAGATGGTGAACAAGTATGAACAGGGTTTTCTGAAGTTCATTGTACTTTTCAGTTGCAGAGGATGAGTGTTTGAAATGCTCCACTATGGACCACCCGGTAGCTAAGAGTTCTTCCAATGATTTTTGCTTTATTAATAAAAAGTTGTAATGTACAGTATGAGTCATACAGCCTTTGCAAGGACCAGCACTTAGTTTCATTGCCTTAGCAATGTTGGAGCCATTGTCCCATATTAGAAGGTGCCTTTGACTGATTTTAATGCCGCAGCTCTCAAGAACTAGCGGGAAGTCTTGTGAAAGGTTTTCTCCTGTGTGTGTCTGTCAGATACTTCAAGCTAACAGGGCAGAAAGCTGATTAAAGGAATCCTCTACCCAGTGTGTAGTAAATAGTAAATAAGACATTATAGAACACTGTAGTCCAAGTATCTGTTGTGAAACCTAAGGCATTAATTTGTGATTGTTCTTACATTTTGGCATGTATTCAACTATACATTTCAAAGATAATATTATCAGAGAAGTACCTCTGTGATGGCATTGTGTACCTTTGTTCCAGTACAGACAGCAAACGTTTAAATCCCACATTCTCCACAATTGAAATAGATTCTTCATCAATGGCAATCATTTCGACAATTTCTTGTGTAATTTGAAGTGCTTGTGGGTGATCATTTTGGAATGGCAGGGTGTGAGTGATTCAAGCTTCAAGGGTCTGATGCTCCTTCTTTGGTTTATTTACAGGCAACTCATACAGTATGTGGCTTCTTGTCTGTCCTGCTCTATTTTGTTTTTTTCTGCCTGAAGTGCAACATACTCCACTTTAAGCGTATTTCTCATGTGGTTCAACAAGCTAAATGTTCCACAGGTTTTAACAGATGAATCTCTACTTATAAATGTCAATGTCTGGCGCAGACTACATTTAGCCTTAGGGTCAGTTACTCTTTACAATGTGAAATGTTTCCACACTATTCTTTTTTGTGACATTCTTGTGATAAATTGTAATGAATGCCTGTCTCTCACCATGTTTATTATAGCTTCACAGCCTCTTACCAGATTCTGACTTACAAGCCTTTTCTCGTTGCCACCAGTAACACTTCCTGTGAGCATATTCTCAATGCTAGTTCAGCACTGAAAACAAGTCACCAACCCTTTTTTAAAGACCAAAATCTGATTGGACCAGATTTGGTCAGAAAGCATTAAATCTGACTGCATCTATACGTTAGGTCAGATATCCGTGCATCCTAGATAGACAGACAGACAGACAGATTATTTAAAAAGGCCTTTCTGAAAACCAAGGATTATTACAGGGTTGCAAAAAGATCACCAAAGCACTGAGGTTCCAGTTCATTTAGGGTTTTAAAAGTAAGGAATCTTGAAGTCAATCTGCTATCTTATAGGCAGCCACTGCAGAAAATGCAGCACTGGAGTGATATGTTCACTCCTCTTTACAGCTATAACAAGTCTGGCTGCAGCAGTGTGCATCAGCTCAAGACTGTGGATCTGATCTCCTGGAAAGCCCTGGTAAAGCGCATTGCAGTAGATGTGGGAGGAGACAAAGAAAGCATACATTAGTCTTAGCATATTGTCTGGGATAAGGTAGGGTCACAATTCTGCTATAATCATTCAATGATAGTAGCCACTCCTGACCACAGCTGAAATGTGAGGTGCAGCAGTCAGCTCTTGGTCAACAGTGAACCCTAGATTATGAACAGCCAGGTTAGCCTTAAATTTATCTCCCCAAAACTAGGAAGATCCAGGCTCTTCAGAATGGAAAACCTGAGATTATTTGATTCCACTAGCAGCAACTCGGTCGTTTTCTGGGATTTAGCTTTGGCCTACTTTGAGTCATCTGTTCACTGGTCACCAATAGAGCATTCTCATGCACAGTCACCAAGGAGTCCTCTATGGGTTTAAAAAAGCTGGATATCATCAGCATAACAATGACACCTCCAGCACTATTGCTGGATCACATCTCAAAGTGGAAGCATGAACACTGCTAATAAAAGAGAAGACAAGATGAACCCTGAGGGATTTCACAGTCAGTGACAGAGGAACAACACTGAAAATTCCCCCAAATCACCGACTAATGGTGATTGCTGAGAAAGGATCAGAATCAGTCTCAGACTGTTCTTAAAACAACAGTGAATCTCTTCACATGCTCCACTAGCTACTCATGCTTAACAGTGTCAAACACAGAGGACCAATCCAAAATTACCATGGAAGAAACATAGACATCTCTTCATGCTCCCTCACAAGGGGCAGATTCTTTAAGATACGATCTTCAACAGAGGAAACAATCCAGAGGGGGTGGATAACATGAAAAAGGAATTAGGCATGATAGAGGAATGGTCAAGAGTGTGGCAGCTTAGTTTAAATTCAAAGAAGTGCAAACTCATGCACTTTGGTCAGAAATCCAAAAGGAGGAGTACAGGATGGAGAGAGGTACTTGCAGCCACCAAGCAAGAACATGACCTGGGGGTAATAATATCAAACAACCTAAAAGTGACCAGTATGTTAAGGCCATGGGGAAAGCAAATGGGATGCTGAGGTGCATAGGGAGAGGTATCACCAGCAGGAAAAAAGAGGTGGTTATGCCACTGTACAGATCACTGGTGAGACCTTAGCTGGAGTACTATGTCCAGTTCTGGAGACTGCATTGCCAAAAATACATAGATGATCTGGAGGCAGTTCAGGGGAGGACTACCAAGATGGTGCAGGGACTGGATGAGAAGTCCTACAAGCAGAGGCTGAGGGAACTCAAGATGTACAGTACTCCCTGGAGGAGAGGGGAGAGAGAGGAGGGAAATGACTGAAATGTTCAAGTACCTCAGAGGTATAAACAAGATACAAGAGGGTGATAAAATGTTATAAGAGCACCAGCATAATGGTGCTCACAACAACAACTACTGCACATCGCCAAAATGCAAAATGTCGATATGCACCATAGCGACCATTACAAACAGCTTGGCTACCATTCACTCACTAAAAACAATGCTTCTCTATGTTTAATGTGGGGGGCTATGCTCCCCCACATCCCATTGTGGGGAGCTTTGCCCCACCCCAATCTTAAAATAATCAATTGGGGAGAGAGGCAAAATTGGATGGGGAGCCTACTTCAGGGGACAGATGGTGGAAGGGGAGAACACTGGGGGGCAACCTATTGGTGGGGGGGAGAAAGTCAGAATGGTGAGGTATGGGACTAAAACAAAAATTAAACACAAGTACCAGGTAACACACAACATAATCTCTGCAGCACATCCAGTCCAGAACCCGGGTCATCTGCCTCGAAGGCAGTGATGTTAGCCAGCACACAAGATGACCAGCTTGAAACCAACCCAAAAACCAAACCTACACAAACCCTGCAAAACAACTGAGAAATGTAGCAGCTCAAATTATGATGTACTCTTAATAGCCATAGCTATTAAGCACACATTACCCAATTCACATTCGCTGTTCTGGCTTCACCCATACTGAGTCGTTCATATTGAGTCACTCCATTGACAGGTTACCCAAGAGGTAAGCCTTTCAGAAAAAAAGATCTACTAGAACAAGGGGGCATGAGATGAAGCTGGAGGAAGGTTGGCTCAGGAACAATATGAGGAAGTACTTTTTCACAGAAAGAGTCATTAACATTTGGAATAGCCTCCTGACAGAGGTTGTGGGGGCCAAAATGATTAAGGAATTCAGAAATGCATGGGATGGACATAAAGGTATCCTGGTGATAGGGAAGAAAAGATAAACCATGGATCAACTAGGGCCCTTGGTTTTTTGAAACAGATAGGCAAATTGGGCAGACTATGTGGGCCATTCGGTCCTTATCTGCTGACAACTTCTATGTTTCCAAACTCTTACCACAGCCATCTCAGTACTATGCAGAGAACGGAAACCAGACTGGAATGTCTTACAGATGGAGAATTCCTCAGATACTTCCTAATCTGTGCCAACACCACCTTCTAGATAACTTTACAGTACTCCAAAACTATAAGTTAGTGATGGGTCTAAAACTCACAAAGCTGTCAATGTTTAAAGTAGCCTTCTTTAGGAGTGGGCTAGCCACCACCTATTTTAAAACAGTGGGAAAGTCATAAGAATAATCAGGAAGGTTAAAGCACTCACAGAGGATAATATTGCATAACAGGTCAGTTGCAGGAACAAAACATTTTTTCAGATACATCAGACAGCTGAGAAAAGTTAAAGGAGGAATCACCAAGCTGGCAAGGAACACTGGAAGGCATGCAGAAGAAGTCCAGGAAAAGGTGGATATATTAAAAAATTATTTCTGCTCAGTTTTCACTAAAGAGGATGAAGGGAATGGACCAGAGGGGAGTAAGGAAACAAACTCAGTCATAGATATGGATACCAGCCCTTTCACCCAGGAAAGGGTCCTCTGGGAAATGGATAAATTGAATTCTGACAAGGCAATGGGTTCAGATGGACTCCATCCCAGGCTCTTAAAAGAAATCAGGGAAGACCTGGCTGCACCTCTGGCAACACTATTCAGTGAGTTACTGGAACAGGGAGTAATGCCAGTAGACTGGAAAAGGAGAAATGTTGCGCAGCTTCATAAAGGCAGGAGCAGAGAGCATTTAGAAAACTACAGACCAGTCAGTCTCACTTCCATAGTGGAAAAACTGATAAAAAACCCTACTAAAAGAAAGGCTGATAGATTTTCTTGAATCAAATGGGTTTCAGGATCCCAAACAACATGGATTCACAGCAGGCAGATCCTGCCAGACTAATGTGATACACTTCTTCAACTGGGTGACAAGGGTTGTCAACCAAGGAGAAGCAGTAGATGGAGCCTATCTTGACTACAACAAGGTCTTTGACTCTGTTCCTCACTGGAGGCTCTTAAACAAACTCAGTAATGCCAGGTTAGGGATCAAAGTTGTTAGATGGGTGGGAAATGTGCAACATGGAAGGACTCAGAAAGTAGTGGTGAATGGAAGTCTCTCTGGCAAGGATGAAGTAAAAAAAGCATTGTGCAGCAAGTATTGGTACTGGGTCCAACCATCTTCAATATGTTTATAGACAACATCACAGAAGGCTTAAATGGCAAGGTGTGCCTTGCAGACGATACTAAAATCTGCAACAGGGTTGAAACTAAACTATGGGGTAACTAAAATGGCTACAGACCTGAAGTTAATTGAAAAATGGTCAGAGACCTGGCAACTGAGGTTCACCTCAAGAAAAAGTTAAATCATGCACCTAGGAAAAAGTAACCCCAAGGAGCATTACTTCATGAACAGAGCAAAGGTAATCACCTCCAACCAGGAACTTGACCTGGGAGTCATTATAACAAATGACCGAAAGGCAACCAAACAGAGTGAAAAGGCAACACTGAAAGCAAGTAGCATGCTCTGATGCATCGGGAGTGGCATAACCAGTATGAAGAGGGAGGTGGTTATGCCACTTTACAGGTCCTTGGTAAGGCCCCACCTGGAGTTCTGCACAAAGTTCTGGAGGTCCCACCTTAGGCAGGACACAGAAAAAATGGAAGTGGTCCAGAGAGATGTGAATAAGATGATGAGCAGAATGCACCCAAAGCCTTATGAGGAGAGACTGAAAGAGTTGAATATGTACACATAGGAGCAGAGAAGGGACAGGGATGACATGATTGAGGCCTTCAAATGTCTCAAAGGCATAAAAAGGGTGGAAACAACTGACCTCTTTCAGATACACAGTCAAACTAGAACAAGGGGCCAAGTATAGCACAGTGGTTTAAGGCTCTGAGCTGCAAATCTGGAGACCTGGGTTTGAATCCCACAGCCCCCACTTGCATACTGTGTGACCCTGAGCAAGTCACTTAACTTCTCTGTGCTCCCAGGTTGCATCTGTAAACAAGCTTTCAGCTTAGTGTGCTACTCCTGGTTAAACAATTGGAAAAAAATAAAACTGAGGGCTGGCAAACTCAGCAAAAAGATGAGGAAGTTTCTCTTCACTGAGAGAGTTAAGGACTCATGGAACCGGCTCCAAAAGATCTGGTGGAGTTGTAAAAAAATAAATGAGTTCAAGGGAGCTTGGGAGAAATGAGTTCAAGGGAGCTTGGGAGAGACACAAAGGAATCCTGGTACATGGTGTAAAATAAATTGGAGGGGTAGCTTAAAATACAAACAGCAAGCAGAGTAGATAGACTGGATAGCTCCCTTCTGCCGACATATTCTTTGTTTCTATGTTTCTGTATTTCCCTCACAGAGGCATTGACAGCATCAACAAAATCACCACCTCTCCAGTCTTCATTAGAGAAGTGGGAACAGGATTCAGCACACACAGGCTGGGGTGCAGCTCCAAGAACACATTGCAAATCTCCATTAAATCCATTACATGAAACTCATACCAGATGACTCCAGTTTCTGCGAATTCCCACTATTGACCACTGCAACTGTGCTACATCTCTGGAGGAAATCTTGGTCTGTATGTCCACAATCTAGGCTGAGAAGAAATGTGCAATCCTGCCACGCTTCACCTAAGAAATGTCTTCCAAATCTTGGGAAAGACATTCAGGGTGGAAAATTCCATCCACTACTCTAAGAAGGGCATTAGGACTGCTTCTCTCAGCTGCAATGATGCCCAAGAAGAAACGCCTCTCATGGCAATCATCTCCTCCTTGTATTCTCAATAATGAGCAACCAGGACTAGACCATCAGATTTCAGGTCAGACTTCCTCTGTTTGTGCCTTAATCTCTGACCCTTTGCTCTGAGAGAATGGAGCCCATCATTAAACTGCAGCATACTCCTAGTCCTATGCAGAGGGTGGCAATGAACTGGCAACAAGGCATCAGCAATAGGCAGGATGTTTTTATAAAAAACCTCCACTGCCTCACTGACACTTCTAATGGAAGCAACAAAAACATCAGAGATGTGCACAGTTTCCCAAAATACTTCCAGATTCAGTCTTCTTCTAGCTGTTCTGTGGACCATCTCCTAAGGGATGGACAAATATGTGGGAGCAATCAACTTGAAAGATATCGCAAAATGGTCTGACCAGGCCAAAAGGCAAATCTTGAGGCTGTCAGCCATTAACCCACAGGTGAACTCAATATGCAATGTGTGCCCCCCCACATGCATGACAGCCTGAATAGGCTGAGTGATTCTCAGCAGTTTCATCAATTGGAGGAGCTCAACAGTGATCCCAGCATCCTCGCCATCAACCCAGCAGCTGATGTCTGCAACGCCAATAGTCTGGGGGACTCCAGCTGCTGAGCAGACACCAAGTCTGAGAACTTTTCCAAAAACTCCCTTCTCCCTCCATCTGTGAGGTGGGTGTGATACACCAGGAGGATCTTACAGTTCCAGCCACCTGCACATGTCATGGCCACACATTTTAAAGAACCCTGCTACCCCACCTGGACAACCATACTGCTCAGATTAGATCTATAAATTATGAGCACTTCCTCACCCCCCACACTCTGAACGAGGGTGACATATGACCGAGTAATCTTGCATGAATAATTCAGAAATGTAAACGCCTGTACTGTCCCCCAACCAGGTATTCATCATACAAACCAGGTCAGAGCAATCAAATCCTTCAAAATGGATGTTTTGTTTACCAATGACCTGGCATTTGTTAATAATGCCCTAATTGGAGTAATGTTGCTGCTTCTAGTCTCTTCACCAAGTGGTCTCTAAAGAGGGACAGAAACCAGGATTGAAGCTATCTCCACAGTCTTTTAGTTTTATTCCCCATCCTTGCCACCACACCTTTACCACTTTCCTTAAATCTACAATTTTTGTAGATTGCAAAGGATCTAAATTTCATAATTACATCATGTGAGGGCCCAGGATGCAAGTCCCAAAATGATCAGTCACCTAAGCTCCTCCTCAGAAGAAGACTTTATAAAAGAATATCAACACATTATCTACCACATTATTTAGTAATGAAATGATGACATTGATAGCCATGCCTAAGAGTTTACTTACAAAAATATATATTCATTGCAAAAAACTCCATTAATGCATCAGTTAGGTTTCCTATTACAGTGACAAAAGTATGGAAATTCAGTGTTAGGGTTCCCACCCTCACAACCCCACCCACCCCACCCTCCACATACCAACAGGCACTGGGGTGTGCCTTGGGGTCATCGGGCCTCACCCCATTCTCATGTACTGTACCGTCTCAGCTTCCTTACATGGAATGGGGTGAGAGATAGGGCCGATGACCCAAGGCACACCCCAATGCCTGCTGATGTGGGAGGTGGGAGGGGAGTGGGGTAGGGGTGGGAACCATAACTCTGAATTTCCATACTTCTGTCATTGTAATAGGAACCCTAACTGATGCATTAACAGTTTTTTGCTATAAATTTCCTTACTTTATGAGATAGTATAATAGTGTCCATATTTTACTGTGGGAGCACAGGGTCCTTGGACCCTGCACTCCAGTCCCTCTGTAGATGCACATATGTATGTCAGTGCTTCCATGTCTCAAAGAACAGTGACCAGATTGTCAACATAGCCATCTTATTACTTTATCTTATTTATCCTGGCATATAGAAATTGTGAAATGTGAGGCAAAATGTCATTATGCACAACTGCAATGCCATTCTGAGCCACAGGTGCTAAAACACATTTTGGCCAGGATGTAGAAAATGACAGCTGTGCTGTCCATGAGATGGTGTGAAAAAATGGGCATGTTGAGAATGTTGTGGCAAAATATTGAAAAGTATCAAAGCTATGCGTGTGCACAGAATAATTCATAGATTCATAGAGTCATAGTTTGTTTACAAGTTTTGTAGGTATGGGTTGCCTTTTAGGAACTTGCCAACATTTGTTATTGGTGGAATTTAAGTTTTGTATCGACCATGTGTGAGTCTAATCTATTTTTGAAGGTACTGATTGTGTTGCTTGCTACATTTTTTTGCAGAGCATTCCAAGCTAAGATAACTCTTTGTACCAAAGGTTCCTCTTCATACTTTCATAGTTTCATAGTTTAGTTTAAGTTCAGGAGGCTGAGGCCTTTTGAGAACTCACCACCAATTTCTAAATAGTTGTATTCACCCATATGGTCATCAAAACTTTTTTTTTTGAATGTGTTTATATCTTTACTTTCAATTATATGATTTGGAAGTGTATTCCATGTAGTAATTATGCATTGGGAAAACCATTTACTTCTCTTGTGTGTTCTACATGTATCTCCTATTACTTTGTATTTGTGAGTTCTTGTGTTTGCTTGTCCACTGTGTTTTTCTAGAGCTATGTTTTCCCTTAAAAAGTCATTATGAATAGCATTATAAACTAGGTAATGATCGCCCCTAAGGTTTCTATAAAAGATGGAATAAAGCCCCAATTTTGTAAGTCTTTCCTCATATTCTAGGTATCTCATATTATTGATTCTCTTTGTTATGCATCTTTGCACACTTTTTGTTATTTTATTTCTGTTTATAGTTGTTGGGCCACATAAGGGTGCACAATAATCCAAGTACAGTCTTACCAAGCTTGCATACAGAGGGATTATTACATTCAGTTATCTGCTTTTAATATTTCTAAAAATACAAGATGCAATGTTGCTATATTTCTTGACTGTTGTTTATGTAAGTATATTAAAGTTTAAATTATAGTCTATCAGCACTCCACTAAGTCTTTTTCACATGTAATTTCCTGCAATATTACCTTGTTTATTTTATATTCTTTACTGGGTTATTTTTTCCCAGGTACATAATCTTACATTTACTGTAGTTTAATTGAAGGTCAATTTATTATCAGGCAACCATTTCTCTAGTCCATAGATGTTCTCCTGAAATTATATTGTAGCCTGCAAGTTATTGATGATACAACAAATCTTACAATCATCTGCATACTTTTACATCCATGCATTATTAGATGTCTGCATGGTGGAGATCAGTATATTAAAAGGTGTGGGACTCAGCACTGAACCCTGAGGGGCTCCACTTGTTACTAGGCCCCAGTTAGACTTATTGCCTTTAACCTTGACCCTCTGCCTTCTTCCATCCAACCTTTCTATTATCTAGTTTATTATATTGTAATGCAGATTAAGTTTGTATAATTGATGAATTAAGATTCTATGTGAGACTGTATCGAAAGCTTTGGAGAAATCCAAAAATGCAATATTCACAGGAAGGTCACTGTCCAGTGCTGTGCTCACAGGCTCAAAGAAATTAAGCAGGTTTGTCAGACATGACCTTCCTGCCACAAATCCAGGCTGAGTTAAATCCTGTTGTTTACCCTGTTCTATATGTTCCACGATATGCTTTTGAATACATTTTCAAGTAGTTTACATATCACTGAGGTTAGTCTGATGGGTCGATAATTGATTACATTACTCTTACTACCAGATTTGTGTATAGATATTACTGTAGCATCTTTCCATTCTGGGATTACATTCCCTTCCTTAAGTGAAGCATTGATGAACATTGTTAAGGGGCCTAAAAGTTAATTTGTAGTTTCCATTAGAAAATTGGGATGAATACCATCAGAACTTGGTGAACTGTTTTTCTTCAGTGTCCTTAGGGCTTTTATAAAGTCTTCTTTAGTGAATAATGCTATATTATTTGTTCTTATTTTATTTTTGATAATATCTTCCTTAGTCGTGTATACTCCCAAGAAGCAATTATTAAATTCTTCTGCTATTTTTACAGACAAGATCATTCCAGTTTCTGTTTGTATGGGTGTAATCCCTGTTTTGGCCCCTCTCATTGACTCAGAATAATTATAGAATCTTTTTTTGTTATTTTTATTATCAGTAGCTAGTTTGATTTCCATGCTTTGTTTTGCTTTTCTTATACTAGACTTTATTTTATTTGCCGTTTTTTGTACACCTGCCAGCTTTCTTCTGTTTGTCATATTTTGTATTTATTATACATTTTTTTCTTTTTCCTTATTAATTTTTTTAATGTTGTTTTTCCACCATAGTGGCACCCTATGATTATTTCTATATTTCCTCCTGTCAGGGATCCATTTTTTGGAACAGTGTTCAATTTTGTTATAAATTTAGTCCCATATGACCATAAGTGTTACATCTTTTAATTTACTTTCCCAGTCCCAGTCCGTCAGATTATTCTTTATCTTGTAATAGTCAGCTTTGAAGTAATCTTTAACCTGAGTTGTCCCATTAATTACTGATTGTGACATTTTAATTGAGAAATGTACCATATTGTGGTCACTATTGGCAAGTGGAGCTGTAACTATTGGTTCTGATATTTCTTCTGGTATGTTTGTAAGTACCAGGTCCAGAATGTTATTATTTATTTTTCCTTTTTTAAATTTGTTCCAAATTATGATGTGATCCACATTCAAGGAATTTTGCCTCACTACTTGTTGAACCTCCTTGTGTTGCCCAATGAATGGTTGGGTAGTTAAAGTCCCTCATTAAGTTGCAATCACATGTCAGATTGGTGTCTTTGATTGCTGAATTGAATAAATTATTCTCCTCTATGTTCAAACTAAGGGCCCTGAAGCTTAAGCCAATTAGGAGAGTTATAACTGGTAGTACAATTTTTGCCAATAATAGTTTGGTCATTGCTCTTACTTTTTTTATTGGTTGAACCTCATATGTTTTGTATTTTGGTGACACATGCAATGCTATGCCTCCTCCTTTTTAAAGGGGATGATTTTTTGCTAGTTTGCTATAACCTTCAATGTCAGTGTTCCAGTCTTTGTCTCAAAACCACATTTCTGTAACTCCACAAATAGCTATGCCTTTTTCTTTTAATATATGTAACAGTTCATCTAATTTGTTAACTAGGCTACATGTGTTAACAAGTGTAACTTTCAGTTCGATATTTCTCCCCTTCTATTTTTTCATGTTGTTTTTCATTTTCTTCCCTTTGGTCTGCTATGAGTAAAACAGTTAAGGCAGACTGCTTAAGAGAGAGGTGTCTCTCCCCCTCCATTCTCAGTTTAAATGACTTTCAATATGAGACATAATTTGTCTTCTCAATAGTTTATTCCCTTCCCTACTAAGATGCAGGCCATCGCTACAGTAAAGTGGCATATCATTATTAAATTCATCCCAGTGGGTTATGCATATAAAGCCATGTTTAAAGCACCACTTCCTCAGCCACTCATTTATGTTTTCAATCTTGGTGTTTAGTTGTTTAGTTTCTGTTGGTATTGGTAACATTTCAGAAAGTACAGTGTCACAACCCCTCTTTATTAATTTATTAACCAGAGACACAAAATCTTGTTTTATTTTGGATAATGAATCTTCAAAAGTATTATTTGAGCCAGCATGTATTACTACTGTTGGGTTATCCCCAGTATTTTGCAGTATTGCATCTAACATTCTGGTTATGTTAGAGATGTTTGCCCCACTAAAACTAGATAAGGTTGTGTTTGATTTATTTTCATTACATACTGCTCTGTCCAAGTGTTTGACTAATGAGTCTCCAAGGATATACATTTCTTTACTTTCAATTCCACCATTAACTTCCATGGCTATGTCTGAATTCTCAGTAGCATTGCTTACTGTGTTATTATTTTTATGCAGCTTAGGTGGCTGGATAAAGGTGTTGACCTCTGGGTTATAGTTGGATACATCGTGGTCTCTGCTGTTTGATATTTTCTGGACCTGTGATATTTTGGGTCCTGAATTGTTTTCTTCCACTACATGGTTTAAAATATCAAAACTGTTGGAAGTTTGAATTATAAAATTACTAGCATGTCTCCTTATTTTTTGCTGCTCTGTTACACTGGACTGTGTACCGCTCCTCATCTGTTCTCTCTAAAAGTTCTTCTTGAGTCCTTTTTTTGGTGGTTATTGGAGGGAGTTCCAATAGCACTTATAACATGTGCTGGGGTTGCCAATTCACCTAAAAGTGAGGTATTGTCAGTCTTATGATTACATGTAGTGTTTTGGTCTAACTCTGCAGATCCTTCTGTTGATCATGCATTTGGGCTATTTTCCTGGATCCTCTGTGCCATGGCCCACTGGCTTGTTTCTAGTGTGGTAAGGTGTTCATTAAAATAGGGATATTTCTTGTAACAGTTCTTTATTTGTTATGCATTTATCACATATAAATTATGTTTTTGGGTTACTAGACACAATTTTGTACATGTTACAAGTCATACATTGGACCAAAATGTCCCCTTCAAGGGTCATTATTGTATTGATAATAATACTAGTCTTGTTAGTTTTATTTTGCCTAACTGTAAGTTTCAGATCATGAGTTCCTGTATTTGTTTTAGTTGGATTTTTCATTCGTCCAGTAGTCTCAAAAGTAGATTTGTTATTTTTTGCTTTGTATGTAAAGCAGAGGTCACCCCTCATACTCCTATATCACATAAAGTATAGGCCTAGTTTTTTTTAATCTGCCACTATAATCTAAGTTACTTACGCTTTTGATTTTTTTGGTCATTTTCCGTTGTACTTATTCTATTAGTTTTTTTACATTAACCACTTGTGGTGTGTATACTGAGAAATAGTATTCCAGATGGTGTCTTACAAGGCTGGAATAGAGGGGGATTATAACCTTTTCTTGTCTGCTTTTGATATTTTTTAATGTTCATCCCAATATTTGATTTCCTTTTTTAACAATGTTTTTAGTATGCACGCTGAAAGATAATTTTTTTGATATAGTGACCCAAGATCCTTTTCATTCAATGTTGCTTATAGAAAAGTATTATTTAAAGTGTAAGTAAAACAGGGGTTGTTTTTCCCTAAATGTACCACCTTGCATTTAAGAGCATTAAATGACAATTTGTTTTCAAGTAACTATTTCTGAAGATGGAAGAGATTTTCTTGAAATGCTATGGCTGAGGTGATGTCTGTTATAATGCTACCTAGTTTTCAATCATCTGTGTACTTCCCTGTTCAGCAGTTTTTGTTTAGTGGTTGTATAGACGATATCAGTAGATTAAAAAGTACTGGCCCCACAATGGGTCCTTGTGGAATTCTGCTAGTTACTGGGCCCCAAGGAGATAGATGGCCTTTTAGTGAGACTTGTTGCATTCTGTTAGCCAGCCATGCTGCTTCACAAGATATAATCAAGAGATGAATTTGTAAACTCTTCATCTGCTCTATAAGTATTGTATGAGATACAGAATCAAAGGTCTTTGAGAACTCTAGAAATGTTACATTAACTAATAGGCATTTGTCAAGAGCTTCACTAACTGGTTCAAAGACATTTAACATGTTTGTTTGACAAGACCTGCCCTTGACAAACACATGCTGTGAGATATCAATGAACCCTATATCATGAAATTGTTGCATGATTCTGTTCTTTAACAGTCTCTCTATTAGTTCGCAGAACACTGCTGTTAAACTTATTGGCCTGTAGTTTTCTACTAAGTTTTAGTTTCCTTTTTTATAGATTGGGATAACAATGGCCTGATTCCATATTGGGATGGTAGACCCTGAGATAAGGGAGGTATTGGAAAGTATAGTTAAAAGACCATCTATCTGGTGAGCTATATTTTTAATAAAGCAGGGAAGAAATCCATCAGGACCTGCAAAGCCATCTGATTTTGTCATATTTATGAACTCTAGTACTTCATTTGTGTTAAAATACTGAAATGTGGTAGAATATGCTGTTTTAAGTCTTGGTATGGATGGTTCAGATTTAAAGTTACTGATAAAGTAATTATTTAACTCAGTTGCCATCTCAGCTTCATCTGTTATTGTTCCTATGCCTGTTTTTAGGGGTCCAATCACTGGGGTATTTTTCCTCATTGAGCCAATATAGTTAAAACATTTATTTTTATTGTCCTTTACTGATGTAGCTAATTTTTGTTCAAGGTGTTTTTTGGCTTGTCTGGTTTAATTTTTGTTTTTATTTACTGATTTTTTTGTACTCTGCCCAGTTCTTAGATGAAGGATGTTTTTTGTGTGTTTTGTATAATCGTTTTTTGTGTAAGTTTTTTTTATACTTTTATTCCACCATAAGGGAATTCTATTGTTTGCATTGTATATTTTTCTGCTGGGTACCCAATGATTTATACACTGTTGTAGTTTTCCTCAGATTCTGAGCCAGATAAAATTGAAGTCGCAAGTAGTTAGTACAAATTGCCAATCCCAGTTTCTGAGATAACAGTTTATGGCATTATAGTCTGCTTTAAAGAAGTTTTTCATAATTGTGCAGCCAGAATTTCCTAGGTTTTGATTAATATTTACTTCCATAAGTACCATATTATGGTTACTGTTTGATAGTGGGTGAATTACATTAACTTTGTTTGTGTCTTCCAAAAAATATGTCAGTACTTAATCCAAAATGTGTTTTTCCCTGGTCGGAACTTTTACTACTTATTACATATTATTTAATAGCATTAGATCAATAAATCTGGCCTCTAATGTGGATGATCCTTTGCTGGATTCCCAATTAATTTTAGGGATATTAAAGTCTCCCATGGAAATATAGTCTCTTTCTATACTCAGTGCTTCAATTTTATCCATAAATAGTTTATTTTCATGGCTATCCAAACTAGGTGGCCTATATCCTAGTCCAAGTGCATTTATTGGAAAAAAATATTTTGGTCCATAGTAGATCTTTAGCTATGTTATCATCTATTCAACTATCAAGTGGAGTGGAATTATAAACATTTGAGATATACAAAACTATGCCACCACCTTTTGAGTACTTTCTGTTTTTTTCAAATTTTGTGTATCCTGAAATGAGGGTTCCCGGTCATTTTCTTTAAATCATGTTTTGGTGACTCCACAAATTCTGAAGTTATTTGTTAACATAAAGTCTTTCAGTTCATCTGTCTTATTTGGGAGGGTCTGGGCATTTACTAAGCATATGTTAAGGTGCTCCTTATTCTGATTTTGTGAGTTACTAGTTAGGCAGTTGTGGTCTGAGATTAGGATCTTATTACTGTTCAGAGAGTCCTGTAGTGAAGACTTCTCCCCCTTGTGTTTTAGTTCAAATGTTTATTTATGCAGGAGACTGTTTGTTTGCAGAGGACATTGTTGCCCTTTCTGCTTAAATTTAAACCGTCCCATGAAAAAAGCTTGTATCTTTCGCTAAATGTTTCCCAATGTGTAATGCAACCACTTTGTTGTTTCAGACACCAGTTGCATAACAAGTTATTTAGTTTTTTAAATTTTAGTCTAGTTAAAATCAGATGCTTTTGGGATGGAAGGATTTTGGAGAAGGCAATTTTGCATTTCAGTTCTGTGAGTTTATGTGTGATTACATCAATATCCTGTTTAATTTTAAATAAGGGTTCTCTTAAGATGTTGTTTGCCCCAGCATGAAAAATAACCAGAGGAGTCTCTGAATTCTTGAGGATGTCATTTAAAATAGAAGTGATATCTTCTATTTTGGCTCCACTAAACAAGGACATTGTTCGGTTTTACTGTATCATTGTTGCAAACCATTCTGTCAAGATGTTTGACCATTGAATCTCCCAATACATATACTGATTTAGGCTTTGTATTGGTCTGAAAATCCATTAAAATAATGTCTTCTGTTGTTTCAGAGACTAAGTCCATTTGCACAGGTTGTAGTTGTAAAGGGCCTGTGTTAATAGGGATATCCCCACCTATCTGGCGATTATCTGTGTTGGGACTAGATGTAGATAACACAAGATAGCATTTCTGCGTTTATTTGGCTATTTTTATTCAGTGTGGACATACTGTTTGTGTGCTGAAGATGCTGCAGATTTGCTAAGGAATGTGAAGGATGCTCAGAATGTTCCTCCTGTCCACTAAAAACCTTATAATGATTTAAGAGAGGGATTTCAAAAATTCTTGCCTTGTGGCCTTTTTTACGTGCTTTTCCACTTTGTACTAGAAACCATTCCTCCTCAAGTATTTGTGTTTTCCTCCAATTCCATCATTCTTTTATTTTTTTGAGTTTGGTGAAAAATGATGGGTTATTTCAGAAATGTTAACTGAGGGAATCTGATTGAGTGGAGGTATAGTTGCACCATCATATTATTTTGCTACATTAGGGTCAGGAACTGTGTTTGTGTTTTTATTAGCTGGGATGTTATCTAGCCAAAACTGTCTTAATTGCAGTCAACTAGCCATTTCTTCCTGGCTGATTTCCAGCACTTTTAATCTAACACCAAACATTGCAATTTCTTGTTGCATCTCCTCATTACTAATGCATTTGACACACTTTAGGTTTTTTTCTTTTGCAGGAGACTGTGCTGTGACTTCATACATGTTACAGGACAAACATTTGATGCCTATCTCCCTACTTATGGCCATTTTTTTTGTAATTGTTTAACCAGG
Organism: Neoceratodus forsteri; assembly: GCA_016271365.2. Taxonomy (NCBI): domain Eukaryota; kingdom Metazoa; phylum Chordata; order Ceratodontiformes; family Ceratodontidae; genus Neoceratodus; species Neoceratodus forsteri. The sequence continues at coordinate 61,967,619 of CM028137.1, read as the reverse complement.
AGTAGCACACTAAGCTGAAAGCTTGTTTACAGGTGTGACCTGGGAGCACACAGAAGTTAAGTGACTTGCTCAGGGTCACACAGTATGCAAGTGGGGGCTGTAGGATCCAAACCCAGGTCTCCAGATTTGCAGTTCAGAGCCTTAAACCACTATGCTATACTGCCTCCCATATGCCATAATGTGCTAGCCATGATGAGGAGCACAGACAAGGGTAAACAGTACTTCTTTAAAGTGCTTAACTGTGTAGATATTTGAAAGACATTAAGAATCTTACCTACAGGTTCCTCCCCAATAGCAGACTAGCTGTTTAAGCTGTGACATGCTGAAAACATGCACTAGATGCCCATGTCTTTGCACGCATCTGCTCACACACCGCACACATGGATGTGCATGTTTGCCCTGCTCACACTTACCCTGCTCGTCGCAGGGCTCGTTTATATCTGACTCACTGACCCAGAAGTTGTCTCCAAGGTTGAGCTATGCAGCTCATAGATTTAGACAATAAAAGTTTTAAAAAGTCACCAGACTCACTAGTGAGAATTATTCATTCATGATTCTGGAAAGCACCAGGTGGAAATGTGCCCCAAAATTAAAATAAGCCCCCACAAACTGAGTTATAGTCCTCTATCATCAGATTATGACTATGGGTCACTCTTTCTGCTTTCTTGTTAAGGGTAAGGGCTCTAGACATTCTAGGGTGCTTTCAGTAGATATTTAAAAAAACTGTGTTTTTTGTCACAAACAAGGTAATGCTCCCATTTTATCTTAGAACAATCTCAGCTGACACAGATAAAATGTATGCCAGCAAGCAAATTCAATGGACGCAAGTAACTTGAGTATTTTTCAGAATTTCTTCATTGGATTTTCAGCATTATCTTTTGGGGACCCCACCTCATGAACACTGGCACTGTCATTTCGTCATTTAGTTCTGAACATTGATTTTGCACAGTGACCATGCCATTCTATGCTGCAAGGTGCAAAAACACATTGTGGATAAGATATGAGAAATGACAGCTCTACTATTCATGAGGTGATGTGACAAAATGAGTATGTTGAAAATCTAGAGTCAAAAGATTGTACATTACCAATGTTATGCACCTACATAGAAACTGCACAACATATGCTCATAATATGGCCATTTTTGGGAATGTTTTCACCAAATTTTCAACATGGACTTTTTGGGACCCCACCACATGAACTCTGGTACTGTCATTTCATTAACTGGTCCCAGAACATGATTTCACAGAGTATCAATAAAATCACCTTATGGGTCCTATTAACAAAACAACAGTAACAGTGTTCATGAGGTGGAGTTCCAAAAAGCCCATGTTGAAAATTTGGTGAAATAAATTCTGAAAAATTGCTAAGATATCAGCATAAGTTCAAAACGCCATTGACAACCATTATACGACACTTACCTTGATTCTTCAGTTTGCGGTTCGGCATTGAAGATCACTGGGTTGTAGAATCCAACATGGCAATCACTGGATTCTAGATTATTTAATGTAAAGATCATTGGTTGCTGGATTATTTAACATAAAGATCACTGTGTCATAGACTCTAACATGAAAATTACTCAGTGCTAGATTCTTTAATACGAAGCTCAGTAGGAGCTAGAATTTTAACATAATGATCACTGGATTCTGATTTTTTAACATGAAGATCAGTGGCTGATAGATTATTTATCATGAAGATCATGGGACACTCAATTATTTAACATGAATATCACTTGGTGCTAGTCTCTTTAACATGAAGATCACTGGGTGCTATGATTTTTTTACATTAAGATTTCTGGGTGCTAGTCTCTAACATAAAGATCACTGGATGCTAGATTTTTTAACATTAAGATCACTGATGTGGCCTAGTGGCATGAAGGGCTGAGGTGCTGGGAACCTTACCTCCAGCCGCCCATGAGACCTGAGGTCAGGAATGGACACAGATTTCTCAGGGGCCAGTGGGGTGGGGAAGTACTGAGCAGCAATCTAAGAGACTTTGCATTCCACAAAGTATTACGGTCAGGCAAAAGACACACTCTCAAAAGCAAATGTTTTAAAGCTTTTATTAACTGTTTCACAGTGAGAACATGCACATAGACTCCACTGCCACTTGTCTCAGCACTTTGGGTCCAAACAATAAATCATCAGGGGGTGTGCAGGGTCAGGAATGGACTCAGGTTTCTCTGGGACCAACGGGGTTGAGAAGGATTGAGCATCCATAGACAACTTCTTCCTGGGGGGGTGGCATGCTGCTTGCCTGACACCTAGCACATGCACCCCACCACACAAGGGAAGGAACCACACATTCAGGATGCCAGAGCTTTCTTTGTGGAAGCAAAGCACAGACATCATGTCCATTGCATGTCCATGGGCCCAGGGAGAAAATAGTCCCCCCAGACAGCAGGATGTAAAGATCACTGAGTGCTGGATTATTTAACATAAAGATCATTGGGTCATAGAATCTAACATGAAAATTACTCAGTGCTAGATTCTTTAGTATGGAGATCAGAGGGAGCTAGAATTTTAGCATAAAGATTACTGGATTCTGATTCCTTAACATGAAGATCACTGGCTTATAGATGAAGATGACTGGGTGCTAGACTCTTTAACATGAAGATCATGAGACACTAGGGGCCAGATATTCAAAACTTTGACCTGGGGCTAAATTAGCACTGCACAGCATGCTAAATTATCCCAGATCTAATAGCACATTATATTCAAAAGGGATAGCCCTGGTCCTAAACCTGCTGAATATAGCATGCTAAGGAAGCTGGGAAAACTGGGCTGGGAGTGCTGAGCAAAAATAGCCTGGGAATAAGACAGCTCTGAACATAGTAACCAGGAAGTGCACACCACAACAGCAACCAAGTGCACAGCGACGTGAAGGAAGGTAGAGGTGAACGATGTGGCCAATATGTGTGCTGGTAAAGGCATGGAGCCAACAAAGCTGCAAGTAGCAGTGCATGTGAAATTATATTGTGAAGAAATGTACAATATTTCTAAACATTTGCATGGTGCAAACACATTTGTGCAGGTTTAGCACAGAGCTAAGCCATTTGCCCAGCACTATCACATTTGCCAAGGGCAAAACTTTGCTAAATTCAAAAGTGACATGCAAATTAACCTACTTAGGTAGTCTGTGGGCAAACACCCAGATTAGCATCTCATTATGACCTGATTTGCATGCAGTTTGCCCAGCGCTATTGCAGGGTCCCACAGCTCCACCTGTAGGGGAAGTCTGGAAGTACAGAGGCTGGCTGGGTCTGCCTATAGCTCCACCTGTAGGTCAGTCTGGGAGTGCATGGTGATAGCGTCAGGCTACATTCATACAGTACAGCATAGCATATTGTGCCACAGGGGACTAGACAGCACAGGCACAGGTGGTGGTGGTGCTGCATGAAACTGTCAATTTGTAGTTCATGCTACAGTGCACAGCAGACACTACAGTAACAAGGGGCCAGTAGTGTGAGGGACACAGCAATGTATATGGTGTGAAGGGCAGTGATGACCACTTCACTGTACACAGTGACAGGCACAACATGGAGGTGTTCATCGATAGTGGACATTACTGTTATGCAGTTGTGCAACCCACAAATGCTGCACCACTGGCAAGGGATGCTCACAATGACATATACACAGCTGGCTGTGTGTACTGTGGTGTCTGTACAGATGTGCAGTATGTGGCTTGGGGTGCACATATGATCAGACAGGCACATTTATGTTGGGGTATTTCTAACACTGGCCCATGTGCACTGTGTGGCTTGTCCCAGCCTTGTGGCTGCACCCAGTCTGTGGTGTAGCCTGGTCACTTGTACACCCTTGTCTCAACACCCGCCATGCCCAAAGTGCTGCATGTGTGTATGCTGCCATCTGTTGGTGTTCACAGAAGGGTGGTCTGCAGGTGTATGCTGTATGGCTGCACTGCCATGGTGTCCACTGGGAGCCAGGTCACCACTTACTGCCTGGCATGGCTGGGGCTGGTGGCATATGATGGCATCATAGTGATGCCATCAGTGAGCAGCATGTTTCCTCTCTGTCTGGCTTATTTCTATGTGTCATACTTATTGGTTTGGGTTGCACAAAGCCACACACAAAGCCGTACAAAGCCACAGAGTCACACAGAGCTGGTTTGCCCAGAGTTAAGACTACTATTTCCTGGGTGATAATTTTCACTATACAAAATGTTGAGCTAAGTTGCACAAAACCACTTTGCATGGTGCTAGTCACTGAATATAGCATTGCTCTGACACACACCCTCAGTTTGCCCCTTGCATACATTATAGTTTTGCCCAGCACTAATGCAGTTTGTGCATACTATTTGACCTTTTGAATATAGCGGACTGACCCTAACCTGGTGCTAAACCTGTGGAAATGGTTTGTGCCCAGCGAAAAGTTTTGAATACCTGGCCCTAGATTCCTTAATAGGAATGTCACTGGGTGCTATATTCTTTAACATGAAAATCATTGAGTGCTAGGTTCTTTTACATGAAGATTACTCGGTGCTAGACTCTAACATGAAGCTCACTTGGTGCAAAGTTATTTAACATGAAGACCACTGTCTGCTAGATTCTTTAACATGAAGACCACTTGGCACTGGTTCTACGTGATAACAGTGAATACAGAATAGTGATCGCCATTGGGGCATATGTATATCACTAAAAATAAATTTCGGTGATGCACACTCATGGTGAACGAGAAGAGGGTGCCCAAGATCCACTGAAGTTTTTCTAATGTGGGGGGCTTTGCACCCTTCAACCCCTTTTAAAAGACTCTCAACTCCAAGGGGGTGCATGTCGGGGCTGGGGAAAACCTTAAAAAGCCAGCACCTGCCGCAAAAACGTACCTCTCCACACCAGACCCGAACCGTAATTGCACCCTGACCAACCACCCTCCCACCACGTCAGCAGACCAGCTTGGCAGCTGCCTCCCATGCCCCCTCCCACATACCTCCCCTTCCTCCCCCACACGTGTATACGCCAGTACATCACGTTGCACTACCTCGCCTGCCCATGTATCTGGTCACTAACCTGTCAGGCAGCCCTGAACACAGTCTCTGTGACTGAGTTGCCCTTTTTGAAATTGCTCAATCACAGTCACTGTGTTCACTGGATACCCTTGGTATTAGATTCTTTAACATGAAGATCAGTGGCTGCAAGACTCTTTAACATAAAGATCACTGGGAGCTAGATTCTTTAACATGAAGATCTGTGGATACTTGATTCTACAACATGAAGATAACTTGGTGATAGACTCTTTAACATGATGATCACCTGGTACTTGATTCTTTAAGATGAAGTATCCAGACCAGTGGCATGGAGGGCTTATTAAGGGGGCTTGCCACCAGCCGCATCCCTCACCGGAGTTCGAGGATGAGTTGGAGTCACTCAGAAGCCAGCTGTGTGAAGCAGAATTGAGCAGCATCCTACGACAGATGTCCTCTTTCAAAGGGGGTGACAGTGTGCAGTGCTACTTAGTGAATTGCAGGCTAGGTGGTCTGACAACAGTCCCCAAACTAGTTGGCCAGAGCCATCATTACATCATCATGCAATGCATACATGCTACTGCATGCATGCCAGTCCAGTGGACAACTGTAAATTGGGAAGACATCTCAAGCAGTAGATGATGATGGCACTCACCAATGACTCAGCAACACCCGACACTGGAACCCACACATTGTGGTTCAGGAGGTAAAGGGGTTAGTCCTTGGTAGTGTAGGTGATAGAATTGGAGCTGCCATGGGAAGTGAGACTACCAGAATAAGAGGCAGATGAATATCAATTAGAAAACAAAAAAAATTAATATCACTAAATGCTAGATTCTTTAACATGAAGATTGCTGGATGTTCAGTGATGGAGGCAGGTTTGGGAGCATTTGGGAGACAGGGGGGCCATTCAGTCAATCACAAGCTCCACAACGGGCACCAAACAGTTATTAAAGATGGTGGCAGTGTGCCACTACTCACACTGGGGCAGCCAGGAGGGGCGACCGCCCTCCAAGTCCCCCCCAGCTCCACCGTTGTGGATGCTTGATTCTATAACATGAAGATCACTGGGCCTGAGATGGAACCAGAGGTGATGGAGTTGGAAGACAAAGAGGAAGTCATCACAGGAAAGAGAGTATTGCCATTCATAATGCGGGTGTCCCAGGTTCAGGTGCCTGGGAATGCTCTCCTTCTCTGGGGTGGGAAGCTGTCTGGCTCCTGTCATGTTGCTGCCACCCAGGCACCTACAGTTTGGAGCACAGTTGGTAGCTGCTTAATGGATGAAGGAGCAATGTCCAGGCCCTGCACAGTAGCGTGTGTGCTTGTATGTGTGTGTGTGTGTATGAGTGTGTGATTGTGTATGTGAGTGTCTGTTTGTTGGAGTCCTTTTGAGCTAATGTCCTGGGGAAGGACTGAAGGAGAACAGAGAAGTAAACTGAGAAGGTCCATTTGATTAATGACCTGTGCAATGCACTCTGAACCTTTTTCTCCACCACTGGCTTCTATTCATTTAAAGATGAATAAAAATTGTACTGCTACTACTTGTGGTCCACCATTGTCACATGACTAAGGACCTTGATCCCCAGGGATAAAGCAAATTTGACAGAGTAGAAGAGATGAGGGAAGGTGAAGGGGTTCATAGGTCAATGTGAGTGGGCCTAGTATGGCAGCCTGATTGACAAGTGAGGAGGAGAAAGAACAAATAAAAAACAAAGACAAGTTTCTCTCTGCTATCATTGACAATTATAGGATGAGTGCCGGGCTCCAGTATTGCAAAACATCATGATTATCAACAACAACTTTGTTATTGGCTAAGTTGCTGAAAAACAGGAAGCAAATGAATAGTTATTACACTTTAATTTCAAAGAAACTCTTTCCACTCAGATCAGAGTCCGTTGAAATAATTCTACAGTACTAATTAACCTATGTGTTATTTAAAATTGTATTTCATTACAAAAATAATGATCATCTTTACAATGATGCAATAACTCTGAAATTATTAGGTGTCTCAGGTGAGGAGAATGTCCAATGACCTGCTTTATGAATACTGTCTCAACAATTATTTTGTTTGCTGTTATTGTCTTTACTTTCCCGATATATTAATAAATGGATAAAGAACAAGAAACTGAGTAGCAGGTATTGGCAGTGGCTTGCCGTCAACAATGCCAAATATCTTTGAACAGGAGTTTGTTTGAAGGGCATTTATGATTATGGTTCTCTGCTGTATTCTGCTGCTGCTGGCAGGGACTTATGTCACTGACCAGACTAAAGATACAGCATGTAAACTGCAGAGCCAGAAAATGAAGGCATTTGTCAGGACAGGGAACATCATAATTGGTGGGGTGTTCCCAATACATTTTCAGAATCTGGATCGTCCTGACATTATGTTTACCGAGTATCCTGAACCACAGCATTGCAGCAGGTAAGATTTAGAATTCCTTTCTGATGACAATTAACACATATGCTAATGTGCAGGAGAACATGATTATTTAGTGATGGCACTAAGCCTGCAGAAAGAAATGCAGCTTTTCACTATAGCAAAGTGTTACTATGTCTACATAATAAATGATGGGAGGAAGCACAGGTGTTCACTATAAGAGGGATTTTGTTACAGTAGGGTTCACTATAGAGAGGGAGCACTGTATATATATTTACACTGTACAGTATGTACAATGTTCCTAAACAATACTAGGATTCTGTCATGTGGGTTTTCTCTTCACAAAGAGCTCCATCAGCATGCTTAGTGTGTTTTTATGTTTCAAATTAAGCATTAAGTGCACTAAACATGTAACACAATAATACATTGATTTCAACTCTACTGAATAAATAGGAAAGAGAAGTTTTTAAATACTGTAGATGCTGAAGAGTAAGTCACATGAAAAAGAAGACCACCTACATATTTTGGGCATGCAGCAAGATAGTGAAATATTGGGAGCATGCAGTGATAGGGGCATAGAGCTGCAGGCTGGCACCCAGTGACACAGAACTGGGCTGTGTTAGTGGTGGGGTGGGAGACTACTGAGTCATCAGGGCTGTGCAGTAAAGTGAAGAAGTGAGGGGAGAACTACTGGACCACTGGGGAATCAGGAACATAATTGGCTGAGCAGGCATGGGAGGGGGGCACATTGAAGTCAGATGGATGTGTGTACAAACAAACAGAAGACGAAAGCACACAAAGGGCCTGAAAAGTCTAAAAAAGGGTGGCATCATAACTGAGAACCCACAAATTGAAATATGTGCTAAAAGTATAGTAACGGTTTTCCAGTCCAGCAAAATTCAAGAGAGGAAAAGGGTAAATTACTCTGGCTGTGTGACCAGCTCAACCAATACAGACCAACTTTAGCCATAATGACATGCATTGTATGCATTGGTATGGGGTGCTATTGGGTTCATGCTGGGTGTTCACAGCAAACCTTGTGTGCACCAATCAATTAAGTTAGCAATGCACCACAGATACAGAGGACATCCCCCCTGCAACATGCACAGTCCTTTGTATATATTAGAAGCTGCTGGTGTCAGTGCAACATTTTGTGCAGAAACTGTCTATTTTGAGCTGTCCCAGCTGTATCTGAGAATGTTGTTATAAAGATGATATCAGCTGGCTATCCACAAAGAATGGTTAGTCTGTTGTCCATGAAGAATGGTTCTTTTCCATTATGCAACTGTTCTTGTTGCCACACTAATCCACAACAGCAGGGTTCAAGCAGGCTAACCTGGCAACTAAAATATGGCAGCATGGGTTCCATGTGATAACAGCAAAGTTTAAACTGTGACTCATACAAGAGTGAGTGCAAATTGCAGACTACAATGACAATGTACACTAGGGCAGGACCACAAACATTGAGGTCCCACAAAATTCTCTATGGGGCTAGCATCACAAATGTTTTTATGTGTGTGGTGGGGTCTATGCCCAAGCACCCCCCAATATTTATACAATCAACTATGGAGGGGGTCTGATACTGGGGTACAGGGGACAATTCTGCAGGGAGCTGTTTGTGGGGGGGGATGTGCAATCATCAGTGTCGTGGGAAGCAAAATGCAAAAAAATACTCACAAGAGCCAAAACGCAAAATGCAAAAAAAAAAATGCTCACAGAAGTATGTCCATCCCCCTAGCATCAAACCTGGGTTGCCCAAACCACAGGTATTGCACATACTGGAACACCAAATAGCCAATTGGGAACTGCCTTTGACAAAAATCCACCTACATCCTCAATCCCTATAGCTCCCTATCTTGGTCGTTCGAGTCTACCTGTTGCCATTCTGTACCTTCACACTCACTGAAACTGCTCCTCGTTATCCTTTCATGACTGCTGTAAATACAGGTGGTCAAACTGAGCCACTCAAATTAAGTCATTCAATTTGAGTTGCCCATATCATGAGATACCGACAGCATGCAAGGGCCACCATTTCTCATGGACAGCCAACTGTTTATATATATGATATATGAGATTTTTATTGCCTTGCTTCTTTCTCTAGCAGAGGAATTAAAGATAGTTCTTATTGGTGCTGCGGTCCATGTTTGAGTTACCTTTTGAGGTGTGGAAATAAAAAGCAGCGGCTATGCTGTAGTGGAAAGATTTTGTTAAAAAATCCCACTAAAGACCACTGCTGATTGATAATGCAGGTAGCAACTTGCAACCAGTGAGGTGCCTGTGTAGGTGAGTGCAACATGAGGATAATGCAGGCAGGAGATACTGATGCTGTGTTATAATGAAACAATTGTACAGCCACCACAGTATTTTCCTTCATCATATACTTTAGTTTGGTGATCAGGATAAATTAACTAATAACTAATTTTCACTGTCAGTGGCTCAGAAGGTTGCACTCTCACTTCTGAGTCCAGAAGATTGGAAGGTTGTCAGTTCTAGCCCCATGCCAGGAACTTGGGGTAAAATCCGAATTCTGGTACTGTAGTGTGGCATGGGGGGGGGTTGTTGCACTCATGAGGTGCCCTCTTTCAAATGAGATGTTAAATTGTGGTCCTGTCTGCCTGTTCTGGTGTTTGTTCAAATGGATGTTCAAGATCCTATGGCACTTTTTGAAAAGAATGTGAGAATGTCCTTGATGTGCAGGACAAATTCCTCCCATTCACTGAAAGTACCACCAACAGCTTAATAACTAATATATTATTAAAACAAATTATAAAACATTTCTTAATAAATCCAAACAGTGTTTAGTCCCATTATACAGAACATATATTAGACCACATTTAGACTATGGATCCTCTTTTTGGAACCCATATTAAAGGGAGATATAAAATGATTAGAACAAACCCAGAGACATTTTGCTAAAATGATACCAAGCCTAAGAAATAAAACCTACAAAATACGTCTTAAAGAATCTGGACTGAACCCACTTCATCTAAGAAGACTCAGGGGGGATATTCTTTTCACATATAAAGTACTAAAATCTCCAATAGAAATGAAACAATGTGGATTAACCTTATCAAATAAGCATACGGTATGCAGATGCTATAATAAACAGCTTATTGTTGAATGGGCAAATACCAATAAGCATGATAAATATTTCTGTATTAAGGCATCCAAACAATGGAATTCACTCCCCCAAGAATTAACAGAAATAACTAATGTTGATACATTTAAAACAAAACTTGATATATGGTTAAATTCACAAAACTGCTAATGAGCATCTATCGAGGGGGACAATCTCGATAGGCTTAGGCCTCCTTTTGTCCCATAGTAAATCCAGTAAACATTAGCTGGTTTCCATCTGTATCTTTCCCCAGGGATGAGACTGAAAACTAGCAGAACTGAATAGCCCTCCTTTCCTGTTCAACAGAAGCCAAATAAGTAAACAACTCAATAATATTTATGTATTTATTTATTTTAGTGCTTAATTGCTTCTTTAGTTAATGAAACATAAACCGAGAAGGGCTCATTTGTTTCTGAGAATGTATGTATTCAGCAGAAGCAAAGCAATAACCTTGACAACCCACACACTTTCTGGACTACCATTTGATCTCTTCTAACTCCCAGGAATAGTACGCAGATAGCTCAGCTTGCATCCCCCACTGGTCACTTCTCAAACCCCACCGAAATTGAAAATGCTTTCAATATAAAGTTCACTGAGCTATCCCCATACCTTTGCAAGCTACCCCTCCCCAGCCCATCACTGCTTCATACAGCTAGTTTTGGAACCCACTTGGGAGAGAGCAGTCTTAGACCTGGTACTCTCAAATGGGGACAGAGAGAAGATCTCTGATCTTGAAGTGGGTAGCCATCTGGGAACAAGTGACCACCAAACAGTGTGGTTCATGATAAACTTAGCTGTAGAGTCAAGCCACACAAAAGTGAAGGTACTGGACTTCAGGAGGGCTGATTTTGTCAAAATGGGAGAGTGCCTCAGAAAAGCAGTAGCAAACAGGCAAGAAGGTGGGGTGGAGCAACAATGGGGAAACATCAAAATTACCATCACAGAGGCAACAAGCCTTTGTGTGAAGCAAATAAACAAATCAAAACAAAATAAAAAAACACTATGGTTCTCAAAAGAAGTGGCGGGGAAGGTAAGGGAGAAAAAGACAGCATTCAAGAAGGATAAGGAAACACAGAAGGAGCAGGACAGAGAACTTATCAGTTAAAGCAGAAGGAAGCTGGTAAGACAGTCAGAATAGAAAAGGCCAAAACTGAGGAAAAGATAGCCAACTCAGTTAAGAAAGGGGATAAAACTTTTATAGGTACATTAGGGAGCAAAGAAAGACTAAGGCAGGGATATTGAGCTGAACAAAGAGGAAGGTGGTTGGGCAGAGAGCGACAGTGAAAAAGCAGGGATACTGAATGAATACTTCTGCTCAGTATTCACAATGGAAAAGCAGGGAGAAATACCTTATCCTATCAATAGAAGCACTCTGGATATGGGGGCTGATATTAGTCCTTTCACAGAAGAAAGGGTTCTGAAAGAACTCTTAAAACTGAAGGTGGATAAAGCAATGAGGCCTGATGGAATTCACCCCAGAATTCTAAAAGAACTAAGGAAAGAACTAATAACACCACTGACTACCCTTTTTAATAAATCATGGGAGGATGGTCTGGTACCTGAAGATTGGAGGAGGGTGGATGTGATTCCCCTTCACAAAAGTGGGAGCAAGACAGAGGCAGGAAACTACGACCTGTCAGTTTGACCTCAGTGGAAGGGAAAATGATGGAATCACTGCTAAAGGAAAGAATCGTTGAGTACCTAGAGGCCAGTGGGGCACAGGACCCAAGGCAGCATGGATTCACAGCGGGAAGGTCATGTCAGACAAATTTAATTGATTTCTTTGACTGGGTGACCAAAGCAGTAGACCAGGGAGGGGCTATGGACATTGCCTACCTATACTTTAGCAAGGCACATCTTCTTGACCTGGAAGGACACTACTTCTTTATTCAGCTGTGAGCTGTGTGAGAAATTCTATATTGCACTTGATATCTGCAATAACGTGCACTTTTGCTCAATTCTGTGGGAGGTGAAACTAACTACCCTTGGTAATTGCTTTTTATTTACATATTTATTTAATGTTTAACCAAGAAGGGGCTTGCAAACTCTGTTTATCTTGTGAATAACTTCAGAAGGATTTAAATACTGCATTTGAGGGGACCTGGATAAGTCAGGGTGCCTGGACGATAGACAGCATGGATTCATCCCAGGGAAATCGTGTCAGACAAACCTGGTGGAGTTCTATGACTGGAGTTCTATGACTGGGTGACAAGTGCCTTGGACCTGGGTAGACCAGTGGACGTCATTTTTCTAGACTTCAGCAAGGCATTTGACTCTGTTCCTCACGTGGGCCTGTTGGTTAAGCTGGGAGAAATGGGGGTTGGGAACCAGATGATCAGATGGATAGGCAATTGGCTCCAGGACCAGACCCAGAGGGTTGTAGTTGGTGGGATAGTCTCATCCCCAAGGAGGGTCATTAGTGGGGTCCCACAGGGATCAGTCCTTGGGCCCCTTCTGTTCAACACCTATGTAGCTGACGTAAGGACAGGAATCAGGAGTGAGATGAGTCTCTTTGCAGATGACTTGAAACTGGGGGCAGTGGTGGATGGGGAGGAGGGTAGGGTGGCCCTACAGGGAAACCTGGAAGCTCTGGAAAGATGGTCTAGAAAGTGGAAGCTGAGGTTCAATGCAGGGAAATGCAAGGTACTCCACCTGGGGGCCAGAAACCCAGGCCAAGTGTACACCCTGGGGGAGGAAATGCTACAAGTCTCAATGGCTGAGAGGGACCTAGGGGTGGTGGTGGATGTCAAGATGAACAACTCTGAGACTTGTAGGAGGGCAGCAGCCAAGGCCAACAGGATGCTGGGATGCATCACTAGGGGGATCACCTCCAGAAGGAGGGAAGTGATACTCCCTCTGTATAACTGCTTGGTGAGGCCGCACCTTGAGTACTGCGTGCAGTTTTGGAGGCCACACTTAAGAGGGACATTAACCTCCTGGAGAGGGTCCAGAGGAGAGCAACCAAAATGATTTGGGGCTTGGGGACAGGACCTATGAGGAGGAGGCTCGAAGAGCTAAACATATACACATTGGAAGAGAGAAGGACTGGGGGACATGATAGAGGTCTCAGGTTCATGAAGAGGGTAAATAGGGGAGGAACAGTCAAGGTGCTTCGAAGGAAGGAGGAGGGGGCCACTAGAGGGCATGGGTGGAAGCTGGAGGGGGGAAGATTCAGGGGAGAAACCAGGAGGTGCTACTTCACTGAGAGGATGGTGGAGCCATGGAATGCACTGCCTAGAGGGCTGGTGGAGGCAGAGACAGTGGAGGGGTTCAAGAGGGGGTGGGACAGGTACAGGGGAAGGGTTCTGGAAGCAAAATCCAATGCAGCAAGAATATCCAGAACTGGGAAGGGAGAAGCCAGAGAAGGCGAGGGGGACAGCAAGGTCAGCACCCAGGGTGGGGGCTGACCAAACGAGCAGACATGAAAGACTGTTAGGCCTATTCTGCTGGCATTTTAGTATGTTAGTATGTTAGTATTTGAGTAGACCCTTGGGGGTAGCTAGATTGTCTACTAGGATTTTCTGACAGTTAAACTATTTTTAAATTTACAGGTAGCTGAGGAGTTGAAAAAGGAGCTTGCAAACTCTGCTTATCTTGGAAGTAACTTCACAAGTGTTTGAATACTGCATTTTGTTTGTCCCTTGGGGGTAGCTGGATTGACTACTAGGATTTTGGGACAGAAACTATTTTGAAATAATTTACTGGTGCATAGGAGTTTGTGATAGTTAAACTATTTTTAAATAAGTTACTGTGGTTAAGGAGTTGTCATAGCAAAACCTGCAGTGTGAACTGAAACACAGACAGCCTCAGGGCAGGAAATTGTTTGACTCATTGTTTTCAGACCACAAAGTGTTGGATTGGAACAGGAAAGGTTGCATCACAACCATTGTCAACAAATTGCCCTGGCTGGAGATATCCAGACTAGATCATATTACTATAAATTACTGGTGGCTGCTATATTTAGAGACACAAAGCACATCTTCTTGACCTGGAAGGACACTACTTCTTTATTCGGCTGTGAGCTGTGTGAGAAATTCTATATTGCACTTGATATTTGCAACAACATGCACTTTTGCTCAATTCTGTGGGAGGTGAAACTAACTACCCTTAGTAATTGCTTTTTATTTACATATTTATTTAGTGTTTAATCCAGAAGGGGCTTGCAAACTCTGTTTATCTTGTGAGTAACTTCAGAAGGATTTAAATACTGCATTTAGAGTAGACCCTTGGAGGTAGCTAGATTGTCTACTAGGATTTTCTGACAGTTAAACTATTTTAAATAAATTACAGGTGGCTGAGGAGTTGAAAAGAGCTTCAATCTCTGCTTATCTTGGAAGTAACTTCACAGGTGTTTGAATACTGCATTTTGGTTGTCCCTTGGGGGTAGCTGGATTGACTACTAGGATTTTGGGACAGAAACTATTTTGAAATAATTTACTGGTGAGTAGGAGTTTGTGATAGTTAAACTATTTTTAAATAAGTTACTGTGGTTAAGGAGCTGTCATAGCAAAACCTGCAGTGTGAATTGAAACACAGACATCCTCAGGGCAGGAAATTGTTCGCCTCATTGTTTTCAGTCCACAAAGTGTTGGATTGGAACAAGAAAGGTTGCATCACAACCATTGTCAACAAATTACCCTGGCTGGAGATATCCAGACTAGATCAGATTATTATAAGTTACTGGTGGTTGAAATATTTAGAGACACAAAGCACATCTTCTTGACCTGGAAGGACACTACTTCTTTATTCAGCTGTGAGCTGTGTGAGAAATTCTATATTGCACTTTGTGCTCACAACAGAGGGAGGTGAACCTTACAATTGTCTTTGGTTTGTAGCAGATATTCTGCAGGTGGAGGCTACTTCTAACTGAAAGGTGAAATAAGGAACTTAGAATTGTCAGGAAAAGACAGTTTTTCAAGCAACAGAGGGAGGTGGATCTAGCTTTACGTTTGTTACAATTCTTAAGATTTTCAGTGCAGAAAGAGTTTAAAGCACAGCTGACTTATTTTGGGTCTGACTGCTTTCAGAGCACAAACCACCATGCTGTTTTGGGGCTGGGGAGGTTTACCTGTGTCTGACTTCGATTTCTGGATTTTTCTGTTTGATTAGCAGGGTATTTTCGCTGTCAAATTGTTGTGTAGGGCATCTTGCTGACAGGAAGGCACTCATCGCAGCGGTGGGTCAGAGCTTTTAGCTGATTGTTTTGTGAGGGCACAGTTTGGGCCCAACCCTTCCCACCCTCACCCCACCCACCCATGGAAATAGTTACTTTATACCTGGGGTTCTGACATAATTTCTCAAAGTGCAAGGTGCATATCACTGTCATATCATCTCTAGCACACTGCACTGACAATATAAGCGCACACATTGTATAATATATATATATTTCTATATAACAAACCAATCACACACACAAACACACACACACAAAAAGTAGATAAACATGTGGGGAGTAGTGTAATGTAATGGCTGTGGGGCAGCAGTCTTCTGGGAATCTTTCTGGAGGCTGAGATGCTGTCCTATTTGCAGACAACTCTGCCCTGAGGGAGGAAGTTGCCTGTCTTCAGCCACACTGACAGTAGTAAGGGAACCTTCCCCATCCAGGGAGCACCAGAGCCACCACCACTACCTCAGAGGTTGTGAAAAGCAGCAGTTGGACCACAGTGGGCTCCAGGGAGGGTAGGATGATGGAACAGAGGCACACCAGTCAGTTGTTCCACCCACAATCCATACACCATTCTGGGAGCATAGCCTCTATGGATGCACCCACAGAGGAGACTAAGGAGGCTGAGGACAACTGTCACAAGGGAGGCCCACAGGAAGGAGGCAGAGGACACCAAAAGGAAAGGAAGCAGATCCTGGTGGGGGACTCAATTATTAGGGGAATATAACTGGGGGGAGCAGGAAAAACTGAAGTAAGGTGCCTGCCTGGTGCCATGGCTTGCAGGGACAGGAAGCGCATCCTCAGGATTACAAGAACAGCTGCACGGGAGTCTGAGCTGGATGTCATTGTCCACCTAGGGACAAATTACTTGGCTCATCATGAGATTAGAGCAGTGCAGAAGGACTTTGTAGAATTGAGGAGAGGCCTAAGACAAGTAGCACACACAGTATCCTTCTCTGAGGTGCTGCCTGTCAATGGCATGAGTGAGGCGAGGTACTTGCACCATGCAGTTTAAAGAATGGTTGAAAAATGGTGTGAGCACAGGGGTTTGGCTTCATTGGGGACTGGGGTTCCACCTGAGGGACACCAGCCTATACTGGCAGGATGGTCTGTATCTGTCCAGGAAGGGAACAAGTCTTTCAAGCAATTGGTTTAAATGCTCCATTGGCAAGCTTTTAAACTAGTCAAGGGGGGAGGCACTGATAAGCTGCAGGAAAATCCCAGCCTCTCCCTACAAAACAGGGTACTAAATGAGAAAAATACCAAGGTAGAAAGGTCAGTGGGGGATGCTGCAAAAGAAGGTAAAGCCATAATAAAATGGAGAGCAATGAGTACCAATGCCCATAGTCTGAGTAACAAGCTTCCTGAATTAGTGGCCTTGATAGAGGAGGAACATCTGGATATTGTGGCAGTCACAGAAACATGGTACACACAAAACCATGACTGGGACGTAAACATACCAGGATACACTATCAACAGCAGGGACAGGGAGGGTAAAAGAGGAGGAGGAGTAGCTCTTTACATAAGGGAAGTAATCAAAGCAACAGAATGAACGGGAAAACAGGGAGGAGAAGAAGCACTGTGGGTAAATTTGGAGACCGGCAATGGCACCACAATCCGCACAGGGTTAGATACAGACCCTCTCTCAGGGGAGGAAATGGACAAGGAATGATAGAAAAATACTTAGAATATAGAAAAAAAGGGGAGATATTGATGGGTGATCTGAATATGCCAGCTGTTAACTGGAGTGCAGTTGCAGCAGCCACTTCCAAGAGTGGGGTTATTCTAGATGCCCTACAGGGGGCATGCCTTAGACAACTAGTATGGGAGACCACTCGAGAGGGAGCAATCTTAGACCTGGTTCTCTCAAATGGAGATGAAAAGAGGATCACAGATGTAGAAGTGGGTAGCCACCTGGGAACTAGCGACCATTGAACAGTATGGTTCACAATAAACACAGCAATAGAGTCAAGCCATACAATGACAAAAGTACTGGACTTTAGGAGGGCTGACTTTGCCAAAATGGGTGAGTGCCTAAGGAATGCACTAACAAATGGGCAGGAAGGAGAGGTGGAAGAACAATGGGGAATAATAAAAACTGCCATCACAGAGGTAACAAGCCTTTGTGTGAAGCAAATAAAATGAAATGATGTAAGAAACCACTATGGTTCTCAAAGAAGTGGCATTGAAGGTTCAAGAGAAAAAGAAAGCATTCAGGAAGTACAAGGAATCACAGAAGGAGTAGGACAGAGAACTGTATCAGTTAAAGCAAAAGGAAGCTGGGAAGGCAGTCAGAACAGCAAAGGCCCAAACCAAGGAAAAGATAGCCAACTCAGTTAAGAAGGGGGATAACACCTTTTATAGGTACATCAGGGAACAAAGGAAGACCTAGGGAGGATAGTGAGGCTTAATAAAGGGAGGGAGGGTGGCAGAGGGTGACTGTGAAAAGGCAGAGATGCTAAACAAATATTTTTGCTCAGTATTTACAAATGAAGAGGGAGGTACCTAAAGCAAACAGTAGAAACACTCTGGATACAGAAGTTGATACCAGCCCATTTACAGAAGAAAGGGTTCTGAAAGAACTCTTAAAACTGAAGGTGGACAAAGCAATGGGGCCTGATGGGATTCATCCCAGAATTCTAAAAGAACTAAGGGTAGAACTAGTGACACCACTGACTACCCTCTTTAAAAAATCATGGGAGGATGGGGTGGTACCTTAGGACTGGAGGAGGGCAGATGTGATTCCCCTTCACAAAAGTGGGAGCAAGGCAGAAGCAGGAAACTACAGACCTGTTAGTTTAACCTCAGTGGTAGGGAAAATGATGGAATCACTTCTGAAGGAAAGAATTGTTGAGTATCTAGAGGCCAGAGGGGCACAGGATCCAAGGCAGCATGGATTCACAGCGGGAAGGTCATGTCAGACAAATCTGATAGATTTCTTTGACTGGGTGACCAAAGTAGTAGATCAGGAGGGCTGTGGACATGGCCTACCCTAGACTTTAGCAAGGCATTTGACTCAGTCCCACACAAAAGATTAATATATAAGTTAGCCAGCCTGGGAGTGGGTCCCAAGATGATAGCCTGGGTAAAGAATTGGCTGGAGAATAGGACACAGAGGGTTATAGTAAATGGATTCTACTCGGAAGAAAGGAGGGTTACTAGTGGGGTACCGCAGAGTTCAGTATTAGGACCGGTCCTCTTCAATGTCTATAAGCGACATTGCAGAGGGACTGGAAGGAAAAGTATGTCTCTTTGCAGATGACACAAAGATCTGCAACAGAGCTGATGCACAAGGTGGGGTGGAAAGGATGAGAAGGGACTTGGCAAGGTTAGAGGAATGGTCAAATGTATGGCAGCTTAGATTCAATGCTAAGAAGTGCAAGGTAATGCACCTGGGAAACAAAAACCCAAGGGAAGAGTACACAATGGAGGTGAGAATCTACCAACACCAAAAATGGAAAGGGACCTGGGGGTAGACATATTAGATGACCTAAAGGTGGGCAAACAATGAGAGAGGGCAGCAAGGAGGGCTGGGGTGATACTGGGATGCGTAGGGAGAGGCATCACCAGTAGAAAGCAGGAAGTCATTATCCCTCTGTACAGACAGCTGGTGACATCCCATCTGGAGTACTGCGTGCAGTTCTGGAGACCCAGTCTCCACAAAGACATAGACATGTTGGAAGCTGTCCAGAGGATGGCAACTAAAATGGTGCAGAGTCTGCACTGGAAGACATATGAAGAGAGACTTAAGGAGCTTAATATGTATAGCCTCAAGGAAAGGAGGGAGAGTGGGGACATGACAGAAACTTTCAAGTACCTCAAGGGAATCAACAAAGTCCAAGAGGGTAGCATCTTTCAAACAAAGATGTGTGCAAGAACAAGGGGTCACAATTTGAAGATAGAGGGGGAGGCTCAGAGGTAATTTAAGGAAGTATTTTTTCCCAGAGAGGGTTGTGGATGCATGGAACAGCCTTCTGGAGGAGGTTGTGGAGTCAAAAACAGTGGTGGAATTCAAGCATGCGTGGTACAGTCATAAGGCAATTCTGGGGGGGGTAGGAAGAAGTAGGCTGCTGGTTAACTAGGATCTGCAGCTTATCCACTAGGTAAGGAAATGGGCAGACTGGGTGGGACAAGCGGTCCTTATCTCCCATCAAATTCTATGTTTCCATGTTTCTATTTGACACAGTCCTACACAAAAGATTAATAAACAACTTAGCCAGCCTGGGAGTGGGTCCCATGGTGGTAGCCTGGGTAAAACTCTGGTTGGACAATAGGACACAGTGGGTAAAAGTAAATGGAGTCCACAGTGAAGAAAGAAGGGATACTAGTGGGGTACTGCAGGGTTCAGTACTGGGCCGGTCCTTTTTAATGTCTTTATAACTGACATTGCAGAGGGAGTGGAATGGAAAGTATGTCTCTTTGCAGACGACACAAAGATCTGCAACAGTGTTGATACCCATGGTAGGGTGAAAAGGATGAAAAG